>JAPFRF010000012.1:7270000-8614921 GCA_029282475.1 Phrynocephalus forsythii
ATGAATTCCATCACTACATTTAAAAATACAGTATTAATAAGAGTTTAGACTGGACAGTGTCACGTAGGAGACAGAAGCCATTCTTCTCTTGGTATATGCAGAGAGAAGGATGTGAAGAGACCTGGGTAAACAGGCCAACTATACAAAAATGTGTGCATTGCGTTGCAGCAAAGGAGTGCAAAATGGAACATGTGAGGAGCTCACATGATTACAGGAGACAAATGAAACATTCCCATTAGGTTTGATGGAAGCCAGACCCTTTTACATGTCCATAACTCCTTCTCCTCCCCCCCCCTCATACATTTTGATTAGCTGATGACAGCAGTCCCATGATCCTACTGGAAGAAATATTTCCAAGGCAATTTAACAGGCAAAGGGTGAAAGAAAGGTAAAAAGAAAGAAAACATGAAAAAACACTACACATTTTTCTACTCCTTTTATCTTAACATCAATCATTCATGTTTAAGAGCCTGTTTTGGGAATCAAAAAAAGAATGCAAAAATGAAATAAACAGCCCATTTCATGTTTTTCTCTTTTGTTAAAATACAAACAACCCATTCTTAGTGGCATGCCCAGTATGATCCTCTAACAATATATGATGTCTTCAAGGAGAGGATGGCTGACTGACAGGCATCCTGGGGAAAAAATGCTGACTCTTTATTGGTGAGTTCTGTTGCTCTGCAAAGAACACAAACAGAGCATACTTTACCCACAGAGAACACACAGATATCAAGCTGCCATTAAAATGGCAATGTCTATAAACTAGTGGGAGAATATTTCATTCTTTTCTGCCAGTTTCCTACTGAAATGGGCAGTTCTGTAACAAAATAACTACAATCAGTGACTCCAACGTGAAATTGCTGAACTGGAGTTCATCAGCAGATTTTATTGTACAGTACTTGTTTATATACTTGACACAAGGGTTTTCTCTCTCATGGGGGAAGTAAAATCACTGTCCTTTTCATGATTCCATTTGAACTTTGTCACGAATGTCACAGAATATTGTATATATTTTGCATTTCACAGCCTCTTGGTGCCCCGGTTGCCTTTTTCCCTTGTATCATTTATGGGTGTTTAATTAGGTGCTTCTACTTACTGATGATAACACGCCGCACGTCTATCACAATGACCCCCTTGTCCCTGCAAGCTTCTGCTACAATACATTTGTTTACAGAGCATCACAAGAATGTACATTTTATTACACATTCTGGTTTTAAATTTTCTTTAAAAAACACCAACCTGGCGTCTAGGGCCGTGGGGTTGGCGCTGCAAAATAAGGGGGGGAGAGTGCCAACCCGGCCCCTGGGGCCACGTGGTCAGCACTGTAAAAAACAGCACCAACCTGGCCCCTGGGGCTGCATGGTCGGCGGCGTTGGTGTTGGCGGAAGTCCCCCGGCGGCATCCACGTTCCCGTGGTGGCAGTCTCTCATTGGTGGTGGTGGCAGCAACGGTGGCGACGGTGTGGTCCAGGTAAGCCGAACCAGTTCAGTTTGGTTCAGTTCATACAAAATTTTGTTTTAAAAATTCATACAAAATGAAATGAAATAAACTGGGGGGGGAGCAGAATGAACTGAACCATCAGTTTACTGTTTTGTGCCCACCTCTAATCTTCAACCTATGTCGAGATGGTGCTGTGGCTCAGGACAGAGAAGTCCATATAGTATGTTTGTTGTTATTGCACAGTGCTGGTGTATGAAGAAACTGGTGTAAAGCAAAAGGCCTACACGAGTACTGAGATTTCATCCTGCCATTTGGAGGAAGGTAGGAGGCAAGCCTCCAGAGTTGCCATTTGTGATCCATAGGCCCTAGTAGCAGTGATGCAAGACCCATCATAAGGACATTTGTTCATGTTCTAGCAGATATTCTAAGCACCTATACAGGACCTAGAAGGTGTTGAAGAGTACATGCAGAGTAATAGCCAGAGCAACTTAGCTTGTGGAATTAGCTCTTTGTGTTTCAGAAAAAAATTCTGATCAAATTTTCCCCTATTGTAAAGGGACTACATGCACACACCTCTCTTAGAAAACAAGAAAGCTTGTGTTTATTTGAGAAATACACATGGGGTAGGAAATGTGACAGAAATCCTAGTTCTCAGTAACCATAGCTACTCCTTTCATCATGTTCTACCAAGTCACATGCAACAGAAGAATGCTCCTTTATGTCATGTGTGCTGTAGATGGATCTTAATGGCACTGCAGCTGGTTACCCTGGCACACTAAAATGTCCCTATCCTCAGTTCAGTATTACAGTCTGCCCTGTTTATGCAGATCTTGTACCCATCTGGCTGACTTCCCTCACACCTTCCTTGAAAAAACCACAAACTGCCAATTCAGAAGCATGCCTGCCTCACTCTCCCCCAACCCTCGCTGTCCTGTTTCTGTGACATTATGAAGATCCCATCTCTGTGCTTTCTTATTTCATGTTTCAGGCCTGAAATCTTAAGAGAATGGGATACCACTAGAGATGGGATGAAAGTGTTTCATTTCATTTCGTTTCATTTTGTTTCAGTTTTCATTTTGTTTTGTTGATAGCAGATTTTTTAAAAAGAATTTTTGCCATGAAATGAAATGCTTTATAAGGCTTTAATAAATGGAGAACTTTCCTGTTTTAAAAAAATTAACAGGGAGCCCACTGCCCTAAATCAAAGACACTCACACCTTCCAATCAATTTCCTTTCAAGCAAATAACCCTCTGTAAACAAGCTAGAAACCTAATGGCTATCTGCTACAGGGAGAGATCGGAGAGATAAGCTCAGTGTTGTGGGGTGGATAGGAGGAAAATATATTAAAAAATAACCTCCATGGTCCTACTTAATCAGGAAAGAAAAGCAATCAGTTTCAATCAACTTGCAGACACAGCCAGCAAAGGGCTGGCTAACTTCAGACAGATCAAGATTGGAGATAAGCTATCTCAACAGCTGAGGCCGGGGAAGGAAGGAAAACAAATAAATCAGTTTACAAATAAATCTCCTTTTCTCAAGATGGCTGGATCAAGAGGCTAGGATGGATTGTTTCATTTCTGAATCAAAAAATGATGTTTTGTTTCATTTTATTTGGTTTCATAAGCTTATGAAACTATGAAACAGCATGTTGGTTTTCATAAGGTGCCCATCCCTAGATACCACTGACCAGGCATTCCTACAGAGGTATTAAGGTTGGATTCTAAGCAGATGTGAAAGGTGGACAGAAAGAATGTTTTTGCTTTGATATTCCAAGATGTGATGTGTGTAGCAGTGCACACTCATGCTGAACCCTGTTTCAATTAGAAGACAGACATCAGACTCAGGATTAAGACATAAAAGGAATCTCCAAACCATCATGACATGTATTTGGAAGTATAAAGAATTTTTTTTGGCTGAATTGTTATGTTACAATGTTTTACATCAACCACATTGATGCATCCCATATGCTAAATCTACATATAAATTTTGCTACCTGCTTTCCCCTAAAAGAAACATCAATATATTCAACACATATGTCTCTAAACTCTGGAGATAATACATAATTGCATATTGATTTAGATTAGCAAGCACTAATATTGAAAGATACCGCACTCCTTTGTAGACTGAAAGATCTGCTTAATTCCGTAGTCTCCATGTAGGAGCAATGTTTATTGCAAAAGCAATGGGTCCAAAAGAAAATAATTTCCTTTTAAAATTCAATTAAAAATACAATAGAGCACCATAAAGAGATAACCATTGACTTTAATAATTGTCTTCAGGGTAAGTGTTGTACAAGAAGGGATAACACTGTTCTTTTCTGATCAAATTTGTACTTTAATTTGTTCTGTAAAATGTTTGATGAACTACTCTGAGGTTATGCATTTTATTAGTGTAATATTGGCAGTTTTTATTGATATTTCATTCTGTAATATAGCACTGTAACTTAGGGAGAACTGGCACTGTGTAGCAATACTGCATGTTAATTACTGACATGGTTAATCATATAATGGCTATATAGGAAAAATCAAATCAACCATAAAAATCGAACTCCACATGTAAAAAGGATGGGATGTCCTCCAAAATCTCAGACCAGTATATGGCTCCCAGAACTACACATTCAATGCTATTTAGCGACACCCACACCCCATATGTATGTGGAGGTTTTGCTCTATACAGAATTCTGTAGGAGGGAACAAATGTAATCTTCAAAGATCCAGCTATCCAAATATGGCCCACTCCTTGCTTCCATTAGTTGAAGTTTTGATGGGATTGAAGAATCAAGGCTGATTTAGGAGTTGATGAGAACTTTGTCTGCCTAGGCTTGAACTGCTTTGTTCAAGAGCTTGCCAGCAGGACAAGAGAAAGAGGAGGTTGATTGATCAGGATGTTGGCATTTTAGAAAGAGTGCATGCATAGAGCCCTGATGGCTGGATTGAGCTGGGAATTTACCGACACAACCTTTTCAAATCTGCAGTTATCCTTCAAACCAAGGCACTCATTCAACCATTAAGCAGTTCATGACATTCCAGAGATGGATAGGATCCTAAGGCATATGGAACACAATACACTTTTGAAAAGGTCTTCGAACTCAGCATCTTTTTGCTGGTAACGTCTCTTTGAAGGGCTGTCTAGTCTACATTTCATCTTAAATTGAATGACCATGAAGAGAGTGTTCAGTTGCTCAACCACAGCTGACATTTGGACTGCAGGAACAGCAGGTCCACAGGTCACCTGGTTGCTGTCTTTGCTACTTGGGTGAAAGATACTGAACTCTGTTTAAATTCAGAAAAATGATTTCAAATTTTGCCTCCATGCATTTTAATTATTGCATGGGACTTTTTGTGAATCTGCATTCAAGCCCTAATTTTATTGATGAGTTAAGTGGCCTCCCTAGATGTATGGCAGCCAAGATCTGGAGCTGTGGATATTCTCCTAAGAGTGGAAATTATTAATCACCTTTCTATTTGTGATATTCACTTCCCTGCAGTGCCCCCTTCTTTTTGGAAGAAGGGGGCTCATAAATGAGCTTCTATTTATTCTTTTCCCCCCTCTGTGTATGTTTTTAAGAGATATCATACTTTATTTTGCCTGCAGCACCAGTGTGGGATTAGTACTGTTCCAATCCACACAGCATCCTCATCCTCATACAGCAGCCACCTATAAGGATTTAAACAAATCCATTTGTAGCAAATCAGTTTTGTTTCTTTTTTTAAAAAAAAATGCACAAACTAAAATCATTTTGGGGAGTCTTTTACGAATCGTGGTTTGTAAATGACACAGACAGAGAGAACTGAAGTATAGCGTACCATCTGTACTGTTGAAAGTCTCTGGAGAGGAGAGTGTCAAAGAAAAAAACATTCATTTCAGGCATTGCTTTTAATTGCCTTGCTTTCATGGGATTATTTATGTTAATCTTCTAAAAGACATGCATAGCTCCCATCAGTGTACATGGCAGCAATGCGAGTATTAAGGGAGAAATAATCATGTTAAAGGAATCTACTTTAACACAGATATTTCATAAAACCAATTGTAATATGAACTGCAAAAATGTTCTCTACGTTCCCAAGGTGAATGCTTTTAAAAAGTGCCAGTAGAAGATATCCAGAGGACAAAATGTTCATAGTTTCACATTAATCTGGAGTTTGTAAGAAGTGGTTTATATATTGCATTTGCAGCCTGCCATTTTTGTAAATGACGATCATGGCAAAGGCACACCTTTGCCACGTTGTACTGTTGACTAGTGGTTCTCCGTCACTTTTATATTTATCAGTGATAGAACACAGATATAGGGAAGGCAGGATTTTCATGATATGAAATTTTGGAATTATTATTTTTGTTTTTTCTTTGGTCATACCCAATAGTCCCTTGAAGTCATGCAATACTGCATCATCGCTGCACACCTGCAGCTAGTGTTCTCTCTCCCCCCACTTTGGTTCTGGTTGCAGTCAGGACTAGGGGTAGGCACATAACAAAAAAATGAAATGCTGTTTCATCTTGTCATTATGTAACAAAAAGAAACGAAATGAAACAAAATGAGGAAGCAGCATTTTGTTACAGATGAAATGAAATGATGTTTGTTTTCTTGGTTGAAACGAACCATTTCATTCTGTCGGTAAACCAGTCCCTTACCTGCTGGTGTCCTGCAGCCACCACCACTGAGACCAGGGCGGGAGCGGGTCTGGCAGGCTGCCCTGGGCCCCCTCTACCACTGCCGCTGCAGGCCCCATCCACCCCATGGGGGGGGGAGAACCATGGACTTTTAATGCCCCAGTGGCAATCAGCTGGCTTGCGACCTTGGGGGAGGGAAAAAGATTTTTTTAAAGCTTGGGGCTTTAAAAAAAACTTTTTTCCCTTGCGCCAAGCCCTGTAAGCCAGGTGATCAATACTGGGGTGGGGGCGGGAAGGGTGTTTTAAAAATTGGCTCCCAGTCCCAATCCCACTGCCACCCTCAGATGACTGGGGTGTGCTGCTGACACTGGAGGAAGAAGCAAAGAGGGAGGGCATGCTTTCCTCTTCCTCCTCCAGCTGCTGCTGCTGCTTCTGCTCATCTCCTGTGTCCAATCCTGAGACCAACTCCTGTGACTCCTCTAAAAAAAGGAGTGGTTCAGAACTTGGTCCACAAAGAGAATGCTGCTGCCTGACTTCCCCAGCCTCAGGCTCAGTAGCCTGGCTTGTGGTACTGCCTGATGGGCCTTTGCCTGCCTCACTTTTATCCCTTCTGCCACTGCCTCCAGCAGAGAATAAAGTTCTCCCAATTTTGATAGGTGTTTTCTTCATATTTTTTTCCTTTTTATTTGTACAGTACACTAATGTAGAAAAACAAATGTGGGGGTATGAAGATTGGGGAACTGGTACTGGTCAGTGGTGGGAATAACAATGCATGAGAGGGGGAAGGAATGTAGATCCCTAATACAACCCTCCCCAAAAGAACAGAAAAGGAGTGCCTCTCTGAGCACAAAGAGAGACACACAGTACACACAAACACAGAGAAAAAGGCGCTCACTTCTACACACTCACAAACCACTCTCTCTTTGTCCTCTCACACAACACACAAAACAAGTTTGAGCACACAGGGACAGCAAAAGTGAGGCTAAGCCCAACTATAAAACAGCAACCTAGCAGCACTGCAAGAGCTGACTGTAACTCCCCTCACTCCCATAGACAACAAAGAAAAGAAAACCAGCCTGCCTTTTACATAACCTAGCCCCACCAGGCAGTTAGAAGCCACACCTACCCATCCCCCCAAAACAGTACAGTTAAGCTAATTTTAACACCACTGCCAGGAAGTCTGAGATAAACCAAAAGCTGCCAGGCTCTTCTATAGCCTGCTGCCATGAGGTGGTTAGCAAACCACTCCCCATCCCCAAACCCAAAAAACTTTATAATGGATTCCTATGGGCACCCTCTCTGGAGTTGAATAACTTGGCCCACCCATACACCAAATATCTCCAAATTAGGGGTGCTTTGAGGGAAGAGCTTGAGGAAGCTCCCCTGTGATTTCCATGCTGCTAGCTGCCTGGGATCACTATCTTCAAGCACATAACATTGCAATTAGGAATGTTTTTTTCTGGGGGCAACCCCTTTGAAGTTGAATACCTTGGGGCCCCTGAACCCCAAATCTCTCCAAGACTGGAGGGCTTAAAGAGGAGAGTCCAACAAAGGTTCACACCAAATTTTGGTGGTGCTCGAACCCAGGGGAGCCATTTTACATTGAAATGAATAGGCTCATTTTAAAGGGGAAAAAACCGCTAGTTCGTTTTGTTACTAACGAAACCCTGCTTCCTCATTTAGTTTTGTTTCATTTCATTTTGTTAGCTAATGAAATGACAAAATAGCATTTCATTTTTTGTTTGGTGCCCATCCCTATTCTCAGTAGTGTTGCTATAATTTCTCATTTATTATGCTGCTTCTAGTTTGCCATAGCCTTAAAATTAATACTCAGCCACATGATTACAATCTTTAATTTCTAATCTTTATCTTATGTTTATTCTCAGTATCACTAGTGCAATTTTAAAATATCCTGAAAATTTAACAAAAATGCTAAATACAAGAACAGAATGGCTGTGCTGCAAACAAAGAAATATCTTTCCTGGAGAAGTGGGCTTTTGTTTTTACCACAATGCGATCCAGGTCTCTTGATAGTGTGCCTGGTGGAATGTAAGATATGAACGTTTAAGAATTAGTGTTGTAAAGCTGGTAATGTGAACTGAGGGTTGTGCTCTGAAGCTTGTGAGCAAATAGGCTTACCCCATATGAGTCTTCCACAATAGAACTGTGAAACATGCTGTGCCTTCTGTGAGAGAACTGAGGTCAATTTGGATAAAAAGAAGCCTTCAAAGGTTCAGATTAAGTTCGTGCATTCTCCTTCCTGCTCTGTGCACACAAAGGATATTTTAAATCATTTGATGTCTTCCAATCCTACTCGGCTCTTGCTAGTACTTTTACATAAACATGAGACTTTTGGAATTTGTCAATTAGAGCCCACAGAAGTCTACAAAACTCCCCCAGCAAGATATCTAGGAGGGATACAAGCGTTTTCTTCTTGTGGAGAAGTTAGAGAAAAATGGTGGGTGAAGCTAAGCTCCATAAGTGCTCCAAGAGGTTATGGATCAGGTAGATTTCTTTGAGCAGCTTCCTATGCAGGGCTTAATGGGCTGAGAGTACCATACCCATGATCCCTTGTAACTCCCAGACTTCTTGACAGGATGCAAACAGCTGCTGGAGTATGAATCAATTCCATTAAGAATGTTAAAATACCTGCCAGGACTTCCAGATATAAAGTAAAGCCTTGGACGTCCTGCTGATTTCTTCAGGCTACAGTCCTCAGATTCTAAAAATCCCATGGCTTACTCTGTTTCTTTGGGAAATCTCTATTTCTACCAATGGGGAAATGCTAATTGCAAGGACAGGTCATAGGCTAAATCGTGCAGGCAGGGGAGAAAGGTTGTTGGCCAGGTACTGTCTACCTGTAGAGCTGGGTGTTTATCCCCTCACCTCCCAGCCCCTCCCCCAAGCCAATCAGGAGAAAAGCCAAGCCAGGCACTAAGAATGGAGTGAATAAAGGACTGAAAAGGGCAATGGGAACAGCCTTCTTTTGATTCCTTCTTAAAATGGAAAGACTGGCTGCCTACACTTCTCTGTGCTTCTTTGCCTTGCCCACTCTCCCCCACTCTTCTTCTCAGGCTCTGAAACTAGAGGTGCTGCAGCCACAGTACAGAATTAATCAATATTTTGCACCCCAAAAGGCAAGGAAGGTTCATTTTTAAAATAAAGAGCATACACTTCTCTTTTGCACCAATTCAAGACACTCGTTCAAAACCAAGGATGTACAGTAGTCCCTTGCTACATTGTGGCTCACATATCACGGGCCTGCTATATCATGGGATTCGCCACCCCTGCCACTGCTTTCATTCCCACTCCCCACCCCTACTGCTGCTTTTGTCCCCAACACCCCTGCCACTACTGTTGCTGCCACTGCCACCACTGTCACTGCCACCCCTTGCCACCACTGCTGCCTTTACTGTCACCCTACAAAGCAGCTTTAGAGAGGGGGAGTTGATAGCATCAGCATTGCAGCGAGGGAGTGAGGGCATCAGTGTATCATGTATTTTTCTTTACTGCAGGTGTTTGGAAACATGACCCCCACACACACACACGATAAACGGGAAACTACTGTACACATATTAGAGAAGAATGGTGGTTTGAGAGAGTGGCCAGGGAAGCAATTCAGGTGTGTATTGAAAAATCCCTCTCTCAACAGGTATAGGGGAATTAGACACAATCTGTATACCACTTATAATGCTCCCCTTTCATTGATTCCCCAGACAGGTCCGAACCACTTCACACCTTCACCAGGAAGGCCACTGGTAACGACCCATACTTAATAGTAGACATGGACACGACCAGAAAAAATGACATTTTGAGTTTTTGTTTGTCGGAACAGGTCCGTTTCGGGTCATTTTTGTTTGTCGCAAAAATTTTCAAAAATTTGTCATTTTGTTTGTCGTTTGTCGTTTCCACCACGATTTAGCGAGATTTGACTTCCCAAAGCATAGGGGCAATCAGGGCCGGGCTAGGTGTTTTTGCGCCCTAGGCGGCGGGCGGGGTGGCGGGGTGGGAGGAAGTGCGGGCAGGCGGCAGCGGTGGGGGGCCATGGGCAGGCGGCGACAGCGGGCGGGTGAGTGCACGGGCGGCAGCGCAGGCTGTAGGCAGGTGGCGGCGTGGGCGGACGGGCGAGTGGGCAGTTAGGATATCACTTAGGATAGAGGTTCTGTTCTTGGCTTGCACCCCAAATGTGTGTGTGTGCAAGCAAATTGAAGTTGGGAAAATAGAAAATAAATGGTAGTATATAATATATTTTTAAAATAAATCCACACCTCCCACTCCCAGTCGAACCTCCCCTTTTATCCAAATATCAGAAAAAAATCCTCACAAACTGCCAGAGAAGAAATAAAGAATAAACTGCTATTCCCTTCAGCCGACAAAGCTGCAGGGAATCAAAGAAATTATTTTCTAAATTCAATTCCCTCCCTGCCTGCCTAACTTAAATCCTAAAGCCTCCAGCCTCCCTCCTCAATCTTGATCGGATCACACCAGCACCAGCAGCCAGCCCTCCTCCCTCAACCACATCCATACACACGACTGCGATTTCTGGAAGGTGCCTCGGGTTTTATGCCCTCCGAGACATCCAGAAGTGTCAGTCAAAAACCTGGCGATGCCATTGGTGAAATGGTTCAAAAAATTGCATGGTCCCATCCCATGCCCAGCCCAAATGGGCAGGTCTAAAAAAATAAAAAATAAAATAAAATAAAATAAAATAAATACGACATTTTATTGCTATAAAACCCCACTGCTGCTACTATAAAAATTCAGGCATTTAAAATAAATAAGTTTCACATGTTTCTGTGTTGATTTGGTGTGTTTTTTGACCACAATTTCAAAAGAAAATTTGCGGTCGCCATTTTGGATCCCCCCCACTGCATGGCATGGCAAGATGATGAGGATGGCAAGATGATGAGGATGGCAAGATGATGAGGATGGCCCCCCCAGGACCCCCCCTGCAAGCAGCCCAGGAGAAGAGGGGGGGAAAGGCCGGGGACCCCCCAGAAACCACCCCTCTGGTAGGTAGCAAAGCCTCAGGCAGGCATATTTTCGCCTGCTTTTTTGGCCAGGAGTCGGGGTTTTTTTTCTAAAAAAAACTTTTAAAAACTTTTTCTGTGCTTTGCATCGTGCGATCACCGCGATGCCACAAATGCCACAAACGGAAACGAAAAACCCAACCAAATTTTTCTTTTTTCAGTTCGAGTTCGAGTTCTGACGGCTTAATTATCGTTACCATTTCCTCTACGTAACGGAAACGATAACCGAAAACGGAAATGACAATTTCGCCAAGTCATGCCCATGTCTACTTAATAGGTATTGGGAAGGGTTGAATAGGTGGGACGTTCACACATCCCAGACCATTGTACATCTATTGAGCCAGTTCAGGCCATTGTCCACCTAACGTGCCTATTCAGATCAAGGTGATGTGAAACTAAAGTGAACTATAAATTGGAGGTTTTGCATCAACATTCCTTAGACTGATGAAGCTACTTGGATTAGTAGTGAAACATTTCAATCTTTCAAGAAAAGAAGTCCAGTTGCCATGACTCAACTTCCAGATTGGGAAAAGAGGGGTCCATCCCAGATGGCTCCCATTGTGCAGGTCAATCCATGATTCAACTTCATAGGAAAGGTGAGGCTGAATCCTATTGTGTTTTTACATGTTCACAAAAGGAGTATTTATTTTATTTATTTATTCTTGTACTTATTAACTGCCCAATTTTCCCATAGGGAACTCTGGGCGGTGTACAACATGTCACCCAACAGCGACCGCCCAACTACAAGATAAACCCCAGCAATAAAAAAAAGAACTAGCAAAATACAATCAATATACAAATACTTATAAGAATACAAAAAAAAAATCAGATAAAATAGACATAACACCACTGACCATGACAGAGTCAACGTCAAGGTGAGATCCGGCATGAAGAACTGGTAAGAGAGGAGGAAGCTGCATCTTCATTGGCAAGATACCAGGTGTGCATTTGGTTTGCAATGTCCAATATTTCAATAGCTTCCCCGTCTGTGATTCCTTTTGGGCAATTATACATTCCTGAAATGATTATATGTTTTATAATTAGAGATGGGCACGACTTAGCGGTATTCCCGTTTCTGTTTCCGTTACTCGGTTCCGTTACTCTACGGAAACGGTAACGGGAATTACTCCGCCAGACTTCGAGCTCGAACCGACGAACGAACAATTTTGGTCTGATTTGTTGTGCTCCTTTGTCGCGCGATGCCACGCGGCACAGAAAAAAAGTTTTTAAAAGTTAAAAAAACCCGGTTCCCGGCCAAAAAGCAGGCGGAAAAATGCCTGCCATGCCTCAGGGCACCTACCAGAGGGGTTGTTTCTGGAGGTCCCCGGCCTCCCCCCATCCCCCGTCCTGGGCTGCTCTGGTGGGACTCACCGCAGGCTCGCAGCCAGCAAAAAGCCCAGTCTCACCACCAGCCGCCACAATTAAAGCCCAAGCAAGCGGCACAGACAGCACAGGAAAAAACTTTTAAACTCTCCCCCCACCCATTCCCGGGCCAAAAAAGCAGGCGGAAAAATGCCTGCTTGACTAAGGGCGCAGGGCACCTACCGGAGGGGTGGTTTCTGGACTATAAGTTTTATAATGTTTTAGGATGCAAAGACAGGCTGGAGGAACAAGTAGGCACTAAAAAGATAATGAGAATTTGAAAAGCCTCAAGGCCCTCTTATTCAAATTGCTATCTCATGATGGTCTTCAGAGATGCTTCTGAAATGACTAATTACTGAGTGTCACTGAATTAAGCTATCAAGATGGAATATATATTTGTCAATGGGGATTTAAAAAAAAGAATAAATATATAAAATATTTGTTCATTTTAGATGGGGTGAAGATAAATAATCCAACAAGGATATCAGTTTACTGGTTTATTTTAAAGGCAAACAATACTACAATAAAAGGTCAATTCTTCATAAAGGTGTGTCCAAGAGGGAGACACCCAGATGGTGACCCAAAAACAGTTGCAAAAGGCAATGCAATTGCCTCTGGCATCAGTTGGCATGGATATAGCCAAGACCAGAATTCTATCATGTCAGAATGAGGTCACAACCCAGAGCCATGCTGTTTCTCTACAAACAGAATCAGAATCAGAATCAGAATCAGAATACTTTTATTGGCCAAGTGTGGTTGGACACACCCAGAATTTGTTTTGGTAAAATATGCTCTCTCTATATAAAAGGAAATATAAGAATCATATAGTCAACAATAAAAACACAGTACAACAATACAATATAACCTATTATTTAAAAAGGAAGAAGAAAAGTAAAAATTAATTATTCAACACTTTGATAGCACTTGGAAAGAAACTACCTTTATATCTAGTTGTCCTAGTGTGCAATGCCCTAAAACGTCGCCCTGAGGGTAACAAATGAAACAGGTTATGTCAAGGATGTGTGGAATCTGTGTATATTTTCATCGCCCTCTTTTTAGCTCGTGTGGTATACAATTCCACAATGGATGGCAAATTAGTAGCAATAATTTTTTTCTGCAGTTCCAATTGTCCTTTGAAGTCTATATCTGTCATGCTTAGTCGCAGAACTAAACCAGACAGTTATAGAGGAACAGATAATAGATTCAATAACACCTCTATAGAATTGAATCAACAGTTTTTTTGGCAGTCTGAACTTCCTAAGTTGACGCAGAAAAAACATTCTTTGTTGTGCTTTCTTAATAATACTTTCAATATTAGATGACCATTTTAAATCTTGAGATATAATAGTACCTAAAAATTTAAAGGACTCCACTATTGGCACTAAGTTATTTGATATCATAAGAGGTGGTTGTATAGAACGAGTCCTCCTAAAATCCACCACCATTTCAACAGTTTTGCATGTGTTTAATTCAAGATTATTTTGAGTACACCATAAAACTAGTTGTTCAATCTCTTGCCTATAGGCAGATTCATCATTGTCTCGAATGAGGCCAATCACCGTAGTGTCATCTGCAAACTTAACAGGCTGAGCCTCCACAGAGTCTGGATGGATCTTCACTGGAGGTGAGGAAAAGGGTTGGAGGTAGCATATTATCCTTTGAGAAATCAGGGCACCTGAGTCCCAATTCCTCCCAGGTCACATAAAACCTCTGGGAATTGGCCAAGGCCAACCAGTCCTCTCCTTTCACAGGTCTGAGGCAGCCTTGCCATTGGATTGAGTCTAAGGCAGATGAATGCAGGACTCAAGCAAAGACTAACTCTGGTTTTATGTTGAACCTTTCTCAAAAAGAGGTGTGTATGTGTAGGATTTTCTGTCTAATGTATCAAAAGAACTTGTGTAGAGAGATAGAGGAGAAGAATAAAAGAAGTCACTTCTAGGAAATCCAAAATATCAAAGGGAAATTTAAAGGTGCCACATGTTTTATGTCTTTTGTTTTGTTTTGTTTTTCTTTCTTTCTTTCTTTCTTTCTTTCTTTCTTTCTTTCTTTCTTTCTTGGATTTTTATACCGCCCATCTGGCAGCGAGGTCACTCTGGACAGTTTACAACAATTAATACATTCAAATAATTCATACAATAAAAACATAAAATACAGCAATGTAATGTAATAAAAATAAAAGTAAAATTAACATTAATGTGACATAAAATAATGTACTCTTATTGGCAGGCTAATCAGTTAAAATCATGATTTAATGGGTGAACACTAAAATTGCATTATGTTTGAGGGAATGCCTGCTTAAATAGCTAAGTTTTTACTACTATTTTAAAGGCAGCCAAAGAGGGGGCCAGGCAGATGTCTGGTGGAAGGTTATTCCACAGGTGAGGGGCAATGGCGGAAAAGGCCGTATTTCTTGTTTTTTCCTTTCGGGCCTCTCGTGATGTCAGTTGCCTCAAACGCCTAGCCTGGGAGGATCGGGTATTATGGGCGGTTTTCAGTGGGAGAAGACGCTCTGACAGGTAGCGAGGTCCTAAATCGTTTAGGGCTTTGTATGTCATAGTTAAAACCTTGAAGTTGACGTGGAACCGAACTGGAAGCCAGTGCAGGGCGGCCAGCGCTGGGGATATATGATTGTATTTTCTAGTCCCATTCAGCAATCTGCCTGCCATGTTCTGGGTCAGCCGGAGTCTCCGCATGAGCCTCAAGGGCAGCCCCACATAGAGAGCATTGCAATAGTCCAGCCCTGAGACTACCAATGCATGGACCAACATGGTGAGAACCCCCATGTCCAGATAGGGACACAGTTGAGCAATCTGCCACAGATGGTAATGGGCAGAACGGACCACTGATGCTACCTGAGATTCCATAGATACCGCAGGATCCACGAGAACACCTAAACTGTGCACCTCATTCTGAGTGGGGAGAGTCACGCCCCCAAATGAGAGGGAGTTTTCCAACCCGCTGACAGTAGGAGCCCCCACCTGCAAGACTTCCATCTTGTCTGGGTTCAACCTCAATCTGTTTTTCCTCATCCATCCCAGAAGAGCATCCAGGCGGCGCTCAAGGGACAGAACAGCATCCACTGCAGAAGATGGAAAGGAGAGATAGAGCTGGGTGTCATCAGCATACAGATATCACGAAGCTCCAAAACTCCTAATGACCCCTCCCTGCAGCCTCATATAGATGTTAAATAACATTGGTGAGATGATCAACCCCTGTGGGACCCCACCCTTGAGGGTCCACAGGGTGGACTGCGTCTCACCAATCTCCAGTCTCTGGGGACACTCCTCCAATAAGGAAGTGAACCACGCCAAGATGGGGGCCCCAACTCCCAACTCAGAAAGCCTCCCCAGGAGGTATCAAAGGCCACTGAGAGATCAAGGAGGACCAACAAGGGCATCTAGCCCCCATCGGCCTCCCTCAGTAGGTGATCCTGCAGGGCAACCAATGCTGATTCTGTGCCGTGCCGTAGCCTGAAACCTTGGCTGGAATGGATTGAGGGCATCGGTTTCATCCAGGAGGGCGTGAAGCTGATCTGCCACCATCCTCTCCAACCAGCCGCCCCCACGGGCAATCTGGTCGGTGCTAGGTGTTTGTTTTTGTTTTTGTTTTTGTTTTTAAAAAAGCACAGAACAGCCTGCAGGCCATCTGATTGGTGCTAGATTTTTTAAAAAGTGCCGGCCAGCCAGGCTGGTTGGCTGTAAAAAATTAAAATTATTTTGAAAACGAAAAATGAAACAAAAAACAAAATAAAATTGAAACAAAACACCAGTTGGCATTTCATGTCCATCTCTAGTTTTTACTAATGATACAGTTTATGCTTCTTAGTGTGTTAGAAGGGGGAGTTGAGAGGGTTGCAAGATGGCTTTGTTCTAGAGAATGTAGTTATTGCAGCTTTTCAGCAAGGAAGGGTTTTGTAGTCAATAGTAATAGTATTGCATAGCTAGACTTTATTATTTTAATGGATTATTTTTCCTGAAACGGCTTAGATATTAAGCTGTATCTATACTCTTATGTTTTGGACTTTTTATTATTTTTGTACTTTGCAATTAAAAAAATATTTTACCAAGGTTTGGTCCTTGGGGGAAGAGAGTGAGTGTGGCTAATGAAGGTGTATTGGCCAGAGGACTAATTTTGGGAACTGGTTCATTTTGAGATTTTGTCCTTCCTAGCAGGGTTGGTGTGCAGTCACAAGTACACAACCAGGTTTAAGTTCTGTCTTTGGAATTAAGACAAATGGAATCTAGGAGCATAAGAGTCATCTGGACTCCAACCCTGGATATGATGCTGAGCACGGGTACTCAACTTCTTTGGTGGACCACAGGGAGGCCTGTTCTGAGTGGAACCTGTCCTGTTAAACCTCCCACACTTATAAGAATGTGGAGTCTCTTGTGAGGAGTAAGGAGGTATAGGAACAGAACATTTAAATACGACACAGAGAGAATGTATGAGTGAAAACATTACAGCAATGTGTTTAAAAATATTTGCAGTATATACAGGGCATTCATCATAGTATAACATCTGCAAAACAGCAAAACTCAGTTTTCATGGAAAAGTCCACCTCACATATGTTCAGACACTCATACTCATCTTGACTTGGCTTTACCTGTATGAATTAATCTTATGATTCTTCTCTTCCTGAGCATAAACTATTTTGGAACTTGGTGATATGTAGAAAATAATGAAATTATGTATTAAATATTAAACCTTTCACTTTTAGATGTTGCCACTGGGCATAACGTGTTTCAATCAATGTATGTGTTCCTCCTGTTAGCGTTTGTTCAGATGAATTATGCAGAATAAGAACTAGCTGCATGATCTATAGCTGTGATATTTCCTAAGGCCTAATATTATTCATTTAGTTTGTGTCATTTTAAAACACTGAAGATTCTTTTTCAGATTTAATGTAATGTGAGCCTAATTGGCTCCATCATCCATTTCCACAGTATTTAGGGGGGATAAATCATGGGCAAAGAAACAATGGTTATTATTATTATTATTATTATTATTATTATTATTATTATTATTATTATTATTATTATTATTATTATTATTAATCATCCTGGACCCAGCAAACAAGATAACTATGCTGGATTTTGTTTCCTGCCTGGTCCTCGATTACAAATCACTTTAGTAGACCATGCTTTATCGCTTGCCTCCAGACAGTGCGATCGGAATGCTTCCCAAGCATTTAGGACTATGTGATGTATTGGCAAATCATGCTAGCAGATCCCAGTAAGGTGGCCTTCTGAAGCTGACTGATGGTGACTTTGTCAACTCTAATATCTTCTAAATACTTGCTTAGCTCTTTAGGCACCCCACCTAGCATGCCGATTACCACTGGGACTATCTGTACTGTTAATGCAAGAGTCTTTTAAGTTCAATTTTCAGATCCTGATATCAGGTAATCTTTTCAAGTTGGTTCACGGTGACTCTGCTATCACCTGGTATAACAATATCAATGATCCACACTTTTTTCTTCTCCACAAACATAATATCTGGGGTATTATGCTCCAAAACCGTGTCTGTCTGTATTCAGAAGTCCCAAAGTAATTTTGCATGCTCATTTTCAATCACTTTTTCAAGCTTATGATCCCACCAATTCTTTTCCCTGGGCAGATGATAGTTGTGACACAAATTCCAGTGGACCATTTGAGCAACTCCATTATGACGCTGTTTGTAATCATAATGTAGTTGCTCAAATGGTCCACTGGAATTTGTGTCACAACTATCATCTGCCTGTTTATGATGATGATGATGATGATGATGATGATGATGATGATGATGATGATGATGATGATGAAATATCAGAAAGCATGACACTGTTGCTTTAATAACTAACTAACTAACTAACTAAGTAAGTAAGTAAGTAAGTAAGTAAGTAAGTAAATAAATAAATAAATAAATATATAAATAAATAAATAAGTGTGGCCCAAGTTTACCCCATCATCTGCATCTTCCTTTTTTCTTGCTGGCTGGGAGGGCAATGTATGACACTGTACAAAATGTAAGATCCATGAAGTATAGCTTTACTATCCACAAATACATTAACACCATGCTTTATCATCATCATGTCACTCATCCAGCCAAAGGCCACTCTGGGAGTTTTATAAAAGAAATGGGGTGATAAAACATCACTACAATAAAAAACTAAATTCAATATAAGAAAACATTTAAAAATTCACAACAGTTAAATATTTACATTTTCAGCACTTAAAGAAGCAGTGTGATCAGCTTGGTGGCTGATAATTACATAGTTTGAAAGTTACCAGCTTTTTGAAAGTTTGAATGGATTTTGCAGCAAAGGGGTCACATGAATATATGATTCCAGTTATTGATTCCAGAGTAGAGTTATTGGTTCCAGAGTTGAGATGCAACTGCCAATAAAGCCCAGTTTCTAGTTTTCTCCCTCCGGCCCTCTCTCAGAGTCAGCACCCTCAGACATTCATCTCAGGGTGAATAAGTAGGGTGATAGTTCTTATTGGAAGAAGGTGTTCTGCCAGTCTCCAAGGTCCCAAACCATTTAGAGCTTTATATTAGAGATGGGGATGAGTTTAAAAGACAACACCAAAATGAGTTAGCCAATTTTGAATGGATTTTGCAGTGTTTTTTTAAATTTGTGTCCAGCTCTATATGCTAGAACCATCACCCTGCAGCTGGCACAGATGTGGACACATAATCGGTATAAGGTAGTCCAAGCTGAGATGTGTTGCTATTTGCTAACTGCACACAATAGCCTTGCTGGCATGTTCTGGACCTGCTGAAGCTTCCATAGTAGCCTCAAGGAAACCCCCCCAAAAGAGGACATTACAGTAGTCTTTAACTTACATTGTTTTAAGCTGGTTTGGTTCCTCGTCATTTCGAAGGAAGGGGTACTAGGATCAAGTGAAAAATCTAACAAAAAGGAGTTATCCTGACTGAAAATGACCCCTAGAATTTCAAATGCCAAACGGAAGTATGAAGATTAAAAATGAAAAAAATGAAAAATGGAGATATTGTGCCATATTGCATGTAGAACTGAAACCCATGGCAATCTTCAAAGCCCTCCATTCCAGCATGGAAACGAAAACCACCAAGGTGGGGGGTAGGGTTAGGGTTACCTACACAATTTGGTATTTTGTTTGCCTTTCACAGGCAAATCCTGAGCACGAATAGCAATTTGACCCTGTATACATGTGTCCCCCGTCCCAGTGGATGTATATTTTTTGAATGGTACATGAATGGGGTTGATTGACAGTTGTATGTGGGATGTATGACAGAATGACTGTTATCAGAGATGAAAAGTGTAAAAGAATGTGCATGGAGCTGATTGGTCTCTGCATGACACACTTCCTCCTGAGATGACCGGAGATGTTCCTTTTGTATACAACAGTGTTTGTGAAGGAGATAATTAAGTCATAGTTTACAGTTAACTCAAGGGCTATAGTGAAGATGGAGAACGAGAATGAGTAAGGTCTGTTTTGAAAAGAAATAATAAATAAATGTGTGGTCTTACTACTTCATGTGTGTATGTGTGTGTGTGTGCATGCGTGTGTGAAAAAAATGCTTATGCTGAAGGGCTTGACAACTTAAAACATTGTTCTTAAATTTTGGCTGAAATCTTTTTGGACTGATTTATGTCATGGAAGTAGGATGCCATAATCAATGGTCAATGGGAAATTTTCACAATGGAGAAAGGTGAAAAGCGGTGTGCCCCAGGGCTCTGTCCTGGGACCGGTGCTTTTCAATCTGTTCATAAATGACCTGGAGACAGGGATAAACAGTGAAGTGGCCAAGTTTGCCGATGACAAAACTTTTCCGTGTGGTAAAAACCAGAGAAGATTGTGAAGAGCTCCAGAAGGATCTCTCCAAACTGGGGGAATGGGCTGAGAAATGGCAAATGCGTTTTAATGCAACCAAATGTAAAGTAATGCATATTGGGGCAAAAAAATCCAAACTTCATCTATCAACTCATGGGCTCTGAGTTATCCATGACGGATCAGGAAAGAGATCTTGGTGTGTTGGTGGACAGCTCCATGAAGGTGTCTCCCCAATGTGTGGCAGCGGTGAAAAAGGCCAATTCCATGCTAGGGATTATCAAAAAGGGGATTGAAAATAAAACAGCGAACATTATAATGCCTTTATACAAAACAATAGTAAGGCCCCACCTGAAGTATTGTGTACAATTCTGGTCACCGCATCTCAAGAAAGACATAGTGGAACTGGAAAAGATGCAGAAGAGAGCGACTAAAATGATTACTGGGTTGGGGCACCTCCCTTATGAAGAAAGGCTAAAACATTTGGGCCTCTTTAGTCTGGAAAAAAGGCGCTTGAGGGGGATATGATTGAGACATACAAAATAATGCAGGGTATGAGTAAAGTGGATAGAGGGAAGCTCTTCTCTCTCTCCCAAAATGCCAGAACTAGGGGACATACACTCAAATTGAGGGCTGGGAGAGTAAGAACCGACAAAAGAAAATATTTTTTCACCCAGCGCGTTGTAAGTCTATGGAACTCCCTGCCACAGGATGTGGTGATGGCATCTGGCCTGGATGCCTTCAAAAGGGGATTGGACAGATTCCTGGAGGAAAAGTCCATCACAGGTTACAAACCATGATGGAGATGTGTAATCTCAAGGTTTAAAACCAGGGTACTTCAAGGGCCAGATGCAGGGGAGTGGTATCAGGAGACAGATATCTAGTCTCGTGCGCTCCCAGACGCATCTGGTGGGGCCACTGTGAGATACAGGAAGCTGGACTAGATGGGCCTTTGGCCTGATCCAGCATGGCTCTTGTTATGTTCTTATGTTCTTAATCATGTTACAAAGGTAAAGTTTAATTTAAATTAATTAATAGATTTGTATGCCCTCCTTTCAGGTTTCAAGGTTCCCTGGCCTCCCTTTTCACATGGGAAAGTTTTTAGGAGCTTTGAGACAAAGCTCAAAGGTTGCAGTAGTAAAAAAAAATGCCACCACACCACTGCCCTAGGAATTGTTTTGTGATTGTTGACTGGACTGTAAACATATATTTGCAAGTTTGATGGTTGAAACACAGATGAGTGAAATGGTGCCTGTTGTTGGAGGAAAAGTAGGCGAATCACAGGAATTTGAATTTCACTTAACAATTAATTTCACCTGTGGGTTGAGATGTGGAGAAATTGTGCCAGTTTCTCATTCTTCAGCTAAAATAGCCTGCTTCAGCACACTGAGGCAGCAATATGTTCATGCTGCTTCTGCCTGTGATGAAGAGGTATACTTGATTTGGGGGGCTGAAGAATTAACGTCTCCATTTCTATTACTTGTATCTCTTCTAGAAACAGCCCTGAAAAGCAGCACGAGTGTGGCAGATTTCTGCTGCAAACCTCCAAAGAACTGATAGGTAGGGTGCCATTTTGAGATACATGAAAGCATACATTGATGCTTACTGGGTGCACACTGATAGAACCAGAAATGGAGAAAAAAGAAGTTCAGCAGTGTCAGAATAAATTGCCTCAGCCTTTTTTTTTTTTTTTCTTTAAGAGCTTTTTCTTTGAACATGGAAACTGTTTAAACTATACGAGGGATATATGTTCATTTTAACCTAATCCATCCAAACCTGGTGGCTTATCCTCAAAAAAAAAAAAAAAAAGAAAAAGGAAAGGAAAAAAGGGGGAGAACATTGAATGTCCTCTGTAACATAGTCAAGATGTGACAATGAATCTGTAGTTCTTTTTCAGCAAAGTCTGTGGATGCATTATAATTTGCTCCAGCTGATCGAGATTAAACACAGGAGAAATAAACCTGGGAATCGGGATTCTTTATGAAGTGTAGGGAAATGACATATTTTGATTAGGGCTTAACTTTTAGAATTCTTGTATTTTTAGAGATCAGTTCCACCTAATGTAAATGTTTCTTACATATCTTCTGTGTAACAACAGGATGTCCACACAATGTGAACTGTAGTGAGGCTCATTTGGCCCCTGAATTATCCTCAGAGAGCCACCTCAGGGGCTACTATTTAACTACCTTGCATCCCTAAAAGTCCTTTTATTTTCAAAATGCTTGATATTCTTGGACAAGGAAGTAGTTCATATGTAGGAAGCCAGATGTTTTGGTTTCAAGCTATGTTTCTCTCATGCAACACCTCATGACTAGACATTTGGGTGTAACTAAGCAAATGTCATTGAATTGACATGGGTTTTCTGTTATCGAGCAAATGTCCATTATGTAATGGAAACGTAAGGAATGCAAAACTAGAGGCTCTCTGTTCCCAACTACTAACATTATTCTCCACTAAAATGGAAAAATTTGGTTGGGTTTTTTCCATTTCCGTTTTCCGTTACACAACAAAATCGCGGCGATCGCGCAAACTCAAAGCAAAAGAAAAGGTTTTAAAAGTTTTTTCAAAACCCCACGACTCGTCAATGCCAAAAAAGGAGAAAATATGCCTACCTGAGGCTTTGCCACCTACCAGAGGGGTGGTTTCTGGGGGTCCCTACCAGGCCTTTCCCCCTCTTCTCCTGTCCTGGGCTGCTTGCACCAGGCTGGGGGGGCATCCTCATCATCTCACCATGCCATGCGGTGGGGGGGATCCAAAATGGCGACTGCAATTTTTTTTTTGAAATCATGGTCAAAAACACACCAAATCACCACAGAAACATGGGAAATTTATTTATTTTAAATGCCTGAATTTTAATAGTAGCAGCAGTGGGTTTTTCTTAGCAATAAAATGTCTCCAATTGATTTTATTTTATTTTATTTTATTTTTTATTTTTTTAGACCTGCCCATTTGGGCTGGGCATGGGATGGGACCATGCTAATTGTTAGAACCATTCCACCAATGGCATTGCCAGGTTTTTGACTGACACTTCTGGATGTCTTGGAGGGCATAAAACCCGAGGCACCTTCCAGAAATCGCAGTATAACCCTGTGGTTGAGGGAGGAGGGCTGGCTGCTGGTGCTGGTGTGATCCGATCGAGATTGAGGAGGGAGGCTGGAGGCTTTAGGATTTAAGTTAGGCAGGCAGGGAGGGAATTGAATTTCGAAAATAATTTCTTTGATTCCCTGCAGCTTTGTCTGCTGAAGGGAATAGCAGTTTATTCTTTATTTCTTCTCTGGCAGTTTGTGAGGATTTTTTTCTGATATTGGTTAAAGGGTGAGGTTCGACTGGGAGTGGGAGGTGTGGATTTATTTTAAAAATATATTATATACTACCATTTATTTTCTATTTTCCCAACTTCAATTTGCTTGCACACACACACATTTGGGGTGCAAGCCAAGAACAGAACCTCTATCCTAAGTGATATCCTAACTGCCCACTCACTCGTCCGCCCGCACTGCCACCCGCCCACTTCCTTCTTAGTGAGTCAGAGAAGCGCCGCCCGCTCGCCCGCCCTGCCCGCCGCCTAGGGTGCAAAAACACCTTGCGACGGCCCTGATTGCGGGACACCCCTATGCTCTGGGAAGTCAAATCGCGCTAAATCGCAGTGGAAACGACAAATGACAAACGACAAACAGAAATGACAAATTTTTGAAAAATTTCGCGACAAACGGAAACGACCCGAAACGGACCCGTTCCGACAAATGAAAACTCGAAACGTCATTTTTTCTGGTCGTGCCCATGTCTACTCATGACCTTCAATTTTGTGGTGTAAACTAAGCAAACGTCATATGAATTGACATGGGAAATTCTGGTTTCAGTTGAGCAAATGTCCAGATATATAAGCAAGGGTTGGCAATTAAAGGAATGCAAAACTAGAGGCTCTCTGTTCCCATGTTATACTAAAATTATTCTCCACACCACCCCAAAGGAGAAGGGCAACATACCTGTAAAATGAGCAGGCAGCCCAAAATATCCCTTGGAAATGCCCCCTTCCAGTCATATTCGCCTCAGCCTCCTCTTCACAAAGGGCGTTGAATTATATCTCATCCTTCACTTGGTTGCAAGACCTTGAGAAAGGATTTATGCCAAATGAATGAGGTGATCTAGGGTAAGGGGGATGCTGAGGAAACACAAGGGACAAAGGAAGTGAGACATAGCATCTACCCTAAAATGGTGATTTGTGCTTATATGATCCTTCTCCAGAAGTAGGTTTGCTTGTTCTGATTAAGTCAAATGGCAGCAGTCTGACTTTAGGAGGCATGCATTCTGTAGGTTTGGTAGATGAAGAAGAAAGGCAAGGGCAAGACATAAAACAAGAAAAGGAAGTTAAAAGTTGGATTGGACCTGGGCTTTGTGACTACCTTGATTTCTTAATTCTGTGAAGGCTGGTGGCCTAGTGCAATCTTAGAGGTTTCAGCAGGTTAGATGTGTTAGTATGTCACACCAAACTAGTGAAGACTCTTATAGTCCTTATTCTACTAATTTTTATTTATCCTAAGCATATTCAGGTGCTAAGAATGTTGGTTTACACCAGTATGGAGAGTTTGAACTGCATTGGCAATGTGAAGTTCCAGCATGGTGATGGTCAATTAGTGGTTATTACAAATTTTCAACAGTGCTGTGGGGTGATGAATAGAGAGCTAGATGGCGGCCTATAAGAGACACGCAAGGGATCTTTCAGGGTAACAAGTGCATCCAAGCATAGATAAGCAGACACACACTTGCAAAGTGGAGGGCAGCTTTATTTAAGCTCAGTATAATGGAACAGCATGGCTCACAGCTTGCCTAGAGTTCAAATCAGATGTGTCAGAGCCAAGAGCAGAGGAAAGATTATAAGAAGAGGACACTCCAGCAATTTACAATTGGCTGGTAAATACACAAAAATGGCCTTCAGATCCATGTAGAGCATCAGATGGGCACTGATAAACCTGCATGAATGGATTATCTTATAAATTGATGAGATTAAAAACTCCTGTTCAATAGAAGTGTCTGAAAGAGATTATTGTTCACCTGTTTCCCTGTGGAATCCATCTTTGATTATTTTTTATTCAAGAACGTGACCTCAATGTCACAGACAGAATGTTCAGGGAGATAGACGTGCACTCCACAATTTTGGGTTGGTAGTGTTTTTGATTGTGTCAATTCATTCTTTGCATATGGCCGATCCATGTGTCCCAAGCAAAATGCCATGCCATGTTGCTGTCAGAAGCTGTACAGAGCCCTGATGTTATGGATTATTTAATTAAATCCTTCAATCATGTTTCCAGTGAAGATATGAAGATGGAGTTAGCATTTGTATCTGTGGCAGGGCTTGTTTCCTGTCATTTGTCTGTGAAGATTCTCAGTCATCCAGGTGAGTTCATTTGGAAGTTGAGTCATGGTAATTGGACTTCTTTTCTTGAGAGATTGAAACGTCATGTTTCAAAATCTCAAGAAAAGAAGTCCAGTTGCCAAGAATCAACTTCCAGATTGCCTTTGATTGTTCCTCTAGTATGAGATCCATTTTTTTCTGGTCAGTAATCTTTTCAGGGCGCAGTTGTGTGAAGACTAGTATAGACCTCCCATATAAAACATCAATAAAAGTGCCGTCAGTGGTCAGAAGGGTGTGTAGATAAAACAATTGAATTATTTTGTCTTGGAAATGTAACAAGTAGTGCTCTGTTGTTATATGGCCTGATCTGCAGCTTATCATTGCTGGATACCTGGCTACTCTGCTGATCTGTTGTTGTTGTTGTTGTTGTTGTTGTTGTTGTTGTTGTTGTTGTTGTTGTTGTTGTTGTTGTTGTTGTTGTTGTTGTCGCTGCTGCTGCTGCTGCTGCTGTTGTCTTTGACATCTTATTTCTATCTTTAAATTGAAAGTCTCATTCTGATAGGTCTAAACAGAAGTGATTGTATCCTAAGCCTTGTTGGTACTAAATGTACATATTTTATAGTGTATTCTGGAAGGAAATTGAAGGTATGAAGTCTGAAAATAGCAGTACCTTTTGTTGTTTCTAGTGTAAAGTGTGTTTATATGTCAATGACATGGTTGCATATTGGTTCTCAGAAATTGAATCCAAGGTATGAATTATTCAACCTGGGTTTGATAGTGGATGGAAGTTAATGAATTTCTGATGGAACGTTGTTAGTGCTTCGGTTCCATTGATCCAGATAGTAGATCAATTGAGGGTTTGTCCATGTCTGAATATGTAGACAGTCCCCAGGTTCCTAGAGCTCTTCAGGTAATGGATCAACAACACAGATGATAATTTGGATAGCACATTGAAATTTCCAGGAATAGGGCTGCCTCAGATAACAAATTTTCCCTATGGGCTGCCTCTGATAACGATTTTTTCATTGCACATTGCAAAAAAATATGTGCCCAGGATGCATTGCACCCCCATAGTGTTTGGAGGGGAGGGAGGAGTTGGAGGAGTTTTTTCATTGTGTTTTAGAGCCATTCTGGACATTTTTTTACTGAGGGATTTGGACCTTTCAAACTTGGAAAGGTAGGGAGCTGAGGTTTCTTTGCTTTGTGTTTTTAATTACACGTTGGGTGGGAATGACTTGGGGTTATATTGGAGCTTTCTTTTGAGAATCTTTGCACTGCTTTTCATTGCTTTCCAAGCAGGAACAACCTGGGATTTCATTTGCTGCTTTCTTTTGTCCATCTTTGCATTGCACTGCGGGAGGGGGGTGTACATTCAGGGGGGGTTAATCTGGTTCAGCATGTGGCTTTTTGCTTTTTTTCAGACTTCTGGAACAGATTAATTGGTTTCCCATTCATTTCAATGGAAATCTGTGTTTTGGATAGTGTAGTTTTCAGCATTATCTGAGGCATTACTGTATAACTGCTGGGAAGATGCAGAATATCTTGACTAAGTTTTAATGTGGTGTTTAGGATTCCTTGCCAGAGCAGGTATATACTTGACAGAGCAGAGACATGAGTCCATATAATGCCACAGTTGCTTTATGTGTTCTTGTATCTCTGTGTAGTCATGAATATGGATGAATTTTTGTATCCAAAAGTGGCTAAGGAACTGGCAGAAGGAAATTCAAGTGGTTCATTTAATAATGCAACATTGTTCCTGGTACAGTGATCCCCCCCGCCCTTTCGCGGTTCATATACTGCAGTCCTGCTATATCATGGGACCACAGTATATGAAAAAAGGCCACCTGGGGTAAGGGGGGAAAGGCCTGTTTCAGGCCTCCCTTACTTACTCTGGGACTGGTGCTGCACCAAATGGGCCTGCGAGGGCCTTCCCAAGCCTTCTGGAGGCCCCCAAAGGCCCGGGAAGGACCTCACAGGCCCGTTTGGGGCAGCACCAGGCTGGGGGTAAGTACAAGAGCCCCAGCTACGCGCTCCAGGCCTGACCTGAACTGCATCCACATATAACAGATTTTCAATTATCATGGGTCAGGTTGGGTCCCTAACCCCCCCAAGGGGGGTCACTGTACTTACTCTCTTTCAAGATAACACCTGAGGAAACCTCAACAGAATTTGAGTTAACATGTATATATTACATTCTAGAGATGTCAGTCAACCATGTCAACCTGGTTTTTTTCTGTTTCATTTGGAACACTTCCTGTGACAATGCCAAGCTCATGGCATTATGCCCTACTAATAAAGTAATTTGAGCTTAAAATAATATAAAATATTGAAACAGAGAAATGGTTGTGCTGTAGTCTAGTACAGTGGTTCCCAACCTTCGTAATGCTTCAACCCTTTAATAGATTTCCTCATGTTGTGGTGACCCCTTGACCTGCTTGGAAGAGGCCGCAAGCCCTCTTTGGCACGCCACTACCGCAGGTGCCATAGAGAACCCTCAGCCAATCGCAGCCTCCAGTGCCATGGACTGACATCCCCTCCAACCTATCCAGCTGTAACCCACTCTTCCCCCCATTCCTCCCCCTCCTCCTCCAGACCCAAGTCGTTTGTGCCTTTTTCTTCACTGGCTCATGGTGACCCCTGTGAAATGGTCGTTCGACCCCCAAAGGGGTCCCGACCCCCAGGTTGGTAACCACTGGTCTAGTAGACTGGCAGAATTTACAAGCAGAAGATTTTAGAAGAAGAATTAAGAGATCTATGAAGCCTAAGATGAACAAATGTTTGCCTGACAACAAAAGGTATCAGTTTCGTGCCAAGTGAATGAGAAGGCTCTCTGCTCCCCGCCCACTACACCTTCAAAAATGGTAAAACTGAAGAAGATAACCACATTTCCTTAAGTGTTTGTGCAATATTAAGCTAAGGCACTTCATTTAGACTGTTAAACATTCCATTGGCAGCTGAAGCCACTCACTGAAGTGAAACAACAAGCACAATAGATTTATTTTACTTTGTTTAAAATATATTACAGGCCCATCAAGGGAAAGAAATATGCCTGATGATGAAAGGAAAAGCAAGACTCTTAAAAGGAAATTGAAATAGCTGCTAATCAAAGACATGTGTCTGCCCTTAAATTAGCATACATTCAAGACGCAGGTAGCAAAGTCTTTTTTAGATAAAGGCAATCTCTGGAAAATGTGACGGATGATTGATAAAAAGAGTCTGTAGAATATACTCATGCCCACTTCTCCTTTTTTTTTAACTAAATAAGTCTGGAGAACAAGATAGGATTCCTTTTGATTGTTGGAAAATATTATCATAACTCATGCAAAATGCAAGACATAAGCACTCAGGTAATATATGCTCGGAAAGAATGCACTTTCATTAAAAGAGAGAGCACCCTGTGGATCCATTTCCGAGGCACTTCAAACACATCCTCCCTCCCTTCAAATAATTTTAGGCAGGCATCAGAAAAACATATCAAAGAGCTCCTAAAAGGTTCAAAGGAACTTTGCTTATGCATTTGAGGGTCGCTGAGCTGAACTGAAATGCTCTGCTGAGTTCAGATGCAAAGGAACTCTTTAGAAATCTGCCTAGAATGAGCATAGATTTAAAAACAAGGAAAATGAGCTAGTGTGACTTTACCATCATTCTCTAAAGAAACTTTTTTCTCCTTCTATTGTTTCTTCAAAGTAAACACATACAGAGAGAGAGAAAGAGAGAGAGAGAGAGAGAGAGAGAGAGAGAGAGAGAGAGAGAGAGAGAGAGAGAGAGAGAGAGATTTCATTTGTAAGTATCAAGACAATGTGACATAAAAGAATTCTGATTCAGTGTTTTAAAAATCAAAACAGATTTCCCATCCCTACTATTACTGCCCCTCATCTGCCCACATACCTCAGCTTCTTGGGGTCCAATAGAGGGAAAAATCCAGGACAATTGATTTCTATTTTCCCCCTGCAGTCCCATTAGAGAGGGTGCATTTGGGTAGGTGATTGGTGTGTGATTGGTGATTTAAGGCTGAGTAATTAAAGTACAGGATAAGGGGATAAACTCCTTCCCAAGGACCATTGTTGAGATCACAGTCGGAAGCTGCATGATCTTTTTTGGAGTGTTTTTAATCCACTGGAAGTACAAGTATGGATTTATATCTTTGGACCTGGTTTTATTCTTAAGGCATGATCAGATATGCACAGTACTCAGCCCACTGTTTGGTATGCTGCAAGAGGGAGTGGTTTCACTCTTTTTTCCAGCCTTTACACAACATGATGGCTGGAACAAACTATGGGCGTTTATACACGACCCCTAAGCTCCGCCGCAAATGGCTGCAAGGTCCGGACCTTAAAAATGTTTACCCACCAGCTCCGGACTTTGCAGACAATTAAGTGCGACCCCGCCCACTTTAGCGCGACCCAGAGCAGTTTTCTTGTACCTGCTTTTTGGATGTGACAAATTTTTGATCCGGTGTAAGGATAGTGAGTGCGGGGCTCTCCTGGCTTCTGTTTGTTCTTTTTTTGCGCCCCGCCCCTTTAAGAGATCTGAATGCTGCCGGGAACAAAACGGAGGTAAACCGGCATTCTTTTCTTTCTTTTTTCTCCCTCCCTCAGGCAGCCAGCAACCAGGAAGTGCCGAGGGGGGTGGGGACAGAGGAAAAGCGACGAACCCCTAAGATCTCTGGTCTGAATTTAAGTGGCCATTTAATCTTAGGGGTCGTGTAAAAAGGCCCCAAATGATGCCCAGAGCATTTGTATCTGCACCTTTATTAGCCCCACCACAGGCTTCCTCTTTTTTATGCAGGTAGTATCATCAGATAAAATTGATTTCCAGTGCATATGATCACTGGAAACAAACCAAAAGTGAGCCTCCTGACTTTCAAATCCGTGGATTGGAAGCATAGACTTTCTCAAACGACTCTTTAAGTTAAGACAAGGAAAATAAAAGATTTTGTTGTTGTTGTGGGCCTAATGTTGAGCCCGTCTGATCCGACAACATAATAAGAACATAAGAATAGCCTTGCTGGAAGAGGCCACAGCCCATCCAGTCCAGCATTCTGTCTCACACAGTGGCTCACCATTTGCTTCAGGGTATTCCCAAGCAGATGTCTTCACCTGCTTATGATTCCCTGCAAATGGCATTGAGAGACATCTCTCCAACCCAGAGGTTACTCTAAGCCATCCATAATGATAGCCACTGATGCCCTTGTTCTCCATGAACTTGTCTAATACTTTCTTAAAGCTGTCAAGGCTGACAGCTGTCATCACTTCTTCTGGCAGGAGTTCCAGAGACCAGTGATCATCTGGGTGAAAAAAATGCTTCCTCTTATTTGTTTGAGATCTACCACCCAAAAGTTTCATGGAGTGCCCCCTAGGTCTAGTGTTATGCATAGGGAAAACAGTTTTTCCTTATCTACTTTGTCCATACTATGTATGATTTTATAAACTTCAATCAGGTCACCTCTTAGGCACTGTTGTTCAAGAGTGAAGAGGCCCAGCTGTTGCAGCCTCAGATGGTAAGGAAAGTGTCAAGTCCCCTAATCATTCTAGTTGCCCTCCTCTGCAGGTTTTCCATTTCCATAATATCCTTCTGCAGGTATGGTGACCAGAATTGTACACAGTACTCCAGATTAGACATGGGCATGACCAGAAAAAATGACGTTTCGAGTTTTAGTTTGTCGGAACAGGTCCGTTTCGGATCACACCAGCACTAGCAGCCAGCCCTCCTCCCTCAACCACATCCATACACCAACCCGACTGCGATTTCTGGAAGGTGCCTCGGCTTTTTATGCCCTCCGAGACATCCAGAAGTGTCAGTCAAAAACCTGGCGATGCCATTGGTGGAATGGTTCAAACAATTTGCATGGTCCCATCCCATGCCCAGCCCAAATGGGCAGGTCTAAAAAATAAAAAATAAAATAAAATAAAATAAAATCAATACGACGTTTTATTGCTATAAAAAACCCACTGCTGCTACTATAAAAATTCAGGCATTTAAAATAAATAAATTTCACATGTTTCTGTGGTGATTTGGTGTGTTTTTTGACCACGATTTCAAAATAAAAATTGTGGTCGCCATTTTGGACCCCCCCACACACCGCATGGCATGCAGCGAGAGACAGACGAGGAGGATGACCCCCCCCCCAGCCTGGTGCAAGCAGCCCAGGACAGGAGAAGAGGGGGGAAAGGCCGGGGACCCCCCAGAAACCACCCCTCTGGTAGGTGGCAAAGCCTCAGGCAGGCATATTTTCACCTGCTACTTTGGCCGGGAGTCGGAGTTTTTTTAAAAAAACTTTTAAAAACTTTTTCTGTGCTTCACATTGCGCGATCACCGTGATGCCACAAACAGAAACGAAAAACCCGACCAAATTTTTCTTTTTTTGGTTCGAGTTCGAGCTCTGACGGCTTAATTATCGTTACCGTTTCCATTACGTAACGGAAACGATAACCGAAAACGGAAACGACAATTTTGCCAAGTCATGCCCATGTCTACTCCAGATGGGTTCTCACCATAGATTCATAAAGAGGCAAAATAACACTTGCTGACTTATTTTCTATACCCTTCCTAATGATTCCCTAGCATTGAGTTTGCTTTTTTTCCATTGCTGCAGCACACTGGGTTGACACCTTCATTGAGCTGTCCACCAGGACACCAAGGTCCCTTTCCTGGTTTGTTGCAGAGAGTTTAGACTCCATCAGTTTATAAATGTAATTGGGGTTTTTTCCCCCAACGTGCATCACTCTGCACTTACTAATGTTGAAGCTCATTTGCCACTGGTTTGTACATTACCTCAGTGTCAAGATATCCCTCTGGAGCTCCTCATGATCTCTCTGTTTTTACTACCCTGTATAATTTAGTGTCATTGGCAAATTTGGCTACCTTGCTATTTACTCCTGCTTCTAGATCTTTTATGAAGAGGTTTAAAATCAGGGGTCCCAGTACTGAATCTTGGGGGACCCCACTCTTTACCTCCTCCACCTGGGGAAGTATCCATTTAGTGCTACCCTCTGTTTCCTGTCCCTTCTTAGCCAGTTGCTGATCCAGGACAAGACCTATCCCTTTATTCCATGACTGGCAAGTTTATTCAAGAACCTTTGGTGCAGGACCTTGTCAAAAGCCTTCTGAAAGTCCAGATAAACAATGTAAACTGTACCTCCCTTATCCACATTCTTGTTCACACTCTCAAAAAATTCACCAACACACTTCTGTTTGAAGAAAACAAGGCCAGGCATTGGGTTGGATCCAGCACATTGGGGAATCCACTTGCCCCCAATGCTGACTGAATCTCTACAACTTCCTTTGTGAGAACACAACCATGGCAGTCATCTGGAGCCCCTCAGGCACATGCCACTTCGGTGTTCCCTGCCAACCCAGAGCAAGGGGCCACCCACTGTCCCACCCAAACTGAAACAGTTCCTACCCCCTCCTGGTACCTGTGAAGGTATTCATTTTCTCTGCAACAAGCAGGGCCCTGCCTGCTGTCACCACCACTTGGATCCATCCCACTGCCTCCAAACTGCCCTAACATAAAAGGGAAAAAAATGAGATACAACTTCATACATGATCATAAGTCCCCAACTTGTAACAGCAAACAATGGTGGGTGCGAGGGTATATCCTCTCCAGCTATCAGTCTGTGCGTGCACTCCTCACTAGCATGCCTGGATGTTCTACCCTGCCACATGACTGAGCTCTGTACCCTCATTGGCCAGGCCTCCCCATGTTGCCTGGGAACCTGAAACCCAACAGGTTCTTGATAGTTTCTAAACTTTTGAACATTTCCCCCTTACTCCTGGCCAAAGAATATTCATAATAAAGGATTGACTCAAATATGAGGAAAGACAAAATGAAGAAAAGAATGAAAGGGGGTAGCTTATGTAGCTCTCCTGGGAGGCAGCCCCTCATGACCTATTTGACAAAGGAAAAAATACATGGGTAACAGATTATTTAACCTGACCATGTTGGGTTCTTTATTGGTAAGGTATGCCCCCTGCAAAATAAAAAATGACCTTTGGGGGAAATAACCCTTTATGGGGTTTAAGCGTTCCTCACATTCAAAGTCTTTAATTGTCTTCCTCATCCTGACAGTAATCTGTCCATTAGTGGTGGCTAATTAGACTTATATTCCTTGCTTTTCTGATCTGTGCTTGTCTCATTTATTTGATGAAAAGTCTTTGTAAAAAATGGGTTGGAGTGCCCGATTAACCTTTACTTGCCTTGAGAAACTTCATTCGTTTCAGCTAATATTATCTTTTTAGTCAGATTCCAGATATCATTGTAAATATCCATGTGGCGTCAGCTCACACATGAATGTAGTGTGTGACTTACTGGCCAAGGAAAATTGGGGGAAGCAGGTTTTCTGCCCTATTCACAAGCATCTTGTGAGTGAACTCATCAATGTAGTCACAGAGACATCGCCTGAAATCTTGTTGAATAATTTATGTCTGTGGAAAGATGATAATATCAGCAACGGGGTGACTTTCAGTATTTACAACGTCTGATGTCTTTCTCATGGTTTTCTTGAGTCTTATGCAATTTCAACATGTAGAAACTGTGGCAGCCATGGGGTCAATGAAAGAAAATCTTTAATAAAAATCCTCTTCAGCCAGAAATTTCATTTGGTGGCAATAAAATATTTCCTTTTTCAAACTCATGGGTTGCACAGCTCCACACAATAAATGGGATTACAGTATTTTTTCCATGTATATGACTATATTTTTTCTTAAATTGTTACAATAAAAATTGAAGGTCATTGTATACATGGAAGTAAGCTGAGGAGAGAAGTACATGGTTGTGAAACTGTAATTTTGGCTTGGAAAAATGGGGGTTGTCTTATACATGGGGTGACTTATAGATGGGAAAATGTAGTGTGTGGACCTGGGAGAAGCCACAGAACAAAACAAAATTACCAAAAATCACCCCTGCTGGTGACATCATGATCTTTCCTTTACAGTGGCAAAGTTATGCCAAGAGATTTCAAGAGATTTCACACACACACACACACACACACACACACACACACACACACACACACACACACACACACACACACACACACACACACACACACACACACACACACACACACACACATGCTGAGTATTAACCAGATTCAGATAAGTAGTAAGTGTATTTTTGTTCCATATCTCAAATGTCTGAAAATCAGAAGTTTCATGACATAACCAATGGAAAACCGACATCAGCAAATTGCCCCTTCCAAATGACTTACAAACTCCCCCCCCCTTTTTTTTTTTTTCTTTTTTTGCAAAAGCTGAAAGAGACTTTTTCTGGTTCCTGAAAGCATGGAAGAGGACCAAGGAATAGTTGTCACCTAGAAAAAAATCATCATGGCAAAGGGAATCCTGATCTATTCCTACCTACTATCCATAAGATTAGGAACCGAGGATCTTGTCTATGTGCTCTGTGCTCAAATGAACGTGTTCAAAATCTTTGTAACAAAACTAGTGGCCCAATTTACCACATCTATGTGTGTGAGACTGCATGAGAGTGTTTAAATTTGAGATTGCAAGCCAGATGGCAAGGATGGTCAGGTTATTGATCTTTGTAAGTTTCTATGGGAGGCCCTGTCAGCTGAAAATAAGCTAATGAGAACAAATTAGATGCCCATAAATAAAACAGCCATGTCAAGATGGAAATCACTTAGGCAGACAGTGGGTAAATATTGTGGTAGAGAGCTAGAGGTGAACCATATTTTTAAAGAAAAATGTTTCTGTGTCCATCAGAGAACCATAAGAATTATTGCTACTAGAGATGGACACGAAATGGAAAAATGTCATTTCATTTCATTTTTTGTTTTTTTTTCCATTTCTTTTCATTTTGTTTGAAATGAATTTTGTAAAAAAATATTGTTTTTTGTTTTTTACTCTTCGTGGCAAGAGGCAGTGGTGGAACAGCTCTGCCACCACCACTTGCCACAAAGACTTTTTTTTTTAAAAAACCTCTACTTGTCCCTCATTGTACCCTATTGGGGGGGCATGGGTTGTTTAAAATGTCTTTGAGCCAGTGAGGCAGCCTTGGTGGCTAAAGACATTTTAAACGACCTGCCAGTTGCCCCCCAAATCAGGTGCATGGGGGAAGGTGCAGGTTGTTTAAAGTGGTTTACCATAGGAATGCATTGTTTTTCAATGCATTCCTATGGAAAACCTTGCCATTAACAAAAAAATGAAATGGAACAAACAGAAATTTTCTGTTTCATTTTTTTAAAAAAGAAATATGTTCATTTTTTGTTTTGTTTTGAAATGAAATGAGAAATGAAATGAGAAATGAGATGAGAAATGAAATGAAAAAATAATTCATTTCGTGCCCATCCCTTATTGCTACCAAGACATAGGCTGCTTTCTCACAACCACTAAAATCCATAGCAAACTTTGATCAGGATCACACACACCCCCGGAGCAGTCATGTGGCTGATGTCATGGTTCGGGTGTTCCCAAATGTGCATTTTGAAAATCCAGAACCGTTCTGATTCCATGACTGAGAACCACAGCAAAGGGCGTTTATACATGACCCCTAAGCTCCGCCGCAAATGGCTGCAAGGTCCGGACCTTAAAAATGTTTACCCACTAGCTCCGGACTTTGCAGACAATTAAGTGCGACCCCGCCCACTTTAGCAAGAACAAACAGCAGTTTTCTTGTACCTGCTTTTTGGAGGTGACAAATATTTGATCCGGTGTAAAGATAGTGAGTGTGGGGCTCTCCTGGCTTCCGTTTGTTCTTTTTTTGCGCCCCGCCCCTTTAAGAGATCTGAATGCTGCCCAGAACAAAGCGGAGGTAAGAAGGCATTCTTTTCTTTCTTTTTTCTCCGTCCCTCAGGCAGCCAGCAACCAGGAAGTGCCGAGGGGGGTGGGGACAGAGGAAGAGTGAGGAACCCCTAAGATCTCTGGTCCGAATTTAAGTGGCCAGCGGATCTTAGGGGTCGTGTAAAAAGGCCCAAAGACACCATAACGGGGGCAAAAAGGTTTTGTGCAGATTTTCTGTGTTCCCACGGCCTCAAGTAATGGTTTAAAATCTGCATTGGAACAGTGACAAGGGGCCTTTTTACATGACCCCTAAACTCCGCCGCAAATGGCTCCCAGCTCTGGAGCTTAAAATTGTTTACCCACCAGCTCCGGAGTTTACTGAAAATTAAGTGTGACCACGCCCACCTAAGCGGGTCCCAGTGCACTTTTCATGTACCTGCTCTCCAAGCGTGAAAAATCTTGATGCGGATGTGCTGGGCTCTCCTCGCTTCTTTTTGTTGTTGTTTTTTTGCCTCCCGCCCCTTTAAGAGAAGGAACCAGGAAGTTACGGGGCTCCCGGCAGCTTCCACCAGCACTGGGAGGTAAGCCTTTATTCTTTTGTCCCTTTTTTTCTCCCTCCCCTCACACAGCCGGCAGCCAGGAAGTGCGGAGGGGTGGGGATGCACGAAGAGCGACAAACCCCTAAGATCTCTGGTCCGAATTTAAGTGACCAGCGTATCTTAGGGGTCATGTATAAGTGCCCAAGAATTTTACCATCTCGAGACCAGGCACTTGTAAAATGTGGTGTGTCTCACTTAAGTGGGCGTGGTTGCACTTAATTTTTTAAAATAAGTCCACTGCTTGTGGGAACATGATTTTATGCTCTACATCTGCAAGCACTTTGCAGTGCATTTTAGTGGTTGTGTGAAAGCAGCCATAGTTTGCTTGAATCAATAACAGAACAATACAACTGTATTGGATCTAGCCCCATTCAGCTATTCCTTATGCGAAGTGGTCTATAGCAAATGTGAATTCACCACTCTTGACCATCTGCTGCTATGGATGGTTATTTTGCTTGACCTAATGGCAAGACTGTCCCTGAATGCACTTCTTTCTATCCCTTTTTGCTATATAAGCAGGTCTACCTCTGTTCTCATTGCCAGCTTTATTGCTCTTGCTCTTTTGTGCTGTGCCTTTGCCTCAAGGCCATTGCCCACCCACACGGAATAACGAGACCAGGCAGTAAGATGGGGTGAAACTGGGCCACATTTTATTGACACAACTTTAAAACAACAACAATAACAAGGAGGGGCCTGGCTTCAGCAATCCTGGTTGGAACCCCGGGGTCGTATCTGACCCCTCCAACCGGGCAGCATTGGGTGAGTTTTGACCCCCAGGTGGCGCAGTCAGCTGATGACACCACCCAGGCCGGTCCGATACTTACCATCCCTGCATCTCCTTATAATAAAGCTGGGTTATCCCCAGCGCAGGGAGGCGTCTCCTTGTACCCCAACCCCGGCACTGTGACCTCCCGATTGGCAGTGCCTGGGCTAAAGAGTACTTGGGGACAGATGTTTAAACTACTCACCTCTGCCCTCCATCTGCTTTAGTCGCCACGGCCGAGGGCCTAGCCTTGCTATGGCCCCGGTCTACCCAATCCGGCCAACTCAGCAACCAGACACCCCCCCCGCAAATCTTGTAAGAACAACTCCATACCCACGTCAGATAGGTACACGCCACCCGGCCTGTAGAGGTCAACCCGGCCCACATTGAATTCTGAGTGGCCCGCCACCGACCCAAGGTCCTGGCGGACTGCCCGGCAAACTTCTTTATTTACCCCCCGCCGAGAACGGTTCAGCTTGCTAGGGTCGCAGTCAGCCATCCAGCGCTGGCGAGGAATCATATTTGACCAAACAACCCTGCAGGCTGTGTGCATAGACTTCCAAGTACTGAAGTCGTGCAAAATCTCCAGCACTGATGATTTACCTGTTTGTTTGGTCAAATCATTGCCCCCCAGGTGGACGACCAATATCTCTGGGGGTTTACCCATGGCTGTGGCCGACGCCATCCCCAGAAACTCCCTCCATCTCATCCCCCACTTCCCCCACCATTCAATAGTGGCCAAATTACCCAGCCCCAGATTGGGTCCCCAGCCGGACCTGCGGGCATACCGTTCGGCCCAGTACACATAACTGTGGCCGAGGAAGACCACTGTGGCACGGGACTCACGGGGAAGCAGTCATGGGAAAACATAAAGGAGAGGTTTAGAGTGCCAGCAGTGGGCGCACGTACCGCCGGTAACACTGGGATGACCACCTGCCGAGCCGTCGGATTTCACTGTGCCTGTACCCAAGGACCACGGCGGTAGACGCAGCTCCAATCCTAAAGGAATGCGTACCAAACCTCAATGCACCCAGGCCCAGATCCCAGAGCACCCTGCTGGAAAGCTGGCCAAACGGTAACTTCGTTAGTGGTCTACCGTCCTTGTGCTGGAAGAGGTAACCCTCTTTGGGGCCCCGCATTGCCATGTATGCCCGGAGGGCGGTCACTGGACAGATGACCTCCTGCGAAAAAGTGCCCAAGTAGATAAGCATTCCCCTACCTCTCTGGTCCGTCTTGGAACTTCTGATGCGAACGGTGAGGCGGTCGGGCTCAAGGGTAATATCGGAGGCAAGGAGGGCCCCAAAGAGCCATCCTGCCGACCCGCCGCAACCAATTCACCGACCCGCAGGGCACCAAAAAAGGCCAGGAGTGATGCAGCCTTGAACAGGGCTGCCTCAAATGCATTGTGGCACACAATGGGCCGCTGGGTGCACATTGCCGCCAACATCTGGGGCGTGATTGGGAAGCGGGAAGCGGGTGTCCTTCCCTTCTCTCTACTCCACCCTGCGACCATACTCCAGATCCTGAAATCCCCTGTGGGGTCCCCATAGCCCCGCAGCTTTGAGTAAAATGCTAGGGCCGCCAGCTTTCCCAGCATGGAGTTCGGGGCCAAACCCTTCCTGTGGAGGTGCACCAGGAATATCTGCAAGTGGTCCATGGGCAAGGGCCACTCTTGGTCCAGCCCTTGCAGTGCCCGGAAGGAGGTAAATGCCTCCATCACTGCCGCATATCCCCTCTGGGTCCTGGGGACAACCGAGAGGCGCAGTGCCCAGTCAGCCTCAGCTCGCCAACCTGCCATACCTCTTGCGGGATCTCCACTGGCAGCGAAGCCGCTCCTGGGGCAAGAGCTCGGAAACGCTCGGCCTGTCGGTGGGGCAAAGCGTCAGCGATTTCATTCTCCACCCCTGGCATGTGGCGAGCACGGGCCATGATGTTGTATTGGAGGGCCCTGAGTGTAAACACCCTAACCAGGCACATGACCCTAGGTGAGCGGGATGTCAGGCTGTTGATAATGTGGACCACCGCCAGGTTGTCACACCAAAAGCGGACAACCGAGTTGGCCCAGGCCTCCAACCAGATGTACAGGGCCGCCCATATGGGGAACAGCTCCAGGAATGTCAGGTCGCGGGTGGTGCCCTCCTCCTGCCAGGCTGCCGGCCAGGTGCCACTGCACCATTGCCCTCGCCAAAAGATGCCGAACCCCGTGCCCCCTGCCGCATCGGTCTGCACTTGAAAGTGCGCCCCAAGGCAGAGCTCATCTCTCCAGAATGACACCCCGTTGAAGCCGTCCAGGAAGTTTCACCAAATGGCAAGGTCTCCCTCATGGCGGCCGTGACTCTGGTCCTATGCGTAGGCTTGTGCAGGCCCACCATAGCGGAGCAAAGGTGGCGAAGAAACTCCCGCCCCGGTGCGACCACCTTACACACAAAGTTAAGGTGGCCGACCAGCTCCTGGAGGTCCCGTAGGGAGATTTTGCTGCAAATCTGAACCTCGCGAACCATGGCCCGGAGGGCCATGATTTTGTCCATGGGCGCGCAGGTATCAATTTCAATACCCAGAAAGGTGAGCACAGTCAGGGGGCCCTCCATTTTTTCCTCCACCAAATGCAGCCCCAGCTGCCCAGCTAGCATTCTAATGGAGTCAAGCAATAGCTGACACCTGCCAGACCCAGCGGGCTCACAGAACAAGTAGTCGTCCAAGTAGTGGGCCGTACTTGCTAACCCCGTGACCTGGCGCAAGTGCCACTCCACAAACGAGCTGAACCACTCGAATACGGCACAGGATATGGAGCATCCAAACTGCAATGCACGGTCCATAAAAAACTGGTGTTGAAATTGAAAACCCAGGAGCTCGAAATCGGCCGGGTGGACCGGGAGAAGGCGAAACGCGGACTTATTGTCACACTTCACCATCTCCGCGGCCACTCCACAGGAGCGCACCATGTGCACCGCCGCATCAAATGACGTGTATCGGACCGTGCAGAGCTCGGACGGGATGCCGTCATTCACAGAGGCTCCACTAGGGTGGGAGAGATGATGGATAAGCCTGAATTCCCCTGGGGCTTTCTTGGGAACTAAGCCCAGGGGGGACACTCTCAGTTTTGGGACGGGTGGCTCAGGGAAGGGTCCAAGAACCCTGCCCTCCCTAACTTCCTTCCAGATTTTATCTGCTGCCAACTCCTCAGCCCCCGTCAGCGACTTTAGATTCCATGCGGCAACCAGAATCCTGGGGCCCTCAAACGGGATACGGAAACCCAACTCAAAACCAGTAACCAAAAACTCGGCCGCTGCCCTGTCTGGGTACTCAGTGGCCCACTGCCTCAGCACCTCAAGCTTGATTGGGCTGGGGCCCTTTTGCAGGAGCCCTGGACCCGGACCCCGGCTTCCTGTTACCTGTGGCATCTCCCCCCTCCCTTGCTGTGGGCGAGCTCTGCTACAGTTAATGGCTGGGTGTTGGGCCCCACAGACGGAGCACTCATGTTTGAATCAGCATGGCTTCCGGTTACACATGCCCTGCCCGCTGTAATCCCAACAGACCAGCTGGACTTGAACCGACTGGCCCGCTGAGGCATACTCCCAATTTTGGCCCCTGGGCTCGGGCTCCATCTGTTCCAGAACTGCAAAACGGGAAGAGAAATTCTGAGCCACCTCCTTCAACTGGGCCCACTTCCTCGCTTTGGATGGCCTAGATCCTGTCCTGTGCTGAGTCCCTTGGGTGTCCTCACTAACGGGCACGCCTTTCGCGGTCTCCAGTGCCACCAGGCGTGACTCTAGCTCTAGCCATATAGGCCAGTCCTCCTCATCTGATGAGGGATCAGACAGCTGGGGTGCAGGCTGCGGCCTTTTAGCAGGCTGCTTGCCTTTGCTGCTCCCACGACCCTTCTTGGGAGCCATTTCTATGAGGGCCCTCCTGCCTGGCTGCATCACAATGTGTAGCCCGGCCTCAAATCCCCCAGGCCCGAAGCCCCAGTGCCACCCTGGGCACCCTCCCTCCAACAATAGGCACAGGTCTGGGAAATAGAGGAGCTCTGGGCCCTTCCCAATGACCCCCTCCTAAGGACCAGGTATCCCAGGGAGTGGTAAGGCAAGTGGGGTGGGTAGGGGGGTCCCTACCACCAGGTAGCAAGCCCCCAAGGCCCCGATCCCCTCCCCCAGGCCACCGATCACCCAGCCCAGGCAGGGGTGGGGTAAAAGAAAAGTCCCCGGGCTATGCCTGAGGCCAAGCCCCACAACCCGCTCAGCTCACACCCTCCCTGCCCCCTTAAGGAGCCGCCCTTGGCCATCCCCTTCCCCAGTCAGTGGAGGGAATGCATCCCAAAGCAAGGCCGGGAGCCCGGGAGCCTCCCCTGGGGCCCACCTCGCAACACCCTGCTCAAGCGGGGGGAGGGCCTCTCACAGGGGGCCGAGGCGTGGCTGAAAACTGAGCCACGGAAGCGCAGCTACAAAATGGCGCCACCCACACGGCACTCGCAAAATGGCAGCCGCCAGAAAATGGTGGCGGAACAAGGAGCGGCGGCAGGTCCTTCCCTGCCAAACACTCCTCAAGACTGCTGATGGGAGGGGGTCGGAGCAGCCCCTTTTAAAGGGCGCTCCTCCCCCTCCCCTCTGGACACCTGCTAGCATCCTACCTGTCCCACCCTCCGTGCGGGCGGGCAAACATGCTCCGTGGGCAGAGGGTCCACCCACGGAGCGACCATTCTATGAAGAAGCAACCTCTCCAAATGTCCTCTCCATTACAGCCCTACTCAGCTTTTGCAAACTCAAGCCTGTGGCAGCCCAGCTCAGATATTTGGTTTTCTGCTATTCCTGCTGCCTTCTGCTTTTCCCAGCATTATGGTCTTCAGGAGAATTTTGTCTTCTCATGAAATGTCCCAAGTAGGACAGCCTCAGTTTCAAGATTTTTGCAAAAGTGTAATCCAGATGGAAGCAGGTTTGGAGGGCGCGGGATCAGAGTTAGGGCACTTACAGCGTGGAGCAGGCAGGGGGAAATACATATTGGCTCAGAACAGAACAATCATTGCTCCCTTGCATGGTGTAGAGGTGTAGGAATCTCACACTTGACTAATTTCTGGGGGACTGAAATTGCTACAAAAACAGACATCTTGGCAATTCTTCTCAGCAGCCTTTCTTTCCATGGCATTCCCTTTCCATCTCCCAAAATTGTGACTACCATAAATATCCTCAACCAATAGATGTCATTCTTATTTAAAAGCAACATCCATCATTTGATGGGCCTGCCCTGTATGATTTATTGTATATTAGAAATTGATTTATATTTGTTTTCAGCCTTTTGTTTAGCTTCTGATAACCATGGAAAAGGCAGATGATCTAATGTTTTCCTGTGAGATAATGGATCAGAAGAATGGGGGGGGGGAGAGACCTTCTTAATGAACATAAATTAAGATGAAGCCATAACATCTCTAGTTCATTGCTTTGTTAATTAAATCATTAAGCAGCACGCTGATTTAAAAAAATGATGCTTTTTAAATTGGATTTTTAACAATTTTTTTACTGCGGATGGGAACTTAACCTGCCCACACCCAAAATATTAATCATTGTTTAGGTTCCTTAGATCAGCTGTGGAAACCCTAAGAATTGTCTAAACAAAAACATGGTAAAGAATCAATAAGCAGTTTTGAGAAAAGCAAGTTGGTGAAATTTCTGATGTTTCTTTATGTCTCTTCTCACAGACCTCAAGGTGATCATAGCATGGAATAGTCTGATTTTTAAAGATGATGAGGCAAACAAAGTTTCTTCCACTTCTCTCTTCCTTTCAGGTATTGCAGTTGCCCAGAACTGGAAATGGTCTTCAGATCTAGTGCTGGCATTTATGGCAGGAGGACCTTACAATACAGAGGGAAGTGGATCTACCAATTAGCTCCGAAGAATGTTACAGCTGACTTCTGCCACTCTTGGGGCTCATCCGTTATAATGACTGAAAATAAATGAAAAGAAAATGCATTCTAGAAAAGAGACATGACTCTAAAATGTGCAAAGTTGACTAAATAAATGTATTCAGAAGGATTCTTTTTGGCAGCAGGATTGGCCCATCTCCAACAGCAGTCTTCACAGTAGGAGAGATAACTTGTAGTTTAATAACATCTCTGCTGGCATGATAAATGGATCTGTGATTGGACCAATTGGGATTTCATGGTCTGAAGCCTTATGAATTTGTCAGTTCTTTTCAATTGTTTCCAGCAAAGTGCCTCCATCATGTTGTTCATGCTATCTGGAGGAGTGAGGGAAGGAGCAAGGAAGGAACCTAAAATTAGATTGTGTACGGATTCCGGGCAATTGGCTTTTGCTCAGAGTCATTTTCCTATCTGTTGATAGATTCATGCAGTAATAGTCACAAACTCATTTGCGGCTAGTCACAGCCCATTAACCATCTGTTCCTCTATTAAGGAGCCTTCTTTATATAATGTAAGTATTTAATTTTAATAAACTTTATCTGCTAAGCATTTATCTTAGACATAATAAGGAACTGTTGTGAGTATGGCCAATAGGCCACGTAAAAACTATCCAGTTTTTGGATAGAAGAGTTTGCATGCAAGAAAATAAAGACACACTACCCTGTCCAAAGAATAGTTTCTAAATAACATTGGGCGGGGCAGGAAAGGGGGTTGATTCTGTCTTAACATAAACATAAAGGGGGAAACTGTTCCTTTCTGAAATATGTAATATGAAAATGAAGAGTGGTATTGGAGGGTATCTTTTACTTTGGGGATTCAATGAACTGATTAGATATCATATCTTCTCAGTGGCACTTTGTTGGAAATTATTTTTAAGAAGCTTTGTCAGCCACTTGTATAAACTGTACCCTATATAGAATAATAGAATATTGAAGTTTATTTATTTATTCGTTTTGAATATTTTTACCCCACCTTTCTCCTTGGAAAAGGACCCAAGGTGGCATACAATAAAGAGGGACAATATGCAGCCCAGAACATTCAAAACATATTCAAGTTAAGAACATGGAATTAGAAGAGGCATCTTACAAAATTAAAAGGTAACATTAAATCCACCAAGAACATGCAAAAAGAAAAAAAATCCTTTATAAGAGATGGAAACTATCATGGAAAGCACTGGTTTTCTTATGAGATCAGTCAATTCAATCATGCATGGTCATTCATCTAAAAGTCACATAATAGGTAGTCCATCATTCAGGGAAAGCTTGCTTGAAGAGGAAAGTATTTTGCCTGCTTCCGGAAAGATAGCAGGGATAGGGCAGTCCAGTCCTCCAGCAGGAGGGAGCTCCAAAGTCTGGGAACAGCAACAGAGAAGGCCCTTTCATGTGTTCTTCTGAGACACACCTGTGAAGGTGGCGGGATGGAGAGAAAGACCTCTCCTGATGACCTTAGCACCTGAAGTCTGTACGCAGGCACTAGAAGTGATGGGAAATCAGTAAGAAGCCCCACATTTTATCTAAATTCCTAATGGAACACTGGAAGTGGATGTATTGGCTTGATGAAGAGAAAAGTTAGTGGGTTGAATTTTTGTGTTTTTCATAAAATTTTGGACCTCATTTAAGCGTGCCATTAATTGTCTCTGTGCCGCCATCCAGCAAGCACAGTTTTGCATATGGAGGAAGGCTGGTTGTAGAGAACAGCATAGAGATGATCATGAAAAGAAGTAGAATTGTAGAATTCATCATCTTCATTGTCACCACTACCATCATCACTTGTCATAATGAGCAGCATATTTATAGTGGTATCCATCTTCACCCTTAGAGTGCAAAGTATATAGTCCCTCAAATAGTAATATATATCCCCAGGAGGGTGGGGGCAGCTTTCTCTGTGTTGTCAGGGATGCTACACTGGCAATATAATAAGGAATAGAGACATACACTCTTTTTGGACTAATGTCTGGTATTTACACAGTACATACAATAAGCAGACAAATCAGGGGTATTTTTTGCAATTCTAGGGTGACTGCAGGGTATAGCAAAGAACCCCTCATTATCCTTGGCATGGCACAGTAAATCTACATGTCTTTCTATCCAGCTTCTGAGAGGTTAAAAGTCCTAAAGAAAGCTTACTGATGTAGAGTGAAGAAGGGAAAAGTTAAAAGTGTGCAAGGTATCAGCAGACCATGCTACATACAATAACAGAGTCAGTGAGTGAATGCTAAATCCCCAGAAAGTTCCATGATCCCCCTTGGATAGTCCAACCTCTGCGATGTTAGGAGATGCTTAGATAGCAGTCACTTTGTGATATGTGTATCTCTTTGCAGCTCTCTGACCAGCTGTTTCATGCAGCTGGAGGGCAAATGAAGGGTGTCACTCTATACAACATTGTGTTAATTAAGCTTTGCATTCTGGAACATTCTTTTTTCCTTTGTTGTCACTTTAGTTTTCTAAGTTCTACTTATTATTTAGTTTCCTAAATTTGCTTTTTTATGAGTATGCTTTTGGGACATACACACCCACACTTGTAAGATTCCTGCTGCCACCACCAGTTCCCTGGATCAGTTTACAAATTACAAGAGAGTCTGACACCACATTGTATATTTTCAAAATAAAACTTGAAAGGTTTATTGATTTACAGATGAAACTTCAATGGTATTGGTATAGCGATGACCGATTAAGTTATATATTTTAATAAAATGTAGTTCACAATAATTTCTTAGTTATTCAAACAGTTACTTCTTTGTATCAGCAACTAAACTTATGTTTATTTATATACCAGACCCTAGCCAATCTAAGAATCTCACACCTGACTAACTATTAAGTGACTCTCTTAGATGTTCACTACACTACAGCTTCTGGTGACGTCATCTCCTTATCACAGGGTTCTATACACTTATAGCCATTAGCCACACCCACCGGTTCACTGATTGGCTATTCTAAATACATATATAAATACTCATAAATAACAATACATATTCATAAACAAAGCAAAGTGTGTTCTGTTTATATACCACCCCATACCACTTCAAGTAGTCTCTGGGCTGTTTACAGATTAATTACAGTATGCAGGCTACACACTGCCCCCCCCCACCAAGCAAGCTGGGTACTCATTTTACCGAACTGAGAAGGATGGAAGGCTGAGTCAACCATGACCCTGCCCCTGGGATTGAATCCCAGGTCATGAGCACAGTTTTACCTGCAATACAGGCATTTAACCACCGCACCATGAGGCTGATTTCAACCCTATTCATCACAGCATGTGATTTTGGAAAGGCACCTGTATGGGTTTTGACTGCACAGCTCACAAGCATTAAAGTAATGAAGTCTGATCCTCCCTAGCTATTTTTGCTTCTTATTTTAGTGGTGAAATTGCCACTGCTAGTTGGTGCCATTAGATGCCCAGGAAGCCAACATTCCTCTGGACAACAGCCTGCTCAATCTATTAGGACTTCCTCTAGCATTCCTTGCATGGGGTTTGTGAAGGGTGCCAAGATGTGCCTTCCCAGAGGCAATGAGAACTGATGGGCATAGAGGCTAGAGCTACAGTGGTACCTTGTATAAAGGAATTAATTCGTTCCAAATGAAATTATGTTAAGCAAATTTTCCTTTATACAAATTCCCATAGGAACACATTGAAAATGGAGTAATCCCATTTATATGTTGTATGGATTTTCCCCATAGGTGATTATGCTAAGCAAATTTCCCCTATCTCTGGAATTTTTATGTTGTACAAATTTTATGTTATACAAGCTATATGTTTTACAAGGGTCCACTGTATGTCTATTTAGGATCCAATACCTGGAGGAAGCTGGGCTGTAATGGCATGGCTCTATCTTCTGTCCTCAGATAGTCTGTGATATTATTTTTGCTCCCAAAATTCAAAATATTGTGCACTCAAAATATTGTGCTTTCAAAATGTAAACATAATGTCACAGACTCATACAAAGAGTTGATTAAAATTTTCTTCCTAGGGCTAAAGGGCACGTGAATCCATGTCTGTGAACCTTTTATTTGGGCACTGATAAGGACTTCCACACAACTGAGTAAGATGAATGGACAAAAACATTTGACTATTGTAAGCCTCAAATATATGAGAATAGACACCTTCTCCCTTTCTGTTCCTTTTCACACTCCAGCATATTGATCTGCTAAAAATTACACTATTAAGTACAGCACGTTTTCAGAGATCAGCTGTCTCTTCTACCAAATTACGGTTTTTAGAATAATTCCACAGGTACAGCACATTAAAAAGTTCAGGAAACTATTCTTTTTATTTCTGCCCCAGGTTTTGCCTGAGCAATTTCAATGAAATCTACTGTACGGTGGTACCTCTACTAACGAGCGGCTCGACTTAAGAGCAATTTGACTTAAGAGCGGAAAACTGTTAGCGTTTTAACTGCTGTCTTACAAATTTTAGATGCAGTCTGCTCTACTTACATTTTATTTTTATGTATTCTTTTAAAAAACATTTTAATGCTTTTGTGTGGCTTTTTAGCATTCCTAGCGTTCCACTCTAGAATTCACCAAGACAACATTGAGTGCATCAAAACACAGCAATATTACTTTCAGCCACTGCAGGTCTTCTTCACATTAAACATGTAATGGCAAAACAGATGATCTTCATAGATGATGAATTTATTTTATCAGTTAAAGCATGATGTTGTTACTTTGTTGAAGGATACCAAGAAGTATTTATTGAGAGTTGCCATAGAAACCTTGCAGAAGAAGTGAATGTAAAAAGAATATTTTACGGAGAGGTGAAAGGAACTGCAGTTGAAGGAATGGAGGTTACAAACCCTCTCTGTAAATCATTTACTGTACATTTAAAATGGAGCAATAAAACTGACGACAGACTTTGTTCTTTTGATCCCAGACTTTCTGTTGAACAAAATGTTCAAGATAGATTTGACCTTGTGCTGCTTATGAGTTAGTTTTTAACAAAAGTTTTACAAAATCCAGGTGGTTTGAGAAAAGTGCAAAAAGCATACATATAATTTGGCAAAATGATGGTATTGCTGCATATCTTATTAAGAATTGCCTTATGTAAGTGTGTGTGTGTGTGTCTCCTTACTGAAAGGCAGCCAATGAATAAATCAACCATGATACTATGCAGCTGACATAATTCTATGTGGAGGGCAAGAAGAATTACATTGCAATATTCTGACTAAAATTGCTACACTCAGACATTGCTCTACTGGGATTAGGTATGTGGTCCGGAAGCCATATTACCTGCCCGTTTGGGGGGGGGGTGAGTGCAGTGAGGATATTTAGAGGCCCGGATGGCCACATGGAGCCTACCTTATTTTAAGAGGGCTCCAATCACCTCACCACTGAGGCCTCTTCATCACTGATCGTCATTGTTGACATGGAGGGAAGCCAGAGGTGGTTTCATTTTTGCTGCCACTTGGATTTTCCTCGGAGCAGTTGCACCCCTGACCTGGGATTCAGGGGTTTGAGCAAGCCTCATCCCCTAGGTTCGAAGATACCAGCAGTGATGGGGAAGGCAGTGTTCAGAATGGGGGTGTTGGGAGCTTGAAGTGTGGGGTAGGGGAGTGTTTTAAGAGGGGTGGTGGGGTGAGGCTTGGCAGTGGCAGAATAGGTGTTGGTGGCTATCCCCTTACCCCCTGCCTAGTGGTAGAGGCTAGCACCAAGGTTGGCCAGTTCCTTCTCCCTTCCACCCCCAACCACATGTTAGTTTTAATTGGTTTTGGGGGTTTATTATGTAGCTCAGTACCTGTTCTGGCTTACTATTGGTTTTGCCACACTAGTGGGTTTTACCATTCTGAACTATGGGACCTAAAAAAGGCCAAGGGAATCAAAAATGAATACAGCCTGCCAAATGAAAGGCTGTGATGCCACACCCTGTTTCCCTATGATCTTTGGTGGAGGAGGAGTGGCTTAATTTTGGCCCCATTTGGGGCAGGTTGGAGAGCGAAGGGGCTAGGACACAGCCAGTGAGCTGGCTGGCATGTGGAGGTCCTCCAGGGAATCCTGGAGTTGAGACAGCATTTTGCCAATTCAATGCTGTCTCGCATTTCTGTCTTGGAGTCTCAGCATGAAGGTGCAGCTTCAGTCAGTGAGGTGGTTCCAGTTGAGGCTGCCTGTACCCCTGCAGTGGTGGAAGAAGTGCAGCCTGCTGCAACAATGGTGGTGGAGTCAGCCCTGATGACTGCAGTGGATGGGCCCAGGACCAAGTTGAGGCAGTCAGACTGGTGCCAAGTGGATCAGCTGGGCATCTTTTAGCACCTGCTGTAGGACAAGGTCCTTTGGCATCTGGCATGAATGAGGTGGCAGTACCAGTTTGAGTGCCATCAGGTAAGCTTGAACCTACACTAGACACATTGGTAGGGCTTGATGTTTGGCCATGGGGCCCAGCCGAGCTGCCAATCACTGCTGAAGCTGCCATATTTATTGAGGTGGCATCCATTGAGGCTAGGACACCTGGGTCTGGCCTGCTACAGTTTCAAACAGGCTATGGATGGCACCATATCCTCAGTCTTCGACAGATAGTTACATGCCAGATGTTAGCAACTTAGGAATATGTCCGGTCATTAGGAACACAGGCTATAACTCAGTCAGAAGGGAGGCTTTGCCAGTGAGGGATGAGTCTTTGTCGTTAGGGGATCATCTCCACTATTGACAAGATATGGTGAGGGGAATATGTTGATGTGTTTGATCTGCTCAACAGAGAGGTAGAGGCGAAGGGCTGTCAGAAGGGGGAGGAGAGAGACAGGGTTAAGCTGGCTAAGGAAAAAAACTGATAGATGTTGGGCTGCCGGGTTTTTTTACTTATGCAGGAACCATTGTGCACATTCAACAAAAGAGAGCATGTTCATTGTTTCAGTATATAGAATTAATTTATAGGGTGTACATGGATTTACTGGGTCATGCATGGTTGTTGTATAACAAGTAGAGATGGGCACGACTTGGCGGAATTCCCGTTTCCATTTCCGTTACTCGTTTCCGTTACGCAACGGAAACGGTAACGGGAATTACTCCACCAGAACTCGAACTCGAACCGACTAAAGAATAATTGGGTCTGATTTGTCGTGGTCGTTCCTGGCATTGCGGCGATCCTGCGATGCCAAACGGCACAGAAAAAAAGTTTTTTAAAGTTAAAAAAAACCCCGATTCCCGGCCAAAAAGCAGAGCAGGTGGAAATATGCCTGCCTGAGTGAGGGCTCAGGGCACCTACCAGAGGGGTGGTTGACCCCCCCTCTCCTGTCCTGGGCTGCTCTGGTGGTGGGGGAAATCCTCATCGTAGTCGCTCGCAAAGCACCAGACTCGCCGCCAAAATTTTAAACTCCCCCATTCCCGGGGAAGGTGAAAATATGCCTGCAGTGCAGAGTGCACCTTGGTTTCTGAAATCATGGTCCAAAACACACAAATCAAAAACACACAAGCACCACACAGAAACATGCGAAATTTGCTATTTTAAAACTGCCAGAATTTTTACAGTAGCAGTGGGTTTTTCTTGCAACAAAATGTATCCTCTTCCCTTTCTCCATTGATTTTATTTTATTTTATTTTATTTTATTTTTTTTACACCTGCGCAATGATGGGCTGGCCATGGGAGTGACCAATGCCCATGCAAATTTTTGGAGCCATTCCACCAATCGCATGGCCACTTGGCCAGGTTGACCACAGATACTTCTGGGATGTGCCAACCGGGCATAAAAAGCCCACTAACATAGCTCGAACCCGAACCCCAACCCCAACCCTAACCCATACGCCAGTACACTGTCCTTCTAAGTGGGTCAGAGAGGCCCCCAGAGGTGCACCCCAATACTCACCCTAACCTCACCCGTAACTAGCCTAACCCTAGCCCTTGCGCTAACCCTGTTGCCTAAACCAGATCTGTACTTGCATTGCACTATAGCAAGTACAATCCCCTTCTTAGTGAGACACAGTGGGTGCAGAGAGTCTGCCAGTCCGCCACTTGTGGCTCTGGGTGACTCCTGCAGGCTTGGCTCGGCCGGCAGCATGTGTGACATGCAAACCATGCCCCCGAGGCCTGACTGATGCAGGGAAGGCACCCCAAAAAGAGGGGTGCCTCTGCCAGTCTGCTGTGTCTCTCCGTGCAACTGGGTATGCAATCATAGCCATATGGCTATGCATGCATGCCCTTTTGCAGCAGGTGAGGAGAGGAGACCCCCATGTATGAGGGCTCTCCAGGAGCCTGCTTTCCCTAGCGGGTGAGGATAGGAGGCACCCACCCCCAAAAAAAGAGGTGTCTCCAGGAGCCCACTACCCCCAAACCAGTTTAACAACAGACGAAAAAACAAAAAATGAAACGACAATTTTTTGCGAAGTTTCGCGAAAAACGGAAACGAGCCGACACAGGCCGCCTCCGACACACGACAACTCGAAAACGTCATTTTCCCTAGTCGTGCCCATCTCTAATAACAAGGATTTTAGAATGAGAGCTACTATCACGGGAAATGTAAATTGGGATAGTCAGCATCAAGCACTTTGGTTATGCTTTATGACCCTGGTGTGACCAGTTTTGGGGAAGTGCTTTGATAGTGAACACCTTATCTAGAAGGCCCTGCAAAGTAATGTCCCCCATGCATTAGTGGACCAGGCAGTTCAACCCCACCTGGTCTGCTGGGACTTCAACTGAAGGGGTTCCTGCTTTCCTAAGTCATGTCACTTCCATCAGCAGTGCAGCCTATGCAACAGTCCACATCAAGCAGCCTGTTGTTCTAGAGGAAATAACTGGGGCTGGTGGAGGTAGGGACCAAGGAGGGGTGAAAGACACCTCATGGAGCAGAAACTCAAAAAAAGGGTCCCAGCCAAATTAAAGTCTCGGTGCTTGACCACTAGTTGCAGCAGTATCCGAAAAATGATGCAGCAAGGTACCTGTTAGATGGATTATGTGATGGATTCCATATTCCCATGGAGGGTGAGAGGACAGCATGACTGTCAAAGAACCCAAGGTTGATTGAGGGAATGGAGGAGGTCGTGAGAAAAAAGATTTGGAAGGAAGTTGCAGAAGGCCAAGTACTCGGTCCTTTTGCAGATCCCTCAGTTTCAGCTTTCCAGGAATCACTATTAGGGTTGGTGCCCAAAAAGGCACTTGGTGAATTTTGATTGATTCACCATTTGTCTTATCCAGTTGGGGATACCTAATGATATCCCTCAGGAGTTGTGTAACGTGCACTACACTTCCTTTGATGCTGCAGTGTGCATGGTGCACAGGTATGGCATTGGTGCCTTATTGGCAAAATGCGACATTAATTCTGCATTTCATCTGCTTCCGGTTCACCCTAGCTATTTTTGCTTATTAGGGTTTTCATTTGAGGGTGTTTTTTTAAATGGATAGAGCTCTCCCTATGTGTTGCTCTATCTCTTGTTTGGCCTTTGAGTCATTGCCCCCCCACTCGAAATGACCAGGCGAGACAGTATTTGGGGTAACTGGACCACACTTTATTAATACAACTTCAACAAACAACAACAACATGAGGGGCCAGGCATCAGCAACCAGGTTGGAACCCCGGGATCTCCCAGGACCCCTCCAACCAGGCAGCATCGGGCGAGCCACGAACCCCCAGGTGGTGCAGTCATCCGACAGTACCCACCAGGCCAGTTAATTTAGATTAACCCTCCCCGCCTTGGATGGCACCAATCTGGGTAATTCCCATGGCAGGGAGGCATTTGTTCACCCCCACCCCAGCACCGAGACCTCCTGGCCCGCAGCGCTGTGGTTAAGGGGCGTTTGGGTCCAGATGTTAATTGCAAGCTCACCGCTGCCCTCCGCCAGCTTCAGCCGCCACTGCCGCGGGCCTAGCCTTGCTATGGCCCCAGTTACCCACTAAACAGCCAGCTCGACAGCCAGACCCCTCCACAAGTCATGTAGGAAGACCTCGGTGCCCTCATCCGTCAGGTGTACCCCGTCCGGCCTGTAGAGCTCCGCCCTGCGCACATTGAACTCCGGGTGCCCCCCCCAAACTCACGGCACACCACCCGACAAACCTCTTGATTCACTCCCTTTCTGGAACGATTCAATTTTTGTGGGTCACAGTCCGCTCTCCACTTCTGGCAGGGTATCATTGTCGACCAAAGGACTCTGCAGGCTGGAAACATGGCCTTCCAATTTGCCAGGTCGTGCAAAATTTCCAGAATTAGGGATTTGCCAGTCTGCCTGGTCAAATCATTTCCCCCTAAGTGAATAAGGAGGATGTCTGGTGGCAGGCCCCCAGCCGCTGCCGCCGTAGCGATGCCGAGGAACTCCCGCCACCGCATTCCCCTCCTTCCCCACCACTCTATAGTTGCAATGTTGCCCAGCCCCAAGTTGGGCCCCCAGCCAGTTCTGTGTGCGTATTTTTCGGCCCAGTATACGTAGCTGTGACCCACAAAAATAATTCTCGCGCAGGAGGCTTGTGGTCTGTCCTGGGAAGACAAAATAACATGTTAAAGGGCCAGCAATGGCCGCACATACCTCTCATAACACTGTGAGGCCCATCTACCCAACCTGCGAATGGAACCCGGGTCGTACCCCATGGCTGCCACTGTGGATGTGGCCCCAATTTGAAAGGAGTGGGTCCCAAATTTAAGCCCCCGATGCCCAGTTCCCTCAGTACCCTGCCGGTCATGGCCAAAAATTGGAACTTGGTCAGGGAACAGCCGTCCTGGTGGATAAAGAAGTAGCCCTCCCGAGAACCTCTCCTCTCGAGGTATGCTCTGACGGCTGCGACTGGGCAGATGTTCCCCACCGAGCATGGTCCCAAGTTGACACGAGCTCCTCTCCCACCCTGGTCCGTCTTGGACCTACGGATGCACACTGCCAGGCCCTCCTCTGCCAAGTGGACATCCTTCATGCATAAGGTGGTGAAGGAGGTGTTCCTCCCCCCCCGCCGCCACCAGCTCGCTAACCCGGAGAGAACCAAAGAAGGCCAATAAGGAGGCGGCCCTAAACAAGGCGGCCTCAAAGCCGTCCACGCAGATGTCCTGCCATTTGGTGCTCATGCGTGTCAGCAGCTGGGGCGTGAGGGGGAAGCGGGTGTCCGGGACCCTCCCCCTCTCCCGATTCCAACCTGCGATCATTCCCCTCACCCGGAAGTCCCCAGTGGTACATAAGAACATAAAAACATAAGAAGAGCCATGCTGGATCAGGCCAAAGGCCCATCTAGTCCAGCTTCCTGTATCTCACAGTGGCCCCACCAGATGCTTTTGGGAGCGCATGAGACTAGATATCTGTCTCCTGATACCACTCCCCTGCATCTGGCCCTTGAAGTACCCTGGTTTTAAGCCTGGAGATGACACATCTCCATCATGGTTTGTAACCTGTGATGGACTTTTCCTCCAGGAATCTGTCAATCCCCTTTTGAAGGCATCCAAGCCAGATGTCTGGGAAGGCATCCAAGCCAGATATCTGGGTGTCTGGGAAGCCCCTCAGCTTGGAGTAAAAGGCCAAAGCAGCCAACTTCCCCTGCAGGGAGCTCGGTGCCAATCCCTTACGGTGCAAGTGCACCAAAAACCTCTGGAGGTGTTCAATGGGTAGGGGCCACTGCTGGTCCAGGCACTGGGCATCCCTAAAGGAGGTGAATTCCTCTATCGCTGCTGCGTAGCCCCGCTGGGTCCCGGGGGTGACAGAGTGGCAGAGAGCTCTGTCGGCCTCAGCATGCCAACTCGCCATACCTCTGTCAGGATCTCCACAGGATGGGCAGCCGCTCCAGGGGCAAGGGCCTGAAAACGCTTGGCCTGTTGGTGGGACAAAGCATCGGCGATTTCATTGTCGACTCCCGGCACATGCCGGGCATACACCACAATATTAAATTGCAAAGCCCGCAAGGTGGAAGCCCTGACCAGCTGCATAACCCGGGAGGAGCATGACGTTAGGTTGTTGAGCACGTACACCACTGCCAGGTTGTTGCACCAGAAGTGCACCACCGAGTTAGGCCAGGCTTCTGACCAGATGTAAAGGGCAACCCAGATGGGGAATAATTCAAGGAAGGTTAGGTCACGTGTGGTGCCGTCGGCCCGCCACCCAGGGGCCAGGAGCCGCTACACCACAATCCCCTCCAGAAGATGCCAAACCCAAGGCCACCGGCTGTATCAGTGTGCACCTGGAAGTGGGCTCCCAAACGGAGCTCATCCCTCCAGAATGAAACCCCGTTGAATCCCTCCAGGAAAAGGCCCCAGACAGCCAGGTCATCCCTCATTTCAGCCGTCACCCTGGTTCTATGGCTGGGCTTGCGCAGGCCCATCATTGCTGAACAAAGGCGGTGGAGGAAGGCGCGCCCGGGGGGCACCACTTTGCAGGCAAAGTTCAGGTGACCCACGAGCTCCTGTAGCTCCCTTAGGGAAATCTTCTGGAGCCGTTGGGCCTCCCGCACCCTGCCCCGGAGGGCCTGAAGTTTGTCCTGGGGAAGGCGGCACGCCTGGGCCCGGGTGTCAATTTCTATCCCCAGGAACGTAATCAGCCTACTGGGATCCTCCGTCTTCTCCTCAGCCAGGGGGAGACCCAAATCGCGGGCCATGGTGCGAAACTCGTTCAGGAGGATCCCACACCTACCCGAGCCACTGGGCCCACAGAAAAGGTAGTCATCTAAGTAATGGGCTATGCTACTCATGCCCGTGGCGTGGCGAAGACGCCATTCCACGAACGAGCTGAATGTTTCGAATATAGCGCAGGACACTGAGCACCCAAATGGGAGGGCGCGGTCCATGAAGTACTGGCCCCTGAACTGGAACCCGAGCAGTTCAAAGTCGTCCGGATGGAATGGGAGAAGGCGAGAGGGCCAACTTAATGTCGCATTTTGCCATCTCCGCCGCCACCCCGCAAGCGCGCATCATGCGCACCGCGGCGTCAAAGGACGTGTACCGGACCGTGCACAGCTCCAGGGGTATCCCATCGTTGATGGAGGTGCCACTGGGGTGGGACAGGTGGTGTATGAGCCGGAACTTCCCCGGGGCCTTCTTGGGAACCAAACCGAGCGGGGACACCCTCAAATTGGGCACGGGTAGTGCCTCAAATGGGCCAAGGACCCTGCCCTCCCTGACTTCCTTGAAAATCTTGTCCTCAGTCACCCCCTCTGCCCCCGCAAGGGATTTCAAGTTAGCGGCATACCGCAGGAGGCGGGCTCCCTCAAATGGGATACGAAAACCAAATTGAAAGCCATCAACCAAAAATTGGGCAGCAGCTCTGTCCGGGTACTCGGCCGCCCACCGTCTTAACACCTCCAGCTTAATTGGGCTGGGCCCCTTTTGCAGGGGAGCCATCCCTGCCCCCGGCCCTCCTGAAGCCTCCCCCGTCCCTGGGGTTACCCTGCTGTGGGCGAGCTCTGCTGCAACTGGTGGCAGGGTGCTGTGTGCCACAGACGGAACACTCGTGCTTAAAGCGGCAGGGTTTCCTGTTGCAGGAACCCTGGCCATTGTATTCCCAGCAGACCAGCTGGACCTGAACCGACTGGCCCGCTGCGCGGGCATTGGAGTTAGGTGTTCCCCTCCTGATCATGTGGCCACTATCATACCTCTCCCCCAGGGTCGGCCTAACGGGGGTCATGAACTGCAGCCAAATGGGCGGCAGGGGCTCATCCCATCGGACATAGGGATCCAGCGCCGCCCTACGACGAAATTCCTCATTGTACTGCAGCCATGTGTGGCCGGGGGAAGTCCACAAAGGACCTGTATATGATGTCCAGGTACTTGAGCATCGATTGTGCCCTCCAGGGGTGGGCTTGCAGGGATAGGGACATATAAATAAGGTACGCAGGCAACCAGGTGGCCCAGAAGCGCTCTGGCTTTTTTCAGCCTACGCTCCTTATCCTGTGGGTCTTCCTTATCTAGTTCCTTCGTGTCCAGCTCCCTGTTCAGCAGACTGAAAATGTCTATGAATTCCCCCCTCCAGATTTTTTCCCTGGTGGACTGGGAGAGGTGGTGGCCAAACGGGGAGGTATAGTCACCATACGGCAATGCTGCTGCTGCCACCCCTGCATATCCAGGGGCAGGGCCCATGCTTGGCCAGGGGGGTATCCCACTGGCCATCTGTCTGGCACCCATCCAGCTTGGCATTTGGCCGGGAGGCCATGCCATGGGGGCACCCGGTACACACGGCTGCTGATGTCCCATGCCCCCAGAGCGGATGTCGGCTGCCCTGGCCTCGGCCCAGCCAGGGGCAGGGTTGGGCCAGGTAGCCAAGACGGGACCAGCCCCCAAGTGGGGAGCAGAGGCGTTGGCGGCAGGAAAGTGGACACCCCCTGGGCCGCCCTGATAGGCGAGGCAGCCACCCCGGTCGGGAGGGGCCCGCCGGCCAGGGCCATGTAATCGTGGGCATAGAGTCAGGTGTGCATACCAACTCACTGGGAGGTGCGCTCTCCGCTGCTGGTGCCAGGGGCCGCTCCTCCTCCGCAGGTTCTTCAGGCGCAGCTCGTTCGTCTTCAGGCTGCAGCAGGGCCACCCGAGGCCACTTGGGGGTGGCTGTAGCTCCACTTGGCCCCGGGGATGGGCCTGGAGCCACCTCCATCTGTTCAAGTGCGGAGAAACGGGCCAACATATCATTAATCATTCCCTTCAATTGGGCCCGCTTACGTGACCTAGCAGGGCAAGATCCAGCTCTGGGTGCCGGGCCAGGCTGGGCCCCCGTACCTCCCAAACCCTTTGAGGCCTGTAGGGCCAGGAGGTGAGACTCCAGCTCGAGCCAAATCTGCCAGCGTTCCTCGTCAGATTCCTCATCAGGCCTCTGGGCCTTTGTCTGGGGACGCTTCTCGGAGGGCTGCTTCCCCTTGCCCGCCCTGCGGCCCTTGCCAGGTGCCATCCCGGGCATCCTCGCCTGGTGGAGTCAGGCTCCTCACTAGGCCCCAATGGCCACTCCAGGCTAGGCCTCCCTCTCCGAGAGAAACGGGGGGGGTGCAAGCAAGAAAGGGGGGGCAGGCCTCCCGACCACCAGGCCCCTGGGCTATCCAGCCACCCCTGCCACCGCCCAAGGCCACCAACCCGCTGTCCCAGGCAATGTGAGCCCACCCCGGTACCTGGACAGCCAGGCCCCAAGGCCCAGTGGAATGGGGGGGTGTCGCGAGAACCCCCCCGAGGGCCCGAATGGCACTTGGTAGAAGTGAGAGGGGGGTATCCACCCACCCTCAGGCTGCTCCCCCCCCCGCCCAGGTAGAGGGCCCGGCTCCCGCCGCCCCTGCGCCCGGGGCCTCCGGGAGCCCTGGCCTGGTGATCAGGCTGGGCGGGCGGCCACTCGCTGTGCCACCCGGGCTCAACCACCCAACTCACACTGGGGGGGAGGGCTGTTGCCGCTCCCTCCGATCCACCACAGCAGCTGTGGCCTTGTTCGCTCGAGCCCCTCGGGGCCGCCAGGCGCCACCGCCACTCTGCAGCTCCTCCGCCCCACCGCTGGAAGGGCGGTGGCTGATGCTCCGGGCCTCGCCTGGGGCCTGATCTGGAAGCAGCCGCAAGCCGCAGTGCCTGCCACGTGGGGAAGCCCCAAAATGGCGGCGCCAGGGAGCGTTCAGCCGGTCTTCACCCGGTGTATGCAAAGGCGAGACTGCTGCTTCCCTGCTCCCCCTTCCCATCAGGGACGCATCTCTCTGCCTCGCCTGCCACTCTCACGGGAGGCAAATCAGCTCCACGGGGCGGACAAGCCGCTCTCAGAGCCATCATTTAGTACATTCTTAGAGTGAAAGTTAAAAAAGTAGGACTGGGATTCCACATGTAGTTCATTATTTAGACGACTATTTATTTTGTGTTTGTAGGGGCTCCCAGCAGTGTGAGATTCTGCTGGAATATTTTCAGACCATGACAAAGGAGTTGGGTGTGCCTTTAGCTACGGAAAAGACTGAGGGCCAAGTATAAAATTGACCTTTTCGGATATAGAGCTGGATACGGAGCAGCAGTGCAGTAGGTTGCCTTTGGAGAAGTTAATAGACCTTAAGAGTGGGATTAGAATTTTGTTGGAAAAGAGTAAGGCTTTTCATCAAGCTAAGTTTCCAAAACTTTCCACCATCCTGTTTGACCTCCTCTGGACATATTCCAGCTTCTGAATATACTTCTTAAATGGTGATGCTCCAAACTGGACAGAAGAAGAATCTCTACTTACCTGTATCTAGAGTGGTGGCTTTCAGGAAGCTGAAGTGGAACACACACTGCCCATGGCTCACATATAAGAGGTTAATTTTGTCTGCATGTGCTAGAGGAGAACACAGAGAGAGATTTCTCCTTGATGCAAGAGCTTTCCCCCAGTCTTGGATTTTACAATTGATTGCATGATGCAGAGACCAACTCAAATCAGTCTAGCCTTTCCCCCCTCCCAATATGGAGTTTTCTCTTCTCTTTTCCCTCTTATTTGCTTTAAGGCAGAATGTATTTGAAAGGACTTTCCCCTGTGCATGCAGTTGTTTCCCTCTTCAAAATGACCTGGGGTGTGTGTCTATGGGTACTGTTGTGGTAGCATAGCAGTTGGGCCATGACGTTGTGGCACTGCAGGGAAATATGCCACTGCAATTTGTTCTCTGAGTGACCCAGAAATTTGTTTTAAATTTAGTTTAGCTCGCTATCACCTTGGCACAGAATCTCACACCTACAATCCATAGATTTTCCTTTCCACCAGAGATTGTTCTCATTTTTAAAAGTCAAATGCTTTCACTCTCTGATGTAGAAAGGAAAGACCAACTGAGTGTGCATGTGCACGCAAGTGCAACACACACACAGAGGAAACAGTGCTTTGTCAAACCATCTTCTCCATCACCTCCTGCCTCTCTGTAAAGCCTCTCTCCCAAAATACTTCCTCCTGTTCTTCTTTTAACAGATTCTCCAGGGTAGATTTCCAGTAAGATGAGGAAATAGAGTCACTGAGAATCAAAAGCCTTCTTAAAGCAGTTCCTTTGAGCCATGCCACCTAAAGGTACTTCCAATGGAACTGCAATTAGAATGGTTTCTTTCTCCAGTGCCTGTGTGACCATTGATATAGAAGAGAACCAAATGCCCCAGTGTGACTTCATTATTTAGAGAAGGCAATTTATTTTGTGTTTCCATAGCTATATAGCAGTGTTTTCTGCTGGAATGTTTTCAGACCATGACAAAGGAGTTGGGTGTGCCTTTAGCTACGGAAAAGACTGAGGGCCAAGTGAAAACCTTTCTATAAGAGCTGGATCAGCAGCAGTGCAGGGTTGCCTTTGGGCAGCCTTAAGAGCTGGGAAAGAGTAAGGCTTTTCATCAAGCTAAGTTTCCAAAACTTTCCACCATCCTGTTTGACCTCCTCTGGACATATTCCAGCTTCTGAATATACTCCTCCCGGGTGATGCTCCAAACTGGCCAGAAGAAGAATCTCTCTTACCTGTTTCTAGAGTGGTGGCTTTCAGGAAGCCCGCCCGCCAACACACACTGCCCATGGCCCCAGCCCAAGAGGTTAACAAACCACCAGGTGAGGGGAACACAGAGAGAGATTTCTCCCGCAAGAGCTTTTCCCACCAGTCTTGGGCTTACAATTGATTGCATGATGGAGAGACCAACTCAAATCAGTCTGGGCTGAGGAGGCGGGCGGGCGGGAGTTTTCTACTGACTTTTGGATGGCCGGCTTTAAGGCAGAATATGAGGAAGAGCCTTTCCCCTGAGCCCTGCAGTTGTTTCCCTGAAGTCAAAATGACCTGGGGTTCTGTCTTGGGTACTGTTGTGGTAGCATCTCAGTTGTCTTTTCTTTATTTTTTGGCCCTGCTCTCTTTATGCCACTGCAATTTGTTCTCTGAGTGAAACAGAAATTTGTTTTAAATTTAGTTTAGCTCTAGATCACCCTGGCACAGAATCTCAAACTGTAAATCCATAGAGATTCCTTTCCACCAGAGATTGTTCTCATTTTTAAAAGTCAAATGCTTTCTTTCCTTCTGATGTAGAAAGGAAAGACCCTCTGAGTGTTGCATGTGCAGGCATCTGCCTTGGCACACAGTGAGGAAACAAGATGGTCAAACCATCTTATTTCACCTGTTCCTGGAAAGTCAGTGCCCAAAATCAGGTCTCCACTGTTCTTCTTTTCCATGCAGATTCTCCAGGTCTTTAGAAAACAACAAGATGAGGGGAACTGGGTCACTGAGAATCAAAAGCTGCCTAAAGCAGTTCCCCCTCTGTCCATGCCACCTAAAGGTACACCAGCAATGGAACTGCAATTAGAATGGTTTCTTTCTCAGAGCCTTAAACCATTGAACATTTTCTAAGAGAACTAAATGCCCCAGTGTGACTTCACAGTGAGAGAAGGCAAGTTAATTCACATTTCCATAGCTATATAGCATGCTGATTTTTGCACATTTCTGTAAAATGGCATTAGCAGAAAATGCAACAACTGTTGCTTTTTGCATAAAACAACAAAAGAATTAGTGTTGAAGGACTGCTTTTGATATTTTTAATCACTCAAACCATTTCCCCCCTTTGCTCTCTCTTTAGCTCTCTGTTTGTCTCTCTCTCTGTGTGTGTTGTTAGGACAAAGGCATTAGTTTTGCCCTGAAGCATTTTATACTTTCTGAGGTAAGCACCACAGGATTTCCCTCCTTTACATTTGATCATAAAATGAAAACTCTTTGTGGAAGGGATTGGTGGGTAGTATCTCAGGGGATGCTCTGTGCTTATCTAGAAATGACAAGGTTTTTAGTTTAAACACCATTCTGAATAGACTTGAAGTGGATACCAACATTTTCATACTGTTGCAAAAAAAGGTGATATGCACCACCTTTGGAGGTCCACCAACCTCAGGGGGGAGTGCTTTTTGTCAGAGAGGCAAAGGCGAATGAAGCCTATACAAGCACATGGATGTAAATGGTGTTTTCAGCTGCTTCCTTCTACAAGCAGCTGAAGAAATGGACGTGTCCACGAAATGTTACATTAAAATATGAAAGTTAGTCTTTAAGGTGCCACATGTTCTGTGTCTTTTGTTTTCTTTTGTTTTGGTTTTGTTTTCACCTGCAATTTTTGAAAAGACTAACATGGCTACCCTCTCTGAGCATGTTTCAATTTCTTTTTTCAATTTCTGCTCTTTGGATTTCATGGTAGCCATGAGGTTGTGGGTTGTTGTGCATGCATGCTTAAATTTCCATGGTGTTCTGTGTTTAAACCGTAAAGTGTTTCTAATGTTTGCTTTCCATGTTTAAAACTGTAATGTGTGAGATTTAAAATGTTGCCTCAGATTTAAAATGTTGCCTTTACAGAGTGCCTGCCATTAAACTGCACTGAACTTAAACTGCACTAAAGTGTCTTTTTCATGTCCAAAACTGTGACGAGTGATGTTTTAAAGTGTTTCCTTGATGTGAGGCATGCTCAATGTGCCTACCTGTCTTTAAACTGCACTGAACCGATCAACATCGTGTCCAAAAACTGTGATGTGTGAGGTTTTAAAATATTGGCTCAGGGTGAAGTATGGTGCCATGACGTCACAATTACTAGGATAAAAAAAAAAACATGAAGTTCCTAAAATCCAAAGAGCAGACATTGAAAAAAGAAATTTAACCATGCTCAGAAACCCAAAACACAACCTCATGGTCACTCTAAAATCCAAAGAGCAGAAATTAAAAAGAAGAAATTTAAACATGCTCAGAAAACCTAAACACAACCTCATGACCACCCTGAAATCCAAAGAGGAGAAAGTTTAAAAAGGGTGAGGCGTGTTTTTTTACAGAGTGCCTGCCTTTAAAATGCACTGAACTGATCTGCATCATGTCCAAAAACTGTGATGTGTTATGCTATAGAATGTTGCCTAGGGGTGAGGCATGTGCCTGTCTGCCATTAAACTGCACTGAACTATTCTGCATCAGGTCCAAAAATTGTGATGTGTGAGGTTTAAAAATGTTGGCTGAGGGTGAGGCATGGTCAGTGTGGTAGCCTGCCTTTAAAGTGCACTGAAATGTTCTGAATCATGTTTAAAAAAAGGATATGTGTTGTTGGAAATGTTTATTCTGGATAAGTAATGTTGCTGTGCAGTGTGCATGTTTTCAAAGTGTACTTTATAAAGTGTTTTGCACACAAGAACAGGTGTCTGTGTCTTTTTTCTAGCTTGCTGAATGAATTAATCCATTCACAATTCATTCCTATGGGAAACCACGTTTCGACTTATGAAAAAAATCAACTTACAAAAATGCATTCGGAACAGATTAATTTTGTAACTCGAGGTACCACTGTACATATTAATTTAATCAAATTAGTTCTATCCAAAAGATAAGAAAGGTAAAAATATTTAGTAATTGGTTTTCAAAAATAACCTTTAAAACTGAAATTCTCTTGTCACCAAATCTTCTTTAATTATTTGCCCAAACTTTGGTCAAATAATCAAAAATAAACCTTTAATTAAGTTTCATTTCCTTCAAATATCATCCAGTTCTGATAAAATAACCATGCTACAGGCATATGTTGATTTCCTGGTTATACTAAATTGGGATAACACCTGAAGGTTTGGGAAATAATACAAAGTGAGATTCTGTTTTGGATTCAGCCCTTTGCACTATATCAACTGAAGTTCTGAGCTGAAGAACCCACATGATCTGAAATGGGTTCTGACTCGAGATGGGGATGAACCACCAAACTGTCAGTTCATGGTTGTTCATGGTTAATGAACCATGAATCCCCAGCCCATGAAGCCATGAACTGATGAATCAATTCATTGGTTTGGGTATTCCCTGGCTTCAAGGGAATCACATTTCAGTCAAACAAATGGGTGTGTGTGTGATTGCCTCCCTGAAGCACAAGGAAGCTGTGCAGTCACACACATGAAGGCTTCCCAGAGCAGCAGGTGGAGATACTGCCCCCACACACACACATACACACTGTGATGGCTCAGGTACCCAAGGCTTGGATTTGTTTGCTTGTTTGCTTGGTTTTAGACATCCATGGGCTACAAATAATAAGAGACAAATATTTGTTGAATCAGATATATTTGTTGAAGATTGTGATTCATTTTTAAAAATTCACATCAAGTTCTGAGTTGAATCCTTTTTTGTGTATCCTTTTATCTTTTAATATGCAAAATTATGGCCCCTCCTTCCCAATGATGTTTCCCTCTCTTAATTTTCTCTGAAATCCCAGACATCTACCACTCACTAGATAATGTAGGATCAGCCTTTGCTGTGTCGTTTTTGAGCTTGGCTGTGCTTTTATCCTTTATACAAACAAGATTGATTTATTCTGCCCCTCCATACGCTAATAGGTTCTTACAGTAGCAAAGAGAGGGAAGCTGAGCATGAATATTTCAGCATGCCACAAGACGGCAGAGAGATTTCATTTAGAAATCTTTCTGTGGTGGTGGTGGTAGTGATGGCTGTGGTGATGAAGGACACATAATTATCATTCTTATTAACAGCTAAACAGGGTTGCATATGATCTGGTTTCGAGCTGTTTTTTGAGAAAACATTCTCAAGGACCAAATAAGCATTTTCCCCAGCTTCTTAAATTATATGTTCTAGAATTCACAGAGAGTCTAGCTAAACCTGCCTCGCTGGCATTACTTGGAACTGCTGCCAATCAGCCACAAAATAGCTTCAAGCACTAACCAAGAAAGCAAAGAGTCTTGGCAGCTGAATTGTTTCAACTTTCTTGTATAATGTTTTGTGGATTAAGGAGACACCACCAGTCCTTTCTACAGTGGGTGTATTGAAATGAATGAGACTTATTAGTTGTGCATGTGGCCAACATAATGTACTAATTTCAGGACATCCATATTTAATCTAAGACTCACATTAGATTTAGCTCTGTCTAAGAAGTTTGGGCACAGGTAGTCATGTCCCCCTTTCACAGTAAAATCAAGAAAGAATCTTGTGACCCTAACCTCAAGCTTTATTTTGCATAATGTTTCCCAGATTATATTAGAAATAGAGATGGGCATGACTCAAAAAAATGGTGTTTCATTTGTTGTTTGTCGTTTAGGGGGTCCATTTCGGTTCATTTTCATTTTTCGTGATTTTTTTGCAAAAAATTTCATTTTCATTTCATTGCGTAATGAAACAAAAAAATGAAAATGAAAACAAAAAATTGCTGTTTCGTTAGCATTCATTACAGTTCAATGTATTTGCTTCAACAAAAACGAAACACACGACAAAATTTCTGTTGTTTCATTTCGTTTTGTTTCATTTTGGAGACAAAATTCGTTTTTTGTTTCGTTACGTAACGAAACAAAAAAAGAAAACGAAAATGAAAAATTACTCGTTTCGTGCCCATCTCTGTTTAGAAATATAGTGTTGCCTTAGGTAGTTATGCCCTCAGAGGAGAGGGTTCCATTTTTCCCTAAGTCTATCCACCAGAAAAGTTATTCCCATGCTGGTGTTAAATGCAGACATAATTAGAGGCACCGGTGTCTCTGTGGGTGCAAAGTTTTATGATTGATTAAAGCATTATGAACATCAGCTTTTACCCCAAGGTGAGATACAGATGGGTTTGTGACCGACAATGCCTTGCTCTTCATTGCAGAAGCTTGAGGTGGACATTGCTGTGAGCTTAAAGAAGAGAAAGAAAAGGGTCCATTAGATAATAAATAAATAAATAAATAAATAAATAAATAAATAAATAAATAAATAAAATATTCTTAAAGGCCACATAAAGTAAAAGTTACTGTGGTGTCCAAAAGTAATCAGATTTCAACCAGGACAAGGTTCCAAATCCACAACCTCAAAATACTTTGCTGATGTCACTGGAGAATCTGTATCTTCTTTTCTTCTTCCTGGGGGGAAAATATCCTCAGCATTTAATTTTACATATAATTTTAAAAGGTGATAGAGAATAGAGAACAGATATTACAATGTCCATGTCTGCTTCAGCTACACAAAACAAAATTCTGAAGACGACAGCCTGTGTGGTGCCAAGGTTTGGGGGAAAGACCTTTTTAACATCAAAATACAATATTTTGGGACTAATGCCCAAGCTAATGGTACTAAGAAGAAGTGGCTAGGCTTTTAGGTCAGGTTGCCAGACAGGTGCCTGTGTCTTCCTGGGGAGTGTGCAACTCAGTAGAGAGATATCACTGAGAAGGAATACATCCCCCAGAACACTGCAGGAGGAAACAGCAGGGGAATACTGTGAAGAACGCATGTGGTCACTGTTGAAGCACAATACTTGGAGTAGAAGGGAAGATGTTCCACTGGATTCAACAGAGTTCTTATGTTCATACTGAACTCGTATAGAGTTCTTATAGAGTCATGTCTAGAGATGGGCACAAAATTATTTTTTAATTTGTTTTGTTATTCATTATTCTTTTTGTTAGCTAACGAAATGAATAACGATGCAACACATCAAAGGAAAACAAAACAAAACAAAATGGAAATTTCCATTTCATTTCATTTCATTTTTCATTCCCTCCTGTCTCCTACCTTGTCACCACCTCCTCGCCTGGAACTCCAGCAGCTGCCGCGGGCCATGGGGGGGGGGCTGCATTGTGGACTTTTTAAAAAATTAAATAAAAAATAAAAAATATAAATGTCCCTCTGGCCTGCGGGCCAGCCAGTCTGGCCTGCAGGCCAGCCAGTCTGGCTTGCGGGCTAGCCAGTTCAACCCACAAGCCAGCAGGCCAGGAGGGGAAAAAATTCAAAAATAAAACCCAGGTGCCAGGAAGCTAGCACCTCTAAAGGCACTGGCCCCAAGCCAGCACCTCTCAGCTGTGGGGAAAAAAGCCCCCGAGCTTGGGGACTTTAAAAAATAAAATTACAAATTACAAATAAATAAATAAATAAATAAATAAATAAATAAATAAATAAATAAATAAATAAATAAATAAATAAATAAATAAAAATTTTAAAGTGCCAACCCAGGGCTTGGGAACTGCATGCTCAGCAATGGAAAAATAAAAATAAAAATAAAATAAATTTTAAAAGTGCCGACCAAGCCCCTGGGGCTGTGTGGTCGATGTTGGAAAAATAATAATAAAAAATTAAAATAAAAACTGGGGTGTGCGCTGGCCCCAAACCAGCGCCTCTCATCTGTAGGGGGTGGAAGCCCCTGGTGTTGGGGACTTTAAAAATAAAATAAATAAAATAAATGGGGGCCACACTGGCCCTAAGCCAGCACCTCTCCTCTGCAGGGGGGGAAGCCCCCAGCGCCGGAGACTTTTAAAAACTGTCCTAGCTGTCAAAGACTCCTGAAAACTATGGATATTGAAGTCAAAGTGATGTTTTTTTAAAAATGTCTTGGCAGTGCAAACCTTACCAGGCATTTGAAGAAAGCAAACTATGAAAGCTTACCAGCCAGCTTTGGGATGTGGCTTATATTTTTTTACCAGGACCCTAAAGGTTTTGTCTCTGGAATAATATTCTTTGAGCCTTGAATCCTGTAGAAGTGGCAGACTTTGAAAGAGAGTTATCCTGAGATTTGGTTCCTGACACGTCTGGATTAGAGGGACTTCTGAGGACTCTGTTTTCTGCAGGGGATTCCTGCTCCAGCTCTTTGATTGGACCAGGAAACCATGGGCATATTTTCTTCTTCTGTTTGTTGTTGTTGCTGCAAGTAATTCAGGCTATCTTTATACTGTTGTTGCTTGTTTTGAAATTTCTGATTTCTGCCAATCTTACTGCATTTTCAATTTTCATTTAGAAATAGTTCCATGGAGCGTAGAGAATCGGTGCTATTCACAGCATTAAATGAGACGTATTAAAACAATTTTTAGGAAGACAATTAGCATTGGAATTTCCCTCCAGGGTAGGATTGTGTCATCTGAAAAGTCATTTCTTCGGGCTTTTTCCTTTTTGCCATTTGTATGTCTAGTAGTTAGTCTTCTATCTGTACTAGAGATGGGCACAGCCAGGAAAAATTACGTTTCGAGTTGTCGTGTGTCGGAGCCGGCCCGTTTCGGCTCATTTCCATTTTTCACAAAATTTTCCAAAAATTTGTCGTTTCGTTTATTGGTTTTTTGTCTGTCGTTAGTACTGGTTTGGGGGCGGGCTCCTGGAGGCACATCTCTGGGGTGGGTGCCTCATCTGGCCCGCCATGAAGGGAAAGCGGGCTCCTGGAGGCACCTCGTGGGTGCCTCCTCTCCTCACCCGCTACAAAATGGCATGCATAGCCAATTGGATATGCATACCATTAAGTTGCAGCAGCAGTAGCAGGCAGAGGCACCTCTTTTTCGGGTGCCTCTGTGACTCACTGCCTGCTGGAGAGCGAAGTGAGAGAGGACCGGACCCCTACGGGCGCCCACTGTGACTCACTAAGAAGGGAAGTGTACTTGCTGTAGTGCAATGCGAGTACACAGATCTGGCTTGGGGTTAGGGGTTAGCGCAAGGGCTAGGATTAGGGTTACTGGTAAGGTTAGCGTGAGTTACTGGGGTGCACCTCTGGGTGCCTCTCTGACCCACTAAGAAGGACAGTGTACTGGCGTATGGGTTAGGGTTAGAGTTCGGGTTCGGGTTCGGGCTAGGGTTAGTGGCTTTTTATGCCCGACTGGCACATCCCAGAAGTCTCGGTCAAAACCTGGCCAAGTGGCCATGCAATTGGTGGAATGGCTCCAAAAATTTGCATGGTCCACTCCCATGGCCAGCCCATCATTCTGCAGGTGTAAAAAAATAAAAATAAAAATAAAAATAAAATAAAATCAATGGATACATTTTGTTGCAAGAAAAACCCACTGCTGCTACTGAAAAAAATCAGGCAGTTTTAAAATAGCTATTTTCGCATGTTTCTGTGGTGCTTTGGTGTGTTTTTGGACCACGATTTCAAAATAAATATTGCGGGTCGCCCCATTTTGGATCCCCCACCCGCACCGCATGGCATGGCGAGGTGGCAAGACGACGAGGATGCGCAGCCCAGGAGAGGAGAGGGGGGGAGGCTGGGGACCCCCCGCCCCCCAGAAACTACCCTTCTGGTAGGTGCCCTCACTGAAGCAGGCTGCAGGCATATTTTCGCCTGCTTTTTTGGCCAGGATCGGGTTTCTTTTAATTTTTAAAACTTTTTTCCTGTGCCGCGCCGCTTGGCGAGTTGGCGTGGGCAAGTGCGACTCGATGACGAGGATGCGCACTTTGTGCAGCCCAGGAGAGGAGGGGAGGGAGGCTGGGGACCCCCCTCCCAGAAACCACCGCTCTGGTAGGTGCCCCCCTCACTGAGGCAGGCATATTTTTGCCTGCTTCTTTGGCCAGGAATCGGGTTTTTTTAATTTTTAAAACTTTTTTCCTTTGCCGCTTGGCATTGCGCGATCGCTGCGATGCCAGGAATGACAACGACAAATGAGACCCAATTTTTCTTTAGTCAGTTCGAGTTCGAGTTCTGGCGGAGTAATTGTTGTTACCGTTTCCGTTACGTAACGGAAACGAGAAACGGAAACAGAAACGAGAATTTTGCCAAGTCGTGTCCATGTCTAATCTGTACATTGTGTGTGTTGGGTGGTGGTGGTGCTGAATTACTATATTTCCTTTATACTAGATATTTTTGCACACGGTTTTCCTTTATCCACCTGCTGATTAAAACACTAAAACATATTTGTATGTGGACATTTTTCATACATGTTATTTGAAGTCCTGGAATGTGATCGTGAAGACCATTTTGGGAGGGTGCAAACAGAGGACATTTGGCAAAACCTTTTAAAGAGAAGCTATTAATAATCATCCCCAAGTCTCTGGATGCTGGTTTTCAGCTAAGTAAGGGTCTGTGTGTGTGTGTGTTATGCTTTAAGATTATAATCATAAACTTTATAATCATATAATGTATTTTAATTGTACTTGTTTTAACTCTATGAGACACCTTGAATGCCTTCATTGTTAATTTCTTAGCCTCATCATATAAATGAGGGAAATAAAAAAAAATAAATGAAATGAAATAGAACATAAACAGAATAATTTGCAAGCAAAAATCTTCCAACTTACTTAAAGCAAACCTGTCTGCAGTTCTGTGAAATAAGGGGAAATTACCCTTAGTTGTTCAGGAGCTGGAGATGAAACATGTTTTAACAATGCAACCAAAGAGCACCAGGACTAGCTCGGCTCCCTGGCAAGTTTGCAAATTAGAACAGATCTCACATCCCTTTTCAGAAATGCAGGAGGTTCACTGAAGACCTTGTGCTAACATAAACTGATAACATAACAGTGCCAGTTTGCCTTTGCGAACTTTAGCGATAATTTATTATATCACTATCTTGCAAGGCTAAAGGGGAGATGTACTGTTAAGTACTGTGTTACTAGATCTTCTGATTTTAATCATCCATGTGCTTCTGTTCTGAAACTTGAACTGTTTTTTCCCTTGCTTGTGTCTAATTTCTATGGATGCTTCCATCTTTGCTATGTGGTTTCTGTTCCATGGTTATGAATAATAATTTCCTTGTTAACGATATACCAGATGCATACAGATATCACCAAGTTTGGGTTAGTAACAGAGTGAACAGTTCAGGAACATGGGGGACTTCCCCATCATCTTAAATGGGGCAGGAAATAGCATGATGGGTAGACACAGCCCAGCCTAGATGTCCCAAGAATGGATAATAGTTAGAGATAGGCACAAATTTAAAGCCAAATTGCAAAACTGATTTCAAAATTAATACAAATGTCATTTTGGGCCTTTTTACACGACCCCTAAGATCTGCTGGCCACTTAAATTCGGACCAGAGATCTTAGGGGTTTGTCGCTCTTCCTCTGTCCCCACCCCCCTCCGCACTTCCTGGTTGCTGGCTGCGTGAGGGAGGGAGAAAAAAGAAAGAAAAGAATGCCGGTTTACCTCCGTTTTGTTCCCGGCAGCATTCAGATCTCTTAAAGGGGTGGGGCGCAAAAAAAGAACAAACAGAAGCCAGGAGAGCCCCGCACTCACTATCCTTACACCAGATCAAATATTTGTCACATCCAAAAAGCAGGTACCTCAAAGCTGCGCTGGGACGCGCTAAAGTGGGCGGGGTCACACTTAATTTCCTCTTAACTCCGGAGCTAGTGGGTAAACATTTTTAATCTCCGGAGCTGGGAGCCATTTGCCCCGAGTTTAGGGGTCGTGTATAAACGCCTTTGTATTAGTATGAAACAATAACCCCCAATGAATATGAATCAACAATGTTTTAGTGAGTTTTGATTCATTGATTTGTCAGGCTATTAAATGCCCCTCCCCCAGGCACCCAGAGACTCTAAAATTGCAAATTTGCTTCCTTGATTATCCTCTAATATGGTGAAGATTGGTTTTACCTAAGTTAAAGGGCATATATTCCTGGAGGTGGAACTGCTTTTGTGGGTGTATAACTCGGATGTCTGAAATCCAGTCTTCACCAAACTTGGGGGACTGTAGAGGAGAGTCAGAGGAAGCTTTTGTGCAATTTTAGTGGTTTTGGATGCCGGGGGGGCTACTTTCCTGGGAGGCCCTCTTTGGGGATGCATACCTCAAATATTTGCAAACCAAACTTCATTAAGGCTTATAGAGAAAAGTTTGGAGAAGCCTATCTGAATTTTTTTGTTGCTAGGTTCTTGGGGGCTTTGCCAGCAGGAAAAAGGATGACAAATTTTATTTAGTAAAGGTCAGCCTGAATGCTGATGATACCAGTATCAGCAGTCAAGAGATGCTCAATAGGATACCATTTTGTGCCCACTACTATTCACAAAGAGACACCGAGCAAGGGAAAATCCCAGAACCTCATTCCTTGTTTCAGTACTTGCCTACTTCATACCTAGACAGAAAACTTTAAAAACAAAGCAAATCGGGAATATCAACAATTAGAGATGGGCACGAAATTATTTTTTTATTTTGTTTTGGAACAAAACAAAAAATGAAATACTTTTAAAGAAAAATGAAACAAAATGAACTTGAAATTTACTGTTCGTTCCATTTCATTTTTCATCCCCCCCCCCAACACACCAATCGGGTGCATTGGGGAAGAGAGGAGTGGGGTTTTGAAACTATTTTCAGCCACTGAAGCAAGTAGCAATGGCTGCAGCTACTGCTTGCTTCAGTGGCAAAAAAATGTTTAAAACCCCCCACTCTCTCCCCCTCCCCAATCGAACAGGGGGGGAAATGGCACAGGGTTTTATAACATTTTTTTGCCAGCAAAGCAAGTGGCGATGGCCGTGGCCACTGTAACAACACCCTGGTAGCAGGAGAAATACATATGTAAATCATCAGCCAATCCCAGCAGGAGGGCGGGGGGTTGTATGGTATTAAAAGGGTGGAGCCTGGTCTGTGAAGGAGTTAGGAGTTGAGAGTTTAGAGCTGAGAGTGTTGAGAGAGCACAGCTCTGTTAGAGTTCAGTCAGGCAGGGAGGCTTGAAGATTTGATTTAATCTATTTTATGTTTAAGGCAACGCATACCAACTTCAGTCATTGCTGTATTTATTTATTTTCTCAATAAACATTATCATTTTTATATTATACATCTGAGTCTGTCCCAGTTCATAAGGAGGCGATTTGGCAACATTACCAAGTGGATCCTGTGAAGATTAATAACTTGGTTCCTTACACTTCACATTTTCATCACAATTACATGTTTAAAAGGGAGGTGTCATCAGAGCCACCGCTTGCTTCAGTGCCTAAAAAAGTTTTAAAACTCCGTGCTCCCCTGCCAATTGAGCACATCAGGGGGAATGGCATGGGGTTTTAAAAACACAACACAGCAGTAAATGAAAAATGAAACTAAAAAAATTATTTCCAAAGAAATGAAACAAAAGGAAGACCATGAAATGAAAAATGAAACAAAATGCCATTCATCACAACCATTTCTGCTGTACAAGATTAAAGATCATGGCCATAGAGTCATAGAATTGGAAAGGGCTTATCAATTCAATGCAGGAATCCAAAGCAGCTCTGACAGATGATTTGCCCAGTTTTCTCCTGTGCAGTGTCCATAACTGGATGTAGGACTCACTAAATGGTGCCAAATAGAGGGGGACTAGTACCTAATAGGATTTGGAGACTATATTCCTGTTAATCCATCCTAAAATAGTATTTGCCAATTGCCATCACACTGTTGGCTCATATTTAGCTTCTGAACTACAGTAATTCCAAGATCCTTTTCACTAGTAATATAACTGAGTCAGGTATCCCTCACTCTGATGATCTGCTGAGATATTGTTTCCAAAATATCAATGGTTATTGGATTACAGGCATTAGTCAGGGTGGACCTTTCTGGGCTTTCAAAGGTTTGAAAAGTAACCAGAGAATGAGCAGGAACTTTAATTGAGGAGGAATTTTCAGTTAAGTCTGGAGAGCTGTGCTTCTATCCTGACCTAATATCCACCTCTCTGTTAACATTTAACTTCATTGCAGGGTGTTCTGGTGGTGCTCCCAGCTTGTTAGTCATGTTAATTTGATTATATTTCCTTTGAAAGAAAGGGCTCTAGAGTCATAGCCACTGAGCATATGTTTTTCATCAAGTTCAGGAGGCCTTCCAATGTAGAGGCAATGTGTGTGTGATCCTGAGATCCTCTAAGTCGAGGTTAACAGGATGATTTGAGAGCAAGAAACATCCAAAGCAAAGTGTACATGCACAACACTGTGGACAAAATTTGGAAGTTAAAATGGAGTTATGGATTAATTTCAAAATGAGGGGAGGAAGGTAAGTGTAAAAATGGGGAAGGAGTAGCTTTTCAGAAGCACTCCTGATTCCAGAGAGAGATGGGAAGAGTTACTTCTCTGGGCTACCAAATATTGAAGATCTAAGCCACTATGGGTACATATTAGAGATGGGCACTTCAGATTCATTTCCCTGGGTAAACAGATATGATCCATGGCAACATAGGTGTTGTGGTGGCTTAATCCTACCCCCTAGAATAGTGATGGCGAACCTATGGCATGGGTGCCAAAGGTGGCACTCGGAGCCCTTAGAATAATAGAATCATAGAATCATAGAATCATAGAGTTGGAAGAGACCTCAAGGGCCATCTAGTCCAACCCCCTGTCATGCAGGAACCCCCATCACAATATTTCTGAAAGATGGCCATCCAGCCTCTGCTTAAAAACCTCAAAAGAAGGAGACTCAACCACCCTCCACGGCAGCATATTCCACTGCCGAATAGCTCTAACTGTCATGAAGTTCTTCCTAATGTTCAAATGGAATCTCTTTTCCTGTAGTTTGAAACCATTGCCCTGAGTCCTAGTCTCTGAAGCCATGGAAAACAAACCTGTTCCCTCTTCAATATGACATCCTTTCAAATATTTAAACATAGCTATCATATCCCCTCTGTCTTCTTTTAGAGAGGCTAAACATTCCCAGTTCCCTAAGCCGTTCCTCATAAGACATTTCCTCCAGACCCTCAATCATCCTAGTAGCCCTCCTCTGCACCCGCTCGAGGTTGTCAACATCCTTTTTAAATTGAGGCACACAGAACTGGACACAGTACTCCAGGTGGGGTCTGACAAGAGCAGAATAGAGTGGTACTATCACTTCCCTTGATCTAGACACTATGGTTCTGTTGATACAACTAAGAATCGAATTGGCTTTCCTGGCCGCCGCATCACACTGCTGACTCATGTTCAGTTTGTGGTCTGCCAAGACTCCCAGATCCCTTTCACAGGTACTATCCTCCAGCCAAGTATTCCCCATCTTATATTTGTGCAATTCATTTTTTTACCTAAATGTAGTACCCTACATTTCCCTCTGTTGAAATCCATTTCGTTATCTTTGGCCCAGCACTCTAGTCTGTCAAGGTCTTTTTGGATTTTCATCCTATCCTCTAGGGAATGTGCAGCCCCTCCCAATTTGGTATCATCTGCAAATTTAATTAGCATACTCTCTGTGGGCACTTGACATCGCCCCTTTATAGCCACCTGTATACAGGTCAAATTGCTGTATTGGCACTTTGAAAAAAATTAGTGGGTTTTGAATTGCAGTTTGGGCACTCGTTCTCTAAAAGCTTCGCCAGCACTGCCCTAGAACCACTCCAGCCACTTTCCATGCACCAAACAGTGCAAGGCTTCATTATCATCATCATCGCACCAATCACAGAAGGAGCCTGGGTGGCTTTTCCCCATACCGTCATCCACTGCGGTGCTCCTTCTGATTAGCAAGATGGCAATGAGAGAGCCTCAGATCACACAGAGACCATTAAGTGGTATAGATAGTTCTGGGGAGTAGGATTGGGCAGCTACAGTTCCTATTAGGGAAACCAATACTAAATGTCCATGTGTAGTCAAAACTTTCTGACAATATTTGTTTTGGAGTTGATTATAATCTAAAACAAGTATGTGGCTATTCCCTATTCTGAACTTTATTTCTATACTCATCAAATTTCTTATTTTGCATCGCTTAAATTTCTACTGCTGTTTCAACTGAGCAAAAGCTCCCAATTTTAGCTTTTTCTTGGTTGAAATGCCACATAAGGAAGGAAGGAAGGAAGGAAGGAAGGAAGGAAGGAAGGAAGGAAGGAAGAAAGAAAGAAAGAAAGAAAGAAAGAAAGAAAGAAAGAAAGAAAGAAAGAAAGAAAGAAAGAAAGAAAGAAAGAAAGAAAGAAGTACCTTTTGGTGCTCAACTTGCTGATGTCCTTTGTTGTAGATGCTACACAATCCAAGTCCATTTTAAAAATAATGAGACATTGTTACCTTTTAATGTTCTGAGATGCCTCTTCAAATTCCCTGTTCTTAACTTGAATATGTCTTAAATGTTCTGGACCGTACATTGTCCCTCATTATTGTAAGCCACCTTGGGTCCTTTTCAAAAATATTCAAAATAGATAAATAAATAATAAATATATTTTTCTTTTATGTGTTGCACAAAAGCTAATAGCTAACTACAATTATCAGCATCAGTTGAGTCATCCAATTGAATACTCACCTTCAGAGGATTGGCTTTAATATCTTGTACTACTTGTAGTAAAATATCCTGACTGGTATCTTGAATGTGTGATTGAATCCTGCTGTTTGACAGTGGAATCTGCTGTATTTTCTTATGTACTTCAGAACCTAATACAATAGTCACAGTTTTTAATACACATGGTTTTTCTATTTCTTCAGTTTTTGCATGAAGCTTCCCCTCCACCCCAGTGCACAGATAGACCACCTGATAAGGATCTTCTAACAAAGGCTTCTGAACTGCTGCAAAGTCATTTTTGTGATACTACTACTGCTACAAAATCATGTTTTCTTAGACTTCACTATGTTAAATTATGCCCTACAGTCTTGCCACCATACTGATTGCTGAGATGTTCTTACAGTCTCTACAGTTTGAGATTGGAGTTTGAAAATATCTTTCCTTTTGTCAGCCTAATCTGAAGGAATGGGGCATATTTAGCCTCGATGAAAGGAGACTGGGGGGTGGGTGGAGATGCATAGCTGTCAGATATCCCCGGGAGCTGGCAGGGATGGGAGGAGGGAGGTATGGGAGGGGGACATGCATGCAAACACTAGCACAAACATCCATGCACATGCACGCCCCTGGGGAGTTTGGGGAGGGCACACATACACACCTCTAACCTTGCACACCCACTGCCCTACAACCCTCCCCGCCACCACCGCTGCTGCCTCTTCTTCCTCCCCCGCCTCATCATTCCGGGAGCTGCAAAGACACCCCCCCGCAGGCATTTCCCTCATCCCCTTTCCTGAATCCTCATCCTCAGCCCTTCCCTGGGCACAGGAGCAGCCCAATCTGTGTGCCCAAAGGGAAGAAGAAGAAGTGTTGGCAGAGGCATCGCAGATCCCCGGTGCTCCTGCTGCTGCTGCTACTACTGCTTGCATTCCTTCCTTCCTTAACTTCCGATGATTCCAGCTCTCGATTGGTTGCCATGCTACTTATAAATAGACTTCCTCTCCCTTTCTTCTAAATATATTCACTGTTCTGAAAATCTATTTCTAGTAAGTAAGCTCTCCACGCACAAGTCATGCCACACTAGTCGATTTGGTACTGGCAATGAATAGGTTAACCACACCCATCTTCAGTTTCTTCTCTCCCCCCCACTTCTTCCAGCCCTCCGTTCCTCACATTGAGGAGGCACCTTGATTGGTTGATAATCCCCCAGCCCGCTGTCCATCACCCAGTGTAACAAGGTGCTGATTGGCTGCTTGCCAGTGTGCACTGAGCTGGCCCCGTGGTATGCAGAGGGCCCAGGGCTGGTTTGATGAAAGGAGATAAGCTGTGGACTGTTTCCAGCACATACACCCAATTCACCCCACCCCATCCCCACCCCAGACAGAGCCTACTGTCCCTTGAGCCAAAAGAAGATCCAAGAATGGGGAGGATCAAAAGGAGCTAAGTAAAGGAGAAATGCCATGCTTGATCCAAGGAGCTTGCCTTGCTCCCTTCAACCACTGTTGCCTGGGACATTTCTGGTAAAATAAATGTTCTTTGAAGACGGCGGGACAAACGTTTCAAAATCGGTAGTGTCCCGACCAAAACGTGACACTTGGCAGGTATGATGATAGCACTTTTCAAATACTTGAGTGACTGTCATAAAGAGGAGGGGTGGGATCTGTTCTCTCTCTTGTTCTCTCTCACTTTAATTCAAGAAAATTATAGAAAACAAGACAAACATTTTAAAATAAGTCTCATACACGATTACAATCATTTCAAGTCAAAACAAATAATAAAAATAAACATAAAAATAAAAAACATTAATGAAACAAAATATACATCCTAAATTTTAAAAACAAGCAGTGCAAAAACTTATATACCTTTGTGCACCCTTCACCTTCAGGGCTATTCTTTTGTTTAAAGTCAATTTAGTATATTATTTCTTTGTTGGTTAACAACATCCTTCCTAATTCTGCCCCCATTCTCTCCATAAATAAATTGGGAATGTATTATTGGGAATATATGCTGAGATATATATTTTCCTTTCTCAAAAACATGTGGCAAAAATGAGCTCTAGATATCTTTAAGCTTGCTGGTTTGTTGTTGTTGTTTGCCACAATTAACCTTGCAACCGTTAACACAATAATTACTAAATCTATTTCTACTTTATTTAGTTGTTTTTCATCAACCATATTCAACAAAGGAATCTTAGCTGACATGTGCATCTCCTTTCCCAATATATTTGGCAGGATCAACCCAGAATGCAGGGCACACAACATTGGGCTCAACTCACAGGAAGCCAGATCTTGATTGAATATCAGGGAGAAAAAATCCTAAGTGTTTGAACAGTACAACAATGGAACCAGTTACCTCGAGAAGTAGTGAGTAGAGATGGGCACAAATAAAAAAAATGACGTTTTGTTTGTTGTTTGTCATTTGGAGGGTCCGTTTTGGTTCGTTTCCCTTTTTCGTGAATTTTTGCAAAAAAAATCATTTTCATTTTTGTTTGTTTGTTACCGTTTCATTACCATTTATTTCAAATTTTTGTGATTTTTTTAGCATTTAAAGCAGTTTACTGTATTGCAGTAATGAAAACAAAATGCACGACAAAATTTCCGATGTTTCTGTTCGTTTCATTTCATTTTGGAGACAAAATTCGTTTGTCGTTTTGTTGCATAATGAAATGAAAAAACAAAAATGAAAACGAAAAAATGTTCGTTTCGTGCCCATCTCTAGTAGTCAGTGCTGCTATACTGGAGGCATTCAAGAGAAATCTAGGAAACCACCTGCCTGGTATCCTTTGAGATCATCTGCTGTTATAATGGAAGATGAGGCCTATTAATTCTCATTTTGAAAAGATACCCACAATCTATAATGTGCTACCTTATTCCTAGAGTCAGTTTCCTATTCCTAGAGATCAAATATGGTAACTGCAACTGGAGGTCAAAAGTACAGAGATTTGCATAAACTGCTTGTAGATGGCCATGTAATTCTCAGTTCTGATCTCAAGGAATTCAGTCTGTCCACTCATCTACATGACCTTTCCTATAGCCTAATATCACTCTGGCATGGATTTACTCTTCTTTGTTGCAAGAACATGAACATAATGGCACCAAAGTGCACCTGACATTTCAAAAATTGTAACTGCTAGTGTGATAACGACATGTCAGTGATACTTGTGAATTATTCTCTTTTTTCCTGATCTATCTTTAAGCAAAGAGTAAACATTTTAAATCATGAAAGAACAAGCAATTTCAGGGTAAGACTATGCTCGTAGGTTTTCTTTTCTCCTTGAAAGAAGTAATTTATCACAGATATAGGAAAACGCCTGTTAGCCCTTTAATCCAATCATTTATCAAAATTGTACTACTGTTGGAATCCACAATTTATACTTCTGATGTTTTTGATACCTTTCTCCCCAGTTCATTCCTCCATGAGTAATCCAGGGTAATCAGGGATCAATGGTAGATGGGATGATGCTAGGTGATCAGTTTACTGTTTAATGGCAAATGAAGACTGTTTAAAACGCAGATGGTATTTTTATAAAAAATGAAAACTACATGGGTATTCTTTCATAACCATTTCCAGACATAAATTCAAAGAAGATGACATACCATATGGCACTTCCATGCGCCGTTCCAGATTTCTCTAGTTTAAGGAGTTGTTAGGCAACATAGGTTGATACTTAGCATCTGCCATTATTAAAACATTTTAATAGGAAATATTAACTAGGGATATAAACCTTTTCCTATTTTATTCTTGCAGATAAGACCAAGAGTTTCATCAGTTTTCATCAAACTAGGTAACAGTATGATAATTTGTGTTCATGTGTCACATATTTTAGTTACAGAAAATTATTGAAGTGGTTTTTTTTTTTACATACAAAATATTTTGTTAGAAAAAACATTTTGCCTGAAAATCTATATATTTGTGCAAAATGTGAGGGATTTTTAATGCAAACATAGAAAACAGTTCAGATGAAATAGAATGTTTTTGTGCAGAGGTGCTTGCCTCCCCGCGGTGGGGGCGGCATCCTTATTTTTATTTTTATTTTTATTTATTTTTTATTTTTATTTTTATTTTTAAGCCGTGATTCCAGGGCTTGTTTGTTTGTTTTTTCTTCACAGCTGAGAGGAGCTTGCTTCCCCACTGTGGGGGCAATGCCATTTTATTTTATTTTATTTTATTTTATTTTATTTTATTTTATTTTATTAAACCTTGATGCGGGGCTTGTTGTTTTTTCCCTCCATAGCCGAGAGGCGCTTGCTTTAATGCCGTGGGGGCAGCACCATTTTTTATTTGTATTTATTTATTTATTTAAGCCTCAATGCCGGGGCTTTTTTCCCCCTTCACAGCTGAGAGGTGCTGGGTTCCCTGTGGCTTGGGGGACACCATTTTTTATTTTTTAATTTGTTTTTTATTTTTTATTTCCAGCACCGGAGGAAGAAAAGTCAGGAGTTGGGACTCTGTGCAGCGGGAAGGTAAGTGTCCCTAAACAAAAAATGAAATGAACAAAACAGAAATTTCCATTTTGTTTCATTTCATTTTTTTTGATGGGTTGATTTGTTAATTCTTTCGTTACCTAATGAAATGAATAACAAATAATGAAATAGATTAAACATTCGTTTCATGCCCATCTCTACATATTATACTTAAGAAACTGAAGTGAACTGTGCTTAAATAAACCTGTAAATAAATTCTTTCTCAAGATAAAGAATTACTGCTATAGCTCTGCTTTAAACACAAACCTCAACAGAATTCGTGTCCTATGCCTTCCTTCACCTCCTTCTGTCTTAAAACTCACATTTCAGACAATTTCTGCCCAGCCATTTTCTACATGTATGCTGTAGTATCCTTCTATTTTTCCTTACATAAATTTTGATATATGATGGAAGATGTGATGCATTTTTCTCTAATGTTGGCCAACAACTAATAGCTTGTAATTTGATAATAGGTTTTTGTGTGTGTAAACAAATACATGGTAACATGTTCTTTGTATCTGCTACTATTTCTGAAATATACCTTCTGTGCCAAGAGAAGGTACATATCACATGGGACAGGAGTTGAGATAGTGGGGCATTGTGGCTCTGCATATCAAAGATGGAAAATATTTGTGATTTTGGTCTGGAACTTTATTAGTGCACTTGAGAAGGAGAGAGCTCAGCCAAAGGGATGGTGGGTTCCTTTGAAGCCAGAAGGTCATGCAGAGAGTCCAAGGCTCAAAAATGGCTAAGCTAAATATATGGGTGAAATAATGTACTCCCAGATTTCTTGTTGGAAGGAGAGCATGCAGGACCATCTGGGACCTGAGGTACAACAAGTGGAGTCACCAGTCCCAGCAAGTGCAGGTATCTTAGATGCAAGAGACTCCATCTGGGGCTCAGATCCAGTCAGGTGAAGTTGTGGCATGCAGTGTGGCTGTGGCAGTGACACGGGGGTCTGAGAGTAGTGATCCTCAAGTGCTTGGCCTCACAATAATGTGACACAAGATGCAGCTGCTGACAGACCTATAGTTGAGACAACCAGGGTGCAGTCAGGTGAGGCAATCATAACACCTAACATTACACTGACTGTGGGGGATTAGGCTGTGGGATGCCAGGTGCCAGGCAATATCAGTTCCTACAACCTTGTCTCTGTCAACATTTCCTTCAGTGCTATCTGTGTTGAGCAGGAGTGTAGTTGTTCAGCCTGCATTATGCTAAGCTACATCAGGGGTGGCTAATAGATAAGGGGCAAAAAAGCAGATGCAATGGACAGTTCTCAACCAGTCATTCCTGATATGGGGTATAATTCAGTCCTTCACAGCACACTACCTTTATTTATACTGGCACAATTGTTTGTGCACAGCATAAGGCTTATAGGGCATATTGGATTTCCCCAGGTATGCCTGGCTCATGGACAATGAAGGATTTCATATGAGGGCTAGACATGGGCACGACTCGACGAAATTGTCGTTTCCGTTTTCGGTTATCGTTTCCGTTACGTAACGGAAACGGTAACGATAATTAAGCCGTCAGAACTCGAACTCGAACCGAAAAAAGAAAAATTTGGTCAGGTTTTTCATTTTCGTTTGTGGCATCGTGGCGATCGCGCAATGCGAAGCACAGAAAAAGTTTTTAAAAGTTTTTTTTAAAAAACCCCGACTCCCGGCCAAAAAAGCAGGCGAAAATATGCCTGCCTGAGGCTTTGCCACCTACCAGAGGGGTGGTTTCTGGGGGGTCCCCAGCCTTCCCCCCCTCTTCTCCTGTCCTGGGCTGCTTGCACCAAGCTGGGGGGGGTCATCCTCGTCATCTCACCATGCCATGCGGTGGAGGGGATCCAAAATGGCGACCGCAATTTTTCTTTTGAAATCATGGTCAAAAAACACACCAAATCACCACAGAAACATGTGATATTTATTTATTTTAAATGCCTGAATTTTAATAGTAGCAGCAGTGGGTTTTTTATAGCAATAAAACGTCGTATTGATTTTATTTTATTTTATTTTATTTTTTATTTTTTTAGACCTGCCCATTTGGGCTGGGCATGGGATGGGACCATGCAAATTTTTTGAACCATTCCACCAATGGCATCGCCAGGTTTTTGACTGACACTTCTGGATGTCTTGGAGGGCATAAGAAGCCGAGGCACCTTCCAGAAATCGCAGTCAGGTGTATGGATATGGTTGAGGGAGGAGTGGGAGGTGTGGATTTATTTTAAAAATATATTATATACTACCATTTATTTTCTATTTTCCCAACTTCAATTTGCTTGCACACACACACATTTGGGGTGCAAGCCAAGAACAGAACCTCTATCCTCCTAAGTGATATCCTAACTGCCCACTTGCCCGTCCGCCCGCGCCGCCATCCATCTGTGGCCCGCGGCGCCGCCCGCCCGCGCCCCCGCCCCCCCCCCCCCCCCCCCCCGCCCCCTGCCTAGGGTGCAAAAACACCTAGCGCCGGCTCTGATTGTGGGATGCCCCTATGCTCTGGGAAGTCAAATTGCGCTAAATTGCGTTGGAAATGACAAATGACAAACGACAAACAAAATGACAAATTTTTGAAAAATTTCACGACAAATGGAAACGACCTGAAACAGACCCATTCCGACAAACGAAAACTCAAAACATCATTTTTTCTGGTCGTGCCCATGTCTAATGAGGGCAGTGATATGCCTGCCATGTGCTGGGACAGGCCACATGACACACTATGGCTGTTTTTAATGATCCCTTCTTGCCTGGTGTGAGGGGAGAGGCTTGATATAGTCACTTTGGATAAGCTAAGCAATTCAATTCTTCCCACTTGTTGGCGGACCAGGGGGTTCAACCCCAATTTGTCTGTTGGGAACGGAATGTGCAAGGTTCCTGTGGGTATACGCCACACAAGTTTAGGCACCAATATTCATTGTGCAGAGGACCACATGTGGCAATCTGATGTGCAAGGGGGCATCCAGGAGGAGCAGTTGGAAAAGAGGTCAGTGGGAATAAGAAACCCTTCCAACCCACCTTTTGATCTTCCAAAACGGCCCCAGCCTATTTAAAGTGGTGGTTTTGGAGGACAGTCTTTGCAGCTATCCAGACAGAGTTGCAGTCCATTAATGTAGCAAGATATTTGGGATAGGATTTCGTAACCCAGCTGAAGAGGTCAGAGTAGCGACCAGGGCTAAGAACTTGAACTTAGTCAAAGGGCAGGAGCACATAGTGAGAGATAAGATATATAAAGAATTTAGGGAAGGAAGGTTTGGGGCCTTTTGCAGGCCCCTCCCCACAACATCACACTTTAGGGTGTTTCCACCTGGGATGGTGCTGAAGAAGCCACCTGGGGAATTTAGACTAATCCGTTGTCTATCATTTCTGGCATGGGACTCAGTCAACAGCAGATTTCCACTGGAATTATTTAGTGTGTTTTGTACCTCTTTTGATGTCACAGTCCAAATGGTAAAAGGGCGTGGAATGGTCATGGGCCAGGAATGCAAGTTCCTGACCATCAGATTATGATCTTTCATAGAATCATAGAGTTGGAAGAGACCTCAAGGGCCATCTAGTCCAACCCCCTGCCATGCCAGAACCCCCATCACAATAATTCCAACAGATGGCCATCCAGCCTCATGGAGCTAAATACCGGGTCCACGGTATGCCCAGCCCTATGAGTAGGAGCAATAATATTTTGGGACAGATTCATGGAGGCCATGGATTTCATGAAATCCAGAGATGCTCTAGACCACTCTCGGCATGCACATTGAAGTCCCCCAACACCAACAGACAAGGGGACCTCAACAATGCCGCCAAGATGAATTTGGAGAGCTCTTGCAGGGAGATTATTGGGTCTCGGTGAGCACAGTACACTAGCACAATCCCAAATCTGTCCTGTAGCTCCACTGATAAGTGCAGGCATTCCATCCCAGGAACAACCAATGCTGCAGCTCTGCTGACATAAAGAGCTTCCCTATAAACAATGGCCACCCCACCACCGCAAACATCTGACTGGCCCAGGTGCTGGACATGATACCTGGGGGCACAGCTGGGAGAGAGATGCCACCCTCTGCACCTACCCAGGTCTTGGTTAAACATGCCTGGTCAGCACTCTCATCCAAGATCAAATCATGGATGAGGGAGGTCTTATTATGAACTAACCTGGCATTTATCAACATGCAGGACAGGTCAGAGGCATGGATGGATTGGCTCCCATTGATGTGGTGGTGGGCTGAGGGGTCAGAATGGGGAACAGGCATCAACTACCTGACTCTAGTTCTTCTTATCCAACTGCCCCCCCCCATCTCACAGTGTAACACCCATGGCCGGACACCACCAGGATAGGAGCCACATCTCTTACCGGCAACTGCTGAGAAACACCAAGAGGGGAGGACAAAACATAATGCTAATACACAAACTAGTAATAATGCAAACCACACTAAGCCACCACCTACCACCCACCCATTAAACTCGCCCTCTAAAAAATGAAGAAAATAAACCTAAATAAAATAAAATAATAAAATAAAATAAATAATCAATTACTAAACAACAACAACAACACACAACCAGGCATTGATCAGGGGGAGTAGGGACTGGGGGGGGGGACCAGCACAGGATCTAACATTGGGTCAATGTCAGCATATCACCATTCATCAGTCAGTTCAGCTCAGGCTACAACATTCCCCAACCAGGCCAGCTGATATCAGCCCAAGCTGGTGAAATGGCCATAGCCGCTGTTTACTGGCCAGACATGAGCTATGCTGTTGTAAACTCAAAGCTATAGCTTCCTTTAGGGAGTCAAGCCATCTTGTATTTGGTCTTCCTCTTTGAGTTAATTCCCAATTTTAACATTTAATTTGGAATTTGTTGTCAAACCCATTATTCTAAACTTTGGGGAAGCAGTGGATGTAAATGCAAAAGGCCAGTACTTCTGGTATTCCCACCTTCTTTCTCTGTTGTCTTTTTGGAGCAGCCACCACCATAGGTGATTGCTCATTATCCATCAGCGATGTGTGGAGGACTACGTTCAGCCTAATGCCCATTACTATGTATTTTAGATGGATGGTGCAGGTGAGGGAAAGCATGAGGGGGCTGTTCCTCCTATGACATTTTGATCACACAACTCAGAAGGAGATGAAGGACAGACAAGTAAGTACACAGAGATGTCTGTTCCCTTTTTCACTTTTGGCAGCATTGTGATCCTATTTTTCTGCTACAGAGTGAGAAAGAAAGAATAAGAACAGCCACTCTCTCATCTTGTTTCTGTGATTCACTGTTCTCTCCAGAAATGACACAGCTCAGAGAAACGGCTACTACAAGGATAAATACTTGAGGGCTTCTTGTTGTTTTGTGCTTATTTCTTGTTATTTTAGAGTTTCTGCTGAAGGAGCGAGAAAAAAGAGAGGTTGTTAGTTATTTATTAGTTACTGTAGTCACTTCATATTTTCCTCCAAAATAAAACCAACAGAGTGAAGCATGATTTCTGAAAGACTTATTCCATGTCAGCCTTTGTTATGACTGCATTGACATCAGCTGACATCACATGGGTTGAGGATGAGAAAGAACGTTGGCATATGTTACTTCTAATTTTTCATTTCATGTTAAGTAACTTGGTACCTAGCTTCCCCATTTCCTCTCAGCATGAAGATATGGGTTTTCCTTGCTGCACTCTCTGATAGGTGGGCACATACAGGATATGGGTGGAACTTGTCCCAGTTGCAAAAAATAAAATAAAATGTGTGGACTTTGTTCCTCTGTTATGTCACTTCACTATGTATACTGCACGCAAGTCTATTACATATAGAGATGGGCCGACTTAGCTTTCCATTTCCATTATCTACTCTCTCGGTAACGGAATTACTCCACCAGAATTTGAGCTTGAACCGACGAACGAACAATTTGGTCTGATTTGTTGTCACTACTTGCTCGCACTTCACAGAAAAAGTTTTAAAAGTTAAAAAAAAAACCCAATTCCCGGCCCTAAAAGTAGGCGAAAACTGTCTGAGGGCACCTACCAGGCCAGAAGGGTGTTTTATTTGGGGGTTTCCCCCCCCCTCTCTTGGCTATTGCTACTGCTGTGCTGCTGGTACCAGGCTGGGAGGGTGCATCCATTTGCCATGCAGTGCGGGGGATCCAAAATGGCGACCGCAATTTTTTTTTTTGAAATCGTTGCCCAAAACCCCACCAAAGCACCACAGAAACATGCGAAAATTAGCTATTTTAAATGCTTGAATTTTTACAGTAGCAGCAGTGGGTTTTTCTTGCAAAAAAAGTCTCCTTTGATTTTATTTTATTTTATTTTATTTTATTTTATTTTATTTTTTTACCTGCACATTTGCAATGATGGGCTCATTTTTTCCACAATCGCATGGCCACTTGGCCAGGTTGACCACAGAGACTTCTGGGATGTGCCAATCGGGCATAAACAGCCCACTAATCGTAGCCCAAACCCGAACCCTAAGCCTAAGCCTAACCCATACTACACTGTCCTTCTAAGTGGGTCAGAGAGGCACCCAGAGGTGCACCCCAATATCACCCTAACCTCACCCGTAACTAGCCTAACCCTAGCCCTTGCGCTAACCCGTCTTAACCCTAAGCCAGATCTACTTGCATTGCACTACATGCAAGTACGTGAGACACAGCGGGTGCAAAGAGTCTGCCAGTCCGTCACTTGTGGCTCTGGCTGACTCCTGCAGCTCCCTCCAGGAGCCCGCTACCCCCAAACCAGTACTAACGACAACGAAAAATGAAAAAAACGAACTTAATTTTTGTGAAATTACTGTTCCAAACGTCATTTTCCCTAGTCGTGCCCATCTCTAATTACATAATACTATCTGCACATTAAAAACAAGACACTAGAGATAGTGTGTTCACTATTCTGCCTTGCTGTACCAGAAACTGCCAGAGTCAACTCTCAGCCACTGTAGCTCCAGATTTATTTTCCACTTTGCCTGAGAAAGTCTGTACATGGTCTATTCTCAATAAGCATTTCTGGGATTACACTCTGTTCAAGATTCAGTTCAGAAATAAAAGTTTCTGGTATCTGTTAGACAATAGCAAGCAATTGAACCAATGATATGCTGTACAAAGCAACAATTTTAATTGCTTCCTTCCAATCTGTCTATGTTCAAGCCAGATGGCATAATGGGACATAGCCAAGCACACATCATGGGCTCCCTTGTTCTCTATACTGTAACAGACAATCCGGATTAGTTCTTTCTTTCCTCTCATGTATGGTGAAGATGAAAGAGAAATTATGAGGTTTTTATACCCCTTGGGGATACTTATTCCTTTCCAAAAATGGGATTGGGGGAAAACACAATGGAAGCAATGTAGACATTTTATTGCTTTTCTGTATGCCACAGTCAAAATACGGGAAGAAGGGGAAAATGAAGCAAGGATGATGTGAAAACAAAATGAGTTTAGTCTTTGTCAAACAGACTGAATAAGTTCCTGCTCTATAACTTTTCAAAAGCATAGCCTGGATTGAGTGCCAGAACCATTTGATTTAAAGTTCTAAGAACCTCGGGTTCACTGAGGAATCCTTGCCATTGAGATTAGGACTGCCATGGTGATCTATTGTTGTTTCTTTGTTTCTTTCTTTGTTTGTTTGTTGTTGTTGTTGTTGTTGTTGTTGTAACTATTAAAGGCTGTCCTCCCTGTCCCAAACCCACTATGTTGTTTCATACTTCTTGGGCATCTGATAACACATAACAAATAATCTGGAGCAGCACTGATCAAATGCTTGGATGCTATAATGGGGATGCGTATATAGATACTGTAGATAAACCAGGGATGCTGAAGACTTAAGAATGAAAACCGTTCTCATCTACAGCTCGGGAGAAGCAGAAGTTATACCATGCATGATTCCGATATGATCCACTGAGTGAGAGTGGTCAGATCATGGGCCGTGCTGGCCTGCTGTTCCACTATGACTGCAACCTGAAGGTTCATTGAAAGGTCAGATGTAGCTCATGGTCTGAACAGAGTGCATTGTTTTGATAAGGTGGGAGAAGGACATTCAAGCCAACCTGCTTTGCAGGAATTTAGCAATATAGACAACTGCAACCAAAACCCAAGTGGTGCACAAACTTACTCGGTGGCTGTCCTGAATCTTAAGGAAACTCAGTGTAACATGTACAAAATTAGACTACAAAAGAAACAGTGGGCCCAGTTCAGTGAAAGGATTAACAACAATCAGGTTAGAAGTTGTACAGAAATAAGCATGATGGGACATAGTGTGAGTTGTTAAGCTGAATATTAAGTACACATTTTAGCCTGGTATTATACCTTATCTGAGGTATGTAGAGGAATAGTCATAACAAGCTAGCAGCATGGAATATGGTGAGCTACCATTGGTCAGTTATGTCATGTTATGTCTGGAAGCTTCAAGCAAGAAGACGAGTGGACATAGAGAAGCCATGATTGGGCATAGGATCACTTTGAGCAATGGAGATCACCTCAGTTAGGTAGAGTGGGAAAAGTTAGCTTACGAGAAATCTTGAATGTAATCAGTTAGGATGACTTAGATTTATTACTTTTAGGGAAACAAAACTATGGTTGAGATCTGTTACGGTTTTGATACTTTCGATACTTTTTTGGAGTCTTATTTTTGCATCTTAGAATATAAAATAAAATACATCTTTTGAAAAGTTAACATGACCTCTTGTTTTGAAAAGAACCCAAGAGTAAATCAGAAGGTGAATATGTTTTGGAGTATTTTATCTCAGAGAAAAGGAATTCTCTTTACTTTTGAACCCGGCCAGTGCAAGCCCTTTTGATTTACTGTGCAGAAAATAGGGGCAAATGATGTATGCGTGTTATCGGCGTATAACACGGAGGGAAGGAGGCCATCTCCGCCCACCACCTGCGGCCGCCCGGGAAGGGGGGGGGGCGGTCAGGGAAGGCATGGAGGGGCGAGCCGGGGAGGGGTGCCCTTACCTGGCACCTGCGCGGGGGTCCTCCATTTGCCGCCGCCGTGGATGCTGGGGTTCCTCCTGGTGGGGCGGGCCACCGGTGCGCCTTCCTGCCTGCCGGGCGCCTCCGGGGCTCCGGCAAGAGCCAAGCGGGGGTGGATGGTGGTGGGGAAGAGGACGGGATTTCCGCAGCTCACGAGCCAGCGCGTTGACGGACCGACCGAGAGCTTTCTTATGGACTCCGCTTGAAGAGCGGCTTATTGAGCATCTCTCTCTCTCTCTCTCTCCCCCCCCTCCCCATTCCCCGCCCCGCGCTCTCCGCTGCGGTCGCTCGGGTCCGGCCAAGGTGAGAGGAGGCCTCGCCCTGTGGGGCTGGCGCTTGGTGGCCGGGAGAGGCGGGCGAACATGAGGGACCCCCGGGAACCCTTCTCGAGACCGGAGGGGGAGTCATTTTCTCTCGGCGGGAGGGCGCCCTTTGAAGAGGCAGCGGCTCCGTTGCCCTCCACCCTCGGTTTCCTTTCTCCCTCACTTCCCCAGAGGGAGGGGTGGGTGGGTGGGGTGTCCCTCGAGCCTTTTGCCTGTGCACATCAGAATAGGGGCCAGAGGTGGGTCAGGGATGCTGAGGCGAGATCCCGGTGCAACTTTCGCCCCGCTTCCCCTCCCTTGGTTTTCGCTGCCTTGCTCTTCCCATCGCCTCCTTCTCTTGCGTTTCATTTCTTTTTCTTTTTTGGTTCAGCCAAAGGTCGAACCCACAAGTTCCGAGAAGCCTCCCTCCACACAACTCTCTTCCCAAAGAGCCTCGGGTGAAGAACGACCTTGAGGTCACGCCACGGGGTGTTGGGTTAGGGTTAGGGTTAGGGTTAGGGTTGCTTCAAAGAACTTTGCTTCAAAGTTCTTTATTTGAAATTTAATTTTTTTCCTGAAATTTCCCTCTTAAAATGAAGGTGCGTGTTATACGCCTGTGCGTGTTATATGCCGATAAATACGGTATGTCCCATCTTTAGAGAAATGTCTAAAGAGGCTATGTATGTATGTATGTATGTATGTATTTATTTATTTATTTATTTATTTATTTATTTATTTATTTGGTTTCTATATTGCAAAACCATCTGGCCCAAGGACCACTCTGGAAGGTATACAATATCATTAAAATACAAGAATTGTAGGCAAAAATCAAAGAAAAAGAAAAGACACAAAACATGTGGCACCTTAAAGACTAACTTTCATATTTTAATGTAACATTTCATGGACACGTCCACTTATGTCTGAAGAGGTGCCAAATGTTTTGTCTCTTTTGTTTTGTTTTGTTTTTCTTTGCTTTTTGCCTGCAATTCTTGAAAGGACTAACACTGCTACCGTCTATTAAAATACAATAAGGTAAAATACAGTATTAAAAATAAAATAATGGAGAAAAAGAAGAAAAAGGTAAAAAATGCAGAGCCAAATTAAGTTGGGTGAGAATAGTCTATATTTTGGTTTTACTTAAATATTTAGGATTCATTTGAAGGTGGCCATGCAAATGTACATGCTGAGGAATCTCATATGGTGTGCTGTCATGCTGTAAATAAGAAAGCAGTTTGGAGGAGGGGGACCACAGTGCACTTTTCATCACAAGATACTGATAATTTTGTTTCTGTCTGTCTCTGAGAAATTTTGCACATCAGTGTATCTGATTTTTCATACTTCTCAATGTGAACTGTCAGAAAATGTGATACTGTAAATGATGACTACTTTCCTAGCTTAGCAGATGCAATCCTACTAGACGAGTTGAGTGTATGTTTTTTCTTACCCAACTTGTTGTTCCTGTTCTTGGAGCTTATTATGTAAGTGTGCTTAAAGAAAACCACTAATTTATCACCTCCATATTTAGCACAGAGTATGGTAAACAGAGATGAGCATGAAATGAATTTTTAATTCGTTTCATTATTCATTATTTGTTTGTTAGCTAACAAAATGAATAACGAACCAACCCATCAAAGAAAAATGAAATGAAACAAAATGGAATTTCCATTTCGTTCGCTTCATTTTCGTTACCCCCCTACCTTGTCCTCATTGCCATAGTCCTCCTTTTAAACCCCCCAATTAAAAATGGCAATGCTGACCCAGCCCCAGGAGCCGTGTGGCCGGCGCTGTAAAACAAACAAACAAACAAACAAACAAAAACCAGCACCGACCCAGCCCCAGTGGCTGCGCGATCAATTCTTTAAAAACAAAAAGCAAAATAAAAAAGGAGGGCCAACCTGGCCCCAGGGGTGGCTGGGTCAGCGCTAAAAAAAAAATAAAAAATTTAACGTCGACCCGGCCCCCAGGGCTGCACAGTCGGCAATTTGAAGAAGAAAAACACCCCTCCCCCAAGATGCTGGCCCCAAGCCCGCGCCTCTCAGCTCAGAAGTGCTGGCTTGGGGCCAGTGCCTCAAAAAGCCCTTGCTGCGGGGGCCATGATCACCCCACACCCACACCCCGCTGCCTCCCAGTAAGTGACTCGAACTGGTTCGGATCGGTTCAGGTTTGTACAATTTTTTAAAAAAATTGTACAGATGTGAACCAAACCAAACCAAGGGTGGGCCTATGGGTTTTCGGTTTTGTGCCCACCTCTAGTAAACATAACTGGAAAAGCACTTGTTGTGCTATGCTTGTATTAGAGGGAAGAGCTCTGATTACTCTGTAGAATCCTCAGGATGCTGAGATGTCCTATTGGTCACCAGAAGGGCGAGACTGGCAGGTTTTCTTCACACCTCTCATTTTTGAGAACTAATTTTACCTACAGGTTATTTAAAAAAAACCTTTCTTTTTAATCCCTATAGCAAGTCAAAGAAAGGTGACAGGAAAGCTGGAACAATGGTAAGTTGTAATTAAGATAGAGGGGGAAATGTATTTTCATCTTCAAAATGTACAATTAGAAAGGCTGACACAAGTTCAACCAAAGAAAGGAAAGATATGTGGCATTTTATACGAAGAACCTTTAGAATAAAAGGGCAAAGATACAGAAGACTGTTACAGAGAATAACAAGAAATAACGGGAAAGCCTTACTCAACAATGGAAGGAATTAGCAAAGCTTTGCAGGTCAATTTGAAAGGTCTGAAATAAGATTAACTCAAAAATTTAAAAGAGCTAAATAAAGAATTGGAGATTGAAATAACAGCTGCAGAAAAAGAAGCCTCCAGAACCTGAAAGACAAAGAGGAATTAGTTGCAGAACCAAGAAAAGAGAACCTTCATAACTATTTGATCAATACTAAGTTTTGATGTAACCATAGGCTTGTGTATCTTGCTAACTATCACAAATTTGGTGAGGTACCAGGCCTATCTTAGACATGTGCTTGCAGAAATGAGATATGAACTTAGGCAAGACAGAAATCCTCTAGGTGGGGCCGCCTGGTGTTGGTGGGTTGGGAAACTCCCTCAGTTTTTTAGGGGGTGACTCTCTCCATGCATGATAAGGTGAGCAGACTTGGCATAATTCTGAACCCGGCACTCACTGTGGAGGCCCAGGTGGCATCAGTGGTCCATACTGCACATTACTACCTCAGGCGGATTGCACAGCTGCTCACCTTCCTGGACCTGAACACTCTCACTATGTTGGTCCATGCACTGGTAGTCTCGAGATTAGACTACTGTAGTGCTCTTTATATGGGAGTGCCTTGTAAGTTAATGTGGAGGCTCCAGCTGGTGCAGAATACACAGCAGCCAGACTCTTATTGGGTACTAAAATATTCCATCATATTACCCCAACTCTGGCCACACTGCACTGGTTGCTGATCTGTTACTGCATTGACTTCAAAGTCTTAATGTTGACATATAAAGTCCTAAGTTTTGGGATCTTCCTATCTGTCAGAGTGGCTCCTACCCCAGAGCTCTGCCCATGCCACTCATTCGTTGCAGGCAGGTCATATGAGGGTGCCGACACCGAGGGAGGCCCACAAGTCAACAATAAGGAACTGCACCTTCTTGGTGACAGCTCTTAGACTCTGGAACTCCCCTTGAGAACTGCATACCCCCTCATTATTGATCTTCAAGAAAAGATTGAAGACTTGGTTATTTCAATCTGATTTTCCTGGTTATTAACTGTTACATGGCCTTATCTAATCTTGTCCACTATTAGCTTAGCTCTTTGATTTTTATCAATGTTGTGTTAGTTATGTTTTCATTTGTAATGTTTTGCTTGTTATTATATTTTTGCACCTGTATTTTGTAATCAGTTTATTTTATGATGTAAACTGCCCAGAGTGGCTTTCTGCCAGATGGGCGGTATATAAACTGAATGAATGAATGAATGAATGAATGAATGAATAATAATAATAATAATAATAATAATAATAATAATAATAATAATAATAATAATAATAATAATAATAATAATAATAATAATAATAATGTGCTATAGCACCTGATAAGTTAGTTTTAATTAGTCATGGCAAGTTACACAACCTGACACAAAACCCTACAGTAGTGGTGGCAAGCCTTCAGCACTCCAGATGTTTTGGACCACAACTCCCACAGTCCTTTCTCATTACCAGCAAAGGCTTGGAATTCTGGAGCACCAAAGGTTCGCCACCACTACCCTATAGGATTCTGGTCCTAGAGTCTCAAATATGAACTTCTGAAGCCCTCAAAGCAAGGAATAGTATGGTTAATTATTTTATTTATTATTTATTTAGTTAATTTTACAACTTATATGCCACCCACTACCCAAATGTCTCTGGGTAGCTTACAATCAAAAGAATTAAAACAGTTAAAACATAAAATATCAATAAATAATTAAAACAATAATAAAAACATGACACTAAAATCATTACACTAAAATTGCCATCAGAGAACCCACAATCTATATTGTATCAATTAAAAAACTCTAGAAAAGGAAAGTTTTTACCTGGCGCCGAAATGTCATTAATGTTGTCAGCAGGCGGATCTCACTTGGGAGGGCATTCCATAGCCTCGGGGCAGTTGCCGAGAAGGACCTTTGTCTACAAGCCATCCCAATCACCTCCTTGAGGGATGGCTCTTTCAAGAGGGCCCCTTGGCTCAGTTCTTAATTGCCAGGTAGGTTGGAGTGGGTGCGATGTTTAAAGGGCTTTGCCAAGCCCTTGGCTCCACGGCCAAAAGCCCTTTAAACATCAAGCACCACTCGCCCTCACCGCCCGGGGTGAGCAGCACGGGATCTTTAAAAAGGACTCGCAGCTGTGCAGCAAAGGGCTTGGCAAAGCCCTTTAAACATCATGTGCCACTCACCCGCACCCCCAGGGGGATGGGGTGAGTGGCGCGCAATCTTTAAAAAGGACTCTTGGCCGCGGAGCCAAACACTTGGCTCTGCAGCTGAAATCCCTTTAAACATCGCATATAACTTTCCAGCACGTGAGGGGGGGAGCAGTGTGCGATACCTCCATGGAGGCAACCCCCTTGTTTCAGCTTATTGGTGCTGGGGTAGGGGAGAAAAACCTTTTGTTTCCCCACCCCATTGCCAATCAGCTGGAGCCTGGGGCTTGGGGAAAGGGGGAAGGTTTAAAAAGCCTTTCCCCATCCTCAAACCCTTTCAGGGTACTGTGGTCCCGCAATATAGCGGAACCACAGTATATTAACCGCGAAAGGGTGGGGGACCACTGTATCTAGGAAAAACAATGACTTTTCAAAGCATGGGTGTTAAAGACAGGTCATTTTAGAAATCTATCATTCATAATAAGGTCATCATACCAACTCTAGGGGTGGTGCTCATCTCCGTTTTCAAGCCAAAGAGCCACTGTTGTGCAAGTCCGTGGCCATGTGGCTGGCATGGCTGAACGCATTTCTGTGCGCAGAACACTGCATATATCTGAGGGAAATTGACAGCATGTAACGACAATATAGCTATATTCAGGGGCATTATCTGTTTTGCCAGCTGTATGGGCAATTTCTTCACTAGCTCTGGACTTTCAGTAGAGTATTTAATGTTGGTGAAAGGTAGCAGTGGTGACTTTGTAGGTGGACATATGTGGAAGGATCCATAGCTCTATATTAAGATTTAAGTAGTCTCAAGCAGTGGCTAGGCTCTTACTGGTCTTTTATTTCCAAGTAAATGAAATTGTTATGAAGATGAATTAGAACCAAGTAACAAGATGCTGGACATGCATCTGGTTGGGTATTCAGTAACCTGACTGGAAAAGCTCCAGTAACACTACCAGCATATTGTAAATAAGTCACAATCTGTCATATGATTTATGTTATGTCATTTCTCTTGGAGTAAAATACTGATAGCGTTCTGCCCAGTATATTTAAAGAGCAGATTTTGTGATTGTTCTAATACCTACAAAAGAGCAAAGGTGTTTCTAAAAGAATACCACATGGGGTATAACCAGAAAAGGTCCTATCCTGTCTCTGTAAATGTTAATTGTAAGCAGCAAAGACAATTCATTGGAGACTTCCAATGAAGCAAATTAAATCTATCCTCTTGGGTGAGAATATAAAGAATATTTATTTACAGTATATTGTTATTTATACTATTTATATGTCATGTTTCTCCTCATAAAGGAGACAAGATAACTCACAACATTTAAGACTGTACAATGATTACAGGTTTATAATGCAAGACTAGGCTACAGGTGATACCTTTATAGGCCCATGCTGTGAAAAAGAGGGCATTGCCCTTGAAAGTTTCCAATGATTGTTCTTATTTTATTAGTGGCCTATAAAGGTATCACCTATAGACTAGTCTTGCATTTGTATTTTGTAATGGCCACACAGCTCCCCCCCTTGTACTTCAACAGGTTTCAAATGCTATATAGAAAAAGGCAGCTTCGGACTGCCATAGTGCAGGGCAGGGTCCTTTTGCCCACGTGTCCAGATGGCATCACATGAGTGTAGCCTATGTGCACTGCTTGCAGGGATGTTAGTTTTTGCCATGTGGCGAGAGGCCTCTTTCAGGATCCAGCCATCTTAGAGTCATCACTTCTTGGCTTCTTAGTCACCGGGCATATTTTTCTGTTGGCTTCCACCACCCCCCATGGGCCTCTGCTTGCCCTCAGTCTATCCTGGGAGGGGGAGTTTTTTCTTGCCCCGCTGAAGGGCTTGCAGTGTGGGCACCACTTCCTTCCTTTGTTCCACCGGTGGTGGAGCTGAGCTGGTTTCAACATCAGGCAGCCACTACAGCGGCTGCCGCCTCCACGATTGCCCTCAGCATTTCAAGCACTGATCAGATGGGAGTCCTCCTTTCCCATTCCTAAGAAGTGCAGCCTGTCTTCAGCTGCCCTTATCTTGAGGGCCAGAGTGTCCACCAGCCTGGGTGGTAAAGGCGGATGGCAAGATGGCAGTGTGCCATCTCACAATAGAGTAAGAGGGGGGATGAGGGGTTTTTCCTCCTTTTTCCTCCCCATCCTTGCCCCACTTCCCCTCCTCCACTGCCACCTTCTTATGTTGGGGGGTATGTGAAAAAAAAAACAATTTGAAACTGCTTAACAAGAAGTCTGCCTTGGGGGAGGGAGGTTCTGCTTGCCCCACTCAGGAGTTAGCAATGCAGGTGCTATTTTCTTTCCCTCGCCTGCTTCACCCCCAAAAAAAAAGCAGTTTCTTACTCTTTCAGCCTCCAGCTCACATTTGATTCAAGACAATCTCTCATGGACTTTCAACTGTATTCTGAACAGACAATGCAGAAGTCATGTCTCTTCAGATTTCTTCCTATAATAATTGGAGGAAGAGCAATGTCCGTCCACCCATGAAATTTAGGGAGCATGATGGTGAACAGTTTTATTGCAGTTTGGTTTGTTTTCCTCAGAATTATTTCAATTTTTCACACATGAAGTCTTCAAACCCACATCAAATGGTCACACTGGGGGGAAGTGGGAGCAGCCAAAAAAGCTACAATTTATCAATAAAATGCATTGGATATGAAAGTTGCCTCATTAGGAGATACGAAAGGGAGAAAAATAAGTCACCACCATCTCTCTCTCTGCATTTCAGCTGCAATTACCTTCTGAATAATTTAAGTCTTCTATATATAGTTCTGCTTTTTTGTCAGACAAGCAGCTAAAGGGCATATTCCATTTGAGACTTTTGCAATAAATTGGAATTTAATTTGATGATTTAGATGATACAATGTGAGCCAAAGGTGAAACGTAGTACTCCATTAGTAAGCCTAGAGATTCCAGCAGGTCCTGAAAAATTGCTGTGGGTGAATTAATGAATCCATATCACTGAATCTTACACCTTTTACATAATGATCCATACAAGGTGATGTCCTCCCTCATAAAACAATGCAATGGAAAATGAAAAAAATGTTCATTACTTGTGCTAATGATGTAAGAAATCAGTAACAAAAGAGAACTAAGAACAGGTCAAGAAAGAAAACACGTATTTTGTATCTAACTCATGTGAATTGGACAGGAGAGGAAAACATCTAAGAATAAAAATAAGAACACTAGAGATGGGCACAACTAGGAAAAATGACATTTCAATTTTTCGTTTGTCGGAATGGGTCAGTTTCGTTCTGTTTCCGTTTGTCACGATTTTTTGAAACTTTTTTGTTTCGACGTTTCATTTGTTGTTTGTCGTTTCTACCGCGATTTAGCGCGATTTGACTTCCCAGAGCATGGGGGCATCCCACAATGACCCAGAGCAGGCAGAAAACACTTTAAACTGATGAATAATATATTAAATATATCATAGTATAACACTGCATCCTATGCAATAATGCAAACAAAGTGGGCAGAATGCAATATTCTCTTTTTCTCTTGTTCAACTGCTGACTGAATCGGCCGCCACCCCACTTGGTCTGGCTGCCTGTTATACTTTTTTGTTTTGTTTTGTTTTGAAGCCTTTATCCATCCCATTTCCCCTCCACCTCTCAGAGGCAGCAGGAGTCCATTACTCTCCCAAATCTGGATGAGGGTCTACTCCTCTCAATGTCCCCAATCATCTCCAATGACACTCATTGTAAAGCCAAGCAAATGCCATCCTGGTCAACTAGCGGTCAGAGATTCAGTCTGGTAGAGGCATGACAGATGATTCCCCCCCCACTCATCTGGATGAGTGCCCCTCCTCTCACTTTCTCCCCCAATTCCCAATAGAGTTCCCCTCAACCTCTCGGGGAATCATCGCCAGCTGGAGTATCCCAAGGAGCTGCTGACAGGCAGAATCCCCAAGGATCAAGTTCAGGAGCCAATGGAGGCCCTCCAGAAAACCCTGGAGGTCAGTCCACCACGCTTTGTGGGGGCAGCTGTGCTTGATTTCCAAATTTCAAACAGGGCTCAGTGGCCACGTTCTCCCCCAACGCAGGAGACCGTGTTCCGCCCAGGAGGCAGAGTCCACGCACGGAAGCCACAAAGCCAGAGTGCCAGGGAAGGGATTGTTTCTGCCGCCTTGGGAGGCCAGAGTGACTTTCCAACCCTCCTTATTTGTAGGACAGGGTAGGGAACAGCCCAGTGCCTCCTTGTCCTCGGGATTTCCTGCCTCTTCGAGGCTGGAGTGAGGAAGATTGGGAGGTGGATTACAAGGGTGAACCAGCAGCAACCTATGCTGCTGCTCCAGAACAGCCAGGAGACCAGGCCAGAGTTTTGCCTACCCAGGAGACCGGGTTCCGCCAACCCAGTGGAGTAGACACAGTCCACGCAGGAAAGCCACGAAGACAGAGTGCCAGGGAATTTTTCTTGGGGAGGGATTGTTTCAGCCACCTACTTTGGAGGCCAGAGTTTTGCCTACCCAGGAGACAAGAGTTCCGCCAACCCAGTGGAGAGACACAGTCCACGCAGGAAAGCCACGAAGCCAGAGTGCCAGGGAACTTGAGGGAGGGATTGTTTCAGCCGCCTACTTTGGAGGCCAGAGTTTTGCCTACCCAGGAGACCGGGTTCCGCCTACCCAGTGGAGGAGACATAGTCCACGCAGGGAAGCCATGAGGCCAGAGTGCCAGCAGGGAACTTGAGGGAGGGATTGTTTCAGCCACCTACTTTGGAGGCCACTAGGCCAGAGTTTTGCCTACCCAGTGGAGGAGACACAGTCCACGCAGGAAAGCCACAAAGCCAGAGTGCCAGCAGGGAACTTGAGGGAGGCATTGTTTCAGCCGCCTACTTTGGAGGCCAGTTTTGCCTTCCCAGGAGACCGAGTTCCGCCTACCCAGTGGAGGAGACACAGTCCACGCAGGGAAGCAACGAAGCCAGAGTGCCAGCAGGGAACTTGAGGGAGGGATTGTTTCAGCCACCTACTTTGGAGGCCACTAGGCCAGAGTTTTGCCTACCCAGTGGAGGAGACACAGTCCACGCAGGGACGCCTGAGTGCCAGAGTGCCAGGGAACTTGAGGGAGGCATTGTTTCAGCCGCCTACTTTGGAGGACAGTTTGGTCTACCCAGGAGACCGAGTTCCGCCAACCCAGTGGAGGAGACACAGTCTACGCAGGAAAGCCACGAGGACAGAGTGCCAGTGAATTTTTCTTGGGGAGGGATTTTTTCAGCCACCTACTTTGGAGGCCAGAGTTTTGCCTACCCAGGAGACAAGAGTTCTGCCAACCCAGTGGGGGAGACACAGTCCACGCAGGAAAGCTACGAAGACAGATTGCCAGGGAATTTTTCTTGGGGAGGGATTGTTTCAGCCACCTACTTTGGAGGCCAGAGTTTTGCCTACCCAGGAGACAAGAGTTCCGCCAACCCAGTGGAGTAGACACAGTCCACGCAGGAAAGCCACGAAGACAGAGTGCCAGGGAATTTTTCTTGGGGAGGGATTGTTTCAGCCACCTACTTTGGAGGCCAGAGTTTTGCCTACCCAGGAGACAAGAGTTCCGCCAACCCAGTGGAGAGACACAGTCCACGCAGGAAAGCCACGAAGCCAGAGTGCCAGGGAACTTGAGGGAGGGATTGTTTCAGCCGCCTACTTTGGAGGCCAGAGTTTTGCCTACCCAGGAGACCGGGTTCCGCCTACCCAGTGGAGGAGACATAGTCCACGCAGGGAAGCCATGAGGCCAGAGTGCCAGCAGGGAACTTGAGGGAGGGATTGTTTCAGCCACCTACTTTGGAGGCCACTAGGCCAGAGTTTTGCCTACCCAGTGGAGGAGACACAGTCCACGCAGGAAAGCCACAAAGCCAGAGTGCCAGCAGGGAACTTGAGGGAGGCATTGTTTCAGGCCTACTTTGGAGGCCAGTTTTGCCTTCCCAGGAGACCGTTCCGCCTACCCAGTGGAGGAGACACAGTCCACGCAGGGAAGCAACGAAGCCAGAGTGCCAGCAGGGAACTTGAGGGAGGGATTGTTTCAGCCACCTACTTTGGAGGCCACTAGGCCAGAGTTTTGCCTACCCAGTGGAGGAGACACAGTCCACGCAGGGACACCTGAGTGCCAGAGTGCCAGGGAACTTGAGGGAGGCATTGTTTCAGCCGCCTACTTTGGAGGACAGTTTGGTCTGCCCAGGAGACCGCCGCCAACCCAGTGGAGGAGACACAGTCTACGCAGGAAAGCCACGAGGACAGAGTGCCAGTGAATTTTTCTTGGGGAGGGATTTTTTCAGCCACCTACTTTGGAGGCCAGAGTTTTGCCTACCCAGGAGACAAGAGTTCTGCCAACCCAGTGGGGGAGACACAGTCCACGCAGGAAAGCTACGAAGACAGATTGCCAGGGAATTTTTCTTGGGGAGGGATTGTTTCAGCCACCTACTTTGGAGGCCAGAGTTTTGCCTACCCAGGAGACAAGAGTTCCGCCAACCCAGTGGAGTAGACACAGTCCACGCAGGAAAGCCATGAAGACAGAGTGCCAGGGAATTTTTCTTGGGGAGGGATTGTTTCAGCCGCCTACTTTGGAGGCCAGTTTGGTCTACCCAGGAGACCGAGTTCCAGCAACCCAGTGGAGGAGACACAGTCCACGCAGGAAAGCCACGAAGACAGAGTGCCAGCAGGGGACCTGAGGGAGGCATTGTTTCAGCCACCTACTTTGGAGGCCAGTTTTGGCTACCCAGGAGACAAAAGTTCCGCCAACCCAGTGGAGGAGACACAGTGCACACAGGAAAGCTATGAAGCCAGATCGCCAGCAGGGAATTTTTATTGGGGAGGGATTGTTTCAGCTGCCTACATTGGAGGCCAGTTTGGTCTACCCAGGAGACCGAGTTCCGCCAACCCAGTGGAGGAGACACAGTCCACGCAGGAAAGCCAGAGTGCCAGGGAACTTGAGGGAGGGATTGTTTCAGCTGCCTACTTTGGAGGCCACTAGGCCAGAGTTTTGCCTACCCAGTGGAGACACAGTCCACGCAGGAAAGCCACACAGCCAGAGTGCCAGGGGCAGGGAAGTTCTCTAGGCAGTGGCCTAGCAAGTCGAACTAGCAACTTTTCGTCCTACACAGTTCCTGTGTGTCTAGATGTTCTGAACTTCCTACTGAACTGCAATGCAAAAGGTGGCTCACACAGGGAAGCCAGAGCACCAGGGAACTTGAGGAAGGGATTGTTTCAGCCGCCTACTTTGGAGGCCACTAGGCCAGAGTTTTGCCAAACCAGTGGAGACACAGTCCACGCAGGAAAGCCACGAAGCCAGAGCGCCAGGGGCAGGGAAGTTCTATGGGCCGTGGTCTGTCAACCAGCAACATTTTGTCCTACACAGTACCAGTGCCTACCCAGTGGAGACACAGTCCACGCAGGAAAGCCACGAAGCTAGGGTGCCAGGGGCAGGGAAGTTCTCTAGGCAGTGGGCTAGCAAGTCCAACTAGCAACTTTTCATCCTACACAGTTCCGGTGTGTCTAGATGTTCTGAACTTCCTACTGAACTGCAATGCAAGGTGGTGGCTCACACAGGGAAGCCAGAGCACCAGGGAACTTGAGGGAGGGATTGTTTCAGCTGCCTGAAACAATGGAGGCCACTAGGCCAGAGTTTTGCCTACACAGTGGAGACACAGTCCACGCAGGAAAGCCACGAAGACAGAGAGCCAGGAAAGGGATTGTTTCAGCCTTTGGAGGCCAGAGTTTAGCCTACCCAGGAGACCGAGTTCCGCCCAGGAGGCAGAGTCCGTGCAGGGAAGCCATGAAGCCAGAGTGCCAGGAAAGGGATTGTTTCAGCCTTTGGAGGCCAGAGTTTAGCCTACCCAGGAGACCGAGTTCTGCCCAGGAGGCAGAGTCCACGCAGGGAAGCACGAAGCCAGAGTGCCAGGAAAGGGATTGTTTCAGCCTTTGGAGGTCAGAGTTTAGCCTACCCAGGAGACCGGGTTCCGCCAACCCAGGAGAAAGAGTCCATGCCGGGAAGCCGCAAAGCCAGAGTGCAAGGAAAGTTTTCTAGGGAGGGATTGTTTCTGCTGCCTTTGGAAGCCTGGAGTGCTAGTAGGAAGGAATCTCCCCTCCTTGTTCAAAGGATTTCCAAACCTGGACTGTAACCGGCGGGAGTGCCCCCCCATGTTGGAGGACAGAGTCCCCCAATTCTAATCTAAATAGTTGATGTGCCTGTTAAACTTGGTCTCCTCATGTGATTTGCCGCCTCTTACTGCCCAGAGGCACTGGAGGCGGGGGCAGCCGGGGTTGCTGCCTGGGCAAGTTGAGGAGACTGGCCGACAGGGCGCATTTTGGCTCGGAGGCTGAACTTGAAGCACTGAGCCGCTGATAGGCTGAAGGAGAAGCACCTGGAAGGCCTCCTCCAAGCCATGGAGTCCCGGGAGCCTGACAGGCACTCAGGTAGGCAGAGGGGCGGGCAGGCAGGCAGGCAGGCAGGCAGGCAGGGAAGCAGGAAGTCTGGCTTTCAGGTAGGAAGGCAGGCTTGCAGGGTACCCACCCAGGCTAGGGAAGGCACAAAGACAAAGTGCCAGAGGGGAGGATAGTTTCTGCCTTTGGAGGCAGAGTTTCTCCACCCAAGGAGACCGAGTTTTGTCAACCCAGGAGACAGAGTGGATGCAGGAGAACAGGGCTATTTCTTTAAGGCTGTAAGGAGAGCTAGGCCCCTGCTAATCAGTCTTTGAGGTAGGTTGTTGTAAAGTGCATCTCAACCACTTTGTAAGCAGAGTGGCTCCAAAACCCGAGGGAAGGGAGGAACGCATCGAGGAAGGCAGGTATTTAGGGTGTACTACACTCAGACCAGCCATGGCCAATGGGGAAATATTGGGCCTACACTGACCCTAGAAAAAAACCTTCCTGGGCTGCTATAAAGACCAGGAAAGCCCTATAAAAACTGGGCTAAGTATGTAGCCCTTATTAGATCCATGCATGCAACGGGATTACAGGCAGTCAGGCAGACAAGGGAGGAAGGCAGGCAGGCAGTCGAAGCATTCAGGCATTAAGGCAGGCAGTCATACAGACAGAGCAGACAGTCAGGCATAACTGTGTTGCGCTGGTGGGGAATGTTAGGATGGGAGGCATTCAGGCATTGGTTGATTGGGGTTAGGGAGGGTTAGGGGAAGTTGCACGGCTGCAACCCCAACAGTGTTGTCTGTTTCAAAATTATAAACATTGATTAGTCCTCCCTGGTTTGGAGCCAGGAAGGGCTAGAAAAACTGGGCAAACAGAGACCCTTCAAAATTAAACATTGAGTGGTCCTCCCTGGTTTGGAGCCAGGGAAGTCCTAGAAAAATTGGGCAATAATCTAACCCTTCAAATTGAGTGGGAATGCAGAAAGGCAGGCAGGCAGGCAGGCACTGGGCCAGGCAGGCAGGCTGGCAGGAAGTTGGGCTTGCAGGGAGGAAGGCAAGCTGGGAGGCAGGCATAATTGCAGGCAGGCATAAGTGTTGCTCTGGTGGTGCATGTTAGAGCAAGGGAGGCCTGATTGGAATGAACCGGTGGAGGAACAACTATGGACATAGGTCTCGGAGTGTTGGGGTAATCCCAATGTGGAAAGGTTGAAGCGGATGAAAGTCAACCTTTCCACGGTTTCCGGGTCCAGGCGAGAGCGGCGCAGCCTCAGGACATCTCCCATGTGGGTGAAGACACACTCACTCTGGACACTGGTGGGTGGGATGGACAAGAGGTCCAACGCCAGAGTCGAAAGAGCGGGCCAGATGTCTGCCTTTCTGGCCCAGTAGTGGAGTGGGTCCAAGGTGAGGGGTTGGAGGGGCTCGGCCATGTACTCCCTCACCATGGTCAGAGCGGGGTCCGCTTCTTCTTCCTCCCTTGCCTCCACTGAGGAGACTGCCATGGCTAGGGCAGAGGCCAGGTAGTTGGCTGCTGGTATGGAACCTGGTCTCTGGATGTACACTCCTGCAGTAGAGGAGGAAGAGGACCCTTGTGAGGATTCCTCTTCTGCATCGCTCTGGCTTCCGTGCGCCCTCGGGAAGGCCTGGGACTGATTTGAGGCAGCCCTGCAGACTTGAGGGCATAGCTCCATCTTCCAGGAGTTTAGGTCAGCAGCGCTGCCCACCAGGGAACCCTTGATGCGAGGGTTGCACAGGCATGCCATCTGGTACACATTTTCCCTCCTCAGTAGGCTAAGGCGGGTATCCACGCCGGTCAACAGCCTGTCTGCCAAGGCCCTGCTCTTTGGGAGAAGATCGGCTTCTTCCCGGATACTGGCCTCTAGGCATTGGCAAAGGGCATGTACCAGGGGGAGTACGTGGCCCAGGCTGGCGTTGTAGTTGCTGAGGACGTGGGTGGTCTCCTCAAATGGCTGCAGGATACCCACCATCTGGGAGAGGGCGAGCCACTCTGTAGCACCAATGTCCGAACACCATTCCCCCAGGCAGGATGGGAGTGTGGGACATGACGTATTCCACCACTTGCCTCTGCTCCACCAGGCGCTTGACCATTTCATAGGTGGAGTTCCTGGATCAGGACGTGCTCTGGTCGGCCCATCTCCGCCTGCTTCTCACGCATCATCCTGGATGCCTTGACGCTGCGTGAGAAGTGCCTGACAATTTTCCTGCACTTGTCCAGCAAGGCCTTGGTTGCCAGGGTCCCCTCACACCAGGAATCCTCCGGTGCACCCAGCCCAATGGCATCGCCCACCACTAGGTGCAGTTTTGCACGATTCCCTGGAGCCCTGCCCTTTCAACTCTATTGATCATGTTACGTCCTGCGTCAGTAAGCATGAATCCGCAATTGACCTACCCCTCGGGTCCCCACTCTCGCAGTGATGTCTTGAGGACCTCAGCAATGTGGATGCCTTTGGCACTGTCCTCCATGATTTGTGCCTGGAGAAGCAACACCCTATACCCTCTTGGGGTGCTCCCCTGTGGCTCCCCCTGCAGCTGTTCTTGGGATGCCCTAGTGTCAAGGACCTCCTTGCCACCAATGAGCTGTCAGAGAGAGGTATCCGTGGTGCCCACTGGTCCAGAGGTCGGAAGTGAAGTGGATCTTCCTTCCTCTGGCCGCCTGCAGCAGGGCCCGGACCATGTCCCTGATGGACTCATAAAGGGAGGGAATCACCCGCCTGCTGAATGTACACCGGGATGGAGGCTCGTACCATGGAGCCACATGCTTCATCAGGTGCCTGAAACCCGATGACTCCACAAAGGAGAGGGGCAACCTGTTCATGGCCACCATTTCACCAACCATATGAGTGGTGGACTCCTGTGCCTTGGCCCTATTACGTTGGCTGACAAAACTCCCATACAGTGGCAGCACTTCCTGCAGAGTGGCCTGCCTCTTCCCACTCCCAGTGGAGCTGTCTCTGGAGTCCTCCTTCCCCATGCCTGCTTCCCCCCTCTTCCTCCCTGAGGAACCAGGGCCTGACACTGTCCCAGGCAGAGTCCCAGGGTGCCTTCACATGAGATGGCTATGCTAGGTACTTGAGGAGAGGTGTTTGGGGTCATTCCCCCTGCACACAACCACCCCGCATTTCTTGCACACCGCAAGCCTCGAATCTTCCTGGCTGTTCTCAAAATGCTCCCAGAGAGAGCCGCGAGGCTTATGGAAAGTACTGCCCCCTCTGGTACTGCCTGCCACTGCTGTGCTGGTGGTGGTGTGGCTTGTACCCTGCTGGGACAATTGACTGCTGCTCTCACTGGTGGTACTCTGGTCCTGGGTGGAAGGAGGGGTGCTCCTTCAATCACTGCCTGAAGCCTGCCTTTCATCTGTTCCTGCCAACAGGTCCTCAGAATCCGGCATATTCAGATGCACAGAGGTTTCTGTTTCTGATTCCGAGTACTCACCTTCCTCCTGATAAATGGGAGGGGGTGTCCATGTCAAAGCAGGGTGGTGATGGGACTCGCATGCGGTCATCCATGCTTTCCTCAGTGACAGAAGATGGTCCGGTGGTGCTGATTGTGCAGCTGCTGCTTGGAGAGGGAGTGGTACCAGCAATATCACTATCTGCACTGCTTCCTGTGCCTTCCTTCAGAAACGTGCCCCTTTTTATTTTAGTGGGGGTCCCCTTGCCCTTCCCTCTGGCTCTGCCAACCCTCCTCATTTTTTTTATTCTCAAAGTTATAGAAATATATTTTCTTATTATATTTGTGTTAAGTAAACAAACTATTCTAATAAACTTATTCTTTTTGGCCCACAGGTTTACTCTCACACTGTGTTCTTTTGTACAAGCTTCCAATGTTGCCCTGCTTGCCCTTGATATAATTTTCTAAATTGTAGATTCAACTTGATCCACTGAAATGCAGTGTGTGTGTTCAGTCAGTGCACACAACACAACAACATGTGTAAACAAACAATCAGCTGGAGTAATGAGTAAATAATATTGTAAAATATATGTATATTGTCCCCTTAGGATCAGAGCAGGTTCTGTTCTTGCATCCCAAATTGTGTGTGTGTGGAAGCATATGAACTGATTTGGTAGGGGTAGGGTGAATGCCCCCCCACAGATTAGGCTGATATAAATGTAATAGCCTGGTAGCAGCACCTGCAGCAACTGGGCTCCTGTTTGGGAAGGGTGGCTTGCCAGCCACACCCCAAAAATAACCCTGAAAAGAGAGTAGGCGTACTTAGATGCCTCAAAAAGAAGATATTGGTGTAAATAAAATATATTAGTTTAGCTGAGTGTATACACCAGGCCTGCCCAAAGTCCGGCCCGGGGGCCAAATCCGGCCCGCCCCCGCCCCCTCCTTCAGCCCATGTTTTTTTTTTTAAATCTTCTGCCAACACTGACACCGCTGCGAAGCTTGGACGGCTGGGCGGATGTGTGGTCTGCTGCCACCGGCACTGCAGGGGAATGTGTGGGGGTGGGCAGGCCAGCGGGCCTCTGCCACCACGAAGGAGCTTTGGGGTGGACTGGCGGGCAAGCCGTCGCCACCACTGGGAAGCTTGGGGGTGTGCAAGGTTGCACAGATCGCCTCTTCCAAGGGGCGACCTGTGGCCACGGCTCCCTGTGCTTCCTTTGTTCCCCACCTTCCTTCTTTCCTCCCTCTGTTGTTCCCCACCTTCCTTCCTTCCTTCTCTTGGTTTCCACCACCCTCCCTCCCTCCCTTGGTCCCCCCTTCCTTCCTGCAGGTGGGGTTGCAAGGGGTCAGTGGGTGGGGCTTGCAGTGGGGTGGCAGGGTCAGGGAGCAACCAGCCCCTGACACATTCTCAGCTACCAAATCTGGCCCTCCTTACAAAAAGTTTGGGCACCCCTGGTATACACAATCACATCAACTAAGAAAAGAATAGGTGTAGTGCAGCTAAATGACTTATGAAAGTGTCTCTTCTCAGGTTGGAAAACGTTGAAAAGAAATGGTATTTGAACTAAATCCATAAGTCCTCCCAACTCCCTTTTAATCCAATATAATCTGAAAAATCAGCAGAGAGATACTTGTGTTTGAGTTGAAATGAACAAACAAAGGCAGAAGGAAAAGATAAATAACTGCTCTTCCCTTTAGCACTCAGCAAAACTGTGCAGTGCAGGCCACAGGGAATAAAAAAAGTAGTTTTCTAAATTACTGAAATGGAGTGTGTGTGTTCAGTCAGTGCACAAAACACAACAAATGCAAACAAACAATCAGCTGGAGTAATGAATAAATAGTATTGTAAAATATATGTATATTGTCCCCTTAGGATCAGAGCAGGTTCTGTTCTTGCACCCCAAATTGTGTGTGTGTGCAAGCAAATTGTTGTTAGGCTCTCCCTCTAATTGGACTGGAGGGGTGAGTGACTGGAATTTGTACAATGAGACTGAGGAAGGGTATTGTTGTATCCCCCCCTCCAGAAAATAAAGCAGCAGCAAATAAATTTGGTTGCCTTATTAATCAGCCCCCCAGTAAATGAACTTGATTTGGTAGGGGTAGGGTGAATGCCCCCCCTCACAGATTAGGCTGATATAAATGTAATAGCCTGGCAGCAGCACCTGCAGCAACTGGGCTCCTGTTCTGGAAGGGTCGCTTGCCAGCCACACCCCAAAAATAACCCTGAAAAGAGAGTAGGGCTACTTAGATGCCTCAAAAAGAAGATATTGGTGTAAATAAAATATAGGTTAGCTGTATACACAATCCCATCAACTAAGAAAAGAATAGGTGTAGTGCAGCTAAATGACTTATGAAAGTGTCTCTTCTCAGGTTGGAAAACGTGAAAAAAATGGTTTTTGAACTAAATCCAGAAGTCCCCCCAACTCCCTTTTAATCCAATATAATCTGAAAAATCAGCAGAGAGATACTTGTGTTTGAGTTGAAATGAACAAAGGCAGAAGAAGAAAAGAACTGCTCTTCCCTTCAGCACTCAGCAAAACTGCGCAGTGCAGGCCACAGGGAATTAAAAAAAATAGTTTTCTAAATTCTAAGTTCAACTTGATCCACTGAAATGGAGTGTGTGTGTGTGTTCAGTCAGTGCACACACAACACAACAAGTTAAACAAACAATGAACTAGTAACGAGTAAATAATATTGTTAAATATTATTTACTCCCCTTAGGATAGGAGATTCTGTTCTTGCACCCCAAATTGTGTATGTATGCAAGCAAATTGAAGTTGGAAAAATAGTAAACATATGGTATATTTTAAAATAAATCCACACACCTCCCACTCCCAGTCAACCCTCCCCCTTTATCCAATATCAGAAAAATCCTCTCCCCACAAACAGCCAGAGAACAAAGAAAAAATAATAACTAACTGCTTTTCCCTTCGGCAGACAAAGCTGCAGGGAATCAAAAAAATAATTTTCCAAATTCAATTCCCTCCCTGCCTGCCTAACTTAAAGCCTATAGCTTCCACCCAGGCCTCCCTCCTCCAATAATCTCAATCAGATCCCACCAGCAGCCACAGCCCTCCTCCCTCCTCAACCACATCCACACACCAACTGCGATTTCTGGAAGGTGCCTCGGGTTTTTATACCCTCTGAGCCATGCAGAAGTGTCAGTCAAAACCTGGCCATGCCATTGGTGGAATTGATCAAAAAATCTGCATGGTCCCAGCCCATGCCCAGCCCAAATGGGCAGGTCTAAAAAAATAAAAATAAAATAAAATAAAATAAAATCAATGTGATGTTTTATTGCAATAAAAAACCCACAGCTGCTACTATTAAAATGCAGGCATTAGAATAAATTTCAACATGTTTGTGTTGTACTTTGGTGTGTTTTTGGACCACGATTTAAAAATAAAAATTGCGGTAGCCATTTTGGATCCCCCCCACCGCATGGCATTGGCGAGACGACGAGGATGACCCCCCCAGCCTGGTGCAAGCAGCCCAGGACAGCAGAGGAGGGGGGAAAGGCCGGGGACCCCCCAGAAACCACTCCTCTGGTAGGTGGCAAAGCCTCAGGCAGGCATATTTTCACCTGCTTTTTCGGCTGGGAATCGGGTTTTTTACAACTTTTAAAAACTTTTTTTCTGTGCTTCACATCGCGCGATGACACAAACGGTAATGGAAAACCCGACCAAATTTTTTCTTTTTTCGGTTCGGGTTTGGGCTGGGCCGGCTCAATTACCGTTACCGTTACCGTTACGTAACGGAAACGGTATACGAAAATGGAAACGGAATTTTAGTCGTTCCGTGCCCATGTCTAAGGGACACGTAAAAATTTCATTGTTATTTAGTTGTTCTGTTTCATCTGAGAGTTGCAATAAAGACAAATTGAGAGTTAACGAAAGGCAGGACATTTAAAAACATCAGATATTAGAATCCCTCAGCTACTTCAACATTATGCTTAGTGTGGTGTCTCATTCATCCAGGTGAGGTTATCCAAGAGATGAGTCATGCCATCTGGACTTCTATCTATGCTCCATGGGGACTTCAAGACATTAGGGTTTGGTACATTTTGAGCTGTGTCCTCTATATAAAGCATAATAGAGACACAGCAAATTCCCTAATATTTTGCAGTTCCAAATGAGTTTAATATCTCCACTAGGGATGGGTACAAAATGGAAAAATAACATTTTGTTTCATTTTGTTCCACCCCCCCCCGTGTTTCATTTCATTCCATAACAATTTTTTTAAAAAAGTAATGAAATGAAATGAAATGAACTGTTTTAAAATCACCCGCCTGCAACAACGAGCCTCTCACTGTTTCAGGCAGGCAATTTAAAGGGGCTGAAACCTTTGACAGCTCAGCTGGAGGCCTTTTAAAATTGCCTGCTTACAACAGCAAGCCCCTCACTACTTCAGGCAGGTGATTTTAAAAATGCTCCACTGCAGCCTTTTTTTAAAAAAATTGCCTGCCTGAAACACTGAGGTGCTCACTGTTGCGGGGGGGATTTTAAAAGGATCCAGCTGTGCTGTCAAATGCTGGAGCCTTTTTAAATGGCCTGTGCCCAATGCCTCCCAGCTTTTTTTTTTTTTTTTTGACTGCCTGAGCGGTCAAAGTCAGCTGGGAAGCAGTGGCGAGAACTGGGAAACAGCCCCTTGCCTTAAGGGAGATCTGGCAGCAGCTTCCCAGTTTGGAGGAACCGAACCAAAAACACAAAACATCATTTTGGTACAGTTCCTGATGACACACTGTCTGGTGTTTTGTTTTGTTTTGTAATAGTGTATTTTTTCTTTATTTTAGGTCGCCACCCCGGCCACCTCTGGGGCTGGGTCGGCGCTCCTTTTTTAAAAAAATATTTATTTATTTATTTATTTATTTATTTATTTATTTATTTATTTATTTATTTATTTATTTTACTTCCGGGTTCAGGCCCCGCGCTACAGCTGTAGCACGGGGCTTTTTGTTTGTTTGTTTGTTTGTTTTTAATTTAAGTGCCAACCATGTGGCCCCTGGGGGCCGGTCGGCGTTGGGTTTTATTTAGTATATATATATTTTCAATTTTAGGGCGCCAACCCGGCCACCCCTGGGGCCGGGACGGCACTCCTTTTATAAAATTTTATTTTTATTTTATTTTTATTGCTTTTTTACTGCCGACCACATGGCTGTGCTACAGCTGTAGTGCAGCTGTCAGCTCCCCACACCCCCAGTCACCATTCCTAAAGCCAGGAAGACCGGACCTCCAGACCAGCACCAGGTAGGAGACATCTCCACCCCCCCCCATTGACAAAATGAACTGAACTGAACTGAATCAATTTTTTCATTTCATTTTGTTTCATTTTTTAAATCTACCCTAGGTTTGTTATTTAATTTCATTATGTAACGAAATGAATAAAGAATAACAAAATGAACTTTGTGTTCTATTTTGTGCCTATCTCTAATCACAATAGTACATTTTGTATATTTTCTCACATTCTAAAAGCTTGGCATGGGCTTCTCAAAGTTTTGTTACTAAAATGCAAGAGAATTAAGTTAAAATGTGCTGTTATTTTTGGTTCAAATCCCTTCTTGGTCATGGAAACTTTTTTTGGGGGGGAGAACTAGAAAACCATTCCCTAAAATATCTCACTTTGAAAGCCTTTTCTGGGTCTGATTCTGTTTTCATGGTACAAAACACACCTACATCAGTTGATTTGACCTTCTGGAGAATAAGATAACTTTGAGCAAACAGCTTTAATCCACTTCATACTACTTCAAGTTTAGAGGAGTGTTTGAGACTAATGGTTACTTGTGCTTTGCCCCCCGCTTTCTCCTGAGCAACTGTGGCAGAACAGAACTGAGCTGCCTTTGTACCTTTTTAAAAGGGGAGAAAACATGGAAGGAAAGAAAACTAAGTCTTTTTCCTTATCACTAGACTCTAGGCAAGGTCCTTATCAAAATGAAAAAGATTTTACAAACATGACAGCAAAGAGTTCTGCTAAGTCGCAGGACAGAACTAGAATATTTCTGTGATAAAGGGGAAGGGATCAATAAAGAACCAATTTTGAATACCATTAGGGGTGAAACAAGATGCTTTCAAATCCTGATGCAGAATATTCTGGTAAATATCCAGAATATCTGAAATATGTGCATAAACATCAATAATGTTATTAGGTTGTAATTAAATCAAATTGTTCTAAATATATGCACCACATGTTTTTGTAGAATCAGTTTGATCAAAAAGAAAAGGAAGATTAATCCTTAAAAGAGCTAAGAGATAGCTAAGAGATAGCTATTCAAAGTGATATCCTCCTAAAAGATGAATGGGTCTCTACTTTTGTAGATTGCCCAAAATACATCTCCTATCTCCCCAGCCACAAGAGATGAAGAAAATGTGTGGTTCATGCTTGTAGGCTAAGATGCTGAATCATTTCATATCTACTGAACATACAAATGCCCTTTGGAGTGATTGATTAGAATTTTGCCTCCTCTGAAATAACACAGGAATCTTGGTTTCCAACTACCAAGAGAGGAATATTTCCACTATGTATATTCAGTCATGTTGTTGATGATGATTGGGCTGTTGACCTCCTGTTACTTGGACAAATGCTGAAATATTAAAAGACAACTTCTATCTTTTAATGATGTAAAGAAAAACATTGACTCCTTTTTAAGGAGAAAGGCAGGGTAGAAATATTTTAAATAAATAAAAGTAAATAAAGGTTCCAAAAGAGTTAATGGGATGAATATGAAGCTTTTAGTATAAGAACAATATGAAATATTGACATTTGTATTTCGATCTTCTAATTAATGGCCAACCTTTACACATTCACAACCACAATTTGTGGAACACTATAAGCCTCATTGCATAATAGCTATGAGTTGGTCCACCATTATTCAATTTTCTTGATAATTGGACTACTGACATTGTTTTGGTTTGGTTTGTTTGGTTTCCCATATAGTGATGCCCCACATGCTTTCCAGTAAAATTAAAAGGCAAATATAATTTTAAATATATATACATATTAAATATGAAAACATAATTAAATCAATTATTGGTTGGTGTAAAACAAAATGATGTTCAAAGCAATTTTAAAACATCTCAATTAAGAAATCTGAATAGTTATGCATGAATACAGATGATATCTCAGGCTTCCTGTACCATATAGGACTTCATGGATTATAGACAGAATTTTGAATTGTGTCTGAAACAAGATCAATAACCATTAAAGCTGCTGAATCAGAAAACTTATTTTCTCAGTACAATAACCTCCAGCCATGAGTCTGGCCATAGCATTTTGTGCCGCTTGGAGGTTTTCTACATTCTTCAAAAACCAATATAGAACATGTTACAGTAATCCAAATAGGAGGTCAATAAAGCACGGGTATTCATGGCCAGATTAGGAAACTAGTAATGGACACACCTGAGGTACTAGTTTTAAATGTACAAATGTACTTGGGGCCATCCGTGGAGTAGAAGTCCGGGATCCTGACTGAATCCAAAGCAGGATCTACATATTTCAAATAACCTGCAGTATTTTTATTATTTCCATTCTAGATTATCTGAAAGCCATCCGGAATCCACTTATTTCACATGTGCTGCTTTAATGCAAACTAGAGATGGGTGCGAAACGAGCGATTTTTCGTTTTTGTTTTTTCATTTCATTACACAATGAAAATGAAATGAAATTTTTTAAAAAACAAAACAAAAATGAAAACAAGACGACCAAATTTGCCGTGTTTTTCGTTTTCGTTGCAGCAGATGCATTGAACTAAAAAGAATGCTAACGAAACAGCAATTTTTCATTTTCGTTTTCATTTTTTCATTTCATTACCTAATGAACCGAAAATGAAATTTTTTTGCAAAAAACATCACAAAAATGAAAACGAACCGAAACGGACCCCTAAATGACCAAACAACAAACGAAACACCGTGTTTTTTTTTTAGTCGTGCCCATCTCTAATGCAAACCCCATATTCAGTGATAGTAATATGATGTGATCTTCCTTTTCTTTTGAAGTTACTGCTGGGATAAACTGCTGTGCACAATTATAAACAGACACCCATTTAGATGTTTACTAGCTCTACAAAGTTAATTCCCCCCCCCACACACACACACCTTGGGTGTAACAATGCAAGAATGAATTGGAATTCATGAAGTCGATCACCTGTTTCCCTTGCGTTGTCTACAAATATCTTTATTTTGCAATGGAAATTTCTGCAACCTATTCCATTGTGTTCCAATCAATATTACCAATTCTTTTTCTTGAGAGACCTGTGCTTTTCACAGCAGGGTTCAAAACTGTGTAATGGCTGTTATTCACCTGAAAAATAGGGATCTGCATTGTCTTCTCATTTGCTGTGAGGGTACATTGAAGAACACAGATTGGTTCCTGGCGTGCTTTGTGCCCTTTTTGGAAACACTGTGGCTTGAACCTTGTTCATGTCTATATGATGAGTTTTGCATTTCTAGATCTCTGTTTGTTTTTTAACCCCATGGATGACTTGGGGTCACTTTCAACACAGAGAATACAGGATATTTAAAGCAGGAGATGGCTATTGGGAATGGTGGCAAAGGCCCTACTGCACCAAGAAGAAAAGAAACACCAAATGAAGTGTAAGGGGTCTCAAGCATCCTAAGTGAAATTCTGACTTAGCATCAAGAACACACATTTGGTCTACACAACCATATGCACACATAGTCCTTGTAGTTTTAACTATCAATGCTTTTTTTAAAAAAATGGGAGGAGGATGAAGCTCAGATAAAATGCCAAAGTGACATTTTAACCCCCCAAAAGTGGGGAAACCTGTTGACTCGAGTATAAGTCTACGGTGGGAAATGCAGCAGGGCAAGGCAGCTCCTCCTTTGTGTGCTGGGGGAGTGGTGTGTGATGTTTAAAATGATTTATAGCCACTGATGCAAGTGCTTAGGTCAGTGCCTAAAAGTCATTTTAAACATGCATGCCACTCCCCTATGATGCAGAGGGGGGGGGTCATGAGAAGTGGCATGCAATGTTTAAAATGAACTTTTAGCCACTGACCCAAGCACTTGCCTCAGTGGCTAAAAGTATTGACCCGCATATAAGTCGAAGGCCCCTTTTTTCAGCCCAAACCTCTGAATCATAAAAATACTATTACCCAGATGTGGTTAACATGTTGGCATCTGGCTAAATGTAGTACTGGAAATCATTTTATTTTAAAACTTACATTATGTGTTGATGCTCTTATACTGCAAATATATTTCTGGTGGCATCTTTGTTTCTTCTTTACACAAGGCTGTTTAGAAGTCCCTTGGGTTTTTGATAATTTAAAGATAAGCCACCATCTTAATTACTTGATGCTATTGTTGTTACCTAATTGTGGAAATGCAAATGCATTAGTGAACTTGTAAGGTTTCTTTAGAAGAAAATAAAATAAAAGAAAGAAAGAAAGAAAGAAAGAAAGAAAGAAAGAAAGAAAGAAAGAAAGAAAGAAAGAAAGAAAGAAAGAAAGAAAGAAAGAAAGAAACGTCTGGGGCCAGACAACTAACATTTTATTTATATTTTCACTTTATTTTATGAAGAATGATATTGATATAATTTATATTAATAGACTCATATTCTAGAAAATGTTTCCCTGTAATCTTACATAAGATTTCAATTCAATTTGGCTAATCCTTTCTAATACTTGGGCAAAATCAAGCATTTAAAGTATTGACTCCAAGATTATATGATACTGAAAGACAAACCCTACATTATCTGGCTTGTACTCCCTTGGTTCATGAACGTCTGCATGCTGGTTATGGTATTTAGTCATCTTATCAATTTTCCTTGAGACAGCTCAAGCACATTTACACCTGCAAGACTGAAAGCTACACCTGTAGTAGTATTCCAGGACAGAAATTTGGGAACTCAATTTTAGTGCAGAGTACCTGAAATTCTGTTGCTCTGATACATATGGGAAGGGAAACAGCATACCTTTCAATGACGTCTCATGGGCTATTAAAGAGTCCCTGCTGGGATTCTTAACCATATGCCAGTTCAGTGAGCCTGGATGGAAATCTTGGTGGTGACTCATTAGTTGCCAGCAAATAGTCATTAAGTGGACAGGCTGACAGTTAAACCATTTGCCTTCTACATGTGTAACAAAGCAATAGGACATTGTTCCAGTGCAAATCTGGTGTCCTTGAAACCTCAACAAATGGACTCTTACCATGATAGTTTTATCCTGACTTGAGGGTAGGACTGCACAAGTAAATAGACTGCATTGGTCCAGTGCGTTCTATTTCCTCGTAATCACATGATGCATGGAGGGCGGAGTCTATGTCCAAGCTGAACCATTTTGGTCCAGCAGTAGGGTTTTAATTTTTGTAGCTGGGCTGGGGCAATTCACTGGCAGACAGAAGAGTGACTTCAAGGGAGATTGCTTCAGTTAAATTGACCCTTTCTGCTGTGACTAGGTGTGCACCTTCACAGCTATCTGATCATGCCCTGAGGTCTGAGTTCATCCTCTTTTTAATAGTTGCCACTGATAAGAATTAAATAAATATGAGAATAAAGCCGAAAACTATAAACTATATCCAAGTGTAGGTGTTAGGTCAGGTTGGCATAAACACAAAAGAAGATGCCAGCCTGTAGAGTGTAACAAATACTTGTGGTTAACTGAGATAAGAGCCAACGGGGAAGTGAAGACAACACAAGGTCACATGACATGAGTAGGCACCATCTTATGGCACCAAAAGCACCATTTTGTTAGCAGCAACACACGGCAGTTAGCCAAGTAAAAGGATAACAATCTCGAACTAAAGAATAAACAAAAGCCATTTCTAAGAATTATGATAACTTACCAGGTATGATTACGTATGATATGCGCACGACATACGTAAGCTGCGGCTACAGAAAGGTATAAAAAAGGAGACCACTCACCATCACTCCGGGGTCCAGAGAGCAGCAAGGCCATCAGGCCATGTTGCGCTCGGATCCTAAACTAATCCACTCTCTGTAATGTCTAAATGTCCTGTGCTGTATATTTCTATCTGTCTTTAATAAACCTTTTGCTATAACTAACTAAGCGTGGCAACTTTGTTGAACCACCAATGGTGTATTGTCAATTTATATTGGTGCATTGGCAACTCACAAAGAAAACCACCAATACCAATTTTTAGATTAAATTTTATTCTTATCACACTACTCTGGCTTTGGACACAGATGACATGCACTACCTATGGTTCCACATGTTATTGTACAAGTGGCTAACTTTAAGATGATTGTTGTGTGGCGCATGCACAGAAGCTCACATTGTTCCTGCTATTTTGTAATATGAATTCAAGCTTCTCCTCCCTTGTGGTTGAAGAAATTAGCAGGCAAGATAAAATTAGTGCAATTGAAAGCAATCATAAGTATTCTGACCATGATTACTGAAGAATCCTCCAGCCTCTTATAAGCTAATTCCCATAGCAATTGAAATTGAATGTACAATAACGTGTATGTTTCTCACTCCTCTGTGTTTTGTGTTCTCTGTTTTAACTTGAAGGACTGACATCACCATGATAACAAATACAAAAAAAACTACATTCAATGTCAATGTCAATTGCTGTGGAAATTAGTTGATTAGAGATTGGAGTACTCTTCAGTAATATGCATTTTATGCCTTTTCAAGTTGGAGAACTGCACTGCAGAATTTGTTGGGATAGTCATATTATGGGGATAACTCTGCTTCAGTTCACATCTTGTTTCGAGAAGAGTAACTCATATAGTTTCATCCTAAAATGTGAAATTTCTATCCTATTCCTTCTATAAGCTATGTTTTATCAGAGTTCTAAAGCAATGATGAAATAATTCACTATCTGAATTCATGAGGACCTTGGTAATATTTGTGGCCGTGTACAGCAAAGGAAATTTAAAAATCCTATTTTTATCCTAACCAGAGATAGGTACTAACATATTGCCCTCAATTAACATATCAATTAAGTTAGGACATTTGCTAATATAAATGACATTGTCTTTTAAAACCAGATATGTGTGGTTTAAGGGTTTTGTAGGGCTTAGGCATAAAAGTTGCCTTAGTAGTGTGCCAGATAAGCATTATCCTGGGGAGACAGGATGCAGGAAACTTGTAAGGAAACAAAATTAGCAGAAATTGAGCAATAAACAATAAAATCCAAGTAGCTAAAACTGTAAAGATACTCGCCTGCTTCTCTGAGAGGTCCTGTGTGGAATGTTGCCAATGTCTATCCATTTCTGGTAGATAATCTGCCTCAAAGAAGGAAATAAGTTATATCTATCTTGCATGTGAATAGGGATGGGCATGAAATGGAAAAATAGTGTTTTGTTTCATTCTGTTTCATCCCCCCTGTCTTTTGTATCATAACTAATGATTTTTTTAAAAAGGCAGAAAGGAGCAGTGGAGGGGGGAACTACTCCTTTTTGCCTTTGGCCCCTCCCACATCCACCAGCTGGGGCTTTTTGACAGGTTGGGGTACCCCAGCCTGTCAAAAAGCCCTAGTTGGGAGGTGGGGGGGCAAAGGCAAAAAAGAGCAGCCAGGAGGGGAAAAACCTGCAATCAAAATTTACTTACCTTGGGGCTCCAAAGTAGCAGGGGTATATTCCCGAAGTGATTTTAGAGAAATCCCTGAAATCTGAAAAGATTTGTGGGTAAGGGGACTTAGTTATGGAGCTCTAAAGTGGCTGGGAGTGTGGAAACAATTAGGGAGTTAATACCATAGAGTAAACTTTCTAGTGCCATTAAACTACCTGATTGCCTCCACGCTCCCAGCACACTTTGCCAAGAAAAAAAGCTTGGTATGAATATGATTTTATATTATTTTATGAAATGTATTCTGGCGTGTCTATTGTGCCAAATATATGTACTGCAGTAAGTCTACAAATCATAAGCCTTGTATCTCTTTTACAGTACTGTATATTTAATATGTAATATTATAATTTTGTTTTGCTCAGCTCCTAAAGAAGGCCCCACCGAAACACATTGTGCCAGAGCATTTCAAAATGATTTAACATTTTCTACTTTTATACTGTACATCCCGAGACTCTCTCCCATCCATATATTGACTTCTGTGGATGTACCAGTTCCTTTTGCTTGGCTATCAAGGAATGAGCATAGATGCCATACTAGTTTTAACTGTGCAAATGGACTCCTGGCCACAAATGAAACCTGGGCAACTAGACTCAGAGATGAATCAAGGAGCACCCACAGGCTGTACACCTGGGTTTTCATTGAGAGTATGACCCCTTCCAGCACAATCTTCATCCCTATTTTTTAACCTGCTTGTCAATTTGCCAGGAGTACCTCTGTCTTGTCTTGATTAAGTTTCAGTTTATTCACCCTCATCCAGTCAGTCACTTACACCAGACACTGATCTAGAGCGAAATCATTATATTTAAATGGTAGGAGAGATACAATTGCCTACCATCTGCATATTAGTGACACCAAACCCCTAAACTTTCAGCAGTTTCGTGTATTTTATGTATTTATTTATTTTTATACTTCTATACTGCACTGATTTTCCTAGAGGAACTCTGAGTGGTTTACATAGAAATCAGCACATAAACAATAATTAAAATCAGTTCAGATAACAAATACAAATAACACATCAAACAAATAACAAATTAAAAACAATCAAATGATAAAATAATATAAATAAAGAGTAAAAAAAACCAGCAAAAGGCACACAAGCAGAAGATAAGATCAACTTCAGAAACAGGGGAGAGCAGGACAAACATTAAAATCATTAAAAACAAATGCTTATTTAAACAACCATGTTCTTAATGCTTTGTTAAAGGTTGTTAGGGACTGACCTTGGCAGATCTTGCTAGGCAGTTTGTTCCACATAAGTGGGCCAACCACTGAGAAGGCCCAATTGTGGATAACATCCTAATGGGCCTCCCTCGGGGTGGCCACCTGGAGTGAGAGTGCCAATGAAGATGTAGTGGACCGGACCAGCACTGACCTGATGGAGATATGCTATGCCAGATATTCAGCTCCCAATCCATGGAGGGTTTTGTAAACCAAAACCAACACCTTGAACCTTATTTGGGAGGCAATAGGTAACCAATGCAGGTGAGCCAGAATCGGGGTGATGCAGTCACATCTGCCCACACCAACCACCAATCTGGCTGCTGCATTTTGCACCCGCTGCTGTCGCCAAAAAAGGGTCAAGGGAAGCCCCATGTAAAGAGCATTACAATAATTTATCCTCAACAGGACCAGCGCCTGCACAAAAGTTGTCAGGGAGTTCCCATCAAAGTACAGGTGAATCTGGGTAATAAACCTAAGTTGGTAAAAGGCAGACCTGGACATGGCTGCCAACTGGGACTCCAGGGACATTGCCTGATCTAGGGCAATGCCTAGACTCCTCACTCTTTCCACCAGCTGGAGGACAGTCCCACCCAGACTGGGACAAGGGCCACTGTACCCATCTGTTCCCTAAATAACAGATCCCCAGTCTTCTCGGGGTTGAGCCTGAATCTGTTAGTCCTGGTCCACTCCAGAACCGCACCCAGGCAGCAATCAAGGGTCTGGATGGCCTCCATTGCAGAGGTGGAAAAGGAGAGATAGAACTTCCTGTCATCAGCATACTGATGACAGCAAGCTCCAAAACTCTGGATAACCTGAGCCAGCAGTCTCATATAGATGTTACAGAGCATGTGGGAGACTGCCAACTCCTGAGGCACCCAACAAGTGAGTGCAAGAGAGTCTCCAGGGAGAAGTTTATCCCCACCCGGCTCACTTGCTGTGCTCAGCCCTTGAGTCAGGAATGGAGCCATCCAAAGGCTAGGCCCCCAATCCCCACCTCAGAGCCTGCCGAGGAGGATACCATGGGCGACAGTATCAAAGGCTGCTGACATATCAAGAAGGCCCCATTCAAAAGGTCACCCTGCAATGCAACCAGGGAGGTCTCAGTCCCATGACACAGCCTGAACCTGGAGAAAATCCCCTCCCTGAAGGAGGCAGTGGCAATCAAAGAAGCCCATTCCAGCATGCTCCCTCTGGAAATTTTAATAAGCCAGGACAGGCAGGAGTCAAACAGAGAAACTGCCAGCCTTCAATGAAGGCCTCAGCTGAGGTCACAGGCTCAAATTCAATAACCCAAGGAGACCAAGGGGGCACAGAACTGGCCATGTTCAGGGACAGGTCAGTTCAACGGGAGTCCAGATTGGCATGGATGGCCTCAATTTTTCACTTTAAAAAGACTGCGAAAGACTAGCTAGTGAAATCACTAGGAGGAGGCCCTAGCGGACCAGGATTGGTGAGGTCTCAAATCACCTGGAACAATTCCATGTGGCAATTCAAGGCCCCACCAATTATCAGGGAGGCAAAAGATCTTTTAGCATCCCTGACTGCTCATCTGGTAAACACACAAACTGCAGCCCGATTCAATTATATTCTGATAATTCCTCCATCTGCTCTCAAGGCTCCTCCATTCTTGCTTCATCGCCCGCAGCTCCACCATACAAAGGGAGGAGTGGGCTTGGCACCGGATGAGGTACTTGGGGGTGATCCGATCGGCAGCTCCGGTGACATCCTCATATCATCTGTCCACCAGGGGTCAACCAAACTGTCCAGAAGGCCCCCCAAAACCTCCAAAAACCACACAGGGTCCAGAAACCTTCAAATGCTGGGACAGGTTCAAGGAGGCCATGGACTCCATGAATTTCAGAGCCACTCCTGACAGTCCATGCTCGGCATGCATGTTGAAGTCCCAAGCCACCAAAATGCAGGGGACCTCAACAATGCTACCTAGATGAACTCGGATAGCTCTGGAAGGGAGAGTGCAGGGTTGTGGGGAGCATAATCCCAAACCTGTCCCTCTGACCCACCTTAAGGTGCAGGCATTCTATCCTTGGCAGGGTCGGCGCTAGGTTTTTTTGTGCCCCAGGCAAGGGGCAGGGGAAGGGGGCGGCAGGGGGCAGCGGATGGCAGGGGATGGCAACGGGCACGGGGGGTGGGCGGCAATGGGTGCAGGGAGCGGTGGGTGGACAGTGGTGGCCAGCGGCGGGGGGGTGGGGGGTGGGGGTCAGCAGGCTGATGCCTGCGGGCTGCTGGACACCCTGCAGGAGATCCCAGCAAACTCCGCCTACCCTCATTTCCTTTCTTCCTTGAGGACTCCCGTGCATACTCGAGTTGGGGAAGGGCGACCAGTAAAGAAGGCAAAATGGACGGGCAGCAGTGTGGGGTGGGGTGGGGTGGGTAGAGAAGAGGCTGGTTTGTTGGATGTGCCTCTTCGGCGCCCGTCTCCTCCAGGGCCGCCAAAAGGAGCCCCGGCCGCTCGGCTGGAAAAGGCCCCGCGGGTTGGCCGGGCATCTGGATACCCCGCGAAAGTCTCCGAGGGGAGACGCCGAGAAGAGGTGATCGACGGAGGGAGGGAAGAGCTGCTTACAATGGAGCAAGGCAGCGCCCTCATTCCCCCCCCATCTCGGGTGGGAGAAATGGAGCAGGGAGAATCCGGGAAAGGCGCTCCCCTCTCCATCCCCACCCCGACTGTTTGTGGGGGGAGCGGCAGTGGGGATTTGAAGATGTCAGTGGAGCAAGCAGGGACAGGGGTGGAAGGACGCAATGTTTCTGACTCAGAAACTCAATCTGCCCAAGAGTAGCGCTTGCGTCTGGCATCTGTCACCGGTGACAGTTGCCTCCTCGGGACCGATCCCTCTCTTCCCCACCAAATACCACCCATTAAGGCAAGTCGGTCTTCAGCCCCCCCACCCTTCCCAGCAGCCACTACCTTCGTGGGAGGGGAGGGGGCGGCTCCGAAGGGGTGGGTGGGGAGGGGGGCTGGGTGTCTCAGAAGGAAAAAATAAATAAAGGGGGCTTGCTTCTCTCTTCCAAGTGGCAACTGCTTAAGTCCTGGTCTCAGAGACACACATGGCCAGTAATTTCAGGCTGGGCTTTGGTACGTTCCTTCTAGTTACTTGAGGAACTAATTCGAGAGAGAGTTACTGCTTGGGGGAGCGGGGTTTGTGGCTGCGTAGCTCTCTGGGAAGCTAGACTGTGGTGTGGCAAAGGAGATCTGTTTCACCTCACCGGCCTTAGCAGGACCGTTGAGCAAAGGAAAGAGGTTCTCCCTGTGGCCGGAAGGGGGCTCTTTTCCTCCCTGGTGGTGGCGGCGGGGCGGCAGGTTGGCGGGGCGGCAGGCGGGCGGCAGCGGCAGGGACAGGGCAGAAGATGGTGGGGGATGGCGAAGGGCACAGGGGGTGGGCGGCGATGGGAGCGGGGAGTGGCGGGCGGACGGCAATGGGAGGCAGGGGGATGGACGGCGGTGGCCAGCGGTGGGGGGGCAGGGGGGTCAGCAGGCTGGCCAGTGCCCTCTGTCCATTTTGGCACCCTAGGCAACTGCCTAGTTCACCTTAATGGACACGCCAGCCCTGATCATTGGGCACACCAACACTGCAGATTTTCAGACAAGAAGAGTGTCCCTGAAAACAATGTCCACCCCCTGACCCTCTGACCTGCCCAGATGCTGGATGTGAAACCAAGGAGGACACAACTGGGAGAGAGAAGCTTCCCCTCTGCACCTACCCAGGTCTCTGTAAGACAATCAAGGTTAGCCCACTCATCCATGATGGAAATGTAGATGATGGGGATCTTATTATGAACCAACCTAGCATTAATCAGCAGGCAGGACAAGTCGGAAGTGTGGAGAGAAGGGTTCCCTGGTATGTGGCAGTGGACTGGAGGGTCAGAACAGGGGACAGGCACAAGTTGCCTGTCCCAAGTTCTCTTTACCTGACCGCCACCGCCACCCCCCTGGCCCAAAGCGTACTACCACTGTCTGACACCACAGAGATGGAAGCCCTAGCTAGCACCGGCGATCCCAAAGAAACATGACAATAGGAGAGTAAAGTCATAACAGAAACAGAAAATGCAAACAAAACAATATAAACTCCCTCCAATCCCCCAACAGGCCCAGACCAAAACAACAACAACTAACAATCACGTCAAATACTAAAGTAATGACTAAACAATATAAACAATATAAGCTGGTCACACATCCAAACTAGCCACAAGATGACAGAATAGGGGAATGGGAAGGGATTCTCTCCCCCATACCCAAGGTCCAGATATCCAGAGGCTGGGCAGCATCCTAGTCCAGGCAGAGAGCCATGGAGATATAAATAGCCTCATCACCAGTCACCCACAGAACTCCGAGCCGCAAATGCTCAAACCTCACTAAGCCACCTTCCAGGGAAGCAGGAGTGGTAGAGGCACCCCACCTACCTGACCCCACAGCCTCTCCAGGAGCATCTAAGAGGCCTGAGGCCACTAACATGGGGTCAGGCAGTGCCCAGATATTCAAGCCCCCTTGGGCTGGCCAGAAAGCAGAACTAGGAGCATGGAGGACCACAGCACCAGGCACCAACTGCAATTGCCAGCTGACCCCACTGGCCAAAACTCTGAGGACACCTGGAATACCACACCAAACCTTGTTCAACAGCACAGGCCACTGCCAAAGCCAGACCAACAATGCCAACAGAACACCAGCAGAGACCACCACCATGACAGCTGACAACGTTACCACCATCTCCACCACCACCACCACCACTTTCATCCTCACCACTGAGAACTTTAAAAGCCACTGCCACTGCCGCCATTGCCATCCACAACACTGAATCCCGGCGACTCGCAGAGCCCATGGATCCAGCCAATGACCACTGAACCATCACCCAAGACGTCCCAGGGGCCCGTCATGATGGAACAGCCAGAACAACAAAGGGGAGGCAGGCAGGCAGCCAGCAAGGGGTGGTTGATACGCAGAGGAACCAGTGAGAGCCAGCAAAAGCCAGTGGGAGGTCCAATGGAGGACCAGCAGGGAAATCAAGGTAACCCCAATCCAGCCATGCTAGGCCATAGCAAGAGGGGACCAGCATTAAAAAAATTAAAAATAAGAGAAAAAAGAGAGAAGGGAGGAAAATAAATAAAAGAAGTGTAAAAGATAAGCAAACAAGGACCTGCAGCAAAGGCAGACACCCTCTTCCTACCGCCATCTTGCCAGAAGTTCTGTAGATGTTAAATAGCATAGGACACCAAATGGAACCCTGAGGATCCTGCAGATCAGCTCCCAGTGTGTCAAACATTGGCCCCCAAGCATCACCTTCTGAGTTCTCTCCTCCAGGAAGGGACTGAGCCACTGTAAAAATAGTGCCTCCAAGTCCCATTCCAGAGAGTTGGGTCAGAAGGATACCATCATTGATGGTATTGTAACCTGCTAAGAGGTTCAGTAGAACCAAGAGGGAATGCTCCTCTTATCCATCTCAAGCCAGCCCCTCCCAGATCTTTAACTTTTGGAATCTTTTTTAGTCCCCGTCAGGGACTATTATTGTTTTTGTTTTATGGGTAGAATGGCTTGGGTGGATGTCCACCATGATGATCAGAGCAAGCCTCTGTCCTGTAACCAGGCCTGAAACATGTCCCAATATTTTCCCTGCTTTGATTTTCCCTGCTTTTCTTTTCCCTTGTGTTTCTTGTTGCTATCTTTAATTAAATGTTAGTTGATTTGTCCTTTTAGCTTATCAAAGACTAATGCACTGTAATGGCTAAAATCCTGTTGCAGCTATGCAAACAGTGTAATTTTTGGAAGCAAATGGCTAAATATTATGAAATTCCTATAAACATTATCTGATTTACATGATTTAGCATACAGTACTTAACACGTACAGAGACTGCTCAGCTTAAAGCAATTTGCATCTGAAAGTTGTACTGTTTCCATAACTGCAGGTTTTCAGCCAGTAAGTGATCATTTTTTTAATTAATGTGCAATTAGCTGGTCCTAGCCACCAACAAATATCCCGGCATGCCTCTGCCACATTACACTGGCAGAGGCATTACACTGCTATCCCTTGGTTGCTCCTTTTCTGCTCTGACAAAGACAAACCAGGCCATCACCAAGGTACAGGCTGGCATTTAGAGATGTGACCTAGTACTCTCTGAGGGTTACTTCACATCTTTCTTTGTTTCACGACTAGTTTTGTACCGTGACAGTGTTGGTCGCGATCACGTGGTTTTGTCCCTGTTTCAGTGTTTCCATGGTTGGGATAACTTGTCTCAGGACAAGTGTTACCTCACGGTCTTGTACCGTGACAAACGCTTAATTTGTCTAGCTTCCTTTTTCCTTTTTTGGGGGTGGGGCAATAAAAATTTCTTTTTCGATAATCCAATTTACTGATATTCTGGTTTTCATATGTTAATGTGGCAGCATTGATAATGTTTTCTTTCTTATACATTTGAGTTGCATGTTTTTCCCATAGGGAAATTAATGACATATGTTGCTTTATGGACTAACCACTAGATGGACACAAAAGCTGTGCTAACAATGCCCACTAGGTTACCAGTACAGTTGTGACTTCACATCCTCTTAACCGGGACAAGAAGCAGAACAGAAGAGGGACAACAGAAAACCCAACCCCAGCACTAGGTACAGATTTATCTCGCTTAGCACCCATTCCGGGGGTGTGGAGACAGACGTGAAGTAACATTTTTTTGTACTGCTCCTAAACACAACAACTACAGAGACAAAATGGACGTGAAGTAACTGCTTGAGTTTCATCAGCCTTGTGAGAGACCTTCTCCCAGCATAGCAGCCAGGACAATCTGTGCGAAAGCAAGGTGTTGTTCTCGTTCTTGTTTTTCCATGGGAAAAAAAGCTAGCAACCTCTATGGCAAAAACAGTATTTCTCAGCCTGTTTCAAACACTTGGATATTTGTTGCAGAATGCTGTGGGGAAGCAGTGGGCATGAGACCTGCCAATTTAGCGATGGGCACAACGTTTCATATTATTGAGAGCAGATTTCCCATTTGCATTTATACTTCTGATTCAAAGGAATGTGAAGGGGGAAATGGTCAGTTTGAAGCAAAATGCAAGACGATACAGTCAGAGAGAGAGAGAGAGAGAGAGAGAGAGAGATTTTGTAGCAGAGTATTCCGTTTCTCTCTGTGGCATTTCCAAGGAGAACAACAACTGGAATAGAAAACAATTTATTCTCTGCTGGTTTGAGCCAATATTAAAGGAGGGGAAAAATACCACCAGCCTGCTGCACTGTCCATCCAACAAATGTTCCTGGACAACCTATCTGTCCTCTGATTTTCCAGCTCCCAGGTAGTGGCAGAAGGAATCCTTTCTTTCACTGGTCAGGAATCCACAATACCAGCACAAATTTTCCTGAATGCCTTAATTTTGTTCATGAAAAGCAGCATGTGATGAAGTCCTTGAGACTTTTTTTGAGCAGTGATCAGAGAAAGCAGGGATCCCACTGGTGATGCAGTCTGCTGATGCTTCTTGGGTCCGGCTGGATCCTGTCTTCAGAACTTCGCTGACCCTTGCAAGCCCCAGCCAAGAATATTTTGCTTCCCTTGCAGCTAAGCTGGTGCTACTGCCAGTATTGGCTGGTGGTGCTTTATATCTCCTTGTCCTTCACTAGGCAAGGAGAGGAGGAGGCATAAAAGCTGGATGCCCTGGCTAAAATGCTCAAGTATCTAGCCGTGCAGTGTAGCTATGGCTCCTGGTGTCTTTCTACTCAGTGGAGCAATATATGCAAAAACATGTGTAAGAATAAACCATTGTCTCCCCAGGCCCCGAAATAAAGAGTCGACACATCAGCATATGGGTTTTAAAACTGGGCCACAACTTTATTAATAACTTGATTAATAACTTGATTTAAGTGTAACAGTAACAATTTAATTTTGATGGGCCTCCCGTAGTGCGAGTTAGCTTTTACTATTATTTGGGGGTTTAATTTTATGACGTCATGTGCTTATCTATGAGAGTGCCCTTCGTACAGCGTGGCACTCCAAATATTCTAGGTTTGGACCTGTAACTCCAGGCAGCCATGCATGCCCTGCCACTTTTGGCCAGTTTTGGTTAATGGCCTGATGGGCCATTCTGTTTGTTCACAAAACTTATTTCACAGCTGCTTGGTTCCCTTGTTGAGGGAACCTTGCACATGATGTCCCGGGATGGAATGTACTTGCACTACCTGCCTAACATGGCTGAAAAGTCCTGCCTGCCATGTCTTGAGAATGGAATGGGCAAAAATGCGCTGGCACCAAGGCCAATCAGGTGCCAGCCAAAAATTCCCATTCGGCCCCGAAGCGACCAGATTAACTCATTCTCATAACAGCTAAGGGAGGGTGGCAAGGTTCTGTTCAGAGCAAAGAGAGTCCGGGGAGAGTGCAGGAAGCCAATATAAAGGCTTCCCATCCCACACTCACGCAAGACTTCCTATCACACCTCTCTTCACTCCGAGGATGGGAGCTGGAGGGGACAAAGACGCCCCAGTCGGACCAGCCTCGTGAAGTGACCATTCACAAAGTTTCTTGGAGTTGAGGTACAGGAGTATGACGTGATGTGAGTGTGGCCTGCAAGAAGCAATGCCATTTAGTTTTCCTCTTTTTTAAAGAATTGGTGGCCATTTTCAAGTTCTACCTCATGAACTTCTCAAATAGTACATTGGATGTCTTATACCTTTTGTGTACCTGCTTGGACCTTTCTGTGCATAGTAATGTGGGATGTGTTGGAAGTGACTGGGTGCAGCACAACTCACACTTGAGATGATGCATGGTATTTTTTTTCTTTTTTGTATGGGGAAAAGGAGAAAGAAGACCTCCTCAGACTTCCTACACTGATCTTTACCTGTTTGACCTGTGCTGACTTTCCTTTTGGCCTTCCATTGCCCTTTGTAGAGGTTGCTAATGTCATTTTCTTCCCTCTCATAATTTCCTTTTGTCCTTCCTAGGAGGACACCTCTTGTTTTGTTCTCTTGAAATAAAAGTGTCAGTCATGCCTCTTGATATCTTTATCAAGGACTGTTACCACCTTTCCTGTCCTCTAATAAACACAAGCTTTCTTAATTTCTTAGGAAGAAGTGGACTTGTGGATTCTGTATGAAGGGAGAAGGGAATCTGTTCAGTTAATCATTCTAATTTTCAAACGGCTAAATCCAGAACATAATATTGCTTGTTTACTGCTCCATGCTTACTTTGCAACAATGCAAAGCACAGCTTGCTATTTCACATGCCCAGGAAGTCTATTTCAGAATTTTCTCAACACTGATGGTATGTCAGTTAAGTTTTATGAAATAATAATTTTACTACGTTGAAGCACTGTATTTCATCTTTGAGATAAAGATCTGAACTTGCCAGCAATGCTATGAGGTAGATTACAGTGAAAAATAAGACTGGTAGATTATGATCCAGTGAGGAAAGACCAGAATTGCTGGCTCATTTCAAACCTTGAAGTCTTTTGGCTCTGCCCTTGTTACATATTGTGTCCTGTTTCATTGTTCTGTCTGGATGGATCAGTAAATCAATTTGTGTGTCTTTCGTGCATGAATGTGTGATGACAAGAGAGCTCCTTGGTTTATGTTTCTTTTTTCTGCCTGCCATCTATTGTAAAAATATAATTTTAAAACTGAATTTCTGTTCCTATTTGAGTTCCATATCATGAGCATATTATGGTTCCAGAATAGCATGCATATTTTGTATTCATGTATCCATATTCTAGGCCCAATCTCTAATACTAAATTTGAAAAGACAAGAAGAACTGAGAGAGAATAAGTTAGGGTCTCTGAAAAGCTACCAGCAGCACAATTTTGAATTTCAAAAGAGTTGGAAAACATGAATTTTAAACAAACGTCTTTCTCGTAGCTGGATTGCATTGATGTGTCTTAGTAAATGCAAACCAGCCAGCATCAGAGAGCAAGCATATTTCATAAAAGATTATGTAAAACCTCCTCACTAAGCTCTGAAATAACAGTTTACACCTATGGCAGCAAATTAACATACATTCAGAGACACTGTCACAGAGGCAGCTAGAACGATCAAAACACATTTGTATTAATTTATTTGAGTACTTACAGTAAATCTTGACAATCTCGGCTGGCAACTGTTTTGCTGTTAAATCACATCACTGGTACTGGAATACATCAACCACTTACTGCTTCACACAAAACTAAAATCAAAGTGCCATTGATCATGCAGTGTATGTCTAGGCAGAATCTTAAATCTTTCTGTTACATTTCATTGTCAAAATATATTTATTTTCCATAAGCCTACTTTTGTTGGTTCATGAATGCGTGTTGTCAAGTTTGACTTAATGGTGCAGAGTTCCATCTCCTCACACACACACACACACACACACACACACACACACACACACACACACACACACAGAGAGAGAGAGAGAGAGAGAGAGAGAGAGAGAGAGAGAGAGAGAGAGAGAGCTGTTTTCATTTATTCCTTCACAACAATCTATGGGTGTGCTCACATTGAAGAGCCAAATCCTAATGCTTCAGCTTTGCTGCAATTTGATTTCTTGCCTGTGATTTCTCTGGAATCACAATGATTTCTCACACAAGGGTGGTGGATTGGATCAAATACCTTCCAATTGCGCAGACATGCAGTCATGTGCACTAGAGATGGGCACGAATCGAAAAAATGATGTTTCGTTTTTGTTTTCGTTATGGGTCCCATTTCAGTTTGTTTTTGTTTTTTGCAAATTTTTTTGGAAAAAATGTTTCATTGGTTCATTTATTCATTTTTTGTTTTTACCTGCTTTGCGTGATTTAAAAAGGATTTCCGCGCACGGGCATCCCCCAACACCCCAGACCAGAGGGAAAACACTAAAATAAATTGATGCTGGCAGAGACACAGTATAGGCTAGGTACGCAGGGAGGCTGCAAAGGCAGTGGCGGGCGTTGCCCAGGGCGCAAGGCAGCCGCAGAGTGACTGCACTGTGGGGCAGGGGAGGGTACTCACCAAGACGTACGCACGCACACAGGGAGGCTGCAAGACTGAAGCTAGAGAGAAATCTCTTCTTTCTCTCCTCTAAGAGCCAGGCTGCAGCCAGCAGGAACACAGAGACACATGCCTGGCTGCCTGGCCTAAAGTGAAAATAATGAATCGCAGAGACAGCAACCCCATTCCCACCCTAACTCCCAACATAGACTGCAAGGAGGACGGGGGCTGCCAGAGCTTTTTATGTCCTCTGTGGTTGCCAGACCTGTCCAGTCTGCAACCTGGGCATGCTATTGGTTGAAGTTGTCCAAGAATTTACATGATCCCATCACATGGCTTGCATCCATATTGTGGCTGGAATCCATTTTGTGTCATCCTTAAAGAGAAAAGAAAAAGTACATTGCGATGGGAGAAAGACAAAAACAAATGTTTTAAGAACCCCCCCCCCCCCCCCCGGTAGGTATTATCCAGCAGAATAAATAATTATCGCTGTGTTTTTACATATGTCCAGGGCATTTTAATACCCAAGAAATCAATATATTAGGCATCTGGCAGCCATTTGGGGTTGATGTCCCCTAACTTCCCTTAAAGGAAAAAAATACAGCGATGTGAGAAAATACATAAATGCACGTTTTAAGGACCCGCAACCCCCCTGATAGGTATTATCAGGCAGAATAAATAATTATCGCTGGGTTTTTACGGATATTCAGGATGTTTTTTTAACATTTAAAACAGGTCATTTCATTGTGCATCTCCATTAACGAAAACGAAACGTAACGAACCTAATTTTCTTGTTTCTGTTCAGTACGTTCCAATTTCATCACCAGGTTCGTTATTCGTTTCATTACGTAATGAAATGAATAACGAATAACAGAACAAAAAATTCATTTCATGCCCATCTCTAATGTGCACACAGTGCGTTTGAAAAACACATTTCTTCTAGGCATTTTGATTACTTTGTGGCTCCAAGCAACCTAGAGACCTTGTTGAAAAACATGCTTATAATTTATTTGAATTTATCTATATAAAATATTTCTCTCCCAAAAGAACCCAAGATGGCAAACACAATTGCTTTGTATTTGGCTGAGGAGTGGTTAACTGGCTTTCTTTTAAAAAGGAGGCAGGTTCTGCTATTTCCCCCACTTGGTGTCTCATTGCTACCCCATGGCCAGAAAATGTGGATCAAAGTAAAATGCAGATTTTCCCCTGGAATGGTCATGTGGTTGAAAACGCTGTTCCTGTGTCCCCACTGGTGCAATTTAAAGAACCACAGCTTTTGTGTTCCCACGCGTGGGAACCACAATACAGCAGAACAAAAAGGTTTTGATGCCGATTTTCCAAGTCCCATGGACTCAACTAACAGTTAAAATTCCTCATCGGAACTGAGACAAGCTTTGTACCACCTCGAGACCAGGTACTTGCAAAACTTGCTGGGTCATGATTAAGTGGGTATGACTGCATTCCCCACCCTTTAAAGTCCGCTGGTTGTGGGGACACCATTTTATTAACCACATCTTCAAGCAGTTTGAAGCAGTTTTTAGTGGTTGTGGGATAGCAGCCTTTGTGAACTTGTGAGCTCAAGAGATATCTTGTAAACCACTTTGACTGCTCACATGGGCCGTTAATCCCTGGGCGTTTATACACGACCCCTAAGCTCCGCCGCAAATGGCTGCAAGCTCCGGACTTTAAAAATGTTTACCCACCAGCTCCGGAGTTTGCAGACAATTAAGTGTGACCCCGCCCACTTTAGCGCGACCAAACAGCAGTTTTTTTGTACCTGCTTTTTGATGGTGAAAAATTTTGATGCGGAGACTGCCTGAGCTCTCCTCACTTCTTTCTGTTGTTTTTCTTTTGCCTCCGCCCCTTAAAGAGGAACCAGGAAGTAAACGGAGGTCGGAGCAACTTCCACCAGCACCGGAGGTAAGCCTTTTATTCTTTTGTCTCTGTCTAAGGCTTTTTTTTCCTCCCCCCCCCCTCACGCAGACAGAACAAAGAAGTGTGGAGCGGGTGGGGACGGAGGAACAGCAACGAACCCTCAAGATCTCTGGTCCGAATTTAAGGGACCAGCGGATCTTAGGGGTCGTGTAAAAAGGCCCCCTGAGGATTTAATAGGAACCTGGGCTGCTTCTGCCCCATGCAGTTCGTTGCACAGCACACCCAGCTATACTAGGGGGAAAGTTCCAGCTATGCTCCTATAGGATCCTTGTTTTATTATGCTCAAGAGTGGAGCACAACACATGGAGATATTAACATTTCAAACAGATTGAATTAATAGAAAAGAGCAATCTAGTTAATCTTGAAAAAGTGTAGTTGGTACCACTTACATTTTTTTAATTTGTAAGGAACCCCTGCTTTTCAAGGCCTTTCAAAAGAAAAAAAATTGTGACTTTGTTATAAAGTTTTCCCAGCATGCTCATTCCAAAGTAGATACATTGTTGCAGGAGAGCTATAGAACAATGAAAGTTTGAGGGAGAGTAAAAAAAAATTGGAGAGGGTAGCCTGTTGTTTTCAAGAATTCCAGGCAAAAATCAAAGAAAAATAAAACAAAACAAAAGATACAAAAGACACAAAACATGTGGCACCTTAAAGACTAACTTTCATATTTTAATGTAACATTTCATGGACATCTCCACTTCTTCAGACATATAGAAGCAGAATGATATGCAATATAATATGTAATAGAATATATGCTTCATGCCAAATATTCATTGGCTGTTGTAAATTCCCATAGAGACAGAGCTCGGGTAGGGGTGGATAGGGGAGGGGTAAGAGAAGGGGGGAGTTGGTTTTGAAGGCAGTTTGTTGATATGTAGGTGTTGATTTATGGCCATGTGGTTAAAAAAAAGACACCAGTTCAGAGCAGGGTGAGAGGGGGGTTGGAAGAGAGGGGGGAGAGTGGCAAAGTTTTTACCTTTTTTGGGGAGATGAATTTCCATGGAAAAAAATCCAGTGGCAATATAGTGATTTTACATTGGATAATGACTCAAGAAACATTGGCTTATGTTTAATCCATTATTGTGTGTTTCCATCATGCAGAGGCGTAGCCAGGGTTTGGAGTGCCTAGAGTCAAAGTCAGTTCTTGTGCTCTCTCCTGCACCCCAACTGCATCTCACCCACCGAACAAGGGGTGCCTGATCCTGGGGGGGGAGGGGGGAGGAGAGAAGGGTCCCTCTTTCTCACACCTTCTTTGGGGGTCTCCCGGACAAGGCTCTCCTGTGCAAACCACACAGTGTGTGGATAGTATCAAGCAGGCATTTTTTTTCAAGCATCACCTCCGTAGCATGCTTCCCCCTCCTCCTTTCCCCCATCTAAGGCTTGGTGACCAGGGAACGGAGGGGAGACGGAAGCAAGCAATGGAATTTTTTGCCCAAGCAGCACATCCATTGCACACTTCCTCTCCTCCTTTCCCCGGGCTAATGATCACCAAGCCTTAGCAGAGGTGGGGGAAAGGAGGAGGGGGAGCAATCAATGGAGGTGCTGCTTGGGGGGGGGGGAAATCACCTGCTTCCCTCTTCTCCTTTCCCCAAGCCTTAGCAGGTCAAAAGGAAGACTTCTGGAGGGTGGCTCATGGCTTACTCTCCTGCTCCCCCTCCAGGCGCCCCCAGATTGCTGCACGCCCAGGGAAAATGCACTCTTCTGCCCCTCCCTAGTTACGCCTGTGCCATCATGCATATGAATTTTATCTCTGCTGTTTCTCTTTGTATTCTTGATTTGTAATGATTTGTTACAAGACGGTGACCTTCAAAACTATTAAGGAGTGGCCTGGTAGACTTAAATGGTTTGAGATAGGTTTCTGTGTATTGTTGTTTCTTATGTCAAACCTGTGTCCATTGATGCATTTCTATGGGAATTTACAATTGGGGTTGCATGCAAATACGGCTACATACAACAGCCAATGAATATTTGATATGAAACATATATTCCATTACATATTATATTGCATACCTCATTCTGCTGCTATATGTCTGAATAAGTGGACATGTCTACAAAACATTACATTAAAATATGAAAGTTAGTCTTTAAGGTGCCACATGTTTTGTGTCTTTTGTATCTTTTGTTTTGTTTTATTTTTCTTTGATTTTTGCTTGAAAAATAAATAAAACAAAACGAAAGCAAGGATACTTTTTACAAGTATTGGAATTATAATTCTACAAAAAGAAGGACATTTGCCACGTAAATTCCAGGAATTAGCATGCAATTTTGTAAAGCATATTCAAAGTATTTCTGCATTATAAAACTACAGAGCAGTTGTGTTTAGCTTAGCCTGAGTGCTTCCAGTAAACCTTATCTCAGGATTTCTGAGACCAGGCTCCTGGCACAAAAGAGAATCTGAACTTTTGACCCTGCCATTCAGGACCCAATTAGCTGACTGTCAATAAGAGATTTTTTTAAAAAATATATTTTCCTGGCAAAACAAGCTTTGTTGTTCAGAAAGAGATTCTGTGTCTGGCTGTAAAAAAAATTTGAACAGATAGTAACAAATATTCAGAAGCTCACTCATTTAAGAAATTACTGTCTTTTGCTCATGGTCTTGATGTTAGCAGAGCTTTGTTGCATATATACTCTCAGTCACGTGTCCTCTCCATTGTACCCACATTGTCACTGTGCAATTACTCACTACTGTTTGCTCTTGTTGAAAAACAGCCCTGACAGTTGCTTTGTGTTTGTGGGAGAAGTGATGAAAAAGGGTGTCTAGAATTTTTCCTTGCTTGGTGTCACATTGTGAATGGTAGTGACCACAAGAGGGGATCCTGTAGACTACCTTGACTGCTGCCATCGGTGTTGACAAACTTCAGGTGGCCTGCTGTGTAAAGCTTGGCATCCTTTTTCTGCTAGCAATGCAGGCAGAATGGCTGCCCCGCACCACCTTGTGTGGCGCAGGGGACGGCTTTGCCGGCTGGCTGGTGGCAGGCGGTGATTGGCTACGCTCTAGGTCTGCTGCACTCCCGCACCGCCTGCCTGTTGAGCGGCCGATCCACGAGGACGACGAGAATGTCTCATCGGCTCCGTCCCCGTCGCTGGATCAGGCTGTGTTGAGTTGCCTGTCCCGGGGGAACTGGGAGGAGGGAGGGTTCCCCCGCCAGGCTCCCATGAGCTTGCGGTGGTCACGGGCGGTGGGAGGCAACCCGGGACGGGAGGCTGGGGCCCCAGGGACTTCTCTCCACGCGCCGCCGCTCTACCTTTTACAGTTGCTGCTGTGCTACTGCGGGGAACAGCTGACGGTCGGGGATTTATTCCCTGACCCAGGCTGCTGCTGCTGCGCTACCGCACGCATCAGCTGGTGGTTGGGGCGATATTCCCCGACCTGGGCTCACCGGCCGGCGGGCCCGCATGGAGCTGCGGCTCCACAAGCCTTGGGAAGGGGTCGGCGCAGGAGGGGGGGAGGTCGGGAGCCACCTTACACCTTGCTCTTATTAGCCCACGGCCAGGTTCCCTGAGTCCCGGGGGGGCGGCTGTGGGCGGGGCCCTGGCCTAGGCACCTACCGGGGTGAACTGTGGGATTGTGTACCCGGGCCGCCAGCCAGGGGCGGGTAGTCGATTCCCTGCTGGGCATCTTCCCGGAGGCTGGATATTAAGGCCCCTCTTATTGTCAGTGATTGGCGGCCATTTTGGGTGGCCCAGCTTCAATCCACCCCAATCCGGCCCCCATAGGGGCCATCCAGGCGGGGGTCAAGACTCAGTCCAACTCCCCATCCCGGGGCTGAGCGGGGAGACACTCATTTTCGGGGTGCCATACCCGGCTTAGCGGGAGCGGCTCGGTTTCTCCACGGCCAGTTGGGCCTATACCCAGCGGCCATTTTGTGGCCTCCATGTGCCCCAGGCGAGGTCCAAAGCCATCAGGCGACATCGGCTAGGGCATCATTGTAGCTTCCGGGGGGCCCTAAAATTATCACTCCCACCTTGTGCAGCCCCCCCTTACGCGCCATTATTTTCACCCGGGCACTAATCATGCCACCGAAAAAGGCGCCCAGCAAGGGCAAGGGCAAGGCCCCTCCAAAGAAGAGGCCTATGCCTCAGCCCCCCCCCCAGATTTACCCACATCGTCAGACGAGGAGTGGCCGCGACTAGCGGCGGCCTGGAAGAAATTGTCTCGCTTGGAGCGTGACAATGCCGAGCGGCAAGGCATGGCCTCCTACGGGGGTGGGCAGGCCCCCAGGGAGGCACGGAGCCATGGCAGTTCGGCACTAAAAATAATGGGTGACCTAATGTGGTCTTGTTTCAATTCCCTCGAGGCTGCATTAGCCGGACCTTTCCCTAGGACGCCTGAGGCCCCGACCTGTGCCGAGGATCCCCGGGCACCCTGCCGGCCGGCCGAGCAACTGGCTCTCTGCACGACACCCAGGCTCGCCACTGAGGACGTTCAGCATCAGGCTATGGACTTATCGAGTGCCATGGGGACAAGGGGGCCACTTCCGATCATGTCTACAAACCGGCCGGAGTTTGGTGAGTCAATTCCAGTTTACACACCCACACCCAGATGTGTCACCTGGCCTTGGCCCAGTAGCACGAGGGAGACACAGGAACAGGTTGAACCCCCACTGCTCATCCAACATCCGATTCCCAGGCAGCTCGGAGGCCATGGTAACCCGACTAGGGCCGAGGTGGCTGCGCAAACATACCCGGTACTAGACCTGTCAGTGACCACAGCATCCAAAAACGGGAAAGGTCAGGAGGCTCCCCGGCCGCGGCAACCAGAGCCACCGCCGACCAAGGAGGACAATTCCACACAATCCGGGATCGACGAGCTACCCGAGGGTGATGAGTCCCTCCCGTTGGGGGATCACCTTTCGGAAGCTATGGTAGAAAAGATAGTCTCTGGCAAGTACATAGACATCTTTGACCTATTAAATAGAGAGATAGACACGAAGGAATTAGAGAAATTGGATGACAAGGAGAAGGAACGGATCCGGAAATGCAAGCCGGACCGTTCCTGGAATAACTGGTTGAACACCTTTGTGATGTACGCAGGCATTTATTCAAAAGCACATACCCCAAAAGGAGCTGACCTCTGGCATTACTTAGATCTATAAATTAGGGCTCCACTTGATTTCCCGAACATGGCCTGGCTAATGTATGAGGGGTTCCGGAAGCGCATTGCTAAGGATCCCACCTTGCGCTGGGATCCACCCCATAGCTACCTCTGGTTAAGGGTAATCGGCTCCAACCGCTCTGAGCGGTTCAATAGTGGCCACCCTGTTTTGCGTTCCGGCCCCCCAGGCAATTCCTGCGCCCAGGCGGGCCAGTCGGTTCAATCCCGGCTGGTCTGCTTCGATTACAACAGCAGAGGTTTCTGCGGGCACCGGAAATGCAAATTTCGCCACCTCTGCTCCACCTGTGGGGCAAATCACCCGGCCTCCACCTTCCCACGGGGAAAGCCCAGGGGGGGATGGGGGCAGGGACCCCGGAGGAAAGTGACAACAGCCCAGCCCTAATCCACCCTGAAAGGGACCTAGCCCTATAAAGACTGAGGTACTGAGGGCGTGGCTACGTAGCTACCCCTCGCAAACGGACGCTTGCTATCTCATGGAAGGGTTTCAGTATGGGTTCCAGATCCCAGCCCAAGGGGAAAGGAGGCCTTATACGGCCCCCAACCTCAAATCAGTGATTGGGATGGAGGACATTGTACGGGAAAAAATTGCTGCCGAACTGCGGGCAGGCCGTATATTGGGTCCCTTCGCACAGCCGCCTACCCCCAGGTTTCGAGTGTCCCCATTGGGCGTAGTTCCAAAAAAAGCCCCGGGAGAATATCGTTTAATTCATCACCTTTCTTACCCGGCTGGCCAGTCTGTCAATGATAGTTCCCCCCACGAATTATCTAGTGTTCACTACACATCTTTTGATTCGGCCATTAGGATGGTGTGTGGCTGCGGCATTGGGGCTGAAATTGGAAAGTGTGATGTTAAGTCAGCTTTCCGTTTATTGCCCGTACCCCCCGGTGATTGCGAGCTAGGCTTCGCATTCGACGGCGCATATTACATGGATAGGGCCATGCCGTTTGGCTGTTCGATTTCTTGTTCCGCGTTTGAATGTTTCAGTTCCTTTATCGAATGGGCAGTTAGGCAATGCACTAGAGACACCCATGTCATTCACTATCTAGATGATTTTCTATTCGCGGGGGTGGCAGGCACCAATCGGTGCCGGCAGCTCATGGCCTCCTTTAAGACCATGGCGGCAGAACTTGGGCTACCCCTTGCAGATGATAAAACGGAGGGCCCAGCCACGGTGTTAACTTTCCTGGGTATTGAACTGGACACCATGGCCCAGACCTGCCGTTTGCCCCAACAAAAACTCCAGGAAAAAACTCCAGGACCTCCGCAGGCGCATCACGCTGATGAGGGCATGTAAGAAGGCCACTCTTCACGAATTACAACAGCTCATTGGGCATCTGAATTTCGCCTGCAGGGTGGTTGTCCCTGGGCGGCCATTCCTGTGCTGGCTGTGTGATAGCATAGCGGGCCTCCATAGCCCCCACCACAGACGCCACATCTCGGCTGCTATCAGGGAGGACCTGGATCTCTAGATCGAATTCCTATCCAAATTCAATGGGGTATACTTTTGGCGTTCGGAAGCGATCGCTGCAGCAAATTTACAGGTTCAGACAGATGCATCCGGATCGTTAGGCTTTGGGCTATTTTTCCAGGGCCGCTGGTGCGCCGGTTCATGGCCCCAGGAATGGCACCACACAGGGCTGACACGGGACCTCACTTTCCAGGAGTTGTTCCCCATTGTTGGAGCACTCTTCCTTTGGGCTGACCTATGGGCCAATTCGGCAATCCAATTTCAGTGCAACAACTTGGCAGTTGTGCACATCATCAATAATTTGACGTCTAAATCAAAGAGGGTGATGTGCCTGGTTCGTGCTCTTACCCTCCGTTGTCTCCAATTCAATATTTTGTTCCACGTGCTCCACGTCCCGGGCATCCGGAACAATATTGCTGACGCTCTGTCCCGCCAACAGATGGAGCGGTTCAGACCGTTAGCTCCCTGTGCAATGGTGGACCCCGACCGGCTCCCAGCGGAGGTATGGAGGCTTGGCGGGTAGAGGCCAACAGGGCGATGGGATTGGCATTGGCACCGAGCACCCATCGGGCATATTCCGCAGCTTGTGCTGAGTATGCGCAATTTGGTGCTGGGGTTGGGCTCCAGCGGCTCTGGCCAGCGACAGCTGACCAGCTTGTTCAGTTTGCGGTACATTTACATTTCAAGGGATTGGCCCCCCGTACCATTCAGGGCAAGATGTCGGCCCTGTATTATTACGCCAAGGCGCAAGGACTGGAGATTCCCGATTGCCAATTCCGCATAGCCAAAATGATTGAAGGGTGGTCCAGGGAGCGGGGTAGGCCACGGGACACTAGGACACCCATTTCTCCCCTTATGTTGGCCAGGCTGGCTGAGGCGTGGCCCCAGGTTTGTGTAGACAGTTTTGAGGTTACCCTGTTTCAGGTGGCCGCGCTGGTCGCATTCTTCGCAGCCCTCCGCATCAGTGAGCTGGTCGCCTTTTCTAAATCCGACGCATCGGGCACAGCCTTACTGTGGACCGATATGGCCCTGGAGACTGATCAGGTCTTTCTGCGTATTCGCAGGTCTAAAACAGACCAGCAGGGCTGGAGCAGCACGATACACCTACGCAGGTGTTCGGTGCCACAAATTTGTCCCATATTAGCCCTTCAGAAGTATGCCCAATCGATTGACAATCGTCAAGGCTATTTGTTTCAACACAGGGATGGATCACCATTGACCCGATACCAATTCTGGAAAATTTCACGGAAGGCTCTCCAGGTCGCTGGTATACAGGGCTTGCACTTCGGGACCCACTCGTTCCGTATAGGAGCCGCCTCCACCGCGGCGGCCATCGGCGTAGACCCCGCTGGCATACAGCATATCGGGTGTTGGAGGTCAAAGTGATTTAAGGCTTACGTGTAACTGTTAATGGACCCGTGAGCTCGGGCCAGTTGTTTTGTTTTCTCGTTGCAGGTTCGGTCGAGCGACGGCGCACCCGGATTACCCTGTATGGCCACAGTTTTGTTGACTCGGCTGCCAAGTTTGCCATCAAATCTGGACGTGGCCGCGATCTCGGCCTGGGGCAGTGGGTTGACCTGGTTTGGAAGGGGAGGCGGGGGATGAGTTGGAATACATTCTTATCGATGGCTTTCTCTGAACCCCCTGACCCCGCACCTTCCATCGTGGTGATTCACCTTGGAGGCAACGACTCGACTCGTATGTCGGGCAAGTCGCTGATCCTCAAGGTCACTGATGACCTGAGAGTGTTTAAAACCAGGCGGCCTAATTCACAGATTATCTGGTCTGCGATTATCCCTAGATTGGTCTGGGGTGCACAACATCACCCCCTCCCAAAATGCACAAAGCCTGCAAGGGCATGAACAGGGAAATTGCCCGTGTCGTTACTACTGAGATGGGTGCCGTTATTTGGCACCCGACCATCACGGCCCGAGACCTGAGCTTATTTCGGCCTGACGGGGTGCATCTATCTGATAAGGGCCTTGATATCTTCCTCTCGGACATCAAGGAGGGTCTGTGCGCTGAGATGTTCAGCCGGTTGGGGTGAAGAGACAGCAGTGCGTCTCTTCGTGGCGGGTAGCGCAATATGTAATATTGATAAAACAGTCCCTCATTCGAATTAATAGCTTCAAGGTCCTCGGCAGCCCTCATTTAATAAATTAGATTAGGAAGTAGATAGGGACAAATTAAGAACAACCCACACATGATCAAGAGGGCTGCCAATATATTGGCAATTTGGGGGATGCTCAAAGATACTCAAGGCATCCCCCTTGCAGCAACATAACAGGCCGCACTTAAATTTTGCAGCAAGAGGACCTAATAAAAGAATGACGTCACCATTATTGCGCTACGTCACAGACCCTCCAAAGTTACTGTTTAGTTGAATAAAGTTTAAAGTACTGTTCTGAGTTAATAAATTGTGGCCCTGTTTAACCAAGACAAAAGTGTGTCGCCTCGTTATTCCAATCTAGCCTGGCAATATGGTGCAGCAATGCCAGGGTATTTCCTGACTTTTTGAATCATGAATACAAAAACACAATATCCCACATTCATAAGCCAGTTGTTTCAACCAATTGAATCAACATGAGCATGGCTTTTCAGCTGAAGAGAAATACCAGGATTTCTTCATCTCTTTTCCTCAGCTGCTGATGTCTGCAGCTTGGCAAGCCTTGGGAACTTCCTCCCTATGCTTTCTACCTTAAGAAAATCTAACCCCTTGGGATGTCTGTAGTTTGTTTACAGGTTGTGGTGCATCATAGAACGAAGAGGCATAAAACTGTAAGTAGCAGGAGTGACGATAATAACAGGATTTGAGATGCCCTCAACATGTGCTTCTGGGTTCCAAACACTACTTTTCCATGTGCCTTGTGCTAACATTCTTCCAATCCTGACACACTCAGCTTTATTGTCTGCTTTTACAGGGTACTCCCCTGCTATGGATTTCCATGAAGCATTGCTGTTGCTATTTTTATGAATTCCCACACCCTTCCATATATACGCTGTCTCTATAACAATTCAAAATCAAGTTAGACTTTGATCTAGTGGGGCCATTTGAGTGTCAGGTAATATCACAATCCATTTCACATTTCCTGTGCTGCCTTGGCTGGAATATCTTGTAGTAAAGGGGACTTGAAAAGAGACAGTCTTAGGTCATGGCCACACTTGCCATAAGAACCACAGTTATATCCATTTTAACATCATTTAAATCTGCTGTTGTTTTTAATTTTGGGGCATAAGCCAAGCGAAGAATGTGAGGAAGGGGCTGGTGAGGTACAAGAAAGTGAACTGACATTTAAGAATTACTAGACCATCTTCCATATCCTGTTGCTTCTCCTCTGCTGGTGATGTTCATTCTGTGCCTGTGTAGACCAAGCATGCCAGGACAGGGGGAACAGTCTGTGCCAGATCTGCATCCATTCTGCACCCACTCGGTGCCCAGAATGAGTGCACCAGGACATGGATAATAGTTTGTGCTTGATCTATAGCCACAGAGCAAGTGCACCAGGACATGAAGGATGGTTGGCATGCCAGGACCACCACTAGGGCAGTTACTTCACATCCATTTTGTCTCTGTTAGTGTTGCGCTTAGGAGCAGTACAAAAAAAGTCACTTCATGTCTGAAATTTGTCTTGGAACAGGTGCTAAGTGCAACAATACTGTACCTGGTGCTGGGGTAGGGTTTTCCTTTGTCACACTTTGTTCCTCCTTTCTGTTCTGAGACAAGACATCGTGTAGCAATGGCTGTCATGCAACAAAACATTCGTTTCTCTCGGAAAACTAGACGAGGGGTGATGCCTTCATAAGCTGCTAGTAGAAACTGTATCCGTTTTTTTTATTATTATTTTGACTTTTCAGAAGCAAAATATTGGAAAATAATGTTAAGCCCCCCCCCCCCAAAAAGGGAAAAGGAAGCTAGACAAATGTATTTGTCACAGTACAAGACCGTGAGGTAACACTTGTCAAGAGACAAGTTATCACGACCATGGAAACACAGAAACAGCGACAAAACCACATGATCACGACCAATGCTGTCATGGTACAAAACTAGTCATGGAACAAAGAAGGATGTGAAGTACTTGCCTATGAAACACTTGATTTAGTGATGTATCACTTACCGGTACTTTTTTAAAAATTAAACCAAAAATGTGTTCTTCAAACAGAACAGAAATGAGTAAAAGCAATTTAAGTTAATGTAAATGTGCCAACCAAGTGATATACCATGTGACTTCACAGCAATTTCTAAAAAGGTGGGACTGTTAAATTGACAATGTGACCAAGCTATTAGGTTTATAGTAGGAAAATTATTTTTCTGTCTCAGAAATACAGTAGGTCTTGAAATCTTTATATATAAGAAACATGCTAAAATATTTTTTTAAAAACTGAGAGGGGTGAAAGAAGAAGGGGGAAAGGGCAGGTGCATCTACAAGCAGATACGGGCTTGTTCATTTTGGCTTGTTTCCTACAGAGAACTTTGATATATCCACTCTTCTCTATCTGAAAAAGGAGACAACTGAAGTAGGTGTTTCCTTCCTGTAAGTGGCTTTGTCCATTAGCTCTTACAGCTTTTTACTCAGTGGCCTCCCTAACAAATCAAACAGTGTAACTTTCTGTGTGCGTGCCAGTTCAGCAGTCACCCTGTGCATCTTCTGGAAGAAGAAATTATTTTAAAATGTTAGGACAAGATTTTTTTTTCTGGTGTTATCTGTCAAAATGGTAAGACATTTAGCATCAATGTCTTGGTGGTAATGTTTCACCAGTACCCCCTTATACATGGGATTAATAATAATAATAATAATAATAATAATAATAATAATAATAATAATAATAATAATAATAATAATAATAATAATAATAATAATATTGATTGATTGATTGATTGATTGATTGATTGATTGATTGATTGATTGATTGATTGATTGATTGATTGATTTTGTCGAAGTATATGTATACAATGAAATTAGCTAAGCTTCCCTCATACACCCCCCCAACACAATGAATCCCACTAACAACCATACAACATTGTGGCACCTTGTGGACATGGAGTTATTTTCCATTTAAAAGTCTAACAGCCACAGGTAGAAACTATTTTTCAGTCTGTTAGTATGGCTTGGCTACACTTCTATATCAAAGAGCCAAAAGAACTGGAGGATTATTGCTAAGATATTCACAGTTTAAAATATAAACATAAATATAAACTATAATATAATAATAAAGAATAAAAAATAATATAATATATTTTATTACTTATATTTTAAACTGTGAAATTTTATATTATTTTATTATTTTATATTTTTATATTATATATTATATTAATATATTATATAATATATTTTATTACTTATATTTTAAACTGTGAAATTTTATATTATTTTATTATTTTATATATTTTTATTATATTTTATATTTATGTTTATATTTTAAACTGTGAATATCTTAGCAATAGTCCTACTGGGCTTGTAAAAAGTAAAAATATCTATCCAACCTAATTACCATATATTTTAGTGTCTATAAGACTTTTATCAGAATATACACTACTTATTTTATAACATTTGCTGTATAAGACTAATAGATATTCATTGGTTGTCCCTTTGTTTTAATGCAGTTTAACATAGCCTCTGAAGAAGGTTTCCCAAGCCGAAACGTGTTGGGCTTTTGTTTCAATAAAGCACATTTTTGCTTAGCATCCTGAGACTTTGGCTGCTATCTCACCTGGGTTTTGATCCTGATCTTCTGAAGGTCCGGCTTTTCCTTTTTGTCCCATCACGTGATTGAATAAGTGGGACAGGAGTTCCCACGTCCAAAGCTGGTTTTTTTATTTTAAAGTGCAGTTCAGCCCCGTTGGCCAGCAGGTGGCGATAGCATTTGAAAAAACGGACCACTTGGCTGGGGGAAATTAATACTTAGAGCACCGCATGGAGCTTCCTGTTTCTCCAAAGGTGAAAAGAAATTTAAAAAAACCAGTGCCGATCGGCCCCAGGAATAGCTGGTCGGTGCGATGAGTTAAAAAGAAAGAAGAAACCCGGATCATCTGCATGGTCCCATGGCATCTGCTTCCTTAAAAGGTGGATTATCAAAGCGAGGCAAAGGGGCATTACCGGGTTTTCTTTTTTCTTTTTTTCAAAAAGCCCGGTGGCTGTGGGGATGGCATTTTTAGACACGGTTTATCTAGTAATTTAAACTGCTTTTAAAGGGACGTGGGACCAAACCCTTTGTCTCTTCTGACTCATTGGTATACTTCTATCTCTCCTACCCGATAATAGGAGAGTAAAGAAGTGCTGACTGAGGTGTGTGTCACCCCTGAGAATTTTCCACACTCTCCTAAGGCAACTATCCCTAGCGATGCCATCTAGTGGACGCAGGGGACAACCCATGATGTTTTGTGCTGTGCTCACCACCCACTGCAATATCTTTCAGTCTGTGGCTCTCAAACCAGCATACCAAACTGTAATACAATATGAAAGGATGCTTTCTATTGTGGATTTATAAAAGGAGGTAATCAGTTTTTGCCCCACCTTATTCTTTCACAAGACCCTAAGGAAATGTAATTTCTGTTGAGCCCTTCTGACCACCTGGGTTGTGTTGGTTTTCCAGGTAAGTTCTTCAGTAAGATAGACTCCCAAGAATTTAAAAGAGGAAACCCTCTCCCCCAATATACAGTGGGGCAGGCTCCTCTCTCTTGTATGTATCAGTATCTGCTGATTCACAGTCAGAAAATATTAATCGAAAACTCTCTGGAAACATGTATTTCCAATAATGAAGTCCCACAAGAGACCACTAGAGGCCTACTTTTCTTCCAAGCCATGAAAGAATTAGTAACTGCTTGTTGATTCTTTCATCTTAAACAAAAAAAGAATCTTCACACACTGGGATAACCCATCCAACAAAACAAAAGAAACACAAACACAAAAAGAAAAGAAAGGAAAAGGAAAACTGACAGCTGCTGTGATTATTCATTCATTCATTCATTCATTCATTCATTCATTCACAATTTGCTTTAGTGCATGGTTGAAAAGCATGGATCAATGCTCTTTCATTACCAGCAGCATTAGAAAAAAACAACCCAAAAACATTCTAAGATCTTAATGCCAAACACAAAGCTCTATGCACACTCTAAATTTTCTAAATTTTTCACATAAAAGGTCCCAAAGTATGACAAATACTTAAAAACGCTTCTCACCAGCATGTGCAACATATAAATGTAGACTGCTAAAAATGGGGGGGGGGATGAAAGAAAGAGATGCCATATGCCTCTTTTTGACATGACATGTACAACCATTTTTAAAGTAATACTATATTGTTTTTTTCCATGATGTATTGGCTGTAGTATGTTTTATTGTACTGTTTAGCTCAGAGTCCTAGAAATCTAATAAATATAATATAGAGTTCTTTTGCAGTGGCCGTTTGAAGCCAATTAATGTGGTACTGCCTGTTTTCCTGGTCATACGCCTGGAATTTCAACTAGTACTTGACCAGACACACAACCATCACCTCATTAACTGGCTTCAATTAGCCACCATGATTTCTCCATTTTTGCTTACACATGTATAAAGCAACTAACCATATTTTGTCCATAATGTTTTTCCATTGTTTTTGATTTGTTGCCATATGCCTTGGTGGCAAACAGAAAATCTGCTCATCCTTAATTTGATCCAGATGCTTACAGCAGTAGGTCCTATATACCATGGAACTGAATCAATAGTCCTTTCATAAGAAAGAAGTACCTTCAAATGAGCAATTTCCTGATTACAAATTCATGATAGTTTCAAAAAGGCATCTTATTGCATGTGAATACAGCTGTCAAATTTAGCTTTAAATATAGGCCTAATTAAAAATGATTGCTGCAGTTGGAGAACCAGCTGGATGAGTCATGTGTTGACACCAGAACCGACCTGCAAATACCCTATAGCAATGCCTGATGCAGCTAGAGAAAAGCAAGCAGAAACTATTCCCTGTGCTGTAAAATCAACACTTTGGATTTTATTTGTAACCTTGCAATGTGAAATTATTGCAGCTGGTCACAAGGATGTCAGTTTCTCAAAAAAACAGTAGTAGAAGCAGAGACCTATGAACATTCAAGATTATTCATTGCATTTCAATGACAGTTCCACCCTTCAGTCTCATACTCATTCGTCCATAATCCCCTCTCATGTATCATTGTACCTTTCACATACTCTACTTAATCTAAGAATAGAGTATTGAGATTTGCTTGCAAAGGCAGTGAAGAAAATTAATTCAGATTGTTTCTTATAAGAATGTAAAAAAATATCTACACATGTCTATCATATTCATGATGGAATGAAATTTTTTAAAAAACTAAAATTCATTCTGCATTGTTCAGTATTAAGACCCATAACAAAGGAGGAGGAGGGGGAGGGGAGGGGGAGGAGGGGGGAGGGGGAGGAGGAGAGGGAGGAGGACTGACAGAAGGGGAAAAACACATACAATTGACAAATAATATGGGGAGAGGTCCCCATGTAGCAAGTTCATGGCCAAAATGTGGGAGCAGTTTTCCCTATCTCAAGCCCTTCATTGGCTGGGTTATGTCCAGTCATTTCCTGCCATTTCTAAAGATATGCACAAAGCACAAAATTGGTTCATGGGTAGCCACTAACCATGATTTGTCTGAACTTTTTTTAAAAAAATGAACCACAAGCTAGTTCATTTTTTAAAAGGTTTGCACCTTGAGGGAGGGGAAACTAACCCCCCCATCCCCACATCCCGCCTCCCATTTCCACGGTCCCCATCACCTCCCTACTGGTGCTGCCTCCTCTTCCTTCTCCTCTTCCTCCATCTCCATTCCAGGAGACAGGCCAGATGTCTCCACACATGTGCCCACCTACCATCAAGTTCCACTGTACCATCCTCCTTCCCAAGTAGGGTCTGTATGAGAAATCATCTCAGCTGTTGCTCTTAACAGAATGTCTGCATCTCATTTCCCTGGCCTTCTTCTTACCTACCTATTTTCAACCATGTTCATACTGCATTTAGGTAGCTGCCTCATTTTTCAAGAGCTCCTCGTCTTTACTAACATGACAGCCCTGTCCTCCATGCTGAGAAATGATCACAGCCACAGCAAATGCTGGAAGAATTCTGTGTTAGTTTTTTGGGGGAGGAATTTAACAAAGCCCACCATTGTCTAAATCTTTGGCACAAAAATAACCAACAACCTGGAAGCTTAAAAATAGTTAAATTGGAGAAAGCTGACAATTTTTTGCAGTCCAGAAAAGGGCCACTTTCTTCATGTCTCCAGAACAACTAAGCATCCTCAAAAATCTGCTTCAGCAGGCTGGAAATGCCTCCATAGCAGAGTTTCTGGTGGTACCAAGGGCTGGGAGAAGAGAGAGAAGGGGAACATCTTGCTATACACTTAATTTTAAAAAACGAAGCAAGGAAACCACTTTTCTGAGAGTAACCCAGAAAAACTCAGAGAAAGAAGATCTGATACATGAGCATGCCCAGGTATCTTCTTGCATCTATTTAGTAATTAACTAGTTAGGACCAATGCCTTGGACTGCGATTGAAGAAGAAGTAGTAGCCAGTGTGTCGTCTGATGTTCAAGTGCAGAAAATTGATTCATTAGAAAGATCTACTTACTCAAAACACTTTATTTATTTATTTATTTATTTATTTATTTATTTATTTATTTATTTATTTATTTATTTATTTAACTAATATATACAGTGGTGCCTCGTATAACGGAGGGTTTGTACAACGAAAAATCCGTACAACGGAAAAAAATCCGCCCCCTCCCCCCACGGCCACCTCCGTCCACCACCTGCAGCCGCCCAGGAAGAGGACGGGGGGCGGTCGGGGAAAGAGGGGAGGGGAGGGGAGGGGAGGGGTGGCAGGCATGGAGGGGGGCGAGCCGGGGAGGGGTGCCCTTACCTGGCACCTGTGCAGGGGTCCTCCGCTTGCCACTGCCGCGGATGCTGAGGTTCCTCCCAGCAGGGCGGGCCGCCAGTGCGCCCTCCTTCCTGCTGGCCGCCTCTGGGGCTCCAGCAAGAGGCCGCCCGGGAGGAGGACGCAGGATGGGAGGGGAGGGAAGGGGAGGGGAAGGGTGGCAGGCCACCGCCATGGATGCTTGGGTTCCGGGGCGGGCTGCCAGTGCACCCTCCTGCCTGCCGGGTGCCTCCGGGGCTCCGGCAAGAGGTGAGCGGGGGGGAGGTGCGGCCGCTCGGAGAAAGAGGGAAGGAGGGAGGTCCACACGCTCCCTGCGGCCGGGCCCTCGCTCCTCCTTGGGGGGTCGGTCGCACGAACGTTTCCGAGCCCGAGGAAAGGTGTCCGCTACCTCGGGGCAATAGGAGGCAGGAAGGGGTGGGGTTTGGTGCCGGGCTACATGCTGCGGTGTGGGGGGTTTGGGGTGGTGGCAGGCTGGTTGGTAAACAAGCGCCGCGCCTCATGGTGCCACAGGGCGGGTGTGGGAGGTGCGGGAGGCCGAGGAAACGGCCAGAGGTGTGCAGCGACGTGAGGGGAGCTGCTCCGAGTGAGGTAAGGGCCAAAGCAGGGGAAAGGGGTGGGGGAAGGCCCACCCCACCCCACCCCACCCCGAGTGCCCATTGGGGCTGCAGCTGCTGCCTTCCTACCATGGGGTAAAATGGTGTCCAGACGGGGAAAGACAAGGGGGGGCTGTTTAGACGGCCGAGAAAAACGAGCTTCCTTCCAGTGCCTTAGTGCTGTAAGAGGCTGTGGAGAAGGTCCCAGGCTTGGGGGAAGCCGCCGTGGCTCTGTGGTAAAAGGTAAAGGTCCCCCCCACACATGGGTGCTAGTCGTGTCCGACTCTAGGGGCGGTGCTCATGGCCACATTCAAGCCGAAGAGCCAGTGTGGTGCAAAAGTCGGTGGCCATGTGGGTGGCATGGCTGCAAGGAAACACTGTGTTTTTTAAAAACTTGCACGGGGGTCCACCGCCCGCCCGCTCCTCTCGCCCAAAAAAAACTAGCGCTGCATTGGAATGGATTAAATCCAGTTTCAATGCATTCCTATGGGAAATTAGAATTTGTATAATGGAGAATTTGTATAACGTAATTTGATTTGGAACGAATTAATTACGTTATACAAGGTACCACTGTATTAGGGATGGGCACAAAACAAAAAGCGAAATGCTGTTTCATTGTGTCATTATGTAACAAAATGAAACTAAATGAAACATGAGGAAGCAGCATTTTGTTACAGACAAAATGAAATGTTTTTTTGTTGCTGAAATGAACCATTTTGCTCTGTCTGTAAGCCACTTGGGGGAGGGAAAAGAATTTTTTAAAGCTCCAGGATTTTTTTTAAAAAAAACTTTTTCCTCTCCCCTAGCCCTCATGCCAGCTGATCAGTGTTAGGGTGGAAAAAAGTCCCCCCCCAGCTCCGATTGGGGCTTGGGGAGGGAAAAATGTTTTTTTTAAAAAAAAAAAAGTCCAGGGCTTTAAAAAAAAACTTTTCTCCCTCACCCAAGCCCCGCCTGCCAGCTGATTGATGCTGGGGTGGAGGGAAAAAACCTCCCCCCCACCATAGCACTGATCAGCTGGCAGGTGGGGCTTGGGGGGAGGGTTTTTTTTTTAAAAAAGCCTGGGACTTTTTAAAATAAAAATATGAATTTATGAATCAATTATGTGATTCAGCAGTAGAGATGGGCATGAATAAAAAAATGACGTTTCGTTTGTCGTTTGTCGTTTGGAGGGTCCATTTCAGTTCATTTCCGTTTTTCGTGAATTTTTGCAAAAAATTGTTTTTGTTTTCATTCGTTTTGTTACCATTTCGTTACCAGTTATTTCAATTTTTTGTGATTGTTTAAAGCATTTAAAGCAGTTCACTGTATTGCAGTAACGGAAACAAAACACACGACAAAATTTCTGGTGTTTCTGTTCATTTCGTTTCATTTTGGAGACAAAATTCATTTGTCATTTCGTTGCGTAACGAAACAAAAATGAAAACAGAAACAAAAAATTGTTCGTTTTGTGCCCATCTCTATTCAGCAGGAAAAAAACCATAACTTGGTTATTGTCATTTGTCAATGTTGACAAATTAGGTTTCAAAATGAATCACCATTTTCCTGGTTTGTGCCCATCTCTATCAGTATATTTCTGATACAAGGAGATAATTACATACACATTATGGAAATGATGAGTAAATAAATCCAGGGATTGTACCTATTGCATGCTGTGGTATGGGATTAGTTGGATGGTACAGTGAAAGTGATTGAAGGCCTGGTGGAATTCCCCAAGCGCCTCCTGTGTGAGAGGCCAGGGATATATATGCCATTTATTTACTTCAGGAAGAAAACAGGCTCTTGTGGAGAATAATTAAGTAGCATTTTAACTTAGTCATGTAAATGCCGGCATACCACAGGGTCACATGAACAGTACCCACAGGAGTGCAATTGTTCAGAAGACACATTTTTATCAGAAGTGAAGTATTTGTGGATTCAGGAGTGAAGTATTTATGGATAAGGATGAAGTGGCAGATTTTAATTTAATGTAGCACCAGTAGGAAGGATATTCTAGCAGGCTGTGAATCCACGCTTGTGGAGGATGCTGTTGTAAATAGCGTAAGCTTATCCATGATAGAAATATGGTGCCATATTCTGGAAGATTTTTAGTGTCCTTTAATTTATTTGCAAAGTGTCCCACTAGTATCTTAGAGCACTGGTGCATTATGTTCTGAGAAACAGACATCATATAGTCATGATTTTTAAGATTGGTATTTATAACCATCTACAGCTTCACATTCTTTTGGAAATTCTTATGGCTTCAAAGTGAAGATCTTATTCTTATTCTACCTAATTTAGCCATCCTAAATTTGGTCAATTTACATTGTTTGAAAAATCCAAAAATTTTGGGAAAATTGTGCAAACCTCGGGCAATTTTACAGAAGGGCATTTATTTTGCCCAAAATACAATATGACAACTCTGTGGGAAGCTCTAAAATCCTTTGTCATTTTCTGCAGCAAGAAAAAGAATGCTGCACTGGTAACTGGACGGATGTCACAAATGAGCTTTTTGGTCTTAAAACAGTCCATATATTTGTAGTCAAGCTTCCCTGAGAAGAGAGGGAGCCAAACAACTAACTGGAAATAAAGCTCACAGAAGTTGCAAAAATGAAGAAATCGGCACATGACCACTTCTAGAGTTGCTGCAGAGCCCCGTGACCTCGAAAGGGTCAAGAGCCAGGATCATGGGACTGGGTTGGTAGTGAAAAGAGTTAATACCTTGGTTTATCAACAAAATCAGTTAATACATTGTGTTAAATAATAAAACCAATAAGAAAAGAGTTAATAAAATAAGTTAATACATTGGTATGTATTAACTGATTTTAGGACTGCAGGTTTCTAGTCAGTTTTTCTAATCACAGGGCTTTTTGTTTTGTTTTGTTTTGTTTTGCTTTTAATAGGAAAGAAGTAATTTAAGGAGATCTTGTGACATCTGTCAGATTTCTTCCTTTTAAAGCATCCATCAGATTTAAGCTCTGAAACATGCAAGTCAAAGTGTGACCACAAGAATAATACTAAAATTTTTACACTCAATCTCCCCACCACCCTCCACCGCCGATATCCACACTGGATGTTAAAGCAGGTTGGAAATTTCTGCAGAAGCATCTGAAATGATAGTTAAACGTTATCAAAAGCCTGTCGTTTTATTGATGTGCTAGTACGGATGTCATCAGAGGAACGGTATGAGCCGTGCCTGGTAAGGAGTTTGTTGCTAGCCCAAATAGTATTCATTTTCTGTCTTTTTTATGGTTCTGGAAATCTGTTTACCTTAACATTATCCTTGATGGAGGATAAATATGCCTACAAAATTAATACACCAAAAACATAACAGCCACATCTGTCCAAGATGAAAGCAATCAGTTTGTTTCTGTGGAGTAAACATTTGTATTTTAACAATTATTTCACATATATTTTAGTGGTTGATTTGCTGAGGTGAATCAGGTAGGAATCTTTTGTGCAAACGTCTTAATCACCAACCTGATACACAAACAACAAGCTTATTTGGTCACCACAGGCAGGGCTATGCATGCATCCCACAATCTCATGGGGTTGTGCAATCAAATGCCTGGAGAATTTTCCATTTAAAACCAAGCTGTTTAATATTAGGACAGGCTACAATGCTGCAATCTAGCTACACAAGTCCATTCTGCAGTCCCACAAAGGAAACTGGTTGCACCCAGATTGCCACCGAGAAGAGGCTAGTCCATAAAACTCTTTTCAAAAGATGTACCCAGGCCTACCCCAGTTTCCAACTGGTTCTAAGGGCTCTATCACACGTCCTTTAAAACCCAGATCTAATTTTCTGATAAACTGGCTCCAACAATCTTGTCTCTATGGTCATCGGGCTTTTTAAAAAACCCTAGTAGCACCCCTTTTAGCGGGTTCTAGTGAGCTTTCCAAGACTGCTGGAGCTCTTGGGAATTTTTTTGCTGTGCTTAAAAATGCACATTTTCCCCAGCATGGGGGTGCATATGATCCGGGGTTTTTTTTTTTTTGGCAGTTTTATATTTTATTTTTCCTACCCCCCCACCCCCCCAGCACCTGTCAGTTGGTATGTGGGCTGGTCAGGGCATTTTTTTTATTTTCTTAAAAAAATTCTCCTTAGCTCCAAGCAGCTGTCCCTTGGGCTAGTCGGCCATTTTGGTTTGTTTGTTTTTTAATTTCCTCTGTGCCTGCTTGAAGCAGGTTAGGGCCATGGGGACATATTTATTATTTATTTATTTATTTATTTGTTGAATTTATATCCCGCCCATCTTCCCGGGGGGAACTCTGGGCGGCTTCCAACAACGGACCAGACAATGGTCATCAGTACAAATACAATGGACAATTCAAATAGCGATAAATTCCATACACATAATGATTACAATAACAATCAACAATAAGTTAAAAGGAACGGTGCTAGCACCCTTAGCACCTAAACAAAAAGCTCAATGGCCTAAAATCTTACTGAGCAGGTAAGCGATGATGACAAGAGGCGGGCAAAAAAAAAATTAAACTAAACATAACAGAAGTGGAGCAGAATCCAAGGGACATGGGAACTCGGAACCCACATCTTCAATCACGTGATCAGGTAAGGACAAAAGCCAGAGTTTCCCATTCTCTGCATCTTCTGCCTCGTGTGATAGTGCCCTAAATGGACAAAACTAGGAATAAAACAGGTTAAGAAGCAGCAGAGATGAGTCTCTGTTCTTTTGTGAAACCACTGTGTGAGGTGTGACTCATGACACTTTGGGCTTCCATGAATTCTTGTGGTTATGGGGTACTCTGCCTTCAGAGATAACCAATGAGGAGTTTCATGCTAAGCCTTAGCATTTCATGTTCTGGTGCTGCTGCTGAAGTATCTGGAAGAAAGTGCTATGTCCAAGTTTTTCCCATATAAAGGAAGGTCAATTATAGGTGCCATTAGAATTGATCTACCACTAGAGATCCTAGCTGCTGAAAAAGGCTTCATATATATACCGCACATGATACAAGATTGCAAGACTACTTCTATACAGCTGTCTTCAGCCAATTCAGATGTACACCTGGGTCTTGGCACAAGAAACTGGAATCTGAAGGTGGTCATTTGTGAAATTCCTAAGTTCCTTGAAACCAGGGAGGCACAACCAGGAGAACTCTTACTTATTTTCCTTGAATTTTTCTGAGAATATTGAATATCAAGGAAGACAGAAAAAAGGCTGGTGTATCCCAAGCAGCTGAGTGCATCCTGTGCCTCCACTCAAAGTGGCAGGAGTTAAGATGGAACAATAACAATGTGTTAATTTTGGAGGAATAGGAATCTGGAGATGGCAAAACATACACAGTAAAGAGTTGAAGACATCTGGATTTAAGGTCAGAAGAAGAAAGTGCTGCTCTCATGGGTTGGGCTAGGTATCAAAATTCCTGGTGCCTTTGTTTGTTCATGTAAACGGGGATGCTAGGGAGTGACAGCAGCCACATGTGTTTAACAGGAAGGCTGAAAGGAGCAGACGTCTTTTATTCTGGCAGTACCATGCTGGGACAAAAAGTAAATAGGGCAGTGGTGGCGAACCTTCAGCACTCCAGATGTTTTGGACCACAACTTTCTGAACCTAGATTGCCAAGAATTCTGAGCCTAGATTGCCAGTGATAAAGAACTGTGGAAGTTGTGGTCCAAAATATCTGGAGTGCTGAAGGTTTGCCACGACTGAAATATGACAAGCATGTTCAGGTCGCCCTTTGTTCTTTGGCTTGTTGCCTCTAGTTTTCAGTTAGGATGTCTTTTAGACAAAATAGGTCCTGTCCAAAAGCCAAGCAACCATTTAAAGGGGGCACTACTGCAAGTTTGCCAGGGCAATAACCATACAGAGCTTTTTATTTTTAGAGGTGTCTGCTGCAAGGCTGGTGAAAAAGAAACCTCCTATTGTTTTCTACATAGAGTCTCCCTATCAAATCTGAATTTACCAAAGATATCGGATATATTAAACATAGCAGCTCTAGAGAGCAAAATTGGTAGCTGAGGCAGCTCTGATGAAGACAAAAGAGGATTCTTGTGATTTTTTAGTGGTGGATGCAAACATGCCCACCCAGATCCTGAAGGGCATCATCTTCTTTGGGACCAATGGCACTGATTGAACCATGAACCTTCTGTGTGTGAGAAAGGGCGGGAGAAGGAGAAGGAGAGAGAGAGAGAGAGAGAGAGAGAGAGAGAGAGAGACAGAGACAGAGACAGAGACAGAGACAGAGACAGAGACAAAGAGAGACAGAGAGAGTACTGACCTTTTCCTTGCACAGAATTTGGCTTGTTAATGTTCATGCTGCAGAGGATGAAACCTTTGTATGCAATATGCAGGTTCCTGGTTCAGATCCTCCAACCCACCAGTTTCACCCAATGTAGGTATGTGCAGACCTCAGATCCTTCTTTAGGCACAGAAAGAATCAGAGGTGTGTAACAATGGTTAGAACTGTCACACAAGCCAGTGGGTTGGTGATGTCAAGTATCATCACCAACATCATTGAACTGCAAAGCTGGAAGGGAACCCAGGGATCATTGAGTTCAGCTGCTGTTCAGGAGGCACAGCAAGAATCAGACTCCCAACATCTGGCTCTTCAGCCTGATACCTAAATTACTGAGCTCTCCAGCAGTTCATGAAAATCCAGAACCTGCCTTTCTGTAGTTGACAGGTCAGAAGAATAATGCCTTCTGGATTCTGTACCAGTTCATTCCAGAGATCATGTTGACTCCAAGCAAGAAATTACCCCCTACAACTATACATTTGTTTTTTATTTGTTTTTTTATTTATACAAATTACAAAAAAAAGACAAACATCAACAACAGTACACCCCTTCACCAACAGGATCACTCCTCATATTTACAGTCATTACCCTCCCCTCCAGAACAAAATCGATTGTTGCACGGAAGCCTTACCCTTATCTCGTACAAGCACATATTCAATAAATCTATCCCATATATCAAAGAAAATATCTCTTTTTAACTCTCTTTTTTTAACCTTTAAAGAACATGTCAATTTATCATTTAAAGCAATATTCCATATTTCATTATACCATTCATCTAAGCATAGTTCATATTTAGATTTCCAATTTCTAGCAATTATTAATGTAGCCGCAGTCAACAAATTTGTAATCAACTCTTTAGTTTTAACATCATAACTATGATCAACAAATATTGATAACAAAGCAATTTCAGAATTGGGCTCTATGATCATTTCTAGTATGTCACTTAGTTCTTTAAAAATACATTTCCAAAATTTTTGTATCATTTTACATTCCCACCACAAATGAAAAAAGGTGCCAATCTCATTATCACATTTCCAACAAAACTTAGAAAAATTAGTATTTATTTTATTCAATTGCACTGGCATCAAAAGCCATTTTAATCTTATTTTAAAGAAATTTTCCTTTATTCTAGCAGACATAGATCTAAGTATTCTCATTCTCCATATTTTAGCCCAATCTTCCTCTCTTATTTCTTTTTTAAAATCTTGTTCCCACAATAATTTCGATCCAGATCCTTCCCTATTTTCATCTAAATCCAAAATAAATTTATATAATTTGCTAACATTACCTTTTACTATATTCTCCTTCTGGGTATCCTCATACAACAATAAGGGTTCTTCATATTTGTGTACTCTCTACATTTATTATTTTTCTTTATCCAAGCGTCAGTCCATTTCTCTAATTGTATAAAATTAAACCAAAATATATCCCTACACTGAAGAATTTCCTTCATTTGTCCTTTCTCTCTCATCTTGCCAATCCAATGTTTCAATTTAATCACTTGTTTCTCCCTAAATACATTTTTAAAAACTTTCAAATTTATAGGGAAGTTCTCCATTTCGGTTATAGATCTCAATGGTGAATCCAAGGGACATAATTTTTTTATGTATGTACCATGCATTTAACATAGATCTAAGAAAAGGGGTTATTAATCTCCTTTAACTTTGATTTCTTAATAGTACCAAATAAATATTTTTCAATATTTTCCTTTATTTCTGATGATTCCATTTTCCACCATAATAATCTTTCTGGATTATACACAATATCCCCAATAAGCTTTATTTGATTTGCTAAATAATAATTTTTTTACATTCGGTAAACCTATACCACCTTTATTTTGGGGCATATGCCAATATTTTTTATTTATTCTAGCTTTTTTACCACTGTTACAATAGATATTAATCAGATCTTGCCAAAATTTAAAATCATCCTTACTTAGCTGTATTGGAAGCATCATAAAGAAAAAAATTAATTTTGGTAAAATTTTCATTTTCATCAATGCAGTCTTTCCAAACCAAGAAAGTTTTAGACTTGAGTATTCTAACATTTTATTCTTAATTTCTTTCTTTAGTCTGTTATAATTAAATTCTTTTAATTTCCGTATGTCCTTTACTAAATCTATACCTAGATACTTAATTGAATTATTTATCTGACATCCGTAATTGTGAGCAATCACTTCTTGTTCTTCCTTGTTATGATTAAACAACATCACCTGTAATTTCTGCCAGTTAACACTCAATCCAGATATTAACCCAAATTTCTCCAAATGATATTTAATTCTATCCATACTCTCTATTGGGTTTTTAATTGTCAATAAAGAATAATCTGTTATCAATACCTAATCCACTAATTAACTCATCATTCCTTATTTTGTCCGCAGACTTTTCAATCATTAAACAAAATAGAACTGGGGAGAGGGGGCAAACTTGTCTAGCACCTTGGCCTAGAGATATCCGATCTGAAATCCCATCATTAATTATTGTCTCAGATGTATTTTCAGAATATAGTTGATCTATCACCCCTCTAAATTTCATTCCAAACCCCCAGTTTTCAATCACTATTTTTAATGTTGGGCATTCCACACAATGAAAAGCTTTAAATATATCTAATGACAAAATACCAGCCTTCTGTTTATTCATTTCTATATCATATATGATATTCAACACTCTCCTGGTTAAATTAGACATTTGTCTCACCTTTAAAAACCCATTTTGATCTTCCTTAATATATTTTGTAATAAACCCATTCATTCTATTTGTTAATATTGTAGTAAAAATCTTAGCATCTTGATTTATTAATGAAATGGGTCTATATGAGCTAGGGTCCATCACATCCTTATTAGGTTTTGGAATAAGAATTGTTAATGAATGTTTCCAAGATAACGGTATTTTGTCTCCTTCTAAGATTCCATTTAAAAGTGTTTTTAATCTTGGAACTAAAACTGATTTAAACAATTTATAAAAATCTGAATCTAGTCCATCAAAACCCAGGGTTTTATCTTTTTTTTTGCTTATCAATAATTGCTCCAATCTCTTCCTCCTGAATTGGTTTTTCTAATTCCCTCTTGTCTGTCTCTAATATCTTTTCCTTAACAAATTCTTTAACATAATCTACTATGTCTGCTTTTGAGATATTACCTTCCTTATATAATTCTTCATAAAAATCTTGAAATATTTGCAATTTTTTTCTTTAATCAGGCTACACTTCTTTCCTGATTTATCTCTAATCACACCTATCATGCTTTTTGCTCTTCTATCTTGACATAACTGTTCTAGAAATCTAGAGTTTTTATTACTAAATTCAAAAAAATTTCTGTTCATATACAATAAATCTCTCTGAACTTTATCTAATTCTACAATATCTAATTATTTTCTTTTAGCTTGAAGTTCTAAAAATGTTTTATTATCTCTATTTATAAGATATTTATGCTCCAGGTTTTTAATTACATCTTCTAATTTCTTAATATTTTCCTCTTTCAATCTTTTAAATCTACACATTTCCTTTATAATTAATCATCTCATAACGGACTTCATGGTATCCCATATCAGTCCCATTTCACTCCCAGCTGCTTCATTTATAGACCATATTTCTAGCCATTCCTTTTTTACCCTTTCTATTACGTCTACATTTTGAAAAATACTAGAATTCATTCTCCATCTTCTTGCCTCTTTATAATCTTTTTTTATCTTCATTTCCATTTCCATTCGAGCATGGTCTGTTACTTTTATAGTACTAATTTCTGTTTCAATTACTTTAGAAAGCAAATTATGGGATAAAAATATAAAATCTATTCTAGAATAACTTTTATAAACCAAAGAATAATATGTATATCTTCTTTCATCAACCTTTAATTCTCTCCAAATATCCTTTAAACCTGCAGTTTTCATTACTTTATTCAAAACAATAATTCTGTTAGCCATATCATCCTTTTTAATATCAGATTTATCCTTTACTTTGTCCAAAACCATATTAAAATCTCCTGCCATAATAACATACCCCCTTTTTAACTTCTCCAATTCTTTTAGGACAGATTCATAAAAAACTCCTTGCTGTACATTAGGTGCATAAAAATTTACTAGGGTATAGTCTTCTTCTCCCAATAAACCCTGCATTATTAAATATCTACCATTATCGATGCCCTGGTGGAAAGATGGTATGTGGGTACTGCTGGGGCGGTGGACCGGATCACCCCCAAGCGTATCCTACGATGTCGAGGCCGCTCCTCCGCGTGGTTCATGGAGGAGCTGCGGGCGATGAAACAAGAACGTAGGAGACTGGAGGTCATTTGGAGGGCAAACTGGACGGAAGTAAATAGGGCTGCCCTTAAACAGCTGACTGGCCGCTATGTTCGCACGATCAGGGATGCTAGAAGATCTTTTGCCTCCCTAAGAATTGGCGAGGCCTCGAACCGCCAGGTGGAGCTATTCCAGGTGGTTCGGGACCTCTCCAATCCCAGTCAGCTTTCGCCTCCTCCTAGTGATTTCACTAGTGAGCAATTTGCAGCCCACTTTAGATCAAAAATAGAGGCCATCCATTCCGACTTGCCCCCCAGCTGCTCTAGTCCACCCTTTGAGATCTCTGGTGCCTCACCCCTCCGTTCTCCCCTCCTGGATGAGTTTGGGCCGGTTTCTTCGGCGGAGGCCTCCAGAGCTATGGCTCGTTGCCGGCCGGCGGCCACTCCCTTTGACCCTTGCCCAGCTTGGCTTATTAAATCTGCCAAAGGGAACATGCCTGAGTGGGTTTCCGTTATTGCCACGGCCTCCTTCTGAGAGGGATGCTTCCCTTCTCGTTTAAAAGAGACCGTGGTGAAACCCACTCTCAAGAAACCTGGCCTGGCGTCGGACGATCTTTCCAGCTATCATCCGATTGCCATTGTTCCCTTCCTGGGCAAGGTTGTCGAGGGGGTGGCCGCTGTCCGGCTTCAGTCATACCTGGAGGTAAATCATATCCTGGATCCCTTCCAGTCTGGATTCAGGCCTCTTCGCGGGACCGAAATCGCCCTGGTTGCTCTGCAGGATGACCTCCTCAGGGAGGCTGACAGGGGGAGCTTCTCCCTGTTGGTCCTCCTTGATCTCTCAGCAGCCTTTGATACCGTCGACCACGGTAACCTTCTGGCCCGGCTTGCGGAGGCTGGAATTGGTGGTCAGGCCTTGGCCTGGCTCCGTTCCTTCCTTGGCGGCCGGACTCAGAGGGTACAGCAGGGGGATGTCTTGTCGGCTCCTTGGACTCTCCCTTGTGGGGTGCCCCAGGGGTTGGCAATCTCTCCTGTGCTGTTCAATGTTTATATGAGGCCGCTGGGGGAGGTCATCAGGAGATATGGAGTTCGCTGTCATCAGTATGCTGATGACACACAGCTCTATATCTCCTTTTCTTCATCTGCTGAGGAGGCGGTTCGCTCCCTTGATCTGTGCCTGGAGGCCGTATTGGAATGGACCAGAGATAACTGGCTCAAGCTTAATCCGGAGAAGACGGAGGTGCTGTTCTTCGGGGTGCCCTCGACTCGGGACAATGGCCCCCTCCCTAGTCTGGGGGGTATTTCCCTCCAGCCTACAGACAGGGCCAGGAATCTGGACGTGGTCCTGGACTCGACCCTCTCCCTGGAAGCCCAGGTGACAGCCGTCTCCAGGGGCACTTTTTTCCAACTCCGCAGGATCGCCCAGATCCGCCAGTACCTTGATGAGTCCTCCCTGAGGACAGCTGTGCAGGCCCTGGTGATCTCGAGGATCGACTACTGCAATGCCCTCTACGTGGGGTTGCCCTTGACCCTGATCCGGAGGCTACAGCGGGTGCAAAATGCGGCGGCCAGGCTGGTGGTGGGTGCCCGTAGATATGAGCACATCACCCCAGTCCTGGTCCGCCTGCATTGGCTCCCTGTGGTCTTCTGGATCAGGTTCAAGGTCCTGGTTTTGATTTTCAAAGCCCTCCACAGCTTGGGACCAGAGTACCTGGTGGAGTGTATCTCCCAGAGGGCATCCGGATCCAGACCCACGAGATCGTCGCAGGCGCGCTCACTGAGAGTGGCCACACCCAGAGAGGCGTGGAACACGCGTACGCGGGACCGCGCCTTCTCTGTGGGTGGTCCTTCTCTTTGGAACCACCTCCCCAGTGAGCTGCGCCTGCTGGAGTCCCTGCCTGCCTTTAAGAAGGCCTTGAAGACTCTCCTCTTCAAAGAGGCCTTTGGCTACTTCATTAGTTAGGTTCCCCCCCTTCCCCCTTCCTTTTCTACTTGTTGCCATCTGCCCTCCTGTTGCTTTTCTGCTCGGAGGTTTCCTCGCTTATTTTATGCGTTTTTAATATTGTGAGCCGCCCAGAGTTCCCGCCAGGGAAGATGGGCGGGATATAAATCCATAAATAAATAAATAAATAAATAAAAATAAATAAATAAATAAATAAATAAATAAATAAATAAATCATCCTTTACTACTTCTTTTACCACAAATTTACAATGTTTAGAAATTAAAATTGCAACTCCTTTAAATTTTGAAGTCCCATACCCTTTCTCATAAATATTAATATTCTGTAGCTTGAGTTCATTGATCCTGTCTCTTGATTGATGAGTCTCTTGAAGGAAAATAATGTCCACTTTACTCTTCTTCAATAAAGCTTCTATTCTTCTTCTCTTTATAACAGATCCTAGGCCTTTCACATTTAAAGTAGCTACTTTTATGTTTATCCCCATGCCCCCTTTAAATCCCATATTTGTTTTGATCCTGTTGTGTTGCATATAATTAAAAACACATTAAAACCATTAATATAAATTAACCCAAACCCATCTCCAACCATACCCAACCACCCTACAATTAGCCATCTTACCTCCCCCTCACTTGTCCACGCTGTATTATACACCAGCACAACTATACATTTAAATTTAAACACCTAAACACTGCGTAGCAGACTTAACTGTGACACCATGACAGTACTTAATGTAATTCTCTTTATATTCATTCTGCTACATGTTTCCTCTCTTGGCAGTGATGCTAGTATGAGCTGATTGGATGTATCATAGGATTATTTTAACATAGGCTTCCAACGTCATGGAAACCTTCCATCAAAATCATACATAAAAACCCACATAAACATTCGCTTAATAAGGTGAGATGGATCAATTGTATCATGCCAGAGTTCTTTTTGTTTCTACTTCTGTGACCTCCCCAGCAGCAATTTTCAGACTTCAGGGTTTTATTAATGAACAAATTACTTGGATGTATTTTATAGGTCAATGTTATATAGGTAGACACCATGCAGATGGTGGGAATGTTTTTTTAATTGCTTATCAAGTGATCCATAAAATGGATGCAAATGTCTTATCAATAATGCTAGAAACCCTTTGCAACAGAAAAGGTATGATGGGGCAATAGTTGCTGAAATCCTTATGGCTCAAGGCAGTGTTTCTCTACTTTACAGTGTAGAATACAGACATATTTGGTAAGGAAATATCTTTCAAGAAAAGGGAGAAGACACTGTTCATTACACAACCACAGTCAGAATGTGAAAGTATGTTTATAGATCTAAAACTCTGAAACTTTAAAACTATCAGTCATTTTGTATCCAAGCAGAATCATCAGACCCACTTAGTCAGACCCTTGATCAAAATGTTTGATGCTTCAGAACACATCTCAGGGGATACATGTATATATATACTGTAATTGTAGCATATTTTATTAGGAAGGGTGGCTTCTTAATGGGTAGCCACCCACAGTCATTCCTGTGAAACAGGGATACTTTTGAGTTCTAATGATGCTTTTAAATACTCTGTGGCACACATTATTGCATAGCTTCTATAAATTGCCTAATCTAATGACCCATCCATAGCTGAACAGAGCTTTCAAAAGATGAGCAGCATCGCCATGTTAACTACATCTGCCAAGCTACTATCAGCGGCATGCTAAGAATGTCACAGCTGCAGATCATTAAGACAATACCACTACTTCCCCTAACCAAGGGCATATTCTCTGGCTCATGTCTGAAATATTCCAAGGTCTTCATCTTCCCACTAGTATGTCTGTCTCTCTGTCTGTCTGTGTAACCCCAACCTGATTCAACATATCTGAGAAATACAATCCAGGAAGGCGCTGTACAGATATAAAAACACCTTGGTTCTGAAGGGCTAGAAAGCAAGTGATTTTATCCCCTGCATCACAGTTGTTTTCTGAAAAGCACCACTCTATTGAATTCAGTAGAATAGAAGTTTCTTTACAGGGAGGGAAAGTAACTTTTAGAAAAGGTCAGCATCAGCTCAGGGGCATTGAGCTGGAGGGACAGAGAAAAAAGCAGTGAATTCCACCCATGGAGTTGCCCTGATAGCTGGACCACATCTTAATCTGTCGGGACATTATTCATATTTCCTATGCAATGCAGATCTTCCGGAACACTCCTTGCATGGCATTTCGGGATTTACAAACAATGCCTACAGTTATTCTACCAGTTCCTGGAGGTTATGCAAAATGATTTGAAAAAAATTAAGCCAGAGACTTCTTCAAGTGCAATTGCTATATGCAGGTGCCTGTTTGATGCCTTCTGAGGTGGTGCATGCCGATCTTCTCCCCTAAAAGCACCTAAAGAACCACCTCCATGCAACTGAACTCCTTCAGCATCTTTGAACATTGGTCTGAGCCTTGGACTGTATGGAATAAAAGTCACTCAGTTGGTACCTACTATGATTATGTCTACCCACCCAGGGACTATTCAAGAATTGTACTGAAACACTGAAACATCAAGCACAAAACTGAGCAAAGCTTTTGAATTACCTGGTGCATTTACAAAGTGTCCCCCAGGTAGGAGATTAGAAATGCTGAATTTATAATGTACTTCTTTAGGAAAGATTCTTGCCCTAACTCATCCTCTTCTGTCTTCAGTCAAAAGACTGTACTTGAGGAACAGACATATTGTTTATGGCTCCCAATCTGTACTTGGTATAATAAGAAAGGAGCTAGCTGAGGTGGAAGAAAGGAGAATCATGAACATATTTCATGGCTTGCAAAGGACCATCCTCTTCATGTCTCCCTTGGAGATATTTGGAAGATATTTAGAAGAGATTTGAGAACAAATTTAAAACATACCAAAATGACTTAAATAAACATAGAGACATACCGATAATCATTTTTTAAAGCCTGCCACATTGCCATCCCTTGAATGAAAGACTGAAGTTGAAAATTTAGAAAAAGTACATTTGTACAGGTTTTTCATGTTCATTTACTGAGACTCCTCTTCCACTTTAAAGCTTCAAAAAGAAAAAAAACATTCTAAAATAGCAGTTGGAAAAGACAGAAGCATAAATGGTGATATAAAAAGCATACCACTCTACCACTCCACTAATCACTGCTGGCAGTTTTAATAAATAATTTCTCCTCTTCCCCTATGATTCACAGCCCTCAGTATTGTCCAATAAGTTCACAAGAGCTTTTCATAATCCTCAGAGGAGGCAGGCTGAAGGGCTGTTTTAATGATAATGTACTAACAAAGCACCTGTTTCCCATGCCAAATGGCCAAGATCCTGGGTTATTATCTAATTACAAGATGCAGATTGCCTAGAACCTCATGGATAGAAAGCTCACTGAACTCGAGAAGACTGATAAATATCAATAATGGACTTGATTATGATGATCAAGAGCAGGGATATGGTGATGATTTCAGCTCAGGAAATTCAACACAGGAAATGCAAATCTGAAATAGAGTACTAGTTTGGATCTCAATATTATACAGATTTTGTCTACAAATTTGCACCTAGCCTAAGCTCTTCTACATATTCAGGAAGTTGAATTGGCTTTTCCACTTCATACTGCAGATGTGGAATAACATTATTTAGTGTTATCTGTATTCAGTAACATGGAGCAATGTTAAAAATGGCAACCCTCATCTCCAGTCTGAAGTTGTTACAATCACTTTACTGTCAAAAAATAATTTGACACAGGGACAATGATGCTGGCTATCCAAGATAGAGATTTTGCATGGTTAAAATGTAATTAGTTAGAGAGATTATAGCAGACTATAAAATTAGCTCTGGCTCTCTCTTTCATTCCAGTGCAGCAATCATCTGGATGGCCAGCCCTTTACAAATTACTCTCGTCTAGTGCTCATAATAGCAGATAAGGAGGTAAATCTGCATCTAACTCCACCATTTTTAGCAACTGGCGTGCGAATATAGTCTCATGTGCTTCAATGTGACTTTCCATGCAAAACGTTCTGTACATACAAAAATGTTGCATGAGAAAGCATGAGGTGCACAACATGGTAAGCACATGGCAAGTGGTTCCCATGACAAAGTGGTAACGGTTTAAAAGTATCGTGCTTCATGTTTCTGCAAGTGTGCCACTTTACTGCTGTTATACAGTCAAGTTGTTCAGTTTAATTCTATATTTATTTCTTCTGTTGCCTTCTACAAAAATTCGGGTTCACAGCAGAATTCTGGTTCACATTCTGGAATGTGAACCAAAATTCTGGTTCACATTCCAGATTTGGGGTGGTTCCAGGCAAATGCAGCGCTCTGTGGCAGGGCTCAGCATTGTGGTGCTGCCTTGCCTCCCCCCCCTCCCAAAGAAGACACGCAAGACCTACCTGGGTCTTGTGAGAAGACCTGAGACTGGCCCTGGTAAAAAGCGGCTGCACATGTTCTTCAGCCTCTTTGCGGCCAGGTTTCCCCACCCACCTGCCACGTTTAAGAGCACTAGTGTGAGTCTGTCTGGTCGCCATTGGGGCGATTGGCCTGGTGTAAGGGGATTTTTCGCCTATCCCACATTAGTGCAGGGCGGTGGGCAGTTTAAAATTTTCCCATTGGCCACATGGGGTGGTAGTGTGGAGAGGGTTAAGGTAGCAGGTGAGTCACATCCCAAATTCTCTTCGGGTACATCCATCCTCACAGCGCTGCAGATCCTGAGATTACAGTGTCAGGGGGAAGGGTGCACTCAGGAGGCCTACCAGATCGGCAGGCACAAATGGAGGGCCTGGTTGACCCAGAAAGGAGGAAGGGGATTTGCCCGCCGGGTTGGTCCTCTCCCTGGACAGGGCACACTCGGGGTAGACTCAACCTAATATGCTGCCTGTTGGAGGGGTCCCGGGAGACCCTGAGGTTCCAATGTGAAAGCCACACTACTGCAGGCCCCTAGTTGGATTGCTGTTGGTTGAAATAGTATTTCAAAGTTAATAACGTGTGGCCCAAGTTTGTTCCCAAACCTTTGTCTCGCATGATTCTTTTGCCGTGTGTGTGTGGGGGGGCAATGTCCTTTTCTACTGTTAAAAAGGTTCCCCCCCCCCCGCACATGCATGCTAGTTGTGTCCAACTCTAGGGGCGGTGCTCATCTCTGTATTGAAGCTGAAGAGCCAGTGTTGTGCAAGTCCACGGCCACGTAGCCGGCATGGCTGCAAGGAAACACTGTTTTACCTTCCCGCTTTTTACAGCGGTACCTATTCATCTACTTGCATTGACATGCTTTCAAACTGCTAGGTTGGCAGGAGCTGGGGTTATCACCGGGAACTCGCTCCACTGCATGGCACCCGGGATTCGAACTGCCGAGCTGCCAACTTTGCAGCTGACAGTTTTAGGAAGCCTTACTCCACTGAGCCACCATGCTGTTACCACTATTACAATTCACCTCAGTGCCCCCAAACAGTGGGTTTTTTTGAGGAACAAATGGACCATTCAGATGTTCATCTAGGCACAGCTGCCTCAGGTTGCTTTTCCAAGGAGAAAGGTGGGATAAAAACACTCATAAACAAATAAATAAACTCAAGGCATGATAGTTTTAACTCTTGGTCAGTAATTCTTTTGCTCTGGATTCTAACCATGCTACCTAATTTCTTTTCCCCTGGATTTCAATATATCACGATCACACAGAGATTGCATTTTTGACCCAATAAAGAAAAACAAAGGAAAATGTATGACTCTTAAGGATGTAAATGACACTTTGGTTTGTCATCAACTGAGACAGTAGAACTGGGTGTGATGTTTCTACCTTTGCGATCAATTAGTGTTTTTGTTCTTGCTATGTGTTATGTTCTTGGCTTCACAAAGGGAAATGATATAGGTTTTTCACTAGTTTTCTCTCATGTGATGCAGGTGGTTTAACTTTGTCCTTATCAAAGGAATCATCCAATAGAGAACTGATTTGATTTTACTGCCTCTTTGCGTAATGATGCAACACAATTCTTCACAATTATGACTCAGATTCCAAGAGATGGTGCCATTCAATACTCTGCAGATCTGCCAAGATATTTTCTCTAATTATTTGAGCATAATATTGCTTGGCCATATTGCTGATCTTTCAATAGGATAATATCTTGGAACTATAGATAAGCTAATGCCTTCCTTGTGGAAAAGATAGCTTAGAGTAGAGTACATATTTAGCCAAATAGGTTAATTATATAAGCCTTGCTATTGTTTTAAATGTGATTCTGTTAGCTTCAAATGGAAATTATTTAAAAGATGCATGTTTCTTGGAAGAATATCCATGTTTGTAGTTGGATATGGAGTTTTCCTCTTTATTATCCATTAATAGCTGATTGAATTTACTGAAATAGCTATGTATGATTAATTTCAGGCTTGCCTTCTAGAATACTAACCGTGCAAATTCCCACACATTTTACTCCAGATAATTTAAACTGCTTATCACATTCTTTAGATATGTATGTCTTAGTTTTTCCTGAAAACTGGAGCACAAATCATACTAGTGCTTCAAATCTTATATAATTCTTATATAGTTCTTAAATAAATTTATAGAAATCCTTATAGAAATCAGCAGTCATCCTACAAATCCTCTGTGGACTCGTGTATTTTGAGCTCTCAGGAAAAAAAATTCGAACAATGAAATATGACTGTACCCAAATAATGGCTTTTTGTTTTTCATGCAGAACATCATTCCCACCAATGCAAGAGCTCTATTAAAATCCCTGAGAAATTCCTCACTATTCTCATTGGTTAGGAGAAGAACAACACACAGGGAAATATGCAGCAGAGGACTGGATAACTGTTAATAAAGCTGCAAGCAAACCATCAAGTGCTTCAGATTCTTGTACAATACATTAGTCATCCTCATTTATAATGTTCATGTAATTTGTTTAATGACATAAATCATGCAGTTTTGTGCAAAACATTGGGAGTTTTGTCTGAAACATCCTTCGTAACAACATGAAAACTCTGTAGAGGTTTTCAAAGAACTAAGAAGTTCCTTGCCATCTTCACCTGTAAGAAAAAAAAAGTTGGAGTTCCATGTCCTCTTCTGATAAAATGAAACACTAGAAGATTTTCATCCCTGCTGGAGCCCCAACAGTATCAGTAGCTAAAATGAGCTCTTCTACTGAACTTAGATTGTTACAGGAAGCATGGGCATTCCTAGTTCTTCTGAATACCTTGGCTTCAGGAAGCAATGCATTGATAAGCTAAATATATGATTGCAATGCATTATTTGTGACATTTTCCATGGAGGTGGGCTGGAAAACATAAGGCTACAGCTGCTAGGATGTGTATTCTCTCAGCATCTTGCAACATATTTACACTGGTTACCAAGATGTGATTGTGCCTTTTAAAGTTTTTTATTATTGGTGTGTAAAACCCAAACACCCTGAAATCAAGATATATTGAGTGACATGTACCCTTGCCTTGTTGCTGCAATATTAAGGACACTTTATGGTTTTCTAAGGAGAAATGTGTGTAAAACCATCGGATAACGAGTATAACAGCAAACGTACACTTGAATGAGAAAATTGAATTTGAAAAAAACATGGGAATGTATATGATTAGTTATTTAACATTCACATTTGACTGCCCAGATTTGAGCTTTGGAATATGATATGCCTACGCAATCCTGAAACTCCTGGAGGATTCCAAGTGACAAAGTATGTATTTTAATGGACATATGACATGGTGTGTGTGTGTGTGTGTGTGTGTGTGTGTGTGTGTGTGTGTGTGTGTGTGTGTGTGTGTGTGTGTGTGTGTGTGTGTGTGTGTGTGTGTGTGTGTGGCTGTGTGTTATTGTGATGGTACACTTGCAATTTAAAATTCCCTACAGGTCTAAGTATGGTTACTTTACTCTTTTCATAAACAAGCTCTCCTAACGTTGTCTTCATCCTACCTTGAACAAGTGCAAATTTGCTTTCTGTATGATATTAATGCTGCTATTATCTGAAAAACAAAAACAAAACAACCAAACCACCAAACAACCAAACAGCCACAATCTTCTAAGCAAGCTGAAACATTTGCCAGCAATACAGCCTGCAATATTTCTGTCCCACAAACTAAGAAGTAAGAGACCAAACAACAGGCCAAGCAACTCTGAAGACTGACTACTGATGTTGATTGGATCGGATCAACAGATGCTGCTGTGTCCTATTCTAGGGGAAAATCACTACATAGAAGTGCTGATGCTGGATAATTCTCTGTGTGCAATTAACTGACTGTTTCATTGCTGACATCCTACTGGATTGTCCATCAATCACCCAGAAAGCCAACTTTCTGCCTGAAGAAAATCTTTCTCTTTCTCACTAGAACTGAAATGGGTAAAAATAAAACCCTGCATAACTTGAATTTTTTTGTCTAAATTCTTGGAGTCACCACTTTTCAAAATTCTCCAACCATACCAGCTGAAAACATTTATGCTCTAAATAGCTGAGCTCATGCATATATTTACATACAATAGGCCTACTTCCTAGAAGATCTGCTTACAGCCGAAATATCACTGAGTATGCAACCATGCAGAATAGTTCCAGGTAAAATGTTCTAAGGGGTAAAAATATGTCACTACTACTCTTGTACAGTGTCCAAAACATATGCATCAGTCATTCACACTAAAAAAGAGGAGAAAACACTTCCCCCTGAAACATATATAAGGAACCAAATGAGAGCTACATTCCCAGGGCACATGGCAAAACTGAGGACAGTATGTCATCACATTCTTTTCCCCCCAACACTACTGCCTCTTCCTATTATCACATTCAATTTCCATCAACTTGGCACCTTGTCATTACCATGCCTTTTTATCATTGGTCATTGGAAGGTAAAACACTGACAATACAAGTGTTTCTGGGCTTCAAAAGGTTTTAAAGTTGATAAAAACTCACATTCATCACAAACTGCCATATGACTTGGTGGGTGGCTCTAGCTATTTGATGAGCCATTACACGAGAAGTATACAAATTTCTTAACTCAACAAACACAAGATCTCAGTAACACAAAATCTTCTAAATATTGTGGACTTCCGGTTCTGACTACACTGCAGTGAAACAACTTGTAAGTGCCCCAGCTTATCTAGTTGAATTCCTCCAGATAAAGGGACCCTAATAATTATAAAGTTTCCTTGGAGGGGAAACCAAGAAGAGGCAGCAACTGCAGACCATGAAGGGAGCGGCAGTGAACTTTGTGGAAGCAGGAAAATGCTTCATCTCCTACCAGAGGAAGACCTTCGCTATGGCGAAGGAGGAGCTGTTGGTGCCGGACATTAAAGCTTGTAAATACTTGAAAAGTCATTAGTAGAATGCTTTTATCTCTCTATATATACATGTGAAGCTTCTCATTGGTACCTGGAAATCTTCCCATCAAACAAACACTAAACACTCTTTCTCTGAGGAAGCAGCTTTTAGCAAAGAAGGGGGTAGATGTTTTTGAAAGACAAGCACAGAAGTGATTGTTTTCACATTTCATTAACTTGCCTTCCTAACTATTGCCTTCTTGTGGAAAAATATTTTATGCCTTTACTGCTCTTTATATGTGGTGGATTTAAAGACAAAACTTAAAGGAAACTACCTTATGCCTCTGTGCTTTCTATATGTTGAATTTAAAGACGCAACTGTAAGAGCAGTGTTGGGAAAGCTGTTTCTTCAAAAAACATCATCTGACCTTAGAATAATCACATGTTTTGAAAACAAAGTTTGAAGGCTGTTCCTCGCTGCTTTGGCTTCAATCTAGTCTAGTTACTCTCCTTAGTTATTTCAAAACTAAGCAGCAGAAACTATTACAAACAATATTAACCCTTTCTTATGAGCTATAAAACACAATGGATTGGGAAAACATTTTAGAAGAAGAGTTTGCCAACATAATTCTATGCGATTTGCAAAAAAAATTATAGTTATCTACACAGACTCAACCTATGAAGATACAGAGATCTTGAATTCTGATAAAGACACAGAAACAAAACAGAGACCGGAATGCAGTTTGCAGATTACTACAACAGCAACTCCGCAGGATAGACCTCAAGATGGAGTGGTGGATAACACTGGGTCTCTAGAATAAACTGAAATTAGCTCTGATCAGAAGATTGAGCTAAAACAAACAGCTGATTTTAATCTACAGACAAACACAACAAGATTGATGCAAGATAAATTTTTGGATATGCCAAATTTACAGGATATGATAAATGAATCTAATGAAATCAGCCTGAGCCAAGAGACTGAACCAGAACAGAGGGTGAATCTTAACATGAACACAAGTATGACAGGAATGGTGCAGGCTGGGCCCTCGGATGTGCCAGGTCCATGGAATACAATGGGCACATATGTCTTACTCAATGTGGGTGCCAAAAAGAGGAAAATTTGGGACTTTTTCAATGGCAGAGAGGCCATCAAAATTACTATCAAGATAATGCAACAACCCATGAGGATGATGGGGGAAGGAATCTGTGAGGATGGGGGGCTTGGCAGGAAAAGGGAAAACTGAAAAAAAGAACTTTTGGCTTAGTGAATTTATTACATTAAAATGCTTTATGTATTCTGATTGTCTAAGGCTACTGGTTAATTGGTATGATATGGGAAACAGAAAATGGAGATGCTAAGACAAATCTGATATATAAATAAATGTTAATCTGTTAGAATAGACAATAATTTCTATGCATAAAGTGAAATATATAGAACAGAAGGTAGCTCTTATAATAGCCCATAAAATATTAACTTGAATTAGAGATGATTGCTGAAATTAGGCTCTTTTTGGAAGAATGGGTAAATATACTGTGTATGATATATAGAATATATATAGTTACCCAAATGTATCCTTAGTATCAAAGAGCTAAATAGTGAGATTGAATAGATTGTTGAGATTAGATAGACTATATGCTTTGTATTAAAATAGATGTAAGTAAAGATATATAGGATAGGTATGAGATAGTAAGGAAACTAAGTATGAAAGTACGTTCATTTAAGCTGGGAAAGGAGATATAAATTATCCTGGGCTGAAATGTTGGGGAAAACTGTGATTGAATCAGTAACAGGACAGAAGACAAGCAATATATTTATTCTATGTAATTTAGTGTAGAAAATAAAAAAATCTTCCCAATGTTGTGAAGTTTTTGGTTCAAGAAATAATGAGAACAAAAGAGAACTGATTAATGCTCAGGCATAGGAAATAAAGCAATGGCTGTCCCGACCCAGACAAGGTTCATAAGCGGGGTTTCTTTGCCCACTCCAATGGATCCTTGGCACCATAGAGTTCAGACCAAAAACATGATCTGGAGGGAGGATCTGGGAGACTATTTAGCCCAGCTCCTCCATTGCTCTTCATTCTTCTTGATTGGGAGCTCAGAAGGAGCAGAGCTTGCATACCTTGGAAATTACTTTTGGTTTTTTAAGCCTCGTGGCTGCTGCTGGAGCTGGCCTGTGCATCAGCCAGGCTGAGGGTTTGAGGCTGCAAAGTCCATTATTTTGGGCATTGTGCTTATCTTAATTAATTCCTTTGAGTTCGTGCTGCTGTACTTGAGGGAGGAAGGGAAGGGGCAGGGGAGGGAAAGAAATACTCTCTTTGTTGGGTGGTAGTGCTGGCAGGGGCTTAAATTTTAGGGGGAGTTAGTCTTGCATCCACCAAACAAGTCAACCCTTTGTAGGCCTTTATTTGTGTGATTAATTTTAATTGTGTTGTGGTCTGGAGGTTTTAGTTTGTTTGTGATCCATAGAGTTTAGGCTTGAGTTTAATTTTCCTTCATTAGTAGCCAGATCTGTTAGAGAGTGCCATGGCCTCCAAGAAAGGAAAAGGGAAGGCAAGAGGACAGCCCCAATAATAATAATAATAATAATAATAATAATAATAATAATAATAATAATAATAATAATAATAATAATAATAATAATAATAATAATAATAATAATAATAAAGAGATGGGCACGAAATGAACAATTTTTCGTTTCCATTTTCATTTTTTCATTTCGTTATGTAACGAAATGACAAACGAATTTTGTCTCTAAAATGAAACAAAACGAACAGAAACACCAGAAATTTTGCCATGTGTTTCATTTCCGTTACTGCAATATGAGTGAATTGCTTAAAATCCTAAAAAAATCACAAAAAATGAAATAAATGGTAATGAAATGGTAACGAAACAAACGAAAACAAAAATAATTTTTTTGCAAAAATTTGCAAAAAAAGAAACAAACCGAAATGGACCCTCCAAACGACAAACGAAATGCCATTTTTTTATTCGTGCCCATCTCATCATCATCATCATCATCATCATCATCATCATCATCATCATCATCATCATCATCATCATCATCATCATCATCATCATAATAGTAGTAGTAGTAGTACTACTACTAACTAACTAACTAACTAACTAACTAACTAACTAAAACTAACTAACTAACTAACAATAAAATACACTAAGATGCCCCCCCCGGGCCTCCATCTCATCCAATGATGAGGACACAAATAATGGGGCTGTCTGGAATAACTGAGTCGCCTCAAACAAGAAGGGACTGAGGCCCAATGGTGGGAGCAGGATTCGGGGGGGGGAGCAGGGCCAGAAGGGAATCAAAGGCACATGAGTTGGCAGAGCTTAAGGTGATGGGAGCTCTAATGATTTTTTGCTTCAATTACAGTATCTATAGAATGAGCATACAGGGTCATCTCATGGGGAGGAGCCTTCTATGTCTCTGTTTGAACAGAGCAGTGATCACCCACCTCTGTCCAGTAGGAGTCTGCGGAGCTGGCCAGTACTGAGCATGGCTGGGCATTTCTGATGGTGCTGGTTGCACAGAAGAACTGGTGCCTAGCCAAGGAGGCAGCATTGTTGGAGTCAGCCACACAGCAGGTGTTTCGTCTCCAAGTGAGTACACCACACCACACTTACTGCACACACCAGCTGAGGCTGGGCGGTGAGGTACTGGGAGCCACCTGATGCCAGTCCTCTCTGCCTCACCTTTGCCTAACAAGCACAGGCATTGCAAGGGGAGAGCCACATAGTCAGCTGGGACAGCCCAAAGCAGCAAGAACAGGTATGCTGGAGGCACAGGGGTGCACATTAAGGTTCCCCCCTCAGGTATGCCTGAGGTGTCAGTATTGGATCTGCCAGAAGGTTGGGAATCCCTACTTTTTGGTGATCACCTATCAAAGCCTTGATGCCTTTGATTTGCTTAATAGATAGATCAGAGGACATTTGAGAGATTGGAGGAGAAGGAAAGAGAGAATTAGAAGACACAAGCCTCAAAAGTGTTGGTCTAATTGGCTGTCAGCATTCTTTATCTATACTGGTAATATAGTGAGGGCCCACACTAAGAGGGCATTGGGATTGATCCAATATCTGACCTTGATCCACAGGTTGCACATGGATTGTCCAGGTGCTGCCTGGATGCAATATGATGTAGGGTTCAGGGTGTACATGGACTGCTGCCTGAGCCTGCATTGGGAGGGGCCCCATGACACATTATGGTTTAGGGCAGGCATGTCTAAACTTCAGCTCTCCTGATGTTTTGGACCACAATTCCCAGAATTCTAAGCTTAGACTGCCAATGGCAAACAACTGTGGGTGTTACTGTCCAAAATGTCTGGAGGGCCGAAGTCTGGACGTGCCTGCTTTAGGGTCAGGTTGCCACCATGCCCCACGACGGGAGAGCGCTTTGGCAGTGGACTGGGAGGGGGCTGGGTGATTTACTATGGCTCACCAAGGAGAAGGCCAAGTGGTTCAACCCCACTTGGGCTGATGGGATTATAATTCCAAGGGACCTGCGGAACGCACCAGTGCAGGTTTAAGCATAATTGCTCCGGCTGTGGAGATTTGCAGGCTGACAGAATGCAGCATCCTTCTGAGAAGGGAAGTTCTCTGAATCCATTTCAAAGAAGAGAATAATACAACATAGCACAGTACCTGCTTGTACTACATTCCAGGTCCCCTTGACAGAATAAACACAATAAAATTGTGGCTCATTTTGAAACCAAATGAACGCATCTTGCCTCTTTATTCCAGGCCTGGTGGGAAAAGCAAAATGCCATGAAAGAAATGCTGGTCCAGATGGCTGAAGCAAATTATTGAGTTTCATGTTTAACAATTTCTTATATGTTTGTTCAGCATTGTTTGTCTAGGCTAAATGTGGTAGACTAACCTTTGAAATGTGTAAATCGATCTCTTTCCTTGATCATCATGTTTTTGACTCTGCAAACAACAGCTGACATTTAGAGATATCATGGCCAAGAACAAATATTTCTCTCAACTGCATTTAATCAGGGTTTTCCAATAGCGAGGGAGGCTAGGAATCAGCTTTTTAAAAATACGGCCCAGTTCATACAGCACATACATATCGACCATCTTGAGTGTTTATATCATATCTAGATAGCTCTCCTACACTCCTCAGATGCTACCCCCTTTGTAGTCTATTTGTTTTTTTCTTTAAGAGAAAGATTATGCTTCTTTTTATTCTTTCTCTCTGAGCAATAATTACTTTTTCTGAAGGCACTAGCCCTCGAGACAACCAAATGCTATACCTTGATGGGTCTCATAAACCACACCAGTTTTTTCTTGATCTTGGTTGTAAATTTCCTTATCTGCATTTAATTGAGGGTTTTACATGAGAGACCAGCAGGATGTTTGCACAGATATAATCCCTTGAACTTTTATTTTTAAACCAGTCTTTCCCACTTTGGGATCATATCCCATTTTTATTTCCTCCTCTGAAGTCAAACACATTTGTGCCAGATGTTCATAGTAGTTGTCTTTCTATATGAGAGCACGTGTTTCATGTCCTTTTCTGGGCACTATTTAGGACTAGAGATGGAGATTATTTGAAAAATGAATCATGTTTTTATGAATTTGGTTGATTTGTCAAAACTGACAGTTCATATTCATGATAATTGGAGCCCTTCAACAAATACAAACTGATAAATTTTAAGTATTTTCTTCATTAATTTGTTGGGTTTTAAAATGGCCTCCATGGCATCTAGAGGCACCAAAAATAGAGAGAAGTATCACCTGACTCTCCTTTTCAACAACACCCCCCAGGTTTAGTGGAGAATGGAGTTTTGACATTTTAGCTACACACCCCCAAATAGAACCTTCCAGGAAAGTTCCCCTGGGTATCTAGAGACTCCAAACTGCAAAGAAGTTTTCTCTGAATCTACAGTTCCTCTATGTTAGGTGAAGATTGGGTTTCCCCAACCCAGTTTCTAAAGAAAATTTCCCTAGGGAGTCCCAATTTGTGGTGGATGCATAACTCAGATGTTTCAAACTCGATCTTAACCAAAAATTAGAGGAATTGTAGAGAAGTGTTGGGAAATCCCTCTTTGAATGTTTGTTGCTTCTAGGTCACTGGAGGGGCACTTTACTGGTGGGGGGCTCTTTGGCGATACATAGTTCAGACTCCTGAACACCACTTTTACCCAAACTTCCAAGCCTTGCAGGGAAAAAAACAGAAGAAACATCCCAGAAAACTTTAAGCCTAGAGATGCTGGGGGGCATCTTCCAGATAACCTCACCTGGATGACTGAGAATCCTCACAGACATGAATATGGAAGCAACTAATTGTTTTTATGTGAGATGATAGAACAGACAAGCTTTGCAACCTTCAGAGTATTCCATTGTAATGACATAAATAACATTCTAAGTTCAAATGTAATACTATGTATCATGAGGAGGCATATTCAATGCTATGCTTATTGAAACTTATTCTGATTTCATATTGGCCATCACTGTTCAGAGAAGTGATCACAGTTAACCCTGAAAGCATCATAAAAACACAAGTACAGCTTGCAGGCCAGGTGGTTTGGCATTTGGAAGTTCCTCTTCTCACTGTGACCAGGATGTTCAGCTTTGTTATAAATTTATTCCTATGAAGATATGCATGTATTTCTGTTACTTTTGAGACATCTGATCTGAACCGTGGAGTTACAGCCATTCCCCAGTTCTACAGAACATATTTCTTAGATAAACCTCTTTGAAATAGTTGTTAAAGGACCATTGTGTGTGTTGGGTTGTCTTTTTCCTTGCCTTTTTAATGTGTTCAGTTGAAAGCTGCCAGACATTTCAAACCTTTTTTTAAAAAAACAGAGCTGGTTACTTGGAGAAAAACAGGTATAGAAAGTTTGGGGTAGAAATTTTCCCTTGCCTTGTTGCTATACACAAAGATATTTAATTTTATAATCTGCTGTGATTTCCGTTCTGACTTCTGCCAACCCATTTTTCTTTTGTAAAGGCATGCAGTGGTTTACTGATTCCTTCTTCTAGGGCAGTGGTGGCAAACCGACACACCAGATGTTTTGGACCACAGCTCCCACAGTCCTTTGTCACTGACAATACAGGCTTGGAAGTCTGGGAGTTGGAGTGCCAAAGGTTTGCCACCACTGTTCTAGGGGGGGCTCTGACTCCTCTCAAGGGAGCCACAATTGGGAATCTGACTCCCATTCTGACTCTTCAGTCGAGTTCCCAATTCACTGTATTATCAAGCCAGAATAATTTATGCAGATTTTTAATTCAGTTGTTCCACTTAATTACACATCTAATTACTTTGTTGAGAGGGCTGGGACCTTTTGCTATCTAGGGCACTTGTTACACCAATAAGATTATCTCTTTAACAATCTAGACTTTCTTTTCTACTTATGGGTCACTCTCCTCTACTTCTACTTCTTAGATTAAAAAAAAAATCCTTGCATGGGCCTTTGCATAGTGAGGGAAAACCAGAAAGGGAAGAACCACACTCCTTTTGCATAGCTTTAAGGCATCCACATGGAATCCCTGGCCTATGGGAATTCCCCATTTGCACCATCAGCTTCCTAAAAACATGGGTGAGGCTTTATAGTGAGTCAAAGCCTTTATCTGTCTTGCCCACTACACACCAATGGGGAAACATTCTCTGGGGTTTCAAGCAGTATTCTTTCCAGGCCCTAGCTAGAAATTGAATCCTGAAACATCCCTATGCAAGGCACGTGCTATGGCCCCTTGACCAGCCTTCAAGGGAGAAGGCGGGTATCTGCAAGTCTCCAGTATATCGGAATGAGAGATAGGCATGAGCTAGAAAACCAGTGGTTCACGATGGTTCATGACTAGCCACAAACCACAAGCCACCATGAACCACCAGAAAAAAATGAACTGGTTTGTGATTTGTTTTCCCAGTTGGTGCCATCGGACCCTGCTGGCTGCCTATGCCTATGCCTCCCCAGGTGCATGCTCAGAGGTGGAATTAGTCTCCTGGCAGGGAAACATGAGTGCTGCATCTGAGCATGTGTCCACCTATCAGCTGGACATTGGGCAGCCAGAGTGGGCCTGCTGCCTCGGAGATGCACCCAACATCAAGCTGATACTCAGAGGCAACATCTGGTTCCTGGCATAGAAGCCCCCGTGTCAAAGGAAGCAGCAGGGGCAAAAGCAGGAGCAAATAGATAGAGGTAACGGTGGCAGTGGGAAGGGGCAGTGAGGCATCCCATTTTGCCAAAGCAATTGAAATGCCAAAAGGGGAAAAATTGGCATCTCATTTACTTTGACACAATAGGGTCCACTAACCGGGTGGTGAAACAAACTACAAACCAGCCCAATTCATTGAAGGTTTTGGTCCATGATTCTTTTTGTGTGTGTGTCCATCTCCAATGAAAATTAATCCCCATGTGATGGGCAATCTCAGTGAACAATCTCTTAAAGTCATCCCAAGCCAATCACATTGTCAGAAAGCATAATCCAACCAGTTCTGGCAAGAGAAATTTAGAACATTGACCCTGAGGGTTTAACTAGTTTGAGTTTGGTTATGAGTAGAGATGGGGCACAAATTTAAAAAAAATGAATGGCAGCATTTATCAAAAATAGCTGATTCATCTAATATTTGCTTGGTATTCGTCAAGTCTGGATACCCTGTCAAGTATGAAGTGATGAATATTAACCCAATAATACCATTCCACGGGTAACTGGTTTTTAGTGTTTTAAGTTATACTAGCTTTAGTCCATTTGTTTTTAATAAGTTGGGACTATTTCAGGACAGAAACATATGTTCAGGCCATCCTATGTAGAGTGTGTGTGTGTGTGTGTGTGTGTGTGTGTGTGTGTGTGTGTGTGTGTGTGTGTGTGTGTGTGTGTGTGTGTATACATGAGTGTACACATTTGTGTGATCACACACATCTTTTTGCATTGATATACAATATAAACTCACCATTTTAATATTTGCCAACATACAAACCCAGGTGCCATGAGGTCTTCAACAGATGATTGATGCTGTGCCAAGCAGATAGACCCACGTTCACACTCTACCCTCAGGTACTCACCTGCAGCCGAAGGGGAGACTTAGAGAGAAATCAGCCAACCCAGAAAATTAGCATCTGATGAAAAATAGTGTTCTTCTCCACCAGGACATGCCACCAGCCTTCTTTAGATCCATTTGTTTTTCTTGAAATTCTTTGAAGGCTTTACCCCATAAGTGCATTTTGCTTCAGAATTTAATTTGGGGTGAGAAAGTGTAATCTCCAGTGCAATCCAGACTGAAAGAATGTCTAATATTACATATCTGTGGAGATACTGCTGCTAGTGCCTTCCTGTATCAAGTGTAGTATGTGTATAAAACTTATTTATACATGTTGCATACAAGGGTGTATTATTCCCATAAAAGCATTTTTATTCTTAAATGTTATCAGCTGAGACTTTGTTGTTTATAATGCCAAACTTCAGGTAGTTGCATGCCTGTCCCTTTGGGAATGAAATGGTTCCATTCTGAAAAGTTAGGCCCCAAATATGTAGAAATATATTCACTTTTAAGTGAAAATATCCAAATAATCCTGAGTGGCGTCCGTGAGATCCTCAGAGAAAGCGGAGGATGCCAAATGGAAACAAGAAAATTTAAATGGCTTTTGATATCATAAAGAGAGAGATTATAAGGGTCAAGCTAGACACTAGGAACTGCACATTGTTAAAAGAATAATTCTTGGAGTATTTAAGAGCTGAATCTGAATCTGTGTGATAACACAAGCTTTCTCACTTCCCTGTCTTGACAGTTGGGTGCCTTGTTTGATAATTAAGGGCTGGAAATGGCACAGAGGCATTTTTCCTTGCAAGTCCAATTTCTCAGGTACACATTTCCATGGACTTGAATTGCGTTCTCATGGTATATTATCTGTAATTTGTCTTTCAGATGTGTGTCATGAGATAAAATCCTATTCACATAGTAAATGTGGACATGAGGGGAAAGGAAACAAAACAGGATCAGTGTACTTTTCCTTGTTTTCCAGAATTTCCACTACTGCATAATAATAAAATATTGCAGCCAGCTCCAAAACTAAGTTTTTTAGATCCATAAAGTGTACTAGGAGAGGGTTTTGGAAAAGTAAGAAAGGAAGGGGGAGGAGGAAGAAAGGTGTGTGTGCATTTCTCAAATCCATCATCCTTTTTTTTTTTTTTTTCCAAAGTGATTCCTTTCCAACTAAGCCGAAACTACATAGAAGCTGGTTTCCCTCCAGAGCTTCTTCCTAATTGGTAGAATCCCAGCTATGAGTAATTGCACTCAAAGAGGGAAAGTGTCCCAGTATATATTTTAGCATTCTATTCATTTATCCAGGTAGTACAAAGAACCTGGACTGTTTCAAAGAGCCTACCAGTTCTCTTAGTCAAAACTCACTCTCTCTCCAGGAATTCATACAATGCAACATTTCACACCATGAGGATAAGAAAATTAGAACATGAACATTATATTAGAAACCTCAGAAAGAGATTGGGAAGGAAGGAACCTCCATAATTTTTCAGTTCATTTAGCCAATGTAGCAAAATCTCTTTCCTTAACCAACAAATTTAACAGTAAAAAAAGAAAATTTTACTTTGTCTTTTCTAGGCATACAATGGGATGTTTGCATTGTTTCACTCTCCTAGCTGTACAGTCAAAAGCATGTAATCACAAATAAATACTATAAACTAAAGGAGTGTCCCATAAACAATTCCAACTTGATATGTATACATAACTCAAATAATTCACGGCTTGAGGACCATAACAAATTTTAATGTGCATTTTTACAGAGTAAACAGAGGGTTGCATTGCCATCTGCAAGGGCTCAGACCAGCAAAAAGTGAATGTATGAATTACGAAATCCCACACAGTACTGAATTACAAATTAAAATGAATGTGTTGCTGAAAAGGAAACAGATGTACGTTGGTGGCACCACACTGAGATAATATTCAAAACTGGCTTGCAGGATAGACCACAGAATGTCGTTTCTGAAGTTATAGCACACATGTAAGCAATTTACAGGAGTTAAGTTAGATTTGCATATACAGGAGTTGCAAAATCAGGGAAAACACAGCAAAATAGAGAACACACACAAATAAAATATGTATTTATAGAAACCGTCAAGTGCTCCACAGCTCTTGGCCAGGGCCAGCAACTGCCACCATCAAACAGGAAAGAAATCAAGAAATGGAGGAGGGGAGTCAAATGAGAAGAAAACCCATGAGAGGCTTCAATCCTTTCTTGCATGTCTTCCACAAGTGTTATCCTCTTGTACAATGAGCAGCTTGGAGGGTCTGTGAGATATTTCACCTAGAAATGAAACACTTTCAAAACACAACTCCACTCCCATCCATTTTTGCAATGATGTTGTTGCGCACATCCTGTACGTTGGACAAGTTTTGAGTTGGACTTAGGAAAGGGAGACTTTTCAGAACTTTTATCCCCATCTGCTTAAAGCAGTGCTTTTTCCAGATGTAAGGAGAACAAATGTCCAGTTTGGTAGTATTCAAAATGTACAGCCAACCTCTGAATAGCCAAGGGAATACAACAGGTCCCTCAGTTGAATCAAAAAGGGAGAAAAAGAAAATAAAATGTTGTTGACACGCTGAATAATGTTCTGTTACACCATTCCCAGTCTCCTCAAAGAGAAGAGTAGTGATACATTCCAAGAAAGTAAGAAATGAAGAAACTATGTGCTAGCTTCTTCTCTGCCTTTTTTTTTTTTTTTTTGAGATTTTGTTTAAGAATTTGTTAAATTTTTTTTTGGTGTGTGTTATGTCCCGAAGAAGGTGCTCCTTTGTGTAGAGAGTTAGAGTACATTGGGTGCAGGGTGATGGTTGGAAGTTAGGGTCAACTTTGCTGTCCGCTCCGTAGGTTTTACAGGCGATTTGCTCTTTGCTTTAAGAAGAGAAAGTGATATTGGAAAAAGTCAGCACTTTTTAGATTAAAGCAAAGCACCCTTCACAAAGCCACAAACAAGAAGCAGGACAGAAAGTCCATGGCTTGTAGCTATCCTCGCACCTGCGGAAGAAGTTATAAGATATTCGCTCATCTTGCAGATTTCCAATGCTCCTTTATAAGGCTGTTTAAACATATACATTTATATATTTAATTAGCTCGCCAGCTTGGCTCTTGTGCCCAATGACTGTCTTGGCATGCACTGCAAATAACAACACATACAAAGTATTTCAGTCCCATGGAGGTGCTTTGCTTTGGTGTCTTGTATGACTCTTTTCTTTCCCCAACAGTGTAGTCCAATTATTATATGGCAAAGGGAACAAACTGAAGTGCATTCCACCTCAAAGCATTTGTAACAAAAGAATTCATACATTAGCGCAAAGACAAGAGCACTATACAACATCGCCTTGGGAAAATAATAATTGAAGATATATCAAAACACTTTTGTGCCCACGCCTCTAACTGATACAATGCTGGGATAAGTGCCTGAATTAAATGCACTAGCAATGTGAAGAAACCTATTTTCCCCCATATATATTGTCATATATAAAATAAATAATAAAAAGAAGGTATACAGACTGTTCATGTAACCTTATAATTGCTGAATAAATTAAGTAAATGCTAAGGCACACTGATATAATTGCAAAACCATTTATAATCTGATACACCCTTTACAGACCTATCCTTGTGTTTGACATCCCTGGTAGTCTGCAAAAATAAGGCCTTGAACAAACGTGGCAATCCCAGCTAGAGCAGTCCATGGAACCAATGAGATTTACACAATTTTTAACCTGTAATTCTGCAACTGTGAGTCAATTATTTGAAGGGATCTACTTTGATGGAATGACTAGCTGGGTTTAGGCCATAAGTCAACATATAATGGACTCACATTGCTTAGGCAGAAGGCAAGTTATGCAGTAGAGCCTCATGCTACAGTGGTTTAACTGCCATACTGCAAATCAAGAATCTCGTCATGACCTGGGTTTGGTCCTGATGGGCTCAAGTAGCTGACTTGAGGTAGACTCAACCTTCCATCCTTCTGAGGTTGGTAAATTAAATACTCAGTTTGCTGGGGGTGGCAGGGCAATGGGTAATCTGCATAATATAACTTTAAATTATTCAGAAAGGGCTTTAAGTGCTATGGGGCAGTATAAAAGCAGCACAATTTGCTTTGGAAGTCCAGAATGACTGTCTGGCCAGTATTCTAAAGAGGTACCACTGAATAGAAAGTCCTGTAAGCATCGTAATGCAGGATGATACCATTTGAGTAGTGCCACTGCCAAGAAAAGTGCAGGTTTTTTAATGTAGCTCACTGCTTGCACAATGGTAACACTTGCACAAGTGGCAAAATACCATGTTATTTTACTAGCAGGACTTTCCACTCAGCAGAAGCTTAAGAGGTTTCTACCTCCATTTGTAAAATTGAAATATACTGGAAGAAAAGGAAAGGAAATGTTTTTAAAAAATATATCTGTAGAATATTATTTACCCATTAGACTATTGCTTGCACATATACAGTAGATATGGATATACAGTATAGCCCAATTGCAAAAGAGGGTTTCTTTGTCCTGCTTTACAATGCTAGGGTTTATCTCAATAGTAGATCATCTGGAAGGCCCTGGAATCATTCCCTGCCTTCACAAGTGTAAAGATGATGGGAAGCCGCCAAATGCATCAGACTGTAATGAGCAATCGTGAGCCAGCGGATACACTTTGACATTTACTAATGGCTTGGTACTAGGCCGCAGGCCAAATGGGCCATGGGGGGGGGGGAGGGCTCATCTTGGGAGTGGTCTCAACTCAGCCAAGGGTACATGATCTTTTGAATTAGCCCTTTGTCTGTGTTTCTCAATTTGAGTTGAATTTGGAACTTTTAGTGTTCTTTGCATTTCAATATTTTCTTACATCTCTTCCCAAACAGTGGGGGGGTATCTCACAACATGACTTGGATGAGGTCTCGCCTGAGCTTTGAGAGGCCCTGACAGGCAGATGTTTATGAAATAAAACGAATCTATCCTCTTAGGGGCATTGAAATTCTATATCAGACTCAGTGAAATTCTGTGTCATTTGGTTCCCCCTAGAATTCAGTATGCCCCTTGCTTCTGCTCCTCATCTGACCCTGCAGAATTAGGTGATGAAAGGCTAAAGCCCCCTTCATATTCCTGCTGCTGAGCAATCTTCAGCACAGAAAAAAACTGCACAACAACAACAACATTTGTCATTAGGTTCAATGGAGCCCATAGGTGTGCCAAAATCCAGCATTGGGGTGGCTTCCATGAGTTTTAGTCACCAGTATCTGACAGGTATTCATATTAGAGATGGGCACGACTCAAACAAATGGTGTTTCGTTTGTTGTTTGGTCGTTTAGGGGTCCGTTTCGGTTCGTTTTCGTTTTCGTGACTTTTTTGCAAAAAAATTTCATTTTCGTTTCGTTAGGTAACGAAACAAAAAATGAAAACGAAAACGAAAAATTGCTGTTTTGTTAGCATTCTTTTTAGTTCAATGCATCTGCTGCAACGAAAACGAAAAACCCGGCAAATTTGGTCATTTCATTTTTGTTTTCGTTTTGTTTAAAAAAATTCTTTTCATTTTCATTGCGTAACGAAATGAGAAAACGAAAACGAAAATGAAAAATTGCTCATTTCGTGCCCATCTCTAATTCATATATTATTCAACTTACATGACTCGAAATAAGGAAACAGCACTCTGTGTGTGTGTGTGTGTGTGTGTGTGTGTGTGTGTGTGTGTGTGTGTGTGTGTGTGTGTGTGTGTGTGTGTGTGTGTGTGTGTGTGTGTGTGTGTGTGTGTGTTAGATTAAAATAAATGAAGAAAGAGGGAAATGGCAAGCAATGGGTTGTAAATGAAAACACTTTAAATGTTTTGCCCTGTCATGTGCTATTTAGCCTGCTTTGATCTGTCACATAAGCAGCTGGTCTTTCTCCTGTCCCCTGCTCCATATGAAAAGTGCTGGCTCTCCAAAGGATGAACAAGAATATTGAAGACAAAACTGGAGTTCTTGCTAATATAAAGTGCCTACATGTGGCAGGAACCTCTCCTCCGCTCATCTGTCACCTTCTCATGAAGAAATCAGCAATAGAGATGAGGGGGAGTAACACTCACATGATGAATGAAAACAGGGCACGTCATGCCTGAATTGAATCATATTGGTGGCCAGATGACAGCAGTTTATTCTTATGCACTGCAATTTTCAGTCAAGGTTTACAAAAGGATCCAGGCATTACTCAGAAGATAAAACTTGCCTTGCATTATTCTCATTGCAGATTCTCATTGTCTCTACCTGCTATTGTTGAGTGGGCTTTTGGAAAGGAATAGTTTTGCACAGTGTCAACATGTGTCTGAGCCATACAGCCTTGCACCAAAAGAGCTTCCCAGAGCTTTGCATGGGCACATCTGTTGGAAGACTATTTATGGCTTCAGAAAATGCCATCATGAGTGGTAACTGGTGGTGGTGTTCCTATGGCAGTACAGTATTTATTTATTTATTTATTTATTTTAGAGTATTTTTACCCTGCCTTTCTCCTTGGAAAAGGACCCAAGGCAGTAGATAGCAAAGACCCTAAAAATAGCTAGCCTTACTTTTCAGGTTGGCTTTTCAATGCTAGGTTGTTTAGAGTACCCTCTATTTTTGAAATGTGGAGGTTTTAAAAGATTTAAATGTTTTGGATTTTTTTTTAAAAAATGACCAATGTCTAATGGCTTTTAATATGAGGTTTGTCTTTAATTTCTTATTATTGCTTGATTTTAATTGTTGTGAGCTGCCTTGGATCTCCTAGGAAAGTAAGCCAGCATAGTGAATAACTAACTAACTAACTAACTAACTAACTAACTAACTAACTAAGTAAATAAATAAATAAATAAATAAATAAATAAAAAATAAATAAATAAATAGGTCAAATATCCCCCATGACTGATGTTGCTCACCACAATTATAAATCCTGTTGTTGTAATTAATTTGGTCCAAACTGGCACAAAGAAGGCAAGAATTATCACTTTGTATTTGAACTGATCCCAATAAAAAATCTTAATAATAATTATTATGTGCCATCAATCTGAACAATTGGCAATAACTTATCTATGGGTTTCTATGTATAGCATAGTCCCATGTGATTTACCCTTTTCTTCTGGTGGTGCCCTGAGACTGTTCAACTGGCCCAAATCTACAGAGGTTGGCTTGCATCCTGAGACACACAATGGGGAATCCAGCTCCCATTCAGATGTATGACTCAATGAGCTATCCAGCCGATCAGGTGTCTCTCTACAGAAAATGGGATGCTGAGTGCTTGGATTGGTCAAAAGACTGTAACAATAAACTGACCGTTAGGTGCCGGCGAGCCGTGATTTCCGCGACTGTTTGTCCTCAATCCTCCATTTTGGATGCGGCGCCACCCCGAACGCCCGACCACGCCCTGAAGCGTGCTCCACAGAGGCCGGGAATCTCCCGCTCGCCGCATCCCGCATCCTGTTAAAAAGTATAATTATTTTTTTAACGAAATGCCGATGCATAGATATTTCAACCCGTTCTTTTGATCTTGCCTTCTGTAATCAGGGGCAGAGGGGGGCAAGCGTCCCGGGTGACGTGAGCAGAGCCCCTCCGCTGGCAAGGGATGGCGAGCTCAATGGCTGCGCAGAGGGAGGGGGGAGGGGTCCAAGACACCCCGCGTGCGCCCACCCAGAGAGCGGCGGCGGGGCACACAGGGCGATCTGAGAGAAGCCTCTCCCGCCCCGCCCCCAAAAAAACCAACCCAGCAGCTCTGCTTCAGGGAAACAGAAAATGGGATGCTAAAAGAAAGCAGAAACTGGATTGGTCAAAAGACATGTAACTAATAAAAACCTGCCCGGTGAGGACACAGAAAGAGGGGTGGGGGCGAATGGAGACTTACTGAGCAGTTCTTCGGAGTTTACTGAGCAGTGGAGTTTGAACTTTAACTTTGCCACTTTGAGGACAGAACCAGGTATTTTAGATTTAGCCTCTGATTGGATGTCAGGAAGAAAACCTTACATAACCCAGCCAAACAGCCCAAATAACTCACAACAACTGTTGGATCTGGAGAATTCATAGTGTTGAAGATATAGGATCCAGGCAAAATAAATACCTGGAAATGAAGACTTCAAAGGAATTCCTTGCTTATTTTCCAAAAGCAAGCAAACCCATTTCCAAATAACATGAAGTACAAAACACATCTGTTGTGCTCTGAGATACTATCAGCAGGAATTGAATCTCCTTGTCTAATGGCAGATGATCCATAATATATATTTCTGTCCTGAGTTATGAACACAGCTGTCAAAGGGTTGAAGTGAGCTCTTTGTGAAACAGAACTGTGGTGAAGTCCCACACTGTAGGTCTGGATAATGTGTAGATAAATTATAATGTGCCTAGAACTGGATGTCCTTTTGGGAGAGTATTGAAAAAGTATCCTATTTTCTGACATGATTGCTGTTCGAACACACTGAAAATATATTTACATTGCTTCAGTGTCCTTTTATTGCTTCTCGCCCTCACATTTTATGGCCTTATTTCCTCACACTACTCTGGAATTCTTTTGCCTGCAATGACCTTCCATTCAAGCAACACCCTCCCTTGTCCTCACTGATGCTGAAAATCCCAGTTAACATGCTACAAGAGCAGTGTCATCAAATGAAAATGAGGAGTAAGGGGGAAAGAAAGGATTTTTGCATTTAAAAAATTCTTCCTTGCCTTAATAGCATCCCCATAAATTTATATAGGAGCCAGTTGCTTTAGAAACAGAATGCATGTTATATTCATCAGAAATTTGTCTATGTTTGGCCAGTACTGTCATGAAGAGCTTCTAAATCTTTGTATTTTCAGTCTGAGAGGGGAAAATATTCTCTGTATTATAGCTAAAGTGAATCATAGCATTAATTCAGTTCTGTACACAACAGATGTAAGTGAAGGTTCAGCGGGACCCAACAATTTTGCTTAAATAAATGTGCATAGTAGAGATGGGCACAACTCAAAAAAATGGTGTTTCATTTGTCGTTTGGTTGTTTAGGGGTCCGTTTCGGTTCGTTTTCATTTTCGTGACTTTTTTTGCAAAAAAATTCATTTTCGTTTCTTTAGGTAACGAAATGAAAAAAATGAAAACGAAAACAAAAATTGCTGTTTCGTTAGCATTCTTTTTAGTTCAATGCATCTGCTGCAATGAAAACGAAAAACACGGCAAATTTGGTCGTTTCATTTTCGTTTTCGTTTTGTTTAAAAAAATCATTTTTTTTCATTGCGTAACGAAACGAAAAAACAAAAACAAAAATGAAAAATCGCTCGTTTCGTGCCCATCTCTAGTGCATAGGCTTGGTCTTTAAAATCCTTACACTTTCTGGCTTTTGCTTGCCTAAGACAACAATTCATTACCATAGACATTTTGTTTGTAAAGCTAACCAGGACCCAAAATCTCTTTGCATAGCTATGCAAATAGTATATTTTTTAGAAGTCAACTTCTCCAAGTTGATAAGTCACCATAGACTTTATCAGAGTCATGTAACTCAATATGCGACTTTTAATGTCAATGGTGATTTCTTAACTTTGTGACATTCATGAAGGTAAGAAGATCTGCACCTCAAAAGGGCTCCTCAGCCATAAGAATATTCTTGGACAGGACTAAAGCTTTTCCACAGTTGTACGAATATTGTGGGACTCTGTTTTCCTTGAAAACCTGACATATTATTTTATTAATATAGTTGCAAATTCTGAACTGTACCCTTATGTAGTTGCGTTATGTAGTTGCACTTTCATAGTGGTGTTATACTTGTAGCTGCTGCCACTTCTGCTCTGATGCCATTACTTGTTTGCACATCTACTAGTAAAAAGTACTTGGGTAAAATCTGATCAGAAATATGAAAAAGCAGTTGATATCTGGAGATAGGTTAAAAGCTATATAACACAAACTCATTCTTATTAAAAGAAAATATGCTTTTTGAATATAATATAGTTATATGTGAAAGCAGTTGGTGCTTCAGAAATGAACAATTATCATAGTTTATATTTATACAGCTTTTTCTATGGTTTTTACATTTGTTATCCTAATTGTTTGGGGGAATGAAATTTGGTGGATCTTCTAGTTTTACCAACTAGAATATATATATATATATATATATAAGTATATTTAATTACTGAGTATCTTTTTTGGGGAGAAGGGGTTGCTTCTTATATATACTTTTGATTTCCTTTGATGTGAAATCTCAAAAGCTGCCAACTGACAGATGCTGTCAGATACTAATTATGAATGCATTTTATCTGTCAGATCAAAGTTAACATTACAAGACAAATATTAAATACCATGAAATATGATACAATGATGGGTGTCTTTCAGCCTGGATTCTTGAAAGCTTTTCAGAAGTTTTCAATGACAGAATGTGATAACGAAGCCTTTTCAAGATCTACCTTTTTCAAGACTGCTGATGTTCTATAGTACATAGCTATAGATGAATGCTTGGGATGTCCTTGAAATATTCACATATGTTCGCAATGTGTAACCATGAGCTAACCATGAGGTAAGTTGTGTTCCACATGAGCTGAGATGCTATCTTAAAACTTGCCCTATTGTTCACTGTATAAAAATATTCCCTTGATATAGAAAGTTCATCAACTACCAGCTGAAATCATATTGTGTAAAGTAAACAAAGTCATATGCTTTGGTCTGGTCCATGGGGATAACTAAAAAAACACTCCAGACAATTCTCTGGAGCAAAGGCACATGCTGGTTGGGTGAGCAACACACACACCCTCACAAGAATACCAGCAGAAGCTTTTTGTGCAATCACAGAGAACAACCCAAAATATCCAATTTGGCAATAGAATTCCTGTCACTGTGCTATATCTTTGAATGTCAACAATCAGTCTTGCTTGAATCACAATTCTGGTCTGATTCAGAGGTAGTTCATCATGTCATTTTAATAGAGAAAATTACTAGTGGGATTCTCTCATAACAGAGAATCATGTGGCCTTTTTGTCTTGTGTTTCTTATTGGCTGAAACTCTCCATTCTAACACCTAGGAAGACCACTGCTCTGGTGATAACCAAAGTAGTTGTCTCCTGGCATAGCATAGGAAAAGACCCCCATCCAAAGTACATAAGCTGCTCTAGGCTAAAAATAATATCTTTTGTCTGTTCTCTATCGGAGCCAAACAAAATACATAATAAGTCACACTTTGTCATGATCTCTGTTGGAACTGGACAAGATAGCCTGCATGCAATGTGATTATTTCCAGAGGTGACATGGCCCAATGAAACCTGTGTGAAATCTGTGTGGATTTTTTCCAGTCCAATCAGTTATAACTATCTTAGCACTTTCCAAGGCACAAGAGGATAACCTGTGGCCTTTGCATCTAAAATTATAATGCTATACTACAATATAGTAAGAGAAAATAAGCCCTTATATTAAATAAAGTTCTGTTCTGAACTAAAAGTTCTAAAAGAAGTAAGAGGTCTTAATGGAAGTTAAACTATAAATTCTTGAATACCATAAAATAGAAGAGGACTTCACAGGAGTGTTAATTGTATTTCGGCCCCCAGCAAGCAGATAATTAAATTGCAATGAAATAAAGAGACATGCAACACTTGTGACAGGGGAAGAGCTGACCATGATGCATCTTCTGCTTAGGAAGGACATTGCATACATCCCAGTCCATCTTGCTACAGACGAGTCAGAGGCTAGGCTTACTGTGAATGCAAATTTCTAAAGGCATTTCTCAAACTAAATCATCCTCTGGAGACTAGAAGCCAGTAGTTTTTTGTTATGTGACAGTACCGTGCAAGTGATACGTATGTTAAGAAATCAGTAGCTGTGACCAAAATAGACATGAATGAGAGGGAGTATTTTTCTTAATATTCATTCATTGTGTTTTATGACAATGGCTTCTACAGTATCATGCTAATGAATTATTACATGTTCTTGAGTTACATCTTTAAGAAGGTTGTTCAGTCACTGTATTGGATAGGACAGGGATGGTGAACCTTTTTGGGACCGAGTACCCAAACTCAGCTGTGGTGGCCGTGGCGGTGCTGGTGGAGGGTCGAGATCGGCAGCAGCGTGGCGAGGGGGCGAAGGCAGCAAGGGTGATGGAGGGGGTGTGGTCAGGGTCATTGTTGTCCCTGGTGGGAGGGGCAGGGATGGCGGCGGAGGCGGGGTCAGGTTGGCGGCAGCAGGGGCGAGAATCACGATGGTGATGGGGAGGTGGTGGCAGGGGGTTGGGATCGGCAACAGCGGGTGGTCAGGGGGGGCGAGGGCAGCAAGGGTGACGGGGTCAGGATTATCGGTGGCAGCGGGAGGGGCAGGGATGGCGTTGGTGATGGCATTGGTGATGGCGGCGGGGTCGGCGGAGGTGAGGTCAGGGGCGGCAGGGGGCGTCAATGGCAATGGTGATGGGGATGGCCATGGTAGGGACGGCCTGGCACACAACATGCTCCCTGCCCCCTGCATTTTCCCCTCCACAAATTCCTCCAGTGGAGGGGGAAGGGGGGACAAGGAGCATGTGGCGTGCCAGGTGAAAGCTCTTTCCGTGACACCTTTGGTACGCATGCCATAGGTTTGCCATCCCTGGGATAGGACATCTGGGAGTTATAGAGTGCGAAACAATACATTATATTGCTTAGTGTCAACAATAATATTAATGTTACTTCCAAAATACTGATTTTAAAGCATTGTGTTTATTGGTGGGATATTGACCAAAAGAAAATAACACATTTTAAGAATGATGCATGAAAATTATTTTCACAATCTGATGTGAGGTTACTGTCACTACAACCTTTACTGCTACTAAGACATTGAAAAAAACCCAGACTCCTCCTTCAGTTCTTCCACCATTCCCTGCTACTGTGAATAAGTAATATTAATGTTCTAGATCAGGAATTGCAAGTCTAGTCTTGACAGGTTTGAACCATAGATGTGTCATGCTGGAGTTCCTTGGTCCATGATGATACTTTGGTGCATATGTCAGCCAAATGATTTGGAGGGAAGGAAGATATATAAAGAAGCAGCAACACTGAGGGCTAAATTAGATATTGAAAATAGCCTCTTATTAGAACTGGAAAAATACCAGTGGAGGATAAAATGTGATAGAACTATTCTTTCATGACTGAGAAATCAGACTTCAAAGCAATCCCATGCTGAAGTCCTGAAGACCAATCACAAAATGAAATAATCAAAATAGAATCATTATGGAACGTGAGATAAGCTATGAGTGTCCACTCCCCTCATATCCTATGAAATTTCTTCTGTGAAATTGTGTTCTCCTTAGCATTTTTGTGCTACAGTTCTTCATTATTTACTTCCTAATTTCTGAAACCATGGTGTCAGTCTCACCTCCTTCTAGTTTAAAAAATGCCACACTACATTTTGGGGCTTTCAAAATGCATGTAAGCAAATTCAGGGAACCCACTGGTGCCCATATCTGTTCTCTCTCTTTTTGCCCCTGAACTAGCTCCCACACAAGGCCTATGTATCTTCTCTTCACCAAGAATTGTTCTATCATTGATTGCTTTTCTGCGGCACAATCTGTCATCTAATTATTTGTCCTCTTTCAGCATCACACAGTCACACAGACACACTCTTGGCTTCTTGCTCTTTCTGTCACGTACAGTCCAGTAATCATGCTATAAGTGATGCCCTTTCTTTATGCCCCCCCTGACTCTGCAGTGATCACTTTCAGTTTATTCTTATCAAATCTGGTTATGCACGCCCAATAGAATCTCCAATTTTTGCCAATTATCTCCACTTTTGCATGTTCACCCTACATTCATAGTCCTATAAATCATCACAGAAGATGGAAATTATCATTATTGCTGTGCTTTTCTTTCTTCATGCAAAGGGCTCTCCAATCAATGAAAGCAAATGCAACTCAACAATATACATATATGTCGTTTTAATTTTTAAGGTAAATGCATTTTGTTGCTTTGCTTGGTTAATAAATAGATGCTAAGAAAATTCTAATACAATTTAGGTACATGTTTGATTTTAGCTTCTTAAATTAGCTGGTTGACCTAATTACCACTAGAAAAGTCATGCTCTCCTGCTTTCTGGACTGCTATATGGCTAACATTAATGTCTCACTCTAATCCACATCAAAGGTGCTTCCAGAGAGAGAGCACTATATGCTGTCAAATTGTTATTTTTCTGATATAACCACAACTGGAGTTCTTACAGATTTCTGCCATATTTATAGTATGGGGAAGAAGAGTCTGCTTATCTGAATGTATGATCTTGTACCTGTATGTCCAGCCACATCAGTGAGATGGAACACTATGACTTCCCACAGGTTTGTACACAGTTTTCAAGCACACACAGTTTGGTTTATTCTCTTCTAGATGGAATTTGAAAAAGGAAAACAGCCAACCAAGAACGACTAGGGTTCATGGCTTCCTCATTAATGACAGAATACCAGAACACGTGTTTGTATTTTCACCACTAATATTTTGGATCAGAAATGGAACTGATTCATCAAAAGTCTCTGCTACTGTTGATTTGTGACCTACCACATTTAAAAAAGAAGACAATTCTGATTTGTTTTCCTAACACAGGGTCTCCAGAGAAGCTTGTTGTTGTTGTTGTTGTTGTTGTTGTTGTTGTTGTTGTTGTTGTTGTTGTTGTTGTTGTTGCTGCTGTTGTTGCTGCTGCTGCTGCTGCTGCTTGTTGTTGTTAAAAGAACGTGGTCTATAAAACTGGATATGAGCTGTGCTCTCCTCTCCCAGCCTACTTTGATTTGCTCAGTCCTTTTTGCTGAATTTCAGCCCTCCCTGGTCCAATGATGGCCGTTTAGAAACAGCCAGTACCTCCTGTTATCCTATTGTGAAAGGATTTGCTTGCTGTTACTATGGCAAGCGAGGGGACGTCAGTGTATTTGGAGGGGGGAGAACCTTTTCCTCAAAGACGTCTATGATAGCTCCAAATAATTACTTTTTTCCTGCACTCACTGCACAACTTTGTGTTAGTGGAATTTTGTTCACATGGGGGTGGGTGTTTTTTTCCTGTTGCAAAAAGAAAATGCAGGCTGCAAAACAAATGGCAATGTTACATTGGTGATTTGAATATTGGTGGGTAAGGATACTATGTTCTAAAAGCCTTTTTCCTACAGTATATATATTTGAAAAGAAAAAGAAAGGGGGAAAGTATGTTATTAAGTGGCTGCAATGCCTGGAAAGAGAGTGCAGCAGTTTTGCATCAAAATGGATGCACATGCTCCTTTTAAAAAGACAATGAGAACTAGTGAGCATACTTCTCCCTCACTAGGAAAATGGGTTGAATAGCTGGGCATGAAATGGCTCAGCAATAGGAAAGAAGGAATACTGCCTCCAGTGCTCATTTTGTGCCCCCATCAGCAGTCATATTGTTTCATTTGCCTTTTCACGTCCTGAACAGATTTTCTCCAGAAAGCAAAACAATAGCAGATGCAGCACAGGGGGGTGGGGGAGGGAGTGCTACAGGAAGGGAATGGAATCAAGTGACTGCATTGTTGAATATAAACAATCTGTTGCATGGCTGTCAGTCGGTTCAGTTTAGTTCATTTAGTTTATTTAGAATTTATATACAGCCAGCTTAAGCAAGGCAACTCAAGGCGGTGAACAGAAGATATCAATCCAAAACATAGAAACAAAAAAGAATGAAATACATAACAGATAACCAATAAAATACACATTAAAGATATAGGCATCTCTAGAACAGTGATGGCCAATCTTTGGCACTCCAGATGTTTTGGACCACAACTCCCACTGTTCTTTGCAGCCCCAGACCCAAAATAACACTCCGACACAAAATAATGGAGTTTTAAACAGGGCCACAATTTTATTGATTTAATTATGGTTAAATTAAGGAGGGGTTCCACTGTAGTGCAAGTAAACATATGGCCTAGATCACACTGACCTGAGGTGCCAAAATAATGCAGGTGAGTTTCTACCTGGAAATGTGCTATTGTCCTTATCAGCACAATTTCCAAACTCTGGGGAAATTCCCCCAAGGCAGCCCTTACAAGCTTAAGATGAACTATTATATTAATATCTAACTAAACTTCACCTGAACTCTAAATATTTCTTATAAGGCTGCCCTGTGGCCTTACTGGGCCACATATCTTGAAACTCACCTAGACAACACCTTGCACTACCTGTCATTGTGACCAGAAGTAAATGAAACTATGCCTATCCTGATAATGAGAATGGGATGGGCAAAAACTCACCACCATCCTACAGCTAATCAGGGTGATGGTCAAAAATTACCATCAGGCACTGAAGTGGCCAGCTAGTCTCATTCTCATAATAGCCCCTTGCTTTTTGTAGCCTTGAAAGAGTATGGGAGAGCTGCAGCAAGCCTTCTTAAAGACTTGTTGATCACACTTTTCACACTTCCACTCTGAGCCGAGGCTGCAAATATCCCCCACCATGGACTAATGCTGGGACGGAGAACTCCTTGTCATTGGTAATCTAACCTTGGAAGTCTGGAGTGCCGAAATTTTACCACCACTGCTCTAGAAGGTCTCCAAAGAAGCACTGGGACCTGTAGGAATTTTACTGCTTCTTCTCTATCTTTGATGCTTATCTTCTCATCTCCTCCTTCCCTCTCTGGCAAGACTTTGCTGGCTTATTTCAAACCAAAAGTCATTTGAAAGTTTCCACTTTCTTCTCTTCTTCTCTGCATCAATTGTCCTTCATCCTGCATTTCTCTTCAGACTCTTTTCTTTCTTCTCTGTCTCATCTGAATGAACAAGTATGCCAATGTCCCCACCTGAATCTTTCCCTCATCACTTCCCATTTCATTCTTGCCATATCCCCTGCCATTAATCCTTTCTCCTTCATATCATCAATCTTCCTTATCAATAGTGGCCATGTCTCTGGCTGGACAAGGTTTAGGCACATCAGAACCCATTCCTTCCCTTCCTCCATCCCTTCTTTTTTTGGCAAATCTTATTCAGCAGAACACCTCTGTTGCCTGAGGGATCTCTACAAGTAAATCTCTTTCAACCTCTTTTATGAGATCAGCCTAGACAATCAAGGGCTATCAGCTAAAAAGACTAAGGGCCTTTTCACATGACCCCTAAGATCTGCTGGCCACTTAAATTCGGACCAGGGATCTTGGGGGTTTGTTGCTCTTCCTGCATCCCCACCCCTCCGCACTTCCTTGATCCTGTCTGCGTGAGGGGAGGGAGGAAGAAAGAGAGGAAAAAATGCAGGCTCACCTCCGAAGCCGGTCGAAGCCCCATCGTCCTGATTCCTTCTCTTCTCTTCTGTTTTTTTTTTTTTAAGGGAAGGGGCGGGAAAAAAAAAAAAAAAACAGAAGCGAGGAGAGCCCCGCACTCACCAGATTAAATCCAGACCTGGGGATTTTCACCCTTCTAAAGCAGGTACAAGAAAAGTGTGCTGGGATGTGCTTAGGTGGGCGTGGTCACACTTAATTTCCTGCAAACTCTGGAGCTGGTGGGGAAACAATTGTAAGCTCCGGAGCTGGCAGCCATTTGCTGCGGAGTTTAGGGGTCATGTACAAAGGGCCTTACTCTTTACTCTTCCCTGTTTGGCTTTTGGGAGTGGGGGCTAAAGTGCTTCCTTCTGACATTTCCCCCCTCCACATTTCCTCATTACGATGCAGATTTCTTTTTTTCTCAAAAAGGGAGATAGAAGTAGCAAAATATTTTTAAAATAGTACAAAAGGTAATATAATGTGTTTTTTAAATGTTAATGGCAACAGATCATTGTCTGAGCTGACAGAGTGAGTTACATTAGTAATTTTTACATGTAACTTTTAAAGCTCTGATAAACATGTTGGAGGTTGCTTTTTTGTTTGCTTAAAGGAGGCTGGCTTGATTCATAGGGGTAAAATCAAATGCAAAAACCACAGATGAATAACACCTTTATTATAATCATCCGTAAAAGCACAAACAGTGCAAGATTTTTAATTCTCTAGAACTCTTTATCCAGGTAGTCATGAAAAATTGACAAAATTTAAATTTAAAATGGGGGGCATGGATGTCCAAGCATGACACTAGGTGTTTCAAGCTATTGAGAATTGCAGTCAAATTTACTCCCAGGCTAGAAAATGGTTCCTGGTGAGTCAAGAGTCATACAGGTATCCCATAAACTCTGGTGACGCTCAGTGGGAAAGGCACAAGAGATGCTCCTCCTTTGTAAATCTTTGTATTATCTGGACTCCAGCAAGCCAGAAGCCAGGTGAAATAGGCCATTAGGGATGGCTCTGAAACCAGATTTCTGTGCCAAAAATTTGCAGGACTGCATTTTACATGAAAACACTTGTGCACTGCAAAATGTACTGTATGTGGTTTCTAAAAGAACATGAAACATCTAGCCAGAATTTGGACTTCCATATCTGTTTGCCCTTCACCATTTTTTTACTATTTAATCTAATTAAGAATTCTAGAGAATCAAAACTTTCACATTTCATGCATTTCTCACCAAACCTAATCAAGATATTGCCCATCTATTGATTAAGGTTTTACTCTGGGATAGGATTGCTTGGAGCCTTCCTGAATCATTCTGAGTATTGATTTCATGGAAAGATGGAAAATAATTTATTAGATTTGCTTGTTCAAATAACAGTACAGATCTTCCACATCTCCAAGAATTGGTAGCAAGAAGAAGAATGCCTTGTGTTCAGAATTCATTTATAGGTTAGGTTTACAGGGCCTTTTGGAGAACTAACATAATGCAAAATAGTGCATTTTGAAATATGAATCCTCAAAAATGCACATGAATGAAATATGTCCACAAAGATGCTGGAGCATCTAGATGAATTATAGGCAAGATGGGGCTAGATGAGTTATAGGCAAATAAATGTGCATGTTAGGAAAAATGTGAAGAAGAGCACACAAAACCTCTCAATGTAATAATAGAAAACATGGTTGGGAAGAAAATGCTGGTGGGAGTTGGAGGAATGTCATGAAACAGAAGTACAGTTTTCTGTTTCCCTACCCTTTATCCATAAACACTTCAACTGAGCTACAGCAGTAATATATCAAGAAAAGTTATGTCAGTACCTTGTCTAAGGCTTTTCTTCTTCTTCCGAGAAATACATCTCAGTCCTGTATGGCTGGAAACAGAGTAGCCTATGGTTCAAGAAGTGCAGGTTTCTCTAATGAATGCAAATCTGTGGACTGCACATGTCCTCTGCCTGGGAGCATAAGCTGCCTGCCTCATGGAAAGGCTCATAAGATCACTGAGTTCATTTAGCAGCCACAATGCATCACCATTGGCATGTTAGGCTTTTCCAGGCTAAACCACTCAGTCCGGACCAGTCTTGCATTACTTTGAAACTGGCTGCATTGACCCACATCAGTTTTTTTTTTAAAAGCCATACTTTACAAGGTAACTGATCTGCCCCCTCCATGTGAGATGGAGAACAATTTACTGATCTCCCATACTGATCAGATGGGAAAGACTAAATTATCAAGATAACCCAATCACTCCTAAAGTGAAAGGCAATAGAATCCTGTATTTACCAACTTTATTTTGGCCATAAATTGGACATATCATTTTTAAAACCTATGTTAGAGATGGGCACGAAATGAGCGATTTTTCATTTTCGTTTTCATTTTTTGTTTTGTTATGCAATGAAAATGAAATGAATTTTTTTAAAAACAAAACAAAAACAAAAACGAAATGACCAAATTTGCCGTGTTTTTCATTTTCGTTGCAGCAGATGCATTGAACTAAAAAAAATGCTAACGAAACAGCAATTTTTTGTTTTTGTTTTCGTTTTTTCGCTTCGTTACCTAACAAAATGAAAACGAATTTTTTTTGCAAAAAACATCACGAAAACAAAAACGAACCAAAACGGACCCCTAAACGACCAAACGACAAACGAAACACCATTTTTTTGAGTCGTGCTCATCTCTAACCTATGTTGTTCTACAGAATGAATTGTTCACCATTATATAATGTCTTCTCCTGAATGCAAAGCTTAGAAGTAACTAGTAACATGTAACTGTTGCAAGTGTAGACAATAGCACCTATATTATTTCATTATAACAATTAATACCTGGTTAAGTTTGAAAATCTCTTTTAAAGAATGTTTTAAGGCATCTCAAAAGATACTTTGACATTTTCCACATTTTATGCCATTGTCTTATGACTCCTAGTTGGTAGCAGAAATATTGTTTGGTTCTGTCTTTTGTATTTTTACAAATATTTTCAAGGTAAAATATTGGACTTAACCACAAGGGGACAGATAAAATTTCCCTGCATCATACAGGTCTGGCAGCAATGTCAATGCACTATGTTCATAGCATGCAATGTGTCAAATTACTTGCACAACGTGAGCAACAGTAATGGCAACAGGAAACTTCAAGTGGAAAAGTAATAACTAAACTAGAGGTGGAGACAAATTGAAAAACAAATCATGTTTTCTAATGAATTTGGCTGATTTGTCAAAATGTGTCAATTTATTCTTGCTATAAATTGAGTCCCCCAGTGAATCTGAACTGATGAATCACAGAGGTAGTCCAATACCAGTCAATAGACTGAAAAGATCTGCACAGGTTTTTATGAGTTTAGCTTCCAAGTAAAAACTTTAAAATAACTTTTAATATATTTTGAAAGATCAACCTTTGGCATGTTAATTAATGTTTAGCATATTCCAAGAAAGTAGGAAATTTTCTTATGAATTGATGAAATTTTAGCAATTTTGATGTATTAATTAGTTGGGCTATAAAATGCCTTCATAGCACCTAGAGACACCAAAAGTAGAGAGAAACATCACCCAACTCTCCTCTATAATACCCCCAGGTTTGGTGGAGAATTGAGTTTTCATGTCTGAGATATATACTCCTAAATAGGACCCCCCAGGAATGTTCTTCCTAGGCATCTAGAGACTACAAATTCCCCTGAATCTCCTCAACAATCCCTTGAGGTTTAGTGGGAATTGGATTTTCGCAACCAATTTTCTAAAGGACACTTTCCTAGGGGCCCCCAATTTGTGGGTGTATAAATCTGATGTCTGAAATACAGTATTCATCACGCATGGGGGGGATTGTAGAGGAGAGTTGGGAGAAGACCCTCTGCAAATTTGGTGTCTCTAGATTCCTAGGAGACACCTTACTGTGGGACCCTCTTTGGCGGTACATACTCCCAATCTTAACTAAACTTGGAGATCTTGTAAAAGAGAGTCAAGGGAAGCATCCCTGCAAATATGGCACCTCTGGATGCTGGGGTTTTAAAATAACATTTTAAAGTGGAGACAAACCAGTTAATCAATTCATCTGTTCATCTATGGAAATTTATCATTTGTTGATTTGTCAGCCCTGATGAATCATGAAACACGACGAATCACCTTTTAAAAAATTATTCATCCCCATCACTAAACTGAAAACTGTACATTCAGAGCTCTGCCTGAACTATAGCAAAATATGACTGGTGGAAGGGATTTTCTCTCATGTTTTTATGTTTTTGCAACTTGATTAGACAAATGATCCTTTATTAATTTGAAGATATTTGCAGTGATGACTACCTTTGGTAAGCCAAAGATAGTTGTGCTTCTGGTTGTTTCTGGTGACCAAGGCTCTGTTCCCCTTCTCAGTTCTTGTGGTTATAGTAATACTTTGGTTTAAGAGTAATTTGGTTTGAGAGCGTTTTGCAAGGCAAGCAAACATTTCTTCTAAATTTTGGCTTGATCAACAAGCAATGTCTTGATATACAAGCACTGGAACAGGTCACATGATCACAAGTGAGGCAATGGTGGCTCCCTCTCTCTCCATCCCCCTGCTGGATTGTGGGTGATTGTCTGGAATATTTCATCTCAGACAGCCTCCAAAGCAGAGGGAGGAGACAGGAATAAAGATCTCCTTTGAACCAGCCAGGAATGTGCAGGTTAGGGTTTTAATTTTCTTTATATTTTTCTTTTTATTCAATATGTTTTCAACATTCTTATTTTTTTCAAACCATTTCTAGTCAAGTGCATATAGGGCTACAATTTGCACTTTATTATTATCACATTAAAATATAGAGTAAAATCCAGATGTTAGTCTCAATCGGATCAGATTCCACAACCAGGTACATGAACGTGGACTTTTGGCCAACTTTTTTGTGAGTTTTGGGATTTTGTGTGTTTAGTATGTGGTCTATGGAACCCCAGAATGAATTTCTTATGGGGAAATTGGTTTTGATATAAGAGTGTTCTGGTATAGAAACATGATTCTGGAATGAATTATGCTCATAAACCAAGGTATTACTGTATGTGCTGCATCAGCTGCTGAGAGACTTTTGTTAAATTCCTGATTAACTTTAATGATGTAACAAGCAATTTGAGCGAAAGCTATACTTTTGTTCTGACTTTGTCTATTTCTGTGGTTTTGCCTGAGCTGTTACATGATGGGAGGAATGGGGAATGATAAAGCACTTATTAGCTTTCAGTAGCTGTATTTTGTCTTGAATAAAGCATTTATCTGCAGGAGGGAAGACAGGGCTCACACTTGGGAGAAAGAGTGACTTGACCAATTGGTTGTTTGAAGAGGCAGAGAAAGTCGTAAGCTGGCTGAACTAAGTCTCTGTGTATTTCAGTTACTCTTTACAGGACTCCTTTTTTCTTCACTATACTCTTAGTGTATTTGAAAATAAAACAAGCACTGCAAGGATAGCAAAAGTCACAAGTCTTATCACGGGAAATATAACACTGCAGCATCACCCATGAAACTTCCTACCCCTTGCAAGTGGGTCAGAGCACCTACAAATCCATGAATAAATAAGAACATTGCATCTGCTATGCAGCCTGGAATTGAGAAAGCTTTTAAGCCTCCCTATGGGCATTAGTAGAAACATACATGCCCTTTAAGAGAGGCTCTGAAAAAGTGTTGCTTTAAACTCATTGTTTTATGTAATGTTAAAGGGGCTTGTGTGTGCGTGTTTTCAACAAGAAGAAATGTTAATATTACTGGGTTCATGGATTTTAGGGAGAAAAGGTTAACCCATCCCTCCCCAATGCAGAAATATATCGCCCTTCCACACAAAAACAAATACTGTATTAGGATGTGAATGGCAGCAGTGGAGGGGAGGGATACACCTCCCTTCCGTGTATGCTGTGACAACTTTCTGTAGCCTAAAAACAAAACAAAATTCCATTTTTGCACCAAGGGACAAATTTAAAGCAACTTATAGTTAGACATCAAGACATAATCTTTAGGACTGTGTGTTGAATTTGAAGTTATTTTAACTTAAAAAAAAGACAGTTGTCTTTAACACACATATTTAACTTATTCTTGCAGGGGTGATTTACAGTTAGGGTTTTTTTTAAAATGCTTTCTTCCCTCTCTAGCAAAGTAATTTTCTTTCTGTCACTAGGTTACCTATCAACTCTTATCATAATATTCCTACAATGGCATGGATCAGTACTGCCTGTACATTCCTGCCTTTTACGTCTCTCCCTGCTGCAAATTTTACTAAACTAGAAACAAGAAATTAATTGGCAGCTTGGTTATTTATTCAAGACTGTGGGGTACCTCTGAGTAAAATCTACATTTCAATGGCAATGCACTAGAATTTTCCATTGTTCATACCTGATCAAGATTTGAATAGCTATTAGCTAATGACTAATGTAGTTAGACCACAGGAGAGAACACAAAAAGTCAATTTGTCAAGCAATAATAGTGCTGTGTGTGAGTGCATGTGCATGGGTGTGTGCACACACACACACACACACGTGTGTGTGTGTGTGCAGACATATATGTGAATCATTTTATAAGCTAATGGTTCTTTGGGGTGATAAAATTATTAAGAATGAATAATAGTAGTTTCAGTAGGAGCAGCAGAATACTTTGCACTTATGTAGCACTTCCAGACATATGTGCACACATGTCCACACTAGAGATGGGCATGAAACGAGTGATTTTTCATTTTTGTTTTCATTTTTTCATTTTGTTATGCAATGAAAACGAAATGAAAAATTTTTTTAAACAAAATGAAAACGAAAACGAAACGACCAAATTTGCCGTGTTTTTCGTTTTCATTGCAGCAGATGCATTGAACTAAAAAGAATGCTAACAAAACAGCAATTTTTCGTTTTTGTTTTTGTTTTTTCATTTCATTACCTAACAAAACGAAAACGATTTTTTTTGCAAAAAAGTCACAAAAATGAAAATGAACCGAAACGGACCCCTAAACAACCAAACGACAAATGAAACACCATTTTTTTTGAGTCGTGCCCATCTCTAGTCCACACTATAGAGTCATGGCAGTTTGATCTCACTGTACGTGCTGTGTCCAAGTCTTATGGAAACCTGAAATTATAATTTGGCGAGGTCTTCAGAATTCTTTACTAGAGAACTGGGTGCCCTCATCTTTGATGGCAGATCATTCCAAGGAGCTAAACATTCCAAGATTCCTTAACACAGAGCCATGGAAGTTAATATGAGGTCAAATATCCATAGTATAGTTATATACTCAGAGCATTCAAAGCACTTCTCTTCTTGTGGGCTTTCTTGAAAAATTGGTATTCTCATACTAGTGGCAATGAAGGGTTGAAGCAGAGAAACTATGTACCCTCTATACCCAAAAGGTCAACCAGTGAGTCACCCTCAGCTATCGTTGTTCTACCTGCTCACCACATGTTAACACCAAATCAGACGTCTGGAGAAACACTCAGCACCATTCAGCAGAATAATATGAAAAAACAAGACCAGTTTCAAAGAGGTTCCGTGCAAATCAAAAGGCAAGACCTCCACCCTAATCCAATGCTGAGGCTTACATTCCAAACTTATGTGAAAAGTCATACATATTTTGCAATGCTCAACACTATTCAGGACACCACCTATCCGTCTCCCTCTTTTGAAATGTTTCAAAGCAGAGTTAGGTTTTCCTTCATGCTGTACTGCATCTCCATTTTTGATATGTGCCATAAAATCAGAACCCATTTAGTGACCCTAATAGGGCTTCCAAGGTAGAGATATTTAAAGAATGGTTTTACCACTTCTACCCCACCCCATGGTATTCCATGGCTGAGCAGAGGTTTGAAAACAGGTCTCCTGAGTCCTAATTTCTCTCTCTATCCACTACACCACACTGCATTTTTAAGATATCCAACTATAAATAAGACCATCTCTGGTGAAGAAGTCATGGCACACCCCTCAGCCTAACTAAATTTAGCCCTCTGGCCTTGTGCAGTCAAACCTTGTTGAGTATGAGTTGTAAGTGTGTAAAGTTTTCAATCAGACAACTTGGGTCAGCTATAAATACTTGTCTACCAATAGCTAGGGAAGCAGGTGTGCACAGTTGGCTCAGTGCAGAAGCAGCTAAAGGAAGACACTCTTTAGCAGATTCTCCTGCTTTGGGCCTTGGTGTTTCACCTCATGCTGTCAATGAACATCTTTGGTCAGGGCTTTGTGGTGCCTTATTTTGTGGTTGGTTTGAACTACATCTGCATAAACTATGACAGATCAAGCCTTGCCTACCAGGCACTTGACAATCCCTGCTTTCTGCCGTATGTTTGTCGCCCTGGGAAGACATTCAAGCAGGAGATTTATCAGGTATTTAACAAGCTGCCATATATGGACTTGTGAGCTACATTCAACTTGATGGATAATACAGGGCTGGATTAAACCAAGAATTCTTAAGGCATGAATTTAACATGCTCAAGTCTGTGGGGCTTTGGTTTTGTTCTGCACAATCAGGAGGATCATGCATAGGGAAGCTACTGATTTTGGTTTTCCTAAGTGTAGGTTGGGTTAAACGTGACACAGAGCATCATTTCCCCCCATCAACAGTGCTTGCCCTCTTTTACTTTGATTCTGCATCATCTCCCAAGGTCATTAACAGCAAACCCTTCAAGTGCTCAAAATACTCTCTCATACCTGATTGTGGGCTTTGTTTGGGGATTTTGGCATCTGCTGGAGGGCTGGAGGTGGGACGTACGCGCTGACTGGCAGAGTTATGGATGCTACTGGGGATGGCTGCTGAGATGTTCTTCCGTGGTTTGTCCTGTAGCCACATGGGAGAAGCTTCAAAGGCCTGCATTCGTCGAGAGTGGCTGTTCGCATTGACTTTGAGATAGGCCTGGGCTTTGTATTCCTGAAGGTCTCCATAATTGGCGTCGGTCACCCTGCACTCATACAATCCTTCATCCTTTTTCCTGACTTTGGAGATCTGCAGCTTGTGAGAGATGTCATTCCCTTGTACTTTCACTGTCTGCAAAATTTCCAGAAACAACATCCCATATCAGGCATGACATTCAGCAGATGCCCCAACACAAGAAGTAACTGCAATGAGTTTGCTTGCCTTCTGTCCCCACTTAGAGACCATGTGGGTCCAACCAATCAATTTTCCTAGGACAGCAGACTCCAGGGAAATACACCCACCCCATTCATAGGCCAAAGAATTACAGCCAGTTGGATCATGTGTGTGAGTTAATGGGGGGGGGAGAGAATATAGTTGCCAGAGGGTATGATCTAAAATCCAAAAGTGACTTCTTAGTAGAATAGGCCTGAGATTTAATATAACCATTGATTTGCCATTCAGCAATGTATTTACTGTTCTACTCTTAGCAGGAGTAGTAAATGGGTTTGGGTCATTATATTGAAAATAAAACAGTAGAAAGCAAACAAATGTTCTGACAATAGATTAATACATAGCATGATATTTTAAAGATGATTTGCTCTTCACTTGCTGTGTTGGGGAGAAATCTGAAAAAAAGATTTTCCACATTGAAATAACTTTACCCATTATCGTAGCTAATTCTCATGTTAACTCTGTAATATAGGCTGATGTCATTACCCCCAAACTTCCGATTGGGGTGGGGTGGGGTGGGAACAGTATCTTGCTGTGATGGTAAATAGTGACGCATTTCACTGACATGTTCAGATGGGGTGCATGGAGGAAAAAGCACACACACACACACACACACACACACAGAGAGAGAGAGAGAGAGAGAGAGAGAGAGAGAGAGAGAGAGAGAGAGAGAGAGAGAGAGAGAGAGAGAGAGAGAGAGAGAGAGAGAAAGTTCTAGTCATAGGGCAATCATTTGATAAGGCTCTCAAACCAGATACAATGGGAATGGTGAAAAATGGGTAACAAAGATCATGTGGAAGACTGACGATCAGAAATCAGTTTAATTCAGGCAGCTAGCTGGATGGGCACTGTAGTATTACTGCAGCTTCTCACTATTCCTGTGTCTGCAGCCTGACATGATAACCCATAGTCCTTGAAAACCACTAACGGCAATGAAAAAGGTATATAAATATCCCCTAGTTTCCTCCATCTGATCAGTGGTAGTTCAACGAGCCTTTGGTAGAGGACTTTCCAAGCAGGAATGGTTTGTCCTATATCATTGACAACTTTAAATGTGAGCAGTTGTACCTTTAAAGGTCTGCTGTCAAATTGAACACATGCTGGAATTTAATCATCATTCCTATTCAGAGCAGTCTCGGGATAACTCCTGTGTATACATTCTGAGGATTGTATTTTCTTGGTAGTACAGAAATGAAGCATTAACTTTTAATACACAACTGATACTCTTAGTGTTTCTGCTGCATCATTTTCTCCTGAGATGAAAGATATGAATATATAGAATACATATTTTTAAAAAAATTCAAGAGCATGTTATTACTGTTGCTGCTGTTGTTGTTGTTGTTTAGTCGTTCAGTCGTGTTCGACTCTTCATGACCCCATGGACCAGAGCTCGCCAGGCCTTCCTATCCTCCACTGCCTCCCGGAGTTTTGTCAAATTCATTTTGGTTGCATCCACCGTTCTCATTCTCTGTTGTCCTCTTTTCCTTTTGCCTTCGATTTTTCCCAGCATCAGGGACTTTTCCAAGTCCTCTCTTCTCATGAGGTGGCCAATGGTTTCAAAATCTGTCCTTCCAGTGAACATTTGATTTCTTTCAGAATGGATTTTGATATCCTTGCAGTCCAGGGGACTCTCAAGACTCTCCTCCAGCACCACAGCTCAAAAGTTTCTGCGGCGATCAGCCTTCTTTATAGTCCAGCTCTCACTTCCATACATCACTACTGGAAAAAACATAGCTTTAACCATCCTGACCTTAGTTGGCAAAATGTCTCTGCTCTTTAGGATGCTATCTAGGTTTGCCATTGCTTTCCTCCCAAGAAGCAGGCATCTTTTTGTTTCGTTGCTGCAGTCGCCATCTGCAGTGATCAAGGAGCCCAAGAAAATAAACTCTGTCATTGCCTCTATTTCTTCCCCTTCTATTTGTCAGGAGGTGATGGGACCAGTGGCCATGATCTTAGTTTTTTTGATGTTGAGCTTCAGCCCATTTTTCATTCTCCTCTTTCACCCTCATTAACAGTTTCTTTAATTCTTCCTCACTCTCTGCTATTAGAGTAGTATCATCTGCGTATCTGAGGTTGTTGATATTTCTTCCGGCAATCTTAATTCCGGCTCATCCAGACCGGCCTTTCTCTGATGTACTCCGCATATAGGCAAGGTGACAGTATACAGCCTTGTCGTCCAGTGGTATTCCATAATCTGACAGCTTTTGTTTATATATAGATTTCCTAGGAGACATATAAGGTGGTCATTTCCTTTAAGGACTTGCCATAGTTTGTTGTGGTCTACACAGTCGAAGGCTTTGGCATAGTCAATGAAGCAGAAGTAGATGTTTTTCTGGAACTCTCTGTTTCTCCATAATCCAGCGCATGTTGGCGATTTGGTCTCTAGTTCCTCTGCCCCTTCGAAATCCAGCTTTTAGTTCTGGAAGTTCTCTTTCCACATACTGCTGAAGCCTGCCTTGTATTTTTAACCTTGCTAGCATGTGAAATTGCAAATAGTTGGAGCATTCTTTGTTTCCTTTCTTTGGGATTGGGATGTAGACTCTTTTCCAGTCCTCTGGCCACTGCTGGGTTTCCAAATTTGCTGGCATATCTTATGCATGCATCCTCTTCTAAGATTTTAAAGAGTTCAATTGGAATGCCATCACCTCCACTGGCCTTGTTTTTTGCAATGCTTTCTAAGGCCTACTTCACTTCACTTTCCAGGATGTCTGGCTGACTGTTGCTGTTACATGCTATCAAGCCACTTTTGCATCGTTGCGCCCTTACAAATCAACAGCCTTATCAGCTCTGCTCAGGTCTTGCAAATGAATGGCTGAATGTTTTGTTTATAGATATATTTCGATAGCATAATATTCCCTGTGCTCTTAGTTATATCCTAATTCTTCCTTAAACCTCGGATAATTCCTCTAGAATCAAATTGTTCCCAGTAAGCTCCTGGATAACACAAATTAATCAACTTCTATTAAACTTACTTTCAGTTAAAGGGCTATATTAGTTCATTGGGAATTGAAATTAACAATGCCCAATACAGCTGAAACTTACTATTAAGCCGCAGCTACACATGATGTGAGAAATTAGAACATCATGCAATAAATTAATCATAATAACAATCTCTCTCTCTCTCTCTCTCTCTCTCTCTCTCTCTCTCTGTGTGTGTGTGTGTGTGTGTGTGTGTGTGTGTGTGTGTGTGTGTGTGTGTGTGTGTGTGTGTGTGTGTGTGCACATGCACATGTGCTGCGAAATGTAATTGGAAAATGGAGTCATGAGAGAATGGAGAAAGAGCCTTCTCTAGAAACTGCCCTCCATTGATCCTTTCTTGTTGCTAACCTAGGGAAATGCCAACACTGGGAAAGGTTTTGTCTAGCCTACAGCTCTCAGAGGTCCAAAGCTGTTGCAGGTTGATTGTAGATTTCTGGGTATTGCAATTCTAAAATGAAACATTCCCATTTCTGGGGGAAATTAATTTCAATTTTTAACACATCTTGTCTGGCCCCAATGGCTTCTCAAAGCAATGAGTCTTACAGCATAGCCCTATAGGTGTTTAACCAGAAAAAAGAGTGTCATTAAATGGGGAACTCAGAATTCATTCTTCAGTTGAGTTGAAGAGAGATCCTCAACAGCAGCACAACACAATGGAGAAATGCCACTGCACCACTGTGGGATTTGGGCCAAGGAGGCTTAAATCTCCCACCTCAGTTTATCCCCGTTGGGGATGACCCACTATTCTCAACAAAATCATTCATAAATCAACTGTGTGCATGCAGTCTTCAAAGGAGGAAGGAAAGAGGACAGGAAGTAATGAAAATAAGTGTGTTTGATAGTGTATGTGGCTATGAGAGGCAGGCTATGTGGTAGGCATTAGGGTGCATTTCTTTGCTCATCTCATATTGATAAATGAGAACAAGGTAGCAATAATGTTTCACATGGGTGACAGTCATATGTTTTCTGCAGATGATATGAGCATTCTACTCAATAGGTCAAAGTTAGAATAGCTTTTCTCCTTGTGATATGGACTTTCAAAAACTGGACAAGCAGAGTAGGGTGTTGGTGTCTTTTCCTTCTGCCAATACTTCTATGCCTCCCGAGTCTATGAGCCTTGCTTCAGAAGGACTCATTTTGCACAGGTACATTTTTTTGCTCAAATTGTGGGACCAGCATGGGATGGTGGTGGAACACCTGTCTTGCTTTTACACAAGCCACAATGGCTCTTTCAGGCTTTTAGTTATCAAGCTTTAAAAAAATGAGGAAAAATGCAGGTGAAAAAAAAGTATTCACTTAGCTGGGGAGTGTTTCAGGTGATCCCCTCACCCCATTTTATTTCTTAATCACCCTAAGTTCCATACTCTCTCTACATAATGTCTTTTGGCCAGACATTTCCCTTTACATAGTGTCTTACCAAGGGAACAAAAAATGAAAGCTGACCAATCCATTGAAGACCAATTCCACCAATAGCAATTTTTTTCTCCCTCATTTTCCAAAAAGCATTATCAATCATCTTTTGTTTTAGCACCTGAGAGGGTGAAATTAGGGGAAGAGAATTTCACATCTGCATGGTAGCAAACCTGACTGTCCGGTATAGCAATTGAAATAGAAAAAAAAAACAACACAATAACAACAATGGCTTTGCAGACCATGATATAGAGTTGAGATGTGTTGAGATATGGCTAGCAGTCTTCTTCTTCTTCTTCTTCTTCTTCTTCTTCTTCTTCTTCTTCTTCTTCTTCTTCTTCTTCTTCTTCTTCTTCTTCTTCTTGGTGAGTCAACTTCTGCGTTTTTGGTTAGTACAAGAATATTGAGGATACGGTTTCTCACTTCTCTTTTATTTGGTTTTCATGTGTTGCTTTATGTCACTCTTTGGGGGGAAATCTGCACCTTTTATTTAACTTCACTGTATTTAGGCAATAAAAGAATATTGATTGTGAATCCAGGACTTGTATATTTCCTGTACATGATTTTCCCCCAATAACATTACTAAGCATTCTGAAGGGGTTTGCTTTTCTCACATTGGGCAAACAGTCTATTATGTCTGGTGAATGTGTGATATGGGAATCCAAGAACAAAAACAACCCATGTATTCTACAATGTTACTTAATCGACATCCACATTTTTATGTTATCTTTAATGCATACTTCGCAAAAATCCTGAGTTGCATCACATGGAAAAGGCAATATACATAACAACCATTGTCTTGTCTTATCTCATCCAATCTTCTCCATAGGGAATAGTGAAGCGAATGACACTTGTAGCCGTTAAAACACAGCAATTTAAACAACTTTTGACCCTGGTATAATCTCTGTGATTTGATTTGGAGTGCACTAGATGTCATAAACTGTTCTAAGTCATATGTTACAATCTAAAGATTGACAACTTGTTTATTTTGAATGCCTGTTTTGTAGATACATACAGGTGCATGAAAGAAACACTACCAGTACAGAGACATGGTAGCTGAATTCTTTAGTAATGCATAATTTACACCAAAATTCCAAATGAATTGCTGTGTGATCTTGGAGAAGGTAAATATTATCTAGGAATTACAATCAATAATTAGCCCAGTTAGCTGAGAGCTGATATAACCGAGCTTTCACACAAGGCAAATACAAATGCATTCAGCCTATCTTTTAATCAATATAAATTCAGTTGATCAGAAAAGCTAGTGCCATGCTGAGGACTATGTGGACCCCCTGTAGAATGTTCACTGATCTTATTTAAAGAGTGTCAACTCCCATCATCATTTTTCAAGTCTTTTGCATGGCAAAGATTTTTCCAAGAAACAATTTTTTAATCAAGGAATTCTTAATTTGTGCTTGTTATCAGACACAAAAATGTGCATATTACTTATGTATTCTCCCTAACTTTCATTGGTTAAAATGTGTCCCATCACACTGAGAAAGGTCACTTCATAGGAAATAATCTTCCTTAAAAGAACCTTTCAGTCTGAAGGGAATCACTCTGGCCCAGCTCCAAATACTTGTAACCTTATGGTGAACCAAAAAGGTCTAGCATGGGAATGGATGGGGGCTGAGCTGAAGTACAATGCACCAAATGGTGTGTGATGAGTGGGGAATCAATAACACCAGACTACTCTACGAATATTCCATAATGTCACCTTTCCCCCCATGTGATCACACCCTGGTGGACTGGTTGTACATGGTATAGCATTAGCCCAAAACAGAACTATGACTTAAGATTGGAAGATGGGTTTTATCACATCTTAAGCTCTCAAATGGCTGCTGGCTATCACACAATAGAAATACAATAATCATTGCCTTCATAGAGCTATCCATCACTGGGCTGGGAAATATCTATGGCAGTACTAGAACCTGTGGGGTTTTTACAGGCTTCTGGTAGGATTTGTGGGGTTGGCGACATCCCTTGTGGCTCTATGGTATGACTCTGTGTGGAGATTTCAACAAGGTCTTTCAAAAAGATATTCAGTTCTGGTGACAGGACGATGGAATTATAATGGCCTTTCGCTGACAGCCTGTGTTCCTGTTTTTGAAAGTCCACTTTGTATAGAATTGCCTAAAGAGTTATGGAAGCTAGCTAGCTTCCTTCTTTCGTTGTTTGATATTCTTCACATATGTCACCTAAGATGGCCCAAATGTAGCTTCAGGAAAAGCCCAGTGACCTCTCTGCCAACAGTCTACCCGTATGGATTTCCTGTATCTAGAAGATGCAATTAAGAAGACTGTTTTCCCCATTTGTCTATATTTCATAGCATAATTTATCTCAAGGCTACGAGGATGTCAGATTCCAAACAGGAGTGAAACAAGCTAAGACATTGGTAAAGGCACGGAAGAACAAAACCATGAGTGGCATAATAGAAAATAATTAGCCCATTTCTTGTAGGTTTTGGATGGCTGTTAATTAGAAGGAAGAAAACAAAGGAAAAACAATTTAAAATTTAGCAGCTGTCTATAATTTGACACATACTTACGCTTATCTTTGTTCCATCATTGTCCAAATCTCTCTCTGCAAGTAACTCCACCTGTTGGAAGATGGATAACTGTTTTTGCAGGCCAAACAGAGGCAAGGTGGCTGCAGCATAAGGGCTAACAAACTTCCTTTCTTCACTTCCAGTTTTAATCTCACCATGGCTTCCCCATGGTTCCACCCTAATTTCTTCTCAGGCACAGTTGGATCCAAAACAGCTCAGCAATGGCTTGATTCAAGAAGTAAAGGTTGTAAGCAGGTGGGCATTGATTCTGGGAGAGTGAGGGTAAGGCTGTGGGAGCAGATGAACAACTCATGGGTTGTTCTTGTCAAGAGAAAGAGGTCTATGGACTTTACTTTTATAGAGTCATGCACTAAAGAAATATTTAATGGTGTTTCCCTATGCTATGATTAGGCACACCACAACTGTGTCAGTTCTACTGCCAATTGTTATTTTGGTTTACTTGCCACAGAAGAGGGTGACTGACCAGTACCTTAAGTGGTTTTGATGGTGGAATTAGCCATATCCACTGACTTTTCTCCACAGCACTTAGCAACATTAACTAAGTAAAATCATCATGTTCAAAGACAGTATACTACCAATAGGGGTTTCCTAGAGGGATCTGTTTTGCCTCTTTAGAATTGTGGTGCTGGGTATGTGAACAATTTGAGTGATCCTCATGCAACTCAGATGTAACCGACCTGATTCTATCTACCAACCTGGTATTGGGGGGCATTTCCTAAAATGCATCAGTGAACTTGAGCACTGTAAAGTTTATAAATGTATTGGACCCAAGGAATAAAAGCTCCCAAACCAAAGTAATCTGCAGCTTTTATCAAAACCCTTATAAATAAACTGAGTTACCACTTTCCCCCGAGATGTTCCTTTCTGAAGTATTTGCAGTTTATAATGAGGCAAATATATTCCCCTTGAAAGAGTATAGCATCATCAGTAAATCAGATGTTTTTGCACTCATAAGCAGAATCAGGAAATGAGAGGCAGGTGGAGAGGATGGCTCAGTACCACAACCTTAGTTCACCTGATTGATTTTTAACAAATACTTAATAGAGAAAAGGGGTTTGCGGTGCTAACACTGAGCAAAACCTGAGCCAAAAAAATATATACTGCTGTTTGGTATTCCTAAATTAGAAGTGATTGGATCCTGACCACCTTTCCAATGACTACACTATACAGGTCTTGAGGAAGGCCATCCTGATTCACATTCACTGTCCACCAAGCCCTACAGTTCCAAGTAGCTAAACACAAATTAGCTCTAAATGGGACTCTTCCCTGGCTCCCACAGCTCTCTGTGTTAGACTTGGAAATCCCTCATCTTTTTCCGGGTGCATCAAATTTCTGACCTTCATTCTTTCTCTATCTGAAATTGTCAGTTGTTCCTGAAAACTACTCCAGTTATAACTGTCCTATACCAAGCCACAAAAAGCCTAAATGAGAATGAGTCTCTCTCTCTCTCTCTCTCTCTCTCTCTCTCTCTCCTCTGTGTGTGTGTGTTTCTGTGTGTGTGTGTGTGTGTGTGTGTGTGTGTGTGCACATGTGCCCCTGTGCCTCTGCACATACACACTCATATTTATCATTTGGTTTATATTAAAGTAAGTAATTGTGCAACTAATTGTGCAATTTATTAATATATATATATATATATAACTAATATTTTTAAAAATATTATTATGGTGAACATTTTTCCCCAGGCTTCACTGTGAAGCAGCAAGTTTTTAGTAAAAAGGTTATTATTGATTCAATTTCTTAATTTAACTACCTGAGAAACAGCTAACTAATGAGGCTGCACAACCAAAAACAGGATGAAGGTTCTGTTCAGGTCTTTCTTGATTTCTCACAAAACCCTCTATCTACTGCAGAAAGCATTCATGATATACCCTTAGGGGTTAAGAGCAACAGCAGCATAAGAAAAAATAACATTCTAATTATCCTGTTTGCATGGATTAAAATGCTACAGAAAAGAAGGAGGGGGATGCCACTCCCAGAAGCATGTTCGGTACATAGCATAAGCAAGTTGCTGCAAAGGTACATGCATTTGAAAGTGAGGTAAGACAATAATGAGTATTTGAGAAGGAGAGAAGCAGAGAGAGAGAGAGAGAGAGAGAGAGAGAGAGAGAGAGAGAGAGAGAATTGAGCAAGAAAGCAGGAGAGATGACTTGTATATCCTTGAACATATTAATTACTGTCATAGATCTCCTACCTTTTCTCACAATGTGAAAGGCAATTTTCATTATTGTCTGTTCCTTAGCACACTAGAGGGGGCTATGTACATCACATGTTTGCCATTGTTGAAACTGATTGTGTGACTAACTCACCGGGAGAGAGAAAATGAGTATATGCTGCAGAATTCATTTAGAGTACACACCAGTAATGCATTTGAAACAGAGATAGTATCCAGAGACTGATGGCCTGGTGATTAGTATGAGAAGTCTCACTAGAGTAGGTCCATCGAATCAGTAGGGATTTGGTGAGTCCTCTGCAAGTACACTTGATTCAAATGGGCCTACTCTGGTTGTGATTTACTGTGCTGGAGTAAGCCGCAAGTGAAGCAAGCCCACTGGAATCAATTAGACATCTAAATACGTTGACTCACCCAGTCCCCACTAATTGAATGAGCCTATTCAAGTAAGATTGACTACAGTAAACAATAACACATCAGCCAATGTTATCTAAAATTCTGGATGATATGTCTGTGGCTGTATGGTCTGTGTGCCTACCTCTTGATGTATAGCTATTACAGTATGCACTCCAGCTTAATCTGACATTGGCCCCAGTCAAATGTATCTACATTGGCCTCAGTGTGGAGAATGTGGCTATCCCTTTCATCCTCCTCTGACATGAAGCTCATGAAGAAAGGCTATTAATCCACATAAGAGATGAAGGATCAAACTAGACATTGTGTTTAACATATGGTTAACATATGGTTTCATCAGACATACATGATTTTTATTCAGCTAACCCACCAATCATGTGACAGCTGGTGCTTCCCTGTACATGACAGGGAGGAAGAACAGGGCCATTATGTAAGGTGGTAGGACAAAAAGCTGCTCTGATCTCCTTTAAAATCATATCAAAATTCATAACATGAAATAGCATTGTCTTGGGACACTTAAAATACCATGTTTGATTGGGGAAAATCCTTCATGGACTGCCATCAGTTAGTCTTGAGTCTTATCTCTACAAGGAGCTAAACTAACCCCCTCTGAAAACTTATAATAAGTAATTGCAAAGGGCAGACACAAGGGAAGAAGTATTTCACAAAACAACAGTGGTTGCAAAGGGCTGGAAAAAAATCACAGCCTGAATCTAGTCCTCTCCCTACTATCCACTTGAGAGAGAGAGAGAGAGAGAGAGAGAGAGAGAGAGAGAGAGAGAGAGAGAGAGAGAGAGAGAAGCGCATAGCTCATTGCATAACAAATATTCTTGATACAATAACTGACAGATAAAGAAGAACTTTTGTTGAAGCTCATAGCAGTGAATTTATTGGAGAGAATCTGATATGGAAATACTAATTATGATAATGGATTCTTCCACATAGATGACTCACATGCTCAGCCTGCCATCTATAGGCAGAGAGACAACCTTTCCTGCTCTAGCTAGCAAGTGTGGTATGGCTTAGGTAAGAGCTGATCAGTACAAATTCTGCTTCATCTAATGTCTGCCAGTCACTGCGTACATTACTGGAGTGCCACACCAAAGTTGATGCATATGTTTAGCATGTGCCAAAATTATGGACTCTAAAATCATTTGAATATCCAGTGAATTGTTAGCATAAAAATGTTCCAGGCAGCAGAGCCAATTAAAAAGAATAAGAACAATAAAGATTGTGGCAAATTCTCTTCATTGGGACAAGAAAGAAAACAAACATCCTCTAAAATAAAAAAAAAAAATTCTTTCTTGCCAAGTAAGAAACAAGAAAGAATTGGTACAACTGGGGAAATCAACATGGTTTCCAGAAATTATATATACAATGGCATGTTGCATGGTGTGTTAGTATGACAAATTTTGTTCTGCGTGTTTATCAGTTTATAATAATGGAGGAAGTAATGAGATTCCCTGAAGGGAAAGAATTACAGCAAGCAGCCTTTCTAATGAGAGATCTTGCTTTCCACTGACTTGGTTACATAGCCAGGGTTACACATTCAATTGAAGAGTTCATCCTCATTGTACCTCATTGCAGTCAAAAAAGTAGTGTCTGAAGACAACACATACATTACTGATGCATCACATTTTCAAGACTGGTCATGCTTTCAAAGTCTACAAAAAAACAATATGAAGGTGTTCTGTCCCCTTGTGGTAACTGTTTTTCAACAACTACCAGTCAATAAGAGGATGAGGTTTTGGGGGAAAACAACCCATCCCTCCTTCTCTTTGACCTTTGAACTGCACTGCTGAAAGGGAGCCTGTGGACCACTGAGTCTACCTCCTCTCAAGGAAGCACTATGGGGAACTGAATTCCCAAACGCTGGTCCTACAGCCAGATCCCTAAACCCCTGAACTGTTCAGTAGTTGATCCCCTTTCTTTCTGGGATGGCTGCTTGCGCAGGATTGCAGGGGCCACAAACTGGTACCTGAGTGCCCGTCTCCTCATCTCCGGGTTCCTGGTCCTCAGCTGCCCGCAGAAACCACCACTGAATTTCCAGGTAAACAGAGGCAGAGCCACTCTGGAATGCACAAGACATCTCCACATTCTGTCCCTCAGTAGCTGTGACATTTCGAGGAAATTCAGTAAATTTGGCTGCAAAAGAAAAGCAAATCTCATTGGAATTCCTCTCTCTTTTCTATTTTCTCATCTTTCCCCCCTTTTTTTGCCTTCCCTAAGTTCAATTCTTCAGATGGCAACTGAAAGTAATTTATTTTGAATCACTGGACTTATGAACTGTGTAAGATCAGGCAGTTGCCTTGTGAGCATATGCTTGTTTACTGAGATAAGTACCCCCTCCTGCCATAAGTGTGCATAGAGCTGGAATTTTGTTCTTCTTGTTCTGGTTCACTATTGGCCACCCCTTCTTTTCATTTTAATTTTCATCTTACTTCTCACTATCTTGTTTCACTTTCTTATACTCTTTCATCCTCCCACCTAGACTCAGAATGTACACCCTCTTCCTTTCCACTATCACAGACATTGACCAGTAAGCTACTGTTTCCCAAAGCTAGAGAACTGGAAAAAGTGAACACCTTGCTTCAAATTTTGAGTTAGTAAGTTACAGCAAATTAAGCACAAATGATTGATAAAAGGCCATATTTCCAAATTCTTGCTTGAGGATCCAGGACATCCAGGACCTGAAGGTGACAGATATAAGGGTTTTCTTTGCTTGTCATAATGAACAAGCAATTTTACACCTTTGAATGTATTCAAAATGTGTACGAAAGATTGACAAAGTAGATGTATTTTGTTTCTCAGTTAAACCCTAGCTTTCCAGTATGGCTGCCCCCTTCTGAGTCCAATAATATAGGATGTGAATCTTAACAATATATTTCAACATGACAAAATAAAATATATCTTAGTGGAAGTAATAATCTCCACAACTTAATTTATGGTTTTTCTATTCATATAGGGAACTCTTAGGAGGGGTTCAATTCCAGCAGCCCTGTGAAGCCTTCAATAATAATATCCATAGTAGAAGCAACAATAACAGTAATCATCATCATCATTGTCTTTCAGTTTTCAGAAGCATCAAACAGAACAGGGAGCTAGGCAAGAATTTACCAGGTAACCTGCTTCCTTCAAGGCGTTACAGGTTGACAAGCTGCATATTGAAAAAGCTTCAAAATATTTCATCTGTGTGTACTAGATTATGCCCTGGGATCACAGCTGTGCTATTTAGAAAGGAAAAGAAAATGGTAATAATCAGATCAGCCTTGGCTTTGAAAGTAGGGAGGCCGGCTTTTCCGGGATATCGGACTGTGCTTTCCATGTCAAAGAAGTCTCCTGCACTGCCCCCTCCCCCCGCCAAGCCATCACTAGATTCCTGTTCACCTCATCATTAAGGAAAGAGGTCATATTTCAGGAGGTGGTCATTCACCCTCCCCACCTCCGCCACCCCCGCCTCGAGTTAAGCAAATAAACAAGAGGAGAGGTTTTAAGGGACTCGGCGGGCTTCCGTCGGCCGCCCGCCGCGATGCGATCTGTCCATGGTTCTGAAGTGGTCACTGCAGCCTGCAAAGTCTTAAAAGAACGGAAGGGGTTCTGCAGAGCGGGGGCTACTTGGAATGCGAGAGGCGCCTTTGGAAAGGGTGTCAGGGAGCCGTCCTGGGGGATATTCTTTGCAGAAAAGCAAGCGAAAGCCAGGGTTTGAGAAGACGGACACAATAGGATTGCTACAATAGGGAATGAAGGCAATGCTATGGGAACTACTGCATCATTTTTAACACAGAGAAGCACATTTAGTTACCCTATGAATCCTAAAAGGAAGGCTTGCAAGGGACACAGTAGTGTGCTCCACTCCCGAAAACCCACCTCTATCTATCTGTCTTTCGCGTGTTCACCTCACAAACAACATTGCCTTTTTTCAGCCAGCTACGCAAGCCTGTGCAAGCGGTTGTTTCGCAGTCACTTGGGCTGAAGTTCTCTCTTGTTTTGCTTCCCCCCGCCCCCGCGGATGGGTCGAGGAAAAAAAAGGTTTAAGTGGAACGGAGGTGAAGACTTTGAGTCCACCTTTGATCACCCTTGCCTCCTCATCCTTTCCACCACTCTGGCAGCCTTCTCGGTCCACCCACGACCTTTTTGCTTCCATTCTTTTGGCCAAATAAAATAAATAAATAAGTAATGGAGGGGTACTTACCTTGGGAAGAAAGTCCTTGCTGGATGTATAATACTGATAAGGAAAAGAATCCAACATAAGCCCAAAAGATCCCCATCATTCCAGCGCGAGAAGGGGGAGTGGGTGAGAAAGTCACATCAGGCTCCTGCCAAAGACGACACACGTTCCCGCAAGGAAAGGAAGGGCGACGGGAATTTTACAAGGCGATTGGGCGCTGGAGCCCTAGTTGCACCACTGCTAGCATTCCCTTGGCAAAGCTGGAGGGGGCACAGATGGGCTTCCCATGTCAGCGGGTGAGTGGGATGGGAAGAGAGAAAAGAGGGCTCGGGCGCTGGCGATCCCGATGCAGCCCCCTGCCTTGGGATTCGAACTGGCTTTTTGTCCCCCAACGCAGCGCCTTCCCTTCGCTACTCTCGCCGCTACCTGAGAGTTCTGCCAGCTCCGGCTGGTTGGGACGGCGTGATGAGCGCCCTCTCTAAACCTTCAGCCAGCTTGGGGGAAAGTCGGAAGGAAGAGGAGAGCTTCGCGTTCGCTTGTACCATTTCAACTCTCTTCTGTCTGCTCCCCCACCTCCGCTCCCCCCCCCCCAAAAAAAAACACACACACACTCCGCTTCACCCGCCCCGCCGCGCTCTCGCTCTCCCTCGGAACGGCTGCGATGACGCTTCTGGCGCCGGCTCTTCCCCGGCTTCCCCACCCCCCCGACTGCTGTCCGTGGTGCTGAAACGTCCGCGAGAGGGACGAGGCTGAGGAGGGTTACTGCGGAAGGCAGCAGCGACGTTCATTGCGCCGGTGGAGAATCTCCCGCCGCCACCCTCCCCACCCCACACCCCCCCGCGCCCTGTCAATGCGGTGGTTTCATTGATTCGAGTCTCTCCAGTTCCTCCCCCCACCCCTTTCTCTCATCCGCACGCACATCAAAGGGCAAATAACGAAGAAAGGCTAAGCACGTTTTCTTTTTCTGATGCGGTCTTAGGAAACTCCACTCGCTCGCCTGAGAATTGTCAGGACTTTGGAATCCATGCCCTATGATTCGGGAGGGTAGTTTCCCCTAATTCCGGCCAGACACCAAGTGAAGATCCCATTTTTTAGATCTAAATTAACAAGATCACAATTGTGCACACACACACACACATTGGTGACAGTAAGGATTTAAACCTTTCACACCATACAAATATTGTTGTTTAGTCTGAAACAGGATTTAACAGCTTTCAGCTGTGTAAACTGTTTTCCACACCTGGGCTTTATCCATGCAGTAAGTGGAGTAAGAAAAGCAAGGATATCTCAAAATATTTTGAATAGTCTATTTCTTCCCATGCATCCAGCAGGTTTCTAGACAGGAACACTGAGCACTGACATCTCATCTTACACTTTCAAAACCCCACAAATGATGCAGTGAGAGCATCAGAGGGAATGGAGAGACAGTCCTTAACTATCCTAATTATGGGTAAAAATTGGCTGAAGTATGTAAAAGAGCTAACTGGTTCACCACAGGTGATTTTACCCATTTTTGGTTTTTCCAATCCAGTTCAAGGCAGGGGAGGGGAATTATTTCCTTATTTGTAATGTTATATTGCAGCATTCTGAAGATGTGGGAGCAAATCCATACATGAGGTTCAGTCATCCATAAATGAGTATATATCTCTGTAATTTAGAAATAATGCTTAGTATCAACACTGCAGCTCAATAATGATTTGTGTGTTCCTAGTTATGAGTATAATAATCATTACAATCAAGAGGTATCTTTGACCTCCAGCTTCAACATCTTTGGACAGGGAATATCAAAGGAACTTAGGAAGGCTTGATCTCCTATTCCCCACACTGATAAGCCTCCAAAGGATGGTTTTCATGTCTCTCACCCTCCCTATTGTTGAAACTAACTTTGAGTACAAAAATCCCATTAAGAGACAAGGCTAAGCCAAAATTTCTTTTGCCATTATTGATGTCTGATTCATTACATGATGGAGGAAGAGTCCCCATTAGCACATTGTTTTTGATACTGAGAATCTTCACAGACATTGTTGCTGATGATGATATTTGATTTACTAATGATAACTAAGTGCTTGGTGAGTTTCCTTACATTCTTAACTGGCTGCTATGTTTGGAATCCAGAAAGTTTTTTCCCCCCTGGCTTTTAGGACCCATGCATATGGGACAATGGATTGTAAGTGACAAACTCAGGACAGACATACTTTTCAGTGTTTTTTGTTTGACAGAAAAGTGGGCCATGTGCGGTTGACCTGCAGTTTTCTTCACCATTGGTTTGGCCAGCTGAGGCTTGTGGGAAATGCTCTCCAACAATATGCCGAGGGGCATATTTTGCACTTTTCTAATGCAAAAACTTAGTTGAAAGCTGATGTACCTTGAAGATAAAGACCCTGAACTGAAAATGATGGATCCAAGTCAGAGAGCTGTGCAATCCTCCTTCCATTTCTTAAAAAACTTATTATGGAGATGATGATGCTACCTCCCTTGCAGAGTGGTCATAGGGATGATTAAGGTAACATCAATAGAGCATTTTAGCCTGTGATTATGATGACAATGACAACAACAAGGAATAGGAGGAGCTATTATGCATCTTGCCTCATTTGTTTGTTCCACCTTTTAATTGGAACAATAAACATTTCAGTCATGAAGGTAGATTGTCTCAGTTTGAAATACCCTTCCTCTCCCACGCCAACCTCCATTGTGACGGCAGGATGCAAGGTGGATAAAACTGACTATTTAATATGAGGGTTCATTTGTAGTATAGACTTATGAAAATTGATGAATAATTCTGCCTCAGAGTGGAGCCTGAGGCACGATGAACCCAAAATGGCAGAAGATGATGTTTTTGCCACGACAAAAGGAACGAACAACAAAGGGAATGAACAACAAAAGGAACAAATGTGAGAGCTTGGCTATGGGCTATCTTGATTTCAGTGTTGTGCTGCTGAATGTTCATCATCATAAAAAACAAGGAGGGGAAAAAAGGATAGGTGGGAAGAACCATAAAGCATAGGAAGACGACACTGTTATGCTATATTGTAACATTACAGTACTGCTTCTTATACTTTAGACTTCATTTGTGTCCCACTAATCAACTAAAAATGCCCCACTAGGCAGATATGATTGTCAAAACATGCATAATTGCTATTTTCAGCTATATATAATTTTAGAATTATTAGCAATATCCTTTAAGCCAACATTTGCATTGCTCTCAGAGAAGTAAACCCTCCCTACGCCCCCTTCACCAGCATGCTAATATGCTGTCTTTCACTTCCTCATTCCTTCTGGTTGCACCCATTGACAATAGCTGGCTGAATAGGAGTGGTGGAAAAAGAAATGTGGTACCACCTCCCATCTGGCTCCTCCCATTCATCGTTTTTTAGGTATATCCCTTAAGCCAGACAGCTACATGAAAATGAGAACCCTACATTTATGCTATCATGAGACTTTTATGTGTTTGCTCTTTAGCAAAGGAAGATAGGAAGAAAAGACCCCACAGAAACTCTTCTCATTCCCTTTATTACCTCTATGATTGCGGTGAGTGGGCTACAGAGATGGCAGTAACCACCTCATAACATGCAGTGCAATCAAGAGAAAGCATATTAATGATTGATGCACCAACCTTTTCATATTTTTCCCTTCACCCCCTTTGTAGGAGACTGGGGAAGGATTGGAGGAAAAACATCAACCAATATCAAACTGCCACTGCTACCACCCAAGGAAAGGATGGAGAGTTTTATGGGGTGAGATTGCAAGGGAGTCATTTGTCCCTTTTTGCACGCTGCTACTTGTATGTCACAATGAGATGGCTGAGTGGCAGAACATTCTCATTCTTCAAACAGCCCCACTTTCTAGTACTCTATAGCTTCCAGATCATTCTCAAATGACTGTGGCAGGATGTAATGTGGCGATGTTCTCACATTGCACCACTCCAGGAAGTGCAGGTGGCTGTCTTATTGCCTGTGCAGTACCAGAGAATGGTGGAGTATATTCTGTGACATGACATATCAACTCAAACTCAGTTTTCTAGAAGTACAGTGGCTTTCAAAACACTTGATAAATATTTCATCTGTGTAGCCTACATGTGTAGCATGTATTGGGAAATAGTGCTCTCTTAACAGAGGAAGGACATCTGCTTGTCCTGGCAGATACTTTCTTCTGTTACAGGATGATTGGTCACAAGACGTTAAGCACAGAGTTCATTTTCCTGTCTGAGTGCAGAAACATGCATCAGTAAAGAAATCCTGTTATCAAAGAAGAAAACATGATACTCACTGATACACAGCCCCCTTAACCTGTAGCTTGAACCTGAGATTGTAAAAAACCAAAGACAACGACAACAGCAGGGGAGATGAAAACACATGGCAAGTCATGGTAATATGTTTTTTGTTTGTTTGTTTGTTTTTGCTCTGTTTGGCTTGGTGGGCAGGCCTGTTTTCAAAGACTCCACAATGCTCATCGTCCATCTTTGCTCATTTCTTTAAAGGAAGTGGTTCCCATTGTCTTTTTTTTTTTTTTTTTGCAACATATTCAGTCCATTAGCTGTTCAAAAAATTGTTTGTACTTATCATGGGCAGAGGAGAGAGAACAGATGGGGAAGAAAATTCTTTCCTATACATGGCAGGCTCTCCACAAGAGTTAGAACACTATTTTTCCAGTGTTCTCATTAAAGTCAAGAATCTTCATAGACAGTGAAGATACCTGTAGTGAAAGCTCTCCAATCCAAACCAAGCCCATATTAAGAACACAAGGGTCTGGGCCAACCTGCTTCTCTTAGGAGACTTCCCAACTTAGTTCGTGCCTGAAGGTATGATTATGGCGCGAGGCAAATGTGATTGGATCCACTGTGATCCCTAGTTTTCAAATCAGGTTTCACTAAGTAAAATTGCTTGTAGCTGTCCAGACAATACACAATTTGCAGCAGGCAGCAGAGGAGGGGGAAAAGAAAGCTGTGCTTGCATGGAGCTTTGGTGGCAGAAAATGCCTTTGGCAAGGTGCTAATTGGCCATTTCCACCCACTTTCTTCAAAAAAATTGATTTTTCTAAATGACCTAGTGACACTCGGTTCCAGCACCACCTTGAAATAGTTTTTTTTTTTTTAAAGCAAAACACTGTTTTGCAAACTACAGGTACTTGGTTGAGAGGAACTGACACCCCAATGGGGACCCCCTTCACTTTTGAATCAAATGATCACACACAGCAGAAAGCAGAGAAAAGAGTTGTCAGCCAGTTCAGAGCAAATTAAACCACCCCGCCAGCTGAACAAAAAAGATGATTTGACAATGGGATACCCAGCATTGAATTTTATATCTTGTGGTCATCAGGATTTAATCTGAATTCTTCTGTGTCTAATCTAATGAGAGTGTGTGGCAGTGTTCATTGCAGGGGGGTGGGCTGGGTCTGTGACTTTAGTTATGGATTAGCGAATGGTGGTAGTGTGGCCCAAACTGATATTCTGTCGTGAAGACCATTAAGGTGGTCCACACAGAGGAATTCTAGTACTGCAACACCAAATGTTAAAAAAGAAGAAAGAAGAAAGAGAGAGAGGGTAAGTGATTAAAGGCACAGTTATATGAATGAAATAAATCAGGTGATGGATCCAGGATATTGAATTTTGTTTCAGGTCATGCAGTAGTCACATGGGTTTTCTGCTGTGTGTGCTTCCTTGTGGAAGAACTTTAATCCATTTTAATCCTATGTTGTATCTCAGTCAAGTGGACTACAGGAGCTTGTAGAATCATTTCATTTGAGACTATGTCATGTGCCTGCCTACCCTCATGCTAGCTGCCTCCCACAGCCACTAGCTGCTATGTTTTTGTTTTTGTTTTTGCTTTTGCTTTTGTTGTCATTGTCGTCGTCATCATCATCATCATCATCATCATCATCATCATCATCATCATCATCATCATCATTGTTGTCATTGTCATTGTCATTTATTTATTTATTTATTGCAATTTGAAATAGTGCTAGAACAGACTGACAGATAGGAAAAAATAACACAGAGGTTTCCCTGTAACGTGACACATGTTCAGGGAGGCAAACAGATACACACACACAGAAGGAGCCAAGAAGGAGAAGTAGCAAAGGAGTTGCAGCTGAAATCGACCAGAGACATTTTGACTAGATGGCTACTAGAGTGGATAAACCAATTGATAATATGTTTATTATTGGTTATTAATCAAGGTAGCTAGGTAGGAATCTCAATGTTGAGATTAATTATTAATAGTTGCCAGGTACAGCCAAAATGGTGACCATCACATATGTTTACAACTTGTGAAATTTTGGATGCTGGAACTTTTATGTGATCTCATGTGATCTAGAGAAGTTTTTCTAACATTCTTGTGTCAGTCCACAGATCACATGTCTGAGCTGATCACCATGAAGGTTCACATTATTTTAAGAGGTAAAGTGGTAGGGATAAAATGATTATCCCTTCTGCTGTGCCTTTAATCTCAACTTTCAGGCCAGCTAGTTATTCACCAATAAACAAGGCTTTTTAAAAACAACATAGTCCATACATTAAAACTATAAATTCGTAGAACACCTGGAAGGCAAGTCCCCTACTTCCCATTTAACTCATATTTCACTTACTGAATGCTAAGGTCTGACACTCCCTAGCTTACTTACTTCAAGTAACACACTATGGGAATCTCGATGCCTCTTCCTTGTGCTACCTAGACATACATGCTGGCATAATTATCACACCAGCTTTGCTTTATTATATTCTTTACCATGTGTTGCTTTTCATCATCTTAAATGTTATTACCATACATACAGCTAGGAATATTAAAGAATGATCAGCATCTATAATTTGGTTACACAGATTCAACTGATACACTCCTGCTTCCTCCCCCCACAACTACATCTCTTATTCTAATTTATCTCTTTTTTGTTCTGTTTGTTTTTAAATCCACAGAAGTGCTGTTGCACAGACATATCTACCTTTGGTTTGGTGAGATCTGAAAGTAAATAAAATCAGTAACCTATAATCCAAGAATTGTCCAGACAGTTGATACCCAAGGTAAAAATGAGCTGCCATCCATTCTCATTGTCTCATTTCCACTGCCCTCCCCCTTGCTCACATTTGCCTCTAGGGTTGTTTCCTCATAATTCTTCTGCCACCTAGAAATGATTCTGGTCCTTTTTTATCTGCTATATTGAAATTGAATTCTTAGCCCAACGTTTGGTGTTTTCATACATCCGAGGCCAGTTACAGTGAGTAATCAAATAATATCAGGTAGTAGGGTTTTGTTTCTGTATTGGTTGCATCTATTCCTTGCCTTTAAGCAAAATAAAATAACATAAAATCCAGGCCTCCAGAGCAGCTTATGATAGAGAATGGAAGACAGTTTGTGCCCTCAGGCTTAGAATCTAAAAACTAAGAAGTTATACCAAAGGAATATCAGATTCGGAGACAGGAGGAGTAAGAAAATAGTAGCATATTTAAACAGCTATATGTTCCATTCCCAATAAGTGTTTCATTCACTTGACCTATAACAGTTGTGGTGAACTTTTGGCACTCCAGATGTTTTGGAACACAACTCCCACAGTCCTTTATCATTGGCAATACAGGCTTGGAATTCTGGGAGTTGTAGTCCAAAACACCTAGAGTGCCAAACGTTTGCCACCACTGACATATAAAGAATGTCCTCACCCATTCCTTTGTGACTTTCCAGGGTCCTTGAGTCACATCTCCCACGGCTGGAAATCATACTTCCTCTCCATGAACTCTTTTGACTGACAACTTTTCTTTTAAGAAATCTCTTCCCATCTGTACATGATACTGTGATTTAGCAGGTTATGGAGGTGGATCTGACAGCCAAACTATATGTTGGCAGATGACCCATCAATGAAGGGGTAAAAACCTGAAGTGTGTGGCTCTTACAGCAGGAGTCATTTTCATCTTGCATGGTAATGAGAATTAAGTTGCTTTGTTCTATAAATAGGATTCAGGATATATACATATCCTTTATTGTCTCAGACCTGAAAGCTTGCATGGTCCATGTTTTACAATATTAATGTGACTGCAGCTCTAATGATGGATTATTCATGGTGGTGTAGTGAATAAAGTAGAGGACAAGGGATCATGAAATGTGAGTTCAAATCCCTGTTTCAGCCATGGAGGCTTTTAAAGTCATTCCTTAAGTATCTTATATACTTTGGAAACCATAAGTTGGCTGAAGGCTGACAGCCTATTGTTTGTCCATAACAAACCAACAGAAGAACTACAGTATTTCTTTTTTTGAATTCTTCCATAATTGGAAGTGCTAGGTCATATCTAGAGGATATTTCTCAGCTAAAGCTGGATCTAGATAGAAGGAAGGAGACCCAGATTTCATTTTCCCCTTTTCAAGAAAGAAAGAAAGAAAGAAAGAAAGAAAGAAAGAAAGAAAGAAAGAAAGAAAGAAAGAAAGAAAGAAAGAAAGATCTGAAATACAGATGGGCATGGACCATGGTTTGGTGATTAAGCACAATTCGGCAGATCTGGCCCACATGTTTTGCATGGGTGCTCTGGATTCCCCACCCTGCCTCCTCACAGGACCAGCCACTGAGAGAAGGAACAGCCCAGAGTGCTATCTCTGAGTGGGCACTCATGGAAAGAGGTAGGGCAGGAAATCCAGGGCACCTGTGCAGCACCAGAGGACCCAACTCACCCAACCATACCAATGCACTGAACTACAGTTCATGCCCATCATTAATCCAAAATACTTATGCAGCCCTTTTCATTAAGTGGAATGTTCATGAACATTCTCTGGCACCATCCGCTCAGTCAAAAGAGGATTCTTTTTCTCCACCTATTCTTGGGCTAGCAGATGTGACATCAAGCAAGGATTGTCTGAGTCTGTGTAATGCTGGAGCAGCAAGAAAGTTGGTAGGAAACAAAGGTTGGTAGGCCAAGCTATTATATGAAACAGAGGACGTGGCACAGTGGTATAAACATCTGGATGTGGACTCAGAGGTTGGGAGTTTAATTCCCCATTCTGCCTCCTTGCCTCCTTGACAGGGGCTGGACTCAGTGGTCCAAAGTTTCCTTCCCAGCTTTGCAGCTTTGAAGTTCTGCAGTTATTATATTTATCAATTGCAGCATATAAGGGTCTGTAATGTGCACTGTATCACGTGTGTGTCCAAATTCTCTTTTCTTGAAAATACATAATTAATGTAATCTCTAAAATAATCAGCCAAAACATTAAGCTAAGAAGGGAATTGGTATTATGGATACTATTTTTAGTGTGTGGGGGGAGATAAAAATCAATTACATAAAACCTTAATTTCATTAGCACTTGGTGCTGTGCATCTGGAAACTGTTCAGAGGTGGAAAGATTTGAATGGAGCTGAATAGATGGAATCTGGGCTATTGCCTTAGCAGAAAAATTAGCATCACAAATAAAACAGACTAATGGAGGGAAGAAAGCAAAAGACACATCAGCTCTCAGATGGCTTCCATTTATTTTATTTCTAAAGGAGGATTTGTAGTCCCATGGAAACCCAATCTGCCACATGACATTCTTGAAAGGCTGTATCTGATCAAGAAACAACATTTGGATTAAATGAACTAAAGAAGGGTCTTTCTTTTTCTTTTTTTTCTTTGTCTTTCCTTTTTTCCTTTCCTTTTTTGGGTGTGTGTGTCTTGTATTTTCGTGTCTTTCTTGATCATTGTCACATTTATTGCTGACATGCCAAAAGGCAACAAATGGGCAGGTTGGTCCAGCAGGAGATGGTATAGCACACTTTCAAAGAAATATGGGGACTGTGAGAGAACACATTCTTAGTAGCTGTTATGACAATCCTGTGTCTCACCTAGATTATCTCTGCATCCCACTGGTGACATGTGTACTACAGGTTGAGAACCATTGACTTCAGGACTATAGTTACTTAATTAGATCCCTACCAAGACAATTGAGGAATTTCCTTTGATTTCTATTTCCATGCCATTTCAAAATTAGAAACCCTTTCCATTTTTACTTTTAATAATAATAATCATGTGTTTTCATAAATGCAAATGCTGATTTTTTTAAAAAAATAAATCATTTAGTTTTATTTCTAAACACATTTTGGGCTGACCAGGTTTCCACACTTCCTACATGTTGCCATGTTTAAGGGAAACTTGATCACAGACAAATCCATACAGTTTCTTTACCCACTGATAGAATTCCCCATAGGAATTCCCAATTGGAATGCCTTCTTCCTGTTTACTGCTACAGTGAGTAAGGTTCCAGTTCCACAGTTGGAATTCCCCATAGGAATTCCCCATTGGAATTCTACCAGTGAAATTGGAACCATACTCACTGTTGCAGTGAACAGGCAGAAGTCTCTGACATACACACATATGACTTTTAAAGTAATTTGAGCTTCATATGGAATTCCTGCTATGGAATACAAAGAAAGAAAAGAGTTTTATTTTAAAAAAAACTGTGCCATTTGCCAATAATCATAGGCCAAGGGCCTAGTCTGTGCTTATTTCTGTGAACCTGAATACATAAAGAACTATAATGCCTTTGTATATTACCACTCTTAGGTAAAGAGAGGGTATATCTTTGCTTTGTTCAAAACTAGACATGGGCACAACTTGGCAAAATTCTCGTTTCCGTTATGTAACGGAAACAGTAACGACAATTACTCCCTCAGAACTCGAACTCGAACTCTAAAGAAAAATTGGGTCTGATTTGTTGTTGTCGTTCCTGGCATTGCAGCGATCGCGCGATGCCAAGCGGCACAGAAAAAAAGTTTTAATAAAAATTAAAAAAAAACCCCAATTCCTGGCCAAAAATGAGGCGAAAATATGCCTGCCTGAGGGCACCTACCAGAGGGGTGGTTTCTGGGCGGGGGGTCCCCGGCCTCCCCCCTCTCCTCTCCTGGGCTGCGCAAAGTGCGCATCCTCGTCGAGTCACAACTCACCAAGCGGCGTGGCAGAGAAAAAAGTTTTTAAAAAAAACCCGATTCCCGGCCAAAAAAGCAGGCGAAAATATGCCTGCCTGAGTGAGGGCACCTACCAGAGGGGTGGTTTCTGGGGGTGTCCCTGGCCTCCCCCTCCTCTCCTGGGCTGCGCAAAGTGCGCATCCTCGTTGTCGAGTCGCACTCGCCCACGCCAACTCACCAAGCGGCGCGGCACAGGAAAAAAGTTTTTTTAAAAAAACCCGATTCCCAGCCAAAAAAAGCAGGCGAAAATATGCCTGTGGCCTGCCTCAGTGAGGGCACCTACCAGAAGGGTGGTTTCTGGGGGGCGGGGGGTCCCCGTCCCCCCTCTCCTCTCCTGGGCTGTGTGCATCCTCATCATCTCGCCAACTCGCCATGCCATGCGGTGCGGGCGGGGGATCCAAAATGGGGTGACCGCAATATTTATTTTGAAAACGTGGTCCAAAAACACACCAAAGCACCACAGAAACATGCAAAAATAGCTATTTTAAAACTGCCTGAATCTTTTCAGTAGCAGCAGTGGGTTTTTCTTGCAACAAAACGTCTCCATTGATTTTATTTTATTTTTATTTTTATTTTTTTACACCTGCGCAATGGGCTGTCCATGGGAGTGGACCATGCAAATTTTTGGAGCCATTCCACCAATTGCATGGCCACTTGGCCAGGTTTTGACCGAGACTTCTGGGATGTGCCAGTCGGGCATAAAAAGCCACTAACCCTAGCCCTAACCCGAACCCGAACCCGAACCCTAACCCATACGCCAGTACACTGTCCTTCTTAGTGGGTCAGAGAGGCACCCAGAGGTGCACCCCAGTAACTCACCCTAATCTTACCAGTAACCCTAAGCCTAGCCCTTGCGCTAACCCCTAACCCCAAGCCAGATCCTTGCACTATACAGCAAGTACACTTCCCTTCTTAGTGAGTCACAGCGGGCGCCCGTAAGGGTCCTCTGTCACTTCGCTCTCCAGCCCAAGTGCACTGCAGGCAGTGAGTCACAGAGGCACTGAAAGAGAGGTGCCTCTGCCTGCTGCAACTGCAACTTAATGGTATGCATATCCAATTGGCTATGCATGCCATTTTGTAGTGAGTGAGGAGAGGAGGCACCCACGAGGTGCCTCCAGGAGCCCACTTTCCCTTCATGGCGGGCCAGAGGAGGCACCCACCCCAGAGAGGTGCCTCCAGGAGCCCCCCCCAAAAAAAAAACAGTACTAACGACAGACAAAAAACTGACAAATGAAACGACAATTTTTTGGAACATTTCGTGAAAAACAGAAACGAGCCGAAACGGGCCGGCTCCGACACATGACAACTCGAAACGTAATTTTTCCTGGTCATGCCCATCTCTATTCAAAACCACTTTGAATTCCTGTATCATTTTCATCAGCTGTAGAAAGGTAATAGTAGGATGAAGTGAGGCTTCCTGCCTCTTTTTTATTCTTATGTCTGTTTTTTTTTCTTGGCAACTCTCCGCTCTAGTAATGCTATCAGGTCATCACATATGAGCTGCATGAAGTCAGCCAGTCTTCTGTAGCAAACATTTTCCCTTGCAAAGATGAGATTTTGGTGTTTTGTTTTTTTCCTTTCACTGCATCCCTTTTGCTCTTTCATCTTCTTTGGTTCGACATGTCTGTTCAAAATGGAATTTCATTTACAGATGCAAGACCGTACAGATCTTAGTTTGTCTGTTTATTTCTTTTTGTCTCTAAGACATTGGTTAAATCCAGTTGCTACCTCCAACTGGAATAGTCCCACTGAATCAAATGATGAAAGATGGGCAAATGTTCAGGTAAATCCCATTGTTTGTAGTTGGCGGGTTAGCTCAGTAATTTAGGTATTTGGCTGGAGCGCCAGAGGGTGGGAGTTTGATTTCGCAATGTCTCTCTTGCAAGTAAGAGCCAGACGGTATATAATAATAATAATAATAATAATAATAATAATAATAATACCTTTATTGTCAATGTACAACATGTGCACAATGAAATTGGCTGAGTCTCCCATGCCCACCCCCACCACCATCCCGCCCCCATCTCACTGGCAACCACTCAGTCTTACTGCACCCTGTGTACTTGACACAGAATGCGCCAGCCCACAGGTCAGTTCTTCTATACTTGTCCTGGGATTATTTCCCATTCAGCAGTCTGACAGCCCATGGATAAAAACTGTTCTTCAGTCTGTTGGTACGGCAGGCTATACTACGATATCTTCTGCCTGATGGTAACAAGGTAAAAAAGTGCTGACCGGGGTGTGAGTCATCCTTAAGAATTTTTCCGACCCTCCTGAGGCAACGATCCCTAAGCGATGTCGTCCCAGTGCACTCAGGGGACAGCCCATGATATACTGAGCTGTGCTTACCACCCTCTGTAGTGTCTTCCTGTCAGCAGCTGTCAATCCAGCATACCAAATGGTAATGCAATATGTGAGGATGCTTTCAACTGTGGACCGGTAGAAGGAGATAATCAGTTGTTGCTTCACTTTGTTCTTACGCAAGACCCTAAGGAAATGCAGTCTCTGCTTTTCCTGACTACTTTGGTTGTATTAATTCCCCAGGATAGATCCTCACTGAGGTAAACTCCCAGAAATTTAAAGGAAGAAACTCTCTCCACACACACCCCTGGATGTACAATGGGGCTAGTTCCTCTCTCTTCCTCCGGAAGTCCAGCACCATCTCCTTTGTCTTGGTAATATTTAGATGCAAGTTGTTTTCTAGGCACCATGTGGATAATTTTTGGACCTCATTCCTGTACGGTGATTCATCTCCCCCTGTAATAAGACCCATTATGGTGGTATCGTCTGCGAACTTAATAATCACAGTAGATGGATCAGATGATACACAATCATATGTGTACAGTGAATACAGGAAGGGACTAAGCACACAGCCCTGTGGGGAGCCGGTGCTAAGCTTCAGGGAAGTAGATGTGAAAGGCCCAACCCTCACTGTTTGTGAGCGGTCCCTTTTCCCTTGATCCAATCACAGATGGTAGAAGAAAGGTCCAAATCAGCCAGCTTTTTAATAAGAATGCTTGGTAGGATGGTGTTAAAAGCTGAACTGTAGTCAATGAAAAGCATCCTAACATAATTTCCAGGTTTCTCCAGATGACTCACTGCAAGGTGTAAGGCAGTAGCTATGGCATCATCTGTTGATCTGTTTCTCCTATAGGCAAACTGATGTTTATCAAAGTCTGGTGGAAAACATGTTTTAAGGTATTGGAGAACCAATCTTTCAAAGCATTTCATCACTACAGACGTTAATGCAATAGGTCTGTAGTCATTTAGGCAATTAACTGCTGTTTTCTTTGGGACTGGGACAATGGTAGCTGCTTTCAAACATGATGGAACGCAAGCTGTTTGCAGGGAGATGTTAAAAATTCTTGTCAGAACCCCTGCTAACTGATCAGCACAATTTTTTACCACTATCCCCAGGACCCTGTCTGGGCCTGCAGCTTTACTGGGATTCACAGCCCTCAATGCAGCTCTCACTTGATGTTCATATAAAATGAGTGGCTGAGAATTTGAAGACTGGCAAGCAGGTACTATGGGGCCTGGTCTTTTAACCTCATAGCGAGCAAAGAAAATATTCAGCTCCTCTGCCAGTGAGGCATCAGCCTCAGCCATGTTCCTCATCTTGCCCCTAAAGTTAGTTAAATGCTGCAGTCCTTGCCATACTCCCTTTATGTTGTTATCAGCTAAGTAGTTCTCCACCTTTTGTTTATATTTTTGTTTTGCTGCCTTTATACCTCTTCTAAGATTAGCCCTAGCCTCTCTATATGTATCCATGTCCCCTGCCTTAAAGGCAGAGTTCCGGGCTCTCAGAAGTGACCTTACCTCAGCAGTCATCCAGGGTTTACTATTCCCATAGACTGATGGGCAAGCTGCATAGTTCTAAGATGCCCCTAGAAGAAAGGAATAGTAAGCCACTTCTGAATACTCTGCACCTAGAAAACCCTGAAAAGGGTAATCCTAAATCAAAAATAACTTGATGATGTGTGATTATTGTTTTTATTGTTGCTGTTTTGGAATTTCATTGGATTCAAGTCACTAATTTCTATATGCTGTCCTTATGGCAATTTAACACAGCACTGCCATATTACCTATTTGGCCAGAATGCATCTGGATATTAGGTATGCTGACCACTACCTGTTTAGACCATCACTGGTCCAGATTTCCAAGTTGTCATTGTAATAAGGTAAATCTCTAGCTCTTATAAAAGCCAAAATATGTCACCACTATTTTAACCAATTGTTTTGAAACAAATGAACCTTTCAGTGTGATGAGCCAAATAATGAAAAACGTCAATAGCTTGGCATGGTTTTATAGAGCTATGCATTATTAAAAGCTCATCCAGCTCGTAGGTAAATCTTAGGAGTAGTCACCAATGAAAGAGTCTAACGTAGATTCCAGGTTTGCACAAAGCCACTCAATCCATAAACCATGAGGGACCTATGAAGCATCACAGTGTGGACTAGAGATGGGCACAGAACAAACATTTTTTCGTTTCTGTTATTCGTTAGTCATTACGTAACAAAACGACTAACGAAAATTGTGATAAAATGCAATGAACCGAACCGAACCACAAAAATTGTGGTCATTATTTCGTTTCCATTAATGGCGGTGTGCAATGAAATAAGCTGTTTTAAATGTTAAAAAACGCCCTGGACATCCGCAAAAACACAGCGACAATTATTTATATTGTCTGATAATACCTACCAGGGGGGTTGGGGTCCTTAAAAGGTGCATTTATGTCTTTTCTCAGATCACTGTATTTTTTCCCTTTAAGGGGTGTTAGGGGACATTGACCCAAAATGGCTCCCAGATGCCTAATATTGATTGATTTCTTGGGTATTAAAACACCCTGGACATCTGTAAAAACGCAGAAATAATGCAATAATTATTTGAAATTATTACCTACCAGGGGGTTGGGGTCCTTAAAACGTTTGTTTCGGTCTTCTCCCATCGCAATGTATTTTTCTTTTCCCTTTAAAATGGATGTCGCCACCAGCCACAAGATGGAGGCAAGCCATGTGATGGGATCATGTTCAACCAATAGCATGCCCAGGTTGCAGACTGGGCAGGTCTGACAGCCACAGAGGGCATAAAAAGCTCTGGCAGCCTCCGTCCTCCTTGCAGTCTCTGGTGGGAGTTAGGGTGGGATTGCTGTCTCTGCAAATCTAGCTTCAGTCCCGCAGCCTCCCTGTGTGCATGTGTGCTGCGTACCTCTCGTTGAGTACCCTCCCCTGCCCCGCAGTGCAGTCACTCTGCGGCTGCCTTGCACCCTGGGCAACGCCCGCAGCTGCCTTTGTAGCCTCCCTGCGTACCTAGTCTATACTGTGTCTTTGCCAGCATCAATTTTTTTTAGTGTTTTCCCTCTGGTCTGGGGTGTTGGGGGACGCCTGCACATGGAAATGCTTTAAAATCGCGCAAAAAGCGGGTAGAAATGACAAAGGAAAAAACAAAAAACGGAAATGAATTTTTTCCCAAAATTTGCGACAAACGGAAACGAACTGAAACAGACCTCTCAATGACAAACGAAAAACCAAAACACCATTTTTTGTTTCGTGCCCATCTCTAGTGTGGACTGTGGCACTCCATTACTTCTGGGCATGGCATTTCACTTATGCCTGCAAAAGTAACCGCAGGGAATGTTTGCTGTTTGTATTTAGGTTGGCATGGATTGTGCTCCATTTGCTGTGAAACAGTGGACATGGCAATGCTATAAAAAGTGGTGTGTGTGTGTGTGTGTGTGTGTGTGTGTGTGTGTGTGTGTGTGTGTGTGTGTGTGTGTGTGTGTGTGTGTGTGTGTGTGTGTGTGTGTGTTACAGCTCTCATGATGGCAGGGGACTCTGGAAGCTGTAGTCCAAAAAAGAGCTTTTTCCAAACTCTGACGTTATGCATCTCACTAGGATTTTGAGAAAAACGATTTTCATTGTATATTCTATAGGTTAATGTAAGGTACACTATGAGCTTTACCACCATGCCTAAAAAGGAAGAGCTATGAAAAATAAGAGGAAAAGAGGAGGAGGAAGATGCTAAATTAGAAGATTTTATGTATTATGTCAGTGTTTTTCAAAAAGCCGCGAGATGTTGCCTGGTGTGAAAAGCTGAAGAATATCAGCTTTGTGTTCAAAACAGGCCCAGGTTGCGCACTGAATAAAGTATTTTATAATTTTTCATATTTCTGTTTACTTACTATTTCATAATAAAGTAATTATAAAATACTTTCTTTGTGTTTATTTGATTCCTATTCAAGAGAATTACTTTATATATAGTCAATATAGGCACAGAGTTAATTTTTTAACATTTTCTAATGGTGGTGTGCCTCGTGATTTTTTTCATGAAACAAGTGTGCCTTTGGCCAAAAAAGGTTGAAAAACACTGTATTATGTTGATCATGATGATGATTAATTACGCTTATTGATGATTTTTTTTTAAGCCCAGTGACTTTTTAAAGCTACACAAAGCAAAGTGTTCTGCTTATATACCGCCCCATACCACTTCAAGTAGTCTCTGGGTGGTTTACAGTTTAATTACAGTCTGCAGCCCCTCCCCAGCAAGCTGGGTACTCATTTTACCAACCTCAGAAGGATGGAAGACTGAGTCAACTATGAGCCTGCTACCTGGGACTGAACGACAGGTTGTGATCATAGTTTTACCTGCAGTACAGGCATTTAACCACTGCACCATGGGGCTTCTTAAAATGATTAAAATGATCTCATTTGGAAAGAATACTTTTATATACCTTATGTGTTTTGGTATAGTCCTCTGAACAACTTATTCAAATATATATTCTCTTAAAATTGTGAAAAGGATCTTCTTGCTAAATGAATATGAAAAGGAGATGGCTGTATTTGCTATTTGAAGGAAACAGAAATGGGAAATGTTTGCTCTGCAAAGGGAGCAGTGCTTCCTAGGTGAGTCTTCTTTGCCCGCCCACCAGGACTTTTGGCGCAAAAGACACCCAGACCCGGGGTTTCCTGCAGGGGCAAGGAAGGCTATTTAAGCCAGATAACCCTGCATCCCTACCTCCTTTTCTCTTCAGTGATTCCTCATGCACCCTCCCCAGTTTTGATTAGCAGGAGTGAGATTAGCTGGTCACATTATGGGCCTGATGGGAATGTTTGGCTGTCAATCAAATTGACTCATGGTTGACAGCATGTTTTTGCCCTTTCCATTCTCACCTAGGGATACAGAGGCTTAACATTCCAGTCATAAGGGCAGGCAGTGCAAGAGGTAACAGTTCAAAAGTCTCCCATAATTAAATACACTAAGTTACGTGGCAGCTCTCAGTTCTAAATGATAGGAAGAAATAGTAGAAATAGGAAGTTAGGATTTTAAATAATTGTTCAGATCAGAATTGAGGGCTGCCCTGGAATTATTAGCATTATAGAATTTGGGAGGGTGCTGAACAGGTGGGCAGCACTCTCCTGTAGAGATGGGCACAACTAGGGAAAATGACGTTTTCGAGTTGTCGTGTGTCGGAGGCAGTCCGTTTTGGCTCGTTTCCGTTTTTCGCGAAATTTCGCAAAAATTAGTCGGTTCATTTTTTTGTTTTTTTGTTTTCGTTACTACTGGTTTGGGGGGGTAGCGGGCTCTTGGAGGGAGCTGCAGGAGTCACCAGAGCCACAAGTGACGGACTGGCAGACTCTTTGCACCCGCTGTGTCTCACGTACTTGCATGTAGTGCAATGCAAGTAGATCTGGCTTAGGGTTAAGACGGGTTAGCGCAAGGGCTAGGGTTAGGCTATTTATGGGTGAGGTTAGGGTGAGTATTGGGGTGCACCTCTGGGTGCCTCTCTGACCCACTTAGGACAGTGTACTGGCGTATGGGTTAGGCTTAGGGTTCGGGTTCGGGTTTGGGCTACGATTAGTGGGCTGTTTATGCCCGATTGGCACATCCCAGAAGTCTCTGTGGTCAACCTGTGGTCAACCTGGCCAAGTGGCCATGCGATTGGTGGAAAATTTGCATGGTCCACTCCCATGGGCTCCATCATTGCAAATGTGCAGGTGTAAAAAAATAAAATAAAATAAAATAAAATAAAATAAAATCAACAGAGACCTTTTTTTGCAAGAAAAACCCACTGTTGCTACTGTAAAAATTCAAGCATTTAAAATAGCTAATTTTTGCATGTTTCTGTGGTGCTTTGGTGGGGTTTTGGGCAACGATTTCAAAAAAGATATTGCGGTTGCCATTTTGGATCCCCCGCACTGCATGGCAAATGGATGCGCCCTCCCAGCCTGGTACAGTCAGCAAAACCTGGCCATGCGATTGGTGGAATGGCTCCAAAACTTTGCATGGTCCACTCCCATGGGCGAGCCCATCATTGCGAATGCGCAGGTGTAAAAATATAAAATAAAATAAAATAAAATAAAATAAAATCAATGGAGACTTTTTTTGCAAGAAAAACCCACTGCTGCTACTGTAAAAATTCAAGCATTTAAAACAGCTAATTTTTGCATGTTTCTGTGGTGCTTTGGTGGGGTTTTGGGCAATGATTTCAAAAGAAATATTGCGGTCGCCATTTTGGATCCCCCGCACTGCATGGCAAATGGATGCGCCCTCCCAGCCTGGTACAGTCAGCAAAACCTGGCCATGCGATTGGTGGAATGGCTCCAAAACTTTGCATGGTCCACTCTCATGGGCGAGCCCATCATTGCGAATGCGCAGGTATAAAAAAATAAAATAAAATAAAATAAAATCAACGGAGACTTTTTTTGCAAGAAAAACCCACTGCTGCTACTGTAAAAATTCAAGCATTTAAAATAGCTAATTTTCGCATGTTTCTGTGGTGCTTTGGTGGAGTTTTGGGCAACGATTTCAAAAAAAATATTGCGGTCACCATTTTGGATCCCCCGCACTGCATGGCAAATGGATGCGCCCTCCCAGCCTGGTACCAGCAGCGCAGCAGTAGCAATAGCCAAGGAGAGGGGGCGGGGAACCCCCCCCCCAAATAAAACACCCTTCTGGCCTGGTAGGTGCCCTCAGACAGTTTTCGCCTACTTTTAGGGCCGGGAATCGGGTTTTTTTTTTAACTTTTAAAAACTTTTTTTCTGTGCCGCTTGGCATTGCGCGATCGCCGCGATGCAAGTAACGAGCATGACAAATCAGACCAAATTGTTCGTTCATCAGTTCGAGCTCGAATTCTGGCGGAGTAATTCCCGTTACCGTTTCCGTAGAGTAACGGATACGAGTAACGGAAACGGAAACGGGAATACCGCTAAGTCGTGCCCATCTCTACTCTCCTGAATATAAGTAATGTGATGAATCTGTCATAGGGCTGGAAGTAAGGAGATTTCAGACCCTTACCTGCTTACACTAGATTAAAGCCTGTTTGCCAAGGGTAAGGTATAGCATGAGAAATTAACCTTGAATTTCATCCCTTATTATAACATAGCTCACAGAAGTGAAAGAAAACAGCAACTAGTGTGAGTTTGTTAGCTATTTAGCTAGTTTCAAATACTTATATAGTACCTTCCTTAGTGACAAACACTAGTTTGGGCACTTGAGACAAACCCAATACCACTAAACAAAATTAAACAATATAAACTAAAATTAACCAACAGATTTATCTGTAGCTGGACCAGGCAGCTAAAATATATAGTAGCTCTGGGGAGAATATCTTTAAATTCTTCTTTTAAAATGATATTCTTTAACATCTTCTTGAAAGTGGGGAATGAAGAGACCTCGCAAGACTCTAATGGGAGCTGTTTCCACAAGGATAGGTCCATGACCTAGAAGGCTCAAATTCATGTGTAGTTCTTCTTTGCCTAGTAGCAACCTATAAGAGCAAGGACTTCAAGGACTGGGTGGCATGGGCTGAGGTTCTATGGGAAATACACTGCAACAAGTAGAAGGGCTCAAAACAATTAAGGGCTTCATAGGTTCAGACCAAATATTTGTAACCGGCCCAGAATAACAGAGGAAACCAATGCAGGCAAACCAGAACCGTAGAGATGTGATTAAACATCACTGAATCAGTGTAAACATGGCATCCTGCATTTGTTCTAGTGTCAGTGAAAGGTTCAAGGGCAGCCACACATAAAGAATATTACAATAGTTGATCTTTAAGATCACTAGCATATGCACCAATGTCTTCAGGGACCCATTGTCCAGGTTGGGGCATAACTGAGCAATCAACCTAAGTTGGTTAAAGGCCGACTTAATCATGCCTGTTAGCTGCTTAGATGCCCTAAGCACATCTGATCTTGCCTGATTTCAGAAGCTAAGCAGGGTCGGCCCTGATTAGTACTTGGATGGGAGACCACCAGGGAATACCAGGTGCTATAGACGCCTGGAGTAGGAACTGGCAAACCACTTCTGTATGCCTGCCAAGAAAACTCCATGGACATGGGGTCACAAAGAGTTGGTCACGACTCTAATAGCACAACACACATATACAGTCATGCCCTGTTATTTGGTGTTCCTATGAGATGACTGGGTCTAGAAACACACTGCCCTAAGAGGATGGTGTGTGTTTAGCTGTTGTAATGAATAATTCATGAGAAGTGTCTATACTGAATGGTTTGTAGACCAATGTGAGAGTCTGGGGGAGGAGCCTGAGGGGATTTAAGCACTGATTTAGTAAGATAGGAATAGATAGGGACCTATAATGATGGGGAAAAGATATAGAGAGAAGAGATAGGGTTGTTTTTTAAGAGTGTCTCTGAGGAAAAACGAGTGTTTAAAGTTTGCCAACTTAAGAACAGGATGTGTATATATTCAACTTTATCAGTGACTAAACTTAAGTGGATTTAAACTATATTCTTTTTGGTATGTACTTCAACACATTACCCTTCATGATTTTGATACTACTTTGAAATAAATAAACTTATTTTATTTTTATTCAACTTAAAAATAGTCTGAATGCTTTAATTAACTAGTGAAACTAGTTGGTGGCAGTGAAAGAGAAAAATTAGAAGTGATGTTTGTCAATAGCCTGTGAAAGGGCCTGGGGCAAGCACGTCAAAGCTACAGACGTATAATTCCATTCAACTTAGGGAGGGAGCCCAGAAGAAGGATCTCTGTCTTGTCCATGTTCAGATTCAGGATTTGGTTTAGAAGGAATTGAGATCAGAAGATGTAGGAGGGTAAATTTTCAGCAACAACAAAAAATCAAAGTAGGCTGCTTATATACTGCCCCATAGCACATAAAGCACCCTCTGAGCAGTTTACAATTTAACTATGCAGGGTACAAATTTCTCCCCACCCAAAGCAAGTTGGATAGTCAATTTGCTGACATCAGAAGGATGGAAAAAGGAGTGAACCTTGAGCTTATTACCTGGAATTGACGCCCAGGTTGCGATTAGAGTTTTGGCTGCAGTATTGCAGTTTAAATCCTGTGCCTCAAGGCTCTTCAGAGAGAGTTGCTATGCTAGTCTCTTTCAGTGAAAATATTAGATGTCTGGCAGGACCTGAAGCACAAATAAATTTTATTTTGCATAACTCAATATGGGCTGCACTCACCTCCATCAGATATATGGAGTACTATCTCAGTTTACAGATTATTGTATACTTGTTGGAGTGCGAGGGTATAATTAGTGAATGAATAAAATTGAAAAATCAAACAGTACATTATTTTAATGATGTCATCAGTAAACAGTCATTGAGTGGTAGCCCAGATTCACTAGCATAGATGAACACTTACTGGCTGTGATCCAATTGGAAGAAGGCAGCATACTTTTAAAATTGCATAACTGGTGTGTCTGCTTATTCTCGTCGTCCCTATTGTACACAAGCCTATTCAGACACTCAGTTGTGCATTTGGTTGCACTCTCCTGACTGGGGATGGGGTTAAAAATGGCACATTGTGAAAGATTAAAGCTAAGAAACCTGGATTACAGATCATGTAATCTTATAAAGATAGCAATTAGAGATCAGATGTTTCCTAGTCTTGCTGATTCTGTCCAAAGTCAAGGTAATTTGCATTTGAAGAGGAACCACTGATAACAACTGGTTGTTAAAAACAACAGATGATAGAATGGTTGCCTGAGGCTATAGACCCCTAGAGCTGGGGATTATTATCAGCTGTCTGTCAGATACTTTTGAAGACAGAATCTCATCAATTTGCTATATATCTTCCCCCTTAGAAAATGCTCTAATGTTTTTCATAGGTTTGTGCAATATTGCTTTGGATCGTGTTTGAGAAATATTTATGAAAAATATCCTTTATCTTTACCAAAATGTGGAGGAGCTCACTTTCAGTTTAGAAAAGAAGCCTGTACCTTGCTTTAGAGAAAAATCAATATTTAAGACTTCTAGGAGGGGATATTTTCTATTTCACCCTTCCTAGGGGTGTGTGTGTGTGTGTGTGTGTGTGTGTGTGTGTGTGTGTGTGTGTGTGTGTGTGTGTGTGTGTGTGTGTGTGCTTGCTTGCACTCTGGGCTAAAACAGAAGGGGTGTGAAGTTAACAAAATTAGGTTTAGGGTACATATATGTCCTACCAACCAGCAGTTTGAACAAGCATAGGCTCTCTCTCTTTGTGATAGGACATTAAGTCACAACTGACTTATAGAGACCTTAAAAGGGCTTTCGAGGTAAGTAAGATATTTAAAGAATAGTTTTGCAATTGGTACCTGTGAGCGACCCCCGCCACCCCCTCCATAATGAGGTGCTTAAAAGTAATGTAAGGTAGGCTTTTATTATGTCCACTGGAATTCAACACAGACAGAAAACACCTCAGCACAGTTCAGCGATGCTTTGCCCCCTCTGAGAATTAATAAGGCATCTTCTTCTGTGGAGCAGGCCCTGTCAGAAGTCTATCCATCTGGTAATAGCACCTGGCCATGTTGTCTTTTATCTTTACAGCACAAAGAACTTGTGTTTCTCCCAAAGTCCCAAGACACAGCCTATAAACACAGTCTCTCCGTTCTCACTCTTCCTTATGGTTTTACTCAGTGCCTGTGTAATTCCCATAGAGTGGGGAGTTACCTCACTCCCTCACTCCAGAAGCCAGCAAACGTCCTGGTCAGTTAAACAACACAGTCTTAGGCCGTTACTTCACGAAGTGCCTCGCTTCGAACCGACCTTGCCTTCGCTGTGAATTCGGAGGCGGTCACGTGGCGGTCACGTGTTCTCGCTTCGCTCCCGCCCCTGTTTCTCAGTACTCACGAGCTGCAGTTTTAGGACCGATTTGAGCACAACCTCACGTGCTCCCTTCGCATTTGCATGCCACTTTTCAACGTTCCTTATTTCCCATCCGTCCTTTAAAAAAATACCTACCGAAGATGCACTGATGCTGGACTGTCAGTTGCAATGGCTCTACTGATTTCAACTGTTTCCTGGCATCATTGGCAGCCCCCCCTGCCACCGCCGCCGCTACTCGGGGGAGCCCTGCATGGCACAGCCGCCCGCCCTCCGCCGCTTGCATGCTGCCTGCCCCGGGTGCCCTGCTCTGGCCAGGCGAGGCGGCAGCGGCTCCTCCTGCTCCCGCCGCCGCCGCCGCCGCCACCGCTACTCGAGCGAGGAAGTAACAGTGCAAAGCGATGAAATGATATAGCGATGCATCGATATCCCTGTTTGAATATTTTTTAAAAAAACTTGAAATAAAAGCCAAAAACCGAGACCACACGTCACGTTGGGAGCAAAGCGAGATCCGCATTCCCCGGCCGCTGGCAGGGGAACCACTCACCCGCTTGGAGCACGGTAAAGGGGCCGTGGTCGGGGTGGCATCGCAGCCAAAAAGGAGGAGCGTGCGGACTGAAACGATTGATTCGCACAGAAATGAGGGCTTGCCGCAAAGCGAGCGGTTCGTGAAGTAACGGCCCTAATCAGGCCGGCCCGCGTTGTCTCCCTTTATTCTCAGTTCTCAAACGTTGGGCTGCCTTAGGGAGGGACTGAGTCCATGAGCTGGCTTCCTTCGCTCTGCTCCTGGGTTACACAGAGGAGACTTTATCTCTTATACTCCTTGGCCCCGGCCTTTAATGCTCACCTCCTCAGGGTTTTCCGACTGGCCAGGCTTCCTCCGTATCCAGGCTTTCCATAGCATCATGCCAAACAACCGTCTCCCCATCCTCCTCCTCCACGATGATGTTTTCTCCCCTTATCTCTAGGCCTGCCAGTGCTCTCTCCTCCCCCCAGACAGGTGTTACATTTCTCTCTAATTGCCTTGCTGCCTCGGGAGGCTGACCACTCTCCCAGCTGCTTTCAGCTGTCTCACACTACCATCCCCCACCAAGTGAGTTTCCATGAGCTGGGTTTCAAACCTAGGCCTCCTGAGTCCCATTCTGTCACTTGGCCCACTACATGCAGACATTACTGGGCTTTATCAGTCATGTTTCTCCCTATAGGAAACCCAAGGCAGCTCACAACCGTAGAAATCATACAATATGTTTGAAATCCCATGAAAAACTATTTGTTAAAAAAAACATCAAAAATTGGTCAGGATTCAAAATCACCTTGAAAACATTTAAAGAGTGAATGTAGGTAGTTACCAGAAAGACCAGGGAAAACTGGTACTCATCCCTTCTGAGGAATCCCTGCTTTAAAATCAAATTTGGGCACTTTTCAAATATGTGAAAGGAATTAGCATAACACCAAACACTGAAGAGCAGATAGTCTATTGCACCTAATTCCAAAAAAAGAAAAGAAAAAAGAAAAAGTAGTCACTGATGGCATCCGTTTGGTTCCTCTGTTAAAAATGGATGCTCTGCACTATAGTAGATAGAGTGATATCCTAGGACTCTGATTCAAATCCCCACTCAGCCGTAAAAGCTCACTCTGGGGTTGGAAATATCCTTAAATATCTCATTTACCTTAAAACCACCTCTATTAGGGTCTCTATAATTTGCTTCAAACTTAACAACACACAAATACAGAACATACAAATGGAATATGCTTTTTTAAAAAGAGAATATGCGAAGACTAATTTGCTATACCTCCCTACCCCCTACTTCTCCTGAGTCACTTATTTGTATCATTATCACTGACCTGTAGAAGATAAATCGAATTATGTGATTTTTCCATCACTATAAATGAGCATGTGTACATACAAATATGACCAAAAAAATGTGTGTCTTGGCTTGTAAGCAGGGCTTTTGTTCAGAGACTGACCTTGTTGAGATTTTGAGGTGATGTGCTGAAATAACCAATAACAGACATCTGAAAATTTTGGGAATAGAGACTCCTTTCATTTGGCTCATCCTTACAGAAGTTGGCCTTTAAACTGTAATCCTGTTTAAATTCTAGCTAAACACATTCTCTAGATTGTCCTACATGAGTTCTGATATGGGTACTGACATGATGGAATCCTCCCCCAATTAAAAATACATTGATTCATGTACAAAACAAGAACATGGAGGAAGGCAGGCCTGAATTATTCTGCATACTTTTCTAGATACAGAGGTTTGGTGTGCTGATGGGGGTAAAATGAGGCAATTCTACACATATAATGAACTGATATTGCCTTGAAGGAGGATTAGATTCTTTCAGTTATTAAGATGAAGATGCTAACATATTTTGAAAACCTATAGTATCAAGTCAAGAATATATAAGCATAACTCATATATACTTCATTTTCAGTCATCAAATGTTTCCTGTGTACAACACAGCATAACACAAATGGATAACCTGGAATTCCATCAAATTCAAATTGCATCATTTCTGTGGTCTATTTCATTTTTTTCTTTCGAAGATGGCGTTAATAATAGAGTTATGATTTCAAGCCCAGAAGTCATCAAAGAGCTGTATGATTTTGGAGCTTCACTTCTACCAATGTGAATGCTTGCTACATTTAAAAATAAATCAGAAATACACATTTGGTGGTCCCTTCTTAGAAGAGAGTGGAAAATGAGAAGGAATGGACTATAAAACTTGAGGAGCTTTGCCTGCCAAAGAAATGATACCTAATATTTAAAAAGACTGGCGGTGTACATCAATTTGACTCATGGTTCTTTTACCCCACTCAAACCGCTGCCCGTGAGGTATTTTTTCTTGTACTTCCAATACCTTTGCCATGTGTCCCTTCTCAAATGGCCTTTTAAATCCACACAAATGAGGCAGTCTGGCTCATGACAGGGGACGAGGCATTTTTGGTACAGTGCCCATACATGGCTCTACTTGTTCATTAGATAAAAACTGATTCTGTTTGCTCATCCAAACCTTGATCTGTCTTACAGGAAGGTATTCTTGAATATGACCGTTTGCTTGAATGCTGCTGCCTTCCTTTCACCAGGCTCCATGCATGGAGCCCTTGGCGAACGACAGGCAGCACCTTGTGTGCTTGCAAGCCACTGGTGTCCTTTCCCCAGGCTCCGTGCATGGTGGCCACTGCTCCTCCTCTCTTTGCCCAGGTCTCTGTGCTCAAACAGCTCAACACAGGCCCTTTGTACACGACCCCTAAACTCCGCTGCAAATGGCTCCCAGCTGCGGAGCTTAAAATTGTTTCCTCACCAGCTCCGGAGTTTACAGATAATTAAGTGCGACCACGCCCACCTAAGCGCATCCCAGCGCACTTTTCAGGTACCTGCTCTCTGGAGGTGAAAATTCCTGATGCGGATATAACGTAGTGACTGCCTGGCTCTCCTTGCTTCTGTTTGTTCTTTTTTTGCCCCCTGCCCCTTTAAGAGATCTGAATGCTGTGCCGGGAGGGCAGAACGGAGGTGAGCGGCATTCTTTTCTTTCTTTTTTTTCTCCCTCCCCTCACGCAGCCAGCAGCCAGGGGTGCGGAGGGGGTGGGAACGCGGAAACAGCGACAAACCCCTAAGATCTCTGGTCCGAATTTAAGTGGCCAGCAGATCTTAGGGGTCATGTGAAAAGGCTCACAGAGGGGTGGCAGCCCTGACACAGGATGGGGATTGGGGCAGCTAGCAAAAGGGGGAAAGCTTTTCCCATGCCTTAACCCAGTAAAGAAGGGAAAATGTTTCCCCCCTTTACTGTGTTGGGGGTAAACTCCACAGCCCTTGGATGCTGGTTGATTGAGGGGGTTTGGGACAGCCTCCCCATAGGAATGCATTGAAAATCAAAATAATCCAGTACTCCAGAACAGACTAATTGGTTTTCAGTTCATTCCAATGGGAAACTGTGTCTCTTGAGACAAATATTTCATAAAACAAGTGGGCCCCTGGAACCAATTAAATTCATCTTAGGAGGCACCACTACAATCCAATTATTTTCAAGGGGAGGGCATGAAGATTGCTACTCTTAAGACAGACAATTGGGTTGCTAAATGAAGTGCAATTAAGATTGAAAGATAACAGTGAACCCAGTATTTGAAATTTTTGTTGAATTGGTGTTTCCCACAGCTGTCTGTCTGGTTAGGAAGAATCAGTGCTTACAAAACATTTTTTTCTCATCCAGTGCAGAGCTTGAGGAATTCAATGGTGTAAGAAGGATCAGAAAAAGTAAACGATTAGGGTGGTTTTACTCCAGACTTCAAATAAGAGATGAAGACAGCACAATATTCACCACAGATCTTCCATCCATCCATCCATCCATCATTCTGGGCAGGGTTAATCTTCGGGCTTTTGTTTCACATTGCTGCATATTATACTGCTTATTTTGCTCCATAAAAGTTATTTAAGGCATAGAACCCCAATTTCCTTTCTTTCGGAGGAAATTATAAGGTTGAGGTCAAGAGCTGAAAGGAAGCAGGTATAAAGGATGCTGCTGCCCAGACATCAAATCACTGTCTTCTGCCTCCAGCTCACTAGGCTGAACAAATACATGGGACCTCTACTGCAGGATAAAACAAGAGCCTATCAGATCTATCCTTCTTGTTCCAACAGCCATCAGGTTGAAGCCCGGGGAATTTCTCGAGAAGAGTCTTGCAAGGGATCCAAGATGGCGGGCGGCAGCAGCTATTTCATCTGCTCGCGCTGTAGCGCTTTTAAACTTTTTTATTCAGCGCTGCCTGGGTTTTTATTTTAGTTTTTTTTTTTTCGTTATGTGAGCTCTCTGGCCCTGCGGGGGTTAGAGGGGGGCTTGGGGAGCCGGTTGGAGTGGACCATCTGGGGATTTACCTACCCGCTTGGGTAAACGCCGGGGACGCCGTTCTTCCGCGTCTTGGGGACGCCGGAGATGCCGGAGACGCCGTCTTTCTGCTTCTTCTGTGGGGGGGTGCCCCCCTCGCACTTCGGGGCCGCCTGGGCGACCCTTTTCCTTCCCCCCTTTTTTTTCCATCTCGTCGGCTTTTTTGGGGGGGGGTGGCCGGGCTGCCGAGCTGCTGCGGCTCGGCGCTCGGGCGGAGTCTGGGCTGGCCCCTGTGGTTTCCCCCTCCCCCCGCCTGCTGTTCTCGGCTGCTGGCCTCGGCTGCCGGCGCTCTTTTTGCCGCTTGTGGGGGGGCTAGGAGCAGCTGGTTGTTCTTCCGCCCTAGCCCCGGTTCCCCACCCCACCCCACCCCCGGGTGTTGTTTTATATTTTTTTTATTTTTATTTTTATTTTATTTTTCCCCCCCGGAGAGGGCGGCGGACCTGGCTAAGGGTTACAGGCGCCATGGTACCTTCATGGCTTGTGGTACCTGCTCCCAGAGGCGGTGGCCCGGTTTCGCTGCTGCAGCTTGGCCGTGGGTGTCATTTGCCTGGGAGGGGTGGCGTGGGTTCCGGCTCCCGGCAGCATGCCGGCCACCGGTGCCTTTACCTGTGGGTTCCCTCCTTCGGACGGCAGTTTGGCCGTCGGTGTTGGGGGTGGAGTGGGCTCCAGGTTCTCGGGCGGCAGTTCGGCCACCGGAGTTTTTCAGCCCCTGGTGGAGGGACCCACTTTTGCGGGCGGCAGTTCGGCCACCGGAGTAGCATCGCCCCTGGAGGGGACTTGCTTTTGCGGGCGGCAGCTCGGCTGCCGGAGTAACATCGCCCCCGGTGGGACCTGCAGATTCGGCGGGTGGCAGTCCGGCCGCCGGAGTAACATTGTCCCTGGTGGGACCTGCAGATTCTGCGGGTGGCAGTCCGGCCGCCGGAGTAACATCGTCCCTGGCGGGGACCTGCTTCTGTGGGCGGCAGTTCGGCCGCCGGAGTAACATCGTCCCTGGTGGGACCTGCTTCTGCGGGCGGCAGTTCGGCCACCGGAGTAACATCGTCCCTGGTGGGGCCTGCTTTTGCGGGCGGCAGTTCGGCCGCCGGTGTAACTTTGTCCCTGGTGGGACCTGCTACCGCGGGCGGCAGTTCAGCCACCGGAGTAACATCGTCCCTGGTGGGTCCTGCTTCCGCAGGCGGCAGTTCGGCCGCCAGAGTAACATCGTCCCTGGTGGGACCTGCTTTTGCGGGCGGCAGTTCGGCCGCCGGAGTAACATCATCCCTGGTGGGTCCTGCTTCCGCGGGCGGCAGTTCTGCCGCCGGAGTAACATCGTCCCTGGTGGGTCCTGCTTCCGCAGGCGGCAGTTCGGCCGCCGGAGTAACATCGTCCCTGGTGGGACCTGCTTCTGCGGGCGGCAGTTCAGCCGCCGGAGTAACATCATCCCTGGTGGGACCTGCTTCCGCAGGCGGCAGTTCGGCCGCCGGAGTAACATCATCCCTGGTGGGTCCTGCTTCCGCGGGCGGCAGTTCAGCCGCCGGAGTAACATCGTCCCTGGTGGGACCTGCTTCTGCGGGCGGCAGTTCGGCCGCCGGAGTAACATCGTCCCTGGTGGGACCTGCTTCTGCGGGCGGCAGTTCAGCCGCCGGAGTAACATCATCCCTGGTGGGACCTGCATTTTTTTGTGTGTTTCCACTGCCTCTCATGGAAAGAGAACTAGGCCTGCTGCCGCTACCTTTGGCTGTTCGGGAGGCCCGACAGCCTTCGTAGGCTGCGGATTATCCATTTAATAGCCACTGTTGGCGGCCACGATTGCCCCCCCCCTGCTTTTCTTCCATCAATTGCCAATTGAGAGCTCTATATGTTAGTTTTCTTCTGCTTGTCTTTTTATTTTGTTTTGTTTATTTTGCATTTTGTTGTTCCTTAAATTGTTAGTTTGCATTTTGTGTTCTGATTGTATATTTTGATTGTGTATTTTATTTATTGTATTTTATTTGTGGTTATTTTGCTTTGTAGTGGGTCCCTGATTCCTTGAGATCTTATGGATCCTGTCGGATGCCCAATTAGGGTGGTGTCGGGTCGTGGGAGGTACGCTCTGGTCCGGCGGGTCAATCGGATAAGAAGAACTCGGGACAGACAATTATTGCCTGTCCCCCGTTCTGACCCGTCGGCTCACCGCCAAATGGTAGGGATCCAATCCGTCTGTTCCCTCTCTGGCCTGTCCTGTCTGCTGATTAACGCCAGGTTGGTACATAATAAAATCCCTCTCATCCACGATTTGATCGTGGATGAGCGTGCCGACCTGGCTTTTCTCACGGAGACCTGGGTGGGTGAGGGGGGTGGGGCTTCTCTCACCCTACTCTGCCCCCAGGGCTACCGTGTGCAGCAGCTGGGCAGGTCAGAGGGGCGGGGGCGGGGGGGCTATGGTCTTTAGGGAATCTTTTCATGTCAGTAGATCTGCGATGTTGGTGAGTCCAGGCTTGGAATGTCTCCACCTTATGGTGGGCCAGAGGGACAGGTTTGGGGTAGTGCTTGTGTACCGTGCTCCCGCGACCCTGCACTCTCCCTTCCAGAGCTCTCCGAGTTCATTTCGGCGGCACTGTTGAGGTCCCCGCCTATTGGTGGTGGGGGGACGTCCAACGTGCATGCCGAGGTTGGACTGTCGGGAGCAGCTCTGGAATTCATGGAGTCCATGGCCTCCATGAACCTGTCCCAATTAGTCATCGGACCTACCCATAAGGGTGGACACACCCTGGACCTGGTTTTTACCTCCACATCGCGGGGTTCGGATCTGGGGGTCGGGAGGTTGCTGACCCGGCCCGTGTCATGGTCAGATCATTATCTGCTGACTTTCTCTCTTGCGGTAGCCACCCCGCCCCGCGGGGAGCTGGGCCCTTCCATCTGGGCCCGTCCCCGGAGGCTCCTTGACCCTGCGCGGTTCTCGGAGGCCCTCGGGGATGTACCAGACGGGTTGGATGACGATCCGGCCGACTCCCTTGCCCAACGGTGGTTTGAGGAGGTGGCGGGGGTTGTCGATCGGATCGCCCCCAAGCGCCTGATCCGATGCCGAGCCCGCTCGTCTCCCTGGTTTACTGAGGAGCTGCGGGCGATGAAGCAAGAGCGGAGAAGGTTAGAGAGCAGATGGCGGAAGGCTCGGACGGCACAGAATTGGGCTGCGGTTAAGGCGTCGACCGGTCGCTACTCTCGTGCGATAAGAGCGGCCAGGAGATCTTTCGCCGCCCTGAGAATTGGTGAGGCCTCGAATCGTCAAGCGGAATTATTCCGTGTGGTTCGAGACCTCACCAATCCCGGTCCGCCGGGGCCTCCTCCTAGTGATTTCACTAGTGAGTCATTCGCAGCCTACTTTAAATCTTAGAGGCCATCCATTCCGAGCTGGACTCCGGTTGCTCTAGCCCGGCCTCTGTCGTGGCCAGCGTCGGGCCGCCTCGGTCGCCTCGGTTTGTTGAGTTTGGGCCTGTTACAACTGTGGATGCCTCCAGGGCCCTGGGACATTGCAGGTCTGCGGCCTCTCCGTTCGACCCTTGCCCTTCCTGGTTGATTAAGAGCGCAGGGGGGAGCATGCCGAAATGGGCTTCACTGATTGCCTCGGCCTCCTTCAGAGACGGGATTTTTCCCAGTCTTCTGAAGGAGACGGTGGTGAAGCCCATTATTAAAAGATCCGGCTTGGCTGTGGACGATTTGTCCAACTATCGTCCCATAGCCAATGTTCCCTTTTGGGCAAGGTGATTGAGCGAGTCGCCGCCCTGCGTCTCCAGTCGTTCCTGGAGGAGAACCATGTCCTGGACCCTTTCCAGTCCGGGTTCAGGCCGCGTCATGGGACGGAGACGGCCCTGGTCGCGCTGCAGGATGATCTGTTGAGGAGGGCCGACAGGGGTTGCTCTACCCTGCTGGTCCTTCTCGACCTGTCAGCGGCTTTTGATACCGTCGACCACGGTATCCTGCTAGAACGGCTCTCGGAGGTTGGGATTGGGGGCCAGGCCTTGGCCTGGTTCCGGTCCTTCCTTGGGGGCCGTACCCAGCGAGTGAGCTTGGGTGGTGAGTTGTCGGCGCCCTGGACACTCTCTTGTGGGGTGCCTCAGGGGTCGTCGCTCTCCCCAATGCTCTTTAACATCTATATGAAGCCGCTGGCTGAGATCATCCGGAGTTATGGAGTCTGCTGCCATCAGTACGCTGATGACACGCAGCTCTATCTCTCCTTTTCCACCGGTGCAGTGGAGGCCGTCCGTACCCTTGATCGCTGCCTGGCTGCGGTTCTGGATTGGACCAGGACCCACAGACTCAAGCTCAACCCAGGCAAGACCGAGGTTATGTTCTTCGGGGGCACCTCGGAGGGGTACTGTGGCCCTCTTCCCAGTCTGGGCGGGTCCGCCCTCCAGCTGGCGCAAAGAGTGCGGAATCTGGGCATCGTCCTAGACCCGGATCTGAGCCTGGATTCTCAGGTGTCAGCCGTGGTCAGGTCGGCCTTTTACCACCTAAGGCTTATCGCCCAGATTCGCCCGTACCTCGATGAGGGCTCCTTGAGGACAGTGGTACAGGCGCTGGTCGTGTCGAGGTTGGATTACTGCAACGCTCTCTACATGGGGCTCCCCTTGAACCTTGTCCGGCGATTGCAGCGGGTCCAGAATACGGCGGCCAGGCTGGTGGTTGGTGCGCGTCATTACGACCGCGCCACCCCCATCCTGGCTCGCCTACACTGGTTACCCGTTGCCTCCCGAATAAGGTTCAAGGTGTTGGTTTTGGTTTACAAAACCCTCCATGGCTTGGCCCCGACTTATTTGGCAGAGCGTCTTCCCCGACAACTAGACCGGGCCCGGCCCACCCGTTCTTCGGTGGCCCTTTCCCTGCAGACGGTCCCCCCGAGGGAAGCCCGAAAAGCGAGTACTCGCGGTCGTGCTTTCTCAGTGGTGGCACCGGCAATTTGGAACAAACTCCCAGGTGAACTACGGCAGGCTCCCTCGCTGGCGACGTTTAAGAAGAACCTTAAGACCATGCTCTTTCGAGAGGCCTATGGCGAGGGCTAGGGACCCTGCTCCTTTTTTTTTTCTCCCTCCCGCCTATTTAACCTTGGATCTAATTGTTTTAGCAAATTTGTTGTCTATTATCTGTATTTGATTTTATATGTCTTTTTACTTTTTATGTTGTTAACCGCCCTGAGTCCCCATTGTGGGAATAGGGCGGTATACAAGAGTTAAAAATAAATAAATAAATAAATAAATTCCCAGATTAAGTTATCATAATGAATATGTACCAATAAGCCATATATCAGTCAATCTGCCCACTCTGTCAGAAAACCACATGTCCTAATCAAGACAGTCAGAGAAGCAAGAAGATGAAATGGAGGTCCTGCTATCAAGTCTAGCATCATATCTTGATCACCAAAAGCTTTCAGCAACTGTAACCCTAGATTTTTGATTCTCAGCCTTGTTGAGACCTAAATCATTTTTGTGACAAGAGAGCTGAAGCACCTATGTTAAAATCCATCATGGTGTACCTATCAAAATGAATGAATGAATGAATAGAAAGCAAACACTATTAAGGCACTCCAGCATGGGTCTCATGAACTCCATATAAACTTGACAATCTTTGGGAAGAAACGGCAGCAGATAAATGAGAAGGATACACACATAGACCAACAGAAAGTAGGATGAAGGAATGTGCTGAAGTTCATTATTTTCACTTTTATTGATGCCTTCCTGCATGACTGCATTACTTCTTTGGGTATTACTTGTAAAATCTGATGTGATTTTGAACTGTTTTTGGTCATCTCCTGCCTATTACTATCTTCATTTGCACGTAATGTTTCCTACTGGTGGCCAAGCTGGCCTCAAAAGTAGGCATTTATTCCTTCAGACAAGGAACAGTGGACCAAGCTGGGGGTTTCAGCACTTTATGGGTTTCAGCACTTTAGGCCATTGTTCACCTTACGGCTATTGAGACTGCTGTCTATCTAACGAGCCTATTCAGGCCACTGTTCATCTTATGAGCCTATTTCAGACCAGGGGGACAAGAGGTCAAAGTGAACTATAAAATGGAGGACTCGCAACTAGCTTTCCTCAGACTGACGAAGCTCTTTGGATGAGCAGCGAAACGTTTCAATCTATCAAGAAAAAGACGTCCTGTTGCCATGACTCAACTTCCAGACAAGCTGGGGGTACTTGTACAATTCTAAGATGTCTGTGAAGATACTTAGTCATCCAGGTGAGGTTATCCAGAAGGAGAGATGGGCACGACTAGGGAAAATGACGTTTTCGAGTTGTCGTGTGTCGGAGGCAGTCCGTTTGGGCTCGTTTCTGTTTTTTGTGAAATTTCACAAAAATTAGTCGGTTCGTTTTTTCGTTTTTTGTTGTCGTTAGTACTGGTTTGGGGGGGTAGCGGGCTCCTGGAGGGAGCTGCAGGAGTCAGCCAGAGCCACAAGTGACGGACTGGCAGACTCTTTGCACCCGCTGTGTCTCACGTACTTGCATGTAGTGCAATGCAAGTAGATCTGGCTTAGGGTTAAGACGGGTTAGCGCAAGGGCTAGGGTTAGGCTAGTTACGGGTGAGGTTAGGGTGAGTATTGGGGTGCACCTCTGGGTGCCTCTCTGACCCACTTAGAAGGACAGTGTACTGGCGTATGGGTTAGGCTTAGGCTTAGGTTTCAGGTTTGGGCTACGATTAGTGGGCTGTTTATGCCCGATTGGCACATCCCAGAAGTCTCTGTGGTCAACTAGGCCAAGTGGCCATGCGATTGGTGGAAAATTTGCATGGTCCACTCCCATGGGCGAGCCCATCATTGCAAATGTGCAGGTGTAATAAAATAAAATAAAATAAAATAAAATCAACGGAGACTTTTTTTGCAAGAAAAACCCACTGCTGCTACTGTAAACATTCAAGCATTTAAAATAGCTAATTTTCGCATGTTTCTGTGGTGCTTTGGTGGGGTTTTGGGCAACGATTTCAAAAAAAATATTGCGGTCGCCATTTTGGATCCCCCGCACTGCATGGCAAATGGATGCGCCCTCCCAGCCTGGTACAGCCAGCAAAACCTGGCCATGCGATTGGTGGAATGGCTCCAAAACTTTGCATGGTCCACTCCCATGGGCGAGCCCATCATTGCAAATGTGCAGGTGTAAAAAAATAAAATAAAATAAAATAAAATAAAATCAACGGAGACGTTTTTGCAAGAAAAACCCACTGCTGCTACTGTAAAAATTCAAGCATTTAAAATAGCTAATTTTCGCATGTTTCTGTGGTGCTTTGGTGGGGTTTTGGGCAACGATTTCAAAAAAAATATTGCGGTCACCATTTTGGATCCCCCGCACTGCATGGCAAATGGATGCACCCTCCCAGCCTGGTACAGTCAGCAAAACCTGGCCATGCGATTGGTGGAATGGCTCCAAAACTTTGCATGGTCTACTCCCATGGGCGAGCCCATCATTGCGAATGTGCAGGTGTAAAAAATAAAATAAAATAAAATAAAATAAAATCAACGGAGACTTTTTTTGCAAGAAAAACCCACTGCTGCTACTGTAAAATTCAAGTATTTAAAATAGCTAATTTTCGCATGTTTCTGTGGTGCTTTGGTGGGGTTTTGGGCAACGATTTCAAAAAAAATATTGCGGTCGCCATTTTGGATCCCCCGCACTGAATGGCAAATGGATGTGCCCTCCCAGCCTGGTACCAGCAGCGCAGCAGTAGCAATAGCCAAGGAGAGGGGGGCGGGGAACCCCCCCCCCAAATAAAACACCCTTCTGGTCTGGTAGGTGCCCTCAGACAGCTTTCGCCTACTTTTAGGGCCGGGAATTGGGGTTTTTTTAACTTTTAAAAACTTTTTTTCTGTGCCGCTTGGCATTGCGCGATCGCCGCAATGCAAGTAACGAGCACGACCAATCAGACCAAATTGTTCGTTCGTCGGTTCGAGCTCGAATTCTGACGGAGTAATTCCCGTTTCCGTTTCTGTAGAGTAACGGATACGAGTAACGGAAACGGAAACGGGAATACCGCTAAGTCGTGCCCATCTCTATCCAGAAGCTGAGTCATGGCAGCTGGACTTCTTTTCTTGTGAGACTGAAACATTTCACTACTCATCCAAGTAGCTTTGTCAGTAAGGAAAATAAAATTGGAGGCCTCACACCAACTTTCCTTAGACTGACAAAGCTACTTGGATGAGTTGTGAAATGTTTTGATCTCACAAGAAAAGAAGTCCAGTTGCCATGATTCACCTTCTGGGTGCAATTCCAAGGTGACCCAGAGCTGAGAAATGAACTGCTGTTTACCCCAGGGGAGAGCAATACCAACAACTAATCTTACATATTGCAATGAGCATTTGTGGGGTAAACAAAAAAAATGGCCAGCAATTTAAGGTTTTTGAAAGAGGAAATGAAAAGTAGTCATGTTGACAAAGTCCCTGATGCCAGAGGAGAAGGTGGGTGAGCAGCCAAGCCCTCCAATAAAGTTCAAGATCTCCCCTGAACACTGAAATGCCAGGAGGTGCTCAAAACTGTGGTCATTAAATGGTATACAAATGTTCTTCCAGGCACCCTGTCAGCCCTTTGCAAAGCTGAATCTTGCACACAATCTTGCATGTGCAATTTGCTACCACCAAGGAAAGGTTTTAATCAATGGTGATTTGGCACTGCTGATGTCATTTCTGATGCACACAGGAAGCTGCCAAAACAGATTTTTAGTCAACTAAAAAGTTGAGGAAGTCAAAGAGGTTCCACGTTGCTTTGCTGCCATTAATTTTATTTGGGCTGACATAAGATTCTGAGCAAATTATGTGTTTTTAAAATTAACCCTGAGGACTTTCTCCCCTGTAAAGCTCAGTTGACTGATGGTCCTGATGGGCAGTATCCCAACTCACATAGACCCACTCTCCAAATGGGATTTACAAATGTGTTTATATTAGACATGGCCATGAAGCCCACTGGGCTTCCCTTCTCCACCTCCTCCAGCAGCCAAACACTCAGACATGGAGGATTTAGGAAGACGATTTAAAGACATGATTTAGGAAGGACAAGACTCCTTAATGCACAGCTATTGAATGATTTAATGCCAGAGGAGGCAGGGAAGGGAAGCTGGGGTCCTACACAGGCTGGACAGATGCCACATGAGGACATCCAGGCTAGCATGCACAGACCAAGGTGCAATGTAGTGCCTTGTGCCCATGTCTAGATGACATCATTCAGCTGTTGATTCATGAGGTTAATTCTTAGTTGGGACAAGTAATAGGATATTAATCTACTAATATTGGTTGATTACAAAAAGGGCTATGCATGGTTGTGCAAGGAAGTCTTTAAGAAACTTGAGAATCCAGCTGTTGTTTCAGCTGCTCCTGTAGCCTGTTTTTCATCCTTATAATATTATAGGACAGACGTTTAAATAGTATTTTGAAAATTTGAACTTGTTGCAGACCTTTTGTTAATTTATATAAAAAAGTCACTCAAGGTTTTGTAGATTTTAAATTTAGTTTGTATATTCTGTGTTTTGTTTTTTTCATGTTTTTCTTAACTTTTCTTATTATTTTGAATGACCATTACATTATATGGAATTTGTTTCAACTAATGTTTGTTTTACATTTTGTAATTATATTTCATTAATAACATTTCTGAAATTGTAAAAGTTTTGTTTCTTTTTTATTAACATTTTGGGCCTAATTTCTTCACTTCTATGTCTTTGAGTAGCAAATAATGTTGCACTTTCATTTGGTTATATTCTGAAAATGTTTTTTTTCCTAGCACTGATATACTGGAAAAAATATGACTGTGATATTCTTTGAAGGCATCCTGCTTTTATTCCTTTGGGATTAATCATTGAGGCATATGCTTCAAATATGTTCATGAGTATAACAGCGGGTGTGTAGAGGTCACTGACCCTTATGTCTTAAATCAAGCTGTTGTTGTTTTCCAAGACTGAACAGGCTAGAAAACCCTGCAACCACATTGACCTCCTACTATGGAAAAAAGTCAAACACACTACAATCCAACACATAAAACTTGGGTTACCTTTATATGACTTTAGACATTCTTTAGATAGGTCAAGATGAAGTATGCAGATTATATGCATATTTTAAGAGGTGATCCTATTTTATCTCTGAATGAACCACACACCTCTTGTATATTTTCCTTCTTCTCTTTAGGAGCTTCAAGTCTATATTTCATGATTCCTGGTTTTTGCACCAATCCTGTATATGAAAGGAAGGCATTTTATTGACTTATTCTTCGGATTCACTTGGTTATTCTTCATTCCTAACTTAGTGGAAGGGACTGTCCTCTCCCCAGCTTTCAGATCTTTCGAAGGTGATTCTAATAGCAAACTAAGTACACAACCCAGAATGCACACAACAGTGTTATTTTAGAGGCATTAAAGCAAGACAGTAAGTTGACCATACAGTTAAAGCAGTGGGCCTTGATTTTCTTCTTATATCTTGAAGTACTTGAAGGAGCAGCCGAAAGAACTTTATATGTCCAAGAGCTTATTATCCTTGTCTTACATTCGGTGGTGTGTGTGTATCCTTGTATTTCTACTGATGTGTGAAAATCAGTGCAGTGTGTTGTGTGTGTGGGGGGGTGTGTTCTCCTCTTTAAGAAGAACATCCATTCTGTAGATGTTTCAAAATAATGCTTTATTGAAGACACCTTTGGAACAAAAGCTGTACACCTAAATTGCCTTGGCTTAGTGGTGAGAGGTTCAAACTCCCAGAATAGGCCAAGGCATGTACAAAAGTATAGACCAATATACTATACACATATGTGTGTGCCAAGTCAGGTGTTATAAAATAGAAAAGGTGATTGCTTAATATTACTATATATACACCAGAAGTAGAAGCACATCCTTTCTGTCTGTTCTTATTGTTGTCATGTTGGCATGTGGTATGTTGGCTGTTGCATTACTTGAAGTTGGATATTCTTTGTTTAATGTGCCATTATTTAGATGTTGGATATTTACTCTGCTGAATGCTGAATACTTGGATTCAGTTACCCAGCTGTATATGCTGTATATATGTAAATAGACGGCTGAAACAAAGAAGCTTTGTCTGTCTTCACTAAAGAGTTATTCTCTAACTCAAGATTGCTGCAATTCTGCTGTTTGTGGTGGACTACAGATTCCATGGTTCACCTACACATTGGACACCAGCCATTTAATAACATATATGATGCCCAGTATTAAAAAAAATACTGCTGCATAATCTTCAACCTTAGGTATCTATTTATAGAATCCAGAGTTACCATCCATTGAGTAGATAAAACAAGATGGTTTTCCTCCTACGTTTCCCCAAGCTTGTATTTCACATTTTGAAATAAATTCTGTAGGTTTCCTGTCGATTCTGATTACAACGAGTGTGTCCAAAAAGTGAGGAGATGCTGATGTCTGAAAGCTGCAGAGCTATACTTAGACATCCACAAATTCTGTAACTACTGGTACATACATTGCAATCAGCAGAGCATGGCAAATATATTTCATATTCAGCCTAGAAAATGGGACAAATTCATCATTGTGGCCAGTCAACTGATCCAAAGGTGGGGTGGGGGGGAATCATCCATCAGTCTCTATCTGCCATAAAGAAGGCCTTTTCCCAATTTTCAAATCTGGATTGCCCTTAATGTTAATTCAGCATAACAAAATGGATCAAAATATAACTCTCATGATACTATGTATCAAAACCCAATATCTTTGAAAATGGAGGAAGGGATGGGGAAATGAAACTGATTCAATTTTTTAAATTTTATTTTAGTCTTTAACAGTATCTACTTAGAAGCAGGCTTCAGGCTGGAAGGTTGTGGAGTTGCAAATCTGCACTCACAATGTTTCCAGAATAAAATTATTCTGGCATTGTGGAAGATTAAATGGTGCCACTCATTGGCTGACTACCACCAAGGGAAGTGTAAAAGGAAGCTTTACATTTTTTTTTTTGCATCCTTAAGCCAGGAGTGAGACTTGCTAATTACAAACTTAGTTCTGGTGTTTCATTGGCAATGCAGTTAAAATAAAAATTCTCTTACACAATTGTTTCAAATAGTAAAGGAGTGTGAAATGTGGTGCCTAAAGGAAGGAAGAGTTTAGAAGGGGAAGGGAATGCAGAGATAAAATTTGTTGGCTCAGAAAAGATGCAGTTCAGCTCAACACCTTGGGGGATGTAATACTTGTGCTCAGTTCTACATTGGTGGATCATTTTCAGAGATTCTTCTGGACCAAGAACTCTCTGTAGAGGTTAAAATGTTGGCTGTGGCTAGGTTGGGAACCACTGCTTTATTGCTATCATCTACTGCTATAATGAAGGGCAGAACGTGAGGTAAGATGCAGCTCTGAATGGGTCTGCTGATTCAGTTTTCTGTTTTAGATATTTAGATTCAGAACTGCTTCAGGAATTTTTGTGATATCTTATTTCATTTCCATATGCTTGAGGTTTTCTAATAGACTTTCTGATGCTTTTCTACACTATTCTACACTAAACTCTGGGCAGTTTACAACAAAAGATATAAACAGAATCAAACAGCAAATAAAACAATTTAAAAACAAGAATAATCAAACAGGACTATTAATAAATTGGCAGGTATTTATTTATTATATTGTTATGGATTCGGGTTTCTTCCCGTGTATCTGGTTGTTTTGGCGATCTCACTATCTTCAGGCTGGTGTTCTGGCTTCTTTCTTCTTGAAGCAAAGTGTGGTCTCAGTTGAAGTCCTTCTATAAATACTGCTGGGGTGTGTGTGGTTTGCTTGCTCTGTTGCTGATTGTAGGTTCCTTTGTTCCTTTGTTCTTTTGTGATCTGCTGTGTGGCTGAGGCGATTTAAGGGATTAACTGCTGATGGCTGTTTAGATGGCTGTTTACATGCTGGTGGGTTAGATGGCTGGTAGGTTCTGGCAGTATCCTGGGCTTTGGTGGAGTCCTGTGTCTTGTGAATTCATTTTGGTCTGGCTAAATATCTCCCAATGTTTTTTTGGGGTGTGTGAGTGTGCTCCATGTGGTGACTGGAGTGGGGTGCCGCAAGATGGTGCAGTCGTGGTTTTGTTAATGGTGGTTTCGTTTCATCTGTGGGAAGGGTCTGGGTTTGTGTTTGGTGTGGATGGAAGGTGGTGGCATCTTGTGTCCTTTTGACCTGGTGTCAGTCTTTGTGACAGAGGCTAAGGGCTAGTTTCAGATGTCAGGCAAGATGTCATCACGTTTATTCATGTTGTTTGGGTGTTTCTCTATTTCAATGGCTTCCATGATTATTCGACTGTTGAAGTGTTCAGTTTTGGAGATGAGTTTGGTTCTTTCAAAGTCAATTTCATGACCTGTTGCTTTTATGTGCTGGAAGAGAGAGGAAGATTTTTCTTCTTTTTTGACTGCGTTCTTGTGTTCTGCGATGCGTGCGCTTATTCTCCTGTTTGTTTGTCCGATGTATGTGGCTGGACAGACTTTGCATGGTATTTCGTAGACTCCTTGGTTTTCTAGCTCAATCTTGTCTTTGGGGTTTCTTAAGATGTTGGCTATTTTTTGGTCGGTGCAAAAGGCTGTCTTGATATTGTGTTTGTGGAGAATTTTGCTGATTTTGTCTGTGGTGCCTTTGATGTAAGGGAGGAGGGCGGTGCCGTTGTTCTCTTCTGTTTCTTGGTTCTTGGGGGGTGTTTCCTTTTGGATTAGTTTGGTGATGGTGTTTTTTTGGAATCCAACCAACTTCCCTTCCTGGACGTCCTAATCTACAAAAAACCCGACGGCTCCTTAGGACATACCATCTACCAGAAAAAAACACATACAAACCGCTACTTAAATGCACAATCACACCACCACCCTGCACAGATCAACTCCGTAGCAAAAACCCTCATCTCCAGAACCAAACGCCTCAAAGACCACCTAAAAACTGAATTACACACTCTCTCGAATGTTTTAATTGCGAACGGATTCCAAAAAAACACCATCACCAAACTAATCCAAAAGGAAACACCCCCCAAGAACCAAGAAACAGAAGAGAACAACGGCACCGCCCTCCTCCCTTACATCAAAGGCACCACAGACAAAATCAGCAAAATTCTCCACAAACACAATATCAAGACAGCCTTTTGCACCGACCAAAAAATAGCCAACATCTTAAGAAACCCCAAAGACAAGATTGAGCTAGAAAACCAAGGAGTCTACGAAATACCATGCAAAGTCTGTCCAGCCACATACATCGGACAAACAAACAGGAGAATAAGCGCACGCATCGCAGAACACAAGAACGCAGTCAAAAAAGAAGAAAAATCTTCCTCTCTCTTCCAGCACATAAAAGCAACAGGTCATGAAATTGACTTTGAAAGAACCAAACTCATCTCCAAAACTGAACACTTCAACAGTCGAATAATCATGGAAGCCATTGAAATAGAGAAACACCCAAACAACATGAATAAACGTGATGACACCTCCCGCTTGCCTGACATCTGGAAACTAGCCCTGGTCAACAGACGAGCCTCTGTCACAAAGACTGACACCAGGTCCAAAAGGACACAAGATGCCACCACCTTCCATCCACACCAAACACAAACCCAGACCCTTCCCACAGATGAAACGAAACCACCATCCAATAACAAAACCAGTCACCATAGTAACTCCAGTCACCACATGGAGCACACTCACACACCCCAAAAAAACATTGGGAGACCACAGACACGTAGCCAGACCAAAATGAATTCACAAGACACAGGACCCCACTCCACCAAAGCCCAGGATACTGCCAGAACCTACCAGCCATCTAACCCACCAGCATGTAAACAGCCATCTAAACAGCCATCAGCAGTTAATCCCTTAACGATCGCCTCAGCCACACAGCAGATCACAAAAGAACAAAGGAACAAAGCAACCTGCAATCAGCAACAGAGCAAGCAAACCACACACCCCCAGCAGTATTTATAGAAGGACTTCAACTGAGACCACACTTTGCTTCAAGAAGAAAGAAGCCAGAACACCAGCCTGAAGATGATGAGACCTCGTGGTCCCAGATTTCTACACGGGAAGAAACCGAATCCACCTAACATGCATATATATATATATATATATATATATATATATATATATATATATATATATATATATATATATATATATATATATATATATATATATATATATATATATATATATATATATATATATATATATATATATATATGCATGTTAGGTGGATTCGGTTTCTTCCGTGAAATCTGGTTGTTTTGGCGACGATTCGACCACAGGCTGGTGTTCTGGCTTCTTTCTTCTTGAAGCAAAGCATATATATATATGCTAGTCACTGAACGCCTCTCGGAAGAGCAGAGTTTTTAATGCCTTCCGAAAGGCTGGCAGTGACTCTGCAAGGCGCACTTCGCTGGGGAGGTGGTTCCACAGGGTACGGCCAGCCACAGATAAGGCTCGGGTACGGGTGGAGGTCTTCCGAGCCTCTCTGGGCATGGCAACCCGCAGCATGTGCGCCTGCGCCAACCTGGTCAGTCGGGCCGATGTTAACCGCTGGTCGATCTGCTCTGCCAGGTAGTCAGGTCCCAGGCCATGGAAGGTTTTATAAATTAAAACCAAGACCTTGAATCTAATTCGGGATGCAACGGGCAACCAATGCAGACGAGCCAGGACTGGGGTGATGTGGTCGAACTGGCGCACACCCACCACCAGCCTGGCCGCCGCATTTTGTACCCGCTGCAGTTGCCGAAGGAGAGTCAAGGGCAATCCCATGTAGAGCGTGTTGCAATAGTCTAGTTCGAGATCACCAGAGCTTGCACAACTGTCCTGAGGGAGTCCCTGAGGGAGTCCCCATCTAGGTAGGGACGAATCTGGGCTATGCGACGAAGATGGAAAAAGGCAGACCTGGACACAGCGGCCACCTGGGCTTCCATAGCGGGCACCGGGTCCAGGACTACGCCCAGATTCCTGACACTGTCCGAAGGCTGGACGGAAACGCCCTTCAAGGTGGGAAAAGGGCCTCCATAGCCAGATGGGGAAGTCCCAAAGAACATAACCTCAGTCTTGTCGGGGTTGAGTTTGAGTCTGTTGACCCTGGTCCATTCCATGACTGTGCCCAGGTACTGGTTGAGGGTCTGGACAGCCTCTACTTTAGAGTGGCTTGACTTAAGAGCAAAAAAACAGTTGCGTTTTAAGTGCTGCCTTACAAATTTTAGCTGTGGTCTGCTCTACTTACATTTTTTTATTTTTTCAATTTTTCATTTTTTTATTTTTTAGATAGGGCTCCTCTACTTAAGAGTTGTTCAACTTAAGAGCATGCATTCAGAATGGATTAAATTTGTAAGTAGAGGTATCACTGTACACACACGCGCGCCAGCATGTTTATGTGTATCTGTTTCCAGTTAGGGAGAAACCTCACAGACACAACATATGGAATTGATAAATGGTGTTTTTTGGGATGGTCTGTATAGCTACCATGGATATTATGGAGAGATAGCAAACAAAAATGAGAAGTAGTGCCGCTGATGCACTGTGTAATGAAACTGCATGGAAGTAATGGTGAGAACTGGGAATATCTTGGGAGCAATGCTAGCAGCAAATACAGTAAACCACTCTCCACTCAACAATACATTCCTGGTTGACAAGATCTATTAAACAAAGGCTCATTATTCTGATCTCCCAGGCTGATCTGTAAATCAACTAATCACTTAATGGTGGCCTTCCATCCCCAGTCAGTCCAAAACCACCTGCAGATGATCTGAGTGAATCTAGGTAATCTAAAAACTGCAGAGAATCAGATGGCAATGTGATTCCTTATTTGTATCAGAATGTTGCAACAGTGCAATGTTTCTGGAAGCAAAGGACTGACTGACAGTGCAACTCTGCCCAGGAGATATCCCAGGGTACTCCCAATATTTTCAGCTCTTTGGGGGCTCCTTCCATGTATGATTACCCTAATGGGATAAAAAAGTACCAGTGGATTGTCTCATCTCTGAATATTTGAAAATTAACTTGCTTTGTGGGACAGAGATTGTCCCCCCGAAGATAAAGTGTGGGCTTCATTATCAAGATGATTCCTTAGACATGGTGCTACAGGAAAAAAAAAACAATGTTACCTCCTTCTCACAATAAGATTAGCCACCTCTGTGGTTTTATCCTGTGAAAATGGTATATCCCAGGGCTAGCCATATTCAGATGACTTCACTCTGGCTCTTATCTTTGTGGTTTATATCTTACTCTTTCTGCTAAGTTGACCAAATGGGTGGCTAAATTCATTGAACCCCCCTCCAACTAGTAAACTGTGAGATGCTGGTTAGAATAACCATCCCTCCAGCAGTCCAGAATTGAATTCTTATGACTCTAATGTAATCTAGTCTAATGCATTTTTAAATGTACATTCATTCTTACTCCCCCTTCTCAGCTTTCATTAAAACTGTCAGCTGTGACTTAATTATACAATTATTAAAATAATTGATCACCTTGCACAGTTGTACAATTCCTGCAGTGCAAAATAAGAGGAAAAGTGATCCTCATTCCTCAAGCAATCTTGGGAAAAGAAACCAAAATAGAAAGAATGTCAAATTAAATCTTATGTTTGGCCTGCAAACCTGTTTGGCCAATCATATAACATCAGGAGAAGGAATCATATTGGCAACAGGTTTGCCTGAATATGGGCCATATTGTCTCAAACAGAATTTATAAGCCATCCACCCAGACTAACCAGGTAGTTCAAATGGACTCAAGCCTTATGATCATCTTCCCTTTACTGCCCCCAGTGACAGAAGTAAAACCCTTACCATTTTGTCAACACTCCAGAAATACCTCTAGGAAAAAATACTACTGCTACATATTTATGTATTATGTATTTTGCATCCTGTCTCATCCCCAATATAAGACCCAAAGTGGGTCTAGAACAGAATTAACAAGACATTAAAAGGCTCTCTCAGTTGAGTTCAATGGGTTAAGAAAAGGTACCAAGAAAGACGCTCCTCAAATATGCCAAGGGAATGATGGAATTGCTCCTGCCAAAGATCTCAAGTCCTTTGGCATACTTTTATGGGTTGATACCATCTTTCAATGGGACGTTCAAAAGCCTTCAAAGAGCTTTTCTACATCATAATAAACAGCACTTTGAATTACATCCAGAAATGGACCAGTAGAATAGCAATCTGGCAGAAAAGGAAACGTGCAGAATAACAACTGTGCAGAATAGCAATCTAGCTGAATGGGGAACAACAATAGGCAACAGTTCTCTGTCACATGAATGGAAAGCTAGTCAGAACTTCAGTGGAGTTGGGAGGGAGGGGGGAGAGAATGAGCATCAGCTTGGTATAAAACACATGAGCCCTTTTCCAGTTAACAGTGGGAAGAAGCAGCCCCAGCCAACAACTCCAGTGATATGAAAATGAGGCCAGTATCAAAGCAGGCAGCAATCTGAAGATGTACTGCTGTGCACAGGTGCAATAATCTTACCTTTGTCAACAGTTTATAGTCACCTTTGTCATGTCTGTGATTCAAACATAAACAGCTACTTGCTATTGAGGTTGGAAGCTTTACATATTACTGACATATTTCATACTGGAGAGATGTCTCTCACACATTTATTGCATGCAAAGAAAAATGGTAGGGAATAGTGACATTATGGTGCACGACAATGAGAAAATGCCATTTTTATCTCCTTGACCCTGAGAAGACAAGATATTTTCTCCTGCTCTCATGGGGAATTCTGACATTTGTAGGAAGACGTTTTGTGTGAATTGCACATACCTATAATAACTGCAGTCTTGTTGCGTGGAGTTTTTAAAAGATCAGAAACATCAGATAAGTTCTTAGCATGTTTATTTTATTTATTTATTTATTTAAACTTATATACCGCCCGTCTTCCCGAAGGAACTCCGGGCGGTTCACAACAAACAATGTAAAAAAAACCAGTTAAAATAACACAGAGTTAGCTACATATCAAAACAATAAAAGCAAAGTAGCAGATGGCGGGGCAAAAAAAAAAAAAGAACAGCAACTTACTTGAATCAATCAAACGCCTCCCGGAAGAGGAGAGTTTTTAAAGCTTTCCAGAAGGCTGGCAGGGACTCTGCTAGGTGCACTTCTGCTGGGAGATGGTTCCACAGAGAAGGCTCGGGTACAGGTGGATGTTCTCCGAGCCTCCCTGGGTGTGGCCACACGCAGCATGTGTGCCCGCGACAACCTAGTCAGATGGGCCGATGTTGACAGCTGGTCGATCCGCTCTGTCAAGTAGTCAGGTCCTAGGCCATGGAGGGTTTTATAAATCAAAACCAGGACCTTGAATCTGATTCGGGCTGCAACGGGCAACCAGTGCAGGCGGGCCAGAACTGGGGTGATGTAGTCGAACTGACACACACCCGCCACCAGTCTGGCCGCCGCATTTTGAACTCCCTGCAGTTGCCGAAGGAGAGTCAATGGCAACCCCATGTAGAGCGCGTTGCAATAGTCCAGTCTCGAGATCACCAGCGCTTGCACCACAGTCCTGAGGGAATCCCCATCTAGGTATGGGCGAATCTGGGCAATTCGACGGAGATGGAAAAAGGCAGCCCTGGACACGGCGGCCACCTGGGCTTCCATGGTGAGCGCCAGGTGCAGGACTACACCCAGATTCCGGACAGTGTCCAATGGCCGGAGGGAAACACCCTCCAGGGTGGGAAAAGGGCCTCCATAGCCAGATGGGGAAGCCCCAAAGAACATAACCTCGGTCTTATCGGGGTTGAGTTTGAGCCTGTTAGCACTGGTCCAATCCATGACTGCACCCAGGCACTGATCGAGGGTCTGGACAGCCTCATCTGCAGTGGTGGAAAAGGAGACATAGAGCTGCGTATCATCAGCATACTGATGACAGGAGACTCCATGTCTCTTTATGACCTCAGCCAGTGGCCTAATATAGATGTTGAACAGCATGGGAGAGAGGGACGACCCCTGTGGGATCCCACAAGGGAGTATCCAAGGGACAGACAACTCCCCCCCATGCTGAATCTGCTGGGGACGGCCCCCAAGTAAGGACCGGAGCCAACTGTGAACAGTGCCCCCGATCCCAACCTCGGAAAGCCGGTCCAGCAGGATACCGTGGTCGATGGTATCAAAGGCCGCTGACAAGTCCAGGAGGACCAACAGGGTAGAGCACCCCCTGTCGGCCCACTGGAGGTGGTCATCTTGCAGAGCGACCAAGACTGTCTCAGTCCCCCAACCCAGCCTGAACCCAGACTGGAACGGGTCAAGGATATGTTCTCCCTCCAGAAATGATTGAAGCCGGATCGCGGCCACCCTCTCGATTACCTTGCCCATAAAGGGAACATTAGCAATCGGGCTGTAGTTGATTTTGAGCAATCAATACCCCCACCAGTGAAATCTTGCTGGTTTGGTATGCATACAAAGGCAAATTATGTAATGTTCAATCACTTCACCACTGGGATGTATGCCTTGAATCCACACTGGGATTCAAGTGTGCGCCCAGCTAGCTTTCTGCACGCTTGAGAATCCCAATAGGGACTCATTAATTGCCAGCTAAAATGCACTCTAAGTTACATGATTTGCCTTCTGTCTGCATAGCGGAGCAGTATGATTCCAGCCTTTGTGTGCTTTTACTTCACAAATGGAAAGAAATCTGTTTTGTACCAAGATATTTTGCATATATTATGAAAACTCTGGTGGAAAATATGTTCTTGTCCTGTTTTCACATTGGAAATCAAAACTCTTGTATAGCTAGCAATATATTGACAAACTATCTTGACTTTTAAGACAGCCTGTCTTGCTAAGAATGGGTAATTTTGTGAGTATTCCTCAAATTCTCAATAAATGGGGGGATCCTAAAATATAAATATAGCTGAAGTTCTACTATGCAGTGAACTGAAAAGGTCATGGGTTTTAGATGATTTAATTGGAGAACTTAAGACATAAGCATGTAAATTTGACTCAGTGTAACTACATTTTCTGCACTGTCGTGTCTTATTAGCACAGAAATTTTCATTGCTATGAGATCTGAAGAAGACCACAAAGACCCTTCATGAAGATGATAATGAGAATAGGTTACATTTGAACCGATTTCCACATTCTCATTACAAGCTTTTTAATGAGAAGGGATTAATTTTCTGCCATCTTCCATTCTCATTACAACTCAGTCCTAAGATTGTGGCATCAGGAGTTTAATGCTTAATTTATATTCAATGAATCTTTGTAGTGACTTACACTCCTTTGACCTTTTCAATATTTCATACTTTGATTGGGTGGTCATTCAGCTCTTGGCTTGTTTCTTAGCCTTATTAGAGTAACCTATGGATTTGGAGGAGCAAATATTCATGCAACACAATTGATACTGCATGCATTAACTTAGAACTTGAATTGCAAAATGGACAACAATGATGATGGCTGCTGTTTACTTAATGCCTTTTGGTGCCAACGTCCATTTGCTCAAGGCAGAACGCATGACTCTGTAGGTGTGCAAGAGGTCAGAGTAATGGGAAATATCACATTCGGGGATTATAACACACAACATATCCCAGCCAGTATGGCCAGAGGGCATGGTATTCTGGGAATGTAGTCCAAAAATATAACTTTTTTTTTCATAATAGGCATAAACAGCTGCTGAGGCCAAGAACAGCTTGTGGACCGGGATGGAGTGGTATGTTGCACCAGAGTGGGAGGATGTAGGGGGAAGTGCCCCAACTCTGGCTCATGAGCCTCCTTTGGATAGGTCCCTTCCTTCTTTGGCTGCTGAGAATGCTAGTTCTGAACTTATCACTTTGCTCTCTGGATGCTCCATAGCAATGGAGACAAGGAGATTTTTAAAGAGCTGGTATCCCTTTCATCCTCTTCTTTGAATTCAAAGTCAAATTCTTTCTTCAGAAAATGGCTTGGTGTGGTGCCTAGCAGCCACCCAGACAAAGAATACATGCATTTATGTTTAAGAGCAAGACTAACACACTGATGCATTTGCAAGTATTTGAAAAATCCCATTTTGCCCATGATGTCCATGCTGTTTGGAGATACTTGGGAGTTGGCTACAGTGGCTAGAGGGCAATAGGAGTTACAGCCTTGAATAGATGGCTGGACAGGTCAGTGAATAAGATTTTGGGCTTCAGAGCCACACTTTGGGAGTTTGATTCCCCACCATGCTCCCAAGGAAAAGAGCCAGGCTGTGTAGCCTTAGGTGAGCTGCATAGTCCCAGGATTCCCCAGATGAAGGAAGCTGCAGACTACACATAGGAGTGAAGGGCCTCCAGGTGGGTGGGGCTGATGGTCATTATTTAGATTTGCTGGGAGCCCGAGTGTTACATTGCCAAGGGAACAGGCTCAAGAGAAAGGATGTGGCCAAAGAGAGTAAATGGCCCATATAATTTTGCTATGTTAATATATATTTTTAAATTACATTGGGTGTGTCAACAACTTTTTGTTAACTGAAAAATAATTTTAATGGATTGAGAAGGCACAATCATATCTCCCCTACCCTGGCTTCATTGCATTGGTTAACCTGTCCACTTCCACTCCAGCTTCAAGGTCTTAACTTTGACATATAAAGCCCAAAACAGTTTGGGACACCACTGCCTGCCAGAATGCCTTCTTCCATCTAGAGCTATCAATGTTATTCATTCATCTCAAACTGGGCAATTAAGAACACAAACACCAAGGAAGGTATGCAAGGAATGAACCAGAACTCACACCTTCTTGGTGGTAGCTCCGAAACTTTTGAAGGAGCTCCCATCCGAAATTAGACAGGCCCCTTCAGTGGAAAAATTCAAAAGGCAATTAAGAACAAGGCTTTTTAGGCAGGCATATCCAGAATCAACTTTAAAATAAGAATATATGCTTCCCTAAAAGATCAAACCACCACTGTATGCATTGATATATTGTTGTTTTAAATGTTTATTGTTATTTTAATCATGTTGATGTATTTGGAAGTTCAATGTGATCTTAATTGGCAAATTTATGCATTTGTTTTTATCTGCTTTTTACAGATAATATACAAAACACAATACACAGAAATTGCAGGCTGAATAAGATCCACAACCTAGATCCACTAATTTGTTCATGTCAGTCACTCATTTATTTACATCCTCACATGCATGCCCGATGGGGTTGGACACACACACACACACACACACACACACACACACACACACACACACACACACACACACACAGCTCCCATGTTTTGCATGAAAGCCAACTCATTGCAAGAATGGCAGCATGGAGAGAGAAGGCTGAAGGCCTATTGGGTATATCCTGCAGCCTGCAACTGATCTGTAGCAATTCTGTTCTTGCAGCGTACAATACAAAAGCCCTTCGCATGAGACCCAGCACAACTGCATGGCTGCACCAGTTCTTTCCTCGCCCTCCATTTATGAGCATGATAGAAATGTGGTAGGGCGTCTTAAACTGACTTAATGAGTGGTTCCCAGCTTTGGGTCTCCAGCTGTTCTTGGTCCAAAACTCCCAGAAGTCTTAACTACTATCCATGCTAGCAAAGATTTCTGGGAGGTATGAACATAAGAACATAAGAACATAAGAACATAAGAAGAGCCATGCTGGATCAGGCCAAGGCCCATCTAGTCCAGCTTCCTGTATCTCACAGCGGCTCCACCAGATGCATTTGGGAGAGCATGAGACTAGATATCTGTCTTCTGATACCACTCCCCTGCATCTGGCCCTTGAAGTACCCTGGTTTTAAGACTGGAGATTACACATCTCCATCATGGTTTGTAACCCGTGATGGACTTTTCCTCTAGGAATCTGTCCAATCCCCTTTTGAAGGCATCCAGGTCAGATGCCATCACCACATCCTGTGGCAGGGAGTTCGATAGACTTACAACGCGCTGGGTGAAAAAATATTTTCTTTTGTCAGTTCTTACTCTCCCGGCACTCAATTTGAGTGTATGTCCCCTAGTTCTGGTATTTTGGGAGAGGGAGAAGAGCTTCCCTCTATCCACTTTACTCATGCCCTGCATTATTTTGTACGTCTCAGTCATATCCCCCCTCAAGCGCCTTTTTTTCCAGACTAAAGAGCCCCAAATGTTTTAGCCTTTCCTCATAAGGGAGGTGCCCCAGCCCAGTAATCATTTTAGTCGCTCTCTTCTGCACCTTTTCCAGTTCCACTATGTCTTTCTTGAGGTGCGGTGACCAGAATTGTACACAATACTCCAGGTGGGGCCTTACTATTGTTTTGTATAACGGCATTATAATGTTGGCTGTTTTATTTTCAATCCCCTTTTTGATAATCCCTAGCATGGAATTGGCCTTCTTCACCGCTGCCACACATTGGGGAGACACCTTCATGGAGCTGTCCACCAACACACCAAGATCTCTTTCCTGATCCGTCACGGATAACTCAGAGCCCATGAGTTGATAGATGAAGTTTGGATTTTTTGCCCCAATATGCATTACTTTACATTTGGTTACATTAAAACGCATTTGCCATTTCTCAGCCCATTCCCCCAGTTTGGAGAGATCCTTCTGGAGCTCTTCACAATCTTCTCTGGTTTTTACCACATGGAAAAGTTTTGTGTCATCTACAAACTTGGCCACCTCACTGTTTATCCCTGTCTCCAGGTCATTTATGAACAGATTGAAAAGCACCGGTCCCAGGACAGAGCCCTGGGGCACACCGCTTTTCACTTCTCTCCATTGTGAAAATTTCCCATTGACACCTACTCTTTGTTTCCGGGATCTCAACCAGTTCTCAATCCATAAGAGGACCTGCCCTCGTATCCCCTGACTGTGCAATTTTCTCAGCAGCCTTTGGTGAGGGACTGTGTCAAAAGCCTTTTGAAAATCCAGATAGACTATATCCACCGGTTCACCCAAATCCACGTGCCTGTTGACCTTTTCAAAAAATTCTAAAAGGTTTGTTAAGACAAGATTTACCCTTACAGAAGCCATGCTGATTTTCTCTCAGCAAGGTTTGTTCTTTTATGTGTTTTAAGATTTTCTCTTGGATGAGGCTTTCCACCATCTTCCCTGGGACAGATGTAAGGCTAACCGGCCTGTAGTTTCCCGAGAATATGGTCCAGGAATATTTGGAGATCCAAGGTTGGGAACCACTGGACTAAACTATCCACCCATCCCTGACAAACATGAAGCCCAACCTCTTTTTGGGGGCAGTGTGTCCAGGCAAAGGCATTGCCTTGGCATCTTCCACCTGGCAAACAAGGCTGTTATTCCCATATTTTGTGCTTCATAACCTGCTGAAGAATACGAACAGATGTGTGAGAAGTTTAAAAAAATGTGTAAATGAATGTGAAGGCTAAATACTTCACTAATTGATCTAAAAGATATTTGATAATGACAAAAGGTGTGATTTTACAGGATTTATGTATCTATCTTTACACAGTACAGATAATTAATCCTACCTTTTGCTTTCATTAAAATAACGTCAGTGTGCCAAATAAAAACAAATAAAAATTGATCTGTAAATGCAAATATACTTGATGTTTAATTGCTCAATATATATAATAATCTAGACTTAGTATCCATTTTTAAATAGTTACTCTTTGGAAAAGCTCTAAACAATCAATTGGACTTAATTTACCATGCAAAGTGTTTCTATTAAAAGTAAATTAAATGTATTTTGAGAGCCACCATTTGAAGTGTATGAAATTTAGATAAAGATTTCTTCATTCTCTTATCAAAGCAATGACTAATGTTGCTGGTTTCCCTCTCTTCCCCCCGCCCCATCCCCTGGGTTGGATGATGGGAAACATTTCAGAAAAAGGAAAATCTATCTTAAAAGCATACATATGAGAATTAATATTTTTAAAGTTATCTAAAATGGAAACAGTTGCAAGTCAACATTTTGAATGACCTTCTTCAAACACGTCGAGGAGAACATGATATTATGTTTCATTTAAGGTTGCCAAGTCAGCTGCATCCTACTTTCTCAAATTGCAGGGTTAAAACCTGAGGTTAGCAGACTAGCCATGTGTGATGTTACAAGAAGATGGGCAAACAAGAGTTGAAGAAGGGGATGTGAGTGCTTCTGGGCCAGCTGATTCTGAATGTCTACACAAACCACTCCATTTCCTGCCTTCCTTCAACCGACACAATGGTCCAAAGGGGGAAATACCAGTGGTATTTTCCATGAACCCTCTTCTTGATCTGAGTTTATTTTGTGCATCACTCTTCTGCTAGTACAACACTTATGGAGTCCTTGTGCCAGCTACGAATGGGGAGAGATTACTATTTAACTTGAAAGTTGTCTCATGGACACAAATTCTGTATAGGCCCTATATGTGTGATGTGTGTGTGTTGTGTCATTACTAGAGATGGGCACGACTTAGCGGTATTCCCGTTTCCGTTTCTGTTATTCGTATCCATTACTCTACGGAAACGGTAACGGGAATTACTCCGCCAGACTTCGAGCTCGAACCGACGAATGAACAATTTTGGTCTGATTTGTCGTGCTCGTGCCTTGCATCACGCGATCGCGCGATGCCACGCGGCACAGAAAAAAGTTTTTAAAAGTTAAAAAAATCCGGTTCCCGGCCAAAAAGCAGGAGGAAAAATGCCTGCCGTGCCTCAGGGCACCTACCAGAGGGGTTGTTTCTGGAGGTCCCTGGCCTCCCCCCATCCCCCGTCCGGGGCTGCTCTGGTGGGACTCACCACAGTCTCGCAGCCAGCAAAAAGCCCAGTCTCACTGCCGGCCGCCGCAATTAAAGCGCAAGCAAGCGGCATAGACGGCACAGGAAAAAACTTTTAAACTCTCCCCCCACCCATTCCCGGGCCAAAAAAGCAGGCGGAAAAATGCCTGCTTGACTAAGGGCGCAGGGCACCTACCGGAGGGGTGGTTTCTAGAGGGGGGGTCCCGCCTCCCCCCCGTCCTGGGCAGCCGGACTCGCCATGCCATGCAGTGCGGGCGGGGGATCCAAAATGGGGCGGCGAACGCAATATTGTTTTTGAAACACGCAAAAATTTATAAACTGCCAGATTTTTCACAGTAGCAGTGGGTTTTTTCTTGCAACAAAATGTCTCTCCTCTCCTCCTCTGTCCTCCATTTATTTTATTTTATTTTATTTTATTTTATTTTTTTTACACTTGCGCAATGATGGGCTGGCCGAGTGGCCAGCCATATGGGAGTAGACGACCATGCAAATTTTTGGAGCCATCCCACCAATCGCATGGCCACTTGGCCATGGAGACTTCTGGGATGTGCCCAAAAGCCCCCTAAAACCTGCCCTAGCCCCCTAAACCTAACCCTAATCCTTGACTCCTTACTTACCCACACATCACAGACTGTCTTCTTAGTGGGTCAGAGAGGCACCCAGAGGTGCAACCCACTAGCCCACCGTAACCTTACCCGTCACTAGCCTAACCCTAGCCCTTGCACTAACCCACCTTAACCCTAAGCCAGATCTACTTGCATTGCACTACACGCAAGTACAATTCCCTTCTTTGTGAGACATGGTGGTGCGAGAGCCTTAGGCATCAACCTATGGCTCTGGGTTCACTGCCATCACTAGTCTCACTGTCTGCAAGTGGTATGCATATCCGTATGGCTATGCATGCATTTTGCAGCAGCAGGTGAGGAGGGGAGACCCCCATGTAGAGGGGTCTCTTGGAGCCTGCTTCCCCTTCCTAGTGGGTGAGGATAGGAGGTACCCACGGGTGCCTCCAGGAGCCCGCTTTCCCTTTATAGCGGGCCAGAGGAGGCACCCACCCCACAGAGGTGCCTCCAGGAGCCCGCTCCCCCCCCAAAAAACCAGTACTAACGACAACGAAAAAACGAAAAAATGAATCGACTAATTTTTGCGAATTTTCACGAAAAACGGAAATGACCCGAAACGGAACCGGCCCGACTAACGACAACTCGAAAAAAAAATTTCAAGTCGTGCCCATCTCTAGTCATTACAGTTGTGACCGACTCTTTGTGACTCCATGTCCATGGAGTTTTCTTGGCAGGAGTACTGGAGTGGCTTGCCAGTTCCTACTCCAGGCGCCTACAGCACCTGCTATTCCCTGGTGGTCTCCCATCCAAGTACTAACCAGGGCCGATCCTGCTTAGCTTCCGAAATCAGATGAGATCGGATGTGCTAAGGGCATCTAGGCAGCTTATGTGTGATAGCCCCAGCCTTATAAATTCACACCCTGAGTCCACCCTAAAGACTGATGGAATGGAATCCTTCCTGAGTGGTGTTTTCAGCAGAAGCAGGCTATATATTGGAGGCCGCTGCCTCTCTCAGTATAGGCCTGCAACAGATCTTGCCTCTCCACAGTAGACCATGAATCCTACCTGAGCTACCAGGTGGCCATCTTCTCCCTGGACCAGATGGGGATGGAGTTGGTGACTAAAGGGCAGGGTTACCTGTTGCATCCAGAACTCAGAGTAATTTCCTTTTATGTTTCCCTAGGGACCCCATGGACCTCCACTCTGTACCCAGATATATCTTTCATGCTCCCTTCGGAGGTTACCTAGTCTACTTTTGTCTCTTCCTGTCCCTGTTGCCAACTGCAGCTTCTTTAGGTTACCTAGCAACTGACTGAGCAATGTGCATGTGATGGCTGCTTCTGGTGTGCTTTCTGGGCAACTGGAAAGTCAGCTGCTGCTTCTGGCATGTATGAGAGGTGGGGATTATTGTGGTGGGACCCTCTCCCAGCTCCTACCTGTTATATAATTTCCATGGAAAACCCAGCAAAAGGCCTTCATCAGAGAACAACAATAACCTGGAAAAAACTTCGGGGCGATGTTTTAATGTCTCCCTGAGTTCTTCAGCTATTAAACATTCATGTTCTATTATCTTTTCTCACTGGAATTGTTTCCACACTGCTACATACTTTTGTTTCCCTCTCTTAGAGCCTGTTTCAATTAGTTTTCATCATTGTCAAAGCATAGCAGAGGACTCTTGCTGGTTGATGTCTGTGATCTGCCATCAAAGGAATCTTCCAAAAGAAGATCCATTTTTAATAGAAGATGCTCTGACTATTAAAAAAGGCCTCATTTTTAATAGTCAAAAGGCACAGCTCCGGGGAGGTGGAGAAGGAATAAGATGTGGAGTGGCCTGAGTCATACCAGTCCTAAATGTTCTTTAGCCCATAGACTAGCATAAATTGAGGTGAGCGAGAAGAGAGGTCCTAGTATTTTACTAGTAATACTCCTATGCTGTGAAAACATGGGATTCAGCACTGATAGATATGGGCTAGCATTATTTTGGCCAGTTAGGACTGCACTATAATATGGTAATGAGAGGCATGCATGTGCATTCTTAACTGATTACAGAAACTCCAGAAACAATGATTCAATGTTTACCAAGATAAATAAGCACACTCTAAACTGTATTAGACTCATGCTTTTGGACTGTGATCCGGCCCCCAGTGGTGTTTGGGGGTGGTGGTGGACCGCCCGCTGTTTGAAAACTTTAGTCTCCCAAACTGTATTAGACTCAATATGCTTCTATGGCTTCAACTTTGGCTCTGTTATAACCATTCTTGATGAACATGTACCATCCAAGGGAGAAAATTGCTAGCTTACATCTTGACTAATTTATTCTGTACCTGGCCTCAACCTCTCCCTTTTTTCTTTAAACTCTGAGGGAGGGGCAGGAGACACTACGCAAGGCAGTGCTGCATAGCACTTAGCACCAGGATGACTTTGATAAGATGACATTGTTTTTAGACAGTACAGTAAATGGGGAATCTATAGAATTATCAATAGTTCCAGGAAATCTCATATGTCTTTGTGTAATAATTCAGAATAAGATTAGCAACGTTTTCCCTTTGCAAATTGGCATCACAAAGAAACTGTCAGCTCATGGAGATCACATTTGGAAGGAATCCAAGCTGATGCCTGAAATAATTATTGGTGTGAGTGCCAATCACCACCTTGGATATCCCAATCCAATTTACTTAGTTCTCCCTGCTAACGAATCATCAGTAACCCCACCACCATCACCAATTTGGAATCACAGATCCAGTCTATTTCTTTGTCCCAGCTAACCTGTATTCTAAAGCAGAAGCCACTAATTTGAATGCATGCACAAGCTTCAAATATATCAGCATGGATTATTTTGTGCCCTAGCGGAACAAAAAAAAATGTTTTATGTTTGTTTGGCTCATTAAAAAGTCACATTGAGAAATGTTCAATTTGCCAAATTTACAGGTGCAGATATTTGCATAATATTACTAATCCCCTTTGCCAGCCCTATGAAATCAAACTGGATTCACAGATGTACAGAATTAATCAAACACAAGACAGATGGATCTCATATTATCCTGATAGAACGGAAGAGGAAAGAGGTCTGGATGGGGGCTTTGAGTGAGAGCCACTGGACTTCAAACGTCTAAAATACCTATCTACCTTTAAGTAGATTTGCCAGGTCACTGGTGAGCAATTGGGATGTGGGGAAAACAGGTGTCTGAGGCACACAACAATTGTCTTGAGATTCTCAACTAGACTTTACAATTTCTGTCTACAGATGGGCAATTCCATGTTCGAATGGTTTCTTATGTTAAAACAAAACCCATGCAAAATGAAAGAGCATATTTTTGGAGGAAGAAAAATGTGTCCATATGGAGACAGATTTGAGTCCAGTTTTCCCACTAATTTAATAGTTTTTAATTTAAATGTACAGAGCTTTCCATCCTCAGCGATAAGGATGCCTACCTTCAGTTGTCATGTCCCTCTATACATTGATAAGGAACTGTAACATTCTTATCCTCACCAGTGAGGATGGCAAAGAATTTCTGGACTCTTTTCCCCAACTGCACTCCCCACCCCTGTGCTCCCTCAAACCCTATTCTGGGAAGCCATGGAGCTGGGTTGTCTGCACCTTGGAGGGTTGTGACAGAAGGGAGAAGAGGATCAAAATCCCAATCTTGTTGGCTCTGGGTATCAGAGAATATCACAGGACCTTGTCCTAAATTAGAACATTTCCCAGTGTTAAAAAAATGTCTGTGTGTGCTGAGAGAAAAAGAGAGAGATCCTTTTTCATATACCAATGCCCAATCTCCCTTTGTCCTGTCACTTGACAATTTAGTTAATTGTCTCTTTAAATAACTACAAGAAAAATTGCTCAATCCACAGCTGCCTCAGCTATAACTTGAAAACAACAGTGCTGCCTGCATCTTTCATGACTTACATCTAAAATAGATGTGCGTAGCAAAATCCATCTTTGTACTTTAAATTCTTCACACTGGTACATGCCTGACAAAATGGTCCTGATTTATGAAACTCATATATTGTATGATGATTTTTTTAAGTGATCCTTAAAAGTATCACCTACTCCTGGGTTTGTATTTTGTACTGAGCTCTCTTTCATTACAAGAATAAATGCACTTTCTTTAATATACCTCAATAATTTCTTTTCTTCCTCTTTGCTGCCACTATACTTTAATTTCCCCTACACATGCATATGTTTCTTCCTCTCCTCAGACCCTTATAATACCCACCAGATTTCAGCCATCAGATACTGAATTCATCACCACACAGCTGAAATAGGACTAATAAATTATTATCAAAATACAATGTCATTTTTTTTATTCCTAGGCACAGTTCTTCATTCTATTACCTTCCCCTCTCCCCCTCTCTTCAGACTCAAAGTTCTTTAAAAACCAGGCTTTAAAGAATGTAGTGGAGTGACAGTCCTGCATAAAGGGAGATGTTTTGCCAAATATCTTCAGGGAATTAGCATACATTTTCGTAAGGCACATTCAGAATTATTCCCCATATATTACAAAAGTGCATAACAGTACTGTAATGGTTTTGTCCCAGCACTTTCAGTAAACATTCTCTTGGGACTTTTGAGACACAAGCATTCAAAGGGGAAAGAAGCATAACCACTGGAGCAATCTGAACGATTCAAAATGTCAATCAGGACCCAATTAGCTTACTCTTAGGAGGGAGCACTTTCCAACTCCTTCCTGGTTGAACAGGCTGTCTGGGATTCATGCTTTAAAAAAAGATTTTGTGTCTGGCTGTAAAAATGCAGTCAACAGATATTTTAAAAATAATACAGAACACAATTCAGAAGCTCATTCATTTAATCCGCAAAATTCCTGACTTTTTCATTGTAGCTCAGGGTGATCTTGCCCCACCTTGGAACTGGATGAGCCTATATTCTGCCCAAGTCTCCAGTTGGTATTTGGATATCTCGACCATTTCACACACCTTGTCAGTATATAATTACTTAACTATTTTTTTAAAAAAAAAATCCAATATTTTATGTGCCATCAAGTCACTCCTGATGTGTGGTAACAATGTGAGTTAAAGTCCTCCAAATGTCCTAACATTTACATTTCTGCCCAGCTCTTGCAAACTAACAGCAGTGGCTTTGGTTTTTTTGAGTCTCTTGTTAGGTCATTCTCTTCCCTCCACCCCCGTATTATATTTTCCAGAAAGTTCTGCTTAGATCAGGCATGTCCAAATTTCAGCCTGGGGACCAAATGCAGCCTGTTTTAAAATTTCAAGTGGCCCTCTTCTCCTTGCCAACTCAGCCTGTTATGCATCCCCACTGGCCGGCCCTTCCCTGTGCCAGCTGGAGACATCAGCTTGCAGTTTTTTGGTTTGCCTACCCTCCCTGCCTCCATCTGTACCCCCAGCCACCCAGCCAGCCTACCAGCCCCCAGCTCAATTGCTGTAGCATCCTCCCCACCTCCTTGCAGGGGAGGGCAGCATATATGAGCAGCGGTGCATCTTGGGTGCGCGCCGGCCAATTGCCAGGCTGTGCAACAGCCACCAGGCCCTTTGGGTGCCTTGAAACTGGAATGTTTGTGGCTGTTGCAGGTCTGCGTGGGCCCACACCCTTTCTCTGCTCTTCGAGCTGAATGGTCGGCTCCCACACATTTTTACCTTACCAAATCTGGCCCTTCTTGCAAAAAGTTTGGACACCCCTGGCTTAGATCATGCAAACTGGCAACTGTGGATTGTTTTATTGAGTCAATCCATCTTGTGTTAGGTTTTCCTTTCTTCCTACTGTTACCAGTTTATATTGAGTATTTTTGAGTCCATTCTTGGCTTGAAACCAGTTGTCCAGTAATTAAACTGAAATAAACTAAGGAAGCGCAAACACTGTACTGTTTAAGCCCACTTTATTGAAGCTAAGCCAATAGGTTACAGTCAGTGGTCTCTCCCTGGTTGGTGTGAGTGAGCAACAATTAATGGTTCAACATCAGTTTTTATACATACAAACCAGCTCAAGGTTTCCCTTGATCTGCATTGGTGGGTGATTGTTCAGAATTGTCCTTGTGATCCAATTTCCTGAGACATTAAGCTCTTCATAGTCCAAATCCTTGAGTAAATATTCCATAGGTTGGTGTTCTATTGTTCAACTAGGCCCAGTCTGGCAGAGACAGGGGAATGTGGAATTCCAGAGAATGGGAGGGAACTCCTGTCCCTCAGACACAGTTTACCCTGGAGATAATCTTCTCTCCCAGGTGCTCTGCCACTTCCTGGAGCCATTGTATACTTCATTTATTTTGCATTCTTTTTTAAAAAATATTTTATTGAATTTTCTAAACATAACTGGTTAAAACAAATACATTGCTTATGCATTGCCGTGTGGCATAGTTCAAATACAAATATTTTCTCAATATTTCAGCCCAAGAGCTTGGAATATTCCAGATTTACATGCTTCTTTTCCATTATTGTATTTATCGTTATTTATCTCCATCTTCATCTAGTACAAAAAGTGAAAATAACAAAGTACAGTATTAAACCAGCCTATTTAATCTTAATTCTTCATTTTACTAAGCACTTTAAAATCTATTTGTCTAGCTCAATTTATGATAGGGATATTTAGCATTCTTAATATATTCAAGTTCCTTTAATTTATCTAGCCAGAATAAATGTTTTGGGGTCTGATTTCTCATGGTATCACTAATGCCTCCTCTTTTCCTAGGAATATTGCTTTTTCCAATCAGTTATGTATTCTTATAATATGTACATGGTACGATGGCTTCCATTTGCACATTTTTGCTCGACTCAGGATTTAGGCTTGACTTGAGCACCCTCTTATCTGCTGTTCCCACAACTAGGGTCTGTGTCACCCAAGGCAAACATGGGTTCTGCATGCACCTCATGGGTTGTTGAGGGAGGTGTTAGCAAGTTTTGTTATTAAATTAATAAACCTAATTAAATCAATAAACATAATTTTAAAACAGTTCACAATTTTCTTAAATTTAACAACTTAAGCTACAGAAATAGATTCTAGTCATGACTAGCTTACAATGTTTCAATCTACAGTTTTTAATCTTAGTTGAAATACATTTAATTAAATGTTGTATATGACATGTTTTATGCTGCCTAGATGGCTCGAGCACATCCCATCTTGCCTGGTTTCGGAAGCTAAGCAGGGTCAGGCCTGTCTAGTACCTGGATGGGAAACCACCAGGGAATAGCAGGTGCTGTAGGCGCCTGGAGTAGGAACTGGCAAACCACTCCAGGATTCCTGCCAAGAAAACTCCATGGGCATGGGGTCACAAAGAGTCGGTCATGACTGTAATGACACAACAACAACAACAATGACATATATTTATGTTTAGGAGACAATAGTTAAAACAGAACACACGCTATCTTGGAACATTATTTATTAGTAATTACATAATTACATTAAGGGAGAAACTGTCCAAGGGCAATGGCTGAAGGACTTTCTGGGAATGTCTGAAGGGCTCTGGTTCTGATTATAAGTGGATTATATATGGAACCCCCTAAATGCCATACCAGCCCCTTTTTCTCTGTCAAACAAATGCTCTCCACCCTGGTTCTTTTTCTATGCTGCTGATGAGCCTCATCTGCCACCATCTTCTCTCTGGCTGGTCTTTGAGCTCTGGGCTCCTGCTGCTAGAGGAGCATACAATTTATTTATTTATTTATTTATTTATTTATTTATTTATTTATTTATTTATTCGTTCATTTATTCATTTATTATATTTATACCCCGCCCATCTTCCTGTAGGAACTCTGGGTGGCTTACAATCGTTGACAAGCAACTAAAACACAGTAAGAAACAAGGACACCTAATGAGACAGTAACACAACAAGTTTAACAAGTTTAAAACAGCTCAGCGCCCTGGCATTGCGTTCAGACCCAGCAGCGAGACTACTCGGTGGGGGTGAAATGTGGATGGTGGGGGAAGAGACAGGAGTGGGAATGTGGAGGACAAGGGAAGGGTTTATTTCCACTCCACAGCAAGCAGTTGTTAGAAGTGCTTGGCTCATGTCATTTGGGCCAGTGATTCATTGGTCCGTGCTCTCTCCACTTAGTCCAGCAAGAGGGAAGGGGGAGGGCATGTTCATGTTGAGCAAGAGGAAAGAGAATGCTTAGGAAGTTAAAGATGGTTTGTCCTGAGTTGGAGCTGAGTTCCTGTTTCTGTTTCCCCTTTGGAAAAGCTAAGGACTGAACTGTCTGAAGTCATAATGAACAGTGCCTCTGACAATGCAGAGAAAGCATTTCTCTCTTTAGAACTATGTAACCATGGTGCTGAAGGGGTCTCTAAGTAATTTCAATCCGACTCCTTGCTCGGGGCAGCAACCCAAGTCAAAGCAGATCTGACAGATGGTTGTCCAGTTTTCTCTTGAAGGCCTCCAGCATTAGAGACCTCTACACCTATAAGTGGCCACTCCATGCATTTGGGATAAGCAGACAAGGTTATTCCTCTAATCAGAAGGTGTTGTACAGGTTTCATAACCCACATGGTGGAACCTTTCCTGTGCCAACCCCGTCATGTAACCTTCTTATATCATGCCTTTTGGACACTCTTAATAATAATGAAGCCCATGCAGCTCCACAATTAGGTAGCCCCCTTTAAATGGTCCACCTCTTCTATCAAATAATTATTCCGAATTCCCCAAAATTAAGAAACACAATCTGGCCACAGCACAGGTCATACTGTAGTCACCACTCATCTCCTCCAGAGAGAAACTTTCACCCCACCCCCAACCTTCTTGGAGCTGAGTTCTAAATCTATCAGAATTTACAATGGCAGTAGCATTCTGTCCAATGCTCAGTGGCATTCATTGACAGTCAAGTCCTCTGCTCCCTCGAGAAACTCTCCAAGATTGGGTGAGGACATGGCTGTTGTTTCACCACTTCCCTCCCTTTCTAAAGCCAGGGCTGTGTTTCTGCCACACTTACAGGGCCTGAGATGAGCTCCCAGGCCAACCTGTGCCCTCGCAGATAGGCAGCAGTGCCTTTTGGAGCTGGAGTCTGGAAGCTGAGTCACAGCAACTGGACTTCTTTTTCTTGTGAAATTCAAATATTTTGCTATTCATCCAAGCAGCTTCATCAGTATGAGAAAAGTTAGTGGTGTTGCCTCTAATTCATAGTTCACCTTGATTTCACATTACCCTGGTTTGAATAGGCTCATTAGATGTACAATGGCTTGGAGAGGGTGAAAGTACTACCTATGAACCATTCTCAACAACCCTTCGTTATGGGTTGTTAGCTGTGGCCTTGCTGGTGGATGTATGAAGTGCTTCTGATTTGTCTGGAGATTGATGAAAGGGCTGCATGATAAGTGGCAGACAGATTGTGCCTGAGTCCCCCACCTCTGTTGAGAGAGGGGTGTTCAATCCCTAACCCCTCTTTTGAACCACCAGTATTCCTGCCAAGAAAACTCCATGGACATGGAGTCACAAAGAGTCGGGCACGACTGTAACGACACAACACACACACATCTTCTCTGTTTAATATATGTTTTTCAAAATATTGAACGGAAAATTATCGATCTCAGGCATGCAAATGGTATGCTTAGCTTCCCCAAGCAATTTTCGGGGATCCCTTGAAATTTGGAAAAGTTGTGGTTTCTGGGGGCACAGATATTAAGCTCCAAAGGAGGTAAGGGGTGCTTATGCTTAAAGGAAGGAGTGCCTTCAGCATGCTTTACCAAGTATAGGGTTAATTGACAGCTTTCCCCTCAACCACACTCCTTCAGCTAAGTTGCCCCCACAGCCCCTATGGAGCTCAATATCTCCATTCCGTATACCCCAAACCTCTCCAAGCTGGGGGTACTTCAAGGGGAGCACCTGAGGAAGCTCCACTGTAATTTACACGCTGCAAGCTGCCTGGGATCACTATTTTCAAGCACATAATATTGCAATTCTAAATGTTTTTTCCAGCTCCTTTGAAGTTGAATAACTTGGCCACCTGAACCCTGAATCTCTCCATGTTTGGAGGGGTTGAAAGGGAGAGTCCACAGAAGGTACCCACCAATTTTGGTGCCTCTAGGACTCAGGCGAACCATTTTATAGAGAAATGAATAGGTTCCTTTGAAAGTAAAAAACCACTGGTTTGTTTCATTGCTAACAAAACGCTGCTTCCCTGGTTTGTTTCATTACATTTTGTTACATAACAAACTGATGAATCAGCGTTTCATTTTTCATGGGTGTCCATCCCTAGTGGCTCATAGCTTGTGCTTCTGAGGTCTGCCCCACTTGTCAGGTCACCTTCACTAGACCCTGGGCACTCAGTTGCTTGGCACCCTCTCTCATCAGGCTTGACAGCAGCCTGGAACCCCTCCTCTCTATCCTCAGCACTGAGGCACATGTCCTAACTGCCCCCTCCCCCAAGTTGCAGCCCTGCTGGTATCTGCAAGGCTCTTCTCCAACACCATATTTCAAGCCCTGGTCTTCTTTGCTATCCATGTTTTATGTTACATGGATGATTTTGCCCTTGGTTTCCAGCAGCAATCTCTGCTAACTCTAAGCTTCTTCCCCCTTTTCCTTTAATAAGGCAAAGGTTTGGAAAGGATGCAGTCAATATGTTAGTAGAGCATTTGCTCTGAGATAACCTTTCTTCCTTCAGTTGCTTATCCCAAGGAAATTGGAAGATAGCTTTCTAGTCTACATTCTGCACAGCAGGCATGGCAACATTAGTTTATCTGAGAGGTTAAAAGGGTTGAATGCTTCTCTGTTATAGGTATTGCCTTTACTCACACATTTATGTCACCGCTTCAGTAAGTCCAAAGCTGTCAAGGAATGTAGTTTTGACAAAATGGCTGTAATATATATTTAACAGATTACAAAATGGATTCTATAAATTGTGTCATGTCATGAGCTAGACAAGAAGGTGGATTAGGTCTAGGACACAGGTGTAAGGAATAATCAGTACTGGAAGGTCAGGATGATTAAGCAGAGGTGGTAGAGCTTAATAACCTCATCCCATGTAGTGTGTGATTGGCTTACACCATATTGCTTTGTGAATAAAGGTACAAAGCAAACCAATGTAAAATTGGGACCGCCTAAAATGAGAGGCAGCTTATCCTACGATCGGTTGTATCTTCTCTATAAGCTGTGATTTGTATATTGCTATTGTATATTACTCTTTGTCATGTGTACATATGTAACATAAGTTTTGTACTAAGCTCTATTGACCTGTTCATTTGTCTCCTAGCTCCATAATCACTAAGTGCATTTATTCTTCCACAATGCTGCTAATCTCTGCTAGTAGATTATTTTTCCCTTGAGCATAACTAATCCCTATCTGTTATAACAGGGTTATATAATTTAACAAAAACAGCCCTTCCAAATATTTTGGCACAAAGGGACTTCTGCCACATCCAAGCTGTACTTGCTTCTGCCTTTTTTGATAGCTCAGCAGAAATAATGTGATCATCTTCTGGGATCTTCTAGCACTGGGTAAATCCTTCATGCGGGAAGTTTCTGTTGAAATTTGTGTGTAGTGCATACATATTTAAATCCCTCTATTAGAAAGACAGAATCTTCAGTTCTTTAAAAAGCAAAACATAGCATAACAAAGCAAAATAAAATGAAATATATCCCACTTATTCCAAAGTCATTAGAGTGGATCCTTTTGCAGGAATCTGAGGACATGTCAACATGATCCCAAAGTGGGTGAGGAAAGCCATTATACAAGATGCTTGATATGGGACAAAGCTCTGATCTTGCTTAGGAACTAGCTATGTTGTTGCTGTATCTTTACAGCCGTGACCGACACTTCGAGACCCCATGTCCATGGAGTTTTCTTGGCAGGAATACTGGAGTGGCTTGCCAGTTCCTACTCCAGGCACCTACAGCCCCTGGTATTCCCTGGTGGTTGCCCATCCAAGTACTAGCCAGGCCCAACCCTCCTGAGCTGCTACATATGGATCCACTAGGTCAATTGTTTACATTTCAATAGTTCAAGGCATTTCTGCAGAACATGGGAGAACATGCAGAGAAGTTGGAAACCCTGGCATCATAAGTGTTCTGAAGCATTCTATATGACTGACTGACTGATCAGTCATGAAATGTCTCTATGTAGCATTCAACTGCCCCTTGCTCACATGGGCAATAAGCATACAAAGTTGCATGCAGCACAGATTGGGCATCTTTGAAGGCCCAGGGGTCAATATTCCAATCCTGCGGCCATTTGGAAACTGCACCGATTATTAGCCATGCCAGCAATCAGAATAAACAACAACAAAACTAAAACCAGAAGTGGTTAGATTTCCATTACTATTTTGTAAAAATAGATATTTAGGGATATTAATCTCCAAAGGTCCTGTGACTTCTGGGGGCTGCATTTCACTCTTTTGAGTATCCACACAAAAGTTTATAAGCATTATGGGCACTTTAAGAGGAACTGTTATCTGGAGGTTGAGTCATGGCAACTGAGGTCTGAGGAAAGCTAGTTGAGAGTCCTCCATTTTATAGCTCACTTTGACCTCATGTCACCCTGGTCTGAAATAGGCTCATAAGATGTGTTGAGATGAAGATGTACACATATTAGAGAAGATAGGTGAGAACTGAACACCCCTTTCTCAACAGAGGTGGGGGACTCAGGCACAGTCTATCTGTGACTTATCAGCCAGTGATTTCAACAATACCCAGACAAATAAAAAATACTTCATGTTTCCACCATTAAGGCCAGAGCTAAGGATCCATACTTTATTGGTTTCAGCACCTCAGGCCATTATTCACCTAATGGCCTACCGAGACTATTGTTAACCTAACAAGCCTATTCAGACCGTTGTTCATCTTAGGAGCCTATTTCAGACCAGGATGAAATGAGATCAAAGTGAGCTATATAATGAAGGACTTGCAACTAGCTTTCAGACTGATGAAGCTGTTTGGATGAGCAGCAAAATGTTTCAATCTCTCAAGAAAAGAAGTCCAGTTGCTGTGAATCAACTTCTAGATGAACTCACCTGGATGACTGAGAATCTTCACAGACAAAGAGGAGCTGTTATATTTCAATGTGATCTTTTATGGATACAATCCACTTTCTCAGATGGAGGAGCAGTCTGGCATGGGCAGACTTTGAATTAGGCCAAGGTCAAGTCATGTTTGTAACCCCTATGTAATATTTGTTCATCCTGACAGGATGAAACTAAAGAAAAGTAGGGGTGCGAGTAAGATATTTGAAGCAGAAAGAATGGGAATGCTGAAAAGGCCAGAGCTGCTTTTGCCACTTAGGGCTCTGGCCAACTTAGTCTAGGTATAATTCTTACAGACCAAATGTATGTAGTAGAGATGGGCACGAAACGAATGATTTTTGTTTCCATTTTCATTTTTTCGTTTCGTTATGCAATGAAACAAAATGACAAATGAATTTTGTCTCCAAAATGAAACAAAACGAACAGAAACACCGGAAATTTTGTCGTGTGTTTCATTTTCGTTACTGCAATACAGTGAACTGCTTTAAATGCTAAAAAAATCACAAAAATTGAAATAAATGGTAACGAGACGGTAACGAAACAAACAAAAAGAAAAATGATTTTTTTGCAAAAAATTCATAAAATGGAAACGAACCGAAATGGACCATCTAAACGCCAAACGCCAAACGAAATGTCATTTTTTTTAATTCGTGCCCATCTCTAGTATGTAGTGAAATCTTGTATGTGCAATGGAAGTGATATTTTATTATAGTGCTTTGGAGGCTTGGTATGTGGAGCTGATTCTTCCATGGTGTGCATGCTCAACCCAGTGACGGAAGGCATCTTGGATTTTTCTCTGAATTTGAAATTCAAAAGGACTCTTGAACTTTGCAATTCTACAAGCAGCTTCTGCATTGCTGCTGTTTGTTGCCAAGGGCTGGAGTGCAGAAACTGTAGCATTTTGTCATTGCTACAGTTGCTCACATTGTCAGATATACAGCTGTGAATGCAAAGAGTCTCATTTTGTGAAACTGTGTTTGCAAGGCTCATCACTAAATTCCTAAGTCAACCAATAGGCCTGTAGAACAAAATTAATCATTAATTCTGCAGGCAGGGAACATCACTAGGAGCACCAGGAAGGGGCAGAGAGATGAAGGGAACATTAGTCTGGCATCTGCATGTCTGGTTTGAGATTGGCAGAGGCCACTTTGACTTTAAGACAGGCAAAGAGAGCAGTCTCTCTGCTTAAGGCCATATCACCCTGAACATGGGCAGTCTCATCTGATCTCAGAAGCTAAGCACAGTCAGGCCTGATCAGTACTTGGATTGGAGACCACATGTTCTAGGGCCAGGCTTTGGGTTTCTTGACCAACATTACCTGCTGTGCCTCATCCACAAAAGGGATTGCCCTTCCTCCTTTGCAGGGGAGCTTGCAAGAAGACTTGCAGACCTGCCTGAAGGGAGAGAAGGAAGGCAGGAGGAGACACTAGCCCTTGGAATTCAAACCTGTTCAGTTTGAACAAGGAAACCATTCCTCTGATCATGCACGGTGAATAGGAGCTGTGAAGAAAATGCACTTTTAGGAGAGCTAGCCATTTTTATCTGTGCAAGCATTACAGGCAAAAACAGAAGCACCATATTTCCTAGAATCCAGGCTGGGGAAAATCTGAGAGAATTCTGGGTCTTGGAGTGCAAGAAATAAATTAATCTGGAAGCTGAGTCATAACAACTGGACTTCTTTTCTTGAGAGACTGAAATGCTTCACCACTCATCCAAACAGCTTCATCAATCTGAGGAAACCTAGTTGTGAGTCCTCCATTTTATTTTATTTTATTTCCATGAAATAAATTAAATTTCAGAAATCTTTACTGGCATATAAAGGACACACATCCAAAATACCTATAGTAAAAAGTTTAATTAGGATTCCTCCTAAGTGCAGTAGGACCCCGGTATCTGCTGGGGATTGGTTCCAGGCCTTCCCGTGGATAATGAAAACCATGGATAAGAGAGAATGCCTGCCCACCCACCCCCAAACTGCTGTTTCCTGAAATTAGCTTGCTTTATGACTGCTGTTTTGAGACAGTAGTGTGCTTTACAGATGCTATTTGTGACAATAGTTTGCTTTACAGCTGCTGTTTGTGACAATAGCTTGCTTTGTGGCTGCTGAATTATTTAATTTTTTTCCCTCTGCCAACCGTGGATAACTGAATCAGTGGATCCTACTGTATAGTAGTACCATCTGTTCTAATTCTGCGTAGTTTTACTATTTTTGTGCCAAAACAAGAAACGTAAAAGTCCTGTGCCTGACCCATGACATTTAATCCCAAGAAAGTCTGTGAGAAAAGGAGCAGACAATACCTGTCAAATTGATGGAAGTATTCTACCTGAAAATTGGCATAGGCTGTTCTCAGACATTTCTCTCAGATGCTGCCAAACTACAGATCAATGTATTGAGCCATTTCCAGAGAATAAGCACAGAATCTCCTCTCCATTCCTGTGATTCCTAGCTTTAACAGCAGAATGTAAATAACCCAGCCAAAACTAAACATGTGGCCACTTCTGCAACTCTAGAACAAGAAGTCATTATGACAAGATTTGTTGCCATAATTTCTATAGTGTTCAGAATTTAACTTGCATTGCACAGATTTTAGATTTAGCATGCATGCCAATCAGCCCATAATTCTGCTTTCCCCTGCTCTTGAAATGACAAAAGCAAAGCAAACCATGCATCTTAGAGCACAGTTTCTTTGAAATATGCATCTCTTGCTTATTTTGAAAAGAACTTTGATTTGTAATCTAAAAAGGCTGCAGCAGGATAACTGATACTTTAATATATATATTTTCTCCTTGACTGCACATTCCATTTACATTACTTGGATTTCTCTCAATTAACAATAGCATAATACTACCTGCCAGGGAAAATGTCTAAAGTTGCATGTGAGCACTTTGGAAGGAAAAGAACCTAAGATCAAACTGTCATGGTAGTCCTTTTAATGCTGGAAAATAACTGTTTCTTGAGCACTTATTTTATTGGCTCCAGGAGCTGAGAATGTATCTAGTGGTGAGTAGAGATGGGCACGACTCAAAAAAATGGTGTTTCGTTTGTCGTTTGGTCGTTTAGGGGTCCGTTTCGGTTTGTTTTCGTTTTCGTGATGTTTTTTGCAAAAAAAAATCATTTTCGTTTCATTAGGTAACGAAACAAAAAACAAAAACGAAAATGAAAAATTGCTGTTTCGTTAGCATTCTTTTTAGTTCAATGCATCTGCTGCAACGAAAACGAAAAACACGGCAAATTTGGTCGTTTCGTTTTCATTTTCATTTTGTTTTTTTAAAAATTGTTTCGTTTTCATTGCGTAACAAAACAAAAAACAAAAACAAAAATGAAAAATCGCTCATTTTGTGCCCATCTCTAGTGGTGAGGGTGGGAGGTACACTTGTATTTGGGACAAATCCCAAAACATAGTGGGCCATCCCGGAGACATTTGGGATTCCTCTGAAGAGGGTCTCCTCTGAAGTAGTTTGACATGAGCGGAGCTTTTTGCAAAACTTTGAGACTTACTGGTGTATTCAAAGAGATGTGGAGACATGGATAGTGTGTCCTTAAAAATCAATATGGTTTCCTTTAAAGAAAACACAATTGAAGTGGAGAGGAAAAGGAGGGGAGTGTAATTTTGTGACTTAAAGCTCTGTCTTCTAATCACAGGGAATGATTTTAACAGGGTTCTATAATCACAGCGCTGTTCAGAGGAACAATGAGGTAATATATCAAAGTTTGTTCACTGTTCTTTGCTGGCTCTCCCTCTTAGAAGTAATTCTATTGCAGTGGAGAAGGGTTTGTTTGTTTTCTGCATTGATCAATGTTATAATACTACCTATGCCAAAACCTCCAAGAAAATTTCAATTTGAAAAACAAAGCATGGAAAAATAATATGCATAAGAACATAAGAACATAAGAACAGCCTTGCTGGAACAGGCCACAGCCCATCCAGTCCATCATTCTGTTTCACACAGTAGTTCACAATTTGCTTCAGGTTATTCCCAAGCAAATCTCTTCACCTGTTTATGATTCCCTGCAAATGGCATTGAGAGATATCCTGCCTATCTCTCCAACAAGGAGGTTGTCCTAATGATAGCCATTGATACCCTTGTTCTCCATGAACTTGTCCAATCCTTTCTTAAAGCTGTCGAGGATGACAGCTGTCTCCACTTCCTCTGGCAGGGAGTTCCACAGACCAGTGATCCTCTGGGTGAAAATTTACTTTCTCTTATTTGTTTGAGATCTAGCACCCAAAAGTTTCATAGAATGCCCCCTAGTTCTAGTGTTGTGCAATAGGGAAAACAGTTTATCCTTATCTACTTTGTCCACACTGTGCATGATTTTATAAGCTTAAATCAGGTCACCTCTTAGGCACCGTCATTCAAGAGCGAAGAGGCCCAGCTATTGCAGCCTCAAGATGGTAAGGAAGGTGTTCCATTCCCAAAATCATTCTGGTTGCCCTCCTCTGCACTTTTTCCATTTCCATAATATTCTTCTGAAATTATGGTAACCAGAACTGTACACAGTAGGGATGGGCAAGAAATGAAAAATGAAATGCTGTATTGTTTCATTACATAACGAAACAAAATGAAATGAAACAAAATGAGGAAGGAGCATTTTGTTATAGACAAAACAAAACAGTCACTTTTGCATTGGAAACAAATTTCATTCCACCATTTTCAGAGGACTCCTGTTGAGCTGTCAATGGCTGGACCCCTTTAAACCTGGCCCAGTCAGCACCAGGGGAACCCTCTGGTACTGACTGGGCAAAGTTTAAAGGGGTCCAGCCATTGACAGCTTGGCAGGAGCACTCAGAAAATGGTCAGGTAGGCAGCACGGTTGCGCAGAACTGCCTACCCGACTGTTTTCAGAGGGCTCCTGCCCAGCTGTTAATGCCTGGACCCTTTTAAACCGGGCCCAGTCGGCACCATGGGGACCCTCTGGTACTGATTGGGCCAAGTTTAAAGGGGTCTAGCCATTGACAGCTCAGCAGCAGCCCAAAGAAAATGGTGGGGAGGGCAGTTCTGGAAATTGCGCTGCCCTCCCCACCATTTTCTGAGGTACATGAATCTAGGAAGAACCCCATTCAGGCAACCAGTAATTATGTGAAAGCCTGCTTGAAGAGATTGTTTTTAGTCTACTTGCAGAAGAACAGCAAAGATTGCATCCTGTGGGAAGATGCTCCAGATTCTGGGACCAGTGACAGAAAAGGTCCTCCTCTGTATCCCCACCAAATGCACCTATAGACTGAAATAGGCACTCATGATTATCATAATGGATCATTGGGTTCATAATGGGAAACAGGGTCCCTGAGATAGCTCTGAGCCAAGCTGTTGACAAGGTTCCAGGACTGACTGCTTTCCCTTCCCAACATCACTGGTACCAATGTGTAACATGACCACTGACCCCTTCCCAATTAATATGTTCTGGAGGAATGGATTACATTGGTTTTCAATGCATTCCTATGGGATGGCTGTCCCCAACCCCCCTCAAACAACCAGCAGCCTCCAGACAGGGTTGGGACAGGGGAAAAGCTTCCCCCCTTTTGCTGGCTGCTCCAATCTGGAGGGGGAAGCTGGTAAGGGGTGACTCACCCGCTAATTCCCTTCCTGTGTTGGGGCAGCCACTCCTTCTTCACCTGGTTCTCTGAACCAAGCCATTTCAGCACAGAGACCCAGGCAAAGGGGGGAGCAGTGGCGGCTTCTGGGCTCAATTGTAGCCCCAGTTTACTCTGCAGCCATGACGATGGCTTCGATCCTGGCTTTCTCAACTATGTAGCACCCAAGGATTGGTTGCTACACGGTCGGGAAAGCTGGGGTAGAAGACCAGGCTTATGAATCTTGTGTGCCCATAACCCCCTTCGGGTTGTGGGCACATGAAATTCAAAAGCCTGCCCCATGAGATGAATTTTTTGCAAGACCTCAGGTAGGCAAACAATCATCTTGCAAAAAACAATTCCTATTGCAGGAAATTTCATTTGCCTTACAAAGAATTTGTCATATGGGGCATTCGTCTTGTTACATACCACTGTTTCTTCTTCAGTTTAACACACTGAGTAGCAAGTATAAAATAAATAAATAAATAAATAAATAAATAAATAAATAAATAAATACTGTAAATCGAAATGCTAAAGTGAAATGTTATTATTTATTCCATTTCAGGCCTGTGAATGGCAGTCTTATATGTGAGGGGTGCTTTGGTTTGAGTGGCACATCCTAATTGTGATGTGGCATATTGCCAAGCTGTTGCCTGCAAAGCACAATGGCCTAACTGCTCACAAGTGGAGCTTTGAATTCATCCTGAATAGCAGCAATTGTACTCTGAATTGCCTAGGAATAAATATTCTGAGGTAAAGGTGTGTTGGTCAGATGCCAAGTTACAGTAGAACCATGTGACTTCATAGTGGTGGTTGGTTATGTGATCAATCAAGCTCAGATGGTAATAAACCTGGATTCAGGAAGCACACTTGGCTGGCCATATTTTTGAGGAAAATGTGTTCTTTACAGTCCCTTTCATTTATGCCATCACAGTTTGAACGGGCTTCCTTGTAGTATCTACAAGAGTGACTATTACCTCACAATTTAAAATTCTTAAGCTAGATTTTACAGTGAACACTGGTGCAGGAAAAAGCCACTTGCTCTGTCCTGAGGTAGTAAGATCCCGCACCTCACCTCACAAGATGACATTTATTTCGTTTCAGAATCACAAAACTGTGCCCATTTCCAGTTTTCTGTCTGTCTGCTTGTATCCTCTTGCCTGCTTATCAAGTCTTGGGGATATTTATTTATTTATTTATTTGAATGATAGGAATTGTCCAAACAGGATGACCATAGACCATAATGTTTCCAAACCCTTCAGCTGACAATATCCTCTAAAATCATATTATGTCAAATGTCAGTTGGAATGAACTTTAAAAAGAGAATACCATCTAGTCAAGGAATGAGGGGTGGGGAGGAGACAACAGGATGAGTAAGGGGAATTTAATTGAAGAAGTGTGAATGGAGATTTTCTCTTTTAATGAGAAAGTACTATTATGAAACCAAACAGAAAAGGCTACAGATGCTGGTCAATCTTTTCTTTTCTGTCACTGATGGATATAGGTGCAAGTGCAAGGTCCACAACATGTTTTTGTACACTAGTCATATGTAGGGATCCTTTCTTTGCAGAGTGTGCTTTTCAGGGAAGCTTCAGTGAGTGCACACTCTCCTGACTGCCAACGTGGCATATTTGAGAAGGAAGTGACCTTCTGTTTCCCCTGAACTTTTTCTTTGGGGCAGAGCCAAAGGGCTAAATGGCACCTGCTTCCTATTAGAAACAATGTTTTCATAAATGCTCCAATGTATGCTTATGAACTTAGATAAGATGAATAAAACAATCCTTTTGGGAGGAGCTGAGGCAGTCTGTGTCTATGTCTGTGTCTGCTCAGCGGCCAGAAAAGGCACCCCCCCCCTCTCTATCTGCGTGTGTGCATATGTGTGTATTTTTGTCCTTATTTCTACAATCAGACCAGCTTGTCCTTAAGAAGTTCTCCAGTGAACTCCCACAGTCATATTTTAAGGTTTATTAGCATTGATGTAAACAAAGCAGGTAAATATAAGCTTCTGAATCTTTCTGCTTAGGAATGGATTGAAAGTGATGAATGTTCATACACTAAGCAAAAGAACTTCAACTGTCATTTTGCCTATTTCTTGGGCATAGTAACACATGCTAGTGAACAAACAATTAGCAATCTTTCATTAACAGTTCTGGTAAGGAAAAGGGTGAGGCAAAATTCCATCCTGATTTTGCATACATTTATTTAGATTACAGTAATACCTTGATTTAAGGGTAACTGGGTTTAACAGCGTTATTTCTTCTAAATTTTGCCTTGATCAACAAGCAATGCCTTGCAATTACAGATGGGCACAAAATGAACAATTTTTCATTTTCGTTTTTGTTTTTTGTTTCATTACGCAATGAAATGACAAACAAATTTTGTCTCTAAAATGAAACAAAACAAACAGAAACACCAGAAATTTTGTCATCCATTTTGTTTTCATTATGGCAATACATTGAACTTCTTTAAATGCTAAAAAAATCACAAAAAATGAAATAAATGGTAACGAAATGGTAACGAAATGAATGAAAATGAAAATGTTTTTTTGCAAAAATTCGTGAAAAACGGAAATGAACCGAAATGACAAACGACAAACGAAACACCATTTTTGGATTCGTGCCCATCTCTACTTCCAATAGGAGTAAATGGAGCAGGTCACATGATTGCAAGCTCTTTCTTCCCCTGCTGGATTGTGGGTTATTGTGCTGAACGTTCTGTCACAGGCAGCCTCCAAAGTAGAGGGAGGAGAGAGGAATGAAGGTTTCCCTTGCACCAGCAAGGAATGGTTTCAAAGTTAAGGGTTGTTGTTCTTTATATTTTTTTTTTAACTTATTTTCAACATCCTTTCTTATTTTTCAAACAATTCCTAATAATGGGGCAGCAAGTCAAGTGTGTATATGGCTACAAATTGCATTTTATTATTGTCACAATAAAAACACAGTAAAATCCAGTTGTTGGTACCAAGCAGAGCAGATTCTGCAGCCAGGTACGTAAACCATGGTGTGGATGTGGACATCTAGTCAACTTCTTTTGTAAGTTTTGGCATTTTGTGTGTACAGTATGTGGTCTATGGGACCCCAGAATGAAGCATATGAGTATCCATTATTTCTTATGAGGAAATTTGTTTTGATTTAAGAGTGTTATGGTTTACAAGCATGTTTCTGCAACACATTATTCTTGTAAATCAAGGTATTACTGTACAGTATTTACAAAACCTCTCAACATGAAGAAAGATTACAGAAACCAATATGGTTTGCAAGATGTGAAGGTTTGCCATCTGTTAGTCACTGTTCATCTTTTTGGAACTTAGGTATATTAATTTTCAATATAATTAAGAAGGCAGTTAATAATGCACATTACTTAGTCCTAAGTAGATGTCACCTTAAAATAAAGGCACACAAACAAAGCAAAGAGGAAAAATGACAGAGAACCTGAATACTAACATTGTTACTAAAACATCAGAAGATGTTGAAAACCTAGGTAAACAGACAGGCATTAGAAGAAAATAAGTGTAGAGGAACCTCTGAGGGAAAGGTGCTCTAAACATAAAAACATCATGATAGAGAAAGACATATCTCTTCTTTCACTTTGCCTTATCTGGAGCTTAAAAATACTCATTTTGAGGAAGATAACTTGCAAAGTTCTCCAGCCTCCTCAAATTAATTAAAGGAAATAGGGTGTAAAACTCCAGTAGAAGGTTTTTAATATGATCCAGGAAAACAAGGTTTTCTATTACTGTACTTGGTATCAATATCATATCTTTGCATATTGAAAGGATATTGCCAAACTACACAGAACAAAGACGCTTCTCTTTGCAATATTCAAATAGCCTTTTGATATTTTAAGGTAGTTTCTAGTATGGGAATTTTGAGGAACTAGATGGGGCTGAAGGGCATATGTAAGTTTCTTAGGGACTGTCGCTGGTCCTTGGTTATGTTATTCCTTCAGGAGCTAAAATAAAATAACGGTCCTATCATCCAGTCCTACATAGGCTGTACTGTCATAGATGTACTGGCCTGTCTACATCTCTATTCTAGTCAACCATTTCCAAAGATACTTTTGAAGCAATGTGCCTTCACATTCTTGCTATCTGCTGTTAAAGATGACCATTAAGGAATTGTCTATGAGGGCCATACTGCTAGTGTCCTTTTTGCTTTTGCTTGTTAATTGGAAAAAACTATACAGGTTTATTTTTAATAGACATTAATTAAAATTTCTCAAGTCCGTCAAGTAGCAGACCATCCTATGATAAAATGCAAACATGAACGAGTCAATGATTTAAAGCCAGACAGAACTTCCATACATATTTATACCACCCAAGTGGGCATAACCCCAAGAGTGCAATTAATTCTCTGCTCGTCATCAAGCAGAATACATTTACAAGCAGACCTGTGAAAGAAAAAAAAAAACAGCTTTTCCAGATTTTTTGGCTGTTTTTTCAAATATCAGATTAATCTATGGCTTTTCATTCTTTCATTGAAGTATGGTGTTCTTAAACCCCTCTTTAACACATTTAGGTTTCAGTTTATGTATCTAGGAATCATATTATGTGGTTTGGGGAGTATAACAGCAACAGCAGCAATCATTGCATCTGTCTCATGTTTGATGATTTATTGGCTAGATTTATTTCACTGAACACTCTAAAAGGGTCCACTTTGTACAATTAGCTTTGAAAGATTTTCATGCTGACCAAAATTAACCTTAGAACGTCAAAACACCAGCACAGTTACTGTATTTTGCACTCAGAGCAACTCATGCTTTCTCTTTCACTCCTATGTGAAAGACACACACACGCACACCAGAGTGCCTTCCTAGAAGGAAACTAAACTGTGAGAGGGACAGAAGTCTGTGAATCTCTCTCTCTCTCTCTCTCTCTCTCTCTCTCTCTCTCTCTCTCTCTCTCTCTCTCTCTCTCTCTCTCTCTCTCTCAATCTCTCTCTCTCTCTCTCTCTCAATCTCTCTCTCTCAATCTCTCTCTCTCAATCTCTCTTTCTCAAATGGACAGAGGAAAACACAGACAAATATCACCATTAGTAGTGTATTGATTTTCCAGTGTACTTCAGAATCACTTGAAACAATTTTCTTTAAGCATACAAATTTAATAGACTGAACAGAGAAGGAGATGTGCTAGTACAGTTGGAAGCTATATAGTTCTGAATTAAGCATCTGAGTAAATTACAATCTTCTATGAGACTTGATAGCCACAATGAGCTGCGACCTCTTAGCCCTGTGTATGTAGCCACCCTGTGTTGTGATTAGAGATGGGCATGAATTAAAACATGAATTGCAAATTCATTAAAATGCTTAATTCATCAATTCACATTTGTACAGATTGATACCACTGGCAACTCCAAATGGATTAATGTTTAGTGATCTTTGATTTGTTGTTTTGTTGGGCTGTATGAGGCCCCCTAATGCAGCTAGAGACACTAGCATGACAGAGACGTATCACCTGGCTCTCCTCTACAACTCCTTGAAGTTTGGTGAGGAATGGATTTTAGATGTCCGAGCTATAAAACCACAAAGAAGTTCCCCAAATTTCCCACAGGCACCTAAGGGCAACTACAGTAGGACACCCCCTCCCCCTTATCCACTGATTCATTTGCCACTGATTCATTTATCCATGGTTGGCAGAAGAAAACTTAAATAAATAATTCAGCAACCACAAAGCAAGCTACAGTTGTAAAACAGCAGTTTGGGGTTTTTTAGTTGGCATTCTCTCTTATCCGTGGTTTTTGTCATCCACAGGAAAGCCTGGAACTGATCCCCAGTGGATACCAGGCTCCTACTGTAATTGACAAAGAAGCTTTCTCTGATTCTCCTCTACAATCCCTCAAAGTTTAGTGACTGGGTTTTCCCAAGGCAGTTTCTCAATTGCACTTTCCAGGGTTGTGTAGATTTTGTGGGTTTATAACTTGGATGTCTGAAACCAAATTTTCACCATTCATGGAGGGATTGTAGAGGAGGGTTCAGAGAATCTTCTCTGCAATTTTGGTGTCTCTAGGTATCTGGGGGTACATAAATCACACATACAGAATGCAAACTTAGCTAAACTGGCAGGGCATGTAGAGGAGAACAAGGGGAACCTTCACTGCCATTTTGGAGCAAATCTTGAAACAAAATGTATCATAATTTTTAGTACAAATATTAGACAGAGAAGATAGGTGGTTTGAGAGAGGAGTCAGGGAAGCCATTCATGTGAGCATTGAAACCCCCTCTCTCAACAGAGGTGGTGGCCTCAGGCATAGTCTATCTGCTACTTATCGGGGTGTGCTTTCAATAATACCTAGACAAATCAAAAAGCCCTCACCACCAAGGCCATAGTTAATGACCCATACTTTACAGGTTTCAGCACCTTAGGCCATTGTTCACCTTAAGACTATGGATACTATTGTATACCTAACAAGCCTATTCAGGCCATTGTTCATCTTAAGAGCCTATCTCAGACCAGGGTGACAAGAGGTCAAAGCTGACTACCCAGCGCACTTTCCTTGTTACCTTCTCTTTGGAAGATGGAGGATAAGAGTGCTGGGCTCTCTGGCTTGTCTGTATTCAGACTGATGAAGCTGTTTGGATGAGCAGCAAAATGTTTCTGTCTCTCAAGAAAAGTGCTGAGGGTGGGGGAAGTCCAGTAGCCATGATCTTAGGGGGTCGTGTGAAAAACTCTTCCAGAAAAAGCTAAAGTGATATTTTGGAGGACTAATTTTTTGCTGTTTGGATGAGCAGCAAAACGTTTCTGTCTCTCAAGAAAAAGGGACATCAAAACAGCACTAAAAGGGGTCTAACCAAGGGATGTGAATGCATATACCTCTACCCCAATTGGACATGGCTTTTCCTTGCCTGCACACCCACAGTGATCCTGTGGGTTCTGTTCACAATGGAACCCATGTGTGTAAGGGGGGGTAGGGGGTGGGAGGCACACAGGCACAGGGGAGAGGTGCACCAGTGCATAGGACAGACAGAAGAAAAAATTAGAGGGGACATTGTGTCTAACCCTTCCACCTTATGGCTTGCCATCAAATCCCAGTCTGCTTCCTTCTCTGGAGTCATGCAGATTACCGCTGTGGGAAAGGAAGCAGGGTAAAAGGGGATTAAGGTGTTGATTACAACAGGTTCAGAATAGGTCATTCAATGTATAAAAAGGGTTCAGATATCTTTTAGATATCTTTGTCTTACTCAGAAGAGGAAGATGTGCCCAAGAATCTATCCTGTCTTGAAGGAGAGGTTATGTTCCTCTGATGTTCCATGATGCTGTTGAGGATGAACCCTTTGATGGCCTAAAACAGGGGTCCTCAACCTAAAGCCCGGCGGCCCCCCAGGGTCCTGAATCTGGCCCCTGGGACCAATTGCAGACCCCCCCTCACCTACCCCCTGCTTCGCAAGCAAGCCAGCCTCCGCAGCTGCTTCTGTTGCTAAGGCAGTTCAAAGTGGTGGGCTATGTCGCTTCCCTGACTCCCTCCACCCACTGCCCAGATGATCGGCATGCTAGCTAGTGGGACAGTTCAAAGTGGGAGGGCCACGGCAAGGTCTCCTGCTCCCCCCACCCACTGCCCAGATGGTTGAGGCAACACCTGCAGCCAAGCGGGACAATTTAAAATGTCAGCCTTTTTGTTTTTGGACTGTGGTCCGGCCCCTGGTGGTGTCTGAGGGATAGTGGACCGGCCCGCTGTTTGAAAATTTTGAGGACCCCTGGCCTAAAAAGTACACTGATGCTGCACTAAGATGTGAGTATCAGGTAGATAAGTTTGTTATTTTTAGCGTGATCTGTGAAACTGCCATAGACTGCCTCTGTATTTTGCTCTAAGTAATTTCAAAAGCTTCTTGTACCATAAAACACGGACATAAAACATAAAAACTCTTCAAGGTACTGTCTGGATATTTTGGCTTGGAGGGTTTATGGTATTAAAATCAGATTTTGCCTCAACCAGCTACTGGGGAGTTTTAGTGTTTGTACTGATGTGGTAGTAGGTACCTTAGCTTACAAGACTGGCACATATTTTAAGTGCTTGGCCTTGTGGATATGGGGGACCTGATGCTGACACTGACAGAGCTGAGTAGATGGCAGTGTAACACCGCATCTGACTCTTCCTTGGATTAGAAGGGCAGTGTGACTAGATGGATAAAGTGGAGGAACTCTGACCAGGAAAAAAAGTCACATAATGTAGATTTTATAGAAAGGTGTGAAAATTAGTCATGCAAATGAACACTATCTCTCTGAGACCAACAAAAAAGAAATTGAGCATCAGGATTCATCTTTAATTTTCCATATTAAACCAGAAATGTACCGTTTGGGAGAACAGAAAAATGTACACATACAGTGGTACCCCGACTTAAGAGCAGCTTGACTTAAGAGCAGAAAAATGTTGCCGTTTTAACTGCTGTCTTACAAATTTTAGATATGGTCTGCTTTACTTAAAAATATTTTTTTTCATTTTTTTGAATTTTTAACTTATTTTTTTCATTTTTTTAGATAGGTACCCCAATTTAAGAGTAGTTCAATTTAAGAGCATGCATTCGGAATGGATTAAATTCGTAAACTGAAGTACCACTGTATCTAAATGTCCATTTTCCTCCGAATTATGGGTTTAAACATTGGCACATTTAAACTGATGACAATTGTTATCACAATATTTGGAGATGTGAATAATTCGTAGAAAAACAACATTGTGTTGGTTTAATTTGAAACATGCCGATTGAGAAATTCCATATTGAAGTGTCAGCTTGACAACCCATCTCTGCTTCATCTTCCTAGCGATGTGACTCCTAGCTCTCCTGTGGTACTACTCCAATACTGGATATATAAGCCTTGGAAGTGACTGGATGCAACTCAGCCTACGCTCAAGAAGATGTGTTTTCTGCACTGTAGGGTGTCGGAATACAAATTACTTCCATGCTGTGGGTTTCCTAAATTAACCCACTATCTGTTCTGATCCTGTATGCTGTATATTTCCTTCTGCCTTTAATAAACCTTTTCTTAACTAATTGCTGGTGTCATTTCTTTCTTTCTCCTTTTGACAATTTATCTGCATTGACCCTCAAAAAAACATCTTTTTAGACAAATTTTATTCTTATCACACTCTAAATGTCCATTTTCCTCCGATGGAAGGGTTTAAACTTTGCCATTTAAACTGATGACATCTTATCAAGATATTTGGAGATGGAATAACTACAGCTTAAACAACATCTTTCTGATTATGAAACAAATATTTTCCATATTGAAGTGTCAGCTTGACAACCCATCTCTGCTTCATCTTCCTCTCTCTGACTCTCTCTCCTGTGGTACTACTCCAATACTGGACATAAAGTTGGAAGTGACTGGATTCAATTCAAACTTGCCTGAAGAAGATGTGTCTTTGCATGGATGCTTCTGGAAAGACATCTGTTCTGAATGAGCCAACATTCCTTCAGCCTTCAATTGCTGTTCTTGGAATTGCTGATGTCATTTCTTTCTTTCTCCTTTTCTTCCACTCTTGACCCTCCAAAGCATCTTGAAGGCACTCTTGAGATGGAAAGGTGCAGCCAGTGTACATCTCCAAGATAGTTAGGGATAACTACAGCTTACATCATCTTTCTGATTATGAATAAATATTTCTAATGAGCAGAATGTGTCTCTCTGGTGTACTAGCTTTAATTGTTGCAATTCAAACTTGCCTGCTCCTGGCCACAGCTGTGACCTGGGCATCTAGGCTCAAGGATGAATCCAGGAGCACCACCAAGCTTTGCACCTCTGTTTTCAGTTGGAGTACATCCAGTACAGGTTGCATCCCTATCCTTTATTCTCCCTTTTGACTGACCAGCAGCACCTCTGTCTTGTCTGGGTTTAATTTCAATTTCATCATTCTCATCCAGTTCATCACTGCATCTAAACACTCATGTAAAGTCAAAATAGTAGCTCCCTTAAAATCTGGAGGTGACGAGAGGTAGAGTTGAGTGTCATCATCATACTGGTGGCACTTAACCCCAAAAGTCCTGATAATCTCCCCTAGTGGTTTCATATAGATGTTAAATAACATAGGAGATAGAACAGAACCCTGGGGGACCTCACAGGTCAGCAGTCACGGTGTCGAGCATGAATCGCCTACTGCGTTTTTTTTTCCTGTAGGAAGGACTGGAGCCACTTTAATGTAGTGCCCTCAATTCCCATTTCAGAGAGACGAGTCAGGAGGGTGCTGTGGTCTATAGTGTCAAAAGCAGCTGAGAGGTGTAGTAAAACCAAAAGGGACACAGATCCCCTATCCATTTCCCTGTGTAGGTCATCTACCAATGCAACCAGTGCAGTCTCAGTCCCATAGCCTAGCCTGAAGCCAGATTGAAATGTATCCAGGTGATTTATCTCATCCAGAAACCTGGAGCTGTGAGGTCACAACCCACTCTAGTACTTTCCCCAAGAATGGGATATTAGATACTGATTGGTAATTGTTCAGTATTGTTGGATCTAAAGAGGGCTTTGTAAACATTGGTTTTACTATTGCCTCCTTTAAGCATGCCGAAATCCTGCCCTGTTGTAAGGAGGCATTCACTATTCTTCCTAACCAGTCTGCCAACCTTCTCTGGCAGCTTTTATGATCCATGAGGGGCAAGGATCCAACAGAAATGTGGTGGCCCTCACCTCCCCAAGATTTCTGACCACATCTTCTGGCCGTAGGAGCTGAAAGTCATCCATTAATACAGGACAGCCAGGTGTGTGTGTTTTATTTACCAGCTCTGGATCAGTAGCAGCATCCAAGGTAGCCCAGATCTGTTCAATTTTGCCTGCAAAGTGTTGTGTAAATTCTTTGGAGCAAGTTACAGGGTGGTCTGTGTCATCCACCTGTGGGTCAGCAGGTAGCAGACTTTTGACTATTCGGAAAAGCTCCACTAGGTGATTCTGTGCCAAATCAATGGTGGTAGAAATTTCTCTGCTGCCTCCACTGCCTTGGAATAAGCCTTCCAAAGACCCTTCACTGTTTCTTTATCTGTTTCAATCTGGGTGTTCCACCAACACTTTTAACCTCTATGGACCACCTGTTTCAATTTTGCCAGCTCATCAGTAAACCAAGTAGCCAATTTGGGTCCATTTTGAGGAAGGGGACCATTAGAAGCAATCCAGTAAATGGCTTTGCTCAATTCACCAGTCCAGAGTTCAACCAAGGATTCAATAGAATTACTCATCCGAGAGGTAGGAAACTCCCCAAGGGCGGTTACTAACCCATCTGGATTCATCAGCCTTCTGAGACATATTGTTTTTGTCTGATTTCCCTCCCCACCCAGGGTCTGAGTAACAGAGAGATGTAGACATTTGTATAGCAGACTTGATTTCTGTGGTTAATAAATATCTTACTGTAAAATCCTATGCATGTCTATGAAAATGTAACTTCAACTATATATAATGGGATTTACTCCCAGATATATGAGCGTAAGATTGAAATTGATGAACTCTGTTCTTTGTATCAGAATGGTGTTCCTCTTGAGTTCTCTGCTGGACACCACCTAGAGCAGTGGTGGCAAACCTTTGGAACTCCAGATGTTTTGGACCACAACTCCCAGAATTCTGAGCCTAGATTGCCAATGACAAAGGATTGTGGGAGTTTTGGTCCAAAACATCTGGAATGCTGAAGGTTCATCACTACTGACCTAGAGGCTGTTCACCTCTCCCAGCAAACTAAATATTGACACGCATGGACTAGGGATGGGCAGGAAACAAAAAACAAAATACTGTTTCATTGTTTTGTCATGTAATGAAACAAAACAAAATGAGGAAGCAGCATTTCATTATAGACGAAATGAAATGGTCATTTTCCCATAGAAATTAACTGCTTCATTCCATCATTTTTGGGCTCCTTCTGCTCTGTCAATGGCTGGAGCCCTTTAAGCCTGACCCAGTCGGTACCAGGGGAACCCTCTGGTACCAACTGGGCCAGGTTTAAAGAGCTCCAGCCATTGACAGAGCAGAAGGAGCCCTCAGAAAACAGTCAGTTAGGGAGTGCGATCCCACGGAACTGCCTACCTGACCATTTTCAGAGGGCTCCTGCCCAGATGTCAATAGTGGGAGCCCTTTAAACCTGCCCCAGTTGGTACCAGGGGGACCCTCTGGTACCGACTGGGCCAGGTTTAAAGGGAACCAGTCATTGACAGAGGGGAAGGAGCCCTCTGAAAACGGTCAGGTAGGCAGTTCACGCTTCCTACCCAACTGTTTTCTGAGGGCTCCTGCCGAGCTGTCAATGGCGCCAGAACTGCCCTCCTGACCATTTTCTGAGGGCTCTTGCTGACCTGTCAATGTCTAGACCCCTTTAAACCTGGCTCAGTTGGCACCAGGGGGTTCCCCTGGTGCCAACTGGGCCAGGCTAAAAGGGCTCCAGTCTGATGCCTCTAGGAAACAGGGGAGCCATTTCGTTTTGTACATTTTTTAAAAAAAAATTCATAGGAAACAAAACAAAACAAAACAGGGGTGAGCACAAAATGAAATGAAATGAAACATTATTTTTCCGTTTCCTGCCCATCCCTAACATGGACTATTGCAAGGAATTGCTTGGGAAACAGCAAATTAAAAGGGGGAGATTGTGGGAAATGTATTAAAAAGAAGCACAAGAAGGGTGATTTGCATGTGAGACAAAAATGTTTTCAAAATTTTCTTGCAGCTGCAGAGAGGAGGATAAGGATGGGAGTTGAAAAAAAGGGATAACGTGGCCCACAGGTTTTTTTTTCTGATAAGGCTTTATCATAGGCACTTAAATATAAACTTAAAAGTTTGTCTACTTTGGCTCAGTTGGGCCAGGCTAGTGCAGGCAGGCCGAATCAAACTGTTTGGTGGTTGGGTAGAGCCCTAGTATGCTGTTTGGAGTTATCTTCACATTCAAACAGTATATCAGACATCTGTTTGTTCTGACCCCTTCAGATATCTATTTACTGTAAAATGAAGTGACTTAAGAAGAGAGCACTTCAGGATATGAAATGAAGCACTTCATTTGCTCCTCTGTGGAGGGGAAGAGAAAGGAAAAAGTAGATTTTATTAGGGCAGGACAAATGTGGTGCATTGCTAAGAAGAAGAAGAAGAATCAGCCCATAGCTAAACCCACTGCCAATTACCAGCTTACATCTCTGCACAGGAACCATTTAGAAGTTTAAAAATACCCCCAAAATGCTTTGACTGCTTCTCATAAGGAGACAGCAATAGCCTCCTCCAAGGTTAGCAAATGTAACACATTCTAACAAGCAGCACAGTTCTGTTTCTTACTTCAACCCCCCACTAGCAGGTACCACAGCAACCCGAAGAAGGAGGAGAACAAATAAGTATGTAATCTTCACTTATTTTGGTCTCGTAGAATGAAAATTGTAAATAGGTTTCTCCCTGGTGGGTGAGATTAGAATACAGTGGACCCTTGTATAACAAACAGCTGGTATAACATAAAATCTGTACAACATAAAAAATTCCGGAGACAGGGGAAATTTGCTTAACATAATCGCCTATGGGGCGAATCCGTACAACATAAAAATGGTATTACTCCATTTTCAATGCATTCCTATGGGAATTTGTATAAAGGAAAATTTGCTTAACAGAATTTCATTTGGAACGAATTAATTCCTTTATACAAGGTACCACTGTACTTTTTTTGTTCATGTTTCACATCCTGGGGCTATTATTAACAAAACAAACAAAAAAAAAAGGTTCATTCATTACAGAGTATTTTGTATTTTGTCCAGAGAATTACACAGTGGAAAATACAATGTCGCCACTCACCTCGCAAAAAAGAGAAAGGGTTGTGGAGGTAGTGCTGTTCAATGGGGGAAGTCCTAGTTTTTCTTAACTCTGTGAAAAATCCTACGCTGTTAGATAATACTTGGCATGTTTGTAGTAATACATAGCCACAGTGACTAGTAGTTTGTGATAGCCTGATCCACCAAATAGCTGCTTAATCCTTTCCTTCCTGAAATATTCAAGTTGCTGACCTTCATGGCATTTTGTTGTTGAGTTCAGGCTATTCCCAGAACTTCTTGTTTCAGAGTAACATAGCCAAAAACTTCTGAGACAAGGGAGAGATCCAGTTTCAGTTTGTTTATATCTGCTGAGACAGTGAACAAGGCTCCCCACACACTCAGGAGGAGGAAACCGCACCGCACCTTCCTTATACACAATCTTAAGAACAAAGCTGGTTTGTCTCTTTCACCAATCACAACATTCCACATCCAATTTGCCACTTAACTGGAGCCATCCCCACCAGAACCTTCCCCATTGTTTTCTTATCTGTGTCCTTGGCCAATATGCACTCGCCTTTCTCCTTTCACTTTTGTGCAGGCATAAGCATTTCATCAAGGCATAAACATTTTAACAAGGCATAAGCAAAATCAGCATGGCTTCACTTTGGTTCATTTAACTTTTTACTAACTCCTGACCTTACATTGCATTAGTGACAAAATTGCACGGATCAATTAGCAGGGGTCCTAACAAGGATTTTTAACATCTCAGTGCAAACGGCCTGTGTTCCATCATATCTGAAAGCAACTACCATCCTCCCAGTCCCAAAGAAAACAGCAAATAACTGCCTAAACAACTACAGACCTATAGTAGTAATGTCTGTAGTGATGAGATGCTTCAAAAGATATGTTTTCAAATACCTTAGCACAGTGTTGGTGAACCTATGGCACGGGTGCCAAAAGTGGCACTCAGAGCCCTTTCTGTGGGTACCCAACATCACCCATTCATAGCCACTTGTATTGAGGTTAAATTGCTGTATTGGCATTTTGCAAAAAATTAGTGGGTTTTGAATCACAGTTTGGACATTCAGTCTCTAAAAGGTTTGCCACCACTGCCTTAGGACATGCCTTCCACCAGACTTTGACAAATAGCTACTGCCTTCCATTCTGTAGCAAGCCATTTGGAGAAACCTGGAATTATGTCAGGATTCTTTTTTGATACAATTTAATTTATTTTCTACACTAAATTACATAAAACAAATATATTGCTTGTCTTCTGTCGTGTTATCGATTCAATCACAGTTTCTCCCAACATTGAGCCCAATATAATCCATATCTCCTTTCCCAGCTTAAATGAGCATACTCTCATACTTAATTTCCTTACTATCTAATCCATATTCTATCTTTAGTTACATCTATTTTTATTACAAAGAATATAGCCTATCCAATCTCAGCAATCTATTCAATCTCACTGTTTAAGGCTTTAGTAGTAAGCAATTTAGGATAGATTTATCTAACTATATATCTTCTGTATATCATCCACAGTATATTTACCTATTCTTCCAATTCAGCAATCATCTCTAATTCACATTAATACTTTATGGGCTATTATAAAATAACTACATCCTGGTCTATAGGTTTCACTTTATGCATAGAAGTTCTTGTGTGTGTGTTATGTCATTACAGTTGTGACCGACTCTTTGTGACCCCCACATCCATGGAGTTTTCTTGGCAGGAATACTGGAGTGGTTTGCCATTTCCTACTCCAGGTGCCTACAGCACCTGGTATTCCCTGGTGGTCTCCCATCCAAGTACTAACCAGGGCCGACCCTGCTTAGCTTCTGAAATCAGGCGAGATCGGATGTGCTTAGGGCATTTAGGCATCTAGGCATCTAGAAGTTCCTATCTATACCTAATTGCCAGTATTATTTTAAAAATCTAACACATAAACATTTATTTATATACCAGGTTTGTCTTCACATTTCCATTTCCCATATCATACCAATAACTGGTAGCCTTAGACAATCAGAATACAGAAAACATTTTCATGTAATAAATTCACTAAGCCGAAAATTCCTTTTTTCAATTTGCCCTTTTCCTGAAAAGCCCCTTATCTTCACAGGTTGCTTTTCCCTTGTCAAATCCATTAACTTCAAGGGTTGTTGTATCTTGATAGTAATCTTGATGACCACTCTGCTATTGAAAAAAAATCGCAAATTTTCCTCTTTTTGGCACCCATATTGAGTAAAACAGATGCACTTGTCATACTCTGTGGACTTGGCACATCTAATGGCTTAGCCTGCACCATTATTGACAAATTTGTCTTCATGTTGAGATCCACCCTTTGTTCTGCTATAATCTCTTGATTTCGAGCTAATTTCAATTTTTTCCAAGGATTCAATGTTATTCAAGAGTTCGTGTTGGGGTCTGCCTTGGATAGTTCCCACTGTTGTCATCTGTAGATTGGAGTGTGGTGTCTGCTCTACATCTATTACTTTTTCAGGATTGGAAATTTCTGTATCTTTAGAGGTTGGATCCAAGATATCTATTATTCTTTGTAATCCGGATAAAAGTATATTTGCAAATTCTTCTTCTGAAATATTTTCCAAATCTGTTGGGTTTTTATGGCTCACAAAAATATTAAAGTTGCTTGTAATTATAGTTTCTGCCATTTAATTTCCAAAAGGGAAGGGTATAGGAGGAGATGGCTGAATTAAAGTTCTAGAGGCAAGGAATAGCTATCTTTCAGCCTTTGTTTTCAAAACATGACATTATCTCAAGATCAAAAAGAGTTCTTTAACAAACAGCTTCTCAAACGCTGCTCTTAAAACTGTATCATTAAGTCCAGTAGATACCGAAAGTACAAAAAACATAAAGTAATTTCCTTTAAGGTTGCATTTTAAAGTCACCACATACCAAAGAGTAGAAAAACATAAGCTAATTTTCTCAAAAGAAAAGTAATAAAGCAGAAAGGCAATAATGTACTGTGAAAATAATCACTTTTCAAAATATTCACCTCTTCACTAAGCACAACTTCCAAAAGAGGAGGAGGGTTGATGCTTATTTGAAGAAAGTTTTCTAAAGCTAAGGAGGAGCTTTGCGTAGATAAGTGGAGGGGGGAGATCTACTCACAACATGCCAAATATAAACACCTTATTTACAGCATCCAGCACCAACAGCTGCGCCTCTGTCAGAATGGCGTTGGTCTTCCCCTAGTGGGTGGTAAGGCATTTTCCTGCTTCTACTGAAGTTCAACACTGATCCCTTCATTTCACCTCCAGGGAAACTTACCCCCTTAGGGGACCCTTTATCTGGAGGAATTCAACTTGATAAGCTGGAGCACTTATCAAATTGTGTCACCGCAGTGTAGCCGGAACCAGAAATCCCTATGTCAGGATGCTTTTTGTTGATTATAAATTGGCTTTCAATACTATTCTGCTGAGCATTATTATTGAAAAGCTGACTAACTTGGATCTATGGTTTTATATCTGTGACTGGAGTAGGGACTTTTTGAGGGACTGGCCACAAATAGTGAGGGTTGGGTCTGTCACATCTACGTGCCTGAAGCTCAGCACTGGCTTCCCACAGGACTGTGTACTTAGTCCCTACCTGTACTCATTATACACGTATGATTGCGTATCGTCTGATCCATCCACGGTGATCAATAAGTTTGCAGATGATACCACCATAGAAGGTCTATTTACAGGTGGAAACAAAACAGTGTATGGGGGGGAATTAAAAAATTACCATCATGGTGCCTAGAAAGCAACTTGCACCTGAATATTAGCAAGACAAAAGAGATGGTGTTAGACTTCCAGAAGAGAAAGCAACCTACTCCACTGCATATTGGGGGTGGGTGGTGTGGTGTAGAGAGGATTTCCTCTTTTAAATTCCTGGGAGTCTATCTTAGTAAAGATCTCACCTGGAAAATCAACACAAACACGAAGGCTCAACAGAAACTACATTTCTTTAGGGTCTTGCGAAAGAATAAGGTGAGACAACAACTGATTACCTCCTTTTATCAGTCCACAATAGAAAGTGTCCTTTCACATTGCATCACAGTTTGGTATGACAGTTTGACAGCTGCGGATAGAAAGATATTGCAGAGGGTGGTGAGAACAGCACAAAACATAAAGGGCTGTCCCCTGAGTCCACTAGATGACATTGGTAGGGATTTCTGTCTTAGGAGAGTGAGGAAAATTCTCAGGGATGACACACACAACGGTCAGCACTTCTTTGCTCTCCTACCATTGGGCAGGAGATACAGAAGTATAGGCAGCCATATCAACAGACTGAAAAATAGTTTCTGCCTGTGGGCTGTCAGACTTTTAAATAGAAAATAACTTCATGTCCACAAGGTGCAACAAGGTTGTATGGTTGTAAGTGGGATTCATTCTGTCGGGGGGGGTGTATGTGGGAGGCTTAGCTAATCTAACTGTACACATGTAGTTTGAAAATAAATTGTTGTTGTTGTTGTTAATTAATTAATTAATCACACAGCTAACTATTAGACATGGGCACGACTTGGCGAAATTCTCGTTTCCATTTCCGTTACTCGTTTCCGTTACGCAATGGAAACGGTAACGACTATTACTCCCCCAGAACTCGAACTCGAACAGACAAAAGAAAAATTGGGTCTGATTTGTCGTTGTCGTTCCTGGCATCGCAGCGATCGCGCGATGCCAAGCAGCACAGAAAAAAATTTTAGAAATTAAAAAAAACCCCAATTCCCGGGCAAAAAAGCAGGCGAAAATATGCCTGCCTGAGGGCACCTACCAGAGGGGTGGTTTCTGGGGGGGGTCCCCACTCCAGCCTTCCCCCCCTCCTGTCCTGGGCTCCTGGTACCGGGCTGGGAGGGGGCATCCTCGGCGTCTCCATTTGCCATGCAGTACAGGGGGATCCAAAATGGCGACCGCAATATTTTTTTTGAAATCGTGGTCCAAAAACCCACGAAAGCACCACAGAAACATGCGAAAATTAGCTATTTTAAATGCTTGAATTTTTACAGTAGCAGCAGTGGTTTTTTTCTTGCAACAAAACGTCTCCATTGATTTTATTTTATTTTATTTTATTTTTATTTTTTTACACCTGCGCACGCGCAATGATGGGCTGGCCATGGGATGGGAGCATGCAAATTTTTGGAGCCATTCCACCAATCGCATGGCCAGGTTTTGCAGACTTGCTGGTACCAGGTTGATTTTTTAAATGCTTGATTTTATTTTTTTCTTGCATTTTATTTTATTTTATTTTATTTTATTTTTATTTTTTACACCTGCGCATGCGCAATGATGGGCTGGCCATGGGATGGGACCATGCAAATTTTTGAAGCCATTCCACCAATCGCATGGCCAGGTTTTGCTGAGACTTCTGGATGTGCCAGAGAGGGCATAAAAAGCCCACCAACCCTAATCCTAATCCTAACCCTAACCCTAACCCTAACCCTAACCCATACGCCAGTACACTGTATTCTTAGTGGGCCAGAGGCACCCAGAGGTACAGCCCACTAACCCACCCTAACCTTAACTGTTACCCTAAGCCTAGCCCTTACCCCCTAACCCCATGCTCTGGGAAGTCAAGTCGCGCTAAATCGTGGCGGTAACGACAAATGACAAACGACACGACGAAACGACAAATTTTTGAAAAATTTCGCAAAAACGGAAACGACCCAAAACGGACCCGTCCCGAAAAACGACAACTCGAAAAAAATTTCTGGTCGTGCCCATCTCTACTAACTATGCTGGATTTCGTATTACCAATCACTAGTCAAACGCTTCCCAAGCGTTTAGGACTATGTGATGTATCAGCAAATTACGCGAGCAGATCCCAGTAAGGTGGCTTTCTGCAGCTGACTGATGATGACTTTGTCAACTCCAATTTCTTCTAAATACTTTATTATTATTATTGTTATTATTGTTATTATTGTTATTATTGTTATTAATAATAATAATAATAATAATAATAATAATAATAATAATAATAATAATAATAATTAATAATAATTAATTAATTAATTAATTAGAGCTAAGAAGTATCTTTTTGTCCCAAAACTCCACCAATCTCTTTCATTCATATCTCAGTTCAAATAATTTTCCCTGTCCATTTTCTTCATTCTCCTTTTCCTCTTGCTTTGCTGTATATGACTCCAGCCCTGAGTCTAACATAAGATGGATTTGGAGATTGTCTCAGTGTCCCTCAATTTAAATTTACCACTATTGCTATCTTTCCTGACATTAGAATAAATATAAATATGGAATAATTATTTCCACCAGCAGGTATAGACAAACTTCAAGGCTTTCTTGTTAGAATATCATAAGAGGTCAGCTTCAAAGGACAAAAAGTTGTTGTTTTAATAATGAAGTTCATATTTCGGAATGCTCAGAAAACCAATTCTTTCTGGTGTAATAAATGGATCATTTTATGTGACTGTACTGTGTGGGTTGTTGTGAGGGGAAATATAAAGTGGCATATGCAAGGAGGTTTACTTTTATTTTTAGGATTTTAAAATTATGGCTCTGTCATTAAAAAGTCAGGCGGGGAGGTGAATGAGCCGACCTCTGCTTCACCATGCATGAAAAACTGCAGAACAAGGCTATTAAAAGTGAAACACTCTGGAAACAATCACCAACTGTCATTTTTACTGCTACACCTACCTGTTAAGCATATGTGCATGTTGCTGTTACAAAGAACATAATTATAACAACAGCTTTGTTGGCATAAATAAACTGAGCCTTGTTATCCAATAAATCAATGCAGTGGCAACTTCCTTTATCTCCCTGTCTAGAACATTTCAAAATGGCAAAGTGGAATCAGGGAGAACCCACAGGAGAATGGCTTGGGTTGTTCCCCACCTCAGTTGAACTGATGGAGGCATGTTTCCAAAGCAAAAGGTACATACATGAGAGAAACCAGCATGCTTACAATTTGCCCTTTTCCTAGAGGAGTTTACAAAATTTCCTTTCAGTTGGGTGCACTGAAGATTGATGGTGCCACTTACAATAGCTGTTTGCTTGCAATTCAAGCACACTGGTTGAATAGATGGGAGGCACACATGCACAGGGGCTAATTCCCAAACAGTAGTGGGGCCTCGAAAATAACTACAGACTCTCAAAATGGTTCCTTACCAGGGGATGTTCAGGGACTAACTGGCATGTATTCTTAAAGGCATTGTTGTGTTCCATGGGTGCCCCTCCTCCTTTTAATGCACATGACTTCCGCAGAAGTGGTTCAGCCTGCATAATGAGCAAAACTGCCATAGCCTGAATGACAGAGGCTCGCAGCTTTGTGGACTACAACTCACAGAGGTGTCCAGGAAGTATTAAAGCATAAAGCTGCACACCTCTACAGAAAGATGCTAGCAAGACTGAGTGTGCTGAACACATCCAAGGTAGGGGACTGTCCACCCACATAAGCATAGCAATTAGAGATGGGCACGAAATGCTAGAATAGTGTTTCATTTCATTTTTCATTTTGTTGCTTTCTATTCTGTTTTATTTCATTTTAAAGATTTTTTTAAAAAAATATTATTCCCTTTCCCCCCCCCGCTTTCCATCAGTAGCCTTTATGAGAGCCCAGTATGTTGGTTTCTTTTTATTTTTGCTTTGTTTACTTTGTATCTTTTTATTTGTTAGTTGCATTTTGTATTTTGCTGTTGTATATCTTATTTTTGTATTATATTTACGTTTTTGTATTGTTTTGGATCAGGTCCCTGGCCATTTGAGATCTCATGGAGCCTGCTGGGTGCCCCATTAGGGTGGTGTCGGGCTGCGGGAGATACGCTTCGGGTCGGCGGGTCAATCGGATAAGGAGAACTCGGGACAGGCAACTATTGCCTGTCCCCCGTTCTGACCCGTCGGCTCACTGCCAGATAGCAGGGATCCAATCCATCTGTCCCCCCGGCCTGTCCTGTCTGCTGATTAATGCCAGGTCGGTACATAATAAAATCCCACTCATCCACGATTTGATCATGGATGAGCGTGCCGACCTGGCTTTTCTCACAGAGACCTGGGTGGGCGAGGGGGGTGGGGCTTCTCTCGCCCTGCTTCGCCCCCAGGGTTACCGTGTGCAGCAGCTGGGCAGGTCGGAGGGGTGGGGGTGGGGTGGCTATGGTGTATAGGGATTCTTTTCATGTCAGTAGATCTGCGACGTTGGTGAGTCCAGGTTTGGAATGTCTCCACCTTATGGTGGGCCAGAGGGACAGGTTTGGGGTAGTGCTCGTGTACCGTGCTCCCCGCGACCCTGCACTCTCCCTTCCAGAGCTCTCCGAGTTCATCTCGGTGGCACTTTTGAGGTCCCCTCGCCTATTGGTGGTGGGGGATTTCAACGTGCACACCAAGGTTGGGCTGTCTGGAGCAGCTCTGGAATTCATGGAGTCCATGGCCTCCATGAACCTGTCCCAATTAGTCATCGGCCCTACCCACAAAGGTGGACACACCTTGGACCTGGTTTTTGCCTCCACATCACGGGGTTTTGATCTGGGGATCGGGAGGCTGTTGGCCTGGCCCGTGTCATGGTCAGATCATCATCTGCTGACCTTTTCCCTTGCGGTAGCCACCCCGCCCCGCGGGGAGCTGGGCCCTTCCATCTGGGCCCGCCCCCGGGGGCTCCTGGACCCTGTGCAGTTCTCGGAGGCCCTCGGGAGTGTTCCATACGGTTTGGATGACGATCCGGCCGACTCCTTGGTTTACTGAGGAACTGCGGGCGATGAAGCAAGAGCGGAGAAGGCTAGAGAGCAGATGGCGGAATGCTCGGCCGGCTCAGAACTGGGCTGCGGTTAAGGCGTTGACCGGTCACTATTCTTGTGACCGCAATAAGGGCGGCTAGGAGATCTTTTGTCGCCCTGAGAATTGGTGAGGCCTCGAATCACCAAGCGGAATTGTTCCGGGTGGTCCGAGACCTCACCAATCCCGGTCCGCCAGGGCCTCCTCCTAGTGATTTCACTAGCGACTCTTTCGCAGCCTTCTTTAAATCTAAGATAGAGGCCATCCGTTCCGAGCTGGACGCCGGTTGCACTGATCCTGCCCCCGCCATGGCTAGTGTCGGGCCGCCTCGGTCGCCCCAGTTTGTTGAGTTTGGGCCTGTTACACCTGTGGATGCCTCCAGGGCCCTGGGACATTGCAGGCCTGCGGCTTCTCCATTCGACCCTTGCCCTTCCTGGCTGATTAAGATCGCAGGGGGGAGCATGCCGAAATGGGCTTCATTAATTGCTTCAGCCTCCTTCAGAGACGGGATTTTTCCCAGTCTTCTGAAGGAGACAGTGGTGAAGCCCATTATTAAAAGATCCGGCTTGGCTGTGGACGATCTGTCCAACTATCGTCTTATAGACAATGTTCCCTTTTTGGGCAAGGTGATTGAGCGAGTCACCGCCCTGCGCCTCCAGTCGTTCCTGGAGGAGAACCATGTCCTGGATCCCTTCCAATCCGGGTTCAGGCCGGGTCATGGGACCGAGACGGCTCTGGTCGCACTGCACGATGATCTGTTGAGGAGGGCTGGCAGGGGTTGCTCTACCCTGCTGGTCCTTCTCGACCTTTCAGCGGCTTTTGATACCGTCGACCACGGTATCCTGCTGGAGCGGCTCTCGGAGGTGGGGATCGGGGGCCAGGCCTTGTGCTGGCTCCGGTCCTTCCTTGAGGGCCGCACCCAGTGAGTGAGCTTGGGGGGTGAGTTGTCGGCTCCCTGGATACTCTCTTGTGGGGTGCCTCAGGGGTCGTCCCTCTCCCCAATGCTCTTTAACATCTACATGAAGCCGCTGGCTGAGATCATCTAGAGTTATGGAGTCTGCTGTCATCAGTATGCTGATGACACACAGCTCTATCTCTCCTTTTCCATCTGTGCAGTGGAGGCCGTCCGGACCCTTGATCGTTGCCTGGGCGTGGTTTTGGACTGGACCAGGACTCACAGACTCAAGCTCAACCCTGGTAAGACCGAGGTTATGTTCTTCGGGGGCGCCTCGGAGGGGTATTGTGGCCCTCTTCCCAGTCTGGGAGGGTCCGCCCTCCAGCTGGCGCAAAGAGTGAGGAATCTGGGCATCGTCCTGGATCCGGATCTGACCCTGGAATCTCAGGTGTCAGCCGTGACCAGGTCAGCCTTTTACCACCTGAGACTTATCGCCCAGATTCGCCCGTACCTCGATGAGGGCTCCTTGAGGACAGTGGTACAGGGCACTGGTCATGTCGAGGCTGGACTATTGCAACGCTCTCTACATGGGGCTCCCCTTGAGCCTTGTCCGGCGATTGCAGCGGGTCCAGAATATGGCGGCCAGGCTGGTGGTTGGTGCGCGCCCTTATGACCACGCCACCCCCATCCTGGCCCACCTACACTGGTTACCCGTTGCCTCCTGAATAAGGTTCAAGGTGTTGGTTTTGGTTTACAAAACCCTCCATGGCTTGGCCCCTGCTTATTTGGCGGAGCGTCTCCCCCGACAATTAGATCCGGCCCGACCCACCCGATCCTCGCTGGCCCTTTTGCTGCGGACCGTCACTCCGAGGGAGGCCCGTAAAACGAGTACTCGCGGACGGGCCTTCTCGGTAGTGGCGCCAACCATCTGGAATAAGCTTCCCAGTGAATTATGGCAGGCTCTGTCGTTGGCGTCATTTAAGAAAAATCTTAAGACTCTTCTATTTCGGGACGCCTTTGGCAATGTCTAGGGATCCAGTTCGGGTTGGGTTTTTTGTCACTCCCGCAAATCTATTCTTGGATACCACTGTTTTAGCTGCTTTTATTGATTTTATCTGTTTTAGCTTTATTGTTGTGAACCGCCCTGAGTCCCCCATGTGGGAAATAGGCGCGGTATATAAGTGTGAAAATAAATAAATAAAAATTGTTTTGTTTCATTTTTCATTTTTTACATGTGTGTGTTTGTGTGTGTGTACTCTGTGTATGTGTGTGTTTGTGTGGTGAGTGTGCAACCTTGTATGTGTGTGTGTGTGTGTGTGTGTGTGTGTGTGTGTTGTGTGTGTGTGTGTGTGTGTGTGTGTGTGTGTGTGTGTGTGTGTAGTGCTTGTGTAACTTGTTTCCCTCCCCCAAGCCCTACACGCCAGCTCATTGGTGCAGGGGAGGAGAAAAAAGATCCCCCCCAGTACCTATCAGCTGGTGTGAGGAGCTTGGAGGAGGGGAAAAAAGTTTTAAAAGCCCAGGCTATTTGAACCTTTTTCCCCTCCCCCAAGCCCGGGCTCCTGCTGATTGGTGCTGGGGTGGAGGAGAAAAACAAATAATAATAAAAATGAAATGAATAATGATTTAAAAATGAATTAGAAATTGTTTCGTGCCCATCTTTAATAGCAATCACTAATTGCATTCACAGGTATAAATCTAGTTGCTAACTCCAGCTACAGTAGAACCATTGAATGAATGGGACATGTTAAGTCAACTATTGCCTAAATCCCATTGATTCTGCGGATCTTCTTTGGATGGGAAAAGTAATTGGAGTTACTCATAGACTGCAGAAAAGGAAGATTTGCCATGGTGTGCACACTCTTGATCTCTTTGGCATATGCACATCTAAATCAATATAAAATATATTGCATCTTAAAAAGCAAATATTTTCCCCAAATCTTGTCTCATCTCTGCCTAAATACACATGCTAGGACTTGGGAAAGCAGGGGGACATTTTGTTTATGCAGAAGTATGCTAAAAGAGGCATCTGCTACAATTTCAGGAAGCCAGGAAGTCTCACGCCCAGGGCTGGCGCGTCCATTAAGGCAAACTAGGCAGTTGCCTAGGGCGCCAAAATGGAGAGGGGGCGCTGGCCAGCCTGTTGCCCCCCACTGCCCCCCCGCCGCTGGCCACCTCCATCTGTCCCCCTGCCGCCCGTTGCCATCCACAATCCGCCCCGCGCCCATCGCTGCCCACCCCGTGCCCATCTCTGTCCGCCCCCACGCCCATCACTGTCCCCCGTCATCTGCTGCCCCCTGCCACCCCGCCCCCTGCCGCCACCACCCCGCCCCCCGCCGCAGCCACCCACCACCCCACCACCACCCCTTGCCTAGGGTGCAAAAAAACCTAACGCCGGCCCTGCTCATGCCCAGTCTCCAGCACGCCCACACCAGTCAGCATTCCACATACAGTAGATCTGCCATTCCTTCTGTCATTTAGAACAATCGGGAGTATGTTTCTGGTAGGAAATCTTACATTTCTTTCCTTTTCATTTGTAAAATATTGCCAATTCTGGAGTAATACTTTCTTTTTATGTAACATGCTACCTAGCTTTATTTGTTTGAAAGATTCATTCATTCAGTTTACAGAGTGGGCTAAGACCATATCATTTAAGCTGTGAAGAAGTTTGTGTAAATGTTTTTATATCAGACCATCACAGGCAATTCAGTACTATTAATCTTTAGATGTTAAAACAAATCAGCATGTGAAATGGGACTGCAGTGCAAAGTACAAACCTGTGGTTAATACCATTCTTTCTGAAGTCTTCATCGTTTCTTTTGTGGAAGGTGTAAATTAAAACAGAACCCATGCTAATTTAATTTACACCTTACTAGAGTTCCCTGAAATGCAATTTACTTCTACTCAGATGTCAGGGGAACAGATATAAAGAAGTGCAAGTAATTGTAGCTGGAATTTCTTTTACAGGACAGAAAAATGTGTCTTTACATGGAGCTCTGGTTCCTCAAGTATTCCGTATCTGCTGTTGTTTGTTTGTTTGTTTGTTTGTTTGTTTGTTTGTTGTGGGCAATCATGTAGCCTCTGACGTCTGCCAACCCTGTGAATGAGAGATCACCAAACTATCCTGTCCTCCACAGCCTTGCTGAGTTCTTCCAGATTCAAGCCTATGGGCTTCTTTAGGAAGTCAATCCATCTCATATTTGGTCCTCCTCTTTCCCTACTGCTTTCAAACTTTCCCAGGATTATTGTATTTTCCAGAGAATCCTGTCATCTGTACCTAGTGCTCAGAAATACATGAATGTGGATGATCTTGGTCTTGATCTCCAGTGACCAAAATATAGCAAATATGCATGTATTATTCTTTAGCAATAGAGGGTCCCATGACTTTTCTATTAATAATTATAAATATATATTTTGTTCTGTGTAAGTACTGACTCTTTACAAAAAAACAACCAAAATCTATAAAAAAGAGAGATAACAAAAAACAGTAATCAAGGATGTCTTGAGTGATTGTACATTTTTAGCACAGGATGTATATACGGAGTAATCTATCGTGTATAGGGATTTCATTGGTACCCACTTGGTCTAGTGGATACAGTAATGGAATGAGACTTGGGAGACCTGGGTTTGATTCTGCAGTTCTGTTGTGAAAAATTACTGGAGAGTCGAACTGGTAGAACCACTCCTTAAATAGCCAACTTACCTTGGAAACCTTATTTGGGTCACAACAACTCAGTTTATGACTTAATGATACATTATAAGGCAGGCCTGCCCAACAGGCAGACCGCGGGCTACCAGTAGCCCGCAAAGGGTTCAAAAGTAGCCCGCTGGCCACCAATAAAAAAGTGAGGGGATATGTTCTCCACCCCTCCCTCCCCATCCCAAGAACCACCACTGCCCCAGCAAAGTTCTGGGTCTGCCAGGCCACTGTCTCAGTTGAGCAGGGCAGTTCAAGGGCCATGGCGTGGTCCCTTGTTCCTCCCACTGGCCAGATAATCGAGCGGGAACAGATTTCAATGCATTCAGAGGGAACAGATTTCAATGCATTCTTATGAGAAACCGCTGCTCTACTTACAAATTTTTTTACTTACGAGCATGTGCTTGGAATGGATAAAATTCGTAAGTAGAGGTATTCGTGTAGTAACCCTCAGGCACTTTGGGCCAGAAAAAGTAAACCTCGGCCTGTTCAAACCTGGACAAGCCCTGTTCTAAGGGATCCCATTCCTGACATTTTGGTCAAAACAGGACATTACAGTCTGGAAAGAAAACCCACTATCTAATATTCATCCCCTGCAAAATATTTCAGTTGCAGCAAAAACATGAAACACCTGGTAGGACTTCCTTCCTAGTTATTCTTTTACAAATGATTACAAATAGGCTGAAATCCTGTTGAACAGAATCAGCCTCAATGTCAATGCAAAACCATAACAGGAAATCTTTCATCCTACAGCACCATTCCCATGGTGTCAACCAAGGATCACAAGAGGATTTCAGCCAGAGGAACACTTGTGTTATAACCACAAAATGATTATATTTTCCTTCAAGAAAGCCACACACAAAAAACATGACAGAACAGGCTGATCAACCAATGACCCACAAGGCAGTCACTGCTCCTATGCCTACTAATCCGTGAAACCAGGCAATCATTACCACATCTTAACTCAGTGTACATTTTTTTTAAAAAAATGCTAAAGACAATCTTGAAAATGTACATCATGGACTTTCACGCAGAGGGGTGAGTCATGGACTTTCATGGACATCATGGACTTTCACGCAGAGGGGTGAGTCGCCTCCGGACGAGCTCCCTGAGATGATAAGTATTTTATAACTTTAAATGGCTCAGTCATAAAGGAGAGAGGCTAAAACTTGTGGGAAAGGGGAGCCCTCCCTCTAATCCCCTCCAGCTAGTGATTGATATCTCCCTCCGGTCCGGAGGTCGTTTGAGATCAGAGGATCAAAGGAGAGGAGTCAAACGAAATGGCTGCTTTCACCAAATGCCAAGAAGACCTCTTGATAAGCAAAACTGTACAGGCAGTGAAGGAGGAGATTTCTAAAACAGTTCGAGCAGAGCTATGACGAGTGATCCAGGAGGACCTTACAGAATTAATTCAGCAAGAAAACAGGAAATTAAATGACAGTATAAAAAAACTGGTGGAAAATGTAAGCGATTTAAGTGTCGATGTCAGAGCAATTGAAAAAAGGGTTGATCAAACAGAACTGAGATTAAAGAAGTTGGAGAATCGGGCTGTGCAAGCTGAGGACAGGCAACGTCGTAAAAACGTCAGACTTGTTGGTTTACCATAATTGATTAATGGTAAGGACATTATTCCTGAAGTATTATCTCTTTTGGCTGCTAACAATGTGGAAATAATATCAGGAAATGATATAGAAAGAGCTCACAGAGAACTGAGACCCAAACCTAAAGATTCTGCACGCCCAAGAGATGTTATAGTTGCACTGTGTAAGGAGAGACTGGCTGATCAGGTATTGAAAGAGAAGAGAAAAAAAGGATCTTTAAATTATAAGGGAGCCACCATGAGATTCTTCCCAGACTTATCTCTGGAAATTTCAAGGAGAAGACAGGAAATGCGCCCGTATACAAGAGAACTGACTGCTGCCAACTGCAGATTTACATGGATTTATCCAGCCACAATATTGGTAATTAAAAACAATAAACAGTTTAAAGCAAGAAATCCAAGTGAGGCAGAACTGATGCTACAAAGCCTGGGGATTATTTCGCCAGAAAGATCCCAAGAAGGAGAACTGGAAGGAGAACGAGAGCCTCGTGATGAAGAATAAATAACTGTTTGTGTAAACAGAGAATAACAGAGTTAATTGTGAATGAGAGAAAAACAGCTTAAATGGGAATAGGATATGGTATAGGAATATGGATATAGGACATAGATTTGTAAAAAGAATATTGTTACAGGACTTAATTCATATGAACTACAGGGATGAAAAGAATAAGATATGAAAAAGGGTTAATAAGGGAGAAGGGAGGGGGAAGGAGAAGGGAGGGAGAACAGAAAGTACATGACGCCGGGGGAGGGTTGCTATGGGTATGATTCAAGGTAAAAGGGAGGTGGAGCAGATAAGGAGTGTTGAATTAAGTGAGGGGAGAAGGAAGAAGTAAGTTATAGGTGTCGTGATAATTTTGTAAGGAGAACACATAGATAATGAAATATTTAGGGAAAGAAAGGAGGCTGAGCATTTATTACAAATGTGTTAAATATTGTCTACAGGGGCAAAAGGGGAGTGGCAACGGGAAATCCAAGCTTTGCATGGTGCTCAGAATGGGTAGTAAGCCCATGGAAGGGGTGGGGCTGCAAAGCAGGGGGGTAAGAAATAAGAAGCAAGCAAATAAAAGGGAATTAAGGTGGAATGGTAAGGCCAAAATAGGTGATGAGAAAGATCAATGGGAGGGGACATGAGATTCCTCTCATTAAACATTAATGGAATGTCTTCTCAGGCAAAAGGAATGAAATCAGCACAGCTGTTAAATAAAGAAAAGGTGAAGATTCTATTTCTACAGGAAACTCATATGGACAAAACAGAAAATAGAGTGTTATTCTCCCACCCAGCATGGCCTACCAAATGGCAGTTTCAATCAAAAGGAACAAAGAAATCAAGAGGGGTTGGAATATTATTTAGAAATGACCTGGATGTCCAAGTGAAAGAAATAAGGATTGATACTCAAGGAAGATTTATAATGGTCAAATGTTTAATTTGGGGTCAAAAATATACTTTAGCCTCGATCTATGCTCCCAATAAAGGTCAAGTTAGATTCTTGAAAAAATCTTTAAGTAAAATTGAACAAGTCTCTGAGGGGTTGGTGATAGTGGCTGGAGACTTTAATTTGAATATACAGGACAATAAGGAAACTCAACAGTATTGTAGATCTCATTTATGGAGTAATGTGGCTAGCGTAGAAGGCAAACAGGGGGATCCAATGTTTTATTCAAACAGGCACAAAAAGTTTAGTGTAATAGACTTTATGCTGGTGAGGGAGGAACTTAAAGAAACAATCTCAAAATTTCAAGTGGGGGGTATATTTCTATCAGATCATGCTCATTTGCTAATGCAATTAGATTCAAACCTTCCAAAAAAAGGACTGGAAATGGAGATTTGACTCAAGAATAATTTCTTCAGAAGTTAAGAGAAGGGAAATGGAAAATAAGACAAAAAGAGTATTTAGGGAAAATGATGTAGAAGAAATTAAATCATCTCTCTTATGGGATGCCTCAAAATCGATTATAAGGGGCTTGTGTCTAGAGGAAGAGAGGAGATATAAGAAGGAATTGAGTGAGAAAAAAGATAAAGCTATGGAGGAATTATTAGAATTACAGAAAAAATTACAAAATAATTATTCAAAAAAGATAGAAAAGCAAATAAGGGAACAAAGAGGAAAATTAAATGAAATAAATAATTTACTCCTATGGAAGAAACAAGCCCTGGTTAAAAATGAATTCCAAAGGATGACAATTCAGGCAGGGAAAAGATTTATATCTTATTTAAAAATACAGAAAAGTAAAAACTTCATTAGAAGATTAAAAAATAAAAAGGGGAATGTAAATATAAAGAAGAGGGGGGAAAAGAATTATGACTGAATATTTTAAGGAAGCGTTCCAAAAGAAAAGACAATGTGAAGAAGATTTACAAGTCAGAAATAAAAATTCTGAAATACAAAAGAAGAGGCTAAATGATAAGATTACAGTAGATGAAATTAAGGAGGTAATTGGAACATTAAAAATGGGGAAGGCTCCAGGCTTAGATGGTTTTACGACTCTGTTTTACCGGCAGTTTCAAGAGGGGTTAGGAGAAAGAATGGATAAATTATTTAATGATATAATGCAAGGGGAAGGAATTCCAGAAACATGGAAGGAGACAGAAATTATCCCTATCAAAAAGCAAGGTAAAGCAGAAGAACAAGTAGCTTCATATAGACCAATCACATTGGCTAATCAAGATTACAATTTTTTTTACAAAAATATTAGCTAAAAGATTAGAGGATGCAATTCCAGATCTAACACAGGAGGATCAATATGGGTTTGTCAAGGGAAGATATATAGGTGATCCAATAAGAATAGTAATGAATATAATGGCAGATGCCAAGAGGAAACAAAGTAAAGTAACAATGGTAAAACTGGATATTAAACAAGCTTTTGACTCGGTAGAAAGAGAGTATTTACTAAAGTTATTAAAACAGATGGATATTATAGGTCCCTATGTAAATGCAGTAAAGGAAATTTATAAAGAAAACTTTGCAAGGGTAAGAATAAATGGATCATTAATGGAAAAGTTTAAAGTGGAAAGAGGTACAAAGCAGGGATGCCCTTTATCTCCCCCATTATTTGCATTAGTGATGGAACCATTGGCCCAAAATTTGAGAGAATGTGCTCAAATAAAAGGGTATAAAATAGGAAAAGAGGAAATAAAGTTAAACATGTTTGCGGATGATTTAATTTTAATATTGACTAACCCAGTAGAAGCGGCAGGCCCCCTGATTAATATATTAAAGAAATTTGAAAAAATATCAGGATTAGAAGTAAACTTACAAAAATCAGAAATTATGTTTCTAAACGTTCCTAGGAAGGAGCAAGATCAATTAAGATTACAAATGAAAATGGAGAATGGTGTTAAAAAAGATTTATTTAGGAGTGGTATTAACAAAAAATTGGGAAAAACTAGGGGAGGAAAATTATAACAAAACTTGGAGAAAGATCCAGAAAATAATAAAGGGCTGGAAAGAAAAAAAAAATGGGAATACTGTCAAAAATTAGGGCTTTGAAAATCTTTATAGTTTCAAAACTGTTACATTTATTTCAGGTTATCCCAATATTACTTTCAGAAAAGATATTAAAGAAATGGGACACATCATTAAGGAAATGGGCTTTTGGCAAGAAAAATCAAAGAATTAATCATAAAATCCTATATGCAATAAAAGAAGAAGGAGGATGGAGTATGCCCTCTTTGGAAAAGTATTATATAGCCTTCCAATTAAAATGGGCAATGAAGGTGGAGGAATACCCCACACCCAAATGGAAAAGAGTAGAAGATGCAATAAATAACTCAGCAGGTTACTTAGGGATATTTGATAGAGATAAAAGAATATTGAAAGAAGTTAAGGGACCAAGGCAAGTAGCAATGGAGATTTTAATAAAGAGGACGAAAATAGGTGGACTATCGAATTGGGGCCCTTTAAAACAGTTTAATAAAGAGGGGAAGATTTTGTCACAAAAAGATATAAAGAATCTAAAAGAGAAAGGATATTATAAAATCAAAGATATGCATGAATTAATGTCAACAGGAGGGGGGATAAATAAATTAAAAGGGATATTAGGGAATCAAAAATGGATGGTGGCAGAAAGTATGAAAAGGAGATATGATCAATGGTTCCATTCTCTTAAGGGAAAAGAAGATAGACAATGGGAAGTGGTGTATAAGAAATATGAAGAAAAAAAGGTCGGAGCAGGAGAGATCTATAGATATTTGGTCAGATTGGGAAATCAGAATGAAAATTTAATTAAATATAATTGGGAAGGAGATATGGATTTAAATACAGAAAAGATTCAGGCTATATTACGGGGGATAAGAGAGGTAAAATTGGAAAAAATTAAGGATATGCAATTGAAGATATTGCATAAATGGTATTATACCCCACAGAAATTAAATAGAATAAATAATAACATATCACAAAATTGTTGGCATTGTAAAAAAGAAAAAGGTACTTTTGCACACATGATATGGAACTGCGAGAAAATACAAACATATTGGAGGAAAGTAGAAATTTGGTTATCAGAAATTACAAAGAAAAGGATTGAGCTAAAAATAGACTATATTTTCTTAGGGTTAGTAGATAGAGAAAAACAATGGAGAAGCGTAAAAAAGATTGTCTACTACGGAATAGCAGCAGCTATAATGGTACTAACGGGTGGATGGAAGGACCAAAAGAAATGGAAATATGATAAATGGAAAAATTATATACATGAATTTTTTCAAAATAATTGGATACAAATTATGCAAGAACAAAACATAGAAGGGAAACATAGAATTCTAAAGGAGTGGGAGAAATATATAAATTGGATAAAAGGGAAGCCTGAGAACGAGAAATGGGCTAGACTATTCCATCATGCCTTAATAATGTTCAACATGAAAGGATAGTGAATTTCTGCTTGCTGGGGGGGTGTTAATGAGGAAGGGACCAAAGGATGATGTAATGTTTTGGAAACTTGTAAAGACTGAAAAAAATAAAAAATAATGTACATCATCTCCCTAAGACTGGGGTGGGGTAGGGTGGGAGGATTAATCTTACTTCAAGGAGATATTTGAGTTTTCCAGTTTATTGTGCAATTTTGAGAGGCCAAAGGATGTTGCTGATGTTAAGAAACCCAAGTCTCTTTTGAACAGATGTGAGTAAAAGCCTTTTGGTCCCCTGAACAAAGCAGTAAGCTTCTGCACAGTGATCACAGTTGTGGACCAATTCTTTTTATCCGCACTATGTTTCTATCCCAGTTGGATATATGTAGTGATTGAAGGGTTGTGCTAAGGCTGAGGAGGATTGGGCTCAAATCTCTATAATCAGCCATTTTTGGGAGGAGGGCATCCCTGGAGCATTTCACATACCTTGAAAACCTTATTAGCATTGCCATGTGTTGACAGGAAATTACAACAAATGTGTTTCAGCTTATTGAGATTCTGTGTGCATATCCTGTGTAACTTAAGGGCCAAACTAGAAATGATGGGGGCAGCTGCAGTTGTTGTTATGTGCTTTCCCTGCTTATGAATAATACAGCTTAAGCAGCTCATGACCAGGGCAAGGAAACACCCCCTCAAATTTCAGGAGGTGAAGTGTTTTTCTTCCACAGTTCAAGGGCCACCCCTGCAGTGCAGGGAGGAGAGAATATGATATTTCCAATAAAAGATCTGAGTGGGTGAAGGGAGCTGAAATTATTGAAGCAGTGGTGTCTCACAGAATCCTTCCAAAAGCCTCTGCTGAAGAAACCAAAGGCTTCAGATAGCTGAATAGGGGTTCAGCTTCTTGCAATCTTACTCTCTCCCCCAGACAGCAGGGCAGGTTAGTAATTTCTCAGCAGGCTCTGTGAAATATTTCCCAGTGAGCCATGGGGCGACCAGAGCTTCTTGTCACCTTGTGCTATTTTGACCAGTGGGCTAAAAGCATATGGAAGTACATGCTAAAACATCTCCTAGAGCGGTGGTCCCCAACCCCGGTCCGCGGACTGGTGCCGGTCCGTGGACCGGCGCCGCCTGGGGAGGCCGGGAGGCTCCTCCCCTTTTCCTCCGCCGCCCTCCCTCCTCCTCCTCTTCTCCCGCGGGCGGCCAGTGGAGGAGGAAGGCAGGAGGGGCGGAGGAGCCGCGCAGCCGCCGCCGCCTTTGCCTCCCTCCTCCCCTCCCCCCCCTGGGCCTGGGCCGGCCAGCCGCGACTCCGCCCCAAACGCTGGCGCCCCGCGGCGTTGGCGGCGGCCGCTTAGCTCCGCCAGGAGGGACGCGGCTGGCGGCCCAGAAGACCGTTGCTCTCCTCTGGGGAAGAGGAGGCGGAGGCGCCCATCCTCCTCCTCCCCCGGGATTTCGCTGCTGGTGCCCCGCCGCTTTCCCGGCGGCGGCGGAGGCCCCACGGCGGTGGCGGCAGCAGGAGCAGGAGCAAGCGCGGCGCCAGCAGCGAGACCCACGCGCGGCACCCGCCCAGCCGCGCCGGGAAGCGCCCTCGCGGCACCCGGCGAGCCGCCGCCGCCTCCTCCTGCTCGGTTCCTCCTCCTCCTCCTCCTCCTCCTCCCGCCGCCGCCGATGGAGCAGCAGTGATTGCAGAGGGGTGGTGGCGGCAGCGGCACGGGGCGGTTGCGGCGGCGGCGGCGGCGGCGGCGGGAGGGCGATTGCGGGGGGTGGCTGCTGCTGCTCCTCCGGCGGCGGCGGCGGGAGGAGGAGGAGGAACAGGAGCAGGAGGCGGCGGCGGCGGCTCGTTGGTGCCGCGAGGGCGCTTCCTGGTGCGGCCGGGCGGGTGCTGCGCGCGGGCGCCGGGGCCAGGAGCACCCCGCTACTGGAGGAGGAGGCCCACGGCGGCGGCGGCGGCAGCAGGAGCAAGCGGGGCGCCAGCAGCGAGACCCACGCGCGACTAGGAGGAGGAGGGGGCCCGCCTGCCCAGGAGCCCCGGGTGCTAAAACATCCCCAAGCCGGTGAGTGCCGCCGCCGCCGCTCTCGTGCCTCCCCTCCTCCTTCCCCCATCCTTTGCTTTCACCCCCTTTTTGCCTCCCGCTGGACCCCCTTTCGCATTCTCCCCCCCCCCCACCCCCCACCCCGGGCCACAGAAATAAAATCACTTGGGGAGCACTGTCCTAGAGTACAGATATCACTAGAATTTAGGAAACCTTCAGCCATTTAGGAAGGAAAGAAGGGTGAACCCTGGAAATCACTTGTGCAGCATCCTCCAGAGTATTATCTATCCTGAGGGTCAGTGATGCTCATTATACACTTTTTAAGATCATGTGCCTACATGGCCTCTTCCCCAAGTCACCTTTAGTAGCCTCTGATGTCTGTCATTGTCCTAACCTTCCATAAACACTGATGCCTGTCCTAGTGTCCTACAGTAGCCTACAGTATTTTAATCCATGGGCAAAAATGGAAGGTGGGTGGGTACCACTCTAAACCTTTTTACTATTAAAATGGTCCTCTGCAGTGACCACAATGGATGTATCACACATTACCATAGAAGCTGGCAAGATGGGAGACCACAAAAAGAGGGTTCATTATGCTGAGCTGGAAACATTTTATTTTCAGGGACAAGCCATCCCCAGATTTATTTGGCTGCTAATTCTACTAGTTATTTATTTATTTATTTTCAGGAGCATGCACTGTTTATGAGCAAGGACTCTGTTCATACAGCAGCTTAAGTTTGCTTTGATTAATACTGGGCAGAAGCAGCCAAATGAAGGCACATGGGAAACAGAAGAAGACCCCCAAAGGGAAAAAAGGAAAAGAGGAGAGTAAGGCAGATCCTATCACAGTGGTGGCGAACCTTGGCCACTCCAGTTGTTTTGGACCATAACTCCCACAGTCCTTTGTCATTAGCAATCTAAGCTTGGAATTCTGGGAGTTGTGGTCCAAAACATCTGGAGTTTCTGAGGTTCACCACCACTGTCCCATCATGCTAATATTAACCAAAGCCCAGTCACTCAAAACCCAGAGAAGAAACAATCAGCCCATGCAGACACACAAACACCTTTAAATCACAGAAAAAATAAACGACACATACCTTAACTTAGCACCTAAGCAAACCAAACAGAATTGTGGCATTCAATGTTTCAAAAATATTCTGGTTTATGAATGTGTGATATTGTGCTTTTGTACCCACAATTCAAAATCTCAGAAAGTGGCCTAATATTTATGGAACAATATGGTGCCACCGTTGCTAGCAGGAAAAAGGATGCTGAGCTTTCAGGCAGCCTGAATGTTGATAACACCTACAGTATGGCAGCAGCCAAGATGGTCTACAGGAGACCCATACAAAGTAATACTACAAGCCAAATTCCAGAACTGGACTCCTTTTTAAATTTGCAGTTCCTTCAGTTTTTCAGCTGCCTTATGGAATGCTTATTTGCTCTGTTGCATAGTGTCCATTGCTATACTCTCTTGCAGCAATATTATAAACCCCAAATGACTTTACACATGACCCCTTCCACACTTTAAGAAATTGTAGAGAACAGGAAAGTTGCCTCATCTTCTTGTGGGTGTGATTCAGTCACATGAATCCAGCTCCTTCTTAATCTTTATTTTCCCATGGCCATTTTATGGGTTCTTCTCAGATTCCTGGGGTTGCCTGTCAAACAAGAACAAAACATGGGGGGGGGGAGAGAGAGAGAGAGAGAGAGAGAGAATAGATTGTGGCCCCTTTCAAATGTACCAGGCCCCCAGGGGGGCATATGGCCACCAGTGAGAATGGCAGATTTAGGGCACACTCAAGATGACAAAAAGTGCCCTGATTCATCCTGGAATTCACTATAAGCCCTAATTTGTGATGTGCCTTAATCACCCCAGTTCTGGCTTGCCTGCATTGGTTACCCGTTGCGTCCCGAATCAGATTCAAGGTCTTGGTTTTAATTTATAAAACCCTCCATGGCCTATGACCTGACAACCTGGCAGAACGGATCGACCAGCGGTCAACATCGGCCCGACCGACTAGGTTGTCGCGTGCACACATGCTGCGGGTTGCCATGCCCAGGGGGGCTCGGAGAACATCCACCCGTATTGAGCCTTCTCTGTGGCTGGCCCCACTGCGTGGAACCATCTCCCCACTGAAGTGCGCCTAGCAGAGTCCCTGCCAGCCTTTCGGAAGGCATTAAAAACTCTCCTTTTCCAGGAGGCGTTTGGTGACTAAAAGTGTCCCCACCACCACCACCATCTGCTATTTTTAGTTGTTTAGTTTTGTTACCTGTTTTAATTGATTTATTTAATTGTTTGTGATTGTTATATTCTGTCTTTGTTGTAAACCGCCCGGAGTTCCTTCGGGAAGACGGGCGGTATATAAGCCCAATAAATAAATAAATAAATAAGTAGATTGAAGAAAACTATATAGCCCTAATTTGGTGTGTCTTAATAAGTAGATTGAAGAAACTACATGGTTCATGTCTGAGGTAAAAAAATGCCTCTCTAATAAGAATTGCTCCTCTGCCACCAGAGTCTTGTGGCACACCCCACCTAAAGTGGGGTTCTTTGTGTTTGTGGGTGTCCAAATCAGCAGGGCCAAGGTAAAAGGGTCTCCTTCCTTTTCTTTCCTGGAACAAGATGTGAGAGGCAGTGGACAGACGGCATCTGGGGTGGTGGTATTTTACTAACATGGGGATGACTGTGAGTTGGCCCTCTCTGTTTTCTTTCCACACTGAAGAAAAACTATTCCATTCCAGTGGCCTATTGGCAATCAATTGATTGCTGTGAAAGGACTGTAATTCAGTAGCTGCTGTTCTTTGCTATTATTGTTATTACGTTCACTTGCACCCTGCTCTTGAGACAAAAAAGGAAACCCCCTGTTATAAATGTAAGTAATAGTCCTTTTCCTCAAGTTTTCAATCTAAAAAGAAAGAAAGCTGTAGAATGAATAAGCACAGGTGTCCAGGAAAGTTAGGGAAGAGCACACTAAACATGTTGTTTCCTTAAATGAAGACAGGCAAAAAAGTACAATCTGGAAGCATCATAAACAGGCCTTGCTTCCTCAAAATAATATTTGTTAGTGCTCTTGGGAATAAGGATATAGCAATATGTTTTGGGCTCAGTTGTTGGAGGTCACAATGGAGCACTGCTAAGCTGCTCTTTAAATTTATTTATTATTTACTCAAAATTGTTTTATCCTGCCTTTCTTCTTAAAAAGAACCCAAGACAGCTTACAACATTAAAAAGACAATATGTAAATACAAATGACAATAACTATTTACAAATATTTTAAAAGAATTAAACAAATATTATATAAAAACAGTCAATAAAATCAATACCAACACACATTTAAAAGCAACAAGGCACAACAATCCATTTAACAGACCTCTCTCAGGAAGTCAATTGCTCAAGGAAAGCCTGCCTGAAAAGACAGATCATTGTCTGCTTGCAAAGGAGAGCAAAGATGGGCTAGTCAGGTCTCCTGTGGGAGGGAGTTCCAGAGTCTTTTTCTCTATTCTTAAACATTACTTTTAATTGTATTTGATTGACTTGTGCGTGGTTCATACGAATCGCCAGTAACTAAAAATATATCAATAAGGAGGAGCAAAAAAAAAATGCACAACCCTGGGTCTTTAGTCCCAGATAGATGTCATATCTATCAAATTAATAGGTTAATAATAACTACAGATAGGAACGGGGATGGCCTGTCATCTCAATGTTGGGTGTGGGAGTCACAAGCAGTAATACTGTCCCGCTCTCTGCTTTAAGGGGAGAAGACTACAAAGACAACAGCGACTCTTCTAAACAGAACAATATGAGGACATTCTCTACCACTAGAACTTTAAAAAATCACTTTATGGGTCGGATCTAGAATTAGATGTCTGCAACTAGGGATGGGAATGCTTATTCCCCGGGTGGGAGTTCCTTCTCAGTCATAGCCTCCATAACTCCTGGAGTGGCATAAGTAGTAGGGCAGTGGGGTAGATGGAAGCCTGCTTCCATCGGTTCATTGGAGGGCTAAGTTAACTGCATTAGCCCACACACACCCCTCCAGTCTTCAAGTCCCTTCCATCTGTAAATTCCTACTGTAAAGTTCTTTCTTCCAATTCAATCTTCCTACAATACAAGATAAAGAGAAGCTGTTATTGGACAAGGGAGGAAAGTATTAGGAAACCTGCAGAGAAAAGTCAGAACAAACACCTTGAGAAATAATGTATTTGTTTGTTTGTCCCTTCCCTATGTGCATTTGTTCTCACAGAAGTGAAATTCCTTGCCCCATATTCTCTGAATGCTAAATTCTGAGCATTATGAAGAAACAAAAGGGAATTTCATCCGTAGTATATTTCCACTGTAAGAGGCTCTAAATTGACAGTGGGAGACCAGCTGAAGTTTGCTATGGTAGCTGGGAAAAAGATGCTTAACCCTTTAGAGACAGAGGTGACTTAATAATCACTAACACAATGAGGAAGAGGCACATGGTGGTGACTAGACATGGGCACGACCAGAAAAAATGACGTTTCAAGTTTTCGTTTGTCGGAACAGGTCCGTTTCGGGTCGTTTCCGTTTGTCGCGAAATTTTTCAAAAATTTGTCATTTTGTTTGTCGTTTGTCATTTGTCGTTTCCACCGCGATTTAGCATGATTTGACTTCCCAGAGCATAGGGGTGTCCCACAATCAGGGCCGGCGCTAGGTGTTTTTGCGCCCTAGGCGGTGGGCGGGGCAGGGGGGCGGGCCACCGTGGGCGGGCGAGTGGGCGGGTGGCGGCGCAGGCCACAGGTGGGTGGTGGCGCGGGCGGACGGGCAAGTGGGCAGTTAGGATATCCCTTAGGATAGAGGTTCTGTTCTTGGCTTGCACCCCAAATGGGTGTGTGTGTGCAAGCAAATTGAAGTTGGGAAAATAGAAAATAAATGTTGGTATATAATATATTTTTAAAATAAATCCACACCTCCCACTTCCAGTTGAACCTCCCCCTTTATCCAATATCAGAAAAAAATCCTCACAAACTGCCAGAGAAGAAATAAAGAATAAACTGCTATTCCCTTTAGCAGACAAAGCTGCAGGGAATCAAAGAAATTATTTTCTAAATTCAATTCCCTCCCTGCCTGCCTAACTTAAATCCTAAAGCCCCCAGCCTCCCTCCTCAATCTCGATCGGATCACACCAGCACCAGCAGCCAGCCCTCCTCCCTCAACCACATCCATACACCCGACTGCGATTTCTGGAATGTGCCTCGGCTTTTTATGCCCTCCGAGACATTCAGAAGTGTCAGTCAAAAACCTGGCGATGCCATTGGTGGAATGGTTCAAACAATTTGCATGGTCCCATCCCATGCCCAGCCCTAATGGGCAGGTCTAAAAAAAAATAAAATAAAATAAAATAAAATCAATACAACATTTTATTGCTATAAAAACCCCACTGCTGCTACTATAAAAATTCAGGCATTTAAAATAAATAAATTGCACATGTTTCTGTGGTGATTTGGTGTGTTTTTGACCACGATTTCAAAAGAAAAATTGTGGTCGCCATTTTGGATCCCCCCCACCGCATGGCATGGCGAGACGACGAGGATGACCCCCCCAGCCTGGTGCAAGCAGCCCAGGACAGGAGAAGAGGGGGGAGGCTGGGGACCCCCCAGAAACCACCCCTCTGGTAGGTGGCAAAGCCTCAGGCAGGCATATTTTCGCCTGCTTTTTTGGCCGGGAGTCGGGTTTTTTTAAAAAACTTTTAAAAACTTTTTCTGTGCTTCACATTGCGCGATCGCCGCGATGCCACAAACGAAAACGAAAAACCCAACGAAATTTTTCTTTTTTCGGTTCGAGTTTGAGTTCTGACGGCTTAATTATTGTTACGGAAACGATAACCGAAAACGGAAATGACAATTTCACCGAGTCGTGCCCATGTCTAGTGGTGACAGTTTATAATTCATAATGGGCAAGAAATTTACAAGATGAAATGCATTCATTTGATTATCTTGTGAGACTGTTAATTAAAATGCAAGCATGCTTATGACAAAGGATCAACTTACCAAGGCCAGTCAGAGGGTTTTCTTCGGTAATACCCAGAAGCCTAATGGAACTTGAAACACTGACACATTTATATGGCATAAGCTTTTTTTATGGTCTTTACTATGGAATACTTTTCACTGTGCTATTTACTGAAGTGGAATGTAGTCCACAAAAGCTTATGCTATCATAATTTGTTAGTCTTTAAGGTGTCACAAGACTCATTGTTGTTTCCACAATAGCTGTAATTGAAGTGCTGCTAACAGAATCATCTAGGCATGCACAAATCAAAGAGGGCAAATCTTCAGTGTTGTGTTACCTAGGCAACCAGACAAAGCAGGCTGCTAGGTTTCAAGACTAATTCATTAACTTGTTAATCAAGTTCTCAGGCAATATTTTTATTCATTTTTTCCTGACTAAATATAAAGAAATGGATATTCGCTTGCCCAATGAAATAAAGTTGGTTATCATATGTTCTCAGAGATATTTCTGATACAATAGCAACCCAAAGCCCATGATTTAGGATCCCAACATTATTTCTCACCAGTTCTAACTTCTGACTGAAATCCTGCATCCTTTTGCTCAAGGTATTGGTTTTGGTTTACAAAACCCTCCATGGCTTGGGCCCTGAATATCTGGGCATATCTCCTTCAGACCAGCTGTGCTCACCAGAGCTCAGGCTTTGGGCAGCCACTCCAAGAGAGGCCCACAAAGCAGTCATATGGAACCAGGCCTTTTCTGTGGCTGGCACGTGGTTGCGGAATTCCATCCCCAGCGATATTCGCCTGATGCGGTCCCTGCCTCTCTTCAGGAGAGCTCCGAAGACCTGATACTTCATTCAGGGAGGTGTTTGGTGACCAGTGATGTTGTCGTTCTCTTCTAAAGTCTCAAACTTTTAACATTTTTGATCTTGCAGATTACTGAAATTTTTGTTATTATGTTTTATCTTCTTGAAGGTCTTGCACCGCCTTGAGTTGCCTCTGTGTAACCAGGTGGTATATAAATTTAAAATAAACTAAACTAACCTCCAGTACAAGACTCCAATTATGCAAACATTAGGACTTCATTGTGACTCTAGGTGTTGTGCAGCACTTGGGGGATTTTCCTGTTTCCTCCTTCCCCTCAACTAAATATCAGTTGGATAATTCAAAGGAGGGATGCCTTGCAGGTGTGTTCTGCCAGGGAACTCACCTGCTTTTGCCCCCCCCTTTTGCAATACCTGTCACAGCATAGGGGCTAAGAAGTATGCTCCTTGCCCCCACCCAGCTAAGAATGTTGGCCTTAAGCCCCCTCCCTTGTAGATCTTGCAAAAAGATATCTCATGTGACAGGTGGGCACCATCCTTCCTATACATCTCCAGAATTCTAATCTTAATGTCAGTATGAGCAATCATGAATCCAAGGCCAAATCTCATGGCTTGGTCTACCTCACAATTAACATCATTATGAGCCCTGTCACACATTTAAGGTCACAAGCTGCCATCCATTTTAAATATGGAATTATTGTTGACCCAATGTGTCATGTTCTTTGGGAAGTGCACCTTAAATGCTTTCAAGTCAGCAATGACTTGTAGAATCAACAGCTTGCTCTAACCCTAGACCAAGTCATTATCACAAAAGGTGAATAACCCCAATGCCAGGGGGCACAACTGGAGTACTCTGGGATGCCATTTCCAAGAACCCATCCCAGAGCATGCCTCGCCATCCTCTCCATTTCAGTGCAGCTCAAGCTCCAAGGCCCAGATTTCAATCCCCACTGCATTGACCAGCATACTTGTCTGCCTCCCCCCCTCCAAAAAATGTGGCCACACAACAATACCCACTGCTGAAACTCTGGTAACTGCAAACCTGTAATGAGAACACAAAACCCAAACAACGGCACCTAGCATTGAGGCAGCAACAGCACATATGACTGATAGTTCTGGGAAGCCCAACACTCTACTTTCTAAATGTCATCCATGCTGTACCCCACGGTGGATGCAGTTGATGCTGCATCTGTCTGAAAAGAATGTGTACCAAGATGCCATCCCTGAATCCTAGCCTTTCCCAAGACTTGGGAGGTGACTTTCCAAAACTGGTATTTTGGCAATGGTGATGCATTTTTGTCTTAATATGATCATCTGTCATTTTTCTAACTGGTTGGTTTTAAAGTGTCTCAGACTAACCACATCCTGATCCTTATCAACAAACAGATCTTTCCTCTGCAGAGAGAATAGAGACATTACATTTTGAAGTTACTACCAGCTCACTTACTCTCGGCACCCCAAAGAAACCACCTAATGTTGCCACCTTGAATAGCCTAACCACCAAGTGCTTGCTACATTAACTAAAATAGCCAGGGAAACTGCTGTGCAATCATCTTCAGCAGCCCCACACTCTTTTCTCCATCCTTCAAACCATCTTTGGCATGCAAAAGTCCCTGCATGGTGTTGATACCTTTCTGCTTTAGTAAAAAAATCCCAACACAGACAACCAACCCTGTATTGACCTAGGTGTATCTCCTTCTGGTGGAGATAAAGCTCAAATTGCATCAAGTGCTCAATTGATGCAGGCCACAATTGCTTCAACCTTGCCTGAAAAACATCAAAGGTTCTTCTCAAGCATGCGAGGAGCTACTGACAAGCTCATGGCTCTATGGGCCTCTACTGTCCAATCCTCTGTTCCTTCATTTGGCAGACTTTCTGGCTGATCTCATAACTTCAGCACCAATACCCAGAACCCTCCAATCTGTTGATGGGAGAGGGCATCAGCCAAATCATTATTCATGCCTGGAATATGCTGGGCATGAACTATTATATTAAACTGCAAACATCTAAGGATGGAGGCCTGCACAAGGCTCATGATCCTTGCTGACCTAGAGGAAAGGGATTTCAAGCTGCTTGGTTGTCACACTAAGAAGTTAACTGCTGAGATTGCCCAGCATTCTGCCCACAGCCATAAAGCACCTACTATCGGGGGGGGGGGATCTAAAAAGGTGAAATCTCATGATTCCTGTAGCACGCCAGATTTCCGGCCAACTCCCAGCACATCAACTTCCACAAAAAACAAACAAAACAAAACAAAAAAAAACAAAACAAAACCCGGATACCCCAAAGTTTCAGCAGCATCTGTCTGAACTTGCAAATCTGTTCCCAAGAGGATCTCGGTCCTCAAAAAGGAAACCCCATTTGACCCTTTTCATTTACACTTTCCCTACCCCTTTTGGGGATCCATATCCTCTATAACACTATATTACTGCCACCAGCTGTTGCCTTCACACAACCAATGTATTCTGGTATGTTTATTTATTTTGCCTTTTTTATCCTCTATCTATATATATCCTCTATAAAAATATACTATATAATAGTGCTTTTTATTTTTTTATTTTTTTACTCAAGTGCTGACCAACTTGGCACTTTTTTTGCCAGAGGGAGGCCTCCCCGCTGCCTCGGAAGCCCTCCCAGTGGGGCTGTTTGGCAGTAGCAATGAGCCCTGGGCCCAGCAGCAAGCCGGCAACATTTAGGTATGAGAAGACACCGGATGGGGAAATGAAAAACAAAATAAATGAAACAAAAAAATTCCATTTTGTTTCATTTTGTTTCATTTTTCTTTGAGGAAAAACAAAATGTAACAAAATGAATAATGAATAACAAAACAAATAAAAAGTCATTTTGTGCCCATCTCTATTCTAAATGGACCTACCATCTTTTTACATGTCCTGAAACAGGGACACTCTTAGGACAACAACATGTAAGACATTTGACAAGTCTTGTTCCCTGGTTCAAATAATGTCTGCTCAAATCCAAACTAGGGACATTTTTGCTTCATGTGGACACTTCCTGCTTCACAGTCAGCCAAATGGCTGCATAAGATAGAAAAAGAAGAGAAATCAGCACTGCTCCAGCATTAGAAAGTTAGGTAGCATTGCCATGCAAGGGAGACACAGTACACTATGTGGAAAATAACTTGTTGAAGAGCCTCCTTTCATGTGTGGAGGTTATCTAGGGCAGTGGTGGGGAATCTTTGCCAACATTCTGGCCACTTTTTAAAAGATTTTTTTATGTTAAAACAAAGAAAGTAAAAACAGATACATTGCTTATCTCCTGCTGTATTACATATATCAGAAGATTTCCCCAATATATCAGCCTAGTTATTTCATAATTCTCTTCTCATCTTAAACAAGATTGTTAACATATTTCCATATTTACTAAATATTAATATTGTTCTAATATTTTTCCATCAATATCATGTTCGTCTTTGCTTATCTCTGTCTTCATCTAGTACAAAAATACAGATAATAGGTTACAATATTGTATTAGCTAGTTTAGTCTTAGCAATATTCCCTATCCTAAAACTGAATTCTTCATTTAACTAATCAGTTTACATTGTTTTATATTATATAGTAGATATATGCTTACATCTATTTTAGTATAATATAAAAGTGAAGATAGGGAAGTACAAAGATAAGCTAGTCTGTCTAGTCTACAACCTTAGATATATAATATGCATCATCAACTCATATTTTCTCTGTTATAAAATTTTTCAAAGTTTTCAAAACCTTATATGTCTAAGATTAATACTTAATTGGTTATTAAAAGGAAAAGAAACATTACATCTTGATCTCTCTGTTTCTTGTTGTATTAAACGGGAAAATCCTCCTCTTTCTTTGCCTGGCTATCATTTAAAGCTCTAACAAATTGACATCTCAAGCTGGTTTCCACATTCCATTTTCCATTAGGTAGATAATTTTAACAGATTTCTATCACATGGTTATGTCTAATTAAAACAAGTAATCGGCCGACTTGCAGATTTATGTTATCTAGTTTCTATATTGTTATTGCTCATTGTAATCCATTAATAGCTTTTTATGTGATTGATTCGTTAATCCAGGGATTCATATTTTGTTTCCCTGTCAGTCCATCCTGTGGTGCAAAAATCTCCAGTGCAAATTCCCCCTGGATATTCCTTGAGATTTGTAAATTGGAGAAAATGCCCTGTTCCAATCCCATGCTCCTAACAATGTTAATATTGAGATTCTCCTCTGCTTCTGAAGAGGCTTCTGTCTCCCAAGCAAACAGTTTATAAGGTTGCAGATTAGAGTGAATGCTCTGTTCCAGTTTACTGTTCAAATCAGGATTGAAGATGAGACTTTTCTCCTCTTCTAGAGAAAGCTTAGTCTTCCTAGCAGTGCTAGATTCCGCATTCTCCAAGTATTCCTCCTGAATGTTTCTTTTTACTTGTATATTTATTTATTTATTTATTTATTTATATAGCTTATATACCGCCCATCTTCCTTGTGGAACTCCGGGCGGTTTACAACAAATTTATAGCACAGCAAAATTACAAACAACAAAATAAATATTAATAGACTAATAAAGCAGAGAAGAACAACAACAACAGATGGCGGGACTAAGAGAAAAAAACTCTGTTCGGGTCACTCAAATGCCTCCCGGAAGAGAAGGGTTTTCAGCGCCTTCCGGAAGGCAGGCAGGGACTCTGCAAGATGCACCTCTGCTGGAAGATGATTCCACAGGGTTGGGCCAGCCACAGAGAAGGCTCGGGCACGGGTGGAAGTTCTCCGAGCCTCCCTGGGCGTGGCCACGCGCAGCATGTGCGCCCATGACAACCTGGTCGGACAGGCCGAGGTTGATCGCTGGTCGATCCGCTCCATCAGGTAGCCAGGTCCTAGGCCATGGAGGGTTTTGTAAACCAAAACCAGGACCTTGAATCTAATTCGGGCTGCAACGGGTAGCCAATGCAGGCGAGCCAGAACTGGGGTGATATGCTCGAATCGACGCACACCCACCACCAGTCTGGCCGCTGCATTTTGGACCCGCTGCAGTCGCCGAATGAGAGTCAAGGACAACCCCATGTAGAGCGCGTTGCAATAGTCCAATCTCGAGATCACCAGCGCCTGGACCACTGTTCTGAGGGAGTCCCCTCAGAACATTGAGCTTAGTGTTCTGATCCAGATTGAAGTCAGGACTCTTATCTGCTTCTGAATTGAGCTCTGGAAACAGCACAGACTGAAGAGAGTCAGCTAGACTCTGGATTTTATCAAGCATATCCATAAATTGCTCATCTGACAGTGGCTCCCTGCTCATTATTTCACTCAGTTTTATACCACTTTAAAGAGTTAATTACTTCCAGAAGGAAGGGGTGTAAAAAGGAGAGCAAGGACAGGAAGAAGCGAAAGAGAAAACATCCAAGTAAGTTATCTAAAAAGTTTGTTTTGAAAACATTGAGACTTCCAAGGTCAAATAGTTTCTTTTTTCTTCTCCCAGCCAGGCAAATGACTCCATAAAACAGGCCTGCCCAAAGTCCGGCCTGTGGGCCAAATCCGGCCCGTCAGGCCATTCTGAGTGGCCCACGGCTGGCTGGCCCGCCCCTCCCTCCCCCTCCTTCGCCCCATTTTTTTTAAAAAAAATCTTCTGCCAACACTGACACCGCTGGGAAGCTTGGGCGGCTGGGTGGTCTGCCACCACTGGCACTGCAGGGGAAAGTGTGGGGGTGGGCAAGCCAGCCGGCCTCTGCCACCGCCAAGGAGCTTTGGGGTGGGCTGGTGGGCGAGCTGTCACCACCGCTGGGGAGCTTGGGGGGGTGCAAGGTTGCACAGATCGCCTCTTCCAAGGGGCGACCGGTGGCCATGGCTCCCTGTGCTTCCTTTGGTCACCCCTTCCTCTTGGTCCCCCTCCCTCCCCCTCCCTTCCTTGTTCCCCCTTCCTTCCTTCCTCTCTTGGTTTCCATCTTCCTCCCTCCCTCCCTTGGTCCCCACCTTCCTTCCTGCGGGTGGGGTTGCAAGGGGTCAGTGGGTGGGGCTTATGGGTCAGTGAGTGGGGCTTGCAGTGGGGTGGCTGGCTCGGGGAGCAACCGGCCCCTGACACATTCTCAGCTATCAAATCTGGCCCTCCTTACAAAAATTTTGGGCACCCCTGCCATAGAACAATATATAAATATAAAAGCTTCAAATTAATGCTATCTTAGAGTTTAATCTTCCAACACACGCTTGTAGCCGCCTTTCTGGAAGGGTGGGAATGAGTACTTACTGAAGCAGAAAAGAAAAGTGTCCAAGATGCAGCTCACATAAAGAGAAAGATAGGGAAAACACAGTCTTAGTTGTGGCAGTAAAGATCCAAAATATCTACAAGATTACTTACATTGTCCGGTGCATGCAGTTTGAACCACTACTGTGACAGATGGCAGATGGACTTTCCCCCAGCAGGAGAGATAAGGCAATTTCTGAAGCTACGAAGCTTTCCGTCACAGTTGTTCGCAGCTCCCAGATGCTGCCTCTCTTCACCCCCCTCCAAGGGGGGCTTACTCTTTCAGGTCCTGTTTATCTGGAGGAATTAAGCCTGATAAGCCGGAAAGCTTATCAAGGCATCTCACTGTGGCAAAACCAGAACCAGAAACCCCCCCCATTTTGGCCACTTTTTATGTGTATAGTTTGGCATTAATTTTCCTGCTGACAATTCAGACATGATATTGTGCAGCAATATTGGGCCATTTCCTAGCATTTTGAAACATGGGTACAGAAGCAGACAATTATACAATCAAAACCAGGAGGATTTTTTTAAAAGAATGGAATAGATTTCTACATGGGTACTTGTAAGAGTGATGGCTCCAGTTACTATTCCAGGTGTTAATTTCTGCACCTGAACAACTCAAGCAATGCTTGAATCAAAATGGAAGGTTCTTAAGTCAAAATTCTAAACCAAAAAGGATTGTTTGTTTGTTTGCTTATTTTTTTGCTGGTGTTAATTACCTATAATATATCCAATTAAGCAAATATAGTTAATAGTGTGAATATATTCAATTAACTGAAGTGCCTTGATAGTACACATTATATGCCAGTGTTGGCAAATCTAAGTCATAAGTGACAAAGGTGACATACAAAGCCCTTTCTGTGGGCACACGAAATCACTCCATCACAGCCATGGCACCTTCTGCTCAGAGCCACTGTGCTCCATGCAGGACAATGGGCAAAGGGGAGGCAGTGGTTTGTGGGCTTGTTCATATCCCCAGTTTACTCTATGGCCACAACGCTTTTGGGGTGCCCAGAATGGCATGGATGGAGAGTAAACTGGGATTATGAACAAGCCCACAAGCTGCCACCACTCCCCCTGGCTTTCCCGATGGTGTAGCACCCCATCCGCCTCTCTGCCCACGGCCAGGAGGCAGATGGGGTGCTACTCTTTGGGAAAGCAGGGATCAAAGAGCAGGTTTTTGAATTTCCCATGTCTACAGTGAGGGTGCTGTGGCCACAGGAAATTCAAAAGCCTGATCTTCGATTCTTGCTTTCCCAAAGAGTGTTACCCTTTAGGGAAGTTAGGATCAAAGAGCAGGGGTGCTACCCTTCAAGAAGGTGGGGATCAAACAGCAGGTTTTTGAATTTTCCGCAGCCACAACATCCTCACTGTGGTCGCAGGAAATTCAAAAGCCTGCTCTTCCGTCCTCGCTTTCCCGAAGGTTAGCACCCGAAGCATTTGTAACCTGGAGTACCACTGTATTCAGGTTAAATTGCCATATTGTCACTTTGTGAAAAGAAGTGGGTTTTGAATTGCATTTGGGGCACTCAGTCTCTAAAAGGTTTGCCATAACTGGCATATATCATTCTGTTTCTATGAGACAACTGATTGTGACCCACTACCACTAACACTGAGAGAGGGGGCAGCAGGAAGGGCCTCCTCCTCATATGCTCCATGGACCTCAATCTTCCTTGGCAGAGCTGCTTCTCTTGCTCTTGAGCTAACCAGGTGAGACAGGTGTGATACTGGCAGCAGCTCTAGCACCTTTTTCTGAGTCAGTGTTGGAAAATGAGGGTGAGATAGCCTGCCAGGGATGACACGAGCATTCCCCATAAATCCTTCTTCAAAATGTGCCATGTAGACATTGGTCTTCTAACAATTAAAAAAATTACGCCCTGCCCAAGGGACCAAGGGGAGCAGGTTATGACTAAGGATGGGCATTTCATTTCAGAACCAATAGGTTACAAAATGAACTACGTGAGCCCAGGAGGTCCTCAGAACCAGCTAATACGTGCAGATCAAATTGCTTTATCTTTCTCTGTCTTGCACAGAGTTAAAATCCAATGAGGAAGCATGCTGTGAAATCATCTGTGCTAGATCTGTGATGCAGCCCTATCAGGAGCTGTGCAGGGAGAGGCATCATCTCACCTCCCTCTCTGATTGGCCAGCAGCTTGAAGCAGGAAAGATGACATCGCAGCATGCTTCCTCGTTGGATTTTAACCTTGTACGAGACAGAGAAAGGTAAAGCAATTGGATCTGTGTGTATCAACCAGTTTTGAGGAACACCTGGGCTCACATGGTTCAGTTTGTAACCTACTGGTTCCAAAACGAAATGCCCATCCCTAGTTATGACCAAGGCCTCTCTTGAAGGTGAAGGTGGGGCTAAAATCTCACTTAGTATATTAGGTGCATAATAAAGGGCTGGCCTTCCTTGTCAAAGGAGACCAAATGCCATATTCCTGGGCACTAGTTTGAACTCAAGAAGGCCTTCTGTATTGTCCTGACTCAACAGTATGTAGGCCTCATTTTAAGCCAGCTTCTGCTGCTGCAGCAAACCACACTAAATTGCCATTATGTATAATTGCTAATATGATTGTGTGAACAGCAGAGAAATCAACGGAAGCCAGAAATGTGTTTTGATTATTAACTTGCCCTCATCTCTTGGGGCCTGAAGTGGATAGAAATGTCCCCTTATCTATTCAGAGCAATCATGCCACATTTCCTTTGCTGGGTTTTTAGCACTTTGCTCCTCACCAAGCCACTTTGTTTTCATTGCTACATCATCATCATTTCTGCTGCTTTTTTAGATGCCAGAGGAGATTTCCTCCCAGCCAAATTGCCACATAAAAATGTTACATCTGATTGCTCTTCTGATTGTTTTCTGGGCAGAGAGTGTAGGAGACTATGACTAATAGATTTGCCTGATATAATTAATTCTGTCAATAATGATGTTTTTAATTTATTTCATATTTAGGTAGAATCATGAGCCATTTTATAGGTCAGCTTTAGCCAGCAAACACATCTAGACATAAACATGTGCACCACTCAAAATAACACGCCAATTAGGCTTTTTTGCAGGGGGTGGGGTTTTTTGTGTTTGTATTGTTTTTCATAGTTTTTCTTTGAAAGTAGGAAACACTTTATGTCACACAATTAATTGCCCCCTTCCAAATAACTTCTGCATCAAAAATGCATTAAAAGAGTATTAAGTCTGCAATATTTAACTAACATCTACCAGTAAAAAGACAAGGTTCAAGGAGAAAAACAAGAGGCTTCCGAACAGATGTCAGAATATACACAAGCTTCGGCTTACAAGAGGTAAATCCTGCTGGTTTCTGGGCATAGAATCAAGCATTCATAGAATTGCAGAACTGCTGAGCTGGAAGGGATCGCACCCCCTGCCAAATCAATAAGTCCCTAAGCAAAGCAGCCCCTGAAACCAAAATCTTCTTTTAAAAAAAAGCAAGTCTACCATTTTCCCTGACATTCTTTCCACTTTCAGTTGGGTCTTTTAGCCAGTAAGTTTGTCATTATGTTTGATCAAAATCTGCTTTCCCGTAATTTAAGGGACTCTGCCCTCTAGAACTGCTCCCTCTGTCTGTTGACAACCCTCCAAATATTTGGTTATTATAGCATCTGCATAGTCTTCCAGGAAAATTGTACCCAAAATAATTGAATTATTTCCAGACCGATGAGCATTGGGGTTGCCTTCTTCTGGGCATGTTCAAGCTTGTCCATCTTTCTTAAACTGTGGTGCCCAGAACTGGATAGTATCCACAGCAGGCTGTTTATTACAGAGACACAGGGGAAGCCATCTTTGATCACCATAAATGGCTTTGTTAAGCCCTAAACCACTCCAGTATTCCTGCCAAGAAAACTCCATGGACATGGGGTCACAAAGAGTCGGTCACGGCTGTAATGACACAACACGTACACATACACACACAGACACACACAGGTTAGGACCTTGCTAATTATGGTTTTACTGTGTTTATTGTATTTTCTTATTTAATGAATGTGATGTATAATATTTGTCTGGTATTTAATTGCATTATTATTTTATGTCACTAATTCTTATTATGTAAAAATTATTTGGTTAATTATTGTTTTGTATATGTATATATTGTTGCTGTAAACTGCCCAGAGTGGCCTTGCTATCAGATGGGTGGTCTCAAAGCCCAATAAATAAATAAATACTTGTCTGAATGCCTCTCCCTCAGAATGTCCACCTCTGCCACCCACATCTTATATGGTAGGATACTATGGGTGACTATCTTGAGGAAGGTTGAAAAATCAAGAACATGAAAATGGACCTTCTCTGTAGTGGTCAGATTGTTATGAAACTCTCTCCTGATAGAGGTGCAGCTGCCCCCTCCAGAAAACAACTCAAAATGTGGCTGTTCACAAGGCCTTTCAATCCTTTACCTCTGAGTAATTTGGTTTTGATCACCTATATTCTATGGTTTTTGGACAACTGTCTCTGTTTTCCTGCCATCTATTGTTCTTTTGTACACCTGGCCACTAGATGGGGAGGATCAGACAGGCAGGCAGCCAGGCAGGCAGTGGATATAAAAAGTTTTCACATCCCTGTTAAAATGTCAAATGTCTGTGATGCAAATAAATGAGACAAAGATAAATCATTTCAGAACTTTTCCCACCTTTAATGAGACCTATGAACTGTACACCTCAGTTGAACCACAAACTGAAATCTTTTAGGTGGGGGAAGAAGGAAAAATAAAAAGCTGAAATCATATGGTGGCAATGTGTGCATACCTTCTTATAACTGGTGATGTACCAGTACTCATCAGTACAAAATCACATTCAAACGCATGTTAAGTAGGAGTCAGTACACACATGCCATCATTTAATGTGCCTCAGAGGAATCCCAAATAAAGATCAGCCATGCTAGTAAGTCTTTCCTGACATTCCTGACCTTCTTACAGCAGAAGTCATGGTCCACAGAGAGCTTCCAAATAGAGATGGGCACGAAATGGTTGCTTTTGTTTTGCTATTCGTTATCCATTTTGTTGCCTAATGAAACAAAAAGTGTCCTTTAAAAAAACCTGCCAACCGGCCGGCCGGCCCCAATAGTGTAAAAAAAAATGCCAACCCCACTGCTTTTCTTCTTCTTCTTCTTCTTCTTCTTCTTCTTCTTCTTCTTCTTCTTCTTCTTCTTCTTCATCATCATCATCATCATGGATTTCTTCATTGATGTTCATTAAAACATTGCAATTAGGAAAACAGAGTAAAGATTATATCTATATCTATATGAAAGGGATGGGCACCATATGTTCCGTCAAGAACCAAAACCAAATGACGTTTTCAGTTCAGAGGAACCAAACCTGGGAGCCACTGGTGGATCTCTTCAAGCAAGAGGCTGCAAGCAAGATCCAGTGGCTATTTCCCTGCTCAGTACTCGCCACTGCCATACAGCTGGTTTTGACAGCTTGAGCTGTCAAAGCAAGCTGGTTGTTCGTGGGGAGAACCGGAGAGTGGAGAAGGGAGGCTTTTGAATTTTCCACCCCAACGCCTCCCTACTCCACTCTCTGCTTCACAGCAGGGTTAGGAGGGCAAGTGCTGACATCAGTGCTTGCCCTCTCAGATCGGTGCTGTGTTGGAAGCCCAGGGGATTCCCTGGTCTTCCACACACAACAGGGGTCTGAGAGGGCGAGTGCTAACGTCAACACTCCCCTTTTCAGCCTGCTGCTGCTGTGTCAGAAGCTGGGCAGTGAAAACCTGCTCCCTTCTCAGGAGTTGCCTCTCCCCCCACCTCCCAGGTGAGTTTTTTTTTTTTTGACAGGTTGGGGCATGGGAGGGAGGACAGGCTCCCCCAACACCCAGACCTTTTAAAAAGGCCCACCTGGAGGCAGGGGGAGACAACACTGCACAAGGGAGTAGGTTTGTGTAAAATTCTAAAACTTTGTAAAATCTGTAAAATAGCTTTGGAAGACTTACAATATTGGTAGAACTTGCTTTATTATGTTATCTGGGGCACTGTTTTATAGTGCAGCAATCAACTACCTATCAGTCATAAAGAGGAATGTATAATTTAGGTTTTCCTTCAAAAAGGAAAGGAAAGAAAACTATTTTTTTTCAGTCTCAAGGGGATGTTAAACATTGAAACATAATTGCTAGGAATATGACATTTTAAAGAGATGCATTGTCTGTGTGGCAAAGTGTATGGCTGTAAGAGATAAAAAATAATAAAAACAAAGGCAGCCTCCTGACAACAGTTGGAATATGACACAATTCTGAATGCATAATTAGTATGACTTTCTGAAAAGATAATTCTGGGATATCTCGTGATCTTTGAAGGTTTTATAAAAACATTGGAAACTAACTGGAAATAGCTGATGATTTAGCAGCATTGGTGAAAGAAAACTGAAGGTTCTCTTGCAGAAAGGTGACCAACGTTTTACTAATTGCTGGTCAAATTGAAATAATTTTATTTAACTTATTTATTAATTTATTTATTGGATATAAATTCCACCCATCTGGTGGCATGCCACTCTGGGTGATTTTAACAGTTCAGCATGAAACAATTGTATAAAATAAAATAAAATAAAATAAAATAACACAACATAACACGTAGTAAAACATAATTATATCAATAGTATCAGTCATAAAAGGCAGAGGTCAAGAATAAGCTAATAACAGACAGGACAGATTACAAGGACAACCGATCACCAGATAACAGTAACTAGGGAAAGCCGTTCCAAACAAAACTTTTGAAACATTCTGACTTCTATTAATTTTTCTAAATCTGGATTAATTAAATCTGAATCCTTTTCAAGAGGTTTACCTGTTAAAGGACAGGCTATTTTACAGACATTATGGGACAAGAAGTCTATCTGACCATAAGACTCTATAAATGATGTATGTATTTTTAAAAAATTACACATATCCCTTGCACTCGCATGAACTTTGCCATTCTGAAGTATTTCCTTCTTCAAAGGCAATAATGGCTCTGAAGATCCATGGAAGTAACGAGAACAGTGTTAGAGTATGCAGATCAATAGTCGGTCCGAGAATTCTTCGGGCGGCGCGTGCCGGCGGCGGCAGGGGGATCAGACCTCCTGCCGCCACCCACCGCCCCGTCCCAAGACTTCTCGTCTGGGGCCATCTTCATTGAAATGCATTGGCTCAATGCATTTCAATGGAGATTGCGGGGCAGCACCCAACACCGCCGTTCCACACTTTTACGAGAAGCCTTGAGCCGCATGGGAGGGCGATGTGGGGCAATGTGATCACCCCACGCCGCACCCCCAAGGCTTCTCGGAGGAGTGGGGGGGCAGTGCGGGGCAATGCGATCACCCCCGCTGCCCGCCCGGCGCGGACGAAGGTGTGGGTAATGCGATCCCACGATATAGTGGGACCACAGTACCTGAACCACAAAATGGCAGGGGTTGACTGACTTACGATTGATCTGTCTATACTAACATTCTTTTATGCCCCTCCTTTCTAAAAGGTCTGTTGGTTAAACAGACAAGAAATGACAGTTTTGAATCTCTCATTGTGGCTGTTGAGATGGAGAGTCTTATCTTCACTCATACCATCCAACTTTAGTGGATGGTGTAACAACTATAGGGACATTCTTCAATACAGACTGTTTAATGTGGAATATTTGTTTTCTATTTAAATTTTAATAAACCTTTTTTTGACTTTAATGTGACTCATTATTTGCTCTGTGGGGTACCAGAGCATTATATCATTATTTGCTCTGTTGGGTAACATGGTACCAGAGTTAGATGGTTCTTTGCTTATGATCTGATTACTCTTACACTGCTGAGCTGACAGAGTCACTGATACTAACTGCGAAGCAATTGAACAAAAGTATTGTTGAGGTAAAAGGAAAGAAGTTAAGGTTTATCTTGATCAATTTTAAACATAAGTAAAAATGTCTGGGGTAAAATATTCCATCCCAGAGTTCCGGCCTATTAATTTTGAAAACTGGTTGTTTTGTCTGGAAAATCTGTAAAATTCAGGGTGTGCTAGAGATTTTAACAGAAGATGAACCTGAAAGAGCACATGAACAATACACAGATTTGAAATTGAAGAATGCAAAGGCAAAGGATCTCATAATTCAATATTTAACAGAAGAAAGATTGGTGCAAATCAGACATGAGACAACAGCCAAGGGAATGCTTACCAAATTAAAATAAGTATACCAAAGTGATCAAGGACAAAGTATTGCTAATTTCTTAAAGCAAATTGCACAATCAAAATTGCATGAAAAATCAGAAACATTAGATCAATATATTCTGAAAATGCAAGCCATATTTGAAAAATTGGCTGGAGCAGGTGAAGCCTTAAGTAAAAGGATGCAAGTTTTCCTAATTCTTAATTCAGTGCATCCAGAATTTGATTCTTTTTTTTTTTGGATCATATAAAAGGCATGAAGGAGGATTGGATAGTTTGATTCCCTGCTTACAAGAAGAATATATTAGACAACAGAGCTCAAGTAATCAAACTGGTTCTGCTGCTTTTAAAGTTGATAGTTTCTCCAGACAGTCAAAACCAAACAAGGGAAATTGAAAACAATTATAAAAAGAAGTTTTTAATTTGCCATTTTTGTAAAAAAAAAGCACATTTAGCTAGAGAATGTAAAAGCAAAGCAAGAAGGGGGAATCCTAATCAAAAGGAAAATAAAACAGGAATGCATGTGTACAGTCTTAGTACTGGTCATCTAAAATCTAGTTTCTATCTTGATACAGGAGCTAATATGCATCTAATTAAAGATGTTGATTTGTTCAATGAATTAAAGCCAAGTCTAGTGAAAAATATAGTATGTGCTAGTAGCAAAGTATTAGAAGTACCAGGAGAAGATGTTTTGCTAGGATGCAAAAGTGAAAAAGGATTTGAAAATCTTACTGCAGAGCAAGTATTGTATGTTCCACAATTTACAGCAAATCTGATAAGTGCATCCACATTAGTTAATAAGAACTTTAAAGTAAACTTTGACAAAGTAGGTTGCACTGTCTCACTTGGAAATTTGACTTATCTCACTGGGGTCAGAGAAATTGATTATTTGAATTAAATTGTGAGAAACCACATGGAGTCTTTATGGCTCACAAGAGAAAGGAAGTCAACAGTGCAGCCATGTGGCATATAAGATTTGGGCATAGGCAAATGAATGCAATTCTGAAATTACAGAAAAATCAACTTGTCACAGGAATTGAAATTGATGGAAATGCTGATTGTGATTCCAGATGTGAAATTTGTGTGAAAGGAAAGGCAACCAGGCCATCTTTTCCCAAGAAATCAGGTTCGCAACTTGGGGGTGCCCTGGTCACGGCTGTGGCCAGGAGCACATTTGCAAGTTATGCCCCTTTCTTGAGAAACCAGCTCTGGCCATGGTGACACATGTCCTAGTAACATCCCAGCTGGACTACTGTAATGCGCTCTATGTGGGGCTACCGATGAAAAGTCTTAGGAAACTTCAATGGGTCAAATTGTAGCAGCCAGACTGATGACTGGGGTGGGGTAGAGAGATCAAATTACACTCCTATTAAAACAGCTCCACTGGCTGCCAATCAGCTATCAAGCACAATTCATGGTGCTGCTGACCTTGACCTACAAAGCGCTATATGACCAGGGTTCTAGCTACCTCAAAGATCAAATCTCACAGTATGAACCGATTCGGGTGTTAAGATCATCAGGAGAGGCCCTTCTCTCCATCCCGCCACCCTCACAGATACGTCTCGTGGGAACCCATGAAGCGGCCTTCTCAACTGCTGCACCCAGGTTCTGAAACTCCCTCCCACTAGAGGCCAGGACTGCCTCATCTCTGTTGTCCTTCCGGAAACAGATGAAGACCTTTCTCTTCAGGCAAGCTTTCCCTGAATGATGGTCTACCATTATGTGTCTTTTGTATGAATCTATAGGTTCACATAGACTTTGTGTTTATAACTACTTATAAACTTGTAGCTTTAATGTAATGTTGTCTATTAATGCTGTAAGATATCCCTCACTTCCTTGTTTTCAAATACTTGAACATGTCTTAATTGTACTGGACTGTATATTATCCCTCATTACTCTAAGCCGCCTTGGGCCCTTTTCCAAGGAGAAAGGCGGGGTAAAAATACTCTAAAATAAATAAATATTCATCAACTACCAATTGCTGATAGTCTGGGATACTATTGAGTTTTTTGAATTTCTTTTGTTCTGTTGGGACTAGACATGGGCACGACCAGAAAAAATGACGTTTCAAGTTTTCGTTTGTCAGAACGGGTCCGTTTCGGGTCGTTTCCGTTTGTCGTGAAATTTGTCATTTGTTTGTTGTTTGTTATTTCCACCGCGATTTAGCGCGATTTGACTTCCCAGACCATAGGGGCGTCCCGCAATCAGGGCCGGTGCTAGGTGTTTTTGCGCCCTAGGTGGTGGGCGGGGCAGGGGGGCGGGCGAGTGGGCGGGCGGCGGTGCGGGCGGACGGGCGAGTGGGCAGTTAGGATATCACTTAGGATACAGGTACTGTTCTTGGCTTGCACCCCAAATGTGTGTGTTTGCAAGCAAATTGAAGTTGGGAAAATAGAAAATAAATGGTAGTATATAATATATATTTAAAATGAATCCACACCTCCCAGTCCCAGTCGAACCTCCCCCTTTATCCAATATCAGAAAAAAATCCTCACAAACTGCCAGAGAAGAAATAAAGAATAAACTGCTATTCCCTTCAGCAGACAAAGCTGCAGGGAATCAAAGAAATTATTTTCTAAATTCAATTCCCTCCCTGCCTGCCTAACTTAAATCCTAAAGCCTCCAGCCTCCCTCCTCAATCTCGATCGGATTACACCAGCACCAGCAGCCAGCCCTCCTCCCTCAACCACATCCATACACCCGACTGCGATTTCTGGAAGGTGCCTCAGCTTTTTATGCCCTCCAAGACATCCAGAAGTGTCAGTCAAAAACCTGGCAATGCCATTGGTGGAATGGTTCAAAAAAATTTGCATGGTCCCATCCCATGCCCAGCCCTAATGGGTAGGTCTAAAAAAATAAAAAATAAAATAAAATAAAATAAAATCAATCCGTTTTATTGCTATAAAAACCCACTGCTGCTACTATTAAAATTCAGGCATTTAAAATAAATAAATTTCACATGTTTCTGTGGTGATTTGGTGTGCTTTTTGACCACGATTTCAAAAGAAAAATTGCGGTCGCCATTTTGGATCCCCCCCACCGCATGGCATGGCGAGACGATGAGGATAACCCCCCCCCCCCCCCCCAGCCTGGTGCAAGCAGCCCAGGACAGGAGAATTGGGGGGGAAAGGCTGGGGACCCCCCCCCCCAGAAACCACCTCTCTGGTGGGTGGCAAAGCCTCAGGCCGGCATATTTTCGCCTGTTTTTTTGGCCAGGAGTTGGTTTTTTTTAAAAAAAAAAACTTTTAAAAACTTTTTCTGTGCTTCGCATTGCGCGATCGCCGCGATGCCACAAACGGAAACGAAAAACCTGACCAAATTTTTCTTTTTTCGGTTTGAGTTCGAGTTCTGACGGCTTAATTGTTACCGTTTCCGTTACGTAATGGAAATGATAACCGAAAACGGAAACGACAATTTCGCCGAGTCATGCCCATGTCTAGTTGGGACAGCCAATAATTGTCTGGTAGCAGACACTGGATATGTGCCTAACAGGGATGTACACAGACTTATCATTTAGACTTTCTTTAATCTATTTCTGAATAAAAGCCAAACCTGTGCTGTGCCATTTTGATGACACTGTGAACCAATCCTTGTCCCAGTCAGTGACATTCTTTGTGTAATTCAGGATCTCCGAGGGCATTGGGGGAGGGGGATCCTGAATGGGAGAAATGCTGATGTGGATATGACTTTGCATAGTAGACTGGGCTAAGGTCTAGTGCAAAGGCCATCTGGCAGTAGGACTTGCATCACAACAAAGAAACAAATATGTGAATGACAGACACTTGCACCCTAATTCTGACCTAGAAAAACTAAGCACATAACGCTGGAACTGAGTCATCCATCCAAAAACAAAAAGCAATTCTAATAATAAGCCATAGAGTAAGCTAATTTTAATAGACAAAGCAGAAAAAAGGAAAGTTTTAGAATGTAAATTTTTCTTAAGACAACCCCAAAAGTATTTCAGTTCATTTTGCACCTATGCAATGGCAAGAGGATCTGCTTCAAGGAGACAGATAGCATGTGGTGACCTTAGTCTGAGTCTGACCTAGTGCTTCAGCATGCCCAAGGGAGATTTGGGCTTATTTCCTTTGGCTCCAGCAGCTCACTCTTTTTAGTTTCCATTTCTTCAGTTCTAAGAATTGGACATTTTGCCAAAAATGTTTCAATTCCCCCATATCTGATGAAGCCAAATGATGGAGGGGTGCTCCACTCCTTGGTCAACAAATGGCTCTTGGCTCTACCACATAGCCAACTCAGATGGTGAATATAAACCTGATCTGGATGATTTTTGAACATTTGTCCAAATGCCATGTTCATTTCTGCTGTCTAGCATTGCTGACCTACATGCAGATATTTATAATCACCACAGTTACAAAAACTGCATTTAGATTTCAAGTCACGTACAACAAACATGGCCCCGTCCATGTGTCACCAGCTTGATAAGCCTTCATCTGAAGAACTGATCCAGCCCTGTCTCAGTCTTTGGGTGTCAGTCAAAGGAAACATTGTATGCCTTCATGTAAATGAATGTTATTGCAGCATTCATTTACAACATCTCCAGCATCCCTTCCTACAGTATTAAATATCTCAATGAACATATGAGGTAATTCAAATGCTAGCCTGTATGTGTTAACAGTATACCTTTTGTACATTGATTCCTAAGATTTGAACCAGCATCTTAAGATTCTCTGCAGTACATCCTACTTCACAGTAGCAAAGGATCTAAACCACTACCACCCCGTAATAATGAAGCCTACATTTAAATCCTCTTAGGGCCTTTTCACACAACCCCTAAAATCCAAGGCAAAGGGCTCCCAGATCCGGAGCTTAAAATTGTTTCCCCACCAGCTCCGGAGTTTACAAAAAATTAAGTGCGACCACGCCCACCTAAGCGCGTCCCAGCGCACTTTTCAAGTACCTGCTCTCCAGGGGTGAAAATTCCTGATGCGGATGTAAGGTAGTGAGTGCCGGGCTCTCCTTGCTTCTGTTTGTTGTTTTTTTGCCCCCCGCCCCTTTAAGAGATACTTAAGAGACTGGAATGCTGCCGGGAGCAAAGTGAGACGTCAGAACGGAGGTGAGCGGCATTATTTTCTTCCTTTTTTTCTCCCTCCCCTCACACAGACAGCAGCCAGGAGTGCGGAGGGGGTGGGAGCACAGGAACAGCGACAAACACCTAAGATCTCTGGTCCGAATTTAAGTGGCCAGCGGATCTTAGGGGTCATGTGAAAAGGCTCTTAGTTGAAGAGTGGTGCAGGAAAGGTTGAAGGAAGGTATTGTTTTCAGTGATAGATTATTCCAATCCATGGTCAACTCCTCTCAGTCACTTTTGATACATTTGTTTCTGTCATTCCTGGATATTCATCTCCACAGAAGGACTGTTTTAAATATCATCCACTGTTGGATACTTTTAATCAGAGACTGTCTCCAATTTATGAATGTGTTCAGGTGCAGTGTTTTTTTCCTGACAGTTTGCTTCTTGGAATGAGCCATTGAGTTTTATGAGCTTTTTTTCTTATAAGCATAACACTTAGCATTCCTCAACTGGACATCACTTTGTCTGTGCTTCCCACCCACCGCTTGACTTAAGTGTATTTATGAATTGCTTGGCTTGTGGTATAATCCTGCTGATGGATGTGCACCTCTCTGAATTGGCTATTGCTCTGATTCTTGACCTTCTCTGAGTGCATGAATGTCAGTGGGTCACATGGTGAATCTCTGTCAATGCAAGAAGCTGCCTTGGCTCCCTGTGCTTATTGCTGAGCTACTGTGAAAGCAAGGTTTGGGGTTTTTTTATGGTGGTGGGGAATACTGGATTGCTTCATCTTGAACTCAGCAGATAACACAATCACAGAGTAGGGCAGTGTTGGCGAACCTATGGCATGGGTGCCAAAGGTGGCACTCTGAGCCCTTTCTGCGGGCACCCAACATCGCCCCTTCACAGCTACCTGTATTCAGGTTAAATTGCTGTATTGGCACTTTGCAAAAAATTAGTGGGTTTTGATTTGCAGTTTGGGCACTTGGCCTCTAAAAGGTTTGCCATCACTGGAGAAGAACATTAAGACCCTTTTCAATGCATAGCATTCACCAGGGTAACATTGCTCAGCAATGCAGTTAGGTACATTTTTGCTGGCTTTCTGATCCCATTGAAAGAACAGGTAACAGAGTTGCTTGGACAGAAGAGTGTCTTCAACAAAGGAAACAGTTCAGTGCATGCTGCAGTGCCTGGTGAAGTAGGTGAGACAGAATGAGAGACAATTAACTACAGAAAAGTCTTTTTACACCAGAGGTAGCCCCCGGAATGATGTGTTTCTGTTCTACTCCTTCAGTCTTATTAGCTTCTAGAAAATAATAATGTAGTCTTCCAGCACATGAATCTGAAGAGGTTCCTTGATAATATACATCATATTCTGTAATCTAGACAAATACAGTCATTTTCTTTTCTCCTTCCAGGGCAGCAAAATGTAGAAGGAAGAGGAAAAATGATCATGTAGTATCTGATTTGTTTCCTAGTTTCAGGGGATCTGAGCTTTGTCACTCGTTGTGTACGCAGGAGATAAGCCATCAACTTGCTTTGTTTATTAAAATGAATATAGAGCAATGTCTAGTGTACAGAAACATAGCGAAGTGAGATAAGCACAAGGCTGTCCCTGATCTCTGAGTTGAGCCCTGCTCTACTCTCCCTGTTAGCTTCTGCCCTACATTTTGTGTGTGTGTGTGTGTGTGTGTAGGACCTGACACATTTCATTTTACAGCCCTGAGGGCGCTTTTATACGACCCCTAAGATCCGCTGGCCACTTAAATTCGGACCAGAGATCTTGGAGGTTTGTCGCTCTTCCTGCGTTCCCACCCCTCTGCACTCCATTTTCCTGTCTGCGTGAGGGGAGAGAGAAAAAGAGAGAGAGAAAAATGCCGGCTCACCTCCATCTGCCGGTGGAAGCCACCCCGAGCCCCGTCGTCGTCGTGATTCCTGTCTCTTAAAGGGACGGTGGGGACAAAAAAACAAAAACAAGGTGAGGAGAGCCCGGCACTCACTGCTTTATATCTGCATCAGAAATTTTTCACTTCTGGAGACCAGGTACTTGGAAAATGCGCTGGGACACGCTTAGGTGGGTGTGGTCGAACTTAATTTTCTTTAAAGCCCGGAGCTGGTGGGAAAACAATTTTAAGCTCCGCATCTGGGAGCCCTTTGCCTCGGATTTTAGGGGTCGTGTAAAAGTGCCCTCTGGCTCTCTCTGCTGACATGGTCAAGTTGTGGGGCGGGGATGGTTTCAGGCTATTTCTTCTAATGTTGCCACCTGAGCAGCATCCCATTTGTTGATTTTTCTGAGCCGAAACCTAAGACCAGGAGGAAGGCCCTTGTGATTTGAGAGGTGGTATAAATAAGGATTCAGAGAGGTAGAGTTGCTTCTGCAGTTGTTGCTTGTGGAATTAGGCACAAGGAAAATGGGAATAAATTATCTCAGTATTTGGATAAAACCAAGATGCAAGGTAATATGCCAAATCAATGTAAGGGGTGGGGACCCTTTGCTTGCTGGTCAGAGAAGTAGCAACTTCCATTCATACTGCAACTTGTCTTCCACAGTGCAGGAATATGAAAAATATTGGAAGTACAGTATTTCTTGTTCTCAGCAGTTTTCCATTCCTTGCCATGCCAAGGTGACTCCTTATGTTTTCCATTCTCACCAGCAAAATTTCTCATCTTCTTACAGAAATGTGATCTCAGTCTGGTTTTTCTCAGTTATTCTGCCCCCCCTCCGCCGTTTTTGCCTGTTCTTTTGCATAAGAAAGGGCCAAGTTCTGTGAAGCTCAGTGCTCTTCCTGGGGCTTTTGGGCACCAATGATGAAAGACCGGTATTTGTTTCAGAGGTAAAGAAGGCCATAAAATGTCCAAGAAGTTGTATAAGATTTCTAAAAAATAAATGCAGAAAATATTATGAGGACAATAGAGGGAACTTCCCTCAATTTCTTTCTCAGAATAAGATGCTTCAACCCTGCCCTGGCACCTGCAGCATGCATAATACAGTTCTCGAAGGCTTGCTGCCAGCCTGTGGGGAGTTCTTCCAGGCCTTCCATTGCCAGACCAGGCGGAAATAAACAGTCGACACACGTTTGCTTTGGGTTAACAAGGGCCACAATTTATTAACAGTATTAAACTCAGGAAGAATAATGAGGGCCTGGAGCGTGCACTTTTGTGGTTGTTACTTAGTCTAGGTCCCTTTCCACAGGTAAATTTTCTGGCCTGTTTTACTGCTGCAGAGCGGATGCCAAGCTGTGGGCGTCAAAATCAAACACAGCCCTTTGAAAATGCTTTAATCGTGGCAATACTGGCCCTAGCTATTATTTATGGGCTGCCAGGCACTCTGACTTGTCGATTAAGGTCAACCTCATAATCACTGTTTTTCTGCGCTACCCGCCACCAAAGAGGCGCACTTTCCCCTCTTTACCCCAAACGGGAAATGCGTGTGGTGGCCCTCATATAAATCTGTGAGGAACAGATCCAAAACCTTGTCAGACAGGTGAATGCCATCCGACCGGAACAGGTCAGGAGTTCGTTGGGTGATCTCGGGATGCCAAATTACAGAGCCAAGCTCCGCATGAACTAAAAAACCCACCTGGTTGACTCCCTTCCGGTTGTGCATCTTTGGGGGAATGGAGCGGCCCCCACACCAACCTCGGAATCATGGCTGACCACATGATGATCGTCCGGGCGATGCTTCTTAAATTCCTCAGGTCATCAATGACCTGGAGGATGAGGGACTTGCCCGAATCGGGTCAAGTCATTTCCACCGGGTAGACCACAACAATGGCCGGGTGAGGGTCAGTGGCTCACTGGTGGCGGTTGGCAAAAATGCCCTCCATAGCATCCCCTGTCCCCTCCACACCAGATCGCCCACTGTCCCAGGCCGAGATCGCGGCCACGGACTGCCAGCAACTTGGCTGCCCAAAAACCTGTGGCAAACATGACCCACCCGTCCTCCCGGAGCCCCTGCAACGAAAGAACAGAGACAACTGGCCCGGTTTACTTCCATTATTTTTTGCCTAGAAAAATTCTTTATTTTAGAGCACTGACCCGCTCTATTAGCGGGTCCGGGTCAGCACTCCTTTTATTTATTTATTTATTTATTTATTTATTTATTTATTTATTTATTTATTTATTTATTTATTTCATATTGGTTTCCTTTTTTTTACTGCTGACCATGTGGCCAGCACTACAGCTGTAACATGGGCGGTCAGCTTTTTCTTTTTCTTTTTGCCGGCCATGGCTGGGTCCTGGCCGGGTCCGGTGCTCGTGGGTAGGTACTGGGCCTGCGCACCAAATTGGGTTCTTTTTTTTTCTTCTGATGGCTGTGGGCCGGGTCCGTGGCCTGTGGGCCGGGGCCGGTGCTTGCGGGCTGGTACCATGCCTGCATGCCAGATTGGTTTTTTTTTTTAGCCAGCTTTTTGAGGCACTGGTTTGGGGCCAGCACCTCTTTTTTTTTTCTCAAGTGCCCATTGTGCAGCCCCTGGGGCCAGGTGGGTGCTTCTCTTTTTTTAGTTTTTTCTTTATTTTAGATCACCGACCCAGCCACCTCTGGGGCTGGGTTGGCCCTCCTTTATTTTATTTCATTTCATTTCATTTTATTTTTTTACATCCAACCACATGGCCCGTGCTACAGCTGTAGCACATGCCGGTAGGTTTTTCCCTGCAGCCAGGAAGACCAAAGACCAGCACCAGGTAGGAGACATCACCGCCATTAACGAAATGAACCGAACCAAACCAATTTTTGTCAGTTCATTTCGTTTCATTCAAAATTCACTCTGGGGTTCATTATTTGTTTCATTAGGTAATGAAACGAATAATGAATAATGAAACTAAAATTTCATTTCGTGCCCATCTCTGTTAACAACTCCTTGAAGATCTCATATGCCTTAAAATCCCCTTTAGGGTGGCCATATGTCAGAAGGGGGTTGATTGCATATAATAACCACAACCAGTACTACAGCACCAGAGTTCATCTCCCCACGTAGATGCCAGAGGAAACATAGCAGTTCTCTAAGAAGTGTCTTGCCTTCTGAAACTTGGCAACCAGATGTCTCCTTCAGCATTTGTTATGAAGGTCACCCAGAAACCACATGTGTACATTTATATTTCACGGTTGATTTCATGACACAATCAGCACTTGGTGACTGCAGTATTGAGAAATAGTTTACACATGTAAATGGCTGCTAACCTCTACTCCCTCTCCTGCATGTTGGTCAGAGTCATATGGTTGATAGATGCTGATTGATTAAGAGTTTCTTCCCAAATCTGTTTATAATACTGGAAATCATACTGGGAAGGACAAACTTAGCAAACATTTATTAAGGCTACACTAGTGTCTATTTCATATGTGCCGAGAATCTGGCTATCGTTTACATATCAAATGAGTATTGCTTGTTTTAATGACTTTCAAACTGCATATGAGTAATTAGTGCTTGCTGAGCATGAACAGGGAAAAAAACTGTGTTAAATGTGATCCCAGGAAAATTGCCTTCTAAGTTCAACAATTGTGGCAAAAAGGAACATTCACGTAGGCCTGGTTTTAATATTTTGAAAAGCTATCTTTTTTTAAAAAGGCATTTTGGCTTATCCGATGCTGGAACCCCTTTGCCCTCCTGGGGAAAATAGTGCAAGAGGCGCTATAGCCCAAACATTGTGAGGTGTGTGAGAACCCTATTGAGCAGGGCCTCCCTGCCCACACGGCCTCTTTGTCTCTCCTAGCCAGCAGTAACCCACCTGCCCGCCACCTTTAGAAAGCTAGTGTGGCATAACGTGGTCACCGTACGTGACCAAATAGGAATTTTTGCCTCCCTCCCAGATATTGGCTGAGGATGGGCAAGGATTTTTCGCCTGTGCCATACTGGCACAGGTGGTTTGGCACTGGTCACACTGGTGGGTAGTTCAGGGAACGGAAGCATATGGTGAGTTCCAAAACAGTTAACAAGTTATGCCCCTCCAACCCCATGGCTCGGCAGATCCCATGATCACAGAGCTGGGGCAAGGAGGCCTTCATAACCCTCCCAGGGCTGGGACTGGCCAAGTGACCCCCCCCACTGGGAGGGGTGAATGGTATATCTTTGGTCAGCCAAGGGGGTGTTGTTCTGGGCTGGCACCCCCATTGGGCTGCAGAACTCTCCCACCTTGATGACGGCATTGGGCAAGGTCTCCCGGAGACCTCAGGGCCAATGGTTCCCCACATTACAAGAGCCCTCTCTCTATGGATATGCATTATATTCAAATGCATACACATAGTAACTGCTTTCCGACTTTCAACCCAGTAAGTTGACTCACCTATTTATTTCACCCTGGGAGGGTGAGGAAAGATTGAATGAGAGAATGAAGTAGAGATTGAACTACTTCATGAAGTCTATTTATGTGACGAAACCAGTATCACAAATACACTTACAGAGCTATTTTGCTGGGGAATGCAAGACTCCTATGGCTATATTTCTCACAAGAATTAAATGGCATGTTATTAGGGAGGAAATAGAGATGTGAATATAGCATTTTAATGTCCTTCCATGCTAATAAATAATAGCTACAATACTCTGTGTGGCTCCAAGAATCAGGCACCAAAGAAAAGGAGAGAATGAAAAGAATAAAGCTGTAATTCTCTTCACTCTTGTGAATTATGGTCTTTACGGTGACCGACATCAGTTCGAGACACACTCTCTGTCTCCTAAGTATACCTTTTGAAGATGAGTAAACCAAGTGATCTCATTCTGTAAGCTAAATATTACCAGAAAGATTGACAGTTCATTTTGCACTCTGGCACTCTCTTCACTTGCACTGTCTCTGTCTGAGGCTCTGTCAGAGAAAGATGTTTACATCCCTTGCCAGCAAAATATGATTATGGGATTTCTTTGGCAGCATGTGTAGACAACAATGCATTCCCCAGTGCTACTGGACCTGCTTCCAAATCCATACCACTTGTTTGATAACGACAAAAGTGTAATTAAGAAAGGAAAATTGAGAGCTTTGCCACAGGACACCAAAACCTTCTTGCTGTTTTTTTTTTTCCCTAATTCCTAATTACAACCCTCCCCCACGGTGCTGTACAAATGAGTAGCATATTGAAATCTGCTAGGTAAAGCCACAACCACTTCTGGTTTTGTCAATTTCCTTGTCAAAGGCATGAAATTATCTTCTTCATATTCAAATTGCTAAGTTACTATATAGGTAAGGTGATGATTTGCTTACTCTTTTAATATTTATAACCATGTTAATTCCTATCCATTAGCTTTGATGAGACTTTAATGAAGAAGCATAATGGAAGCCTTACAGGGAGGCTGGTATCTCAATTTAATATGGAGTTAACAGGTATGTCAGTGTGTTGGCTGGATAGCTCAGTGAGTTAGGCATCTGGCTTAGAAGCCAGAAGTTGGGAGTTCAGTTCCCCAATGTGCATCCCAGAAAAGCCAGCCAATGTGGCCTTGGGCAAGCTGCACACTCCTAGAGCATCCCCCAGAAGAGGGAGGCATGTCTATCTTCTTCTGAAACTGCAGGGAGCAGGGTTTGACTCAGAGTGGCACAGGCACTCTGTTGACCAGAGAGACTGACAAAAAAAATCTTACTTCACTTGACCCACAATTTCCTTGGGCCATTTTCAAAATGCCCCATTCGTTCTTAACCTTTGTTTTGTGCATTATAATAAGGGCCTCTGTTTTAGTTCCACTGGGTTTGATTCATCACTTTTTAAATATGCAAAAGCAAGAATGAGACTCTTTCTTTTGGGAGAGGACAAATTAGCCATGAACAATCTGATTTATCTTCATTTTCTGTCCTCCATGGGATACAAGGCTTAAGGGAAGAGCCAATAATCAGCTTGGCAACCATGATGCTTTGATCTAATCAGTTCACTTTGCTTTCCCATTTAAACCTAATTGCGCTTTCACAACAACAGCTAAGGGGAGAAAATCCATCACTTGCCCCAGAAAACTACATGAAATGGCATTCATTAGAATTGTATTTGTTTTCTCTTGGCAACTAAATAATAGAGTGTGTACATTAAGCATTAAGGATTTTGTTCATGGCCTGTAGTTTCTACTAGCTATGATGAAACCTGTTGAGAGGACAAAGGATTTCATTATTGGACAGGAGAGGGGGTATTAAACACATTCTTTTGCCACATTTTTTTAATATTCTGGGATCAGCTGACAAAAGAATCCCTTTATTTCAGGTATAGAAATACAGTAATATCTTAACATGACATCAGGCTATGAATGCTATTATTGCTACTTGCTCATAAGAACAAAATTATTTTAGCCACTTAAAGCAACTTACTGAATGAAGTGTAAAATTGGAAAAAGCAGGATGAAGAAGCATAGTCTCATACAGCTAACAAGGATAAAATGGAAAGGAAGTGGAAGCTGAAATCAGTTCCATACTGAGGAGAGGCCTTTCACAGTTCAGTTCAGTGTGGCAGGTAGTAATCTCCTCCTAAGTGTAGAGAATCAAAGTTCTTCCTATCTGCCTGAATTCCTATTTGAGAGACATTTTTATGAGAACTGCCATCTTATTCCATAACATCATAGGGCCTTTGAGGGGGGAAATGGCAGCCACTAGAGATGTTCATGCCACGGTTGGTTCAGTTATGAAAATAAATAACAACATTGTCTGTGTGCTTGTGCGTGTCCCCACACATGAGTATGTGGGACACACACACACACACACACACACACACACACACACAGAGAGAGAGAGAGAGAGAGAGAGAGAGAGAGAGAGAGAGAGAGAGAGAGAGAGAGAGAGAGAGAGAGAGAGAGAATTTAAAGAGATTTCTCTAGTCCAGTGTTTTTCAACCTTTTTTGGGCAAAGGCACACTTGTTTCATGAAAAAAATCACGAGGCACACCACCATTAGAAAATGTTAAAAAATTTAACTCTGTGCCTATATCAGTCTCAAAAAGGTTCGCCATTGCTGGTGTAGGGAGAAGCAGGACAGAGGGGCCACAGATTGAGGCAGCCCACTCTCTAGCACCCAGTTCCCACTTACCTGTGTTGTTTTTTTAAAGATATTTTGCCCTGCATGGACTTCTGTGTTCAGTGGAGACCTGAGAAGGGGCACTGACTCTCCAGGAACACAAATAAGACCCAAAAGCCCATCTTGCTCTCCACACTGTGGCCAAGGCAGATGCCTTCAGCAAGTCCAGTGACAGGAGGGGAGGAGGATGAAGGAAGGCAGGAAGGAAAGAAGGCAGAAAGTGTTCTGCTTGTATACCGCCCCATACTACTTCAAGGAGTCTCTGGGCGGTTTACAGTTTTAATTACAGTAGGCAGGCTGCTAGACATACACATATGCAGGCTAGAAATGAGCACGTTTCTATGAAGAGGGGAAAGGGTACGAATGGAAAGAGAGAGGTGGGGGGGAGAAAGAAAAGACAGAGAGAGAGAAGAGGGTGACCCAAGACAGAAAGAAAGGGGCAAGACTTCAAGGAACCCATCGCGGGGCCCCTCAGAGACGGCTCTTCCCCTCCTGGACCCTAAAGGCCGGCCATCCGGCCGTCCAGCCGTGCCAGTAGCCCCCCGCCCACCCACCCGCCTCCTCAGCCCAGGCCCGGCGGAGGCCTCCTCCATCCCCTCCTTCTCGCAGCCCTGCCGCGGTGCTCGCGGGGCAGCCGGGCGCCCCTCCTCCCCTTCCCCTCACCTGGTGGTTTGTTCTGGGCTGGGGCTCCCGGGCCGGCTCATGTTGGCGGGCGGGCTGTCGGGTGGCTCAGTCCATTGGTAGCTCCCAGGAAAGGGGTGGTGGTGGTCCAGGGTAAAAAAAGGAGGGGGGAGGGAAGCGAGCGAGTCGCGGCGGCAGCGGCAGGCACAGGGCAAACACTAAGAGAATGAGCGGGGACAGGTCCGGCCGGGGAGGAAGTGACGCCAGTGCCGCAGGCCTCGGGGGGAGGAGCCAAGCTGGCCATTGTATGCTATTTATAGCGCCTCCCAGCTGTGGGCCGCCCGCCGGCCCTGGGTTGAATTTCTTTAGAATTTTTCAATTTTTCCCACGGCACACCAGGCAGCATCTCACGGCACACTAGTGTGCCACGGAACAGTGGTTGAAAAACGCTGCTCTAGTCCACTGGAATATACTCAACATAATCTTACTGGATTTTTTAAATAAAATCTTGGTTGTTCTCCATTGTGGCCTTCATGAAGCCACACTGTCAGATATTAGTTAGTGAAATACATGTATTAGACAGGATGTTCTATATGTATTTGATATGTATTTAATTGATTTAAAGATGGAGTCTGTAAAAAGTGCAAAGTTACAGTGACTCAATGTATAGTGTTTTCTAATGGAGTACAGATGTTAAGAATTAACATTATGAATTTTGGCTGATGCAAGAGGCTGGAATAACTATGAGGTAATGTCATTTATGATTGGACAGACACGTGTATAAAATGTTCTGTAAATCATTGTTCATTGGGCCTTCCATGAGTAAGGCACCCACTTTGTTTCTCTGTCATATATTTCGTCTATGTAATGTATGCTATTATGCTGTTATGCTGTTGAATTTTGTATCAATGTACGAATGTGATTTTTCCCTCTATGCTTTGTTGAACTTTGTAGAAGTTCTGTGATGCTGTGATATATTTTTGTACAGTTTGGAATATAGTTATTTGATTTTAAGAAAACTCTGTCTCTGGCTAATAATTTATTCAATAAGTATTGCTTCTGCTGGCTGATCAAATAGCACATACTCTGACACACACAAATGGGTTTCCCAACATGGATGCATGAGGCACAGACTTCCCTAGTAACAGGAAAATTTGTTAGTCTCCTCCCCTTCACACTGGACATGTGCAAGGGCTTCCTGCCCAAACGCCTCAGTTCCCTCTTACTGCTGCGCTAAGAGATAATGCGTCATTAGTCTCTGTGATTAGTCTGCATTTTTCTTGCAACTTGAGTCTCTTTCAATCATTTATGCCATTTTTGCCACCTTTCAAATACTGTGCATCCTGCAAAGGGAAGATTCCACACTCAGATGGTCAGCTAGAGTGCCTTTATTGCCTGGGAGAGTCCCATCAACCAGATTCCTGCAATATCTGTAAGAACTTTGGTACTCAGGCCTTAAAAAATCACTTTTGTTTGAACTCCTATCTTCTTGAAAAGTCTCTTCAAGCCCACAGATATGGAGAAAAAATCATCCTGTCCACCTGCTTCTTCCACAAAAAATAAAAAAGGTTTCAAAGCCTTCATTGGTGTATATATATAAAAAAAAAAGCCAGAAAAGAAACTTCCAGTCCTTGATCGTCCAGAAAATTCTTCTGTGTCCATGGATGATCTGTGTCTGGAGAAGTGACCATGGGGTCACCTCTCCAGATATTTCACCGTCCCCAAAAAGGATGGAGGTCTCCATTCAATTTGGACTTCAGACTGTTAAATTTGCATTTCAACATTCTGAAGTTTTGCATGGTAACCTTGGAGAAGATAATCCCCTTTCTTCATCAGGGTTGGATTGGTTTGGGGTTGTGGCTCTAAAAGATGCTTACTTCCATGTCTCCCTATTCATTGATGGTTCCTTTTTTGCAGTAGGCAACAACATCTACCAATATTCCACCCTGCCATTTGGTTTGGTAACAGCACCCAGAGTGTTTACCAAATGCAGGGCTCCAGTTGCTGCTTACTTAAGGACACAAGGTGTCATCTTATTTCCTTACTTGGATGACTGGCTTGTTATGTTGCAGACCAAGGAGCAAGCCGAAAGAGACATAAGCTTCATTCTTCAAACTCATTCAAATTTGGACCTGCAAGTCAGCAAGGAAAAATCCCTTCCATCACCCTCTCAATTGATGTCTTACATAGGAGCAATCCCAGATTCCTTGAAAGCCCTGGCTTTTCCACCCATTGAGATGATCAACAGTATCCATGCTCTGCTGCCATTGTTCCGCACAGGCACCTCTGTCCCACTGGTGATGGTTCAAAGCCTTCCTGGGCACATGGCTTCTTTGACATCTGTCATTTCATCATGCATTTTCATGGGTAAGTTGATTCAAATCATGCCGCTTTTCATGAAGGAAGTGCAAATGTGTTATTACAATATTTTTTGACCGAGTGGGTAGCCTTTGGTTCAGGAAGGTTATGTCCCAGATACATTCAGACGATGTCAAAGACAATTTTAAACTTCCTCTATATCAAAGTACGTGCATACATGCACACTCTTTGCAAAGTGAATATTTGCCTCTGAAAAGGTGGAATTGGAACTCCAAGGCACTTAAAGAACCTTGGTTTTCCACCTACAGATACACAACTAAACATTTCTGGAAGGGAGAGGAGATGCAACAAGCATAACAAGTAGATGGGTGACAATTTAAAGACTAACAAGTTCATAGAAGACTGGATTGAAGTGGGCTGCTGTCCATGAAAACATATGCCACATAAAATGTACCTTCTCTTTATTAAGGTACCACAAGAGCTTTTGCAGCTAGCATGGTTATGTATCCCTGTCCAAAGGATCAATTCTGACCAATCATTGTCCATGCTGGTGTTCATGCCTTTCTAATTCCAGGAAGCAGCACTCCCACAAATGAAGAAACACAAATGATGTGATCTGGGATGGAGGACCACCATCATGCCTTTAATTTCAGTGATGCAGTAGACCTTCAATGGAGGACTGAGCATACCAAATTGCTGAAACACATTATTTCAAGAGTAGGCACCAGCTACTTTAATGTAATATTTATGCTTCAGCCAAGAAGGGAGCAATAGTCAGCCAGCATGTACTGACTTTTATACAAAAATGCTGTATAACAGACATTTGTACACTGTTCCATGAATGTCATGTCACCTACTTAACAGAAGCTATCAGCATATTTTTTAAAAAACCTTACGGAGCATCCTAAAACCTTTTGTTGTAAGAGTAGCCTAACTTATTAAGATGCTAACTTGCTGTTCAGATAACTTAGCAAGTATCATATCCTTAGACTCACAGATACTAAATAGAGATGGGCATGAAAAGCCAAAATGGCATTTAATTTCATTTTTCATTTTTAAAATTGTTTTGAGGTCGTTAACGGGCCAGTTCTGCACATTATTTATTTATTTATTTATTTCTTATCATGCTGACCAACTGGACTGTGGGCTGGGTCAGCACTTTAAAAAATTGTTTTTACTTTTTACTTATCGCAGGCTCAGTCAGTGCATTTTTTATATTTTTATTTATTTAGTTTTCTTATAATGCCAATCAGCTGGCCCATGAGCCGGGTCAATGCGGTTTTTTTTATTTCTTTATTTTTTTACTTATTGCACCAACCAGCTGGCCCACAGGACAGTTTATCATCATCATCATCATCATCATCATCATCATCATCATCATCATCATCATCATCATCATCATCATCATCACACTGACCAGCTGGCCCACAGGCTGCATAATTTTTAAAATTATTTTTTATTTTTTCCTTATCGTGCCGACCAGCTGGCCCATGGACTGGGTCAGCACATTTATTTATTTATTTATTTATTTATTTATTTATTTATTTATTTATTTATCTCATCGTGCCAACAAGCTGGCCTGCAGGCTGGGTCAGCATGTTGTTTTATTTTTTTAATTTTTATTTTTACTTATGCACCGACCAGGACGGCACATTTTTAAAAATTATTATTATTATTTTATCCCCCACCCAATCGCACCTGATCAGATGGGGGAAAGGGTGGTCTTTTAAAACCTTTTTTCCCACCAAAGCGCCACGCTACAGCTGATCAGCAGTGGCTTTGGCAGGGAAAAAAGCATGTAGCTTCCCCCATTTTGGTGTGTGTGGGGACTGCTGGCTTCCCCCCCCCATAGGAATGCATTGCTTCAATGCATTCCTATGGGAAAATGAAAAATGAAGTCAATGAAATGGAAATTTTCATTTTGTTTTGTTTTGCTTTGCTTTGCTTTGCTTTTGATGGGTCTGTCGTTATTTGTCTCATTCCATAACGAAACAAATAATGAATAATGAAACAAATTAAAAATTTATTTCGTGCCCATCTCTAATACTGAACAATTATCACCCAGTATCAAATATCCCATTCTTGGGACTTCTTGGGGGAAGTCCTAGAGCAGGTTGTGGCCTCACAGCTCCAGAGGTTTCTGGATGAGGTAAACTACCTGGTACTTTTGTCAAGGCTAGTATGCAAGTTACATCCATTTCTTGAGAAACCAGCTCTGGCCATAGTGACACATGCCCTAGTGACATCCCAGCTGGACTACTATAATGCGCTCTACGTGGGGCTACCAACGAAAAGTCTCAGGAAACTTCAACAGGTCCAAAATGCAGCAGCCAGATTGCTGACTGAGGAGAGATACAGAGATCACATTACACCCCTATTAAAGCAGCCCCATTGCCTGCCAATCAGCTTCGGGCACAATTCAAGGTGCTGACCTTGACCTACAAAGCACTGTACAACCTGAGTACAAGATACCCCAAAGATTGAATCTCACAGTATGAATTGACTCGGGTGTTAAGATCATCTGGAGAGGCCTTTCTCTCCATCCCACCACCATCACAGGTACATCATGTGGGGACATGAAAGGGCCTTCTCGGCTATGGTGCCCAGACTCTGGAACTCCCTTCCACTAGACAGGAAGGTCACAATGCCCTAATTCAGACACAAGCAATCAAAGCTCATTTAGGAATGCAGGAGCAGATAGACACACAATCCTAGTAATGAAAACAAGCAAATAAACCTTAGCAAACTCCTAGCAAACTAAGGAGAAAAAGAAACAAAAAGAATTCTTATGTGCAAATCCTAGAATCCAAAATTGTTCTTGTGACTGGAAATCCCAGAAAAGCCCTTGGGCGAGACAACTTCACAGGGTTGAAAACTTGGGCCACACTTCATTGGTTATTTACATATCATCACTTCTAGCCCAGAGGGAGCTACCTGGTGCAAGGAACCATTGGAACCAGAAAGTCACCTTGGGACCTTTCCCAACAGCATTGTCAAGGTAGGTGTTCCCTAGGCTCATGGGGGGAACATCCCTGTGTGGCACCCCCTCAGCCAGCCAAAGCTATGAGGTCCCCCTCCTGGATGTGAGGGTGCCATCAGTGGCATTTCCCTGCCCGAGTGGGTTTCCAAAGCCTTCTCACCCAAAGACTATGATCTTAGGATCCAAAGTGCCCTGGGGTTGGATGAGCATAACTTGATGACCAATTGGGACTCACTAAATGCTTCCGTTCCCCACACTACCCACCAGTGTAGCCGATCCAACCCAAACCCATGCCAGTATAGGATAGGTGAAAAATCCCTGCCCTCCCTCAGTCAATCTGGGGAGCAGGGTAAAATTCCTATCTGGCCCCCAAAGGCATCCACATTGAGACACACTAGCATTGAAACAAGGCAGCTGGCAGGTGGGTCGCTGCATGTTCCGAAAGAGGTTGAGGGGATGGGTGAAGCCCCATTATATAGGGCTTCACCCAGCTCCTGGCCTCACAAGGCCTGTGAAGCGCACATCTCGTGCCACTTCACCCGGGGGGGGGGCAATACAGCCCCGGCACCAGACAATGTCAATGATGTTGCTCGTCTATATCCATCTTTGATGGCACCATGTGCATCTATTACTTCCCCTTCCCCCTTCCCTTTTCTTGCCTAAAATTGTTTAGCATGTGCTATTGTTATTGCCATTCATAATTAACAGGCACATTCAATTAAAATTTAGATACATGTTTTAACCAAAAACCTTATTGGTGGTTGTTATTGGTGTAATGTATTCTCAAAGGCTTATTGGTGTAGTTGCTACCAGTACTGTTGTTGTTGTTGCTGCTGCTGCTGCTGCTGCTGCTGCTGCTGCTGCTGCTGCTGCTGCTGCTGCTGCTACTACTACTACTACTACTACTACTACATTTTTAACCCCACAAGTTCCTGATTATACCAGAGCGGTATTTGTAAGGTGCCATTCCATCCTATAGGTATTCAGGGGCTATTTGCCTTCCTCTGCCATTGTGACAGGCACCACAGTATTTTGGCATTCCTCTAAATGCAGTGCAAAGGCTGCAAATTTCTAAAATGAGTGGTGATGAAAGGGCAATTCAGTCAAAATGGCAGTCATTTATTTGCAGGTTTGAACTCAGTCATTAGTCTAGCAGTACTTTAAAAGCTGCATGGTATCATCCTTGCACAGAGGTAGCAATTTCAGTGCAGGCTACAGACTGATAGCTGGAGAATATGAGATTGTGGGTAGAGGGACAGGAGGAACTGTCATGCACATGACTGACTGGGGAAAAATACAGACCTTAAGGCAAATCCCTAAGAAAAGATTGTGCAGATCAGCCTAGGATGACCTCAGCACAACATATACTCACATTTTATGGCAACAAGAGAGACAGCAGATAGCTCTTGATTGGTTGTTTGGTTGGTCTGTGGGTGTGAGACAAATGCAAGTGAACCAGAAAGAAAAGAATACGTGAAACCCAGTTTTCCTTTATGCATCACACTCTGTGTTTGTATTTTTTATAAGAAAACTGCAGACCTGGCCTTATCTGAGAGCAAGGCCAGCTGAACACAATAGGTCTTATATCTGAGTAGGCATACTAAGCTTGCAGTACCAACCTATTTATTTTTATTTATTTATTTTTGCAATTATATACCGCTCCCATTTCCCAAAGGAACTCTGGGCGGTTCACACAAAAGTTTAAAAACTAACATCAATAAAAACAATATAAAATAGGACTGGGCAAGAGGCAAAAAATAAATCACCATGAAAAAACAAAACAAAACATAACATAACATAACCTGGTACCACATTAGCAATCGCCAAAGGCATCCCTGAAGAGCCAGGTTTTACGGGCTTTCCTAAAGGAAGTCAGTGAGGGAGCCTGGCGTATCTTACCGGGTAGCTTGTTCCAAAGTGATGGACCAGCCACCGAGAAGGCCCGTTTCCGAGTTACTACTCTACGGGCCTCTCTGGGAGTGGCCACCCAGAGAGAGAAAGCCATTGAGGAATGGATGGGTCGGGCCACCTCTGATCGTAGGGAGATACGCTCTGCCAGATAATCAGGACCCAGGCCATGGAGGGTTTTGTAAACCAAAACCAACACCTTGAATCTTATTTGGGAGGCAACAGGTAACCAAGGAAGGCGGGCCAGAATGGGGGTGATGTGGTCAAACCTGCCTGCACCAACCACCAACCTGGTCGCCGCATTCTGCACCCGCTGAATGTAGTAATGCCCTTTACGGAACCTTATATATAGCATGAGAACTATATAGCATGAGAAAAGTTCTGGGTAAACTCATCACACTGCTTCTGTTTCATCTGCACCTTTACAGATCACCACCATCTGTAAAGGTTCCTCTAGTCAGTTGTAGTATGCAGTATAGGCTGCCTGTTGTGAAGCATTCCCAGCATTCCCTGCACTGACAATGCACCAGAACTTGATCCATTTTTCTTATGAGTGCCCCTTTAAGCATGTTAAATGCTCCTAGATCCTTGTGACATAGCATTTTAGCTGTAGAAGTCCGTTAATCAATTCATTGTTGTCAAAGGTGAGAGATTTTTAGTGACCCTCTGTTTGCTGTGGTTTTATCTTTTTCTTTTTCTTTACATATCAGTGTTTTTAGATCTGCTGATTTGATGCTAAGTTTGCCAGTTTTAAACTGCAGCCTAGTACACACTAACCTGTGAATCAGCTGTGCAGAATGCAGTAGAAATTCTTCTGAGTAAAAATGCACATCATTGCACTATACATTAATGTGGTCAGACTATTGAACCAGACCTTGTGAGAATCATCTCTAGATTCTAGAACCCGCTGTGATATGAGAAAGGTGATACCTTCCAAATAATTTTCTTTTCAATCAAGGAAATTCCAGGATGAAATATCAAATTGTTAAACCTCAATGTATAGAATTTTTATCTTCTTCTTTAATTTAACTCCTATAATTTCACCCGGAAAACTAGTACTCTCACACCATGGTGAAATGTCTATGCACAACTAACTGTATGTTGCTAAGACTTTGAACAAGCCTTCCTTAACTTTGCATCTTCCAGATATGCCAGATTCCAACCTTCATATTCCCCTTTCTTACACTCCCCCAGACTTATTCCATCATCTCCTGCCAGGAATAACACCTGGTTGGGGAGGTGGTGCTTTGGAATTTTACCTTGCCTTTGATTCCTCCTTCAGCAAATCTTTCCTTTGGAATTAAGAGGGTAGAAATTGAAACTGAATAAAGGTATGTTTCCCCCCACCCCATGGTTTCCATTAGCATTAGGGATGGGCACAAAATGGAAAAATTGAGATTCGTGTCATTTGATTTTGTTTCCCCATGATTCGTTTTGTTTTGTTAGGGCCTTTTTACACGACCCCTAAGATCCGCTGGCTACTTAAATTCAGACCAGAGATCTTAGGGGTTCCTCGCTCTTCCTCTGTCCCCACCCCCTCCGCACTTCCTGGTTTCTGGCTGCCTGAGGGAGGGAGAAAAAAGAAAGAAAAGCATGCCGGTTACCTCCGTTTTGTTCCGGGCAGCATTCAGATCTCTTAAAGGAGCGGGGCGCAAAAAAAAGAACAAACAGAAGCCAGGAGAGCCCCGCACTCACTATCCTTCACCGGATCAAAAATTTGTCACATCCAAAAAGCAGGTACAAGAAAACTGCTGTTTGGTCGCACTAAGTGGGCGGGGTCGCACTTAATTGTCTGCAAAGTCCGGAGCTGGTGGGTAAACATTTTTAAGGTCCAGACCTTGCAGCCATTTGCGGCGGAGCTTAGGGGTCGTGTATAAACGCCCTTAGAAACATTGTTTTTAAAAATGTACAAAATGAACCAGTAATTAACCAATTCATTACTCTATAAAATGGGTCCCCTGGGGCCTAGAGGCACCAAATTTGGTGGGTACCTTCATTGGCCTCTCAGGGGGCTGAGTTATAAAACTTCAAAGGGAATGCCTCCAGGAAAAAAACATTTAGAATTGCAATGTTATATGCTTGAAAATAGGGATCCCAGGCAGCTAGCAGCGTGGAGCTTACAGTGGCACTTCATCAAGCTCTCCCCTTGAAACACCCCCAATTTGAAAATGTTTAGGGTACAGGGAACAGAGTTATTGAGCTCCAAAGGGGCTAAAGGGAACTTAATGGAAAGAGTTTGGCTGAGGGGAAGCTGTCAATTAACCCTATAATTGGTAAAGCCTGCTGAAAACACTCCTTCCTTCCATTAAGCATAAGTACCCCCCACCTCCTTTGGAGCTTAATATCTCTGTCCCCAGAAACCCTAACTCCTCCAAATTTCAATGGATCCCCTAAAATCGCTTGGGGAAGCTAAGCTTGCCATTTGAGTGCCTGAGATCAGCAATTTTTCATTGAAAATTTTGAAATCATATCAGGCATACAAATGGCAGAGTTCTCTTCCCCAAGCGATTTTAGGGGATCCCTTGAAATTTGGAAAAGTTGGGGTTTCTGGAGGCAGATATTAAGCTTCAAAGGAGATGGGGGTGCTTATTTTAAAGAAATTGGACTTGTTTAAAACAGACAGCGGTCCTAGTTTCAGGCCAACTAGCTTTGAAACACAACCAGACTCAATTCTGAGTGAAAAATAGCCTCTCACTTATTCAGCTCACAGATGTGGCAAGCAGGCATTCAGATACTTGAACAAAGGGATTGGGGGCTTACTCCTACAGGTGGATCAGCACAACCTTTTAAACCTGTAAAAATATGATCATCATTTTTCCACAGCTGCTTGAAGTGCCTCACAGTAGTTATAACTAGGACATAATTTCCTCTCACACTAAGTGGGTTTTACAGGTGGTAGTACAATGTTGGAGCCAGGCATCCTTCCTTCCATGCTTCCTTAATATTGTTATGACCCATTGTACCAATATTTTATTGACATTTAATCCTGAAATTTTGTGTCATATGTTCAGAGTCTCAAGGGCTATATTTTTGCAAGTGTCTCTTTTTCTGTAACAAAATAACATGAACCAAAATAAAAGGGAAGGGAAACTAGAATTCTAAGCTGGATCATGAGAAATACTTCTCTTTGAGCATCATTTTAAAAATTACTATAAATTATAAATTTAATAATAGTCTAATGGAACGTGTGTGTCTCCATTTTGACCTACAGAAATATGGGGGGGCTTGATCTTGAAAATATATCCTACATGGTTTAAAAATAGACTCTTCAAACATTTTCTGCCTTTCTGTCTTCTCTGAGGGATGAATGAAATATACAAATGCAAATGGCTGTGTAGGATTGTTTGCAACAGCTGCAGGGACAGTTGCCAACTCTGATTAGATGTTCAGAAAGCCGAAAACATCAGTGGGCCTAATGCACATTAGAATTAATCTTCATTGTTGCTGCAACAGACAATGTTGTGAAATGTATAAAATACAATCTGGTTTTCTTGGTCATTTTACCACCTGCTGTTGTGAGAGCTGAGCAGGTGAATGCTACCTCCTATGTGGCTTGCTTGACAATGTAGCTATATTGCATGAATAATTTCCAACCCCCTTCCCAAGATTTCTACTAGAAATCTCACAGATGTATATGCTTGCCGAGAGGTTTAACTCTTTTGATCAGCAAAATACCTTGTTTCTTGGGAAACAGAACATAACCCACATTTAAGGCCCCACATCTCATCATCTCACACTCTATAGCATTAAGCAGAAGTGTGCATTTAATTTTTTTATCAATGTTTTAAAACCCAGCAATGATAACATCCTAAATAAGGAAACCATTATCAACCACAAATACAAATATCAGGTGAAAGTAGGGACAGATGAAGAAGAGAAAAACCAGTTTCAACCCCCACATAACAGGATGGTCCGTCAAGCCCAGAATAATCTTCAGCCCCGGTGAAGACTGGTGAAACAAATGTCCTAAGGATAGCAAAGGTGCCCCAGGTTTTAGTATAAACTTTGAGAAAACGTTCTAAGATGTATGGATATACACTGTGTGAAGAGGGGACATGGTCGTCACCACCATGCAAACAGTTCTGCTTCTAGGACTGACACTGGATTGCTCATGCATTTGTTGGCTGGGGTTAGAGATGGGCACGAAACTACCATCATTTCGTTACCGTTCTCCGTTATTCGTTCTGTTATGTAACAGTATGAATAACGACCGTTGTGATGGGGCAGGCTCAAACTGAACTGAACCAAGAAAATTTTCTTTGGTTATGTTCGTTTCTGTTACTGGCGTCGCGCCGCTCGCGCAATGAAAAATGGAGCAGCGGAGGGCGGCGAGAGGGGGCTGGGATCCTGCCTCCACGCGCAGAGGTGGGATCCCAGCCCCCTGTCCAGCCATCTCCAATTGGTGAATGACAGCCCACTGGGCTGTCATTCAACAAGTGGAGGGCAGCAAGAGGGGCCTGGGCCTGGCAGAGCCTCTTTGCCCCCTCCCCGCTGGAGCCAACGCGAGACTTTGCTGGTCTCATGAGAAGAGGTGGGATCCGAGCCCTTATGAGGGCTGGGCTCCAGGATCTCGGCCTCTTCGTCGGCACTCAGCAGGCTTTGGAGGGGAGGATGTTGGAGCTCAGCTGCGCCCGGTGCCATCTTGGCCACATGGCGAAGCGGCGACGGTGCAGCTGGCTCAGAAGCAGGAGTGGAGGGCGTTGTTGGAGCATGGGGTAATGCAGCGGCACCCCCCACAGGTTTCCTGGGTCTAGGCCCAGGGAGGGGGGTGCAGGGCGGTGGTCTGCTTGGGCGGCGGCTCCCAGGGAGGAGTGCTTCCCGGGGAGAAGGGCCCCAGTTAGGACGGCACTGCGTGGGGCTCCGGGGTAGTGACCTGATGGGGGTGGTGGACGGATCGGCGGATCAGCCCTTGGGGAGGGGTCCCAAGGAGGGCAGCGCTCAGCGGTGCTCTGGGGGTGGCGGCCTGTTGGGGGTGGTGACTGGAGCAGTGCCCAGCTCCAGAAGGGCTCCCATGGCCCCGGGATCGCTCTCCCCACAGGCTTGCCACCGGCTCTGGCGGCGCCCAGCCCTGGGAGGCTCCCCGTGGCTGCGGGACGGCTCTCCCAGGAGGCTTGCCCCGGCCCTGGGAGGGCTCCCTGCAGCCGCGGGAACACTCTCCCGGCCCACATGCCTCCATCTCCTGTGGCGCCCGGCCCTGGGAGGGCTCCCTGCGGCCACAGCTTGCTGCACCCAAAAAACAAAGAAATGGAAACGAAGCGGGGCCTGAAAAACAGAAACAGAATGAAGCAGTCCCCAGGGCCTGAATAATGAACACAAAATGCCATTTTGGCATTTCGTGCTCATCTCTAGCTGGGATACATATCTGGATTGGAAGGGAGACCAGTGCTAGTCCATCTTGAAACAAGGAAGACACTTGGCTCCCCAATGGCAGTGGTATGCAGTTCCTCTCCAATCCCATTACTACCAGAAACCCTTTTATGGGAGATATTACAAAGTAGCATTTCAGAGGAAAAGGTGTCTTTGAACATGTCCAAGCATTTGTGTAAAAGCACCTGTACAGTGGGGGCCCAAAGTAAGGCTGCTTGTTTGCTCTTTTCCCACTATGACTTTTAATTCCAGTAGATAAACTATCACATTCCATTATTCTCCCAGTGCTAATACCTACTATGCCATCATGTTGCGGTTCTCTACCTAATCCAACCTCATTCCATGGGGATGAGGTTTTCTGAACCAGATGCCACTCAGCTCCTGTCAGCTTTTCCCCAAGATTCAGTTTAAAAGCTGCTCTGGCACCTTTTTTATATTACGCACTAGCAATCTGGTTCCATCATTATTCAAGTGAAGCCCATCCAGCTTGTTCCAAAACGTTCCTCAGTGCCTAATGGATCTATACCCCTCCCTCTGGCACCACCTTCCCATTGAGACCCCTGAGCTATGTGTGCCTAGCTGGTCCTACTCGTGGAACAGGTAGCACTTCTGATAATGCTACCTTTGAGGTCATGGCTTTTAGCTTCCTCCTTAGTAACCTAAATTTGTCCTCCAGGACCATGCGGCAACGTTTGCTAACATCATTGGGGCTGACATGCACCACCACCATTGCTACCTGGTCTCTGGCACTCTCTACCAGCCTATCTATACAAGAGGTGATGTCCGCAACCTTTGTACCAGACAGGCAAGTCACCATGCGGTCCTCACATCTGTCACAGACACCCCTGCTCTATGTTCCTGACAATCAAATTGCCCACTACCAGAAGCCCCCTTCCCACCTCCCCTCAAGGAGTATCCTCAATATGACTGGATACTGGCCTGTCTCCTGAAGAAGGGGTTCCTACTAGGGCAGGCATGTCCAAACTTTGGCCCTCCTGATGTTTTGGACCACAATTCCCAGAATTCCAAGCCTGTATTTCCAATGGCAAAGGACTGTGGAAGTTGTGGTCCAAAGCCTGGAGGGCCGAAGTTTGGTCATGCCTGCACTAGGGGATGATTTCCCTTTTCTTCAGAAGGACGTCCTCCAGCCTGCAGACTTCTGCTGCAGAGCTGCCTGCCTGTGGTTGGGACAATGCCTGAAGGTCCCTGGAAGATTCACTATGTTCCCTCTCTCCCTGCCTCTGCTTCTCTAGGTCTGCAACCAAGGCGTCAAGGGAGCAAACCCATTCCCTGAGTTTTTGGAGTTCCTTGCAACGAGGACATACCCATGACTTTTGCCCAAGTGGCAAATAATCATACATAGGGCATTCACTGCAAAACACTGGATAGCCCCCACACCCCCACTGACTGTTTGACTGCATGCAGGAGGTTATGTGATGTTTGTGAACCCTCTTTGTAGGGGAAGTTTTAGTAACTGGGGGCCTGGCTTCAATGAGGCCTTGCTTTTATGCTCTTCCTTAGCACTTAAGTTTTCCCTTTGAATAAGGCAAATAAACAAATATACTTTGTTAAAAATTGTTAGGGGCCTCCCCTTTGCCTCCCTGGTGAACTCCCCCAGGAAACTCTTTTTTGCTCTCCCTGTTCACTCACTCTGGACGCTCACTCCCTGGCTCTGCCTCAGATTTAATACCTCAGCTGTGCTCTGCTTGGAGTCAGGAAACAAAAGGCCCTCCCAGAGGTCATAGCTGCTACTGCTCTCAGCAGTAATCGGGACCCCCCCCTTAGGCCATACCCCTCCTGCTCAGCTCACAGTTCTTCCTGTTTGGGCCTTACCCCTTCATTCTAAGGCAGTGGTGGCAAACGTTCAGCACTCCAGATGTTTGGACCACAAATCCTACAGTCCTTTGCTACTGGCAATGCAGGCTTGGAATTCTGGGAGTTGTGGTCCAAAACATCTGGAGTGCCAAAGGTTTCCCACCACTGTTCTAAGGCAAGCACACGGCTGATGCCTAGGCAATTCCTAGGGGTTAATTTAGGTCCCATCTAAGGTATCTCTTTCTCTGCCTTTGCCTCCTTGGCACCTTTCTTACCTACTTTTCTTCCTTTTTCTTTCCCCAGGAAACTTCTGTTTGCTCTTCCTGTTTGCTTGCTCTGTTAGCTCACTTCCTGGCTTTGCCCCAGCTTTAATCCCTCAGCTGTGGTCTGCTTGGAGTCAGGAATACAGCATCATGCTGCAAATAACCTTTTCTGCTTCATGATTAGGCTGGCCCTGAGAGGAAAAGAAGTGGTAGCGATAGCCAAGGTAATAGGTCAGATGATAGGAGGATGGTCACAGACAGAAGCCACATAGAACAGTGTCTCCAGATGTAGATTTTTCATCTTGCTGTTCCAAATGCATTAGCTAAAGCTTCAGCTTAAACCCTTCTGTGCATTTCAGAAATGGAAGACTAGGCACAAGGAAGTAGCAGAACTGAGGGGGCATTTTAAATTAACAAAAGCTTTTCATTCTGAAACTTATTTTGGAAGTTATTTTCCAAAACAGGCAAACAAAAAACAGAATACATAAAAAAATAATTGATTTGACCTCTGATATTCATGAGGATTTCTTTTCATGCAAACGATTGACCAACTATTCTGAATCATTCTGGCATCTTGTTGCTCCATTCTTTACCTCTGGCACAGACAAACCCAACCAGCTGTTTTGTATCCTGCCTAGTTATTTTTCATCAACTCCTCATTTAAAAGGCAGACCCAGGCACTACAAGTCAGTTTCCCCAATTAAAAGAGAAGACATTGCTGTTTATTATGATGATTTGTTATTTCACAGCAGACTGATTATTTTTTGCTCTTGATTCCCCATTTAAATCCTACATGGCCTAACCACAGTGCCTTGTTATTTTACACTGTGCTGGGTCATTGGTCATTAGCCTCCACTCATCGTTTCAAGGACTAATGCCTAACTCCCAACTGCACTGCACCCTAGGCTCCGGACAGTTGCTGCTGCTGCTGCCATTGTTTTTCTCACATGTCCAATCACCCTATCATAAACCTGTTTCTTATTCAGGGAATCTGTTCTCAACCATGGATATATGCTTCTGGCATCATTACTTTAAACAGCCATACAATATTTTCAGGGAGTATGAGTGGGGGACTAAGGGGAGTATACCTGAGGGAAATGCATGATGCTTTAGTTCAGTGCTCCCCAACCTTTTTATCACCGTGGACCAGTAAATGCTTGATAATTTTTCCCTGGCCCGCTTGTTTTGATTTAATAAGATAAAAAATGTAAATGCCCCCCCGCCGCTGACGCACATGCGTGCTAGTCGTTTCCCACTCTAGGGGGCGGTGCTCATCTCCGTACTCAAGCCGAAGAGCCAGTGTTGTGTGATGCGTCCTTGGCATCGCTGCAAGGAAACACTGTTTTAACTTCCTCGCATTCCCCCCCCGGGGGGGCTACCCAGCCGCCGTGAGGTCTTGGGACCCTTCGCCCTTCCTTGACATGAGGCCTCCCTCCCTCCCTCCTTACTTTCTTTCTTTCTTTCCCTTTTCTTTCTCCCTCCCTCCCTCCCTCCCTCCCTTCTTTCTTTCTCTCTTTCTCTTTTCTTTCTCCCTCCCTCCCCCTCTCCCTTCTTTCCTTTCTCTCTCTCCCTTCCTCCCTCTTTCTTTCTTTCCTCCCACTCTCCTTCCTTCCTTCCTTCCTCTTTCTCTCCCTTCTTTCTTTCTTTCTCTCCCTCCCTCTCCCTTCTTTCTTTTTTCTTTATTTCTCTCCCTCTCCCTCTCTCTCTTTCCTTCCTTCCTTCCCTCCCACTCTACCTCCTTCCTTCCCTTCTTTCTTTCCTTCCTTCCTCATTTTCTTTTTTTCTTTTTTTTTTTTTTCTTTCTTTCTTTCTTTCTTTCTCCCTCCCTCCTCCTCTCCTTCCTTCCCTCCCACTCTCCTTTCTTCTTCTTTCCCCCTTTTTTTCTTTCTTCCTCTCTCCTCTCCTCTCCCTTCTTTCTTTCTTTATTTCCTTCCTTCCCTCCCTCCATCCCTTTCCTTTTCTTCCTTTCTTCCTCATTTTCTTTCTTCCTTCCTTCCTCCCCCTTCTTTCGTTCTTCCTCTCTCTCCCTCACTCCTTCTCTCCCTTTCTTTTTCTTTCCCTCCCTCCTTCCTTTACTTACGTACTTTCTTCCTCCCTTCCTCCTTCTCCCTCCTCCTTTCTTTCTTTCCTTCTTTGTTCCTTCCTCTTCCTCTCCTTCCTTCCTCCCTCCCTTCCTTCCTTCCTTCCTTCCTTTCTCCCTTCTTTCTTTTTCTTTCTCTCTCTCTCTCCCTTCCTCCTTCTCCCCATTTCTTTTTTCTTTCTTTCTTTCTTTCTTTCTTTCTTTCTTTCTTTCTTTCTTTCTTTCTTTCTTTCTTTCTTTCTCCCTCCCTTCTTTATTTCTTTCTTTCTCCCTCCCTTCTTTCTTTCTTTCCCTTTTCTTCCCCCCTCCCTCCCTCCCTCCCTTCTTTCTTTCTTTCTTTCTTTCTTTCTTTCTTTGTTTCTTTCTTTCTTTCTCCCTCCCTTCTTTATTTCTTTCTTTCTCCCTCCCTTCTTTCTTTCTTTCCCTTTTCTTCCCCCCTCCCTCCCTCCCTCCCTTCTTTCTTTCTTTCTTTCTTTTCTTTCTTTCTCCCTCCCTCCCTCCTTACTTTTTCTTTCTTTCTTTCTGGCGGGGGCGATTGCGGGGTCGTCGAACGGCGGCAGCGATGGTGAGACGGGGGCGATTGCGGGGCGATGGTGGGGGTCACGGCGGCGGACGGGGCAATTGCGGGGGGTCGTGGCAGCGCGGCGGACGGGGCGACGGTGGGGGCGATGCGACGGCGGCGGGGGGTGCGCGGGGCGGCGGCAGGACGGGGCGATTATGCGGCGGCGGCGGACGGGGGCGAAGGCGGGGGGGGGGACGGGCGAAGGCGGCGCGCGGCGGGAGGGGAGGGCGCGGCGGCGGCGGCAGGGCGGGGCGGTGTGGCGGGGGGGTCGCGGCGGCAGCGGCAGGACGGGGGCGAAGGCGGCGGGGGACGGGGGCGCGGCGGCAGCGGGAGGGTCGCGCGGCGGCGGCAGGACGGGGCGCGGTGTGGCGGCGGGGGTCGCGGCGGCAGCGGCAGGACGGGGCGACATTATGCGGCGGCGGCGGGACGGGGCGAAGGCGGCGCGGGGGACGGGGCGGCGGGGCGGCGGCGGGCGGGAGGAGGGCGCGCGGCGGCGGCAGGACGGGGCGATTGTGGCGGCGGGGGTTGCGCGCGGCGGGCGGCAGGACGGGGCGATTGGTGGCGGCGGCGGACGGGGGCGGCGGGCGCGGGGGGGGGACGGGGGCGAAGGCGGGCGGCGGCGGAGGAAACGCGCGGCGGCGGCAGGATGGGGGCGATTGTGGCGGCGGGGGGCCGCGGCGGCGGCAGGATGGGGGCGATTGCGCGGCGGCGGCGGGGACGGGGTAATTGGGCGGCGGGATTTTCGCGGCGCGGGCGGCAGGACGGGGCGATTGCGGCAGCGGCGGCGGGATGGGGGCGATTGCGGGGGCGGTGGGGGCGGGTCGCTTGCGGGGGTCACGGCGGCGGGGGGCAATTGCGGGGGGGTGGCGTGGCGGCGGCCCGGTGCCGATTCATCCACGGACCGGCACCGGTTCGCGGCCCGGGGGTTGGGGAACACTGCTTTAGTTGATTAAACCACAAGGAGCAAATAGGATAGATGTGAATGGCCTTAAGCTGTAATAACGTTGCACCCATTTTAGAACAATTTTATACCAATTCAAAATTTTGTGACCATCTCTCTTCGTGATATTTGTTAACTCAATAATGGTCATCCTTGCCTAGCCTTTCTTTTCTCAAAATCTTCAGTCTATTGTACAAAATCATCATCATCATCATCATCATCATCATTTGGGGTGGGGGGAAATACCCGATATCTGAAAATTGAACTTCAGAGACTATGGCATAAACTGGTAGAAGTGGTCCCAGTGGTGCCTACAGAGCTAAGTATTTAGAAGAAATTGGAGTTGACAAAGTCACCATCAGTCAGATGCAGAAAGCCACCTTACTGGGATCTGCTCGCATAATTCGCCGATACATCATGTAGTCCTAAACGCTTGGGAAGCGTTTGACTAGTGATTTATAATACAAAATCCAACATAGTTATCTTGTCTGCTGTGTGATTCATCATCATCATCATCATCATTATCATCATCATCATCATCATCATCATCTTGAAAAAAATTACACGATATCAGGATCTGAAAATTGAACTTCAGAGACTCTGGCATAAACTGGTGCAGGTGGTCCCAGTGGTAATCAGCACGCTGGGTGGGATGCCTAAAGAGCTAAGCAAGTATTTAGAAGAAACTGCAGTCAACAAAGTCACCATCAGTCAGCTGCAGAAAGCCATATTCCTAAACGCTTGGAAAGCATTCAACTAATGATTTGTAATACAAAATCCAGCATAGTTAGCTGTGATGATGATGATGATGATGATGATGATGATGATGATGATGATGATGATGATGATGATGATGATGATGATGATGATGATAATAATAATAATAATAATAATAATAATAATAATAATAATAATAATAATAATAATAATAATAATAATAATAATAATAATAATAATAATAATGTATTGCATATATCTTCACAACTCACCAGAAAATACCAACAGGTTGTAGTAGTTGTGACACTTCCTCACTATAGACAGGAATGTGGCAATGCCATTAAGATCAAGGCTGATTAAAATTGTGCCTCTTTTGTATTTTATATCACTGTTCATTTAATAGTGTTAATCTTATGTGATTGTCTATTATAGCTTCATGGAAATAATTCACCTGAGGGAGATGGAATGCCAATAGAATTGTTTCAACCGACAGAGGCTGAAACCATCAAAATCTTAACAGGACTATGTCAATACAGAAAATATAACAATGTCCCCCACACTCAAAATGCTCAATATTCTTCCAGTTCCCTAAAAAAGATGATGTCAAGGAGTGCAGCAGCTATAGAGTCATTCCTGTAAACTCCAATGCAAGCCAAGTGAAGCTCAAAGTGAAGTGTACTGCTTACTGTATATACCTCCCTATAGTGCTTAAAGCACACTCTGGGGTAGTTTGGAGTTTAATTATGCAAGCTACATATCCCAATACCATCAGCAGCAGCTAACTGGGTACTCATTTTGGCAATCTCAGAAGGATGGAAGGCTGAGTCAGCCTTGAGCCAGTTACCTGGCACTGAACCAAATGAGCACAGTTTTGGCTGTTAAGTCTCAGAAGAAAAGTTTTTATCTTATATGGAATGACAAATGACTGATCAAGGTGGATTTTGAAAAGGAAAAGACACTTGAGAGCACATTGCAAATATCCATTGGCATCTGGAGTGCACCAAGAAGTTCCAGAAGAAGATCAGTTTATTCTTTAAAGAGCACAGCAAAGGCTTTGATTGTGTCGATCATGGGAAATTATGGTTTGTTACAAAAGAAATGGGTCTGCCTCAGCACTCAATTATCCTCATGTGAAATTTCTATTGCGCACAAGAAACTACAATTAGGACAGCATATAGAGAAACAGAATGATTTCCTATAGGCAAAGGTGTCAGACAAGGGTGCATTTTATCCTCTTATCTGTTTATTCAGTACATGGAACATATAAGGAATTCCAGACTAGATTCAGATGAAGGAGGAGTGAAAATTGGTGGAAGAAACATCTGTTATTTAATATATGCATATAACACCATCTTAATGTCTGAAAGTTAAAATGAATTGAAAGGGCTTTTATTTATTTATTTATTTATTTATTTATTTATTTATTTATTTATTTATTTATTTATTTATTATTTTACTTTTACCTGTAGTGAAGCTGGAAAAAGAAATTGCCAAAGCAGAACTGCAGTTAAACATTAAGAAAAGGAAAGTCATGACAACAGAACTATGCAACTTTAATGCAGACTAGAGATGCGCACAAAACAAATTTTTAATTCATACATTATCCATTATTCATTTCATAACATTGCAAAACGACTAATGAACTCCACTCTGGAGGAGAAAGAAACAAAACAAAACAGAAATTTCTGTTTCATTCCATTTCGTTTCATTTCCCCATAGGAATGCATTAGCGGTGCATTCCTATGGGGAAAACCCCGCAGGCCCCCCCCCCCAATGCATCTGATGGGGCGAGGGAAACATCAGGCTTTTGGCCTTTCCCAGTGCTGATCAGCTGGCGCGCAGGCTGGGGAGCTAAAAAAAAAAAAGTTTAAAACTCCCACCTTTTCCCCTCCTTTGAGGAAGGGAAAAGGTGGGACTCCCCCCCCATGTTGAAATGTGTTGGCTCAATGCATTTCAATGGAGAAATTTTTTCCCTATTAGAATGCATTGGTTCAATTCATTCCAACGAGGAATCGCTGGGGTGCATTTTTTTTCCTTCCCCGCAGATGGGAGACAGCTGATGGGTGCTGGGGAGGCAAAAATAAAAAACCTCCTGCCTTTTCCCTGCCCAATCAGTCACAGGAAAAGGCAGGACATTTCTTCTTGAGGAATCACTGGGGCACTTTTTTCTGCCTCCCCCAGCCCATGGGCCAGCTCATGGGTGCTGGGTGAGGAGGAAAAAAAAACACCTCACCATTTCCTGCCCCATCAACACCAGAAAAAGTGGGAGGGTTTTTTTCTTTTTCTTTGTTTCTTTTCTCTTTTTCTCCCCTTGCCCATCAGCTGGCACGTGGGCTGGGGGAGGCCAACCTCCCCCCCATCACTGCTGGAAAAGGTGGGAGTTTTAAACTTTTTTGCCAGCACCAGAAGCCAGGTGATCAGCCCTGGGGCCGGCAAAAAAACATAGTCATACCCAAACACCACACCACACACACACGCACACACCACACATAATGAACCAAACCAAAACAAAATCCGAAATGAATTTTTTTAAAAAAATTGTTTAGTATCAGATGAACCCCCCTGTTCCCAAACTAAAAACGAAACAAAATGAAATAGAATTTTTCATTTTGTGCCCATCTCTTATTTATTTATTTATTTATTTATTTATTTATTTATTTATTTATTTATTTATTTATTTATACAGCTTGTATGCCACCCACTACTCAAAGGTCTCTGGGTGGCCCACAATCAAAATAGACAATTAAAACATCAAAATTACAATAAATTTAGAACAATAAAAATGTAAAAATACAATAAATAAAATACATTAAAAACACAACACTAAAATTGCCATCAGGACCCACAATCATCAGTTTAAAAACTTCTGGAACAGGAAGGTTTTTACCTGGCGCTGAAATGTTATCAACGTCGGTGCCAGGCGGGTCTCACTTGGGAGGGCATTCCATAGTTCTGGGGGCAGTTGCTGAAAAGGCCCTATACCTGCAAGCCATCCCTTTCACCTCCTTAAGGGATGGCTCTTTCAGGAGGGCTCCCTGACTAGATCTTAATTACCAGGTAGGTTTATATGGAAGGAAGCAGTCCATCAGGTATCTATGTCCTAAGCCATTTAGGGCTTCAGATGTCAAAACAAGCACTTTGAATTGGGCTCGGGCAGCAACTGGTAACCAAGGAAGGTTATACAGAATCAGCGTGATGTGTTCCTTGGTGGCCCTGCCACTCACCAGCCGTGCCACACAATTCTGAACCAGTTGCAATCGCTGAACCATCTTCAAAGGCAGCCCCACGTAAAGTGCATTGCAGTAATCATGCTGAAAATGAAAAAAATTGAAATAGAGATTTTGCATACTTTGATTTAATCATCAAATGGAAATTGCAGCCAAGAGATCAAGTAGCTCATGCAGGTTTAAAAGACCAATGTTACTTACCTTGAAAGAGAACGGTTGGCCTCACCTAGTTTTTCATTTAGAAAGAATCCAGCTTGCAGCAACTGAATTAAAGATTCCCAAAAATAACATTTCAAATGGGAAAAAATAGCTACTTTTTAATAGGTCTGGGCTTGTATAGAACAGGCTTACCAGTAAAGGTGTTCCAAAATATGACACCCAACTCTATCTCTTCTTCCATCCTTCTGCAGTGGATCCCATCCCTTCTCCTGAGTGCTATCCGACTGCAGTACTGCAGTGTATGGTGGCCAACAGACTGAAATTGACTCTGGACAAGACAGAAGTCCTCCAATGGGATCTCCTGCTGTCCATGGATTGGAAGCCTCCCTTACTTGGGGGGGGGGGGACACTGTTTCCACTAAGAAAGCCACAGCTTGTGTGTCCTTCTGGACGCAGCAGTGTCTATGGATTCTCAGATAGCATATGTCATCTGGTCAGCCTACTTCCACCTTAGGAGGATTGCATGTCTGTGTCCCTACCTTGACAGCAGGATTGTGAAACCATGCCATCTTAATCACCTATTGAGATCATATATTTAAGATGTATAGCCACCACCTGATTTTAAATCAATTTTAATTTTTAATTGTATTTGTTAAATCAGTGTTTTTCAACCTTTTTTGGGCAAAGGCACACTTGTTTCATGAAAAAAATCACGAGGCACACCACCATTAGAGTCCTGGTCTCCGTCCGTCTCCTCCTGCATCAGTTCCTTTTGGTGACTCGAGTCGCGACGTCTTCTTCTCTCCGCTGCTGCGCACACTGTGCTCGGGCGGGAAGGAAGTCGGAAGATGATGTCTTCTGTGATAGGTCCAGGCTGGAGTCTTGACCAATCACAGCCTGGACATCAGAAAAGTGGAGGGTGTCCCCCTGAGGAGCGCCAATTGGCGCCCCTGCTGGCTGAGGGTGGGGTCAAAAACCCCACTTCTTCATACCCAGGATACAGTCCAGTGCTCGCCTAGTGGGTGAAAATTCGACATTTTTTTTTAAATCTTTCGAATTTTTCAATTTTTCCAACGGCACACCAGGCAACATCTCGCGGCACACTAGTGTGCCGCGGAACAGTGGTTGAAAAACACTGTGTTAAATCATATGGGGTTTTTTTTGTTTATAGGTTTATGTTGACTGCTGCACACCATCCAGAGTGACCACTAGCCAAATGGGAAGTTTAGAAGTTAAATGAATATGAGTATGTAATGTATTAACATGTGGGTGTTGTTGGGCTTGGGAGGCTGTAGGATACATATAGCAGAGTTTGAGAGCTTTTCATCCTTTCTAAAGCCATAGTTTTATGTTACTGCTTCCAGTTATTATCTCATGGGAGTACTACCATTTAAGCTAAAATGTATTATGTGAAAGTCATTGATAAAACAATAATGTCATAAAGACGGGGGTGAACCCCTATTCCCAATCCTGAAAGTGAATGAGTGGCTCATCCTGGACCAGATACAAACGTTTCTTTCCTCGGTGGCTCTCTAGCATTAAAACCCTAACATAAAGTGCTTGTTCTCAGGTACTAAAATCAATGGCACATATTAGCAAAACCATATAGGTAGAATTTCTTTTGAAAGAGATTAATAGTAAGAGCCTGAAATCAGTAAAATATCTTTTTCTATTCCTATGTGGCTCAAGTAAGATTATGGCTTGAAGTTGCTTTTTCTAACCTACTCTGCTTCTTTCTGCTTTGCCGAGTGGCTTGGGAATCAAATACAGTGGTACCTCTGATAATGAATTTAATTCCTTCTGCGAGTCAATTTGCCAGCTGAAAATTTTATTATCCGAAATGTGATTTCCCATTGAAATGAATGGGAAACCAATTAATCCATTCCAGAGGTCTGAAAAAAGGCAAAACGTTTGGGTGGGGGGTGTTTCAGACCTCTTTAAAATGCACTTTAAAGGCATGCAGTGCTGGAACACACACACAAACACCTGCAGTGCAATGCAAACATGGACAAAAGAGAGCAGCAAGACTACCCCCGGCCTGTTCCCACCAAAAAAGCAATGAGGAGAAAATGCAAACATATACAAACACAGGCAGCAAGAGAAACCCATCCATTTCTCATCTGCAGAGCAATGGAAAAGATTACAAACACAGACAAAAAAAAGCAGCAAGACTACCCCCAGCCTGTTCCCACCCAAAGTTGCAATGAAAAGTGGTGCAAAGTTGAATAAAAGCTAGCTCTGAAATAAATGCCAGGTTGTTCCGGCTAAAAGTGCAATCAAAACCAATGCAAAAATACAAAAGAAAGCAAGGAAATCTCAGCTCCCTAACTTTCTAAGTTCAAAATGTCCAGATCTCTCAGCAAAAAATGTCCAGAATGGCTCCAAAACATGATGAAAAAACTGTTCTCCTCCCACCCCTCCAGAAACTACAGGGGGCACAATGCATCCTGGCTACACTTTTTTGCAAAACCCAATGAGAAATCCAATATCAGAGACAGCCCATAGGGAAACTTTGTTATCCAAAACATTCCTATTCCCAGAAATTTTCAATTTCTATCCATTTTTTTCGTTAACAGAGGCATTCATTATCAGAGGTATTGCTGTATACGTAACTATGTGATCGTTTGCTGAAGTGGGAAATCAGCAATCCAAACGCAGCCCACTAGTTCTTAGGCAGCTTCTGATAAGCACTCCTAGGAATTTATAAGCACCTCTGAGAAATTTTGGGTGAGATGCTGCCCTAGTCCATGACATAGACCTGTTGCAGCTAAGTGTAGTGACTTGGATAACTGTTTTGTTCATTATGATGCCTGATAGGCCAGAGAGCATTGATAGTTGGTTGTACTCAGTTTGATGATGGAGTCCTAGGTAGGTAAAAACTGTTTCTTATTATCCTGTATTCCACCTGTTGTAAGAGACACAGTGCTAGATGTTTCCTTGCCTGATCACTAAGAAAGACCTGAGTTAACAGGGGTGGGGTTGCTCACTTTACTCGGCTTCTCACCTCCCCGATTTTGCAGGTACAGCCCAACACCCATCTGGACTTGCATCTAATCTGGCTTCCAGGGGTTCATTTTTAAAAAACACTGGGTCTCTCCAGTCCTTATAGAACTGGAGAGAGAGGGCAAAGTGTGGAGTTACTGCTTTGACTGACTATTTCCATCTAATCAGCCAATGTCATCAACTAGAGATGGGCACGACTAGGGAAAATGACGTTTTCGAGTTGTCGTGTGTCGGAGGCAGTCCGTTTCGGCTCGTTTCCGTTTTTCGCGAAATTTCGCAAAAATTAGTCAGTTCGTTTTTTCATTTTTTCGTTGTCGTTAGTACTGGTTTGCGGGGGTAGCAGGCTCCTGGAGGGAGCTGCAGGAGTCAGCCAGAGCCACAAGTGACGGACTTGCAGACTCTTTGCACCCACTGTGTCTCACGTACTTGCGTGTAGTGCAATGCAAGTAGATCTGGCTTAGGGTTAAGATGGGTTAGCGCAAGGGCTAGGGTTAGGCTAGTTACGGGTGAGGTTAGGGTGAGTATTGAGGTGCACCTCTGGGTGCCTCTCTGACCCACTTAGAAGGACAGTGTACTGGCATATGGGTTAGGTTTAGGCTTAGGGTTCGGGTTTGGGCTACGATTAGTGGGCTGTTTATGCCCGATTGGCACATCCCAGAAGTCTCTGTGGTCAACCTGGCCAAGTGGCCATGTGATTGGTGGAAAATTTGCATGGTCCACTCCCATGGGCGAGCCCATCATTGCAAATGTGCAGGGGAAAAAAATAAAATAAAATAAAATAAAATAAAATAAAATAAACGGAGACTTTTTTTTTTGCAAGAAAAATCCACTGTTGCTACTGTAAAACTTCAAGCATTTGAAATAGCTAATTTTCGCATGTTTCTGTGGTGCTTTGGTGGGGTTTTGGGCAACGATTTCAAAAAAAATATTGCGGTCGCCATTTTGGATCCCCCGCACTGCATGGCAAATGGATGCGCCCTCCCAGTCTGGTACCAGCAGCACAGCAGTAGCAATAGCCAAGGAGAGGGGGGCAGGGAACCCCCCCAAATAAAACACCCTTCTGGCCTGGTAGGTGCCCTCAGACAGTTTCCGCCTACTTTTAGGGCCGGGAATCGGTTTTTTTTTAACTTTTAAAAACTTTTTTTCTGTGCCGCTTGGCATTGTGCGATCGCCGCGATGCAAGTAACGAGCACGACAAATCAGACCAAATTGTTTGTTCGTTGGTTCGAGCTCGAATTCTGGCGGAGTAATTCCCGTTACCGTTTCCGTAGAGTAACGGATACGAGTAACGGAAACGGAAACGGGAATACCGCTAAGTCGTGCCCATCTCTATCATCAACTCTTTCATGGGTAATGCATACAGTGTTATGAACATATTGTCCTTTTACATGCAGCTGAAACCATAGGAACCAATTAAAATATAGCGACAGGCATTGTGGGAGCTGTGGTCTAAAAAAAGAACTTTCAGAGATTTAACATTATATGCCCTGCTGCATTTCCTGCTTTGACAACAGGTTACGCTTAATGACCCTGAAGATTTCTACAATTCTACAGGACTGTGAGTCTATGATTCTGTTGATTTCCAGAAACATTAAGGTTGAGTATTTTCCCCCAGGCTTCTGGGAGATTAGTAGCTAAATGTTGCCCTCAGGATAGATGCAGTTGGGGGAAAGAGGTGGATATAAATTACTAAAAGATTCTGCTTGTTATTTCTGTGGTTGTTATTGAGCTTATGTTTGCTGTGAAACTTATATTTCTGGAAAGGAGTTTCATACAATAAGAAGAGACAAATATGACATATGTCGTCTTGACAGGGCCATTTGAATGGGTTACTCAGATATTTATTTATTTATTTTGTTGATTTAAAATATTTTTACCCCACCTTTTTTCCCTTAAAAGGGCCCAAGACAGCTTACATCATTAAAAAGCACCATTAAAAAGTTAGAAACAGTAAGTACACAAGTACTTAAAAGAATCAAATACTATACTAAAATGGTTTATTGATTAAACAAGTGAATAAAAGTACTGTGATGGCCTAAACAAAATGTCATTAAAACTACTTTCCAGAAATTAAAAAATAAAGTGGGAAAACAGCTTTCTGGAAATTGCTCAGCATGACAGCTATGAAAATCTAGACTGTTCCAGATAAGATACAATTGGCTTGAAAAGTAAAATCCCGACCACCAGCAATTTTTGAGTCTTTAGTGCCTGGAAACAGCCCCAGTTCAGTCTTTGGCATCAGTATTTTGGACATGCTGAAGTTTCCATGCGCCTTCCAAAGGCATTCCCAGGTGTAGCATGTTACAATAATCCAGATACGTGTCTTGCAAAATGAAATGATTCTTGCACTTCAGTTGAAGTGCACCAGGAATCAGAGAATACATACTTGCTCAGAAAGAGAGAGTGCAAGAGTTACTTTCTTGGACTACAGTTCCAGAATCATCCAGGCAACATTGTTAGGGACTGCTCTATGTATACTTTGTTGATTTAAAATGCGCTGAAGCTCTGTTATGAATCTCACTCTTCTAGCACAGCAAAGGAGGTTCAGGAAGCAGCTGGCATGCTGGATTAGCACTTGCTTTTGTCTATGTCAGGGGTCTGCAACCTTTAAGACATAAAGAGCCACTTGGACCCGTTTCCGATGGAAAAAAAAACCTGGGAGCCGCAAAACCATTATGACATTTAAAACAAATATATACAACCGCCGCCGCTGTTCTCGCTGTTCCGCCTCAGCAACCGGGTGCTGGGCCAGTCGCAATTTGAGGCTCCGTGAGGCAATGACCCGCGCTCTGGGCCTACCAGCGCCGCCGCCGCCACCGCCACGGTCCCGCAGCCGGAGGCGAGGGAGCGGCGCCCGCCTCAGCAGTTGAAAGGACGGGCCTGCGACCCCGCGGCTGGTCCCTTTTTTTGGAAGCGGGCGAGCGGCGACCTCTCCCCCCCACACACACACCCTTCTTGCAGCCGTGGTGTGTGTGCGTGTGTGGGCAAAGTTTGGCTTGTGAAGGAGACGGAGGGAAGGGGCGCGGAGGGAAGGGGCGCGTGATGCGACACACACACACACACCCTTCTTGCAGCCGTGGTGTGTGTGCGTATGTGGGCAAAGTTTGGCTTGTGAAGGAGACGGAGGGAAGGGGCGGGTGATGCGAGACACACACACACACACACACCCTTCTTGCAGCCGTGGTGTGTGTGCATGTGTGGGCAAAGTTTGGCTTGTGAAGGAGACGGAGGGAAGGGGCGGGAGATGCGACACACACACACACACACACACACACACACTTCTTGCAGCCGTGGTGTGTGTGCGTGTGTGGGCAAAGTTTGGCTTGTGAAGGAGACGGAGGGAAGGGGCGGGTGATGCCACACACACACACACACACACACACCCTTCTTGCAGCCGTGGTGTGTGTTCGTGTGTGGGCAAAGTCTGGCTTGTGAAGGAGATGGAGGGAAGGGGCGGGTGATGCCACACACACACACACACACACACACACACACACACACACACACACACACACACACACACACACACACACACACACACTTCTTGCAGCCATGGTGTGTGTGCGTGTGTGGGCAAAGTTTGGCTTGTGAAGGAGACGGAGGGAAGGGGCGGGGGATGCCCCCCCACACACACACACACACACACACACACACTTCTTGCAGCCGTGGTGTGTGTGCGTGTGTGGGCAAAGTTTGGCTTGTGAAGGAGACGGAGGGAAGGGGCGGGGGATGCCCCCCCCCACACACACACTTCTTGCAGCCGTGGTGTGTGTTCGTGTGTGGGCAAAGTTTGGCTTGTGAAGGAGACGGAGGGAAGGGGCGGGTGATGCCACACACACACACACACACACACACACCCTTCTTGCAGCCATGGTGTGTGTGCGTGTGTGGGCAAAGTTTGGCTTGTGAAGGAGACAGAGGAAAGGGGCGGGTGAGGCTGAAAGAAGCGGGAGGGCGAGTGGCGCGCTGGGCCACCGTGGATCTCCCTGGTCCGCTCCGCCATTCTGCTTTCGGACCCCCTTTTTGTTCGTCCAGGCCGCCGCCACCACCACCACCACCACCATGAACCGACCGGCTGCTTGGGCCCGGCCGCCGCCGCCTCCCCTCGCCGCTTTCCCGGCTGGGCACGGCCATTGTGCCCGCTTCCCCCTCGCCGCCGCCACCTCCGCCTCCTCCACTGCTGGCGGTGGTGGGAGGAGGGGGAGGAGGAGGAGGAGGAGGATTACCAACACGCGTGGCTTCCTGCTGCTGCTGCTGCTGAGCGGCCCCTGACCCCCGTGGCGGGAGGAGACCCCGGCGGCCACCGATGCCACCCCCACCACCCCTCCGACGCCGACGCCGCCATCCTGGCCCTGGCCGGCCCAGGAGCCTTCACCACGGCCGAGGAGGCGGCGGCTCACCGGCGGCAGCGGCTGCAGCTGCACAAGGAGGAGGAGGAGGAGGAGGAGGAAGATGAAGACAAGGAGGACGGCAGCGGCGGCGAGCTGGAGTTTCCCCCGCGGTCCTAGTTTAAATGCCGCGGGACCCCTTCCACGAGGGGAACCTCCTGGAGCCACGGCAAAGGTTCCAAAGAGCCGCATGCGGCTCCAGAGCCGCAGGTTGCAGACCCCCGGTCTATGTGAAAGCCAAACATGGCAAAGAAACTTAGGCTAGGATATTTTCTAGTTATAATGAAATATTCAGGATGCACCCCTGTGATTTCTGCAGCTTGCTGTCAGTTCCCCTTGCATTTCTCCTACAAGTCAGGTGACACTGTGTCCTTTGTGGAAATTCCTGTCACATTCTCATGGATCTGTAGGAGTTAATTTTTAGCAAATACAATAAGATCCAGCTCAAAAGGATATCACCATTTATCACTGCATGGCTAAATGGTGTATTTACATATATGCAGCCACAATGTGTATGTCTGTCTCAAACCTTAGTGCCCTTCGTTCTGAAAAAGGACCCTAGAAGGTAGGTTTGGCTAAGAAGTATTGGCTCACCCAAGGATACCACCTAAGGTTTGTAACTAGAGAGGGATGTGAACTTTTGTCTCACTATTCCAAATCCAACACTCAGAGCATACACTGTGAATACCTTTCACATATCTGTAGCTACTGTATACATCATTCAAAGGGAAAAAATCAATTAAAATTATGAATGTGGCATATTTTTGTGTCCATGTCTGGCCTGAGACGGCCTGATACTGCTGCACAATATTGTGCCTTCATTGCCAACAGGAGAAAAGATTCCAAGCTTTACATAGCAAAGGGCACCCTGAATATTGACAACAATGACAGAAGTCAAGATGATTTGCAGCATACTCTCTTGTACTAACTACCATTTCCACTTGGGGGGGGGGGGGAAACAGCCATAATGATTGCTTTGTGTTTGGTGAGAAGTTGTTAGCAGATTTTTAAAAGGAGTCAGGTTCTAAGATTTTCTGTGGTTCAGAATCTCTTTATGAATAGTAGTGAGCACAAGAGGGTATACTGTGGACCATATTAACTGCTGATATTGGCGTTATCAACATTTGCTGTGTAAATTTGGTATTCTTTTTCCAGCAGGCAATGCAGGCACAATATAGTGCAATGTTAATTTGCCTTGCTGCACAATATATTGGGCAATATCTGGCTGTGTAGGTACTGTGATGTAGTGGGAATGACATCAGTGGCAGATTGCTGATAATTGAAGAGTCCCTGCTTCAGTGGTGGAGTATGTTGTTGTGTGTATCTCTCATGCATCCTGAAATGGAAGCAGACACTAATTACTTAGCAGTAGTCTGCAACTGATTCTGACATTGTTCCTGCAATGTCATCATAGGCACGCAATAGGATCCTGACCAAATGTTGAAAAAGCAACAATTAGAATGCTTATTTTGTACAATATGAAAAATCTGAATTAATTTGCACATTCTGAAAATGTGTACATCATGCAAAGTTAACTAACTGATTTGCATTATGTGCAAATTAGTCTATCTGGATTTTACTAAAAAGCATGTTGGTAGCCCAAGATCCACAAACTCCTCTAACAACTATCCTGGCACAGGAATATCACTCTTGACTTCTGCAGGAATACTTTGAACCCTTGCTGAAGTCAAGAGTGATATTCCTGTGCCAGGATAGTTGTTAGAGGAGTTTGTGGATCTTGGGCTACCAACATGCTTTTTAGTAAAATCCAGATACACTAATTTGCACATAATGCAAACCAGTTAGTTAACTTTGTATGATGTACACATTTTCAGAATGTGCAAATTAATTCAGATTTTTCATATTGTACAAAATAAGCATTACATGGTCAAACAAAATAGTCACCAGAGTAAGGTGGGAATATTTCCCACATGGAAATGACAACCTTGAGAGTTTGGTGCCAAAGCTTTGATATACATGAAATACTTCAGTACTTTCTTCTGTATCTGACAGGAAAATCAGCACTTCAGTAGTCCTGCCTGTTCCTGACAAGTGCATTTTTCCAACTAAAAGTGAAACTGGGAAAAAGTACACTCTGTCACATTGTGATTGCTACAGTTTAGCAACTGGACTTCTCGATGTGACACAAGCAACTTGTTAACCATTCCTTATATCTAAACTTATAAACATGTCTTATTTAAGCTATGAATCATGCATCCTGATAGATACATTCACCCGAGTGGGTGAGCACTGCCATTATGAAGCAGCTGAAGTCAGGGCACATATTTCTTGACAGAGTTAACAACTCTTTGATCCATGCTGAATTCAAACAGTCATTATAGCAGAACAGAATGTTAAGAAGTGACCTGAAGAACAGAGAAAAATTTTCTTCAGATGATGAAGATAGGTTTATTTTCCAATGTGTCTGAAAACCAATTTTAAATAATTAAAAAGAAAAAAAAGGAATACATTACAGCTTGGATGGAGGAAAATCTGATTCTGCTGTTACAGACTTTGAAACTGGAAATGTTTGCATACCATTTCCTCTCTGCGCATAATGTAAGATGATCATAACAGCCAGAATTCTCCTCTGTCTTTGCATCTGTTTAAATGTAGTTGCATTAATCATGGTAGCGAATTGCCAATAATTAATGAGTTGCCAGTGGCATCCCATGTTCCATGTCAATCATGTCCCTTGTAAATTAGCAGGGATTTACCACTGTTATTTATTTATTTATTTATTTATTTATTTATTTATTCATTTATTCATTAGATTTCTATACCACCCATCTGGCAGCAAAGGCCAATCTGGGCAGTTTGCAACAATGAACAACAACACTGACAAAAAATGAAAACAACAGTACAGAGTAAGATTCAAATCAAATAAACTGAAACACACAAAACCAAGGATAAAAGCAGCTAGAATTAAAAAGCAAATTAGCTTATTTTTAAAATAAGGTGGCAGAATTGTGTATTCAAGCTGAACACCCACTGAGTTAGAATATTACAGTCTCTAGCAAAGCCTGCCTAAAAAGCCACATTTTTAATGACTGCTTAAGTGAGAGGGGCAGGTGGATTTCAGATTGAAGACTATTCCAAAGGAAGGCCTGACAGCTGTATAGGTTCAATTTTCAGTCTTTTCTTTCCCGACCTCTCTTGGAGTCAGGGTTCTCAACCACCCGGCCTGGGGAAAATGAGTGATATGGGCATATGTTGGCTAAAGCAGGCATTCAGGCACCAAGGTCCCAAACCAAATGTTATTAGTTATTACCTTAAAACGTGCAGAAGCAGACAGGTAACCAGTGTAAGTCTGCCAAAGTGGGGAAAATGTGATGGTATTTTTGATCCTGGTCAACAATCTTGCTGCCATGTTCTGTATCTGCCTTATAGGTAGGCCCTCATAGAGGCCATTGCAATAGTCTAGTCTCATGAATACCAGCACATGAACCAGCATGGTGAGAGAACTGGTGTCCAGGTGGGATCATAGTTGCAGGCATGTCCAAACGTCAGCCCTCCTGATGTTTTGGACCACAACTCCCAGAATTCTAAGCTTAGATTGCCAATGACAAAGGACTGTTGGTATTGTGGTGCAAAACATCTGGAGGGCTGACGTTTGGACATGCCTGACCTAAGATGAAAGTAGGTGAAATGTAATGAACAACAGGTGCTACTTGTCATTCCATTTGTCACAATGGGTCCAGAGGAACTCCTAAACTGTGAACCTCAGCCTTGGTATAGAGAGTTAGCTTCCCAAAATATAATGTTTTCCCCAATCCATAGACACTGGGGTCCCCCACTCATAGGACTTCTGTCTTGTCTGGGTTCAGCTTCAGTCTAGTATCCCTCATCCATCCCAGCATAGCACAGAGGCAGCACTCAAGGGACAGAACAGCATCCACTATAAAAGGATGGAAGGAGAGACATCTGGATGCCATGCATATATTGATGACACAGAGCCCCCAACTCCCTGGTGACCTCTCGTTGTGACATCAGATAGATGTTTAATAGCATTAGTGAGGAGACCAACCCTTGTGGGACTCCACAGCTGAGAGGCCAATGGGTGGACATCATCTCACCAAATCGAACCCTATTAGGCAATCCTCCAGGAATGACCAGAGCCAGGAGAGGGCCAGGTAGAGAGCCTTCCCAGGAGGGCGTATATGAGACATTTTGTCTTCCTCCTTCACTCCCAAATCCTCACAGGTTCACTCAAATGAAATCTAAAATGCCTCAATAGTGTCTCCCTTTTAAAAGCTTCAGCAATTCTCTGCTGTATTTCAATTAAATTATTATTATTATTATTATTATTATTATTATTATTATTATTATTATTATTATTATTATTATTATTATTATTATTATTATTATTATTAAAACATTTGATTGAGCTAAAAATTCTAATCTTCTCATTTCAGTCCTTTCCTCCTGCTCCATCCTTTCCCTTGCTAGCTGTAATTATATTTCTTTCTGCTTTGTTAACTGTTCCACTTCCTCTTTCAACCTGGCTTGTTCTCTCATCGCTATCTCTTTCATCTTTAATTTAAACTGTTTTTCTTCACACCATCTAATTAGATCTGAATTTTTAACCATTCCAGCATTTATAGGGTTAACTCCTTCAACTTCCTAGCCCTGTAGATGAAAAACTGAAATGGCTATGGCTTCCTGTTGAGCCTCCATTATGTTTTGTTTACCTCTCTTAAAAGGCATGAATTAATTATTTTGTTATAAATCACAGGTAGTTTATAGCTTTCCTCCCCAGACTAGTCTTTTATTTACTAAAGCCTTTCTCTATAGAGGCTTACCAAACAGCTTCTTTCTATCAGTTTTCAATAGAGATGGGCACGAAATTGAAATATAGTATTTTGTTTCATTCTTCATTTTGTTTTGTTTCATTAATAATGAATTTTTAAAAGAATTTTTGTAATGAAATAAAATGAAATGAAACTATTTGTAACAGTATAAATAATGGGGAGCTTTCTTTCTTTTTATTTAACATGAAGCCCACTGCTCAAGATTAAATAGCTTTAAATCAAAGACCCTCCTTAAACCTTCCAATCAATTTGCTTTCAAACAAAGAACGCTCTGTAAACAAGCAGGAAGCCTAATGGCTCAGATCAGATCAGAGAGATAAGCTCATAAGTGTGGGGAGGGAAGGAAGGAAAATATGAAAACTATCCTCCAGTCCTACCTAATCAGGGAAGGAAAGCTATCTATCTATCTATCTATCTATCTATCTATCTATCTATCTATCTATCTATCTATCTATCTATCTATCTATCTATCTATCTATCCTGAGAATAGCTGTACTTACCATTTCAAACCCTGTTACTTTGTGTAGTCAGGCAATGGACCTGCTGAAACAATAGGGGCAAGTTCACACATCCATATGCTCCAATGATTCCAATAAGCCCAACTCCTGTTGTGACTTACTATGTTAAACAATATGGGATTTCACCCAATGAATTTTGCCAGTGCAAATAGGTACAAGAGACATTTGTGTATACTCTGCAGTACACTTTCTACTTCTCAGCCTTCGGTCTTCCATTTTGGATTCCATTTCCCACTATCCCTAACAGTAGGCTCTACTGGCTGGAGATTTCACAAGTTCATGATTTTATTTATTTATTTATTTATTTATTTATTTTACCTCTGATTTTTCTGCCTTTTCTGTCCCAAGACAAGTTACAACACAGTTTTTTTAATGCATGCAAGTACACAAAATGCAATCAATTACAGTGTCTTAAACACATTAAAACTGTGCTAGAAATATGTTTTTAGAATTATGTTGAAACAGACCCTAAATTAATACTATTCTGTTGAGGTCCAAAGCTTCAAAATGTCTGGAGGGCCAATGGTTGAGAACCATGGTTCTGCTGAAATTTACATGATTAAAACCTCCTAACCTGAACATTATAGACACTTTTGCCAGTGCGTTTCACAGTCCATAAAATCCATGGCAGCTTTGTTGCCAAGCAACATAAATGAACTTTCGCACTACGCAAAAGAACTAAATCAACTCCAGATTCCAAATCAGTATGTTTAATAAAGAAGCAAGCAGAGAGAATTGCAGAAATTGTCATTTTCTTTTAAAATAAAAAAGTTTTTTTTCCCACTGAAACCTACCAGGAACACAAACTGTCAAATTTTACTTACAAAAGTAAATTAAAGGGAGAAGCTGATGGGACTCCGTAGCATGGAATAATTTAATTTTTATTCTTTCCTTTCTTCTCAAATTCAAAGGGATACCTGCTATATAGAGGGGTTTACATGCTGGCCGAGCAAGTCACAAAGATGGATATTCCATCCAATGAAATAATGCTAGAGACGACCTGAGCACAGGCCCAAGGATTCCTGCAAGTATTTAACATACGGTAGAATAATAAGAAGGCAGAGGAGGTAAGCTTCAAGTGTAAACTGATACTTGTGTTTCTTAGAGAGGCCTGATCATGTCTGGGCTTGGGCAGATATGTTTCTTGAAGTTTTGCTGTAGCTGCTTTCACTGCCAGTTTCCTCTGGGTGCCATTCCAAATGCTGGTTCATAATTCAGAACAGCCAGATATGTAGTGGAACCAGGGCTTTCAGTTGCAAAGTCCAAGGACTTTCTGAGCAGCTCAGACTATAACATTGTCCACCCCTTTAAGGATTTTCCATTGCCTCTGACCTTAGACTGATTGTAGATGAGAGATAAAAAGATTTTTCTTTTAGGGCACCTGTACTGTTGCAGATGCTACCTATTGTAATACAAAGTATGTAAGGGTAGTTTGGTCTTGAATAGCCAGTTAGGAATTACGATCTTTACAAACCTCTTGCCTGTCATTTATTTGTTCAGCCCAATCTAGTGGCCTGAGTTTTGTGACTGCTCTAAAACAAATGGAGGCAATATGGGGACAGCCGGGTTGAACATGTGCAGTTTCAAACCAAGTCAATGATTAGAAGGCTAATCACACTTTTCTGAGAAAGAGAAAATGCATTAGAAAGGACAACAAAAAGTCTACTTGTATTCATAAAATTACTACATGATGCTGTATATGCATACATACAGTAGAAAAATTAGAACTATTCCCTGAAATAGAAATACAAGACATCCCACTGTAGCAGGAAACATGTCTCTACCAGCTAACCTGTGTGTTTGCTCACACTGTTGTGCCAGTGCTAAACATTCATAAGAAAGCTCAAAGCCTTTGTAGCCACACCTTCTTATGGGTATTCAAGTAGATATTGTACTGGACAATCCTTCAACTGTAGGAATATCCCCTGACAACACTTCAACTCAACTTCTTTCTAGAGGACTGACTCTCTAAAGTGGAATGTATTGGCCACTCTATTCGTATTCTTTCGTTTCGAGACATTTTGGTTTTATTCCAGTTCCCAGATGGCTATGGCTGTCAAGTCAGATAATGTAAATTCCTTCTGAAAATCTGAAGGTTATTGAGGAGTGCTATATTTATATATTAAACATGCCTTAATCATTTGTTTGCATTTTTAATATATTGCTTCTTATAAATGATATTTGCCTAGTTAAATGCGTTTTTCATATTCAGGTACTTGTCATCTTGTAAATGAATTGTACATAATATATTTAGTCTTGCTTGTTCTGGGTTATTTTTAATGGACTTTCCCCATTTCCTCCCCAACTTTCTCTCACACCCTTCTCCCCTTTCAGAATAAAGCTTGAGTGGTTTCTCTTGCTAGTAGATCTGCTCAATTATTTCCAGTGCAGTCCAGTCCAATGGTTTGATGTGCTGGAATAGGTAATACCTTCATTAAAAAATTTATCTGCCTGAAGCTTCACATTTTGAAGAGTTCTGTTTTGGTCAATTAAAGTAATAAATGAAATATGAAGCCTAGAGATACAGTGTTTAGTTTCCTCAATTCTGTCGGTCCAGGATTGTTATCTAATTGATAATTAATATACAAACGTTTATCTGTTTTTTTGCTATTACTCCCTGGTTTAATTGCACTTTTAGTTTCTTCTTGGGAATTATTTTCCGTTATTGGTTTTTTGTGCTTTGTTTTGCTATCTTTTGCACTGGGCTTTTATACTGACACTGGTTTCAGACTTCCCCTTGGTACTAGTTGAAACAGAAACATAACATCGGCTAGCTAAAACCATCTCATTTTAATGTGAATTTGATTTGATTTGATACAATTTAATTTTAACGTATTTTTATTGTGTTTATTTAGTATCACTTGAATGCCTTGTGTACCTATGTTTTTAATAGTCTTTGGTTGTGGTAAACAGCCCAGAGTTGCCATGCTGCCAGATGGGATGTATAGAGATTAAATAAATAAATAAATAATACTGAATAGCCGACAATATTTGTATGCATTTATTGGTCCTCCTGAGGCAGCTTCCTGTATTTAATAGATGTGTACCTTGTCCTATGGGAGTTTGAACTACAGGCTGACATGTTAACATTTGTGAAAGTCCAGCACTTCGCAATGTCCTTTGTCGCAATGCCTTTCATGCTGTAAACAGTTTGTCTCCACATCTGGTTCTTCTTCATCATTCAATATATGCCAAATCCTTATTTCTTCCTCTAAAGGAAAATCATATATCAACACTACTTCCAGTGCTGCTCAGCCAGATCTGTGCCTTCCTGCAGGAACTGTCAAAGGGTGGCGGGAAAACATTTTATGGTAACTGTATTTCTGAAATGGGTTGTGTCAGAGGCTCATATCTCACATCATAATGATGTGTAATGGTAGTTACCTGCTTGTCTGCATTAAAAGATGCCAGAACTGGATGTCTTCTTGGACTGATATAATCACTTTCCAGCTGAATAACCAAGACAAATTTCTGTCCAGCTATTAATCTATATCTCTGTGCCCACTCTATGGAGAGATGAATAAGTGCCTCTCTAAAATTAATTGTCGTGCTTTGACATTTTTCAAACAGATTTTCTCCTTTTCTATTTGATAGTGCACAATTGTTCCATTCTGTGGGAATTAACACATGAATGGTGAAGAAAAATCTTTCATTGGATTGACCAGATGCAGATATTCAATGTATAAATCTTCTCTTGGCTACCTTGTTAAAATGTCAGGTCATATAATGGGAGGCCTGAACTTCTTCCTACAAGTCTTACAGTATTTAGTATAATATGAGAAGAAAATAAGATGCCTTATCTTATCCCAAAAAGGTTAATTCCAATGTGAACTGGAATGAAAATTTGAAACTGTGTCTAGAGATAGGCACAAAATGATTTTTTTTCATTTCGTTATTCAAATAATGAACCACATTTTAAAACAGAAATGAAACAAGACAAAATGGGAAATTACGTTTCATTTCATTTTGTTTTTGTTAATAGTGGTGATAATCGCTGAAATAAAAGGCTTTTAAAAATACTTGAAAAACCTACTTTAATGAATTAAAAAGGATTATGTATTTAATAAATATGGCTGATAAACCCTACCAGGTTGATATCCAGTGCTTAAAACAAGTTAATCTGTGTGTACTCTGATTTTTTTAAATATTATTTTTAAAGATTTTTTTCATGTGCAAGGGTGAGGGTTTAAATTGCAGCAGACTAGCAGAGGCAAATATATTCCTTTCTTTTTTTTATTTTTGAGTTGATTTGTGTGTAAAACTATTATTTGATTTATATTTATCATTTTTTTTTACTTTTTAACATTATTTTATTTTGTTATTGTGCAAGGGAAAATAAGTTTTAATACATAGGCAAAGATATTCCCTTCCTTCTCTATTTTTTTTAAGAATTGATTTCTGTTTAAAAACAGTATTATTTGGATTTATATTTATTTTTAACATGCAGTTGAACAGCATATGGCTTTGCCACGTGTTTCATGGACCTGTTGCAAACTTGCAACACTGAGAACCAATTGCAAAGCCTGCTTTCAGTGGGTGTGTCTTCTGGCGAATTGTCTGCTGCCGAACCCTATAAAAGCCCTTCCGCTCTGTCTCTCATGTTGTAGTCTGGAGGAGTGAGTAGGCGAGAGACTGCTCCCAGACTCCAAGTCAGTTTGCTGGCTGGCTCTGGCTGTCTGGTTGGTTTTTTTTTTCTTGACTTTATTGCTGCTCCTGAGTGCTATGCTGTGTGCCGCTGAGTGCTGACCTGTCTCACAGTCTCCATGTGTGATTGTGTGTGTGAGAGAGGCAGGTTGGGCTGGCTGGTTGCAGCAGTCTGCACAGCCAGCTATAAAAACGTCTAAAAATAGAATAAACCATTAAACCCCATATTATTTTGTGTGGAATTGGGTTTACTTTGTTTAGGGGAGGATGTGGGTTTTATTATATAATATTTATTCCTGTGTGTTGTCCCCCCCCAAAAAAAACCATTGTCCCCCAGTTATTCCATATCCCACCCCTCTCCGTGGGGGTTACTTGAGCCAGTGTGCTAGGGGCAAGGCCTACTCGTGTGGTTGGTAAAATGGTGGCCATGAGTGGTTTGCCCCTCTCCGTCGTGGAGTCAGCAGGATTGAGGCACATGCTGAAGCACTTGGCTCTCTGGTATGACCCTCCATCCAGGTGTATCCCCAGCAGGCAGGTCATGCCCTCCCTTTATGCATCTGTCAGGAGATGGTCCGTGCCCAGATGCAGCAGACCAGAGGTCAGAAGGTCCACCTCACAATTGACCTCTGGACCAGTGGGCACTACAGCTACCTCTCCCTGACAGCTCATTGGTGGCAACCAGAGGATAGCCTTGGCAGCAGGGGATCCGAGGAAGGGCCATAGGGTGAGGTGCAAGGTACCTGAGGGTACCAGTTGGCACTTTTCCAGGTGCAGAGCATGGAGGACTCAGTGACAGGTACCCACGTCACTGAGGTCCTCATGTCCCGAGGGGCAGGTGAAGTATGGCTTCGTGGTTACAAATGCAGGCCATAACATGGTAGCTGCACTTCAAAAGGCAGGGCTCGAGGGCATTGTGTGCACTGCCCACAAACTCCATCTTGTGGTGCATGATGCCCTTGGGCTGGGTCCAGTTAGGGACAACTGGTGTGAGGGGACCAGGGAGACAAAGGCCCTTCTGGACAAGTGCAGGCAGCTTGTTAGGAATTTCTCACACAGCGTCAAGGCTTCCAGGATTCTGTGTGAGAAGCAGGTGAAGCTGGGGCAAGCTGAGCCTGTCCTTCTGCAGGACCTACCCACCAGGTGGAACTCCACCTATGAAATGGTGAAATGCCTGGTGGAGCAAAGGGATGTGTTGGAGGCCATCATGTCCACTACTCCCATTCTGCCAGGAGGAAGGGAGTTGGACATTGGTGCCACCAAGTGGCTTGCCCTAGGCCAGATGGCAGGTATCCTGCAGCCGTTTGAGGACATCATCAATGTCCTCAGCAGTTGTGATGCCATTCTGGGGCATGAACCCCCCACTCATACATGCCCTTTGCCAAGGCCTTAAGGCCTGTCACCCTAAAGTTTCGCCTCTCCTAAGGAGCAGGGCCTTGGCTGAGAGGCTTTTTACTGTAATGGATACCTGCCTTAGCCCACTGAGCAGGGAAAGGATGCACTAGCTGGCTTGCCTTTGCGACTCTCGTATCAAGGGTTCCTTGGTGGGCAGTCTTGCGGACCTTCACGCATGGAAGGCAGAACTATGCTGTGAGGTCTGCAGGGCCACTGCAATACAATGGCAGGAGCTGCCGAGGATGCAAGGCAGCCAGAGCGAGGCAGAGGAGGGCTCATCCCAAGGGTCCTCCTCTTCTGGGTACACCAAAAGGCCAAGTACAATTCCATCCATGTACTTGGCCTCTGCCCTAGCAATGGCAGTCTCCTGTTCAGTGAAGGGAAAGGAGGCAGAGGAACAGTACCTTGCTTGGACCATGGTGAGGGGGTACATGGCCGAGCCCCTCCACCCCCTAACATCAACCCCCCTCTGATACTGGGTGAGAAAGGCAGAGATCTGGCTCACGCTATCAAGTCTGACATTAGACCTCCTGTCTATCCCCCACACACACCAGCATCCAGAGTGAGTGGGTGTTCTCCCATATGGGAAACATTCTGAGGCCACACTGCTCATGTCTGGACCCTGGGACCATGGAAAGGTTGACATTTATCAGGTTTAACCTTTCCACATTGGGGTTGCCCCCAACCCATAGGTCCACACCTTCCTTTACCTGTTCCACTGCCTGTCTGCCTCCCTTCCTACCATGCCTGCCTTGCTAACCTACCTGCCTGCCCTGCTTGACTGTCCACTCTTGCTCGTTATTTGGGTCTATAGAGACCCAATGTTTCAGGCCTTCCCTGGCCAATCCCAGGACTTGCTCAATCGATCTAAAGCCTTGTAGGAGCCCAAAACATACACTTTGTCATGTCTTGGATCTAGGGGTTGGAGTCACTCAGCTGCCTATGGGGGACTTAGAGCCCTTTTTGGGGGAGCCCTAAACTCTCTGCCTGCCTCAGTGGGTGTCTTATGGGGTTGGAGTCACTCAGCTGCCAATGGGTGACTTGGAGCCCAAAACACTGCCTCTGTGGGTGACTTCCTTCTTTGGGGGTAAAACAGTTTAAAAACCAACAACATTAATGATTAAATAATATAATGTCTGATCCAAATTCCAATGTTGATGTCCACAGTCCACCAGTCAGCTTAACAACAACAATATTGACTTGTTGTGTGCTCTATTTTAAAAATATTTTAATTTATTACTTCAATAATTTTTTAATTTTTCTTATTTTTTTCAAAAACACTATATATGTTTTTTCAAAAACACTATATATATATATATATTTGTTTTCGTAGATTTTCACGGGTATAGGTATGCATGTTAGGGTGGATTCGGGTTTCTTCCCGTGTAGAAATCTGGTTGTTTTGGCGACGTTTTGACGAGGTCTCACTCGTCATCTTCAGGCTGGTGTTCTGGCTTCTTTCTTCTTGAAGCAAAGCGTGATCTCAGTTGAAGTCCTTCTATAAATACTGCTGGGGGGGTGTGGTTTGCTTGCTCTGTTGCTGATTGTAGGTTCCTTTGTTCTTTTGTGATCTGCTGTGTGGCTGAGGCGATCGTTAAGGGATTAACTGCTGGTGGGTTAGATGGCTGTTTAGAGACATCCTGTGTGGGTGAGGTGCTGGATGTGTGTCTATCAGCCTTTTGTTTCTTAACGACCTTGGTGGTGGGCGTTCTGGCAGCATCCTGGGCTTTGGTGGAGTGGGGTCCTGTGTCTTGTGAATTCATTTTGGTCTGGCTACGTGTCTGTGGTCTCCCAATGTTTTTTTGGCGTGTGTAAGTGTGCTCCATGTGGTGACTGGAGTGGGGTGCCGCAGTAGATGGTGCAGTCGTGGTTTTGTTATTGGATGGTGGTTTCGTTTCATCTGTGGGAAGGGTCTGGGTTTGTGTTTGGTGTGGATGGAAGGTGGTGGCATCTTGTGTCCTTTTGGACCTGGTGTCAGTCTTTGTGACAGAGGCTCGTCTGTTGACCAGGGCTAGTTTCCAGATGTCAGGCAAGCGGGAGGTGTCATCACGTTTATTCATGTTGTTTGGGTGTTTCTCTATTTCAATGGCTTCCATGATTATTCGACTGTTGAAGTGTTCAGTTTTGGAGATGAGTTTGGTTCTTTCAAAGTCAATTTCATGACCTGTTGTTTTTATGTGCTGGAAGAGAGAGGAAGATTTTTCTTCTTTTTTGACTGCGTTCTTGTGTTCTGCGATGCGTGCGCTTATTCTCCTGTTTGTCTGTCCGATGTATGTGGCTGGGCAGACTTTGCATGGTATTTCGTAGACTCCTTGGTTTTCTAGCTCAATCTTGTCTTTGGGGTTTCTTAAAATGTTGGCTATTTTTTGGTCGGTGCAAAAGGCTGTCTTGATATTGTGTTTGTGGAGAATTTTGCTGATTTTGTCTGTGGTGCCTTTGATGTAAGGGAGGAGGGCGGTGCCGTTGTTCTCTTCTGTTTCTTGGTTCTTGGGGGGTGTTTCCTTTTGGATTAGTTTGGTGATGGTGTTTTTTTGGAATCCGTTCGCAATTAAAACATTCGAGAGAGTGTGTAATTCAGTTTTTAGGTGGTCTTTGTCAGCGAGGCGTTTGGTTCTGGAGATGAGGGTTTTTGCTACGGAGTTGATCTGTGCAGGGTGGTGGTGTGATTGTGCATTTAAGTAGCGGTTTGTATGTGTTTTTTTCTGGTAGATGGTATGTCCTAAGGAGCCGTCGGGTTTTTTTGTAGATTAGGACGTCCAGGAAGGGAAGTTGGTTGTTGGCTTCTATTTCCATAGTGAATTGTATTTTGGGGTGTAGGCTGTTGAGATGTGTGAGGAAGTTGTTCAGTTTATCTTTCCCGTGTGGCCAGATAACAAAGGTGTCGTCAACATATCTGAGCCAGAGTTTGGGTTTATGTTCGGACTTCTGTAACGCGTTGGTTTCAAAGTGTTCCATATATAGGTTTGCGATGACCGGTGAGAGGGGTGATCCCATGGGTGCTCCTTCTATCTGTTTGTATCTTTGTCCATTGTGGATGAAGTATGTGTTGGTTAGGCAGTGGTTGGTCAGATCTAGGATGTGCTTGGGGGTTGTATTTGTTGTGGATAGCTGTCAAGGCTTCTTGAATGGGCACTTGTGTGAAGAGCGAAACAACATCGAAGCTCACGAGTAGGTCATTGGGTTGTAGGTCTTGTTTCTTTATAATTTCTATGAAGTGGAACGAGTTTTGTACGTATGAAGTGATGGATTCTGCATAGGGCTGGAGTTGTTTGGCAAGAAATTTGGCGAGGTTTTGTAGAGGTGAGCCTATGGAGCTGACTATGGGTCTGAGAGGTGTTCCTTCTTTGTGAATCTTGGGGAGGCCGTAGAGCTTGGGGCATCTGGATGATTTCTCTCTGGGGATGATGCTTGGCTTGATTTCTTCACTTAAGGGAGAGGCTTTTATTTTGGCTTTGGTGGTTTTTTTCCAGGTAGGTGGTGGGGTCTGTGTTCAAAGGTATGTAAGCAGGGTCTTGTAGTAGGTTGGATAGTTTGGCTTGGTAGTCGGATGTGTTCATCACCACTGTGGCATTGCCTTTGTCTGCTGGGAGAATGATTATGTTGTTGTCTTTCCTCAGGTTGGTGAGGGCTTTTGTTCTTCTTTGTGTAAATTGCTTCTGGGTGGTTTGCTGGAGCAGAGGACATTGGTGACTTCGAGTCTGATTTTGTTGGCTTCATCTGGGTTGATTTTGGTTAGGCTGGCTTCCACTCCGCATATGATGTTTTCAGTGGGGATGTGTCTGGGGGCGACTGCAAAGTTGAATCCTTTGGAAAGGACTTTGGTCTCTGCGATGGTGAGTGTCCTGTCTGATATGTTGTGAACTGTTTGTTTCATGGGCTGTTGTGGGGGGTTGGGCTTCTGGCGTTTTTCCAGTTTGTGGAGTTTGTTGGTGTGTGTGTCTGTCTTGTGGGAGGTCTCTGTTTCAGCTCTCCAGGCGGCGAGTTGCTTGGATTTGTTCCAGAGTGTTGGGTGGATTTTGTTGCTGAGTTTGAGGTGGAGAGTGAGTAGGTCTCTGTTGGTTTGATCTAGTAGGTATCTTTTCCTGTGTAGTTCGCTTCTGATTAGGGCTAGTTCTGTTCTTTTCAGGATCCTTTCGCTGGATGGGGTTTTTGAGTGGAATTTCAGTTGGAAGCTTGTGGGGATCACATTTTTGTCTCGGCAGTTGCGTAGGAATGCAATGTCACATAAGATGGTGGCTCTTCGGACTTCTAGTTTCTCGTAGGTTCTGGTCAGCTGGAAGGTTTCCTCCCCGTAGAGGTCGGATATTTGTTTTCGTAGATTTTCACGGGTATAGGTATGCATGTTAGGGTGGATTCGGGTTTCTTCCCGTGTAGAAATCTGGTTGTTTTGGCGACGTTTCGACGAGGTCTCACTCGTCATCTTCAGGCTGGTGTTCTGGCTTCTTTCTTCTTGAAGCAAAGTGTGATCTCAGTTGAAGTCCTTCTATAAATACTGCTGGGGGTGTGTGGTTTGCTTGCTCTGTTGCTGATTGTAGGTTCCTTTGTTCTTTTGTGATCTGCTGTGTGGCTGAGGCGATCGTTAAGGGATTAACTGCGAAAGGATCCTGTAAAGAACAGAACTAGCCCTAATCAGAAGCGAACTACACAGGAAAAGATACCTACTAGATCAAACCAACAGAGACCTACTCACTCTCCACCTCAAACTCAGCAACAAAATCCACCCAACACTCTGGAACAAATCCAAGCAACTCGCCGCCTGGAGAGCTGAAACAGAGACCTCCCACAAGACAGACACACACACCAACAAACTCCACAAACTGGAAAACGCCAGAAGCCCAACCCCCCACAACAGCCCATGAAACAAACAGTTCACAACATATCAGACAGGACACTCACCATCGCAGAGACCAAAGTCCTTTCCAAAGGATTCAACTTTGCAGTCGCCCCCAGACACATCCCCACTGAAAACATCATATGCGGAGTGGAAGCCAGCCTAACCAAAATCAACCCAGATGAAGCCAACAAAATCAGACTCAAGTCACCAATGTCCTCTGCTCCAGCAAACCACCCAGAAGCAATTTACACAAAGAAGAACAAAAAGCCCTCACCAACCTGAGGAAAGACAACAACATAATCATTCTCCCAGCAGACAAAGGCAATGCCACAGTGGTGATGAACACATCCGACTACCAAGCCAAACTATCCAACCTACTACAAGACCCTGCTTACATACCTTTGAACACAGACCCCACCACCTACCTGGAAAAAACCACCAAAGCCAAAATAAAAGCCTCTCCCTTAAGTGAAGAAATCAAGCCAAGCATCATCCCCAGAGAGAAATCATCCAGATGCCCCAAGCTCTACGGCCTCCCAAGATTCACAAAGAAGGAACACCTCTCAGACCCATAGTCAGCTCCATAGGCTCACCTCTACAAAACCTCGCCAAATTTCTTGCCAAACAACTCCAGCCCTATGCAGAATCCATCACTTCATACGTACAAAACTCGTTCCACTTCATAGAAATTATAAAGAAACAAGACCTACAACCCAATGACCTACTCGTGAGCTTCGATGTTGTTTCGCTCTTCACACAAGTGCCCATTCAAGAAGCCTTGACAGCTATCCACAACAAATACAACCCCCAAGCACATCCTAGATCTGACCAACCACTGCCTAACTAACACATACTTCATCCACAATGGACAAAGATACAAACAGATAGAAGGAGCACCCATGGGATCACCCCTCTCACCGGTCATCGCAAACCTATATATGGAACACTTTGAAACCAACGCGTTACAGAAGTCCGAACATAAACCCAAACTCTGGCTCAGATATGTTGACGACACCTTTGTTATCTGGCCACACGGGAAAGATAAACTGAACAACTTCCTCACACATCTCAACAGCCTACACCCCAAAATACAATTCACTATGGAAATAGAAGCCAACAACCAACTTCCCTTCCTGGACGTCCTAATCTACAAAAACCCGACGGCTCCTTAGGACATACCATCTACCAGAAAAAAACACATACAAACCGCTACTTAAATGCACAATCACACCACCACCCTGCACAGATCAACTCCGTAGCAAAACCCCTCATCTCCAGAACCAAACGCCTCGCTGACAAAGACCACCTAAAAACTGAATTACACACTCTCTCGAATGTTTTAATTGCGAACGGATTCCAAAAAACACCATCACCAAACTAATCCAAAAGGAAACACCCCCAAGAACCAAGAAACAGAAGAGAACAACGGCACCGCCCTCCTCCCTTACATCAAAGGCACCACAGACAAAATCAGCAAAATTCTCCACAAACACAATATCAAGACAGCCTTTTGCACCGACCAAAAATAGCCAACATTTTAAGAAACCCCAAAGACAAGATTGAGCTAGAAAACCAAGGAGTCTACGAAATACCATGCAAAGTCTGCCCAGCCACATACATCGGACAGACAAACAGGAGAATAAGCGCACGCATCGCAGAACACAAGAACGCAGTCAAAAAGAAGAAAAATCTTCCTCTCTCTTCCAGCACATAAAAACAACAGGTCATGAAATTGACTTTGAAAGAACCAAACTCATCTCCAAAACTGAACACTTCAACAGTCGAATAATCATGGAAGCCATTGAAATAGAGAAACACCCAAACAACATGAATAAACGTGATGACACCTCCCGCTTGCCTGACATCTGGAAACTAGCCCTGGTCAACAGACGAGCCTCTGTCACAAAGACTGACACCAGGTCCAAAAGGACACAAGATGCCACCACCTTCCATCCACACCAAACACAAACCCAGACCCTTCCCACAGATGAAACGAAACCACCATCCAATAACAAAACCACGACTGCACCATCTACTGCGGCACCCCACTCCAGTCACCACATGGAGCACACTTACACACGCCAAAAAAACATTGGGAGACCACAGACACGTAGCCAGACCAAAATGAATTCACAAGACACAGGACCCCACTCCACCAAAGCCCAGGATGCTGCCAGAACGCCCACCACCAAGGTCGTTAAGAAACAAAAGGCTGATAGACACACATCCAGCACCTCACCCACACAGGATGTCTCTAAACAGCCATCTAACCCACCAGCAGTTAATCCCTTAACGATCGCCTCAGCCACACAGCAGATCACAAAAAGAACAAAGGAACCTGTAATCAGCAACAGAGAAGCAAACCACACACCCCAGCAGTATTTATAGAAGGACTTCAACTGAGATCACGCTTTGCTTCAAGAAGAAAGAAGCCAGAACACCAGTATGCATGTTAGACTCGTCAGATTTTGCAAAACAACCAGATTTCTACGAGGGAAGAAACCTTGGTAACATGCAATCTTGTCTTTGGGGTTTCTTAAAATGTTGGCTATTTTTGGTCGGTGCAAAAGGCTGTCTTGATATTGTGTTTGTGGGAGAATTTTGCTGATTTTGTCTGTGGTGCCTTTGATGTAAGGGAGGAGGCGGTGCCGTTGTTCTCTTCTGTTTCTTGGTTCTTGGGGGTGTTTCCTTTTGGATTAGTTTGGTGATGGTGTTTTTTTGAATCCGTTCGCAATTAAAACATTCGAGAGAGTGTGTAATTCAGTTTTTAGGTGGTCTTTGTCAGCGGGCGTTTGGTTCTGGAGATGAGGGTTTTGCTACGGAGTTGATCTGTGCAGGGTGGTGGTGTGATTGTGCATTTAAGTAGCGGTTTGTATGTGTTTTTTCTGGTAGATGGTATGTCCTAAGGAGCCGTCGGGTTTTTGTAGATTAGGGCGTCCAGGAAGGGAAGTTGGTTGTTGGCTTCTATTTCCATAGTGAATTGTATTTTGGGGTGTAGGCTGTTGAGATGTGTGAGGAAGTTGTTCAGTTTATCTTTCCCGTGTGGCCAGATAACAAGGTGTCGTCAACATATCTGAGCCAGAGTTTGGGTTTATGTTCGGACTTCTGTAGCGTTGGTTTCAAAGTGTTCCATATATAGGTTTGCGATGACCGGTGAGAGGGTGATCCCATGGGTGCTCCTTCTATCTGTTTGTATCTTTGTCCATTGTGGATGAAGTATGTGTTGGTTAGGCAGTGGTTGGTCAGATCTAGGATGTGTTTGGGGGTTGTATTTGTTGTGGATAGCTGTCAAGGCTTCTTGAATGGGCACTTGTGTGAAGAGCGTTTCAACATCGAAGCTCACAGTAGGTCATTTTGTTGTTTCTGCATAGGGCTGTTTCTTTATAATTTCTATGAAGTGGGATGAATTAAGTGATGGATTTGCATAGAGTTGTTTGGCTTTGGCGAGGTTTTGTAGAGTGCCTATGGAGCTGACTATGGGTCTGAGAGGTGTTCCTTCTTTGTGAATCTTGGGAGGCCGTAGAGCTTGGGCATCTGGATGATTTCTCTCTGGGGATGATGCTTGGCTTGATTTCTTCACTAAGGGAGAGGCTTTTATTTTGGCTTTGGTGGTTTTTTCCAGGTAGGTGGTGGGGTCTGTGTTCAAGGTATGTAAGCAGGGTCTTGTAGTAGGTTGGATAGTTTGGCTTGGTAGTCGGATGTGTTCATCACCACTGTGGCATTGCCTTTGTCTGCTGGGAGAATGATTATGTTGTTGTCTTTCCTCAGGTTGGTGAGGGCTTTTTGTTCTTCTTTGTGTAAATTGCTTCTGGGTGGTTTGCTGGAGCAGAGGACATTGGTGACTTCGAGTCTGATTTTGTTGGCTTCATCTGGGTTGATTTTGGTTAGGCTGGCTTCCACTCCGCATATGATGTTTTCAGTGGGGATGTGTCTGGGGCGACTGCAAAGTTGAATCCTTTGGAAAGGACTTTGGTCTCTGCGATGGTGAGTGTCCTGTCTGATATGTTGTGAACTGTTTGTTTCATGGGCTGTTGTGGGGGGGTTGGGCTTCTGGCGTTTTTCCAGTTTGTGGAGTTTGTTGGTGTGTGTGTCTGTCTTGTGGGAGGTCTCTGTTTCAGCTCTCCAGGCGGCAGTTGCTTGGTTTGTTCCAGAGTGTTGGGTGGATTTTGTTGCTGAGTTTGAGGTGGAGAGTGAGTAGGTCTCTGTTGGTTTGATCTAGTAGGTATCTTTTCCTGTGTAGTTCGCTTCTGATTAGGGCTAGTTCTGTTCTTTTCAGGATCCTTTCGCTGGATGGGGTTTTTGAGTGGAATTTCAGTTGGAAGCTTGTGGGGATCACATTTTGTCTCGGCAGTTGCGTAGGAATGCAATGTCACATAAGATGGTGGCTCTTCGGACTTCTAGTTTCTCGTAGGTTCTGGTCAGCTGGAAGGTTTCCTCCCGTAGAGGTCGGATATTTGTTTTCGTAGATTTTCACGGGTATAGGTATGCATGTTAGGGTGGATTCGGGTTTCTTCCCGTGTAGAAATCTGGTTGTTTTGGCGACGTTTCGACGAGGTCTCACTCGTCATCTTCAGGCTGGTGTTCTGGCTTCTTTCTTCTTGAAGCAAAGTGTGATCTCAGTTGAAGTCCTTCTATAAATACTGCTGGGGGTGTGTGGTTTGCTTGCTCTGTTGCTGATTGTAGGTTCCTTTGTTCTTTTTTGTGATCTGCTGTGTGGCTGAGGCGATCGTTAAAGGGATTAACTGCTGGATCCTGTTTAGAACAGAACTAGCCCTAATCAGAAGCTGAACTACACAGGAAAAGATACCTGGTAGATCAAACCAACAGAGACCTACTCACTCTCCACCTCAAACTCAGCAACAAAATCCACCCAACACTCTGAACAAATTTTGGCAACTCGCCGCCTGGAGAGCTGAAACAGAGACCTCCCACAAGACAGACACACACACCAACAAACTCCACAAACTGGAAAACGCCAGAAGCCCAACCCCCACAACAGCCCATGAAACAAACAGTTCACAACATATCAGACAGGACACTCACCATCGCAGAGACCAAAGTCCTTTCCAAAGGATTCAACTTTGCAGTCGCCCCCAGACACATCCCCACTGAAAACATCATATGGGAGTGGAAGCCAGCCTAACAAAATCAACCCAGATGAAGCCAACAAAATCAGACTCGAAGTCACCAATGTCCTCTGCTCCAGCAAACCACCCAGAAGCAATTTACACAAAGAAGAACAAAAGCCCTCACCAACCTGAGGAAAGACAACAACATAATCATTCTCCCAGCAGACAAAGGCAATGCCACAGTGGTGATGAACACATCCGACTACCAAGCCAAACTATCCAACCTCTACAAGACCCTGCTTACATACCTTTGAACACAGACCCCACCACCTACCTGGAAAAAACCACCAAAGCCAAAATAAAAGCCTCTCCCTTAAGTGAAGAAATCAAGCCAAGCATCATCCCCAGAGAGAAATCATCCAGATGCCCCAAGCTCTAGACCTCCCAAGATTCACAAAGAAGGAACACCTCTCAGACCCATAGTCAGCTCCATAGGCTCACCTCTAAAAACCTCGCCAAATTTCTTGCCAAACAACTCCAGCCCTATGCAGAATCCATCACTTCATACGTACAAAACTCGTTCCACTTCATAGAAATTATAAAGAAACAAGACCTACAACCCAATGACCTACTCGTGAGCTTCGATGTTGTTTCGCTCTTCACACAAGTGCCCATTCAAGAAGCCTTGACAGCTATCCACAACAAATACAACCCCCCCAAGCACATCCTAGATCTGACCAACCACTGCCTAACCAACACATACTTCATCCACAATGGACAAAGATACAAACAGATAGAAGGAGCACCCATGGGATCACCCTCTCACCGGTCATCGCAAACCTATATATGGAACACTTTGAAACCAACGTTACAGAAGTCCGAACATAAACCCAAACTCTGGCTCAGATATGTTGACGACACCTTTGTTATCTGGCCACACGGGAAAGATAAACTGAACAACTTCCTCACACATCTCAACAGCCTACACCCCAAAATACAATTCACTATGGAAATAGAAGCCAACAACCAACTTCCCTTCCTGGACGTCCTAATCTACAAAAAACCCGACGGCTCCTTAGGACATACCATCTACCAGAAAAAAACACATACAAACCGCTACTTAAATGCACAATCACACCACCACCCTACACAGATCAACTCCGTAGCAAAAACCCTCATCTCCAGAACCAAACGCCTCGCTGACAAAGACCACCTAAAAACTGAATTACACACTCTCTCGAATGTTTTAATTGCGAACGGATTCCAAAAAAACACCATCACCAAACTAATCCAAAAGGAAACACCCCCAAGAACCAAGAAACAGAAGAGAACAACGGCACCGCCTCCTCCCTTACATCAAAGGCACCACAGACAAAATCAGCAAAATTCTCCACAAACACAATATCAAGACAGCCTTTTGCACCGACTCAAAAAATAGCCAACATTTTAAGAAACCCCAAAGACAAGATTGAGCTAGAAAACCAAGGAGTCTACGAAATACCATGCAAAGTCTGCCCAGCCACATACATCGGACAGACAAACAGGAGAATAAGCGCACGCATCGCAGAACACAAGAACGAGTCAAAAAAGAAGAAAAATCTTCCTCTCTTCCAGCACATAAAAACAACAGGTCATGAAATTGACTTTTGAAAGAACCAAACTCATCTCCAAAACTGAACACTTCAACAGTCGAATAATCATGGAAGCCATTGAAATAGAGAAACACCCAAACAACATGAATAAACGTGATGACACCTCCCGCTTGCCTGACATCTGGAAACTAGCCCTGGTCAACAGACGAGCCTCTGTCACAAAGACTGACACCAGGTCAAAAGGACACAAGATGCCACCACCTTCCATCCACACCAAACACAAACCCAGACCCTTCCCACAGATGAAACGAAACCACCATCCAATAACAAAACCACGACTGCACCATCTACTGCGGCACCCCACTCCAGTCACCACATGGAGCACACTTACACACGCCAAAAAAACATTGGGAGACCACAGACACGTAGCCAGACCAAAATGAATTCACAAGACACAGGACCCCACTCCACCAAAGCCCAGGATGCTGCCAGAACGCCCACCACCAAGGTCGTTAAGAAACAAAAGGCTGATAGACACACATCCAGCACCTCACCCACACAGGATGTCTCTAAACAGCCATCTAACCCACCAGCAGTTAATCCCTTAACGATCGCCTCAGCCACACAGCAGATCACAAAAGAACAAAGGAACCTACAATCAGCAACAGAGCAAGCAAACCACACACCCCCAGCAGTATTTATAGAAGGACTTCAACTGAGATCACGCTTTGCTTCAAGAAGAAAGAAGCCAGAACACCAGTATGCATGTTAGGGTGGATTCGGGTTTCTTCCCGTGTAGAAATCTGGTTGTTTTGGCGACGTTTCGATGAGGTCTCACTCGTCATCTTCAGGCTGGTGTTCTGGCTTCTTTCTTCTTGAAGCAAAGCGTGGTCTCAGTTGAAGTCCTTCTATAAATACTGCTGGGGGTGTGTGGGTTTGCTTGCTTTGTTGCTGATTGCAGGTTCCTTTGTTCCTTTGTTCTTTTGTGATCTGCTGTGTGGCTGAGGCGAATCGTTAAGGGATTAACTGCTGGTGGCTGTTTAGATGGCTGTTTAGATGCTGGTGGGTTAGATGGCTGGTGGGTTCTGGCAGTATCCTGAGCTTTGGTGGAGTGGGGTCCTGTGTCTTGTGAATTCATTTTGGTCTGGCTACGTGTCTGTGGTCTCCCAATGTTTTTTTGGGGTGTGTGAGTGTGCTCCATGTGGTGACTGGAGTGGGGTGCCGAGTAGATGGTGCAGTCATGGTTTTGTTATTGGATGGTGGTTTCAGCCATCTGTGGGGAGGGTCTGGGTTTGTGTTTGGTGTGGATGGAAGGTGGTGGCATCTTGTGTCCTTTTGGACCTGGTGTCAGTCTTTGTGACAGAGGCTCGTCTGTTGACCAGGGCTAGTTTCCAGATGTCAGGCAAGCGGGAGGTGTCATCACGTTTATTCATGTTGTTTGGGTGTTCTTTTTCATTTGATGTCTTTTCAATGGCTTCCATGATTATTCGAATGTATATATATATATATATATATATATATATATATATATATATATATTATAGACACAGAGAGAGAGAGAGAGAGAAAACAGTCACATAGTGTAAATTGGGAAAACAAAATGAAACAAAAAAAGAAACATTTTTATTTAAAAGCTGTTAAAACAAAACAAAACAAAATAAAAAATGAAATGAAATTAAACACCATTTTTGCGTTTCGCATGTGAAAATATATGTTTTTATTTTATTTTATTTTTCTTCTCTTCTTTCCTTTGATATTTTTTTCAAACACAAACAACTCTGGCTTTTTACTTACGTATTTTGTATTTATATGCTGAATTGTAATATATTGGAAATATACTGATAGAAATTTAGTTAAGATGAGACACTGCAAAATTATTCATTGAGTTAATAACACTGAATTAAATTAGTCACAATAATAATAATAATAATAATAATAATAATAATAATAATAATAATAATAATAATAATAATAATAATAATAATAATAATAGGTTTCCAAAATGAATTCATGCCCCAAGTACAGGCTCTCACTTATGTATTTATTCTCTCCTTATGCTAATACTCCGAGACTATTAAAGGCTTTATATCTGATTCCAATATTCTCTTACAGAAATTTCTACTAATTTAGCAAATCACAATTCTTGTTACTTGTAAAGCTGGCAAGTAGCCACTTAAATAGATAACAGGATTTGCTTTGATTACTTTGAACTTGCACCTGCAAGATACATGGAGTACAGCCTCTGCAAGTTTGTAAAGAAGTATATTACTAATCTGGTAATTTACTATGCCTGTGAATATCATCATCAGCTTTGCTGATACACTATGACATTTGAAACAATATGACCTAGGTATTATTTTGCAAATATTACATTTATTTATTTATTTATTTATTTATTTATTTATTTATTTATTTATTTATTTAGCTTGTATGCCGCCCACTACCCAAAGGTCTCCGGGCGGCTCACAATCAAAACAATTAAAACATCAAAATACAATAAAATTAGAACAATAAAAAACAGTAAATACAATAAATACAGTTTTTAAAAGCACACCACTAAAAATTGCCATCAGGTCCCAATTCATTAGTTAAAAACTTTTTGGAATAGAAGGTTTTTACCTGGCACCGAAATATATCAACGTTCTTTTGGCGATATTTGAGAGGGCATTCCAAAGTCTGGGGCAGTTGCTGAAAAGCCCTATTCCTGCAAGAATTTGTTCACCTCCTTAAGGGATGGCTCTTTCAGGAGGGCTCTCTTTAGATCTTAGTTGCCGGGTAGGTTCATATGGAAGGAGATTCAGGTATCTAGGTCCTAAGATTTTTAGGGCTTTATATGTCAAAACAAGCACTTTGAATTGGGCTCGCAGTCCAACTGGTAACCAGTGAAGGTTATACAGAATCGGTGTGATGTGTTCCTTGGTGGCCCTACCACTCACCAGCCGTGCAGCACGATTCTGAACCAGCTGCAAACCGTCTTCAAAGGCAGCCCCATGTAAAGCACATTACAGTAATCAATACTCAGATGTTACGAGTGCATGCGTAACTGTCATGAGGCTCCGTTCATCTAGGTAAAATTACAGCTGGTAATATTCCGCAGCTGGAGAAAGGCACCCTGGCAATCTGGGCTTCAGAGTTAAACCGGGATACCAGGAGCACCCCCAAAGCTTTTCCCTTACAAGTATGACCATCCAGGACAGGGAGATGGCCCTTAGCCTTCAGACGATGCCCACTAACAGCACTTCCGTCTTGTCTGGATTGAGTTTCAATTTATTAACCCTCATCCAGTCCATATGATATCCTATGAACCATTTGCAACCTTGACATGAAGAATATCTAGAATGTTTTATCAGACAGTGGACCATCGTATAACAAGTGGTTTGTTTAACAGAAAATCCGCTTAAGGGGGGAATCCGGAGATGGGGGAAATCACTTAACACAATCACCTATGGGGCAAATGCATACAACAGAAAAATGGTTGTGATTAGGGATTAATCCATTTTCAACGCATTGCTATGGGAACTTTGTACAAGGGAAAAATTGTGTAACAGAATTTCATTTGGAATGAATTAATTCCTTCATACAAGGTACCGTTTTACTCTTCAACATTTCTTTTTGGCTCTTTAAATAATAAGGGATCTTGAAAGGAAGGAAGAAAATATGGTTTATCATAAGAAAAGCAGAATTTGTTGCTAGATTAGAAAGTAAAAGTAAAGAAAAAACTTCTTAAGTGATTTTAAGTGTCTCTTTGAAAATAATCAAAGTAGATTGGTGATTTTCTCCTAGGACGTTTTTTTTTTTCATAAGGTACCAACAGATGGGACATAATGAGCCTCTAACTAATTGACATTACCTTTTCATTAGGCCTGAATGATTTCAGTAAGGCAATGTTGAGCAAGCAAGCTAAAATTAGACTAATGAGGGTAGTTATCTTTTCTTTTATTGAACACTGCTGCTGTGGTTGGCAAAAGACATCTCTTGAAATTTACATGATAAGAATATGTTGTTTTTTGACAGAACAGATGAGAATAGCTCTTGAGGCAACAAAGCTACACACAAGAATACACAAAAGTGAAGAAAAGCAGCACATTTGCCAATCATAGTATTTCCATTAAGCTTTATTTTGATTAAGATTTACTTTCTTCATTGCTGTACCTCAACTTTGACCAATGCAATATTTCAATTTTTGCCGCACTTTTGGTATAGTCCTTCAGTTTTGGTTTTAGCAGCTTAGCTCTTTTCCTTTCTTTTTAAGTATTCTTTCTGTTAGTATGATCTGATAATTAGTGCTCTTAATTATCCCAGAGTAGTAAAATTTTTGATAGAAATCTTTCATAATGTGGTATTGTTTATGGTTGCAAGCATGTGGCAAAGGGATGTTATCATTGTATGACAAGCATGGACAAAGTGCAGGATGTCTGGTGCATGTAGCCCATCAGGCTCCTACACTGCTCCATATTGCCCAATTAAAAAGACTTTCACTCAAAATGTCAAATTGCGTTCTCTTGAGATGGGAGCAAGTGGGATTTTTGACCTGTTTTGAGAAGCCTCAGAACCCCAAACCCCACAAAACCATATATGCATACCATATATATAAATTAACCACTGAAGTTTCTTAATTTTTCAGGGTTTTGTGTCTGGTTGGTTTTGGTTGGGAAACTGAATTCATGCTCAATTAACCCCAACACCCCTGCAGCAAGCTTCATAGTATGCAAACACACACATTAATAATAGAGATGGGCACAAAACGCTAAAATAGTGTTTTGTTTCATTTTTTGTTTCATTCCATTCTGTTTTGTTTTGTTTCATTTGAATTTTTTTTTAAAAAAAATCTTTTCTTTTTTTGTTTTGTTTCATTTTTCATTTGTGTACTCTGTGTGTGTGGTGCTTGTGTAACTTCCCACACCCAACTGGGCATGGGAAAAGGTGGGATTTGTAAATGTTTTTTGCTGCCCCAGGCGCCAATCAGCTGTAGCGTGGGCTTGGGTTGGCAAAAACAAAGTTTTAAAATCCTGCCTTTTCCCCCACCCGATCGGGCACATGGAAACTAGAGTAGTTTTAATTAATTTATTTATTTTGATGAGCCCCAAAGTGCTGATAAGCTGTAGCACCAGCTTGGAGATGGCAAAAAAAGTTTAAAAATCCTTCCTTTCCCCCCCACCCAATTGGGTGGGGGGAAGGGTCAATTTAAACAAGCACCCGCTGCGCTACAGCAGATAGGTTCTGCCACTTTGGAAGCCCCCTCTGCAGGGGCTGGTTGGCGGCAGCGGCAGAGGAACAAAAATGAAATGAACTCATTTCATTTTCCTTTGAGGGGCAGTTCACTATTATAACAAAATGAATAACGAATAACAAAATGAATTAAAAATGAATTAAAAATTCATTTTGTGCCCATCTCTAATTAACTAAAAAGAATTTAAAGAAAGCTAAACATGCAAATTAGTTCTTATACCCCTACCCTTCTTTGAGTGCACCTCCTGGACTACTGTCATAGCTGGGAAAGGCTCATTGGCCACATGGAGATAACTCAGCACTCCTCTAGGGAAGCCATTGTCAATGGGAGCCATGTGGCCCTTGTAGGGCATCTGTGTGCTGGCACAACTAAGGGGGTAAATAGATGGGGAAACATTATATGTTTCTGCATGATAACTGTTCATGTTGTATGTATCGTTGTGTGACAAGGGGCCCTGGAGCCGGAGAAGAATTTCTAAAACAGCCACAGTCCAAAAAAAGGTCAAGAATGGGTGCTCTAGAAGGCATGACTAGGAGGGCTGAGTTAATCTTTTTATCTTTTTATTATTACCATCATCCTTTATGGGGCAGCAGAGTGGACCTCTGAACTTTTAGACAGCTATAGGCTGCCCTTAGACCTCTAGACACTGCCCACCCCATCATGTAATATGTGTTTCATGATCAGATGGATTTCTTTCTTTTGTTTTTCTTTGTTAGCAAAAAAAAAAAAAAAGTTCATCCAGTGGAAAAAAAAGGCTAATGTAGGGAATATTTACTTTCCAATGGAAATCTACTTGCAAATGTAAAATTGTAAAAATTATAGGAATAGACTACATTGCTGTATTGAAGTTCTTAGTTCACAAAATGACAGCTACTTGCTTGCAAATAATTATTTCTCTTACATGCCAGGGACAGGATGGAATCATTTCCCCTGATTCCATTATCAGATCTATTATGCCTATCAAAATATCATTCTCCAGCTCAATATTATAAAAAAATTGGAGTGCATTTCCCCCTGATTCCATTATCAGATCTATTATGCCTATCAAAATATCATTCTCCAGCTCAATATTATAAAAAAATTGGAGTGCACGGCGGTAATCCCAAGGATCAATTTATTTCTAAATCTCTTCCATTGCATCATATATATTAAAAGTGCCGGGGTTTTTTAACAGCCTGATCAGTTTTGGCACAATTCCAAAGTCTATTTCTCAGTTAAGTAGAAATGTTTTTATCCTTCTAAAATGCTTTTTTGCTCTACCAATATGAGATATGCGATCGAACAGTTGCATCATTTCAAACAACTCAAGGCTATGTCTTTTCAACTACAATTGAGGGCTGGATCATATCCGTTGCCGCCGCAGCCACTTTGCGGACCCCCGACGGACACTGCCTGTTCCGCGGCTTGGAGGTCGCCTTTCGTGCTGTCACCTCCCTCCGGCCCCCCGCAGATTATTACCATCAAGCGGGCTTCTACTTTGGAGACCGCACCGTCGCTGTTGTCGATCAACATCACTTGGCCTTGTCAGGCCTCTTCTGAGATTCTGACTGGTGGGGGGTAGCCATCCTGTCCTGGGTTCATTTGCTCTCACTGAGCTCTGTTAACATCCATGCTACTCTGTACCCGTCCTTGGCGTGTTCCCTCCCTTGGAGAGAGAATCGAGCAGGTGCCGCTATCTTTGGCTGTTGGGAGGCTCCGACAGCCTTTGTAGGCTGCGGACTAGCCTCCGCTAATGGCCACTGCTGTCGGCTTGACCCTCTCTCTCCCCCCCTCTCCCTCCCCCTTCCCCCCTCCCGCTTTCCATCAGCAGCCTTATGTGAGCCCAGTACTTTTTAGTTTATTTTTGCCTGGTTTACTTTGTACTTTCTATTTCTCAGCTGTATTTTGCATTTTGCTGTTGTATATCTTGTTTGTATTTTGAAATTGATTGTTGTACTGCTGTTTATTTTTTTTACCCTCATTGTATAATTGTATTTTGTTTATTGTTGTTGTGGTTGTGTTGATTATTGCTCGGTAGGTTTTTTTTTTTCTGTCACCATGCAGGCAGGAACCACCATACCTGTCGTGTCAGCCCGTGGTCAGTACGCTAGGGGCTGGGGGGTTAGTCGGTTAAGAAGAACTCGGGCCAGGCATCTTGCGCCTGTCCCCCGTTCTGACCCCTCAGCTCACTGTCACGTGCCTCGGAGCCACTCCGCCAGTGCCTCCGATCTTTCTTGCCTCCTGTTGAATGCCAGGTCAGTCCATAATAAGATACCCATCATTCATGATACCATCGCAGATGGGAGGGCCAACCTGGTGTGCATTACCGAGACCTGGGTGGGTGCAGAGGGGGGCGTCCCTCGCCCAGCTGTGCCCCCCTGGGTTTCTGGTGCAGGGGGCGGGAAGATCGGAGGGTCATAAGGGGGGTGGGGTGGCCATTGTTTACAGGGATACTATTCAAATCAGTAGGGCCTCAACACTGGTGATTCCAGGGTTGGAATGTGTCCATTTGTTGGTTGGGCAGCGGGACAGGTTTGGCATTGTGCTCGGTTACCTTGCTCCCCACAACCCAGCACAATCCCTACCAGAGCTCACCGAGTTCATTGCCGCTGATGTGTTGAGAACCCCCCGCCTTTTGGTGGTGGGTGATCTCAACGTGCATGCTGGTGGTGACCTGTCTGGTGCTGTTCTGGAATTCATGCAGTCCATGACCTCCATGAACCTGTCCCAGCATGTTTTATGCCCAACCCACAGATCTGGACACACCCCGGATCTGGTATTTTCCTCCACATCTGAGGATTTGTGTCTGAGGGTGTGGGACATTGTTCCCACCCCCGTGTCATGGTCAGACCATCACCTGCTGTCTTTCTCTGTATCAATCACTGCTCCACCCTGCGGGGACTCTCGGCCGACTGTTTGGGCCCACCCCCATAGACTCCTTAACCCTGACCGGTTTCGGGAAGTCCTCGGAGGGCCTCCTGGCGGACTGGCTGATGATCTGGTAGACTCCATGGTAGATCAATGGTTTGATGAAACATCTCGGGCTGTCGACCAGATCGCCCTAGGCGCCTCATCCGCTGCAGAGCTCGTTCCTCACCGTGGTTCACAGAAGAGCTTCGAGCGATGAAGCAAGAATGGAAGAGGCTGGAACGCAGCTGGAGGAAGAACCGGTCGGCGACTAAGAAGGCTGCAGTCCAGGCACTATGTTCATGTGATCAGGGTGGCTAGAAGATCTTATAACACCCTGAGAATTAGTGAGGCCTCGAACCGCCAAGCGGAATTGTTCCATGTGGTTCGTGACCTCACTAATCCTGGGCTGTCTAGGCCTCCTCCTACTGATTTTAGTAGTGAGCATTTTGCAGCCTTTTTTTCGATCAAAAATCGAGGCCATCCGCACCGGTTTTGAACCCTGTTGCCATAGCCCACTCTCGGCATCCCCGGTGGCTGCACCCCCCCCCGGTCTCCTCGCATGGTTGAGTTTGGGCCTGTTACCTCACTTGAGGCCTCCAGGGCTATTGCCCACTGCTGGCCCGCGTCCACCCCCTTCGACCCTTGCACATCATGGCTCATGAAAGCCATTGGTGGGAACATGTCCGAATGGGCGTCTATCATCGCCACAGCCTCCTTCAGGGAAGGGATCTTTCCCTCCCGCCTGAAGGAGACTGTGGTAAAGCCCATTCTGAAGAAACCCAACCTAGCACCGGGTGATTTAACCAACTATCGCCTGATTGCTAATGTTCCCTTTATGGGCAAGGTGATCGAGAGGGTGGCCACAATCTGGCTTCAATCATATCTGAAGGGCGAGCATATCCTGGGTCCATTCCAGTCTGGGTTCAGGCCCGGTCGGGGGACCGAGACAGTCTTGGTTGCTCTGCAAGATGACCTCCTCCGGTGGGCCGACAGGGGTGTTCCTCCCTGTTGGTCCTCCTGGATCTGTCAGCGGCCTTTGATACCGTCGACCACGGTATCCTGCTGGATAAGCTCTCCGGGGTTGGGATCAGAGGCACTGTTCACAGTTGGTTCCGGTCCTTCCTCGGGGACCGTCCCCAGCAGGTTCAGCATGGGGGCAAGCTGTTGGCCCCTTGGACACTCCCTTGTGGGGTTCCACAGGGGTCGTCTCTTTCTCCCATGCTGTTCAACATCTACATCAGGCCGCTGGCGGAGGTCATTAGGGGACATGGAGTCTGCTGTCATCAGTACGCTGATGACACACAGCTCTATGTCTCCTTTTCTACCGCTGCAGATGAGGCTGTCCGGACCCTTGATCGGTGCCTGGGCGCAGTCATGGAGTGGACCAGGGCTAACAGGCTCAGACTCAACCCCGATAAGACCGAGGTCATGTTCTTTGGGGCTTCCCCATCCAGCTACGGTGGCCCGTTTCCCACCTTGGAGGGCGTTTCCCTCAGGCCATCGGACTTTGGAATCTGGGAGTAGTCCTGGACCCGGCGCTCACCATGGAGGCCCAGGTGTCCACTGTGTCCAGGGCTGCCTTTTCCCACCTTCACCGAACCGCCCAGATTCGCCCGTACCTGGATGGGGACTCCCTCAGAACAGTGGTCCAGGCGCTGGTGATCTCGAGACTGGACTATTGCAACGTGCTCTACATGGGGTTGCCCTTGACTCTCATTCGGCGACTGCAGCGGGTCCAAAATGCGGCAGCCAGACTGGTGGCGGGTGTGCGCCGATTTGAGCACATCACCCCAGTTCTGGCCCGCCTGCACTGGTTGCCCGTTGCAGCCCGAATTAGATTCAAGGTCCTGGTTTTGCTTTACAAAACCCTCCATGGCCTAGGACCTGGCTACCTGACGGAGCGGATCGACCAGCGGTCAACTTCGGCCCGTCCGACCAGGTTGTCGCGGGTGCACATGTTGCGTGTGGCCACGCCCAGAGAGGCTCGGAGAACTTCCACCCGTACCCGAGCCTTCTCTGTGGCTGGCCCGACGTTGTGGAATCATCTCCCAGCAGAAGTGTGCCTAGCAGAGTCCCTGCCTGCCTTCCGGAAGGCATTGAAAACCTTTCTCTTCCGGGAGGCGTTTGGGTGATTCCCCCCCCCCCGCCGCCATCTGCATCTCCTGGTATTGCTGTTTTGTCTGCTTATTTTATTAATTTAATTTATTGGCTGTTATTGTAATTTGCTGTCTTCTTAATTTGTTGTAAACCGCCCGGAGTTCCCCTCCAGGAAGACGGGCGGTATATAAGCTCCATAATAAATAAATAAATAAATAAACACCCTTAATTTAATATTAATTTTTGCCATTCTAATATCAGCACAGGTGAGCCTTAAAAAGAGAAACAAAACATTTGGCCCCACAAATATAAAGTAGTCTGAGACCAATCCTTTGGCACGCTATCAAACTCCTGAAATAACTTTTTGTGACTGATGTCTGTGATTTCCCCCTAGAGTTTGATTTGTTCTTTGCATGAAAATTCTTCCAGTGACTACAAAAACTTTTCCTTTATACAAATTTCCCATAGGAATGCATTTAAAAGAGAGTAATCCCATTTTTATGTTGTACAGATTCTCCCCCTAGGCAATTATGTTAAGCAAATTCCCCCTATTTCTGGAATGTTTTATGTTGTACAGATTTTATGTTATACAAACTGTTTGTTATACAAGGTTCCACTGTACTTGTTATACTGTGTACTGTACATCACAAGTTCAGTTTGCACTAAGGAAGTCTCACAGCATAGACAAAGAGGCTCCCCACAGTGGCATATCATTTTGATATATGGTTCGTTGATAACACTGTTTGGCATCAAAGAAAAGACCTTGTGTTTCCACTTAAAATGGTCCACTTTTTCCACCTTTTAGAGCTATCCTGTAACTTTTTGGCACAGAGCTAGGACATGCAATCTTTTTGGGACAATTCACTGAGATACAAAAGAGCTCTTTGTTCTGCCTTTGTTAAAATAGATTGCACTATAGAACAGGACCTTTTAAATATGGGCCAGGTTGCACCAACGTTCACAGTGTAGATAGCACCCCAGCACCACCAAAAAAGGTGATAAGTCACTAATGTCAAAGTTGCATGATAATCGCACCAAAAATTCTGTGTAGCAAATGCTGAAGAGAATTTGATGGAGGTCAGTGCATGGATCCTATTTTAAAATGTGTTTCTGAGCAATCTTGAGTTAAAACATTTAAAAGAAAAGCCATGAGATAATGAGTTTTCTTTTTTATAAAAAAGAGAGAGAGAGAGATGGGGGGGCTTTGTGATTAATATTGTGTTCTTCATTTTGGACTGCAGTATGCTATCAGTTTGTATAATAGAATTTCCTGCACTGTTGATGTATGTACTAGAGATGGGATTTGCAAACTGAAGGTATTCATACCAGTAGGATTTGTAGATAATTCATTTCCTCCTTATTAACACAAAGTGAACATGATACTGGGCTCTGCAGGGCTTTCTTTTTTTCTTTTTCTTTTTCTGCATAACAATCTCTTCTTCAATACACACCCTAAGGCCTTTCTCAGTTCAAATAGCTATCATTAGTCATGGCAGATAGATATGGTTAGACATAAAATTGCCTTCAATGGCTTACTAAAACATAATTTCTGGGAAGGCCTGACATTACAGATTTAACTTCCAAATTACTTAGTTACTCTTCAAATTATTTAATTGCCCTGGGAAGAATTGTTCTTTCCTGAGATAGAGTATGTAAAGGCATTCATTTTGAGTCCTTCTATATGTGCTACAAGCAACCTGTTCATTTAATTTTAACAACAGATGATGGTATATATTTATACAAAGAGCCGTACATGAAGATCACCACAGTATACCAGCTCAGAACTTCAGCACATGGGGCTGTGCATCTAAACATGAAAGTAAAGCAAAAGCAAAGGGTTCTGCTTATATACTGCCCTATACCATACCACTTCAAGTAGTCTCTGGGCAGTTTACAGTTTAATTACAGTATGCAGGCTACACCATGCCCCTCCCCCCGCAAGCTGGGTACTCATTTTACTGACCTCGGAAGGATGGAAGGATGTGTCAACCATGAGCCAGCTACCTGGGACTGAACCCCAGGTTGTGAACACAGTTTTACCTGCAGTACAGACATTTAACCACTGTGTGATGAGGCTCCTTTTTAGCATTACAGTATTTGATTTTCCCCCTATACTATTTCTTATTTGTTACAGTCCCTTCATCTGTTTTCAACAATATATGTCAAAACCAATGAAAACACAGACATATGACATATGGGAAAGTTCAAACTATTGATGGTTAGAAAAATGGCAAGACAGAAATATACTCTGCCTCTCTTTTAAAATCACTTAAAATGTGCCTTTCGAACCTGTTCTATTTGGTCCCTCAAGCTTGGATGTTATGGGTATAGTATGTGCACTGAGAAAAATCTCATGGTTTTCTTTCTGGTTAAAAAGGATTTATCCTTATGCAGCATAGAAACAATTAGCTGAAACTGTAAGGGAGGATTTGATGGGATACATGATCTTGTCATGGTCGCCAAACACAAGGAGGAGATCTGAAATCCAGTGCAGGATCAAGATCCAGTTGGCATATTAGGAAGAGGGGATGGTTGTGAATTGTTCCAATTTCTGAAAAAGGTCTTTTCATGGAACAAGTACTCCCCCCCCCTTAATGAAGCTAAGCACACATAATGAAAGCAGTTAGCATGAAGCTGACTGATCAGTTAGATACACAGTTCACCTAATTGCATTGACTATTTCATGGTGCTAATATTTACTATATTTTCCAACACAGCTAATTTATTTATTTATTTATTTATTTATTTATTTATTTATTTATTTATTTATTTATCTTATACCCCACCCATCTTCCCAGAAGGGAACTCTGGGCAGCTCACAATAAAAACAGCTAAAACAAGCAAGCACAAGAAAAGAGAAGAGAGCAAGATGGCGGGCATAGCCCAAGCAGAGAAGGGCGGGCAAAGAAAAAAAAACTAAATAGAAAGGTCACCAAACGCCTCCCTGAAGAGATGAGTCTTCAGGGTCTTTTTAAAGGCAGGCAGGGACTCTGCCAGGCGCAGCTCACTGGGTAGATGGTTCCAAAGGGTGAGGCCCACCACAGAGAAGGCATGGTAATCGCGTACGTGATTTCTGCACCTCTCTGGTTGTGGCCACCCTCAGTGAGCGCACCTGCGCCAATCTCGTGGGTCTGGACCCAGTTGATCTCTGAGAGATATGCTCCACCAGATACTCTGGTCCCAGGCCCTGGAGGGCTTTGAAAGTCAAAACCAGGACCTTGAACCTGATCTGGAGGACAACGGGGAGCCAGTGCAAGCGAGCCAGAACTGGGGTGATGTGCTCGAATCTACGAGCACCCACCACCAGCCAGGCCGCTGCATTCTGCACCCTTTGTAACCTCCGGACCAGGGTCAAGGGCAACCCCACATAGAGGGCATTGCAGTAGTTGATCCTCGAGATCACTAGGGCCTGCACAACTGTCCTCAGGGAGGACTCATCGAGGTACTGGCGGATCTGGGCAATCCTGCGGAGATGGATAAAAGCGGCCCTGGAATGCAACCCTTCCTGACCAGTCCCACCATTTTCATACTGAGGAGGAAAAAATGGTTATAATCTTGTCACATGGATGATTAGGCTATTCTGAGAACAATGTGTGGGTGTCTGAACCTGAATGCCAGCTGCATACTACAGGAAGTACCCTGTTTCCCTGAAAATAAGACCTACCCAAAAAATAAGCCCTAGCAGGATTTTAATGCATTTGTTAAATATAAGCCTTACCCCATAATAAAACCTAGTGATGGGCTTGGCGAACTTGCCTGTCGCTCGCTCCTTCGCCGCTGCCTCCTCGCTCACCCCTCAAACCCAGGACAGCATGTTGCCTGCCTTGCTGCCTCTCTCTCTCTCTTGCTGTCCTCCTGTCTCCATCGGGCGCTGAGTAGGAGAACAGGTGTGTTGCCTCTCAGCCAGCCATGCCCCGGGAGGGCGAGCCACTGCCATCCCCTCCACCCACCTCACCCCACCCACCTCAGGCAGCACATTGCCGCCTAGGGCCTTCGCAAAAAAATAAAAATAAAACATTGGCGGTGACTCCTGTTGCTGCTGCTGTTGAGGACAATGGCTGAGGAGTGGGAGTGGAAAGAGGCATGCGTGCACATGCAGGTTTGGCTCTGTTTTTGTGCATGCATGCACTAGCGCATGCACACTAGCACGCACATACTGTGCCAGATAAAACTTGACACCTATGCTCCACCTCCCAACCGGGGGGGGGAAGATGGAGGAAAATTGCCTGAAAATAAGACATCCCCTGATAATAAGCCCTAGTGTATTTTCTTGAGAAAAAAATAAATATAAAACAGTGTTTTATTTTCGGCGAAACAGTTAGTTGGATCTGATTGCCACCTATATTATTTATTTACTTAGGCTAAATTGCACTATAGAGCAATTGGCTTGTTTTCAGAAAGCATGGCTTAACTAACACATTACCCAACCCTTTCAATACTGGATATGTAAATTCAAATCAGTTTACTGGGACTTGTATGTCCCTGCAGTAGTGAAAGAGTTACTTCCCTGAGATTATATATTGCTGGAATCTTTATGTGACAGAAAATGTCAGACACAGATAGCTCAATGGGTGATATCTTTGGCTGTGGGGCCAGTGGTTGGGTGTTTGATTCTGTGCTGTGTCTCCAATGAAAAGAATAAGTCTGTGTAGCCTTGGGCAAGCTGTTTTGTCCCAGAACAACCCAGAATAAGAGAATGATAAACCACTACAGTAAACCCAGACAATCCTGGCAATGGTTGGCATATGTCAAAATATTAATTAATATTAAAAAGAGGAAGGATGCATTTGTTTGTGCTGGGAATTTTTTACAGAAACATTCTTCCAATTAATTTAAGCCATGGCAAAGGGCTACAGTTAAATAGGTCTCAGGCCACCAAGTGAAAGTGCAGAGAATAGCTATTCTTTTTTTGAGTCTCCAAGCAGGGAGACAAATCTCAGCATACTTTAAAGAATAATGTTTAATGTTTTTGTATAGCATAGCTTAAAGCTTGAGCATCCTTCTGACCCACAACCAGTTAATGGCTGGGCTCATTGCTCTGGTGTGTAGGTGTTTATAGGTCTAGTGGTACAAGGGGCACATACATGTTGAACTATGTGCTCGCATGCCACTTTTCAACGTTCGCCTTTAAAAAAATTCCTACCGACGGCGTATCGATGCACTGATGCTGGACTGTCAGTTGCAATGGCTCTACTTTCAACTGCCTTCACTCTTTTCTAGTCCGCCCCTTGCACGCTGCCTGCCCCGGGTGCCCTGCTCTGGCCGGGCGAGGCGGCAGCGGGAACAAAGCAGGGAGGATATATGATCCATCAACCTGCTTATTGCATTGGTCCTGATTGAGGTGGCACAAAATGTGGAGGAGAAAACACCCATACACCCACCCCAACAGACCTCCCCCCCTTCCTCTTGAAACATCACAAACCCCTGCTGTCCTGCCCTCTCTCGTATTGATGTCAAAACTCCTTTCATCTTGTCATTTGACTATTTAGGTAATGGTCTCTCTTAAAATAACAACAGGAATGGGCATGTTTTCCTCAATAATCTACACTTATTTTCTCCCTTCCTCTTTTGCTGCCATCATGTGTGCTCATTTTCCCTTTCATCAAAATATTTATAATGCCCTCCACATAGCCAACCCTAGGGTATTGAACTCCGTGACACTCAGCTGAATAGAACTAACAAGGTGTTATTAACATAACAATATGAAAATAATGTTGCTTATTCCTAGGCCTTGCATTCATGCAGCACAATTCATTTGATCAACTGCTGCCCGCTCAACCTCTTTCTCAGATTGCTCTCCCAGAGTGCCTACCATCTCACCCACCATCTAGTTTCCTTGTTTTCTCACTCAACCAATCAGAACCACTCTGAATGACATTCCATGCCCCTTACTTATCCTTTCCCAACACATACTTCCCAAACCAAATAAAGAATATATTTAGACATAACCAGGCATCACACCTGCCTCCCAGTTTTCATTTTTGTCAGTGTAATGTTGGAAAATGGGATGCTATTGACATGGACCCATTGATAAAACAAACCAAGAATAACCTAATGGTCATAGACTCCTGGTTAGAGATGGTCACGAAACAAAAAAATAGTGTTTCAGTTTTTCATTTGTCATTCAGAGGTCTGTATTGGTTCGTTTCCGTTTGTCGTGAATTTTTGGAAAAATTTCATTACCGTTTTTCATTTTTTCGTTTGTCGTTTCTACCCAATTTTGCGCGATTTTTAAAGCATTTCCGTGCGCAGGCATCCCCCAACGCCCCAGACCAGAGGGAAAACACTAAAAAAATGGATGCTGGCAGAGACACAGTATAGGATAGGTATGCAGAGAGGCTGCAAAGGCAGCGGTGGGCGTTGCCCAGGGTGCAAGGCAGCCGCAGAGTGACTGCACTGCAGGGCAAGGGAGGGTACTCACCGAGAGGTACGCAGCATGCACGCACACCGGGAGGCTGCAAGACAGAAGCTAAAGTTGCAGAGACAGCAATCCCACCCTAACTCCCACCAGAGACTGCAAGGAGGACGGGGGCTGCCTGCCAGACCTTTTTATGCCCTCTGTGGCTGCCAGACCTGCCCACCCAATCTGCAACCTGGGCATGCTATTGGTTGAACATGATGCCATCACATGGCTTGCCTCCATTTTGTGGGTGGTGCGACAGCCATTTTAAATGGGAAAGAAAAATGCATCGCGATGGGAGAAGACAAAAACAAACATTTTAAGGACCCCAACCCAGACAATATAAATAATTATCGCTGCGTTTTTATGGATGTCCAGGGCGTTTTTTAACATTCAAAACAGCTCATTTCATTGCGCGTCGCCATTAACGGAAATGAAATGTAACGACCACAATTTTTGTGGTTCTGTTCGTTTCGTTACATTTTCATCACAATTTTCGTTTGCCATTTCATTACGTAATGGAAGTGACAAACGATAACGGAAAAGAAAAAATGTTCGTTCCATGCCCAGCTCTGCTCCTGGTCATTACTGGGTTCATGATGATGAAGAGGAGGAGGAGGAGGAGGAAGATAACAACAACAACAACAACAACAACAACAACAACAACAATGAAGTTACGTTCAGTCAAACTCACCACTATTGTGTATTTGTAGCCATCAATGCCTGGGATCAATCACTTCTAAATCTAGAACTGGCATTACACTGTACAGATGTGACTGGCTCCCTACAGTGAATCCAAATGAGCTAAAACAGAAGACAGTGCATTAGTGTTCATCATACACCCCATTCCTTTATAATTCTTGGGTAGCGACCCTACATGATACCAGTGTGTACCACATCCTTAGATCTACTCATAAATGCCAATCCTACATGGAGCCCCTTTCAACTCTATTTCTTCTACTTCCATTGTTTTATTTAGTTCTGGCTCATTGGCTAACTCAGTGAGTTAGGTATCAGGCTGCAGAGCCAGAGGTTGAGAGTTCAATTCCAAACTGCATATCTCAGAAGAGCCAGGCTGTGTTACTTTGTGCAAGCGGCATAATCCCAGGTCACTGGGATTATGGAACTGCAAAACACTTTTGAGTACTACTTATCTAGAAAATCCTGAAAAGGATTCCACATTGCTGCTGTTGCTGTTGTTGCTGTTGTTGCTGTTGTTGTTGAGTTCAAAGTCTCTTCTTTCTACAATTCATCTCTATCTGCAGCACACAAACACCATTGATTGCATGTACTGTACCATTAAGAGGCACCTGAATTGACTTTTGTCACTTCAGTTCCCAAATACAAAGCATTGTTTTTCTATGCTTGAAAAAGATAGCGGAAAGAATATTGGATACAAGATTATGCTTTTAAGGGAAACCATTCAGATTCTGCATAATGAGCTTGTGTATCTGATGGCAAAGAAACATGCCTAGGAATGCACTGATTTTCTTATTTTTAGCTCCTTTGTTCACAACACTGTAATCCAAATTGAACTTTTTGCAGATTATATGCCACATGAGAATACAGCCGGAATTGTCTAAATAGTGAAATGCTCTCAGGTCATATATGCACCACAAATTTAAACTGCTTTAATTTGTCACTGTCACAAAACAGAGAGCCCTGAAATATCCTGGAGCTACAATTCCCCAGTTAGTTTTGGCAGGAAACGTGACAGAAAGGTCTCTGACTAGCAGAAAAACCCTTCAACAGGTCTACATAGAATTTTCAGATAACAGATGCACAAGGTGTTTGCAGCTGCTGCTTATAATTGCTCCTGCATAAATCAGCAGGTAGAATATAGAGCAATGGACATGTGGAATGGATCATAGAATAGTGAAGTTGGAAGGGACCTACAGGGCCATCAATTCCAACCCCCTGCTCCATGCAAGAATGCAAAGCAAAGGATATCTGCCAGGTGGTTGTCCCAATTTCTCTTGAATGCCTCCAGTGTTGGTGCACTCACTACCTGTTGAGATAATTGGTTCCATTGTACAAGGACCCACAGTCTCCACTGTAGGGGGCTGGGAGGCAAGTACAAGAGAAGGTGATGGTCAGAGATAAAAAAAAAATTCTTGTTTGAGGAGTGTGCCATTTCCTATTTCTGATTATTCTTAAAATTTACAAGGTCCAACTTGTTTATGTTTTTAATTAACAAAAATATCAATTATCCCAAGAAGCAAAAAAGGATTCTAAATGCCTAGTCTTAACTAGAGATGGGCACAACCTGAACTACAAACAAGAAAAAACCCATGAATGGAGCTGGTTCATTGTTTTGTTTCATCACTCAGTTGAATGTTGGCTATGGGGCAAGGAGAGAGTGACCCAAAGGTCACAATTTCAACCTATAACATCAGTTTGTGTCAGTTTCCCTATCATGTTTGGATCACCACTTGATAAAATGCAGCCTCTCAGCAGTGCCCCCCCTGGAAGATGTGACCCATTAAGATGGTCCGCCCCACAGGCTATTGGGTCCAATTGGCTTCCAAGATGCAATGCATGGCATGTTAGCTGATCTGGTTGGCCTTCTTGTTGAAGCTCTGGTTGAAGGATGGTATGCCACAGTGACCAGGGCTGCTGAGACAATTGCACCCCAAAACCTCTCCTATGCTGAGCCCATCCAGCTTCTTGGTATAATCAACAACTTTGGGTGATAAAGCAGAACAGGAGGAGGCTGGAGAGCAACCAGAGGTGGCCTGTAATGGAATTTAATTTAAAAGCCATGATGATCTATCTGAGGTGAAGGCCACAAGAGAAATAAAGTTTGCAACCCAGATAAGTGGAGTTCAAAACCATCAAGCCAAACTATTCCATATAGTGTACAATTTATCTGGGATTGGTCACAGTGACAGGCCTCCCAACAATATTTCCTGTAACCGATGTACAGCATTAAAAAAACCATAAAGTAGAGGCCATCTGCTGTGACCTAAATTTTTGTTCAGTATATCAAGCCAAGATGTCCACTGCACTGTCTTGTATGGTATTGGTGAGTTTAACATAATTTCAACTTGGGATGTTAATATAGGTTGACAGTACTGGAACACTATAGGACCACTGAAATCTCCCTATATCTTTGCCCAGACTGGCTCATAAAAGATGCCTGGCCAGTAACAATGGAATGGGCTACCACTGTTATTAATTAGTCTTTCCTTCAGGGCATGGTTGTCCAAGCCATCAAGGAGATGCTCATTATCCCAATTCACTAAAAATATTACCTAACTTGGCAGTGGACAATATTAACAACTACAGACTCATCATCAATGTACCTTTTTAAAGCAGTGGAGAGGGTGGTGGCTGATCAACTATAGGCACTCCTAGAGGATACTGATCCCCTTGATCCATTCCATTCCAGGTTCAGGCCATGTCATAGCATTTTGAGGGAAAATGACAGGGAAAAAACATCCCTGCTGGTCCACCTTGAACTCTCAGTAGCCTTTGATACTAGACATGACGACTTCTCTCATTACGTAACGGAAACGGTAATGATAATTAAGCCTCAGAACTCGAACTCAAACTGAAAAAGAAAAATTTGGTCGGGTTTTTCATTTTCGTTTGTGGCATCATGGCAATCGCCTGCGCTGACCTGCCTGAGGCTTTGCCACCTACCAGAGGGGTAGTTTCTGGGGGGTCCCCGGCCTTTCCCCCCCCTCTTCACCTGTCCTGGGCTGCTTGCACCAGGCTGGGGGGGGGGTTTCATCCTCGTCGTCTCGCCATGCCATGCGGTGGGGGGGATCCAAAATGGTGACCACAATTTTTCTTTTGAAATCGTGGTCAAAAAACACACCAAATCACCACAGAAACATGTGAAATTTATTTATTTTAAATGCCTGAATTTTAATAGTAGCAGCAGTGGGTTTTTTTATAGCAATAAAACGTCGTATTGATTTTATTTTATTTTATTTTTTATTTTTTTAGACCTGCCCATTTGGGCTGGGCATGGGATGGGACCATGCAAATTGTTTGAACCATTCCACCAATGGCATCGCCAGGTTTTTGACTGGCACTTCTGGATGTCTCGGAGGGCATAAAAAGCCGAGGCACCTTCCAGAAATCGCAGTCGGGTGTATGGATGTGGTTGAGGGAGGAGGGCCGGCTGCTGGTGCTGGTGTGATCCGATTGAGATTGAGGAGGGAGGCTGGAGGCTTTAGGATTTAAATTAGGCAGGCAGGGAGGGAATTGAATTTAGAAAATAATTTCTTTGATTCCCTGCAGCTTCGTCTGCTGAAAAGAATAGCAGTTTATTCTTTATTTCTTCTCTGGCAGTTTGTGAGGATTTTTTCTGATATTGGATAAAGGGGGAGGTTCAACTGGGAGTGGGAGGTGTGAATTTATTTTAAAAATATATTATATACTACCATTTATTTTCTATTTTCCCAACTTCAATTTGCTTGCACACACACACTTTTGGGGTGCAAGCCAAGAACAGAACCTCTATCCTAAGTGATATCCTAACTGCCCACTCACTCATTCACCCGCGCCGCCACCCGCCTGTGGCCCACACTGCCGCCCGCCCACTCACTTGCCTGCGGCCGCAGGCCGCCCGCTCACCCGCCCCCCACCCCCTGCCCCCTAGGGCGCAAAAACACCTAGCGCCGGCCCTGATCGGAGGACACCCCTATACTCTGGGAAGTGAAATCGCGATAAATCACGGTGGAAACGACAAACGACAAATGACAAACGGAAACGACAAATTTTTGAAAAATTTCATGACAAACGGAAATGACCCGAAACGGACCCGTTCCAACAAATGAAAACTCGAAACGTCATTTTTTCTGGTCGTGCCCATGTCTATATGATACTGTTGACCACAGTGCCATCCTCGGAAGGCTCTCTGGTTTGGCTATCCCATCCATAGAGCACTACCTGGACACCATGCTGGAGTGGATGAGCGACAATAGACTGAGGCTGAACCCAAACAAGATGGAAGTCCTGTGAGTGGTTTTCCTTGTATCTACAGTTTGGAAGCCTCCCTCCCTCCCTTTCTTCCTTTCTTCCTTTCTTCCTTTGGGAGAGGTACTCTCTTCACTAATGATGATGGACCTGACACTTTCATTGGAGTACCAGATAGCATCTGTGGTCCGCCCAGCTTTTTTCCAAGTGTGTTATTTCCTTGGTTCCCTCACAGTGCTGACCAATGCACTGGCAGTCCCGAGATTAAACTACTGTAATGATCCCTATGTGGGGCTGCCTATGAGGCTGCTACAGAAAATTGAGCAGGTCCAGAATATGGCAGCCAGACTGGTGTGTGGAGTGAAGAAATACCATCATATACCCCATGTTCTGGCCACATTGCACTGGCTACTTGTTCATTTCCATGACAGCTTCAAGATGGTGATGCTGATTTGCAAAGCTCTAACCAGTTTGGGACTTTGATACCTAGCAGAACACCTCCATCCAATGAGATCTGCACAGCCCACATAATCTTCCCAGGCCAGGCAGTTGAGATAATTAACCCTGAGAGAGAATCAGAAAGAGAAGACCAAAAAACAAGGCTTCCTGATGGTTGCTCCCCAGTTCTGGAATAATTTTCTGCCTGAAATTCACTTGACCCCTTCACTGAAAATTTTCAAGCAAACATTGAAAACATGCCACTTCAGAAAGGCCTTCCTGGAGTTTAGAACCTCACAGCACAGCAGCTGTCTCATTGTTCATATGATCAGTTCTGCCTCCTTGCCTTTTAAATTACCTTTAAATTACCTTTAAGTTATTTTTTTAGTTAATTTCATGTTTCTTTTGTATATGTGTACTGATGTTTAATTTTGGCTTCCATATAGCCAATGTGTGTAGTGTTTTCAATTATTTTCCATCATGTCTCTGTGTTGTAAAATGCCCCAGAATAAAAGTCAAATAGGGACCCATCCCACCTGCGATGCATGAAAATCTGCGATATGCGGAAGCGGGTGGGGTGGGGCCTGGGGCCTGGGGGTGGGGGAGGGGTGATCACACACCTGTCCAAGAAGTCTTGGGGCGGTGCATGCTGGCAGTGGCAGGGGGATCTGACCTCCCACTGCCACCCGCCTGCACCGCCCGAGACTTCTTGTCCGGGGCTGTCTCCATTGAAATGCATTGCCAATGCATTTCAATGTAGAAAATTTTCCCCATTGGAAAACATTGGCTCAATGCTTTTCAATGGGGAAAATTTCTCCATTGAAATCCACTGACTCAATGCATTTCAATGGAGATTGCCGCCCCCTGCACGGCCCCAAGGCTTCTCGGAGGAGCGCGGGGGGTGGCGCAGAGTGACCTGATGGCCCCCACACCACCGCCCCCCACGTGGCTCCGAGGCTTTGCGGAGGGGCAGTGTGGAGTGACTCGATGCCCCCTGGTGCAGGTACTGTGATCCCGCAATGTAGTGAACTGCGAAATGGTGGGGGGTGACTGTAGTTTCATTTTGTTTTGTTTGTAACTAATTTTTAAAGTAGCTCCATTACAAAACAAAATAAAATGAAACAAAATGCTATGCTCCCCTGGGTCCTAAAGGATCAAAATGGCTGGGGAGTTTCCTCAAATAATTGTAGGCAACCTCCTGAAATTTGGAAATGTTTGGTGTTCAGGGAGCTGAATTATGAAGCTCCAAAGGGGGTGCACCTAGGGGAAAAGAATATTTCTATTAGAATCAAGCTGATCAGGTGAGGAATAGCGCTGCCACCTCTTGGCTTCCAATTGATTTCAATTAGAAAGTCCCCCCCCCTTTGGAGCTTTATAACTCAGTTCTCTGATCCCTAAACCTTTCCAAATTTTGGAGGCTTACAGGGAACAGCTTGATCATGCTCCCCTACCATTTCCTCTAGAATGAATCATTTTGTTCTAGAGGGGAAAATGGCATTTCATTTCATAACAAAACACTGTCTGCCATTTTGTTTCATTACAAAACATTTCATAACCTTATGACATGACAAAACAGCATGTCAGTTTTTGTTTTGTGCCCATCTCTAATCTTTAGTCTTAACCAAAACACACAACAATGGTCAATTGAACACATGGAAAGGGGGAGCAACCAGTCAACCCAATGGAATTAAGATTTAGAATGGTGCCTTCTTGTGTTTGGTTCAGAAAATTTTTTAGCGCCTGATAGTGTTGTATGTGGTATTATTGCTTCTCACTGTACCAATTTCGTGGAAACAAAGTTATAAACATGTCTGCTCCTTTCTTGAAGTTTGCCCAGGGGCAATGTAAAATGACTCCAAGTCATTCCTGCTATCCTTTTGCTATCAGTATTACATTGGTAATCAAAGCCTCCTCAGTAACTATCCTCCTAGCATTTGGGAAGGGATTTTTTAAAAAAATGCTTTTCCTTGACATGTTTGCTGCATGCAAAAAGCTGCTTCACAACTTCATAACATCCAGCGTGCCTCTATGTAGCTTTTCAGTAAGCACTCTTTTTCCTTTTAGTTTCAAAGTGTGGGTTCTGCCATGAAAGAAGACATCTTGCCGTGTGCTCCTGAGTTTGACAAACCTTGCCCACAGCTTGCTGCAAGAAGACAAGTGTTGCCCCTATCACACCAGGACAGCAAAAGCAATTTGTAGAAGGGTCCCCTGAAGCATGGGACTGTCTGTATGAGGTGGCTCTTCTTCCTGAAAGCCAGACATACTGGGTGGGGTAATCTTTAAAGTTGCTTGGATATTAAATAGTTTTTCCCACCCCATCTGCCATCTTTCCAGCAGCACATGCTGCCATGAGAGAAAAATGAAATTGGTGGCAAGGCTTCCAAGATTACCTCAAAGACCAATGACCCCCTTTAAGCTTCAGTTCCAAGATGGTTGGTTCAACAACTGAAGGTGCTGATAATTAACAATGGATGGTTGGCATAGGGAAGTGTGGAACTTTCAATGTGACCATCGTGACCCCATGTCCATGGAGTTGAATGAACTTGCGACGTTTTCCTTAGGATGCTGACGTTTTTCTGCCATCCCATGCTCTGGGCTTCTAGGACTTGGGAGTGGTATCTATAGCTCTCCAGTGGTTGTTTCAAAAATGCATGTTAGACAACACACCTGAAAATCCTGTCATTTCGCCTAAGAGATCACATTTATCATAGGCCCAATGAATCATCAGAACGTATGTAGGACCTGATTCACCAAATCCCCACTGATGCAATGGCCCTCTCTAGTTGCAATTCACTACACTGAGCAACTAGATTTCAGCCACTATTTGGCAAAGACTGGATTTATTTCAATGCATTGCTCATTGTTCCTCTTCATTACATGCAAAAGTCCAGTTTTCTATTTTATCAACTGCAAACGTTCCAAGTAAAGTATTATTATTATTATTTTCCATCCTATTAGGTTAGTCTGGCACAATAATTTTGTTTTCTGCTTTTCATGGAGCCTTGGTTTAAGAACCACAACACCTGAGGTTTTATTTGGAACAAGTCTCCATTTTGGTAATTGAAAATGGATGCACTTTGCATTGTCTACTTAGCATGTTTTCTGTTCCAGACCTGAAGCTGTGCTGTGCCATATCTGGACACAAGCATTCTTGAAGCTGGCATTTTGGATAATGCCTGGGTTCAGCCTTTACTGTAAGACTGAAATTGTGGATGAATTCCACATTTTGCTTAATCACATTTAATTATACATTTATTTATTTTTTCAATGGAAGCCAATCTTTGTTTAAAAATCAGTTTTAACCTCCTGCTACTGTGTGCTCCTGCCCTCCTTTCCAAGTCTCTAATTCAAGAGCTGAGATAATGGTGATTACTGGTAATTCCAAGCAGTAACAAACATATTCCCCCAGCTCACCCCATAAACGGGTGTCCTTTAAAAATAATATTAATTAACTAAAATCCACATTCTTTCAAAATTCTCCCATCTTCTTTCTGTGGTATAAGAAATAATGTCTGTCTGTGAAGATTCTCAGTTATTTAGGTGAGTTTAGCTGGAAGATGAGTCATGGCAACTGGCCAGTTTCCCTTGAAAAATCAAAACGTTTCGCTAGTCATCCAAGCAGCTTAGTCTCAGCTATTTCTCAAAGATAAAGTAAGAAGAGAAAACTATCAATGAAAGCCCTGTTACTCTCTAGTGTGTACAATTTTAATTTTAAGAAAATATCATATTCAAAGGAGCTGGGTTGTTACAAATGCAAGTTAGGAGTTTCAAACTGTGAAGTTTGTGTTTTGAAGTTATCATTTGGGTGCTCATTTCCCCTCATCACTGTCAAATAAATTGTCTAATACTCTTTATATATTTTGAATATTTGTTTGAAACTGATAGCGGTGGTGATGGTGTTATTTGCTGCCGAATCACCTCCAGCTCATGGTGACCCTATGAAAGAATAATCTTCAGAATGTCCCATCTTCAATTGTCCTGCTCATTGTTGTCAATGCAATCTTGTGCCTTTCTTTGGGGAGTCATGCTATCTTGAATTTGGTCTTCCTCTTTTCCTTCTGCCTTCCACCTTTCCCAGCATTGTTGCCTTTTCCAGAGACTCCTGCCTTCTTATGGTGTCCCCAAAGTAGGACAGCCTCAGCTTCAACATGTTTTCCTCCAAATTTATAGTCCAGAATAAGGATGGGCACAAAACGAAAAACAAAAAGCTGTTTTGTCGTGTCGTTACGCAACAAAATGAAACAAAATGAAACAGCACAAGGAAGCAGCATTTTGTTACAGACTAAATGAAATGGTGGCATCTATAAGCCACCTGGGGAGGGAAAAGTTTTTTTACAAAAGCTCCTGACTTTAAAAAAACATTTTTCCCTCCCCCAACCCCCACACACCAGCTGATCGGCGCTGGGTGGAAAAAAAGGTTTTTCCCACCCCAGCAACAATCTGGACTTTTAAAACACTTCTTCTTCTCCATCCCCAAGCCCCACCTGCCAGCTGATCGGTACTGGGGTGGAGGGAAAAAACCTCTTCCCCTCACTCTAGCGCCGATCAGCTGGCATGCAAGGCTTGGGAGAAGGAAAACCTTTTTCTCCATCCCCCAAGCCCCGCCTGCCAGCAGATGGGCATTGAGGTGGGGGAAAAACCTTTTTGCCCACCCCAACACCCATCAGCTGGCAGCCAGGGCTTGGGGAGAAGGGGAAAAGTTTTTTTAAAAGCCCTGGGCTTTTTTAAAAAAAACCTTTTCTCTGTAATCACAAGGCCCACCTGCCAGCTGATCAGTGCTGGGGGGGATGTTCCCCAGCCCAGCCCCGATCAGCTGGAAGGCAGGGCTTGGGGAGGGAAAAAAGTTTTTTTAATGTCCAGGGCTTTTTTAAAAAAACTCCCTCCACCACTTTCAAGCCCCTCCCCCACATTAATGGTTCATTTCATATGATTTTTTGGGGGGGAGGGGGGAATCATATGAAACAAAACAAAAAATGTGGGGGTACGAAGGGAAATGAAATGAAACTTTTTTTTTTCATTTTGTGCCCTAGTCCAGATCTGGTTTGATCTAGGACCCCTTGTTCGTCTTTCTGGAAGTCCAGAGTATCTGCAAAGCTGTCCTTTAATACCACACTTAAAACAAATCAATTATCTGATCAGCTTTTTTAACTGCTCATATTTCATACCCATACATGGTAATTGAAAATATAAGAATGCTGGCGGTCTTCGTCTTGGTCTGCCATCACCCATTGCTTGCTGTCCTTTTGAATCTCAGTCTTCTTCTGGTTTCTTGGCTGCAGTCTCCATTTGGGCTGGTGACTGAAAACTGTAATGGGGTAAAAAAACCACTTATGTTAAGCAATCTTGAGTTGTGCATCTGGAAGGGTTTTATTTATTTATTTATTTATTTATTTATTTATTTATTTATTTATTTATTTATTTAAATATATGCCATCCACTACCCAAAGATCTCTGGGTAACTTACAATTAAAATGAACAGTTAAAGCAATAAAAACATTAAAATGACAATAAACACTGAAAAACAATCAAGACATTAAAATACAATGATGTCCCTATTAAAATATATTGATGACTATATGCATGCCATAGTTCTGACAAAGTAAAAGGGAGGCTGATATCTAAACCAGTCTTTCTGGTGATCATGGAAATAGAACCTCCAAATATTCTGACTGAGTAACCATCATCTCTGCCATGTATGGGGATATCTCTGAGATATAGCATGAAAAAGAGGCAGCAACTTGTTTAATACTCAATTTGTATTTTTTAAGAAAAATAGCGAGAGAGTGAGAAGAAACCGTGTACATTTTTCAATGCTTTTTAATAGGGCATTGATCCAGGCTCCATACCATGAGCTGAGACCCACCTTTCCTCTGTTGCTTCAGCAAGGCCTGGCACACGGACCATCTGTCATTCACTACCTCTAATATCCTGCTGAAATGCTAGGCAACTGACAGATTTTCCTGTGGCCATAGACCAGGCTGCCATGCCAGTCAAGTCTAATTAGGGATACTTTTACCAGAGGTATCTGGAGAAAGTGTACACCCTCTATCTTTCACGTGATAGGGCAATACCCTGGTTACCTTGCCTTAGCTTTATGCAGTGCCATGCATATCTAGTCAAACGTAAGTTCCACTCTATCCAGTGTTGTTCACTCCCAGATATGAAGTGTGGATTCCATTTTAAGCATTTTCTAATCTGGTCTCCCTTTCTTGATATAAAACATCTCTAGAAATGTATGTTTTATTGAATAATAATGTTTACAGAAAAAATAAATATTCAGAGCAAAGACAAAGTATGCTTATAACTTACTAATCATTCACCATATATATGGCATAAAGAATACTTCTGAATCTGTCTAGATATGTTTCCCTCTAACATCTATGAACAATTTTCTTAGTAGTTAGCCTCACTGGATATTGAACATTAAAAGTAGTCCCTTGGTGCATGTGTAGAATGCTCCTTTTGTGCCAAAATATGGTGCGGGAGCGATTTGCCTGCCTGTCCGGGCAGGGCAGGGACACAGAGAGACCAGGGACAGTGGCCACGGAGGCTCAGGTAAGGCTTACATTTTATAAGGGAGCTTGCCCATTTCCCCAGACTCTTTTGAACAAGCGCTGTTCATGCAATGGTTGAGTAGCCTATTCAGGGCTGTGGAGCAGCTTTCACTGTCTCATAGCATGGTTTAGTGGGGGGTTAGCGTGTTTGCTCCCTGCAGGTTTGGGGTCAGGTTAGCAAGGCTAGCACTGACCCAAATTTTGCATTATAAAAGGAGAGGGAGGGGAAGAGAGGGAGAGAGAGAGAGAGAGAGAGAGAGAGAGAGCAAAGAAAGGAAAATAGAAGGAAATTTTCAATTAATCTGACAGCAAGATATGGGTGGAAGGAGGGGTGGGGTGCGGGGGGGGGGAGCCTGCTGGTAATCTCTGGAGCAGGTAATCTCTGGTGGTCTTCCTAGTGTTAATTGAAGAAAGTTAAGGGGATCTTTTAGTCGAGATCAGGCAACCCATTTGCTTCATTGGATCCTATTATATATATAATAGCAAGGGCTGATGGAGGGCAGTGCTTTTGAACTGATCAAGAGGGTTTGAAATAACTGGGAGTTAGGTCTGTGGTGCACAGCACTTGGTAAATGGTTTGTGAATAGTTAGTGGATAATAGCGCCCTCTAACTTGGCAAATTCATATTTAGTAATTATAATAAATAAATAAATAAATAAATAAATAAATAAATAAATAAATAAATAAATAAATAAATAAAAGCGGATTGAAAAGATTCCTGAGCTCCAGGACGGGAATCTGTCACCCCGCTTGGAGCTCAGTTCAGGGGGCATGGTCGGGGTGAACTCAGATCGACCCCACAAGGACGTGAGGTTCCGTTCCTTCAAACCGGTCTCCAGCAGGGCCACAAACTGCAGCGAGAGAGACGTGAAGTATCAGCCATAGAGTGCATTACAGTAGTCCAGCCAGGACATCACTAGGGAATGTGTGTTATGTTGTCTCGAATTGCTGTCTTGGAAGGTGAGTGTGCAAGTCTGATAGCAACTCCATGTGGTTCCCAGGAGCAGATGGCTCTGCAGGAGCAGCACATGGATCGGCAGAAGGTGCATCTGCGAACAGGGCTGCATGGCAGTTTGGAAGTTACCGAGGCGGCAGCAGCAGTGGGAGTCAGTGCGAGCAAGGGATTGGCAGCTGGGAGGCCTCAAAGTGGCTCAGGGGAGGAGCCTGCTCAATCAGGTGGGGTGCCAGATTGGACAGTTCAGGTGTTTGGTGCCAAATGTTCAAGGGCAACCAGATGTGTTCTCAGATGAGTTATGGAAGCTTGGTGAGTGAGGGTAGCACAGGCTATTGCTTTGGTGGTGGCACCCAGGATGTGGCGGGCATACATGAATGCATGTCAGGAGTTTTTCTCTTTTCGGGATAAGGAAGGGTTGGGCCAAATCTGGCCTGCTCCTGTGGACCATTTGCTGCAGTTTGGGTTATATTTGCATGATAGGGGTTTGGTGCCAAGCTCAATCGGGGGCAGGATATCTGCACTGGCATCTTATAGTAAGGCTTAGGGCCTACCTGTTTCACCAATGACTTTCAAGTGAGAAAGATGCTGGAGGGCTGAGTACAGAGAGGGGGACAGTCAGAGATAACAGGAATCCAATTTCGCCAGAATTATTGTGCAGATTGTTACCTGTTTGTGAAGCAGTGTGTAAGGATAAGTTTGAATGTACCATTTTCTGGGCAGTTATGTCAGTTGCACTTTTGGGGGCATTCAGATTTAGCGAAATGGTGGTAGCTTTTAAGAAAGATGAGTCAATATCCACTTTTCATATGTTGGACTTAGAGATCTTTAAAGATTGTGTAGTCCTTTGGTTGCGGCAACCAAAGATTGATCAAAAAGGAAAAGGCCAGACAGTGGCACTGGGGAGACGTCATATGGCTGGTCTATGCCCAGTGGAAAATGTGAGGGAGTATAGGGCTCTATGTGGTGCCACAGAGGGTGCTCTGTTTCAGCATGCAGATGGGCACTACTGGCAAAATTTCTGTTTTGGTCTAAAGCATCCCAGGCCATGGACAGGGTAGGTATGGTAGGTCTCAAATTTGGCACACATTCATTTCGTATAGGGGCAGCATCCACTGCAGCGTTGATGGGGTATGACATTGAGCAATAAAACAAGAGGGGAGATGCGCCTCTGCTTGTGTTCAATCTTATGTGCACCTTCTTCCACAAACCTAGGCTGCTGGTGTTCCTTTTCTTGTTTTGCAGGTTTATCCATTCCCCCGTTCTGAGTTCCAGTGTTGATCATCAGCCCCAGTTACATTTTTGAGCCGCAAAGTTTGCAGCTCGTTCTGGTGGGGGTCAGAACCTGGGCCTCGAAGCTCAAGCTCTTCTGGAGTGGGGAGGCACAAGAGGACTTCAGTGGAGTTCGTTTTTGAACCTTGTCCTGCAGCGGGTGGTGTGCTGCCTTTCGAGATACTGCTAGTTCACCTGGGTGGAAATGATCTGCCCCGCATGACTGAAAAGGGCTTGATTGAGAAGATGGTTGGGGACCTATGTGTTTTGAAGGGCTTAAGCCCAGGATTGCGCATCCTGTGGTCAGCCATATTGCCAAGGCTGGTATGGAGAGCCGATTGTGACACTAGGTATATTGATAGGGCATGGCATGGAGTGAACTGTGAGGTCAGAAGGGCTATGTCAGCTGGCCATGGCAGTACAATCTGAACATCCACAAATTAGGGTGGAGATTCCCAGGTTGTAATATGTGGCCCATGTTTTCATCCACATATCTGTGTTTCATCTCTGGGCTGGTTTCTCTGGGCTGGTTGGGAAATGGAGCATATAAATGAGTGCAACCTTTTGTTGTTTAATTAGCATGGTAGTATAAGGTCAAAAGCTTCAACACAACATGTGGTGTGGACAATTGGTAGGTTTATTTGCATCAGGATAATGTTCCTCTTGTGTTCCACCATCAACACTACACACAGCCTTTTCATTTAAGAAATGAATACTTCCTGGGAATAATGTTGGGATCCATTTGCATCAGTAAGTTCGAAGGTGATGGAAGAGATATGATTTCAAGGGAGAGAGGAAAAGAGAAAATGTGGTGTTTGTAGAATCAGTGGAAAGATGTTTTCAAAAATTCATGTATCTGTTTTCTTCTTTCCAAGGCTCAAAACAAGAAAGCAAGCAGAAGATTAAAATAATGGATGTGATTTCTGTGCTTGTTTTATGGCAAGGTTTTATTACAATCACTTAAATTCAAATGGAAGTCTAATGTCAGCTTCACTGTTGGGTTCTCTGACAGTGAACAATATTGGTAATCCCCCTTTTCTATCCATTTCCCAGCTCTGCAGATAGGAATTACATGAGGTGTACAGCCATAAAAGGTAACAGAACTGGACTCCTTTCCTCTTAGACTACAGATAACTAATGGGAGGCTGAATAGATACAGTCAAAAGCTTTCTAGGCTAGTAACTTTCTATTGGAGATGGGCACAAAATGTCAAAATGGTGTTTTGTTTTGTTTTTTTGTTTTGTTTGCTATTGTTTAATTTCATTTAGTTTTTTTTAAAGAAATCATTTCGTTGTTCTTTTGTTTTGTTGTTCTTTCTTCTTTTTTAACTCCCGCTGACCAGCTGGCCCACGGGCCGGGTTGGTGTTTTTTTATTTTTTTTGTTTTACCCTCGCACTGACCAGCTGGCCCATGGGCTGGGTCAGTGTGTTCCTTATTTATTTATTTATTTATTTATTTATTTATTTATTTATACACTCGAACCGACCAGCTGCCATGCAGGCCAGGTTGGTGCATTTTTTTAATTTTTAATTTTTTACATTCGCACCAACCAGCTAGCCTGTGGGCCAGGTCAGTGCGCTTTTCTTTTTTTAACACTTGTGCCAATTAGCTGGACCATGGGCTAGGTCAGTACATTTTTTAATTTTTTAAATTGTTTATTTCTTTTGTCTTGTGCTGACCAGCTGGCCTGCAGACTGGGTTGGCACATTTTTTTTAAATTTCTTTTATTCTCCCCTCGATGGCGCCCGATCGGGTGGGGGAAAGGGTGGGCTTTTTAAACCTTTTTTTTCTGCTGAAGCCAGCTGATTAGCAGTGGCTTCTGTGGGGGGGAAAGCCCACGGTTTCCCCAACCAGGTGCCAGCTTCTTCCCATAGGAATGCATTGCATTACTCCAATGCATTCCTATGGGAAAACAAAAAACAAAGCAAACGAAACAGAAATTTCCGTTTTGTTTCATTTCATTTCTCTTTGATGGGTCTGTTTGTTATTCTTTTCATTCCGTGACAATATGAATAACGAATAACAAAACAAAAAATATTCATTTCATACCCATCTCTACTTGTTATTTGTGAAGCTATTGGATACTATTACATATACATATGCAAAAAGCTGGGGATTAGTGAGGAAAAATACAACAGCACATATTAAAATAATCGGGCAGCTCATTACATATTTATTTTTCCTCCTCTAAATTAAGAGCTAGAGCCATGAAGAAAAACACCCAGCTTTGTTCTGTCTATTTCTTGTCATGCAGAGCTCTGAACCATCATTTAGCATGTGAGAGTCCTCTGAACTCTCTTAAAAATGACCTTTATCATGTCATCTGGGCTGGTATACATATACATAGGCATAAACCAGGGGCATCTCTGGGGGCAGAAGGGTACATCTGCCACAGGCGCAGCAATCTGGGGGCACCTGGAGGGGGAGGAGGAGGAGGAAGCCCTGTGCCTTCCCACCAGCAGTCATCAGGCCTGGTGATGGGATCCACTCCGTCATAGCCACTTCCTTCTCCGCCGTGTGCCAGACAAGTAACAAAGCATGCAGGTAGACAGATGTGCGAGTGCAGTGGCTGTGGCACCTTCCTCCTCCTCCTCCAATTCTTTCTCACCTTGCTCTGGGCCACCACATGAGATGCAAGTCACGCACACTACCGTGCATGCATGCACACACACAAACGCCCACCCGTGTGCCCACCTACCCCATGCCCACAGGATTGCTCCCCCTTGCTGGGTGGATGTGATGGGGCTCCAAAACCTTGCTGCTACACCTCTGGCATAAACATTGATTGTGGAATTGATCCAGTCTCATTTTCTAATGAGTGGCAAACAGTATGTGCCCTTCAGTTTGACAAACAAAGGAAGCTCAGCATGAAGTAATGTAAGACCCATTAATATCTGCCACTGCCAATGGTCTCTGCAAGTGCCAAGGCTTAATTTATTATGAGGGAGTGTGTTTTGTGATTTCTTAGTCTCAGGTGTAATGGTAAAGTATAATTCTTGCTGAATTTGTGTTAAAATAGCACTGGGGAAATAGTGAAAAAAATCGCCATTGTTCATTTTCCAGCTACTTCATGCTTAATGCATCAAAACAGGACTAAATGTTGTAATGAACACAAGCTGCCTTCTAAAAAAATGTGTAATATCCAGAACAGTTAAGGTCTATGGCTGTAAAGATTTCACTGGATCACTATGTTATTACTGGTATAAATGTAGGCTCCTGCTGGGCTTATCCCAGAGTGGGGTCGTGTTATGTCAGCCCCAGAGCTGTGATATGTCATCAAAGCCCTTAAGAGGGCAGCCCAACTCTTTTCGCGCCAAACTGCACCCCACCCTCCCTCCCTTAGAGGTTATGAGAATGAGTTAATCTGGTTGCTTCGGGGCACGAATGGGAATTTTTGACTGGTACCAATACTGGCTGCTTGGCACCAGTGTGTTTTTGCCCATTCCATTCTCATTGACCGTTAGGCAGGGCCACCTGAGTTTGCTTGGCGGGTTGTGCAACTAAAATGGGGCCAGGACTGTGAAGTCAGAACTGTAAATGCACCTTGGACAGGGCATTGGGCAGCTGTACAATAGATAATAACAAATATAATAACATCATATAGGTAAACCACCCAGAATGAAAAATTAAAAGATCATAAAATGACTGAGCTCATACAGCTGAACCAAGTAATATGCTGACCTAGTTTTGGCTGGAAGGGCTGCTTTCTTTGAACAGCACCCCATACTGGGTCACAACAGGGCGTCACACTAAAACAACATCTGTAGGCTAAAATATAAGTTGCACTATGGGAGGCCCATCCCTCGGCTACAACTATTTAGTTACAGTTACAGTACAGTTAATAATAAAGTTATTAATATAGTTGTGGCCCGATTTAAAACCCAATTATCTGTGTGACTCATCATTTCGGGACTGGGGGGACAATGAGGATTTATGTTTACTTTGTCCATGTTTCTTTCTCTCTTTTAAAAGAGAGAAAGAAAAGACATCTTTGTTTTCAGCATGCAAGTAAAACATCAGCTTGTTTTTAAGTCAGCTTATTCCCTTTGATTCCAGTGAAAATTATTTCTTAAGAAAGTTAACTGCTTTAAAATTATTCTAAAAATTTTAAAAGTCCAAAATAGATATGTTTACTGGAACATCAAAAGAGAATCTAAATGATGAGTAAACCAAATTGCTCTATAGAAGGATATTTCTAATGCAAGATACAGTATATACCAATTGAGTTCTTAGCTTAGCCAACATTCAAAAATCTCAGACCAGGAAGTTTAAGAGAGTTCATAACCAGTATTTCAAGTGGAAGTATAAAAATAAAAGATGAGGATGAACTGAAAAACAAATAATGTTTTCTGACAAATTTGGACAATTTGTTAAAATTCATCAATTATAAATGGAGTCCCTCAACAAATATGAATTCATGAGCTTTTAGTAATTATTAATTTGTTAATTCATTGGGCAATAAAGTACCCCACAAGACATCTAGAGACACTAAAACTGGAGAGATTCATCCACTGATACGCCTCTATAATCCCTCCAAGTGTGGTGATTAGATCTTTGATGTTTGAGTTATGCTTCCCCATATAGTGCCCCCCCCGAAAGTTCTCTCCAGGCAGATAGAGAATCCAAACTTGTAGAGAAACCTCCTATGATTCTCTTCTACAATCTCTACACGTTTGGTGAAGATTTGGTTTCCCCAACTCAGTTTCAAAACAACATTTTTAATGGGGGCTAATTTATTATATAACTCAGACATCTGAAATCTGATATTTACTAAACTTAGAAGGATTGTAGAGAAGAGTTGGCAGAAGCCTCTCGGCATGTATGCCAGGAAGGCAAATTTTGCCAGGATCACTTTGGGGTATATAATTTATACTTCTGAACCCCAATCTTAACCAAACCTGCAGGGTTTGTAGAGAAGACTCAGGGGCATAGGAAGGATCCCTACAAATTTGATGCCTCTAGATGTTTGTGAAGATTCTCAGTCATCCAAGTGAGTTTATCTGGAAGTTGAGTCATGGCAACTGGACTTCTTTTTCTTGAGAGATAGAAATGTTTTGCTGCTCATCAAAACAGCTTCATCAGTCTGAATAAAGCTAGTTGCAAGTTCTCCATCTTACACTCTGCTTTGACCTCTTGTCACCCTGGTCTGAAATAGGCTCGTAAGATGAACAATGGCCTGAATAGGCATGTTCGATAGACAACAGTCAATAGCCTTAAGTAATGAAATCCATAAAGTATGGGTCGTTGGCTATGGCCTTGGTGGTGAAGGCTTTTTTATTTGTCAGCATTAGAGATGGGCACGAAATGAGCAATTTTTCATTTTCATTTTTGATTTTTTCATTTCGTTACGCAACAAAATGAAACAAATTTTTTTAAAACAAAATGAAAATGAAAATGAAACAACCAAATTTGCCATGTTTTTTGTTTTCGTAGCAGCAGATGCATTGAACTAAAAAGAATGCTAATGAAACAGCAATTTTTCATTTTCGTTTTCGTTTTTTCATTTCGTTACCTAACAAAACAAAAATGAATTTTTTTGCAAAAAAGTCACAAAAATGAAAACAACCGAAACAGACCCCTAAACAACCAAACGACAAAATGAAACACCATTTTTTGAGTCGTGCCCATCTCTAGTCGGTATTGTTAAAAGCACAGCCTAAGTAGACTGTGCCTGATGCCCCCACCTCTGTTGAGAGAAGGGGTTTTAATGCTCACATGAATGGCTTCCCTGACCCCTCTCTCAAACCACCTATCTTCTCTGTCTAATATTTGTACATCCTCATCTTTGAATGAGTGCCCTTTGTTCTTCAATTGGAGGTGTACTGTTGATTCTGGTCCTGGAGCTGTTACCCCTCCTATGTTGTGCCATCCTTCTGTTTAATGGCTGTTTAGTTTCTCCAATGTAGAGGTCTGCACACTCCTCACTGCATTGGATCACATATACTATATTGCTCCTTTTTTGTTTTGGTATCCGGTCCTTTGGGATACATAAAATACATACAAGTAAATGACTAGATTTGGTCCCAGGGCAGGCCAGTCATGGTTGCTGCTTTTATTTGTTGACAAGAGAAAAATCCTAGCCTAAACTGATTTTTTTTTTCACCTACACAGTATCCCAGCCGATTCCCTTAGCTTTGCACTATTTCGCCACTGGATTTATAAGGATTTTCTGAGAGATTTGCTGCTTAAACTTGTGCAAGAACTAAAGCGCTGAAGCAAAACTTTCAGCAAAGTTTTAATTAGGACATTTTGCACCCAGCGTGGGTAATCAATTTTAGATACTGGGCAATGGACCAAAATGTACTGAAGTTCTCAGTCTGGTGCCCTTGCCTGAAGCTACACTTACCTTTTTGCAGAAAAACACACATGTGTGCTTAAGCAAGGGGAAAATGGAGAAGAGATGAACAAACAGGCAGCCAACAGATGTTAAAGCAGAATGTATGGGTAGCGTTCCTAAAGCTCCTTGCCCAGTTGCTTGGATTAAACCTAACAAAAGCCTCAAATTGCTATCAGCTTCATTACTTTTGAGCTTCTCTCTCTCTCTCTTTCTCTCTCTCTGCATGTGAAAATGCGTAAGATTTTAAGGCAGCGTAGATATAGACGACAGGGGTGGCAAAGGCAGCATTAAGACTAGCCTCAGGAAATTCAGATCAAAATGTCAGCAAAGTTCTTACCCCCTGCTCTGACCAGTGTGGGTCAGATGGTGGCCCGAGGAAAACTTCCTCTTTATTACTTCTGTTTTGCTTCTTGTGACCTTCATTCTTAGTGTTCATTCTTCTTCTCTCACTCTCCAAAATAGCATCTACGTCTTATGCATCTCCAGCTATCCTTCCAAGGAATCAAGTCAACATTCCTTCTGAACCTTCCTCAAAATCCAGATTTTCTGGGTTATATGTTGCCTAGTCCATAGTCTCACATCAAGCAATTCTGTAATCTAGGTAACAATTATATGCTCATATTCATTCTGTTATCCATGTATTGGTCATATGTTGCTCATATTCTCAGTTGATTCTTCCTGCCCTCAGACCATTCTTTTTGTGCATTCCACTGTCTATCTGATTTCCACACTGGAAAACATCTTATTATTGAGTTATTGATTCTGAGTCAACTTACTTTACAAAGTGTTAATGGGCAGCTCACTAACAGTACAGTTTAAATAAACACATAAATATATTTGTAATATTCATATGAGAAGAAAGTACTTACAAAGTGCCAGATGTTGGTAGCAAATGTTGTTATTCACCATCAAGTTGGGACCAACTTAAAGTGACCCTAATAGTGCTTTTGAGACAGATGAGATATTCAAGGAATGCCACCCCCCCAATTCCACTCCTCCTGGGAGCTTCCAGTCTTGTAGCTATTTCATTACTCATTGCAAGAATCCAGTCTCGTACCTATTTCATCACTCTACCCACCATAGCATACTGGGTATCCTGGAAGCAAGTAATTGCTTGCAATTTTTCCCAGTGGCTATAGCAATATTATATTATGAATTCAGCTTAATGAATAAAACTGTCCCCATTTACAGTGGTACTTCGACTTATGAAGTTAATCCATTCTGAAGGCATCTACAGAATTCAATCAACTCGTGAGTCGAACAGTGGTTTCCCATAGGAATGCATTGAAAATCAATCCATTCAAAAGGGAATAGATTAATAGGTTTTCAATGCATTCAAGTTCACTCCATACAATTATATTAGTTTTAGAAACAATACCTATCATTAGGTCAATACAGAATTTGGCTAGATCAATACAACCACTGATCCCACAGTATGTCAACATATTAATTGTTGACTTGTAACATGGAGCTAGAAAGGCTTTCCCCCCCAAAGCCTCTCCTGTACCTGAGATATGTACTAGCTAAACTCTTTGGCAAGACTTCTGATTCCTTGTTTTCCTTCACAAACGGCAGTTTTTGGTCTACCTTCACAAATCTGTGTCTGTGTATTTGTGGGTTCCCTTCTTTCGGTACAATTCATGGAGAAGACAACATCCTTTCTGTGGAGCTCTTTCTCACATGTTAAAATGGATGCATTCCTTGCAGTTGTTATTTAAACACTACTTTTGTTTTGTAGCTAAAGGGAAAGCTATTATGTACACGCTGAGGGCATTCTTTCCTTCTCTCAGGTGCATCAAAAACAAACTCAAAACAGCCTTTGTTTTGCTCAGGGAAATGGTATTCAGTGTTCAATAAGCTGTAGTCTATATATATACAGCCAAAGGATGCACCAGAAGTTGAAAATATAGTGCTTTATTTGTATTCCCCCAATGAATGGTTGAAATGCCAGATGCAGCCAACATTTAAAAGCTAGGAAGAATAAAATAATAATAAAACAAAAAGAAAACACTGTCCTTTCATACAAACATACCGGTACCTATAATCACTCTATAATTGTGCACCCATTTTTTTTTTTCCAAGTCTGAGATTCATAAATGACTTTGAAATCATTTCAAGGGGAATCAAGGAGAATGAATACATGAAATATTAAAGGACTATGACTGTCCTAAAAAGATCCATGTGCAAACCAAATAGTTGGCAGCAATATACTGTTTCAAAGAAATGCACAATACTTGATACATCTTGATTTCTAACAGCACCCATTTGCTCCTGTACAGAGCCTGGATGATATTTTTGGAGCCTAAGAAGTACCACTACTCAAGAAACATTTTATAAGTGAAACTGAAAACCTTGCACTTGTGAAACTATTAGCATACACCCCTTCATTCTCTGTTGTCACAAACATAGTCAAAATTGTAAAAGAAAGATCTCTAAACAGCTTGGTTTTGTGCTCTCATTAAAATAAGTACTGGGACAAAGAAAACATATTTGCATACTCTGGCTTGTGGGATGCCTTGCCTTACTTTCATCATCAAAGGCCTCTAACCCACAGCTGGAAGAAACGGCTTAAAATAAGGCAGTATCACTGAAGCAACGGTCATGAGTAGAGATGGGCACAAAATGAACTTTTAGTTCATTTCGTTATTCATTTCATTACAGAACAAAATGAGTAACAAACCTCAGAATGAATTTAGAATGAAACAAAACGAACCAAAAAAATGGTTCATTTCGTTTTGTTTTGTTAATGGTGGAGATGTCTCCTACCTGGTGCTGGTCCTTCCTGGATGGTCCAGTTTTCCTGGCTGCAGGGAGGGGGCAACCAGGAAAAGAAAAAGCCGACCAGCCCGCACTACAGCTGGTAGGCAGCGGTTGGCAGTAAAAACTACAAATAAAATAAAATAAAATAAAATAAAATAAAATAAAATAAAAGATCCGGTCCATGATCCCTGGTACTGGCCCATGAGCACCGGCCATCAAAAAAACAAAAACCAGGCTAGATACTGGCCCGTGACCACAGGACCCAGCCCGCAGCTGGCAAAAGTTTAAAAAAAGCTGACTGGCCTGCGTTACAGCTGTAGCGCAGGCCACGTGGTAGGCGGTAAAAATTTAAATTTAAATTAAATTAAAATAAATAATTTTTTCTAAAACAATGAGTATGAGTGCCGACCCGGCCCCAGGGGTGGCCGGGTTGTCACCATAAATAAAGAAAAATATAAAAAATATATATAAAATAAAGAAAAAAATAAAGTAAAAAAACCTACCCAGCACTAGAAAAGAAAACAAATTAAAAAACAAGGCACTGGCCCAAGCCAGCACCTCTCAGCTGAGACGTGCTGGCCCCAAGCCAGTGCTTCAAAAAGTCCCTGCCACAGGGGCCAGGATTGCCCTGCCGCCGCTGCCGCCACCACCACCACCACCACCACAGTAAGGATGATGTGATGAATAATGATTGAAGATGATGGTGTGGATGTGGATGATGAGGACAAGGATGCTGCCAGTCCAGTTTGTGCAGTTGTTGTCAACATCTGTATTTTTTAAATTATTTTCTTGAATGTTTTTCCTGCCTGCGCGCTGTCAAATGGATTAAATCAAAGCGGGGAAAAGTGAATAATGAATCAAAATGAACAACAAAATGAATACTTGAAAAAAAATTCATTATAAATGAAATGAAACAAACCAAACCCTAAAATGAACAGAACCAAAATGAATCGCCATTTTTTTCGGTTCATGCCCATCTCTAGTCATGTGGTATTAAAGGCAGTTTCTGTGTCCGCATAAACTATGTTTTCTTAACCACCTCTGATGTGTCCCCATGACTCGGAAGCCACCTTAAAGTGGCTGGGAAGGGGGTGTGGGAAGAGGGGGCAGGGAGAGATAAAAGAACCAGGCTGGATATCAGAGGAAATCTCCCTCTCTCTTTCTCAGGTTTTGTTTGACTGTGTAGGTTATATTGAACAATGAGATAATTCTGATGGTAGCTGGTGGGGTGTCAAGCTCTCCCCTCACCCCCTTCTCTCTCTCTCTCTCTCTCTCTCTCTCTCTCTCTCTCACACACACACACACACACACACACACACACACACACACACACACACAATCAGCCTTGTCCCTTTGCTGCTGCTGCTGCTGCTGCTGCTGCAGAGCCAGACTACTCAAAGTGTAAGCGGATTTTAGAGTCCCCACTGACGTTTGCTTTGTCTAAAAAGCTGCATCTGAACTGAGGCAAATTATTCCCACCTCTGAGGCTGGTACTTGGAAAATCCGCTAAAGGAGGTGTGGTTATTGTTTTTTTTAATGCTAGCTGCTTGTGGCAGCATGATTTTTGTAGGCGGGTAATCTTGAAGTAAGAAACGGATTTTAGCGGTTGTGGGAAAGAGGCCACAGTTGAACTGTTACACTTGAATGCTCACCTAGTGGGTCATTTGGTGCCCATGGTTGGCCTGCAGGTCATCAGATGACATGCCAGCTCAGATGCCCTTATAGCCTTATATTTATGGCCACAATGTTTGATGCAGCTTGACATACTAGTTGCACCTATGGTTTGCTGGAGCTGGATGTCAAGCTGTGTCTAGTGAGACGTCTCTTTTCTCTCTTGCCTCTTCTGGTGGTAAAGTGAAAGTCTCCTATAGTGTAATGTGTTCTGCTTTCTGGTGGCTCTGTGACTATATACACATGGTGTCCTTCTAATGCTCTTGCATGCCCACTGCACCAGTAAAGAAAAATATTGACTTCTCTAAACATCATCAAGGGCCTTGTGTCATTTACCTTTATGTGTCTGTGTTCAATGCAGGTTGCTATCATGAAGACAATTCTCTCTTAAGCGTAACAGATGGATTTGGTATCTTATAGATGAACATAATTGACAAGAATGGGTTGTTTTTCCAGGAACAGTACATGTGCAGTTGCTCCAGGATTCTGTGCTTTTCATAGCAATTGGTTACCCCCTTCCAGTTCATATGGGAGGCATTGCACTGGCTTAGTGCCAGTGCTTTTTCCTAGCATTAACTCTGGCTTAACTTGGATACAGTATAGTTCTGAGTAGGGGTGGGCACCCAATGAAAAACTAAATGCTGCTTTGTCAGTTTGGTCCTAGAGGTACCAAATTTGGTGGATACCTTCCTTGGACTCTCCCCTTTAAGCCCTCCAAATTCGGAGAGGTTTGGGGCTTAGGGGGCCAAATTATTCAACTTTAAAGAGGTACCCCACAGAAAAAAACATTTATATTTGCAATGTTATATGCTTGAAAATAGAGATTTTCAAGCATATAACCAGTTTTATAGAGTAACGAATCAGTTTGTTACTGTTTCGTTTTGTACAATTTTTTTGAAAATTCGGTTCTAACAAAACAAAATGAATCATGGGGAATGAAATGAAATGAAACACCATTTTTCTGGTTCATGCCCATCCCTAGTTCTGAGAATAAAGAAGAATAATTTTAAAGAGTCAATGTAATAAATGTAATTTGAAATAAATCATATTCAAACAAACTAAAATCACAGATAGAGAAATTTGTTTCAAATACAGGGAAATACAATGCTCCAGCCAAGGCAGTAGAAACTGTAGTCCGAAATGAACAAAAATCTTTACAAGCATTGTCTTCCCTCTACCCTAAATGCATTGGCCTTTGCAAGGACACCCCAATGGTCATCTCAATTCCTTTCTCATATGCTATGGCAATGCCCACACAGTAAGGCACTTGGAGTGCCTGAGAGTTACAAGAAGAGAGGATTTATGGCCTGATTTATATTGTATTCTACTATTGCCCCTGAAGATGTAAATTAAGAGACATTCCCCCATTCCCTCAGTTTAGAACACTCATTCATTCTCCTTCTATCAAGTCCGAACTGACTTAGAGTGACCTAATAGGCATTCCAAGTTAATTGAGATATTTAAGGAGTCGCTTTACCAGTTCCACTCTTCCAGTGAGCTTCTATGGCTGAGCAGAGAGTCAAATTCAGGCTTTCTGAGGCCTAGACTGTCACTCTATTCCCTATAGCACACTGGGCATCCACTGCTTATGCAAATCCAGAGAAGCCCCCATTCCTTTAATGAGCATTTGGAAAGGGCAATTCTAGCAGAACAAGATAAGCTGCCCTGCATAAATTTTCCCTTTTAATACAATTTACAAAGCTTCAAGACCCCAGTTTTCCATTGCATTGGGTCCACCTGGTTTAGGGTTAGGCTGAAGTCCTGAATGCATTCAAGTGCTAGATAATTGCAGGTGTCTGAGGCCCTTTGTACACGACCCCTAAACTCCGCGGCAAATGGCTGCCAGCTCCGGAGCTTACAATTGTTTCCCCACCAGCTCTGGAGTTTGCAGGAAATTAAGTGCGACCATGCCCACGTAAGCGTGTCCCAGTGCACTTTTCTTGTACCTGCTCTAGAAGGGTGAAAATCCCCAGGTCCAGATTTAATCTGGTGAGTGCGGGGCTCTCCTCGCTTCTGTTTTTTGTTTTTTTTGCCTCCCGCCCCTTTAAGAGAAGGGGCGGGAGGCAAAAAAAACAACAACAGAAGAGAAGGAATCAGGACTACGGGGCTTCGACCGGCTTCGGAGGTGAGACTGCATTTTTTCCTCTCTTTCTTCCTCCCTCCCCTCACGCAGACAGGATCAAGGAAGTGCGGAGGGGTGGGGACGCAGGAAGAGCAACGAACCCCCAAGATCCCTGGTCCAAATTTAAGTGGCCAGCAGATCTTAGGGGTCGTGTGAAAAGGCCCTGAAGTCATCAGTAGGAGCAATAGTTTGAGTATCCTGTCCACTCTTGACCTTCATAATTATTCATGATTATGTCTGCCTTAGGTTACTTCCTCCCTCTAGCAAATTGTTCCCTTTTGTCTGCAAAGGATGAGCCATGATTATTTGTCTCTATGATGGCCAACAGCACACATGGGAACGGCTCTTGAAGCTTCTGTATCCAAACCTTGGCTTTATTTCCCCCCCTCTGGAATGGGTTTCTTGGAAGAGTAAACCTAAACCTATTTTCTCTCCTTTTATTTTGCCATTTGCTTTTTGATTAATTATTCCCAATGCAGAGCCACAAATTCTGTTTACTGGCTGGCTACAATCTGCTGATATAATTAATGTATGTTTTGAGCAAAATCACTTTGAAATCAGTAGACCTTTTGGGTGTCAATCAATAGTGTTTTGTGTGTGATTAACAGCATCAAAAAAAGTTCTGTGGCAATGGTATACATTTTAAAAAATATTCCAGGACTACATTTGACTGCTCACAATCCTGTCTATTATTTGCAATCCTGCTCACCCTCCAGGATACGAGTTATATCTTGTTAAGATTGCTGGATTTCCAAATGTGCAGAAAGACTCCAATGATTCCATATGTATATGCCATGATTAATGAGTCACTGCACTTTATTATCAAAATGTTATGACATTTTAGGATGATAATGCCTCTGAATGGGCATAGAATTTCCCCTCTGTGAAATGAGAACACTCTTCTCAAGAAAATACAGGGATATGGGCAAAGTCTATCTACATTCCAAACTGTCCCACAACTAGAGTCTGTGTGACGAGAAGAAAACATGGATTCTGTGCCACCCACCCAGCCAGCAGGTGGTGAGTGGAATATTTTGACATTTTGGTGCCCATCCCACTGCGCTGGTGGTGCTGTTCTTTCTTCTTGCTGTCAGTCTCTGGAGGTTTCAATGGAACCACATAAGTAATGATAGTGAAGTTCTCTGGACCAAGACTGACATGTTGTTTAGAGATGGGCACAAATAAAATAAATGGTGATTAGTTTCATTTCATTTTGTTTAAGGCTTCATTTTGTTTTGTTTTGTTTTTAACAATTTTTTTCAAAAAAATTGTTTCATTGGTTCATTAATTCATTATTCGTTTTTACCCACTTTGCGTGATTTAATGCATTTGACCATGCATGGGCATTCCAACGTCCCAGAGCAGATGGAAAACATTAACTTTTTTTAAAAAAAGCAATCTGAGAAAACACATAAATGGACATTTTAAGCACTCCTCACCCCCTGCTAGGTATTATCAGGCAGAACAAATATTTTCCACTGGGTTTTAAGCATATTCAGGACATTTTAATACCTTAAAAATGCCATTCTGCTGACGGCAGCCAGCCATTTTGTCCCCTTTTTAAAAAAAGATTTCTGTAAAAACACATTTTTAGATGTTTTAAATCACTGACATCAATCAGGCATTAAAAATTATGATATTTTTGAAGTGTTTCTCATCCATTTAAAGTGTTTAAAAACAGCTCATTTCTTTACGCACTGCCACTAACAAAACAAAACATAACGAACTAATTTTTCCCGGTTCCTTTAGTTTTGCTTAGATTTTACTCCTAGGTTTGTTATTCGCTTTGTTATGTAATGAAATGAATAATGAATAACAAAACGAATAAAAATTCATTTTGTGCCCATCTCTAATGTTGTTAGTTAATGTGAACTATGGGCAGCAGCTGGTTCTTTTCTAGGCACCTAACTTGCCATTCTGATACTGTCAGCCTGTCTTTGGCCCATCTAGTCCTGGTGTCACTTTAATTGTGGCTGTTCAGGGCTTCAGGCAGGATTATCAAGAGAAGCTTGGGGTCTGACAATTGCCCATGCCAGGACCCTGCCTGTCATAGAACCTGAATGTGAAGGGTTAAATGCTGAAGAACAGCAGGAGGAGCCTTGCAGATCAACTCAGCAGGCAGCTGAGTCTGAGGACCCAGCTGAGGGCACATCTCCTCCTCCTATGAGGGCTAGGAACAGGATCCTGCAAAGAAGAACTAACAGGAGAGCCAGGGAAAGGATCTTTAATGATAGGCGTAGAATTAGATCTGAAAGCCGTGAGTTCTAGCAGGAGCCTTGCCAGAGATATGGGTGTGTTCCCTGGTTTAGGATAAAGCTAGCAAGTTTACCCTGAAACCTCTGTGGGAGCAACACGTCACTTACCTTGTCACCATGTTCCTGTGTGTATTCAGACTCTGTTTCCTGACCTTGGACCGGCTTTCTGACTACGACGTTTCTCTGTACCCTTGAACTTGGCATTTGGCTCTGCAAGGTATTTTGGCTTTGATTTGGACTGTACTTTATTTGTTATCTGGATTACAACTAAAGTTCCTGGCAAAGAACTGAACTTGGCTTGCTGTGTATTCTGTGTGCGGGGCTTGACAGCCCAGCTCTTGAAGTTGCCTCTTAAAAACTCCACTGCCTTTTAATCTTGTCCCTCAGGATCAAGAGAGGTGCCTGGATTCAGAGCGTCTGCACTTAACCTCCTGAGTGTGTGCTTTTAAAAGCCAAGATTCCCAAATAGGCTCAAGGCACTGGTTTAACTCATGAGCATACTTTGGCAAAATAAAATTTGCTTTATTACAAAAATATTAAAACAGGTAAAAATTATAAAAACTAAAATATAGAAAATAATATTAAATTTGATAGTGCATGACATGCAAGCCAATTCCATAAAACAAGAAACTCTAGCTAAGTAACTCTGCTAAAGTGGACTACAAAGTCCATCTTGGCTACAAACTAAACAGTATCTAAAAGCCATGCCATGTGCACAGCTCTTTCTCTCTCTAGCTTCAACCATTACACTCTTCCAAAGTCGTCCTTCTTTCCAAAAAGCATTCTCTTCCCTTTTCCCAAAGCTTCCAAGCCTTACATCCTATCAGAGTCCAAAGAACTGCATATTACATTACATTTTTTGTTTTGTTTTAGTTGTGACCAATAAAAGTATCACCTAGCTTACCTTTGATTTTTTTTATATTGCATTAAGTGTCTGTGCTCTCATCTCCACCTTCAACTCCCATGACAATGATTTCTTGCTTCTCTGACTTCTCTGACATTCTGCCTTGTTTGTCTTTCTTCTGAGCTCTGTGCTTCTCTGTGCTAATAAGCTGACAACTGCAAAAGCTACTAAACAACTGGCGGCTCTAGCTACAAATCTATGAGAAACTACTACATAACAGAGATCGGCATGAAAGGAAAATACAGCATTTCTTTAAGTTTCGTTTCATTTCTTTGGTAGTTTCATTTTGTTTCATTAGTAATGGATTTTTAAAGTAGTTTCATAATGAAACAAAATGAAACAATTGGTTAATGGCTCCCCCTGGGTCCTAGAGGCAGCAACATGGCAGGGGAGCTTCTTTGGACTCTTCCCTGTAAGGCCCTGAAATTTGGGGAGGTTTGTGGTTCAGGGGGCTGAGTTATTAAAGTCCAAATGGGGACCCCCTGGGAAAAATCATATCTAATTGAGTCAGAAGCAAATAATAGCCCCCCTCCCTGCCACAGGCCAGTGATTAGTGGCTTTCCAACTCAATTGTAATTATTTTCTCCTAGGGAACCCCCCTCTGGAATTTAATCTCAATCCCCTGAAACCCAAACCAGCGAGAGCGACAAAGTGGAGGGGGGTAATGAAAAATGAAGTGAACAAAATGGAAATTTCCATTTCATTTCATTTCATTTCATTATTTTTATTTCCTCCTGGCCAGCTTCTCCCCCTCCTGGCCCACGGCAGCTGCTGGAGTACCAGGAGTTCCAGCGAGAGCGACAAAGTGGAGGGGGTAATGAAAAATGAAGTGAACAAAACGGAAATTTCCATTTCATTTCATTTTTCTTTGATGGGTTGGTTCATTATTCATTTTATTAGCTAAGAAAACAAATAATGAATAACGAAATGAATTAAACATTTTTTTGTGGCCAAAAATAAAAAATAAAAAAGTGCCAACCCGGTCCCTGTGCCCTGGGTTGGTACTGGGAAAAAAACCAAGTGTGTAGAGGCCAGCCTTGCAGCCCTGGGACTCTTAATTAAAAAAAAAAGCACTAGGCCCCCTTAGGCAGCAGCAGGGTGGTCCACCATTGCTGGCGCAGCTGCAGGTGGGGCTCCATGAGGCCTCCTGTTGCCCGGAGCGGCCACTCCTGGGCCTCCAGCGGTGGCTGCCACCCCCACCACTGCTGACATTGCTGCTGCCCCCACCAGGATCACCGCCACCACCATCAGGTAAGACGAACCAGTTCGGTTCGGTTCGGTTCGGTTCGGCTTCATACAATTAAATTCGTACGAACCCAAGCTGTACTGAACTGAGGGTGGGCCCGAAACAGAACCAATTGAACCACCAGTTTTGTTTCATGCCCACCTCTACTAAATATTGGTTACATTATTGCCAGAACTATGTCATCTTCCTGTTTTGCAACCTATATATGCATGTCGATTACAAACACATTGTATATTCAACACAATTAAGATGGTTGTTCATAGGACTGCAAATTAACGAGCAGATCAAATAAGAGCTGCTTTGGTTTATTCACAGGGAGAATCTAATGTTGAAGACCAAAATAAATCTAAATCAGTTGCTCTCTCTCAGTTAATGGCATTCTTGTTATGGGGGCTTTGGGGTTTTTTTTTTTTTTGAGCTTATCTGATTTGAATGTTACTACATTGTGAAACAAGGAAATCCTGCAGGCAGCCTTTCCTCTTAGAAATATGCAAATATATGTTGCAAATTGGATGCCAGATTATTCTTTGGGGCAACATACCCTAATTGGTAGAAAGACCTAAAATTAAGCATTCGGGCTCCTCAGAAACGGAACCTAAATGGGCAGAGAAAATGAGTAATCAGTAAAGAATGTGGTTGATTGGAAATGGACTCAACTCTATGAATCCTAATTCAGATCAGGTCACATGTAAACTCAATCCTGATTTTAATTTGAATTTGGCCCCATTTTTTCACTGGTTCCCACTGGTCTTCCCACCGCTGTTCCTCCCCCCCCCCCAAATATGCTTTGTCAGAGTAGTTGCAGAAGAGGTAGCCATGTTAGTTTATGTTAGCAGTATATCAGGTCAAAACAAAACAAAAATAACATTAAAACAAGGAGACAAAAATATTGTACCTTAAAGACCAACTGTTATATTTTAATGTGCACTTCCATGGACAAGTATACTTCTTCCAACACGGTAGAGTAGTTCAGCAATAAAAGTCTTGAGCTTAAAGCCTCACAGTTCCCAGAAGTACATGGAAGCATCCATGGACACTAACATCTGGAAGCATGGACAATATTTAAAGATGATAATAATTCCTTTGGATTTAACAGCCTTGCCAAAAAAGGGGGTTGCACCAGCTGAAATTCACTGCAAAGCAAAACACACTTTAGTTCAATAATCTTCACTGAATACATCAGAAAAATGAACTGTACCTACAGTAAAACAAATCAGTGTTTTCAAAAAGGAATCAATTAAAGTCACACATTTCTTAAAGAAATGCACACAAACCTCATTTTGTCAATAAATGTAAGCATTAATTAGATAAAATATTTTTTTAAAACCATTTTAGTAAATTACATCAAAATGTGGGTGCATTTTTTTCACAACATGATAAAATGGACAAAGTGCTGGATGCCCAGGAAATTCAAAGGAGGCAACTCTCCACCAATCCAAAATTTGGTGTCTAGCTAATTACTTCTATTCAGTCCCACATCAGGATGGGATATAAGCGTCACCAATAGTGTAAACACAGGAATCTGTTCAACAGTCCATGGAAATCACTGTGAGAATTCATCCCCCCCTGAAATTGCATCTCTGGAAACTCATTAACAAAGACCCTGTTTACATTAAAGCAATAGTTTGGAATATGTGCCAGTGTAAATTTAAATCTGCTGCAAATCATGTGTTGTCATGTGGCATTTGAATTGCAATTTGCATTCCTTTGAATGTTTAATACAAGATTTTTGAAGGGACACGTTTGTCAGATGTGTATATTCTTTCAGAGGGGTGTGTGTGTGTGTGTGTGTGTGTGTGTGTGTGTGTGTGTGTGTGTGTGTGTGTGTGTGTGTGAAGTGCAACATGAAACAGCCGAGCAAGCTTAGCATAAGAAAAGCCTTCTTGTGCACAGTGGTGCCTTGCGAGCACTGACACACTCAGGAGAGCAGCAATAGCTGGCTGACACATGCCACAAACATGCAAGTATACCCACATGCACAGCTGGGGGGAGGGGAGAATAAGGCACAGGCTGGGACTGGCCTGGTGGATGGGGGAAGAAATAGTTAGTCCTGGAGGCAGAGTTATGCCTGTCTTCCAGTCACTGTTTCCACGGTTTGTGTGCTGGTGAAGAGCTGCCTTCTGGGGTCGATCCTGCCCACCCAACAACCACCCCAGGACTGGAGGAAGATTTGGGCAAGCAAGTGAGCCACAGTAGACTCCTGCAGGCGGTTTGGCAACTGGGCTTCTTTTCCACTCCCTACTTCTAACACAAGCTGCCTAGATGCCCTAAGCACATCCAATTTCGCCTGATTTTGGAAGTTAAGCAGGGTCGGCCCTAGTTAGTACTTGGATGGGCGACCCCCAGGGAATGCTGTAGGTGCCTGGAGTAGGAACTGGCAAGCCACTCCAGTATTCCTGCCAAGAAAACTCCAAGGACATGGAGTCACAAAGAGTCGGTCACGACTGTAACAACACAACACACACTTCTAACATAACAAGGGAAAGGAGCTGTGGGGAGTCAGCCAGCAGGAGGGCTAGTTAAAAAATAACCTGGACAGAGGCATTCACATAGGGGGAGACAATTTAAATGTACTGATTCCACGTCCATATTAAAACTAACAGACCTTTAGTGGAGAAGTAAAAAAAAAAACCCACCCCTCATTGCTGCTTCAAAAAACCCCACACAATTCTCTCATATTAATTTGTGCTTACATGTATTTCATGTATCCACCAATTTTACAGAGATTCAAAAGAGGCTAAACTCATATTAAATGGGGTGCATTTTTAAGCAATAAAATCGCCTTCAAAGTGTAGGAAGGATTTGGAGAAATGCAACCAAGTTGAGCCTGAGGGCCTTTTTACATGACCCCTAAGATCTGCTGGTCCCTTAAATTTGGACCAGAGATCTTGAGGGTTCATTGCTGTTCCTCCGTCCCCACCCGCTCTGCACTTGTTTGTTCTGTCTGCGTGAGGCGAGGGGGGGGAAAGCCTTAGACAGAAACAAAAGAATAAAAGGCTTACCTCTGGTGCTGGTGGAAGTTGCTCCGACCTCCGTTTACTTCCTGGTTCCTCTTTAAGGGGCGGAGGCAAAAGAAAAACAACAGAAAGAAGCAAGGAGAGCTCAGGCAGTCTCCACATCAAAATTTTTCACCATCAAAGAGCAGGTACAAGAAAACTGCTGTTTGGTCACGCTAAAGTGGGCAGGGTCACACTTAATTGTCTGCAAACTCCAGAGCTGGTGGGTAAACATTTTTAAAGTCTGGAGCTTGCAGCCATTTGCGGCGGAGCTTAGGGGTTGTGTATAAATGCCCTGAGAGAGATTTTCACATCCCTAATGAGGTTCCCAGTTTTTTTCCAAGCTCAATGCTTTGAGTTAGAAAAGAATTGAACCATCATCTCCCGGGATTGAGGGATGCTCCTCTATTTCGGGGGTACCTGGAATACCTCTTCTTTGGCCACTCCACTCCTGGAAATTGTTGGGCAATAAGGGAAATGTGGTTAATGATGCTGGGTGTAGTAGATGCCCAACACAAAAGCATTCTGTCAATTCCATTAAGAACCTTGGAAAGGTTATATGAAAATTAGAATACCTTCATCTTAAATATTTATTTATTTTATTTATTTATTTGAATATTTTTACCCCACCTTTCTCCTTGGAAAAGGACCCAAGGTGGCTTACAATAATGAGGGACAATAAACAGCCCAGAACATTTAAGACCTATTCAAGTTAAGAAGAGGGAATTAGAAGAGGCATCTTCTAAAAGGTAACATTAAAGCTACAAAGAACACGGAGAAAAAAGTCCATTATGAGGGGTGGAAAGTAAGCATGGAAACACTGGTGTTATGAAATCAGTCAATGCAGTCATGTATGGTAATCCACATAAAAGTCACGTAGTAGGTAGTTCCTCATGCATGGAAAGCTTGCCTGAAAAGGAGGGTCTTTGCCTGCTTCCAGAAAGACAGTATAGATGGGGCAAATATTCTTGGACTGCAACCCCCAGACACCCTGGCCAGCACAGCTGATGGTTAGGGCTTCTGGGAATTGCAGTGCAAGAACACCTGGCTTACCAAAAGTAATGGAAACCACTACTGGAGAAGAAAGGAAGCTGCCTAAAGGGTAGCAAGAACTTAAGTTTTCCTTAATAATATTAATTAATTAATTAATTAATAAATATTAATTAATAAAAATACCACAAAGATTATTTATTGTCACTGTCAAGTCTCCTTCCCATAAACTTTCGCTAAGCTCAATAACTTAAGATGAAAGGCAAAGTTTCTTGCCAGTATATCTTATCATGACTTTTAATTTCTCTCTGTGATTTCCCTTTTCATATATATCTATAAAATCTGTGCTGTTTATATTACTCTAGGCATTGCCTTTTTAAAATGCCTCTGCTTATTGTTAGCTAGGGAAAGTTGTAAGGCTGATAATGATGAGATAATAACTTTGATTTTGTACCTCAACTATTTAAAATTTCACTGTGTTCCCTCAGCAGGATACACACTGGGGCTTGTTAGCAACGTAATTGCAATCCTTACCTACAGGACAATTCCAGAGGCCAGCTACCCAACGGTCCAGTCTGGGGAGTGGAAATCTGAGGAAGCAGGAGGATTAGATACGTAGGTTGATTATTCCCAGAGCATTGGTATTTGCTAAAAATCTCTTTGCAACAAGGGTTTTGCAAAGGATTTCCAAAGGACCTCTTAATTCCTCTTGCATAGTCACTACCAAGCTACAGTAAGACACTAGAGGAACATTTACTGTACACTGAAGCAATAATTTGAAATACGCCAATGAAAGCAGGCAAGTTATATTAACTCTGAGGCACATGGCACTCCCGTGCTGTGTCTGAATTGAAGTTTTCACTCCTGTGGAACAAACATTTAATCCAGTATTTTAGAATGGACACCCTTGCCAAGTGTGTGTACTCTCTCTCTCTCTCTCAAACCCAAGGCTGGAAATTAGGGAGGCAGGCAGGCATGAGCATGTGTGTGTGTAAGCCTTCAGAGGCACAGCCACACCTTGTGAATGCTGAGTCTTACAGGAGAGCCCAGGCAACCACAGGAGGCTGACAGATGCAGCAGCAAACAAACAACACACACACACACACACACACACACACACACACACACACACACACACACACACACACAGAGAGAGAGAGAGAGAGAGAGAGAGAGAGCTGGGGCAGAGATGACGGCAAAGGCTGAATCTGGCTGGCTGGCTGGGGAAAGAAAAACATGGTGGAGGAGGTGGCATACTGCCTACCTACCTGTCTTTCAGTCACCAGTTCTTGGGTTTGTGCACTAGCTTTGTGAAGAGATGCTTCATTGGGTTAATTTTGGGTTATTGTCACCCCCCTCCTCCACCCACATTCTGAGTCAGGAGGAAGATAAACCTGGCACAAATATAGCAGCCTGGCAAATGAGTATTGGTAGCTGCAATGAGGAGTAGGTTTCACCAAGGGCTTGCAGAGACCAAATCTGTTGGAATCAGGTGTGAGGTCTGGGAGACTTTGGTTCATAATGAGCCTGATAATTTTGAATAGGGGAGTGCTTCCACCCTGCATGTGGAAATTCATCACTCTTACTACCAGAGAAATCTTGCTTTGTAGCAAAGGTGGCACAGTACCTCAGTTATGGGCCCCCAAAATTTGGAGGAAGACCCTTCCTGTTCAGTCACAAATCACCTTCCTTTCAAAACTATAAACATGCAGCTGTTGGCTTTGGAAATCCACTTTAATAGATATTGTCTTTATATCCCTTGAAGTCTGAAATGTCTATGCCAGGAAGCACTCTTGTGGGTATCTGACATATTGTACCTATTAGATTATACTGTACAGCTGTTGTTCCCAAAGTCTTGCACATTATTCTTTCTGAGCATGGATAGGCAGTTTTCTTAAACACTGTAACTGCCAATAATTTACTTCACTGGGAATTAGACATCCTTTGTGTTTTAGTTGTAAAATGTTGATAGGTCCCATCTTGTAGGCAATTATTCAAAGAATATGTAATTACTTTTACTATTTCCACCTCTCCCCTTTTCTGAGATAGCATTCTGATACATTGTCTTTTGTATTTTCTTGGAGCACAAATCACTAAGTTTAATAATGCAGCAAGCAAAGAGATGTGCAATGTGTTAGAGTCGCATGCACTTTTCATAATAATTACATTGCCATCTGTCATTTTCATAAAGTGTTCTGCAAAGTGTTCTGCTTATACACTGCCCCATACCACTTCAAGTAGTCTCTGGGTGGTTTGCAGTTTTAATTACAGTAATGCAGGCTACACATTGCCCCCCCCCGCAGGCTGGGTACTCATTTTACTGACCTCGGAAGGATGGAAGGCTGAGTCAACCATGAGCCTGCTACATGGGATTGAACCCCAGGTCGTGAGCACAGTTTTACTTGCAGCACAGGCATTTAACCACTGCACCATGGGGCTCATAACTGTCTTCAAAGGAGAAAACAAAGCAAGAAACAAGGCAAGTTTTGTTCAGTCTTCCTTGGGCTGCTTTTGGGAAGGGCATGATTCTCTTAAAGTTTGGGTGGGTGTCCACTGGAGGATACAAGCATGGGAGACACTGAGCATCTGTTCAGCCAAAAAACAAACTGGTACAAACTGGCAAATGGTCAGTTCCTGTCCATCTGGCATGACTGTTATAAATTTCATGCTACTGACCTGATTTTGCAACCATAGGAACTCACAGCCTGTTGTAAGACATAAATAGGCACATGAATCCAGGAGTACATAAATCAAGCCATAAACTGCTAGCAATCCATTGTCTCTTGCCCTGTTTTTCTCTCCCTCTCCCCTTGTAGACTTAATTTGATGAACATCTATTTAATCAAGAAATGTTGGTATAATGGGAGAAGGAATTTCTGTGCATGCTGGCACAGAATGGCTTCTAAGCTTAGTAACTTGCACTGTACTTGCCATAAGGCAGAGCTGCTGGATAGATTAGTGAGCCACTGTCCTTCTTGCTCATAGCAGCAACCGCCCATGGATAAAATGTCACCATTACTGCATAAGAAAAGAGAAACTCAATTATAAATATTTAAGACTTCGCTACAGAGTTATGCTAATTTTAATGCTGCCTCCTGAGAAATCTTTTGCTGATGAGCACATTTAATTGTTAAAAGCTAATATGACTGTAGAATCTAGATAAATACATGTGGAGTTTGATGTCTATTTTTAAAAGAGGAAAGACTGAGATGTTTTATTTCTGTTGTTTAAAAAATCAACTTCATCTTGTAAAGTCTAAAAAAGCTGGCTGCTGGATTAAGTCATAATCAACAAAGGAGAAGCAGCCCATGTTGTAAAGTTAATGACTCTTTGTTGCCCACTGAAGACCAAACGACTATCAGATACTCTGTGCTTCGACAGAGATAGCGTGAAACAATATACTGGTCCAGAGAATACCAGTTTCTCTTAGGTACTGTAAGGACTGCAGCTAAACTCAGAGGGAACAGAAGGTGGAGGGCAACGTCATAGATGGTTACTTCATGTCCATTCTCGCCCCAGGAGGAAGTTCGTTGCGTGTTGATGTTGGTCGCGGTCACGTGGTCTTCTTCCGGTTCTGTACCTGTTCCCATGTATGCACGGGCGTGATGGATTATACCGGCATGACTGTTACCGCACGTCCTCATTCCGTGATGAGATGTGAAATTTTATGCCTTTGTTCTCCATTTTTTTTACCCGACCTTCCATTTTTTGATGTTTTGATTCTCTGAAGCCTTGCCTTCAATGCGTTAAGGAGCTGAATTTGAGGCATTTGTCTTTTAATCTCTCAACACTGTGTTGCTGACTCCATAGGGAATGTACTGCTGAATGGCACTTTGCACTCCTGCTACTAGATGGGGAACGGCACGTTGTGTGATGAGCCTTACCTCACGGGCACTCATCTCAGAACAAGAAGCATAACAAGCAGATTCCCGAGTCCAGGGAGGGGAAATCTCTCATCCAGCTTAAATCGCAGTTCCGGGGGCATGGTTGGGATGAACTCCCCTCATCCCGCAATGGACGTGTGGTTAGATTACTTCGTACCAGTCCCAAGTGGGACCGTGAACAGTGATGAGATGGACGTGAAGTATCAGCCATTATAGTCTCTGTGTCAGAAAGTCTTGAGGCTTTGACATTGTGAATCCTAGATTAATTTCGCCACCAAGGACACTGCAAAGTTTGTGGCACCCAAAACAAGAAGGAAAGCCTCTCATCTTTGCATACTGCAAGGATCAAGGTCACCACTGTGCCAGCATCCCATCACCAAACTAGGAAAGATAGCACCAGTGGTGCCCCTTCAGCATGCAGCCAAAGAAACAGAAGTTGCTGTCCCAAGGCTACCTTTGTATCCCCATTGTATTCTGCAATGCCTGGCCATAGTGGGTCCCTGAAGCAAAGGGGAAGAGTAGGTTCTGTTTTGCAGGGTTAGTTTCTACACCTTTCAGCACTCTGTCACCTGAGTTATCTTCAAAAACTAAGAGGGTAATTGCACAGTCAATTAGGCTGCTGTTTGAACTGTTGTGCAGATGAGATGGTTCACTTCTAGAGCTCATGATCAATTGTTGGTTTTCTTGGAGCAAATCTAGAGTGCGTTAATGTCCTCCCCTCCACCCACCTCTCAGGGATGTTGTGAGGATCAGAGGGGAGCCATGGGGCCACCTGAGCCCCAAAAGGAGAAAGGGTGGAGGGAGAGGCAAGAGATAAGGGGGCGCTGGGGAGGTGTGCCTTTCACTCACCTTGGTTGCCCCCAATGGCCAGCACCCCATCCTCTGTTGCAGGGATTACTGAGGATCCCTCCAGTGCCTTTCAGTCCCCATGGCTGCTTCTGGGCTGGCGGGCCACAACATGGCCTCAGCACTCTGGCCACCTGCCTCCCACTGGATTGCGACTGGGGCTCCTCTGTGGGAGGATCCAGAGCTGGGACAGAGGCTTGCCAGATGCCCCTGAGAGGGTAAAAACAAGTATTCTGTTTATATACCACCCCATAGCACTTCAAGCACTCTTTGGGTGGTTTACAGTTTAATTATGCAGGTACATATTGCCCCCCCCCACAAGCTGGATACTCAATTTACTGACCACGGAAGGATGGAAGACTGAGTCAACAATGACACGGCTACCTGGGATTGAACCCCAAGTCGTGCGCACAGTTTTAGCTGTGAGGCTGAAGGGTCATAGTGTTTCTTTTTGCCTCATCAGAAGCCTGACATTACTGTACCTTTGTTTTGATTTATCTTTTAAGTTGCCTGATTCAGTCTATATAGGAATGACTGCATGAAATTGGACTCATAAGAATTGTCCTGAATTTCTTCTGCATGCTGAGTCTAATTCTGGAGGACAGTGTTGGTAAAAGGACATAATTCATATTAATGAAAATTGAATCCAAAAGACTTGTGAGCAATAGGATTTGTCTGTTCTTGCCATTAATAGTCTGATTATTAGTATATGCATTTTTTCAAGATCAAAGTGGAAGTGACAGAGAATGAGAGACCATCTAGGTTGTAAAAGCATTTCTATTTTCAATTTTTTTTCCTCTAATGGGTCCTTCAAAAGTAATGTTCTCTAAGTACTTTTGTGTAACTATGTTACATATATAATGGGGGGGGACATAGGCTATATCTAAAAATGGCATTCTGCACACTCTGCAGTACCTACACAATGTCTACTCACTGAAAGTCTGGTCAAAGTCTACGGGTAATATATTACCTTGGGGAAAAGAAGAAAATTAGTATTAAAACTCTACTTGTGTGTTCCACAACAAAAAAAAGTTGAATTAGAAGCATTAACAGAGCAGGACTACTATAAACAGTGCTGTAAAAATGTTTTGCACTGGCAGCTATTTTTTTTACTGTTCATTGTTCCCTAGGTTAAGATACCAAATGATTTCACTGCTACTATGGAGTATCAGAGATAAATACATTTCTTTATTGCACTGCATTTCAGTCCCAAACAAGATGCTTTAGGTATTCAGCAGACTTGACTGAGGAGATGAAGAAAAGAAATTTGTGTGTGTGTGTGGGGGGTGCTACTTACCAGACATTTGCTTAAGAAAATTGAGAAACTGACCTCATTCAACTTACACTAGACTGACTCCAGATATCAACAGCTAGCAATAACATATACCTATATATATTAACTAGAGATGGGCACGAAACAAAAAAATGGTGTTTCATTTTTTCGTTTGTCGTTTCTACCCACTTTTTGCACGATTTTTAAAGCATTTCCATGCGCAGGCATCCCCCAACGCCCCAGACCAGAGGGAAAACACTAAAAAAAATGGATGCTGGCAGAGACACAGTATAGACTAGGTATGCAGGGAGGCTGCAAAGGCAGCAGTGAGCGTTGCCCAGGGTGCAAGGCAGCCACAGAGTGACTGCACTGCGGGGCAAGGGAGGGTACTCACCGAGAAGCACGCAGCACGCACGCACACAGGGAGGCTGCAGGACTGAAGCTAGAGTCGCAGCAGAGACAGCAATCCCACCCTAACTCCCACCAGAGACTGCAAGGAGAATGGGGGCTGCCAGACCTTTTTATGCCCTCTGTGGCTGCCAGACCTGCCTGCCCAGTCTGCAACCTGGGCATGCTATTGGTTGAACATGATCCCGTCACATAGCTTGCCTCCATTTTGTGGCTGGTGCGACATCCATTTTAAAGGAAAAAGAATAATACATTGCAATGGGAGAAGACAAAAACAAACGTTTTAAGGACCCCAACCGCCTTGGTAGGTATTATCAGACAATATAAATAATTATCACTGTGTTTTTACGGATGTCCAGGGCGTTTTTTAACATTTAAAACAGCTCATTTCATTGCGTGTCACCATTAACGGAAATGAAACGTAATGACCACAATTTTCGTGGTTCTGTTCGTTTCATTGCATTTTCATCACGATTTCCGTTTGTCGTTTCATTACGTAATGGAAACGACAAACGGTAACGGAAACAAAAAAATGTTCGTTGTGTGCCCATCTCTAATATTAACATTTACAATGGGATACAATCGATGAGAAGGCAGCACAATGCAGAAGTGCCATCAGCTATAGATCACTTGAATCTAGAGGTGGGCACAAAACAGAAAACCGGTGTTTCGGTTGGTTCTGTTTCAGAGCCCCTCAGTTCCTTTTGTTTTGTTTCGTATGAATTTTTAAAACAAAAATGCATGCAAACAAACCAAAACAAACTAGTTCGGCTTACCTAGATCACTGCCACCGCCGCCGGGGGACCGCTGCTGACACTGCTGATGCTGCCAGGGGACAGACACCGATGCCAACACTGACACCGGGTGAACTGCCGCTGCCACTGCCGCCACTGCCGGGGGACTGCCACTGCCGCCAGGGGCTGCCACTGCCGCCAACGCCAGGGGGCGCTGTCCCTGCTGATGCTGCCATCGCTGACGCCGGGGGACAGCTGATGCCAACAATGCCGGAGTACTACCACTGCCACCTGCGCCGATGCCACCGACCACGTGGCCCCAGGGGCCGGGTCGGCACTTTTTAATTTTTAATTTTTTAAAAAAATTTAGAGTGCTGACCATGCAGCCCCACAGGCCGGGTCAGCACTTCTTTCGTTTAATTTTTTTCTTTATTTTAGAGTGCCAACCACATGGCCCCAGAGGCTGGGTCGGTGCATTTAATTTTTTTTTAATGTTTAACTTTTTTAAAAAAAAAAGTCCCCGACACTGGGGGCTTTCCCCCCACAGCTGAGAGACACTAGCTGCTGCATGCCTGGTTTTATTTTTTAAATTGTTTTTTCTCCTGGCCTGCTGGCTCACAGGGCCGATCAGCTGGCCCGTGGGGCAGACCGGCTGGCCCATGGGCTGGAGGGACTTTTAAATGTTTTATTGATTGATTGATTGGTTGGTTGGTTGGTTGGTTGATAAGTCCCCAATGCAGGGCTCCCCCCCCCCGGCCCATTGCCACTGCCGGAGTTCTAGGCAAGGAGGCTGATGGTGACAAGGTAGGAAACAGGGAGGAACGAAAATTGAAATGAAACAAAACCGAAATTTCCATTTCATTTCATTTCATTTTCCTTTGATGGATTGGTTCATTATTCATTTTGTTTGCTAATGAAATGAATAATGAATAACAAAACAAATTAAAAATTCATTTTGTGCCAATCTCTACTTGAAAACCAGCATAGGAAGGCCTGTACTGCAGCTAAAACTGTGCTCACGGCCTGGGGTTCAATCCCAATTAGCCAGCTCATGGTTGACTCAGCCTTCCATCCTTCCGAGGTCAGTAAAATGAGTACCCAACTCGCTGTGGGGGAGCAATGTGTAGCCTGCAGAATTACATTGTAAACCTCACAGAGAGTGCTGTAAGCACTATGGGGCGGTTTATAGGCAGAACACTTTGCTTTTTGCTTTTTTGCTTTTGCTTTTTCTTTTGAAAACAGCAAACAAACATGAAACTCTTTTAAAAAGCTTTTCTTTTTCCCTTTTGGTAGGATTGGTTTGGTATGGGTGATAAAACTGTACACAGATAGAATGTCTCAAAGTCAGAGAAAAATTGTGATGTGCTAAGAATATTTCTAGACATTAAGGTGTTCAATATTTCTTTAACATCTTATTTATCCCTATGTATTTTAAATCACGTGCTGTTATGTCAACTCCAACTTGTGACAACTCCTTCAAGGTCTTTCCTTCAAGGTCTTCTGGGGACACAAAAGACACACTCTTCTCCAGGAAACAAGGTGTGGACTTGAACTCCCAACCTCTAGCTCCACAGCCTGGTACCCTTCCCACTGAGCTATCCAGTTTAGTCAAGTATTTTCAGCTTGACTCTAGTATATCAGTATGTTCAGGGTAGGATAAATTTGTTAATATCACATTAAGAGAAGCTATAGCATTCCAACTACTTCAAAACAATTTAAATAAATTCAAAATATTTCAAGACAATTTTTTTTTTGGGGGGGGCTAGATAGCTGAAGGATTGGAAATCATAGCTACCTAGGTGCCAAATGCCTGGAAGAACAATCAGATATTAATATCAGTTCCACTCAGGCATCTAAGGCATGGGCAAAACACAGCTGTGTTACTATAGCCAAGGGAGTGTCCCTCTACATACTCACATAGTGAATTGTTCTCATGAGAGTTTCCTACACCACAGATCTTAGGTACCTCAGGTATACATTGAGTGAGGTCCTTCTTCAGACTTCTGGGTTGCACAACTTTCAAGTGATTTGAAAATCATTACCTGCAAAATGTACTCAGATAAGAAGTGCAGTGAAAGAAAAGGAGGGGGTGTGTCTTTTACTGGTTCTGTAAGACAGTGCTCCCCAACCTTTTTATCCTGCTGATATTTCCGTGGCCCGGGGTGGGGGTGGGGTGGGGAAGGGGGAGATAAAGGAATAATGGGGGTCGGGCGGGAGAGAGAGAGAGAGAGAGACGCACACACGCACGACCGCACCACCCCACCCCTCCCTCTCACCTTTGCAAACCGGCCAGTTGGGACTCTTCTTTCCGGGAGGCCCGCAACCGCCGCCGCTAGGAGGAGGAGGAGGAGCAGGCGCTTGTGGAGACACCCGGGAAGCGCGGGGCAGCGGCGATAGGCAGCTGAGGGCGGCTGCCGCGCCCTCCCCTCCTTGTCTTTCTTCCCTCCTTCCTTCCTTTCTTTCTTTTTCTTTCTCTCTCTCTCCCCCTTCCTCTTTCTCCCCCTTTCTTTCTTTCTTTCTTTCTTTCTTTCTCCCTCCCTCCTTCCTTTCTTCCTTCCTTCCTTTCTTTTTCTTTCTCTCTCTCTCCCTTCCTCCTTCTCCCCCTTTCTTTCTTTCTTTCTTCCTCCCTCCCTTCCTCCTTCCCCTTTCTTTCTTTCTTTCTTTCTTTCTTTCTTTCTCCCCTCCCTCACTCCCTTCTTTCTTTCTTTCCCTTTTCTTTCCCCCTCCCTTTTTTTTTTCTTTCTTTCTTTCTTTCTTTCTTTCTTTCTTTCTTTCTTTCTTTCTTTCTTTCTTTCTTTCTTTCTTTCTTGAACGTCCCATGTTGGATAGATATTGATGATATAAACTAAGAACATCTGATCTCACCTGATTTCCCGGGGCGGGGCGATTGGGGGATTGCGGCGGTGGCGATTACGGGGAGTCGTGGGTGGCAGGGTGGGGACGAAGGCTAGGCCGGCCCGCAACGCCCCCTCAGGCAGTTGTACCTGGTTTGGGGCCGGGAGGAGGCGAGGAGGGGCAAGCGGGCCAAACGGGGTTCCTGCTGGAGGCGAGGAGGAGGAGGGCGGCGGCGGAGGAGGATGGGCCGCCGCTGGCAGCGGGCAGAGGAGGGAGGCAAAGGCAAATGAAATACGGCGGATCCTCCTGCTGCCTTCCTCCTCCACCGGCGCCTGGAGTAGGAACTGCCTCCCCAGGCGGCCCGAAAACTCCGCGGCCCAGGGGTTGGGGACCACCGCTGTAAGATATTCCTGCTAGTATTCCACTCATTGCAGGATCTATATTGTCTTCAAGGAACGTCCCATGTTGGATAGATGTTGATGATATAAACTAAGAACATCTGATCTCACCTGATTTCGGAAGCTAGTCAGAGTTGTACCTGGTTCGGACTTGGATGGGAGACCACCAGGAAATACCAGATGCTGTAGGCGCCTGGAGTAGGAACTGGAAAACTACTCCAGTATTCCCAACAAGAAAACTCCATGGACATGAGGTCATGGTCGGTCACAACTGTAACAACACAACACACACACACACACACACACACACACACACACACACACACACACACACACACACACACACACACACACACACACCAGTGCATTAACAATAGTAGCCAAGTTGCTGCCCACGTTTGCCCCGGTCTCTTTGGTCACTAGCAAGCATCCTTCCCTCCCACCCTAGATCATCAGGAGAGGCCCTTCTTTCCATCCTACCATCCTCATGGGTACATCTTGTGGGAACCCATGAAAGGGCCTTCTCAGCTGCAGCACCCAGACTCTGGAACTCCCTCCCACTAGAGTCCAGGACTGCCTCATCTCTGTTGTCTCTGTTGTGGCAAATTCTTCAGCTGCAGGCAGATTGGAACTTGCAGCCATTCCATGCCGGACCACGCTACAGATGTTGGACCTATTCTTGAATTTGTCAAACCACCTGTTATTTGCTTTGAAGTCTTTGTGAGAAGTTCCTGGCTGTTGGACAATCAGGTCAGAAAGCAAGGCCTTGGCCTTCACACAGATGACTGCCTCAGTCAGTGTCCCCTGCATGCTCCTTCTTGCGGATTCACAGCAGTAACAACTTCTCAACATCATCCATGATAGCAGGCCAGTTCTTGGTAGTGATTGAGACACCCTTGACTGTCTCGCGACTCATGATCTTCTCCTTGTCTTTGAGGATGGTTGCAATAGTTGACAAATTCCTCCCATACTTTCTTGCAAGGTCTATCACTCAAGGGTGTATCGGGGAGGGGGTGGAAGGGTGCATTTGCCCCAGGCGTGCAGTAATCAGGGGTGTCTGGAGGGAGAGTGGAGGAAGAAGCCATGCACCCTCCCACCAGCAGTCCTCCCCCCCGCTAAGGCTTGGCGATGGGACCCCCTCCACCACCGCCTCCTCCTCCTCCTTTGCCACTGCCCAGTGCACCCAGTTGGTGCCTCAGCTTGGGCAGGGTTCCAGGGCCTTGATGAAAGCTGGCAGCAAACTCCTGCACATAGGGGGCCCCTTCGTCTTTCCAAGGTGCTCCCTGCTCCTCCTCCAGTAAGGCCACTCCTCAATCCTCTGGAGTGATGGCACTTCCCCTCTGCAGGGGGGGAGCAACCTTAGGAAGGGCAGGGAACACACAGATGGTAGGGTGGCGACCAAACGGTGGGAGGAGCAGTCCCCAAATTCCCAACTGTGGGCAAACAGCTGAAGAACTCAGTGTGCCTTCAAGGTCTGAGACACAGGGCACTGGGATGGGGCCCGCCTCACCCAGCGCCACAGCCAGCCCCAGTTCCATCAACTCAGCAGCACCTGCACCCACCTCTCTTCTGCTGGCACCGGCTGCTCCATCAATCCCGCCTGCACCTCCACTGCCTGTCACCATCAGCCCTGGACAGCCCCCAGCCTCTACGGCTGGCAAGGGTCCCCTGGGTGGGCTTCCTACCTGGCTATGGATGGTGGTGGAGGAGGAAAAAGAGGAGGAGGAGGAAGGCAAGCCAAGTGGGAAGTGTATCAGTTGGGGTGGCGGTGAGATGCAGAGTTCCCACAGGATTGGGGCCTCCTTGCTGGGTGGGTGCAATGCAGTGGGGGGGGCAGGAGGGGTGCAAAAACTGACTATTTATCCCCAAACTCTCCAAACCTTTCCTACACCTCTGCTATCACTCACATGTCTTCCTCATGGTTGCAAATGATTTTGTTCTTCACCTCCAAGAGAATCAGCGCCCTCTTCCACTTCCCACCTTCTGCTGCCTTCTTTGGTTCCATGACACCACAATCACTAGGAAGGAAAAAAAAACTACCATGAAGTTTCTGAAAACCAAAGAGCAGAAAATGGCAAAAGAATTTTAAACAAGCATGCGCCACCAAAATCCCAAACCTCATGCCAACCCTGAAAACCAATGAGCACAAATTAAACAAAGAAATTTAAACAAGAAGGCACCACCAAAATCCAAAACCTCATGCTCACCCTGAAAACCAAAGAGCAATTTAAAAAAAATTAAACATGCACACAACCTAAATTCCAGAGAGAGAGAGAGAGAGAGAGAGAGAGAGAATATACAGCAGTAGAGAATTGCAGGAAAAATATCTCCAAAACAAATGGCTCAAAATTTCTCAACTCTCTCTTCTTTCTCCCCCTCTTGAACTTGGCTCCACACCTCCTTTGTGCTGGCCTTCCTCCGGGTCCATGCCCAACGAGACAGCCTGGGTGGAGAATTGTCATCTCCCTGGTCACTCTCTTGTGGGGTGCCTCAGAGGTCGGCAATCTCCCCCATTCTTTTTAACATTTATCTCCAGTCTCCCGGAGATATGGGGCATGCTGTCATCAGTAGGCTTTTCTACCTCTGCAATGGAGATATTCCAGACCCTTGATCGCTGCCTGGATGCTGTGTTAGTATTAGACATGGGCACGACTCGACGAAATTCTCGTTTCCGTTTCCGTTCCTCGTTTCCGTTACGCAACGAAACGAAGAACGACAATTACTCTGCCAGAACTCGAACTCGAACCAAAAAAAGAAAAATTGGGTCTGATTTGTCGTGTTGTCGTTCCTGGCATCGTGCGATTGCGCGATGTCAACAGCACAGAAAAAAAGTTTTAAAAAGTAAAAAAAAAAAAAGATTCCCGGCCAAAAAAGCAGGCAAAAATATGCCTGCCTGAGTGAGGGCACCTACCAGAGGGGTGGTTTCTGGGGGGGGGTGTCCCCGGCCTCCCCCCCTCTCCTCCTGTCCTTCCTGGGCTGCTCTGGCAGAGTGGTGGCCGGCGGGCATCCTCGTCGTCCCGCCAACGTTGCCGGCTCGCCGCCGCCATTCAAGCGGCACAGAAAAAAAGTTTTAAAAACCCGATTCCCGGCCAAAAAAGCAGGCGGAAATATGCCTGCCTGAGTGAGGGCACCTAGATGGGTGGTTTCAGGGGGGAGTCCCCGGGCTTCCCCCCTCCTGTCCTGGGCTGCTCTGGTGGAGCATCCTCATCGACGCCATGTGGTGCGGGCAGGGGATCCAAAATGGGGCGGACAACCGCAATCTTTTTTTTGAAATCGTATCGTCGTGGTCCAAAAACACACCAAAGACCACAGAAACATGCGAAAATTGCTATTTTAAAACTGCCAGATTTTTTACAGTAGCAGTGGGTTTTTCTTGCAACAAAATGTCTCCTCTGTCCTCTCCATTGATTTTATTTTATTTTATTTTATTTTCATTTTTTACACCTGCGCAATTATGGGCTGGCCATGGGAGAGACCATGCAAATTTTTGGAGCCATTCCACCAATCGCATGGCCACTTGGCCAGGTTGACCACAGAGACTTCTGGGATGTGCCAATCGGGCATAAAACACCCATAACCGTAGCCCGAACCCTAACCCTAAGCCTAAGACTAAGCCATACGCCAGTACACTGTCCTTCTAAGTGGGTCAGAGAGGCACCCAGAGGTGCACCCCAATACTCACCCTAACCTTACCTGTAACCCTAAGCCTAGCCCCTGCGCTAACCCTAACCCTAAGCCAAACCTGTGTACTCGCATTGCACTATACACGCAAGTACACTTCCCTTCTTAGTGAACCACAGAGCAGCCAGATCAGCAGTGGGCCTGTGGTCTACAGAGAGGCACCCAAAAGAGGTGCCTCTCTCCCACTCAACTTGGTATGCATATCCAATTGGCTATGCATGCCATTTTGTAGCGAGTGAGGAGAGGAGGCACCCACGAGCTGCCTCCAGGAGCCCGCTTTCCCTTCATAGCGGGCCAGAGGAGGCACCCACCCCACAGAGGTGCCTCCAGGAGCCCGCTACCCCCCCAAACCAGTACTAACGACAGACAAAAAAATGACACCACGAAACGACAAATTTTTGAAATATTTTGGAAAAACGGAAACGAGCTGAAACGGACCCGTCCCGAAAAACGACAACTTGAAAAAAAAATTCCTGGTCGTGCCCATCTCTAGTTGGTATAGACCTGGTCCAACTGACTCAAACTCAACCCTGAAAAGACAGAGGTTCTGTTCTTCAGAGAGGATGGGTACGGTGGTCCTCTTCCCAGTTTGGGTGTGTGTGTCTGCCCTCCAGCTAGTTAAAAGAGTGAGGAGTCTATGCATTGTCTTGGACCTGGCATTGTCCCTGGAGTCCCAGTTGGTTGACGTGTCCAAGTCAGCTTTTTACCAGCTTAGGCATATCACCCAGATTCATCTATACCTTGATGGCGACTCCCTGCAGACAGTTGTACAAGTGCTGGTCATCTCGAGGATTGATTACTGCAACACTCTTTACATGGGCTTCCCTTTACCCTTGTCTAGCAAATACATCGGGTGCAGATTGTGGGGGCCAGATTGGTGGTTGGTGCACATCGCTTTGACCACATCACACCAATTCTGGCCCACCTGCACTGGCTACCCATTGCCTCCCAGATAAAGTTCAAGGTACTGGTTTTGGTTTACAAAACTCTCCATGGCTTGGGGCCTGAATATCTGACAGAGCAGATCTCCCAAAGGCCATCATCGGCCTGACCCACCAGATCATCTTTGGTGCTTTCACTCCGTGTGGCCAACACCAGTAATCTGGACTTCTCAGTGGCTGGTCCCACAATGTAGAAGAAACTTCCTTGCGAAATGTGCCAGATTGAGCCCCTAACAACCTTTTAAAAAGCTTTAAAGAACTGGCTTTTTAGGGAAGCATTCAGTGATTGGTAATGTAATGTTATGTTGCCCCCTCCCGGTCTTGTATTTTTCCCACCACCCTTTAATTTTTGCCTCTTGCTGGGTCTTTGTATGGCATTACGTCTTTAGTCTTATGTGTTTGTTGCTTATTGACTTTTTGTTCTTAATGGTTGATTATTTATTTGGCTTTTGTGTGAACCACCCAGAGTCCCTTCTGGGAAATTGGGCAGTCTAGAAATGCAAAAATAAATAAATAAATAAATAAATAAATAAATAAATAAATAAATAAATAAATAAATAAATAAATGATCAACTGTTCATGACCCCATGTCCATGAAGTTTTCTTGGCAGAAATACTGGAATGGCTTGCCAGTTCCTGCTCCAGGCTCCTACAGCACCTGGTATTCCATGGTGGTCTCCCATCCAAGTACTAACCAGGCCCGACCCTGCTTCACTTCCGTGATCAGGCAAGATCAGTTGTGCTCAGGGCATCTAGGCAGATTATATGTCATAAACTCAATCAGGGATTTAAATATATGTGATATATTTAAGTTGGGGTTTTACCACAATCAACTCCAATGAATATCCATTCCTGAGTAGAGATTCGAACCCAGGTCTCCTGAGTCCTAGTATGACAGTCTACCTCAGGGGTGGCGAACACGAGGCTCTCAAGCCGCATGCGGCTCCTGGCCAAAATGAATGCGGCTCTTTGCCTCTTATTATTTTGTATACTGTGGCTCTTTGCCAAGTTTGGATTTTGATATGCTGCTTCTGAGGAGGGACCTCTGAGGAGAGATCTCCGAGAGCGTAGTCCCGCCCCCAGGCTGCGTCATCATGTCTCCCATCCCCCGGAAACAACTGCACGGGCCAGAGAGCGGGGGGACCTGTGTGTCACATGTTGTGTCACATCTTGCCATTAGTTCTTAGTGTGGAGGACGCAGCACACCCTCACCATCACTGCAGGATTTTTACCCTCACTCAAAATGGCAAAATGCAAAGCTAAACGAAAATATGAAGATGAACACAGGACATTTTTGGAAGAATGGGAAGACACTTTCTTCTTTATTGAACGGAATGGGAAAGTGCTGTGTTTAATATGCAATACTATGATATCACATTTCAAGGCTTCAAATCTTCAGCATCATTTTAGAACTCTCCATGCTAATATTGACAAGGAATTACCCAAAGGTAATGAACTACGCAAGCAAAAATTGAGCACCTTGAAAAGCCAGGTAAAAAGACAGTCTCAAATGTTTCAGCAATTAACCAAGCATGGAGAAACTGTGACCCTTGCATCCTATAAAGTGGCGTGGAACATTGCCCGTGCTAAAAAACCATACAATGAGGGGGAGTTTCTAAAACAGTGTTTTGCGGATGTAATTGAAACCTTGGCTCCAGACAATAAAAAACTCAAAGATTCCATCAATGATCTCCAGCTGTCACGGCACACAGTTGAAACCAGAATAGCAGACATAAATAATGTGATTGAGTCAGATCTACATGCAGACTTGAACGCATGTGCTTATTTTAGTGTTGCATTAGATGAGTCATGCGACATACAAGACAAGCCACAGTTGGCAATATTTGCGCGAATGGTTTCTGAGGACTGCGTGATTAAAGAAGAGCTTCTCGACATTGTTGCATTAAAAGACAGAACTCGCAGTACTGACATAAAAGAGGCAATGACTGCCGTTTTTAAAAAAGTGAATATGTCTTTTGAAAAACTCACCGCAATAGTCACGGATGGAGCACCGTCGATGATTGGCTCAGTAAATGGACTTGTGGGTCTTTGTAAAGGTGATGACGCCTTTCCTGAATTTTGGAACTTCCACTGCATCATCCATCGTGAGCAACTTGTGTCCAAAACACTGAATTTAGACCACGTTATGAAGCCTGTGATGGAGATTGTGAACTACATCCGTACGCACGCCCTTAATCACTGGCAATTCAAGAACCTCATTGCAGAACTTGATGCAGACTTGCCCAGTGACCTGCCACTGCACAGCACAGTGAGATGGCTCTCAAGAGGCAAAGTAGTTTCGTGCTTTTTTGAGCTTTTGGAAACAGTAAAATTGTTTATGGCAGAGAAGAACAAAATGTATCCTCTGCTTTCAGACCCCGAGTGGCTTATAGATTTGGCATTTTTAGTGGACATGCTTTTACTCTTGGATAAACTAAACGTGGACCTGCAGGGGAAATTAAAAACTCTTCCTGAGCTGACACAAAGTGTATTCTCCTTTGTAAACAAGTTGAAGCTTTTTAAAGCACACATTCAAAATAGCAATCTATCCCATTTTCCTTCTTTGCGCAGCACCCTGCAGAAGACCGGTGTTAAAACAGATATAGCTGGATACGTGAAACAACTTACACAACTGCAAGAGAAGTTTACTTTCCGGTTTGAGGACTTGGACCAAAAAAGACCACAGATCACTTTTCTCATCGACCCGTTTAATGCTGACACCGAGTGCCTGAAAACCCCACTTGTTACTGATGAGGCAGCGAGTGAACTAGAAATGATTGAGCTAAGCGAGGACGATAGACTGAAATCTCTTTTGAAGGAAGGCCATGTTACGTTTTGGAGAGCTGGGCCAACTGAAAAATACCCATGTGTAAAAAGAGCTGCTCTCAAGCTGCTGTCTATGTTCTTGTCAACATACGTCTGTGAGAAGCTGTTTTCTACTTTGAAACACGTGAAATCAAAGCACCGGTCCATTCTGACTGACACTCATGTAAAGAAACTGCTCCAGGTGGCTACAACTGAATACAAACCTGATTTGCAGAAGATTACTGAAAACAAAAGATGCCAGAAATCCCACTGAGATTATCATCCCATCACTCCAACAAGGTAACAAAAAACACCTGACTGAGCATGTTATATTATGTGTTTAATATATTATTGTTAAAATTATATGCTTTTGTGTGAGTGTTTGTCTGTTTTGGCAGGTCACTGCGTGGTGTGGCTCTCTGACTCTCACAGTTTAAAATTTTTGCTCTTTTTGTCAAACTTGTTTGCCACCCCTGGTCTACCTATTTTGCCATAATGGCTCTCAAAAGACATAAGTTCAAATCTCCAATTGGCAGCTGAAAATCAGCTGGTATCACAAAAGTGAGCCATAATTGCCTGTGACTTGATGGCATGACAAGATGAGCAACAGTGAATAAGTAAAGATTAGCTTTTCAAATATAAATGGGAAACAAAGTGGCTGCCAGTAAAGGGTGCAGAGCTGTTGACCCTAAACCTGAGACATATTAAAACACTGCTGAATGGTTTTCACCTCTTTGAAATCTATTGCTCTTTTTGCTTTATGATCTTTTTTTAAAGTAAGCTTCAACACCAGTGCAACAACAAAAAGATTGTTCAGTTCATCAGCAGAATAACTCTCAGCCGGGAAAGTGAGAATTCTCTGTAATAATGAGAGCTGTCATGGAACATAATGCTAAAACAGGCCCCAGTTCTCAGTGCTTTGTTTCAAACAGTGCAAGGTGCTACTTTAGACTTGACAGAAGCAATTCCTCCATACTTAGAGTCCGGTTTGGTAACTGATAGTCTGGTGGAAGAGAGGGAGGGCAAGGGACGAGGAGAGACCCTGCCATCATTTCCAGACATAAACTTTCACCCGGTGTCTCTGTAGCCTGATATAAATAATGATTGCTTGAAGGGTTACTAAGTTTCATCAGCGCGGTGAAATCGAAGCTACCTTTACTACGTTTCTGCCACTTTCTTTGGGATACGTGCACATCCATCTCCCAGAATGATTAGCTCCCACCGTGAAGCTGGTCTTCTTCTACCAGCGTTAAGTGAATGACCGAGGAGGATTTTTATTATTTTAAAAGCAGGGAAAGTTTCAGGAAGATCCTATCCAGTGGTTTGTAAAAGAAAAATATTCCCCTCAGCCCTGTTCTGCCCTCTCTGGGGTTGGTAGATCATGTGCTCCTGCGCTACCATGTACTTTGCATTTTGATTGCTTCAATGTGACACACACCCCGAGAAACAAATAAGAAAGAAATGTGTACAGGCATTAGAAGCATATTAGAAAAATTAGAAAAGTATTAGGAAAAAAATAGGAAAAGACGTTAGAAAAGCACAACGCAGTGAGACTCTACTCCCTAAACTAAAAATAAGAAGCCATTAAATGTTCCAAAGGAGAATGAAATTTTAAAATACTCATTGGTCACCATCAATTTATAGCCAAACATCAGATTCAGACAGATGCCAAAACATATGTTGGGGTCATTTTTGCAGACACAAGTCTGCCCCAGAAGAAAGAAAGGGAATCTAGGCTGATCAACCCTTACAACAGTGGTGGCAAACCTTTGGCAGTGGCACTCCAGATGTTTTGGACCACAATTCCCAGAATTCCAAGCCTATATTGCCAATGACAAAGGATTGTGGGAGTTGTGGTCCAAAACATCTGGAGTGCCGAAGGTTCGCCATCACTGCCTTACAGGCATCCAGTGAGCAGCAAAGACTATTGTTGAGCCTCGTGGCGCAGTGGTTATTATGTACTGCAAGTAAAACTGTGCTCAGTGCTGGGTTCAATCCCGGTGATATTGTGCAGCCTTCCATCCTTCCGAAAAAAGGATGGGGGCATTGCTGTCATTCTGTATTCTAAACCGCACTTGTAGTAGTATGGGGCGGTATATAAGCAGAACACTTTGCTTTTTGCATTATTACTACCTGCAGCCAAGCAGAAAAAAAGTCAACATTCTATACACTTTATACCTTGGGGAGTTTTGCTACTGGCTCATCCAGTATTGGGACTACATTGCCCCTCCTGGGGGAAGGGTGAGAGTTTTTGGATGACCCTCATGAGGCTTGCGTGGGAGGTGGGGGTAGATCACCCAGTCTTATACGTCTGGCACCTGCCTCACGTGGCCTCTTCCTCCCGGACCACCCAGGTGCATCATGGACTAACCACCCATAGGCCTCCACCAAGTGCATGGCCTGCACTGAAGGAGCTCCAGAAGCAGGACACATCGGTGCCACATGAGGTTTGCTCTAGGGTCCTGGGAGAGGGAAGCAGCAGGGTGTCCCCTTTGGGATGCAGCCCAATACCTGTTGCTCGGGGCCCCGCTTCCATGCCCAGAATTGCAGTCATGGGCAATGAACCCCCCCCCACTGTCTGTCAAACAAATATCTATCTATCTATCTATCTATCTATCTATCTATCTATCTATCTATCTATCTATCTATCTATCTATCTATCTATCTATCTATCTATCTATCAGCAGTAGTTTTTTTTCTGGTCCATTCTGTATTTCCATTACATGTGCATGGCAGGATAGTCTCAGTTTACTCATTTTTGCTCTCAGGCCTGACTTGATTGAGCTCCCACTTTTATGCCTTTCTGTCTGTCTGTAGTATCTATGTGGTTCTTCTCCAACACCACATTTCAAAACAGTTGATTTTTGTCTTTGTCTTTCTTCACTGCCTTTTTTTTTCTTATAGTTTGGGTAATTTTGATATTGGCTTCCAGGGACACTTTTTGCTAACTCCAGCCTCTCTCCTTTTTAAATTTCAAAAGGCAAAGAGACATATTTAGAAACACACACACACACACACACACACACACACACACACACACACACACACACACACACACACACACTATATGTTTGTACATCTTTTAGTATACATTGTAACAATTTACAGTAGTGAAGTGTTTTCCCCCCCTAGGCTTAAAAGAAACGGTGAATTCTAAGGTGTTAGTGGACTTCAGTTGTAGATTTACATTCTTTAAAGATTATAAATCTACAACAGAAGTCCACTAACAGCTTAGAATTCACTGTTTCTTATAAGCCTAGGGGAAAAATACTTCACTACTCTAAATTATGTTACATACAAGATAATAGATTTTCCTCAGGTTGCCCCCACAAAAAGAGTTTGGAAACTGTAACATAGCTTTCTGGTCTGCCTTCTGCTTAGAGGGGACAGCAACTACAGTTTATCAGAGACATTTAAGGGTGTGTGTCTTTCTCTGTTTCCTGTGTTGCACTTGCTCACACATTTGCTTTAAAAGGTAAAGGTAAAGATTCCCCTCACACATGCATGGTAGTCTTGTCTGATTCTAGGGGCAGTGCTCATCTCTGTATTCAAGCCGAAGAGCCAGTGTTGTGCAAGTCCATGGCTACATGGCCGACATGGCTGCAAGGAAACACTGTTTTACCTTCCTGCTTTTTACGGCAGTACCTATTTGTCTACTTGCATGTACATGCTTTTGAACTGCTACGTTGGCAAGAGCTGGGGTTATCCGCGGGAGCTCGCTCTGCTATGTAGCACCCGGGATTCGAACTGCCGAGTTGCTGACTTTCCAGTCAACAGTTTCGGAGCCTTAGTCCGCTGAGCCACCAAGCCCCTTTACCATTGCATTAAGTCCAAAACAGTCCTTCCAAATACTTTAGCACATAGGGAATACAGCCATAGCCATGCATTTCTCGCTTCTGTCCTCTCCTAGCAACCATAGTACAGATCAAAGTGCTCATTTTTTCAGATCCTCTCACAAGGATCTCACAAGAATCTACATCAGGGAAGTTCCGTTGGACTTCGTGTGTCCTGAAATGTGGATGCTTCTGTTTTAAAAAGCAAGGAGATTCATTTCTTTTTTTAAAAAAAAATACCCTCTGGTTTATGACTCTGGATTATTGTGGCTCCTTTAACCTCTATTCAGACTGCCATGAAATGATCTGATATTGATGCATAATATGATGTCCACAATGCCAGCAGGAGAAAGGATGCCAAGCTTTACACAAGAAAGGGCAGCCTAAATACTGACAACACTAATGGCAGCTGTCAAGATGCCATTAGACACACCCATAGTTGTATATCCTCTGTGTAGTGTAGCATTTGATGCAACTAATATTCCACTTAAAAACTTCAGTGTCATGAGAGAAATGAGTACCGGAGTTTGAAGAACACTTACTGGTTTGCATTTCATTAGGAGAAGAATCTGCATGTTGATTGTTGCTGAGACCATTAAATGGGCAGAAAGTCTGCTACTATCATTCCAGAAAGCTTAGTTGACTTTGAAAAGTGAAATAAATGATAGAACGGTAAGAGACATATATACAAAACCCAATAGCAGGAATTAAAATAAATTTTCTGACATGATTAACATACAATTTATTAAGTAAAAATAATAATTACATTATTTTAATAAGCTGTTTTAACTTGATTCCACACTACTTCAGTTAATTAACCTTTTCTTTCCTTTATCTCAATTGTGCAAAAGTCTTTTTTATTATTTTACAGAGGTTCTTATTATCACTGTGAAATTCAAATGTTTTGAGTTTGCATGTTGTTGCAAGATTGGACTTCCCTGGAAGTTGAGTCATGGCAACTGGACTTCATTTCTTGAGAGATTGAAACATTTGTCAGTCTGAGGAACACTGGTGCAGCTCTTCCCATTTATAGTTCACCTTCATTTCACACCACCCTGGTCTGAATAGGCCCATTAGGTACATAGTGGCCTGAATGTAGTGAAGGCATTGGGCAAGGAAGACCAAGGGACTTCTACATGAGAGCCAGTACGCTAGCTGATACCCTAGCCTCCCCCCTTGCTATGTCTGAATGAAAAACTGCTTAGTCAGGTGAATAGCAGATAAATAGAATCAGAATCAGAATCAGAATACAGGGGTACCTTGTATAAAGGAAATAATTAAGGTATAAAAATATAGCAAATAAATAAATAAATAAATAAATAAATAAATTTGTTACAAATGAAATTATGTTAAGCAAATTTTCCTTTATACAAATTCCCATAGGAATGCATTGAAAATGGAGTAATCCCATTTTTATGTTGTACGGATTCTCCCCATAGGTGATTATGTTAAGCAAATTTCCCCTATCTCTGGAATTTTTATGTTGTACAGATTTTATGTTATACAAACCGTTTGTTATACAAGGGTCCACTGTACTTTTATTGGCCAAGTGTGGTTGGACACACCCAGAATTTGTTTTGGTAAAATATGCTCTCTCTATATAAAAGGAAATATAAGACTCATATAGTCAACAATAAAAACACAGTACAACAGTACAATATAACCTATTATTTAAAAAGCAAGAAGAAAAGTAAAAATTAATTATTCAACAGTTTGATAGCACTTGGAAAGAAACTATCTTTATATCTAGTTGTCCTAGTGTGCAATGCCCTAAAACGTCACCCTGAGGGTAACAACTGAAACAGATTATGTCCAGGATGTGTGGAATCTGTATATATTTTCATCGCCCTCTTTTTAGCTCGTGTGGTATACAATTCCACAATAGATGGCAAATTAGTAGCAATATTTTTTTCTGCAGTTCCAATTATCCTCCGAAGTCTATATCTGTCATGCTTAGTCGCAGAACTAAACCAGACAGTTATAGAGTAACAGATAATAGATTCAATAAACCTGGCTTGAAGGAGATATTTTCCTAAACGGCTATACTTCGCTGTCATTACCAGCTGAGGCCTTAGCACATAGAGGACGACGTAGTGCGGGGCTCAGCTGTTTGGTTGCTAATGACCAACAATTGAAACTAGTTCCACTTCCCACATGTCCACCTTTGGCCATGGCCTTCCTAATTGAGAATATTAGACCTGTTTTAATTGTATTCAATGTCTACCTTCCACCCCAAAGCACCAAAACAAAATTACTGGCTCAGTGGGATAGGTTGAATAGTTACCTACAGGACCTTGAATCGAAATTTCCCTCTGCTGAAACCCTAATTGCAGGAGATTTCAACGCCAGGCTAGGAAGGGACGATTTGGCTTTAATGAGCGCTTTAAGCAAAGAGTTGAATGACTCCCAAACAGAGCTACTCCAGCAGTGTAGACTTTCTAAGGATCACCAGATTAACACTGCAGGGATATGTCTTGCAAAACTCCTAATAGGTACAGGCAGATACACTCTAAATGGGACAACATCACAAGACTCTCCTGGTGAGTTTACATTCAGCTCACCTAGAGGAAGCAGTGTAATGATTATGTCTGCTATCCCAACAGCTAAGAGAACTAATTGTAGATTTCCACATTGGTGAGCGGATCGATAGTGATCACTTTCCCTTGATAACTAAGATTAAGTGCAATCATTCCCTAAACAAGATCCAATGCTATCCGAATGCAGTTTAAATAAGCCACTTTAAATGGTCACCTCAAGTGGCAGCTTCCCTCAGAAGCTCATTAGATTCTGGAGACTTAAGGATTCTGGGGGAAAAACTAACTAAAGCTCAAAGCATAAACGACGCCCTGCACTACTATGATAAAATCTCAGTTAGAATAAATAATACACTTTACCAACAAACTACATCACGCTCACTAACAGGGATAAGCGGTAGGGCTAAGAACAAATCTGAGAGGTGGATTGATAAAGAATGCCTTCTCTTAAAAAAAGAACTGCATGCCATGTACCAGCTTTTTTCAAATGGCTGTGTTGCCAGATGGATACTATGAACGAAAGAACAATACAAACTGACAATAGCTGAAAAAAACGGCAGCTCCAAAAAGTTAGGTGGGACCTATTGACTAATGCCACCTTATCTAACAATAGTAAACAATTCTGGACGCTGGTCACCAGTGTCACAGCAACTAACACTGATCTGCCGCAACACTGGATACCAGCTCATGTATGGAAGGAGCACTTCTTTAGTATATTCTATGATCCATCAGCCCCCCTAAAAACACTTACAGATTTTATTCCAACCAATTTACCAGTTTGGCCCCCAGTATCCGCAGAGGAAATTAAAGAGTTAATCGGCAAGCTAAAGCCAAAGAAGGCTCCAGGTTCTGATGGACTCCCCCCCGAACTTTTCAAATCCTTTACAGACTGGTGGTCTGTGCCACTATCAATCCTGTTTACCTTGATCGATCAAACCGGGAGGTTACCCTCTGCATGGACTAAAGCAGTGGTAGTCCCTATTTTTAAAAAAGGGAAGCCAAACCTACCAGCCAACTACCGTCCTGTCAGTTTGCTCTCTATAACAGGAAAGCTCTATGCAAGCCTATGCAGGCTTTCGATTCTATTTCCAGGGGATTATTATGGGCTAAATTAGATAAGACCACCATAGATAGACGACTACTTTTTCTTATGAAAAAATTATATTCGGACACTAGTTGTAGTGTAAGATATGGCTCCCTAGGCGAATTAACAGAGGAAATCCCAAGTAATAGAGGAGTTAGGCAAGGCTTTGTGTTGGCGCCGCACCTTTTTAATCTTTATATAAATGACTTGGATGCACACCTAAGAAAGGTTGAGGGCCACTTCCCCAAACTTGGTACTCAACATGTTCCTCTATTATTGTTTGCAGATGACGCTGTAGTACTATCTTTAACGCGTCTGGGATTAAGGCGACTACTGCTAGCTTTTGCTGACTACTGTAAAAACAATAGCCTAAATATTAATATAGATTAATCTAAAATCATGGTGTTTACCAAGGCCTGGAAGAAACATCGCTGGCCAATTCAGAATAATCTCTTGGAAATACCTAGGACTATACTTTAAATTCAACTGCGAGTGGACCGCCCACCGTATACACACAAGCAGTATGTTGCTATATTTTTCTATATTAACGGCGGATTCCACATCCCTTCTGCTGTGCGGGTCTTTACAGCAAAAACTAGGCCCCAGTTGCTCTATGGCATACCAATTTGGATAAGCGCATTCAATTCCAACGTTGAGAATATACAGTCTTCCTTCTTGCGCCGAATATTGGGGGTCCCTAATTGTGTGGGATGGGCAGCTCTATATCTGGAGACAGGCCTAGATCGCTTAGAGACCAGGGCATGGAATCAAACCCTGAAATTCTGGTTGAGAATTCATTTTCAGGCCGAGCAGTTGGGGTTATATATACCATATGTTATCTGATTCCTACACGAGCAAGTGGTCACAGATAATCCAACACAAAGTTAGATCTATTGGAATGCCTCTCGAATCCATTCTAATGTTAAATCAACATCAGGCCTATCGAACCCTTAGTCAGCAAATTGATGACATCGAGAGACAAGAACTGACTGCCACAGCAAATAGAACCTGCTCACCCCAGGCACACGGTATTCTACCAGGGTATCGGAAACAAGCAAACTATTTATCCTCGTTAGGAACCCCACAAGTCTGCAGAGCATTCTGTTTGGCAAGACTCAATGTGCTTCCTTCAGCTATGCTTCAGGGTAGATATAATGGAACCCCACGCCAAGAACGTTTATGTCCCTGTGGAGCTGGGGTACCTGAATTTTTAACTCATATCCTTTTATACTGTACCCTTTACAAAGAAATTAGAAGAGACCTGATTTATCCTTTAATTTTTAAATTTCAAAGTTGTCCAGATAAGATCTTGGTAGAGTACTGCCTCTCAGATAAGAACTCATATGTAACTACCCAGGTGGCTAAATTCCTCTTGGCAGCAATCCATAGGAGGGCTATGATAGTGGCAGATAAATGACACTGTAATCTACTGTTGGCAAGGTTACGTTATAGTTTTATTCTGTGTACTGTTCTGTTCAAACTGTTTTGGGTCACATGACCGTAATAAACTTATGTACTTATGAGCCTCGTGGCGCAGTGGTTAAATGCCTGTACTGCAGGTAAAACTGTGCTCACGACCTGGGTTCAATCCCCGGTAGCAGGCTCAAGGTTCACTCAGCCTTCCATCCTTCCGAGGTCGGTAAAATGAGTACCCAGCTCGCTGGGGGGGCAATGTGTAGCCTGCACACTGTAATCAAAATTGTAAACCGCCCAGAGACTACTTGTAGTGGTATGGGGCAGTATATAAGCAGAACACTTTTTGCTTTGCTTTATGTATATGATTCAATAATACCTCTATAATAATAGATTCAATAATAATAATTCTATAATAATATTTCTATAATAATAATATTTCTATAATAATAATTCTATAATAATTCTATAATAATTCTATAATAATAGATTCAATAACACCTCTGGACTATAGAGTCCAGAGAGGTGTATCTGAGTGATTTGTGTTTCCAGGAGAGATCTTGGCCTCCACTGAGGCTTCATCTCTCAATCTCTGCTTCCACTTTTGAGCTTCCTTCGTACTGCATTTGACTTCAAGTAATAGTCTTCAAATTTCTGCATTTTAAACTTCTGGAATATCAGAATAAACTTCATAGTTTTGTTTGGGGGGCTGTTACAGTTCCCAAAGAAACTATAGACTTCTTGAACTGCAAAACCAAGCATCAGAGTTTTCACTTTCTTTCTTAGTTTAGAAAGCTAATTACAATTTAAGTTACAATCTAAACACCCCCATTTTCAATGTAAAAGAAATTTAATTAAACATTGACTTAATGTGTGGCCATTTTTCACTAAATTTCAAGGCTCTCTTGCCGAACAACATTCATTCATGGAATATGAAGTGGTGCCTCTCAGTTACAAGTATGCCACCCCCCCCATAAGCAAAAGACCCAACTCAGTGTCCTCCACAGGATTTAATTGCACAGTAGCTAGCACAGTAGGACACTTATTGAGGACTATGTGACAACAGCAGTAATGAATAATTTTCCATTTATAATTGGATATTTTAATTTTCTTGCTCTGTGGTATTTCTACAGTGGTTCTGTAGGGATTTGCTTAGAAGTGGGGACTTTATCATAAACAAATATTGTGGGTCAGAATGGATAGCTAGTTGGTCTTTATTACTGTTATCAGCTATTTTAAAATATGTTTTATCAATATTTACCAGCAGGCATGGTCTTGCAAAGAATTTTTTTTTCTAAGGGAAGCATCAACAAGGGTGTTTATTTTTAAATGGAGGATGGGCTGGTTTTCAGTAGTTTGAGAAAGACTTCATCAATCTCACATCACCCGTGTAAGCTCTTGGCAAGTTCCAACTAAGCTAAGAGTTGTATATTTTTTATTTATTTTATGTGGTGAAAAAGATAAAAACATTTTGAAAAACTGAATTTCCAGATTATAAATAATGTATTGTCTTCTTATACAAACTGAATTTCAGGGTTTTCAGAATCAAGGATCTCCCTGATGATTATATGCCATAAATAATCTTGACTGCACCACGTTTTAAATCAAGTGTCACATTGTTTGAAACACTTTAGTTAGCCTTGAATTGGGAAACACAAAGATCCCTCTTATAAGAGGTTACTAGTTTCTCAGCATTTGTCAGATCGTGCAGTTTCCTCAAATATGAGACTCATCTTTAATTACTCATATATCTCCACTGTGTGTGTGTGTGTGTGTGTGTGTGTGTGTGTGTGTGTGTGTGTGTGTGTGTGTGTGTGTGTGTGTGTGTGTGTGTGTGTGTGTGTGTGTTGTGTCGTTACAGTCATGACTGGCTCTTCGTGACCCCATGTCCATGGAGTTTAGTTCCTTTATTTTCCTTTCCCAAGGTCTTCCACTGCTTGTCTTTGAATAAGAAATTGTGTTATTGTCCCAGTCTTTGCAGCCATGCCCCACACTCACCTGCTTTTGCCCTATTTCCAAATGACCCAGCTTTTCTTGTGACACTTCAACAGCATCTGAACAACACCGGGAAGGAGATTTTCCTGACCAAGACCTCCAGAGATGGAAAATAAGAGGGAGCTCACTAATGTCCCAGGCTGCTAAAATGGGGATGCTGGGGCTCCCAAGAGAGGCTCCTCCCATGGCTTGTCAAAGTTGTAGCAGAGAATCTTGATTCTCACTCAGCTAGAATGATGCTGCATTTATTTGTGTGCCTTCAGATCACATTCCCCATGATAACACAGGCTGGCTCTTATCGCAGGAGACACAGCAGGGAATTGAACTGGCCACCTCTGACTCCTCACCCAAGTACATAAACCATTGGCACTGCTTTTCAGCCTTTGGTCCGCCAAATGATTGGAACAGAGATGGGCACGGCAGGGAATTGTTTCCGAACTGGACAAATCTGAACTGTGGTCTTACAGAGCTGAAATTAAATGTTAAAAAACGCCCTGGACATCCATAAAAACGCAGCGATAATTATTTATATTGTCTGATAATACCTACCGGGGGGTTGGGGTCCTTAAAACGTTTGTTTTTCTCTTCTCCCATTGTGATGTATTTTACTTTTCCCTTTAAAATGAATGTCGCACCAGCCATGTGATGTGGGATCATGTTCAACCAATAGCATGCCCAGGTTGCAGACTGGGCGGGCAGGTCTGGCAGCCACAGAGGGCATAAAAACCTCTGGCCGCCCCCATCCTCCTTGCAGTCTCTGGTGGGAGTTAGGGTGGGATTGCTGTCTCTGTGACTCTAGCTTTAGTCCTGCAGCCTCCCTGTGTGCATGCGTGCTGCATACCTCTCGGTGAGTACCCTCCCCTGCCCCACAGTGCAGTCACTCTGTGGCTGCCTTGCACCCTGGGCAACGCCCGCCGCTGCCTTTGCAGCCTCCCTGCATACCTAGTCTATACTGTGTCTCTGCCAGCATCCATTTTTTTTTTAGTGTTTTCCCTCTGGTCTGGGGCGTTGGGGATGCCTGCGCACGGAAATGCTTTAAAAATCGCACAAAAAGCGGGTAGAAACAACAAACAAAAAATGAAAAACGGTAATGAAATTTTTCGAAAAAATTCACGACAAACGGAAATGAACCGAAACAGACCTCTCAACAACCAACGAAAAACCAAAATACCATTTTTCTGTTTCGTGCCCATGTCTAGATTGGAATTTCAGCTACCAGAATCCTTCCCTACTGGACATACTGCCTGGGGCTTTTGGGAACTAATATCCAAAACCTCTGGAGAGTTGAGAATCACTGCTCTGGGTGCTTGCTGGGTTCCACAAAGTTTCTTCTTTGTTGTGCTGCTGTTTTACTATGCTGGGATTTGGACTCTGGGGGTATTATCTCTATTTTTACTCTGTCCTTCGGAAAATATTTGTGTTGAGTTGCTAGGAGTGTGAGGTATGTGCCTTGCTCTAACAAAACCTTAGTGGCTTGTAATTTTTATTTAAAACTAATATGGTTGGCTCATTGCAGGGTGGTGAGGTCAGCAAATGTCATGCCTACTTGCTTAGTGGGCATGTTGCTTCGGTTACTTAGCAACCATTTTCTAAGAAGGGCTCTGTTACATCTGGCTTAGTTTTGCACTTCCAGATGATCTGTTAGCTTCCAGTAGCATTTCTCAAACTAGGCATTGGGGACTACCCACCTCCAGCAGAAGGAACTGAAGAGAGAGGTAAAGTGTGAGAGTTGTTGGGGGAGGCAAGAAACAACTGACAATGTATGAGAATTCCCTGAGAGGCATGGGGTAGAACAGGAAGGGGATATGAAATAAAAGTTTCTTCTTGCTTCTGGCTCCGCAAATTCAATCTGAAGTGGAGAAGCTGAGTCATGACATCTCCCCAGTCTGCATCTGCACTTGATGAAAGTCAAAATTATAAACCCTCTTCTGACAAGGAAATCACCATAGCCAAGTATTTAATGATTTCCCCAAAGGGATTAAGTATCAATATAAAATTATATCAGTAATTGCCAGCTGATGTCAAACTCCACCTCCATCTGCTGTTTTCGACCATAATTAACCAACTGAACTATTAAGAGCATGTACAGAATGTCGATCATTATTACTGACACATCACAGTAAGTCCCCAAGGAAAGGATGTTGCATTTTTTAACAGAAAGGTGGAAGTACTGTCTGATTCTGTTGGTTTTATAAAACAGTATTGTGGGAGGTGTGTGTTAAAAGGTTCCTGTGAAAGTTTCCTTTTTAAATGCAGCTCTGAGATGATATTTCAGTGGGGATATCAGCTCATCTGACCACCAACACTACTTGGCTTTCAACTAACTTCATGATTTGTGAGAAAACAATTTTCAGCTTCCTTCCTATTTGCATAAAGCCTACTCTGTGGGTCTCAGTTCTTCTCCAGAATAGGCCTATCTGTTTCCCTCACCATGACACTGCAGGGATACATACATGATTTAAATAAGTCATTGTCTATAAGGAAGAGAGATACTATAACCTGATGCCTTGATATCTTAACCCTAGTGGAGCATTCCTAAAAAGCTTAGTTTGAAAGTGTGAAGAGGGAGAGGGATGTTGATCCACTGCCTATCTGTTACTTGTAAATCTCTGAAGAATTATAGTCTGAAGCGGAGACAGCCTGTTCTGTGTCAACTTCTTTCAGGATCTCTAAAAGCATGGATATACTCATTGTTTAGGTCTGTCTGTCTGTCTCCAATTGCTTTCAGAATGCTATGCCCATTAAAACCTTCAAAAGGTATTTTTTAGTATGGGCTAAAGTCACTCACAAGTTACATTTTATCTTCTGTGTGACATCTGCTTGGGAATACCCTGAAGCAAATGGTGAGCCACTATGTGAGACAGAATGCTGGAATGGATGTTCCAGCAAGGCTGTTCTTATTTATTATTTATTTATTTATTTTTTACACTTGTATACCGCACCATTTCCCAGTGGGAACTCTGGGCAGTTGCACAAAATTAAAAACAGTGGCATCAACTAACAAGCAAAACCGTAATGGCAAGGGGCAAAAAGAAAAAGAAAAAGAAAAAGAAAAAGAAAAAGAAAAAGAGCGATACTCCCCTAGCAGTTTCCGAAGGCGTCCCTAAAGAGCCAGGTCTTCAAAGCTTTTCTGAAGGACGCCAACGAAGGTGCCTGACGTATCTCGCTCGGCAAGGTATTCCAAATTGTTGGGCCAGCCACCGAGAAGGCCCGTTTTCTGGTGGCCACCTTATGGGCCTCCTTAGGGGTGGCAACCCGGAGCGAGAGAGCCATAGAGGATCGGGTGGGTCGGGCCAACTCTGATCGTCGGGAGATATGTTTATGTTCTTATAGGATGACAAAAAAGATGAACAAGTATTTTAGCCAGCCAGTTAGCACCTGAATGCTCACACAATGCCAACCAAATTAGAGGCACAGCTACTTACTGATAATGATATGCCCAGCTATACTCATTTGCCACTACCTACTTACTGATGTGTGGCAGGAATTATTGACCTAATGTATATGGTGCTTTGAACAGATGCTGAAGTGTAATATAATGCTAAGCATTATTAACCATCACACAGAAGATAAAATGTAGCTTGTAAGTGACTTTAGCCCATACTAAAATATAAATTTTGAAGGTTTTTATGGGCATATCATTCTGAAAGCAATTGGAGAAAGACAGACAGACAGACAGACGGACGGATGGACGGACGGACGGATGGATAGATGTAAAGATCATGGCCTTAATAAAACAGCAATCATCTGGGTTAGGGTGGGATTAAATTTGCTTAGATTTAATTTTGCACATTTGTGAATTTTGGTTTTCAAGATCATTATGTACCAACTTCCCCCTCCAAGCTCAGGCGCCTGAGTGTATAATTAAAATACATCACTAGAGATGAGAAACAGACAAATTAATTGGCTTGGAAGCCTAATTTATATTCTTTAAAGATGTATGAGGATGCTAAACTGAACAAAGGAATATCACTCCAAATAAATTACCATCACCTTCAACATAACTTTTTATGTTACCTTTGAAAAATCTCTCAGTGTCTAATCACATGTTGTAAATAATGCAAAACTAATTATAAGTTGCCACAAGGTGATGTCCCAAATTCTACAAGGCTTCTCTCCTCCTCTCTTTCTTTCCTCCTTGTTCTGTTTCTCTGTTTTAATTTCATTCTTTATCTGTTTGAGGCATATGTCATATATCCCACACTTTTCAGAAACATATACTGCCAGCATAAAGTCAAAACCAAACATTTGAAACTCTGGTTCACTACAGGCTGAAACCTGCATGCATATGTATGTCTTCCCTGCACTTTAATCAGAAGAAAAGTGGAAGTATAAAGTGTGCTGGGATCTCAGAGCAACATAAAAATTGGAATGTGGGAAATGCAGCTTTGAGAACCCACCACCCCACTGTGAACTATGAAATTCACTGAGTAACGTGGGGCCAGTCAATCTTGTATCTCATTTTGATCTACTTCACAGGGGGGTTGGTTGGGAGATGTGAGGTGTGGAGCCATGTATGCCTTCTTATGTTTTTCAGATGAGACATATTATTTGTCACAAGACTCCAAAACCCTTAACTGCTAGTGATGGTGGCACTAACAGGGACTGGATCTGTAACCAGAAACAAAAGTAGTTGCCAAAAGCCTTAAGACTTACTTTTGAATAAATATTTTATGATTGTATTTTAGGCAACATGTAACCAGCAGATAAGGTTTTAGATACATAGCATTAGAAGGCAAATTCTTGTTCAACATAAGATTTTGCCCTATCACCAAGGCCAGTGATGGCAATTGGCGAGCCTTTTAGAGACCGAGTGCCCAAACTGCAATTCAAAACCCACTAATTTTTTTTTTTTTGCAAAGTGCCAATACAGTAATTTAACCTGTATACAGGTGGCTATGAAGGGGCAATGTTGGGTGCCCACAGAAAGGGCTCCGAGTGCCACCTTTGGCACCCATGCCATAGGTTCGCCATCACAGACCTAGGCTTTGGAACTCCATAGCAAAAAGCTTTGGACTGGAGATGGGCACAAACTAGGGATGGGCACCATACAAAAATGGCATGCTGTTTATAACAAAACAAAACAAAACAAAACAAAACAAAACAGGGAATTAGTGTTTCATTACAAATGGGGGGGCCTCTATCATTACTTTCTGAAAGTACCGCTGCTACTTTGGTGCCCCGTGGTAAGTAATTTTTGTGTGCATATATTTTTTAAAAAATTAAAAAATATTTTTAAAACACTGCAACCAAAATTTACTTACTTCGGGGCTCCAAAGTAAAAGGAGTAACTTCTCAAAGCAATTTTAGGGAACCCCCTGAAATTTGGAAAGATTTGGGGGTTAGGGGACTAAGTTATGAATCTCTAAACTGCCTGGGGGTAGTTAATTGTCAACATGTGCTGGAAGTGTGGAGGCAATCAGGGAGTTTACGCTATGACTATTAGGGAGTCATATCGTAAACTCCCTGATTGCCTCCATACTCCCAGCACAGGAGTAGTGAGGGGGGAATCTCCTCCTTTCTGCATTTCTCCCCTCCCCTTGCCTCCCAGCTGGGGCTTTTTGACAGGTCGGATTTAGGGAGGGGGACCTCCCCCACACACCCCAACTTGTCAAAAAGTCCTAGCTGGGAGGCAGAGGGAGGGGCCAAAGGTTGAACAGAGCAGGTCTTTTCCCCTCCACGCTCTGTTCTGCCATTCGCCCATTCCCCTGCCTCCCAGCTGGGGCTTTTTCACAGGTTTGGAGAGGGGGGCACTCTTCCCCGACACACCCAAACATATTAAAAAGCTCCAGCTGGGAGGCAGGGGCAGGGGCAGGGGCAGAAGGCAGAAGAGCATGGAGGGGGAAAACCCTGCTCTGCTTAGTCTTTCACCCCTCTCCCTGCCTCCCAGCTGGGACTTTTTGACAGGTCAGGGTATGGGGGGAGGGGTGCCCACTTTCCAAACCCCATCTGTCAAAAAGCCCCAGCTGGGGAGACAGGGATGGCAATGAAGAAGGAAGGAAGCAGTGATAAATTGAAGCTCTGTTTGAATTAACCTCTGCCTCCTTCCTTCTCCCATGCTCTGCCCTCCTCCCAGGGCGGTTTTCTGGATAGGGAGGGTTGTGGACAGTGGGGGAGGGGAGAAAGGAGCAGCCAGGTAGGGAATTTACTTCTGTCTGTTTGCTCCTTTCCTCCTACCCCCCTACTCCCAGCAGGTATCGAGCTGTTATAATCAGCTGGGAGGCAGTGAGGAGGGGGCTTTTGAATCCCCCACTGCACCAGCTAGAGCACTAGTGCCATAGGGGATTCATTTCATTTTGTTTTGTTTTGCAAGTAATATTTTTTTTGAAAAATGTCATTACAATATGCAACTAATTGTGTTGTGGGGGGGAACGGAACAAAATGAAACACAATTTTTCTGTTTTGTGCCCTTCCCTAACAGAACCAGTTCAATGGCAGTCTGAGACTGGACTACTGCAATGCTGTTTATATGGGGCTGTCCTTGGGGGTGATGTGGAGATGGTTTCACTGTCAGATGGGAGGTGTATAAATAAATAAATAAATAAATAAATAAATAAATAAATAAATAAATAAATAAATAAATAAATTTTGTGGTTTGTCTGTGACAAGAAATCATGATGAAATAGTTGGTTCATGATTCATTCAGTTCAAGCAGATGATAGATAGATAGATAGATAGATAGATAGATAGATAGATAGATAGATAGATAGATAGATAGATAGATAGATAGATAGATAGATAGATAGATAGATAGATAGATAGATAGATATGAAGTGGCATTCTCCATAGTTCAGCTATGCAGTAAGAATCCCTTCATTAGTTTCCTACCCTACTCCCTTTTATGGGCCTTTAGCACCCACCTTACTAACTCTGGGCCTCCTCACCCTCTCCACCACTGCCACACTACCTTGTCCAGTAGAAATGGGCATGAAATGAACAATTTTTCATTTCCGTTTTCATTTTTTTCATTTTGTTACATAACGAAATGACAAACGAATTTTGTCTCTAAAATGAAACAAAATGAACAGAAACACTGGAAATTTTGTCATGCGTTTCATTTCCGTTACTGCAACATGAGTGAATTGCTTAAAATCCTAAAAAAAAATCACAAAAAATTGAAATAAATGGTAACGAAATGGTAACGAAATGAACGAAAATGAAAATGATTTTTTTGCACAAATTCACAAAAAAGGAAACAACCGAAACGGACCCTTCAAACAACAAACAACAAACAAAATGCCATTTTTTTTTATTCGTGCCCATCTCTATTTTCCAGAGTGGCTGTAAGTGGAAGCATTGACCAAAATCTGCTGCCTGAGCATCCTGCAAATGTACACTGACCTCTCCCCACTAAAGCTGCTTATGCTACCTTCCTGCATACTCTGGCCAAGGATAAATCTGGCTCTGCCACATTCACCAGGAAAGGGCAGGAAAAGGATAGTTCTTTGTGTCCTTCTTCTCAGGAAGAGTCAACAACTGAGGAGCATATTCATGGCCGCACAACACCAGCAGGAGTTAGGATGGGAGAAATGATACGTTTGTCACTACTGCCACCACTTGCCTGCCTATGAAGGCTGATCCTCAACCACCTCTGGGAAGAGTGAAAAGGCATTATAGGAATGGCAGTTTTAAGTTTCCAAAAAAGTCAGTACCAAGGTTCCTTTCCAATATTCCTAGAGTCCTGCAAGGTGCAGTCACCATAGGCAGGTAGAGCTAGAGGAAAAGGCAACACCATTATACTCCTCCTTCTCCTTCACATTGACTGTAGCAGGGCCAGCAGTGGCATGAGATCGTGCTTCTGTTCTCACTTCAGACAGCTAGAGAATTTCCTGTAGTGCAACAAATTTCATATTGACAAAAAAAAAAAATAAAGCAATGCCATTTGTTCCTGAGAACCCTCTTCATTATGACAGTGTAATGAAACATATGGCTATAAAAACAGACCACCAGTCTTTTCGGTTAGGAATTTTAAAATTATGTTCCAGAGTGCACTACAATGCCATGGGAGAATGGCTAGTGTGTTGAAAAACATGAATTTGTTAAGCGCCCTGTCAGCCCAAATCACACACTTATAGAGGTGGGTACTTTCTGTATATTTGCATGATTTACTCCTTTCATTCAGTCACCACTGGATCTCCTCATCAGGTGTGTGCAACTAATTTATTCCATTCCTTCTCCTGATACAATCTAATTCTGCACCAACCCTTTAGAATAAGTGCAATTTAAAAAAAAAAACAATTCACTGTTGCAATTCAGGATGGGTTTCTCATTTCTCTACCCCACTCCACCACCATGAGGAATAACCAGATCAGTAACTCAAATGAAAATTCAAAAGCCACAGAAAAAGCCAAATAATATTTATTCTAAAATTTAAAGGGTTTTGGATATTAAGTATGAAGTATCATTACAATTTGTTTGCCAGGAGAAGTACCTAGCTATGTATTAGAAACTTGAGAAACATCCAAACCTTCGTGCCTTACCCTTTTTATTCCTACCCATTGTTTCTCTTGTTCCAATCATTATATTCTGATATACATGTATTTCGTAAAGTACCACAAAAGAACTTTAATTTTTTAAATAAATTCTAATCTGAATATCACAGACCCCCTTCCATAAACTATATACCAAGGGATTTATTACCATTGTTCCTATTTAGCAGAGTTCTGGAATAATTCATCATTTATATCCCCTGCTACAAACTATCATGGGCTATACTAAGCAAACTCTACATAAGATATTTGCAATCCCACACACTATACACCTGGTAGCTGTGAATTTCTATTGGGTCTCAGCCTATCTGTGGTGGTAAATATAAAATGAATATCCTTCTAAAAAATCATGAGCTATATTCTTAAGTAATCAGTCTTGATGTGTGACCTGGAAATTTCTCTCAGATATATTCAGAATATCTACAAAGCTACATTTTCAGACTTAGCCTTACAGAGACATGACAACACTGAACACCATGTTTCTTCAATAAGTATTTTATCCAATAAGATTCAAAAAGGGAGAAGACAAAATATAGATGCACGCCCAGCTAGCTAGCTGAGCTGTACTTAACACAGACCAAAAACTAAACTCAAATGTATTTACAGTATTTCCTATTATGCATGTCCAGGATCATGATACTGTATTAAAGGGTCTGCTCTAAGCAATGTCAGACAATTGCTTTAAAAAATTGACATCTGCTGAGCTAATAATATTATAAAATATGGCCTCTGTGCTCTACATGGTTTGATCTACAATTGTACAAAAGTTGGAACCATTTTGATTTTTTAAAAATGATAAAGTTAGTCAAAAGATGTTGGAAGTTTGCCATATTTTTCTGTCTATGAGATACCCCCATGTATAAGACGATCCCCACTTTTCTAACCCAAAATTTCAGTTTATCAACAGCACAGTTCTCTTTTTGGCTCACTTCCATGTATCTGATGACCCTCAAATTTTGGGCTAACAATTTTAGACAAAATATAGTCTTATACATGGAGAAATGCTGTATTTTACTGCACTTTGAAGCCTTCTGACAGATTTTGGAGAAATATACTCCTGCACTTTAATCAATGTTCACAAGAAAGAGTACCTTTCATTAGTCTAGTGCAGGGGTCTGCAACCTTTAAGATATAAAGAGCCACTTGGACCCGTTTCCGACGGAAAAAAAAAACCTGGGAGCCGCAAAACCATTGCAACATTTAAAACAAATATAACACTGCATATATTGTTTCTTACCTTAATGCTAACACTCTTCTGAACCTACTTTCTTCTCTGTGGAGCCATGGCTGCTTATTTATATACAGTGGACCCTTGTATAACAAACAGTTTGTATAATATAAAATCTGTACAACATAAAATATTATGGAGATAGGGGAAATTTGCTTAACATAATCACCTCTACAACATAAAAATGGGATCACTCAATTTTCAATGCAGTCCTATGGGAAATTTGTATAAAGGAAAATTTGCTGAACATAATTTCATTTGGAGCGAATTAATTCCTTTATACGAGGTACCACTGTATTTCTGCAGGGCGGGCATGTCGGGAGAAGACCAGAGCACCCCCACTAAATCAAAATGTGTGTGTGTGTGTGTGTGTGTGTGTGTGTGTGTGTGTGTGTGTGTGTGTGTGTGTGTGTGTGTGTGTGTGTGTGTGTGTGTGTGTGTAAATCACCAACATTGCAATCTACAGAAACAAGTGACTCCAGATTCCCTCGCTCTTCCTTTCTCCCTTTCCTTGCACTCAGCGTGAGGCACAGAGGGGGCCCTCTGGATCTTGGGGTAGCAGCAGCACCACTTCCATCTGCGACAGCCAAGGAGGGTGGGGTGGAAGGCTCGTGGGCTTTGTAGTCCCACCGCCCCTGGAGCCCCCCCCCTGAGCAGGACCATGAGAGTGGCGCATGGGGGCCTCTTTGTGAGTGGGTGGATGGGGGTGGGGTGTGGGCGCCGCTGCCCCCCCCGCTCCAAAGGAAGGGCCCCACCAAGGGTGCATCTTGTGGCAGGGAGTTCCACTCGCCCTTGCCGCCGCCCCGGAAGTCTTCACCTCGCCCCACCCATCCTTAGCGGGTCCTTCCGGAAGTGGATGCCGTGGACGTTGATGTGGGCCTCCCCGCCAGCGTTCACGGCCCAGACCACGTTGTCGGCCAGGCCGGCCCCTCGGGCCACCCCGTGAGGGGGACGAGCCACCACCAGCAGCAGCGCCAGCAGGCGCCAACCCAGAGCCAAGCCGCCGAGCAGCAGCAGCAGCAGCAGCGCTTCCGAAGCCACCGCCGCCGCTGCCATCTCGGGGGTTCCTTCCCGGCGCCTCGCCACGGTCCCGCCCCACCGCCGCCACCACTGCCGCCGGTCCTCTTGCTGCTGGTGGTGCGGCGGCTGCTCTTCTCGCTCGCCCGGGACGTCCGGGGGCGCCGTCTGCGGCTGCTGCTGCTGCTGCCGCCGCCAGTACCGCCGCACTCCCGTCCTCCCTTCCAAGAGGGACGGCGATGGCGCCGGCTTCTCCCGCTCCCACACCCTTGGCGGGCAGACGCACTCGGCGGGCAGCAGCAGCAGTTGCTCGGTGGAGCCCATCGCGGCCGCTCCGCTGGCCACGGCCCACGGGTGGGTGGGGATGGGGTGGGCGCCAGGGGTTCCTTCCCGGTGCATCAGTTCGGCCGTGCTCCTGCCCCGCCCCCGCCGCCGCCGCCACTCCTGAGGCACATCCTGCCCGCCCGCCAGCCTCCGCTCTCTCACGCCAACGCCTCAGCCACGAGGGGGCACCCGAACCAGCTCGCTTTGCCGGCTTCCCGCCTCACCGGCCAATTGCCGCGCCACTCCCAGACCCCGCGCCTCCCCGTTGGCTGCCCCAGGGCCGCTATTTGCATGCCGGCCAGCCAGTCAGCCCGCCACCTCCCGGAGCTGCAGCCAAGGTTCCAAAGAGCCGCATGCGGCTCCGGAGCCGCGGGTTGCCGACCCCCGGTCTAGTGGAATTTCAGAAGCTATGAAGTATCCCTGTGCCATAAAACCAATGGCACCAGCTACTGGCAAAACTATAGCACACGTGCTGAGCTTTATACCAGAGCTGGAGTGTTGCCCATACTTCAATATTTCCAAAAGAATTATGTGTTTCAGAGAGAATACATAATAACCAAAGGGCTTCTAAGGGCAATGCATTCTCCTCGACTTCTACTGTAGAATGCAACCTCATCAATTCAGTCTGCAGGTTTCTGCCTGGATGTGAACTGTAACAGTGGAATAGTCAACAGAATATATTTAAATCTTTTTCTCCATAGTAGTAGTTTCCTTATCTTGGGTAGCCCAGAAGTTCTTGGATTAAAATTCCCAGGGGCATTCAAAACTAGGTGTGAGAGCCTGGGTTTCTGGGAACTGTATCCCAAGAACACCTGAGTTACCCAAGGTTAAGACTTACTGCTGTACAGGATGCTTAAAACATAATTATGTTTCTAGCCCTGATAAGGCATAATGTGACATTCTAAGTGAAGAAACTGATAGAATGAGTAAAGAGAATAAAAATCACCACCTAGAAATGACAACAGAAGAGAGAGAACAGCAGCTAATGGTTATTGCTAGTAATAAATTTCCATACTCCTTTCTATATCCAAGGGAACAAAGCACAACAAAAGGGTTTTTAAAAAAATAGAATACAAACATTAAAATAATTAAAATATATGGGAGACATTTTAAAAGATGGCCCCCACCACAGAGAAGATCTGATTGGTCCAATATGCTGATCTGAGTACAAGAGTAGGCCTCACTGGTCAATACAGGAGAAAGCAACGTGCCCATCTCTATTAAATATGAACAAAAATATATCACAACATCACAGAACTTATACAAAGTTCAACAGCATAACAGCATAACAGCATTCAGTACATATGACAGAATATATGGCAGAGAAACAAAGTGGGTGCCTTACTCACAGAAGGCTCAATGAATAATGATTTACAGAACATTTTAAACATGTGTCTGCCCAATCATGAATGACATTGCCTCATAGCTATTGCAGCCCCTTTCATCAGCCAAAGTAGAGATGGGCACGAATAAAAAAAAATGGTGTTTTTTTGTTGTTGTTGTTGAGGGTCCGTTTCGGTTCGTTTTCATTTTTGTGAATTTTTGAAAAACAATTCATTTTCATTTTTTGTTTTTACCTGCTTTTTGCATGATTTTTAAAGCATTTCCATGTGCGGGTGTCCCCCAACGCCCCAAACCAGAGGGAAACACTAAAAAAATGATGCTGGCAGAGACACAGTATAGGCTAGGTACGCAGGGAGGCTGCAAAGGCAGGGGCGGGCATTGCCCAGGGTGCAAGGCAACTGCAGAGTGACTGCACTGTGGGGCAGGGGAGGGTACTCACCGAGAAGTATGCACGCACACACACAGGGAGGCTACAAGACTGAAGCTAGAGAAAAATCTCTTCTTTCTCTCCCCTAAGAGCCAGGCTGCAGCCGGCAGGAACACAGAGACACACACCTGCCTGGCTGGCCTAAAGTGAAAATAACGAGTCGCAGAGACAGCAATCCCACCCTAACTCCCACCAGAGACTGCAAGGAGGATGGGGGGGCTGCCAGAGCTTTTTATGCCCTCTGTGGCTGCCAGACCTGCCCAGTCTGCAATCTGGGCATGCTATTGGTTGAAGTTGTCCAAGAATTTACATGATTCCTTCACATGGCTTGCATCCATTTCATGGCTGGAATCCATTTTGTGTCAAAGGGAAAAGAAAAAAATACATCACGATGGGAGAAAGACAAAAACAAAAGTTTTAAGGACCCCAACCCCCTGGTAGGTAATAATTTCAAATAATTATCGCTGCGTTTTTACAGATGTTCAGGGCATGTTAATACCCAAGAAATCAATATTAGGCATCTGGGAGCCATTTTGGGTCGATGTCCCCTAACTCCCCTTAAAGGAAAAAAATACAGCAATCTGAGAAAAGACATAAATGCACGTTTTAAGGACCCCAACCCCCCTGGTAGGTATTATCAGGCAGAATAAATAATTATCGCTGAGTTTTTACGGATATTCAGGACGTTTTTTAACATTTAAAAACAGCTCATTTCATTGCACATCGCCATTAACGAAAATGAAACATAACACACCTAATTTTCATGGTTCTGATCGGTTTGTTCCAATTTCATCACAATTTTCATTATTCATTTTGTTACGTAACAAAACGAATAACGGAAATGAAAAAAGTTCATTTCGTGCCCATCTCTAAGCCAAACTTCATTATGTTCATTCTTAACATCTGTACTGCATTAGAAAAAACTATACATTGAGTCACTGTGACTTTGCACTTTTACAGACTCCATCTTTAAATCAATTAAATACATATCAGATATATATATATATAGAACATGCTGTCTAATACATATATTTCACTAGCTAATATCTGACATTTATAAAATCATATAAGGTATGGACAAAGTAGATAAGGAAAAACTGTTTTTCCTATTGCACAACACTAGAACTAGGGGACACTCCATGAAACTTTTATATGCTAGATCCCAAACGAATAAGAGAAAGTACTTCTTCAGCCAGAGGATCACTGGCCTGTGGAACTCCCTGCCAGAAGTGGTGACAGCTGTCAGTCTTGACAGCTTTAAGAAAGGATTGGACAAGTTCATGGAGAACAAGAGTATCAATGGGTATCACTATGGATGCCTAAGGACAACCTCCAGGTTGGAGAGATAGGCAGGATATCTCTTAATACAATTCACAGGGAATCATAAGCAGGTGAAGACATCTGTTTTGCAACAGAGAAAACCCATGGTTCAGGTTCGTATGTTTTGGGCCCACTCTTGATTCAGTTTGGTTCGGGTTCATACAAATTTTAAAGTGTTGCCAAATGGTGAGCTGCTGTGTAAGAAAGAATGCTGGATTCGATGGGCTGTGGCCTGTTCCAGCAAGGCTGTTCTTATGTTCTATGTTGTTATGACATTACTTAGACCTTTACATTGTGTTGCTTGACATTTAACATAGTTTTCCATGCAAAACATGTGCCCGGATTGCAAAGCCAGGGTGCTGATGCCGTGTTCCACCACCAGATGGAATGGTTCAGAATGCTGGTTTCCTGGGCTCGGCAAGGCCAAGAAATACTGCCAGACAACATATGGACACTTGGTGGGTTGAGGCCATTAGAGTTATGAGTTTGGCCTTGGATCCGGCTACCATGCATACATATGCTGTGGCTTGTGCTGATTATCAGCAATTTTGCAGTCAGAAGGATCTTGTCACTTGGCCAGTTCCGGCTGACCAGCTGGTCCAGTGTGCTATACATTTACAGCACAGAGGTTTGGCACCTTGGTCTATACAAGGGAAACTATCCACCCTGGCTTTCTTTGCTAAAGTTCAGGCTTTACCTCACCCACAAAATGAGTTTAGGATCCAAAAAAGTTAGAGGGTTGGACCAAGAAGAGACAATGAATGATGACAGGGTTCCAGTTACTCCTGACATTTTAAAATGTTTGCAGGAAGTTTGGGGCTCAATTTGCAGGGATGAACATGAAGTATGTTTATCCCTGGCAGCAACATCAATCACTTTTTGGGGGACAATAAGTGAATTGGTGGCAGGATCACACAGGGATTTGTCAGGTATAGCTCTTCAATTTCGTGATGTGACCCTGACTATGGACCATGTTTTGATTCACTTGAGAAAGTCCAAGACTGATCAGGAGGTCAGGGGTTCATTTATCAAATTACATTCATGTTCTGTTATGGAAATCTGTCCTCATAGGTCCCTGTGTGCATACATGGCAAGATGGGGTGCAGGCGAGGGTTACCTGTTTATGCATCAGAGTAACAAACCCCTTACACACTACCAGTTTTCGAAAATCACAGCTCTAACACTTGAAAAAAAAAGTATGCCACAGTTGCACTTCTGTAGTCATTCATTTCACATAGGAGCTGCCTCTACGGTGGCATCAATGGGCTATTCCAGCAGGGACATTCAAAATGTGGGTCGCCAGACATCCAATTGATTCAAAAGTTATGTATGGCCTTTACCTAATTGCTAGGTGGGTCAGCCTCTCTCTGCTTTTTTGACAAGACAAATAAATTTATTGATTAGTCCTATGACCATATCAACCAATAACAACACAGAATATAAAATACATCGAAGTACATGCAACACCATCCAATAGGGTACCCAACAATACAGATTCAGAATATTCAGAGGTCATATATGTAGATCTCCTTTGCAGGATACTCCAATTTGTTCGACGTATTGCGTTCTTAAAGCTGCAGCTTTAGTTACAAACTTGGCAACTTTGCGAACAATGTACACATTAGAGCCCGAAAGAAGATAAGACAATCTGTGAATTGGGTCCCTATGGACTGTTCTTTCTAAAAAGGGGGATAGATATTCAAGCCTGATGGGTGCATATAATTGGCAGTCAAAGAGAATATGAGAAATGTTTTCAACAGAAGGGGATCCACAAATACAGGTTCTCTCCTGATAAGGGAGGTGGTGAAAACGCCCATATTTGACCATGGAATCCAGCAATTCAAATCTGGCTCTAGTAAAGGCCCTTCTTAATACTTGAGGTAAGGGCATTGAAATGTATTTTTCAGGCAAAAAGGTAATTTTATTCTTAGCCAACCAACTTAGAGATCTATTTTTAGATAATAATTCCAGGTCTGATTGTGCACCAATATCTAGGACTCGCTGTTTGAAGATATCTCTTGCCTGTGGAGCTATTGAAAGCAAATACTGAATAGAAAACCCATGGTGTGTAATAGTTTCATGAAGGCGGTTAATCCACAAATTAGTTTGTGCCATGTTTGTTTGTTCCATTAAACATATTTTGGGTAGACTATTAGTATCCATAAAAAGGATTTTCAGTCAGTAATTGAAAACTTTGATGATTAGGTTACTTTGTAGGGAATGCATGCCTAGCTCTGTTCTAACAGCAGGAGCTGATGTGTTCTTATCAGTTCCCAATATACTTCTTAGAAAACTGGTCTGATTTTGTTCAAGGATGGTAGCTTTGTTTAGACCCCACAGTTCAGCTCCATAGGTCAACATTGGGACTATTTTAGCCTTAAACACCTTCAGTATGGGGATCAAAGAACCTGGGTGGTTGTAACTTAATAACTTGTACAATCTTTTAGTACCTAACCTAGCCTTTTTCGAACTTCTTTTATAATGGTTAGACCATGTGCCTGTGTTGGTAAAAACCACTCCAAGGTAGTTAAAGGAAGGTACTTTTTCAATGGGTTCCCCATTTATCCACCAATTATATTTCACACTCCTCTTGCAAAACACCATCACTTTAGACTTGCTTTTGTTTATGGTTAAGGAATTTTAGACACAATATGTATACAATCTTTGGAGAAGTCTTCTTAGGCCTATTTGGGTAAGGGCCATTAGAACCATATCATCTGCATACAATAAAATATTAATAAATTTATCGAATATCTTTGGCATATGGGAATTGGCATCATGCAGAAAACCAGGTAGGTCATTTACATATAAGTTGAAGAGCATTGGGGCCAGTATGCAGCCCTGTCTAACTCCAGTGAATGTTGGTATACTCTTTGTTAAGGAGCCATTTATTCCTGTGCGAACTTTCAACTGCGTATTTGAGTAAAGGATCTTAAGCAGACTTAGAAGTCTAGCGTCCATATTCAAACTGGCCAATTTCCTCCACAGGATATTTCTATTTATTGAGTCAAAAGCTGCACTAAGGTCTATAAATGCTGTATACAATTTCTTGCTTTTTGATAGCTGCTTTGTAAGAATGTGATGTAAAATAAAACAGTTATCAGTTGTGGAGTGATTGGGTCTAAAACCAGCCTGCTCTTCTACTAGAAGATTATTTTCCATGACCCAGTCTTCTATTTTACCCAATAAATGCTTTGCATACATTTTAGCTACTACTCCAATAAGACTTATTGGTCGGTAGTTTTTAGGATCCTCTTTGTTTCCCTTTTTTATATAAGGGAACTATAATGGCAACTTCCCATCCAACTGGGATATGACCTGTATTATTTATATGGGTGAACAGCCCCGCTAGTAAAGGGGCCCACCAGTCAATTTGAGTTTTAAAAAGCTCTGGTGGTAAAAAAATCCTCCCCAGGTGCCTTATTATCTTTTAGTGAGCAGATGATGGTTCTAATTTCTGAGACAGATACTGGAGGCCAGGCTGGGAGTGCTTCCAAAGATGGAAGTTTTACGCTTTGTTTCTGTGTAAGGTCCTGGGTGGTACTGGAAAATATATTTGCATAATACGCTTCCCAAATTGAAGCTGGAATAGGAGTGTTGGAATAAAATTTACGTTCCTTTAATACACCAGAAACAGCATTCCAAAAGAACACTGAATTAGTCCCTTTTGCCCAGATTTCTAGATCAGACCAAAGTTTGGTATTATGGGAAACTCTTTTGGCAGTTAACAATTTCTTATAACTGTGTCTGATTTCTAACATTTTGGCCTGGTTTTCGGCAGAGGGATTTACTTGGGCCTGACGCATTGCTGCCCTCAAACTTTTTCTGGTGTATACACAATCAGTATCAAACCAATTTGGACTGCTTTGTTGTTCCTTTCTGATAGGAAGGTTATATACTAGAAATTTTTTAACAAAAAGCATAGATCTTTATATTGGGTTAAAATATTAATTGAGTCTGAGTTAAATGAGGAAATTGATTTTCTCCAAGCCATGGCCTGTTCAGAATTCAAGAAAAGCGATAAGGCTTTTGTATCGACCTTGGCCCATTTGAGTTTCTTTTCTTGCCGCACTTCAAAGTTTGCTAGTAACTTCTTATCATGTAACAAATATGGCCTTGTATCTGAATTACCTTTGAAAGAAACTGTAATTGGTTGATGGTCACTATCTTCCCTCACCAGGACTTGAATATCTGAAAACAATTCAAAATCAGCCCGAGATACACATATGTAATCTAAAACACTACTAAGTTTTCCTGAGTGATACGTAAAAGGATATCTAAAACCAGGTAATTTACCTCCTAAAATGACAAGGTTACATTTATAAATCAAGGAAACCAACTGGAGACCTGCCTTATTTCTTTTGAGGTCACTAGAGAACCAAGAGTTCTCAGTAGGTAAATAATGTTCTGGTATCACCCCTAGTTGAACAAAGTTTTGTAAGGAGGCCCCTATTCTAGCGTTGAAGTCACCTGCTAAAACAACTATAGCTTTAGGGTGTTTCATATTTATTTTTAGAACTGTCTCCTCTAAAATAATCCAGGTATTAGGTGGGAGATAAGCGGAAGAGTATGGTGGAATATAAATATTTACTAAGACTAAGTCAGAGGTTTTATAAGAAAACTTAACAGCTAGATACAGATGGGATTCATCAGCAAAGAACATTTTCTGGCCACACCAGCCCAGCTCTGCCTTGATTAACGTTGTCAAGCCTCCTGATGCTCTTCCTTTAGTCTTGCATTTTTTTGCAGGGATGGACCAAGAGTTGAAACCTGGTAGTAGAATCTCTTCATCATCTTCAGTAAGCCAGGTCTCTTGGAGAGCTATGATATCAAAATTAGAAAGGAACTCCACCAGGTCACCTTCTGATGCTCTGTGCTTCCAGCCGGCAATGTTCCAGGATAGTAGCTGTATAGAGTTTATTTATTTATTTATTTATTCAGCTTATATACCGCCCGTCTTCCTAAAAGGAACTCCGGGCGGTTTACAGTAAATATACAGACAACAAATTAAAACAACAACTGAAATAAACAATAAAACAAAACGGCTGCAGCAGATGGCGGGCTTAAAAAAAAAAAAAAAAGAAAGAAAGAAAGAAAGAAAGAAGAAGAAGGAAATAGGTCACCCAAACGCCTCCCGGAAGAGAAGGGTTTTCAGCGCCTTCCGGAAGGCAGGCAGGGACTCTGCAAGGCGCACTTCTGCTGGTAGGTGATTCCATAAGGTTGGGCCAGCCACAGAGAAGGCTCGGGTACGGGTGGAAGTTCTCCGAGCCTCCCTAGGCGTGGCCACACGCAGCATGTGCGCCCGCGACGACCTAGTCGGACAGGCCGAAGTTGACCGCTGGTCGATCCGCTCCATCAGGTAGCCAGGTCCTAGGCCATGGAGGGTTTTGTAAACCAAAACCAGGACCTTGAATCTAATTCGGGCTGCAACGGGCAACCAATGCAGACGAGCCAAGACTGGGGTGATGTGCTCGAATCGACGCACACCAGCCACCAGTCTGGCTGCTGCATTTTGGACCCGCTGCAAGCGCCGAATGAGAGTCAAGGGCAACCCCATGTAGAGCGCGTTGCAATAGTCCAGTCTAGAGATCACCAGCGCCTGGACCACAGTTCTGAGGGAGTCCTCATCCAGGTACGGACGAATCTGGGCAATACGCCGGAGGTGGAAAAAGGCAGCCCTGGACACGGCGGACACCTGGGCTACCAGGGTGAGCGCCGGGTCCAGGACTACGCCCAGATTTCGGACACAGTCCGATGGCCTGAGGGAAACACCCTCCAAGGTGGGATACGGGCCACCGTAGCTGGATGAGGAAGCCCCAAAGAACATGACCTCGGTCTTATCGGGGTTGAGTTTGAGCCTGTTAGCCCTGGTCCATTCCATGACTGCGCCCAGACACTGATCGAGGGTCCGGACAGCCTCATCTGCAGCGGTAGAAAAGGAGACATAGAGCTGCGTGTCATCAGCGTACTGATGGCAGCAGACTCCATGCCTCCTAATGACCTCAGCCAGCGGCCTGATGTAAATGTTGAACAGCATGGGAGAGAGAGACGGCCCCTGTGGAACCCCGCAAGGGAGAATCCAAGGGGCCGACATCTCGCCCCCATGCTGAACCTGCTGGGGACGGTCCCCGAGGAAGGACCGGAACCAACTGTGAACAGTGCCCCCGATCCCAACCTCGGAGAGCCGATCCAGCAGGATACCGTGGTCGACGGTATCAAAGGCCGCTGACAGATCCAGGAGGACCAACAGGGAGGAACACCCCCCGTCGGCCCTCCGGATGAGGTCATCTTGCAGAGCGACCAAGACTGTCTCGGTCCCCCGACCAGGCCTGAACCCAGACTGGAACGGATCCAGGGCATGCTCGGCCTCCAGATAGGATTGAAGCCGGATTGCGGCCACCCTCTCGATTACCTTGCCCATAAAAGGAACGTTAGCGATCGGGCGAAAGTTGGATAATTCGCCCGGCGCTAAGCTCGGTTTCTTCAGGATGGGCTTTACCACGGTCTCCTTCAAACGGGAAGGGAAGATCCCTTCCCTGAAGGAGGCCGTGGCGATGATCGAAGCCCACCCTGAGATGTTCGTGGCAACTGCTTTCATAAGCCATGAAGGGCAAGGGTCGAAGGGGGTGGACGCGGGCCGGCAATGGGCAATAGCCCTGGAGGCCTCAAGGGAGGTGACAGGCCCAAACTCAACCATGCAAGGAGACCGGGGGGGCACAGCCGCCGGGGATGCCGAGAGTGGGCTATGGCAACAGGATTCGAAACCGGAACGGATGGCCTCAATTTTCGATCGAAAAAAGGCTGCAAAATTCTCACTACTGAAATCAGTAGGAGGAGGCCTGGTCAGTCCAGGATTAGTGAGGTCGCGAACCACACGGAACAATTCCGCTTGGCGGTTCGAGGCCTCACTAATTCTCAGGGTGTAATAAGATCTTCTAGCCACCCTGAGCGCATGAACATAGCGCCTGGACTGAGCGATGACTGCAGCCTTCTTGATAGCCGTCCGGTTCTTCCTCCAGCTGCGCTCCAGCCTCTTCCGTTCATGCTTCATCGCTCGAAGCTCTTCCGTGAACCACGGAGAGGAACGAGCTCTGCAGCGGATGAGGCGCCTAGGGGCGATCTGGTCGACAGCTCGTGATGTTTCATTGAACCATTGATCTACCATAGAGTCAACCAGATCGTCAGCCAGTCCGCCAGGAGGCTCCCCGAGGACTTCCCGAAACCGATCAGGGTTGAGGAGTCTACGGGGGCGAGCCCAGACAGCGGGCTGAGGGTCCCCGCGGGGTGGGGCAGCGATTGATACAGAGAAAGACAGCAGGTGGTGGTCTGACCATGACACGGGGGTGGGAACAAGGTCCCACACCCTCAGACACGAGTCCTCAGACGCGGAGGAAAAAACCAGATCCAACAGCTGTCGAGTTCTTATACTGAGGAGCATGATGTCAATTTGAGCTGGCTAAGGGATTGTTCTGATTTTCTTGGTTTCCAGTCACGGACTCCTCCAATATCAGTAACTCATCTATGCATGGAGAGATCGTACTAACATTTGATGTTACATGATGTGAATCAGTTCTTAGATGGATTATATTATGTCCTCTAGAGTTTTCCTCAGGAGCCATCTCTGTGTCATCCAAATGCCTCATTTCGGTCCATGTTTTAATATTTGAAGATGAAGAGACAGGGGTTAGAGGTGCTGCTCCGTTTGCAATGCTTTTTTGACCTGGATGTATCTCTGCAAAGACTATGGGACTTTGTTTATTTCCCTTCAATTGGTAGGACATTTCAGCCTCCCCTTTCCTTGGCATTGATCTATTTTCTTGTATATCCAATACCTCCAGTTGCATTAGTGGTGGGGCATCTTTTAAGAACGTATCTTTAGGTAAAGAGGATTGTAACACTGAAGCATCAGCTAGTGATTGGAGAGTTACAGACTCTGGCACAATCTGTGTTATTGATGAATGGCTGCAAGATTGGTTACCCTCACTGTTGTCAAAGTCTATAGAAATTAACTTTGCTTCGTGGCTATTTCTCTGCTGATTGGTCAATAAGCTGGTATGGTCATTTAAAGAAGGGGCTTGGTATAGACGGTATCATTACACTGAGTAGAAGAAGCTGAAGAAGTGTGTTCAGCAGAATAGTCTCTCAGTAGTTCAGCAGCATCACATAAAGTGCCAACACTATCTTTGGCCTCATCCCATTTGGTGTTGAATTCAGCCAAGTGTGCTGAGGCCTCCATGGAATGAATATGCCTCTCCCTTTGAACAGTTGGTCTCTGGCTTGATGAACCCTGTGGTTGTGTTATAGATGACAATGAGCCTACTGGTGATCTAATTAGTGATGAAGGTTTTCCTGATTTAGGTTGTGGACAGGTTTCATAGTCTTGTAGTGGTGTGCTTCTCTGAAGTAAGGGACGCAAGGGCATTTCAGAGAAAACCCTGGTGGGAAAGATCTGAAAGCGTGCCAAATAAGTTTTCATTTTGAGGAGCATGAGAGGGATCACAGCATGCTCAAAGGTTAGCAATAGTCTCTTTTGACCCCTTTTATAAGGAAGCCACTTAATAGCCTTTAAGTCTATGCTCCTTGGCTGACTATTTAGCAACTGACTTAGAGAGTTTACCACGGATCTATATCTGTCCCATCTCCTTCTATTGACATCAGTTTGTTAGACTTGGAGCAGAACCTGGGTTGGCATAAAAATCCGTGTGGTACAATCTCCTTGTAAGTTAGAGCTGCTGTTGACTATAGTTGAGTCGTCCCTTTTAAAACTGTTTGGATGTGAATTACTCCTATCTGGAGAAAGTGTTGTTGTAAGCTTTTCTAAGACATTCTCCACAGCGTTCATTTTATCACAAACTATCCGTAAACTTTTAAATATTGAATTCACTGTCTGAGCAGTTAGAAAACACTGGTCTACCACAAGCTCAGGGAGGAGGATATCTTTTGAAGAATTTGAAGAATCTGAAACTTTGTTTGAGGAAGAAACTGTGGAGATAACAGCAGGGCCTGCAACCTCCTGAGTTGGGGAGGCTATCTCCTCCTCTAACACAGCAAATCTGTTGTTTAACTTTATTACTGGAGGTGAAGTAGACAAATTACTCACGGAGGGACTTTCAGCAAACAGTTCATCAATTTTCATTTGTTTCCCTGCTTTAGCAAGACGAAGACCAGGGCTGGATCTCTGGCGTTTGTTTCCCATGTTCTCTCCTACTCAGCTCGAGTCGGAACGCAGTTTCTCCCGCAGCTGCTGACCAGAAGTTTGTCTCCAGCAGTATCAATTGTAAAAGTTTATAAAAGTTAAAGTTTAAAAAGTTAACGGTTTATAAAGGTTAAAGGTAAAAAGTTAAAAGTGTTTTAGAAAGTTAAAAAGTAAAAGGTTTAAAAGGTGTTAAAAAAATTTAGATGGGAGTGGAGCTCAGCACAAATGCTGCTCCTCAGCACCAACTCCAACCGGAAGTCCCCTCTCTGCTTTTTTGTTTCAGGTCTCCATGGTTGTGTTTGAATCTGAGTGGTGGGCTGTGGTCACTAGAGATGGACACGACCAGGAAAAATAACCGTTTCGAGTTGTCGTGTGTCGGAGCCAGCCCATTTCGGCTCGTTTCCGTTTGTCGCAAAAATTTTCAAAAATTTGTCGTTTCGTTTGTCGTCTGTCGTTAGTACTGGTTTAGGGGGGGTAGGGTAGTGGGCTCCTGGAGGCACCTCTCTGGGGTGGGTGCCTCCTCTGGCCCGCTACGAAGGGAAGGCATTTAGCAGGCTCCTGGAGGCACCTCTCTGGGGTGGATGCCTCCTCTGGCCCCCTACAAAGGGAAAAGGAAGGGTACATGGCCGTGTAGCCATTGCATACCAAGTGGCACTGGCAGAGGCACCCCTCTTTTGGGTGCCTCTAGCTCACTAAGAAGGACAGCATACTGGCGTACAGAGTTTTTTGGAACTTTGGACTGGTGAGCGAGGTGAGAGAAGAATGCCTCTGCTGGGCGCCCTCTGACTCACTAAGAAGGACAGTGTACTTGTGTGAAGTGCAATGCGAGTACAGATCTGGCTTAGGGTTGGGGTTAGGGCAAGGGCTAGGCTTAGGGTTATTATGGGTAAGGTTAGGGTGAGTAAGTGGGCTGCACCTCTGGGTGCCTCTGACCCACTAAGAAGGACAGTGTACTGGTGTATGGGTTAGGGTTAGGGTTAGGGCTAGGGTTATAGCGGGCTTTTTATGCCTGACTGGCACATCCCAGAAGTCTCAGTCAAAACCTGGCCAAGTGGCCATGCAATTGGTGGAATGGCTCCAAAAATTTGCATGGTACCATCCCATGGCCAGCCCATCATTGCGCAGGTGTAAAAAAATAAAAATAAAAATAAAATAAAATAAAATCAATGGGATTGGAGACAGACGTTTATTGCAAGAAAAACCCACTGCTGCTACTGTAAAAATTCAGGCAGTTAAAATACCTAATTTTTGCATGTTTCTGTGTGGTACTTTGGTGGGTTTTTGGACCACGATTTCAAAAAAAATATTGCGGTTGCCATTTTGGATCCCCCTGCACCGCATGGCATGGCGAGACGATGAGGATGCCCCCCACCACAGCAGCCCAGGACAGGAGAGGGGGGGAGGCCAGGACCCCCTCCCCAGAAACCACCCCTCTGGTAGGTGCCCTCACTCAGGCAGGCATATTTTCGCCTGCTTTTTTGGCTGGGAATCGGGTTTTTTTAAACTTTTTTTCTGTGCCGCTTGGCATTGCGCGATCGCCGTGATGCCATGAAGGACAACGACAATGGCCATTTGCCGGCCGGTTGAGGGAGGAGCTAACCTGCGGTAGGGGAGCGCGCCCTTTATAAGTCCTCGATCACAGCCTGCCTCCGCACCCCCGCCCTCCCGCCACTGTTTATTTTGGTGATGCTTTGCTGGTCGCCCGGGGCCGGATGGGAATTTTTGACCATCGCTCTGATTGGCCTTGAGCGGTGTTTTTTTTTTCGCCCATCCCACCATTCACATATTGGCGGTGGGTGTTGTAGGTAATAACCCTGGTCACAACTGGCGGGTAGCGCATAAAAAGTTAACCATTTAGGTCCCGAATCTAATTACATCTTCACGTCTTCGGCAGCCTTCCATTAATAACCCAATAGGATTTAGTTAGGGAGCAAATAATAATAATAACCCAAACCCCTAGGAGGGCTGCCAACCTTTAATCATTCGGTCGATGCCAAAAGATCTCGTTGGCATCCTCACTGCGTCAACGGGCCGCAGGAAATTGGTGGTAACGTCAATTTATTGTTACCATTTGATGATGCGGTAGGCCCTCCTGAGGTTCATTGATAAGTAATTTAAAATCTGTTACTGTAGTTAATAAAGTTGTGGCCCTTATGCTTGGAGTTGGGCCTGGCAAATCAGACCTTTTTCTTTTATCGTTCGAGTCAAGTTCTGACGGCTTAATTGCTGGCATGGCGGAAATGGAAACGAGAAATTTCGATGTCTAGTGGTCACAGTTACATTTTTGGGTAGCCAGGTATGCTTGGAGTTGGAGCCTCGGTTTGGGCGAGCTGGCATGGCTTGAGTGGAGATGCCAGAGAGGCTTGACATGGGACGGATTTTTTAATCTTGCTTCCCAGTGTTCTTGCAAAGCACTGGTTGATTTCTTGCCATCCACTTGGGCAGCAATGACCTAACATGGGTGGTGGGCAAAGCTTTGATCCTTAGAGTCATTACTGATTTGAGGAGATTTAAGCAACAATTCCCAAACACTCGGTTGGTATGGTTGGCGAATGGCGATCATTCCTAGGATGGTGTGGAATGGAGCCGGAGCCAGAGATGAATGCATCGAGCCCAGAAATGCATAAATAGGGAAGTTAACATAGCTGTGCAGCAAGGCTTAGTATCAACTGTGAGGCACCCGGAGCTAATGGTGAAACACCGAGAACTGTACAGGGCTGATGGTGTGCATCTTTCTGTTGTAGGTTTGGATATATTTTTACAGATTCAAGGTCCTGGTTTTAGTTTATAAAACCCTCCATGGCCTGGGCCCGGACTACCTGTCAGAGCATATCGTCCAGCGATCAACCTCGGCCCGTCCAGTCCGGCAGTTGAGAGCGCACATTCTCCGGGTCGCCACCCCGAAAGAGGCCTGAAAGTCCATCACCCGTAATTGGGCCTTTTCGGTGACCGCCCTTCCCTTTGGAATAGCTTACCACCTGATGTGCGCCCTGCAGAGTCCCTGTTAGCTTTTCACCGAGCATTAAAAACCTTTCTCTTTAGTGAGACTTACGGCAGCGCAACTTAATTTTTTTCCCCCGCCACCTTTACGTCTTTACGTTTGTGAACAATTATTGCTGCTGAGCTGCGACCATAAGCCTAAATGCTAAGATGCCCTAGTTGTTTTAATTCTTGTTTTTATTGCTGTTGCTGTCTTTTATTGTACTGCTATCTAATTTGTTTGTTTTATATTGTATTGTTCGCTGACTTGCTCAGCTATTTGGAAGCCGCCCAGAGTTCCGCTTTGGAAGATGGGTGGGGTAAAAAATCCAATAAATAAATAAATAAATAAATAAATAAATAAATAAATAAATAAATAAATAAATAAATACGGGATTTAAAAAGAGGGCTTCAGACCAAGATCTTTGGCTTGGATGGGCAAGGATCATACCTAATAGCTCTTTTGCCTTGGCAGGTAGTGCAATTTTGGTTATAGGTGAGTTCACTGTATACACCCCATTAAGGAGAATGGGTAGGCTTTAACTGAATGTTAGCAAGTTCAAGTTAGTGTTAGAATAGTAGTACAGTAACCCCCCGCCGATCGCGGGGGTTAGGGACCCACCCGACCCGCGATGGCTGAAAATCCGCAATATGTGGATGCGGGTTGGGTAGGGCCTGGGGGATGAGGGGCCACCCCAGTAGCGTGCGGCAGCGGCATTGGGGGTTTGGAACCCCCTCCACCGCTGCTGGGTGCTGCACAGAGCCTCTTCGGAGCAGCGCATGGCGGCGGTGTGGGGGATCCCATCCCCTGCCCCCGCCGCCAGGTTCTGCCCAGAGCCGACACCACTCCCTGCGCATCCGCTACCCCAGGGGAGGGCAGGCGGGCAGGCGGAGAGCATCTTGGAGAGGGCTCCGGCTGCAGAGGCAAGCGCTTGCCTCCGCAGCTGAAGCCCTTTCCAAAGATCAGCTCCCGGCGTGCCTGCAACCCCGGCAGTGGTGGTGAGAGAAGGAAAACAGGGGCTGGGGGATAGTGGGGGAAGGCGGTTCAAGTGGTGTGAGCCTCCCCCCGGCTCACCACCCGCCCGGGTGCTTGCCGCTGGCATCGGTGGCGAGAGAAGGAAGATGGGGGCCTGGGGGATGGTGGGGGAAGGCAGCTCAAGCAGTGTGAGCCTTCCCCCGGCTCGCCGGCTGCCCGGGTACTTGCCGCTGGCAGCAGCAGCGAGAGAAAGAAGACAGGGCCCGGGGGATGGTGGGGGAAGGCAGCTCAAGCGGCGTGAGCCTTCCCGGCTTGCCGGCCGCCCGGGTGCTTGCCGCCGGCAGCGGCAGTGAGAGAAAGAAGACAGGGCCCCGGGGATGGTGGGGGAAGGCAGCTCAAGCGGTGCGAGCCTTCCCCCGGCTCGCCTGCCGGCCGGGTGCTTGCCACCAGCAGCGCTTGCCTCTGCAGCCGGAGTCCTTTCCAAAGATCGCTCCCAGCATGCCTGCAACCCCCAGAGAAGGGTGGGCAGGCAGAGAGCAATCCTTGGAGATGGCTTAGGCTGCAGAGGCAAGCACTTGCCTCTGAAGCCAGAGCCCCTTCCAAAGACCGCTCCCCACAACCCCAGGGAAAGGCGGGGGGCGGGGAGCGATGGCTCCCCTTTCCCTTAACCCCTTTTGGGGTACAGTACTGCGGTCCCACAATATAGCGGGACCGCAGTATGTGAACCGCGAAAGGGCAGGGGACCACGGTAATAAGATAATAGGTTGTGATCTATTTGTTATGGATGCCTTCGGGACATAGGATCCTGGGTTTTGAAAAGGTGCTGAATCAATTTAGCAGCATCATTACTGATATGACTCACCTGAGTTGTGTAGGACCTGAAGGCAAAGGTCAACCAGGCCAATGTTCAGCTGCGCTATGCCAGGCCCCCTTTTAATCGATTGCTCTTAAGACTAAAATAAAATTGTGGCCCAATTAAAATCCAATACCTGTTGTAGTCTCTTTATTTTGGGTTTGGGGGTGCAAAGCTATATATGCTAATGGTCATATACAGTTTAGGCAATATATGTATGGTGCTGCATTTGCTTACCTTGAAGCTGATTCCCTGCAGATGGCAAAGTAGTTATTCTGGGTTTACTGTACGTCAGCATTTGGTAGTCTGCTCAGCCAGGAGATCTGATCTACTACCTTTGTTTTCTGACTGGAATAGCTCACTCAATAGTCATTTTCTCTTTTAAGATTCTTGACCTTTTTGTTTTAAAAATATTCCCCAGCTATTAAAAGATCTAGGATTTGTTTTAAATATATATACTATACCTTTCTGGGCAACAAATTAGCTCAATAAAGCTGCAATTTTTTTCAGTGCCACACCAATATGCAGTATCTAAATTATATTGGAGACCTTTGCAAAACTGACAGTGAATTCAGCATTTCCTGTCAGCTTCTCTGCCTCACTGTCTTGAGCTTCTTAAGAAAGGAAAAATGAATCCACAGGGTCAAGGTCATTTTTGTTTCATTATAACAAGATCTTTGTTCAAAAAACACCCTGTGGAACTAAACCTTGTATTGTAAAAGGCAATACAGTCAGGAACAAAAACGGGATTTAACTGGGCTCCATCCACACTGGAAAGTCTTGGGTCACAGGTCCTAGGGGAAAAGAACACTTACACAGAGAAAGACCAGTGGGAATTTTCAAGGGAATTTTCACTGAACTGGTGGGATTAAAAAATGGAGTGTTTTAGGTGTTTTTAACTAATAACACCTAATCATAATTAATATAAAAATGACCATTTAACTGAAAAGTGCTCTCTCTCTCTCTCTCTCTCTCTCTCTCTCTCTCTCTCTCTCTCTCTCTGTCTGTCTTTCTCTCTCTCTCTCTCTCTCTCTCTCTCTCTCTCTCTCTCTCTCTCTCTCTCTCTCTCTCTCTCTCTCTCTCTCTCTCACACACACACACACACACACACACACACACACACACACACACCAGCTTTGGGGCCATTAACGAACTGGAATTGTAGTATCTTCTGTACACTCTTTATACAATTGCCAGGAGTTTTGCAGATATTTTTATTTTCTTATTCTTGGAAGCTGAAAACAATCTCTTTTCTGAAGTCTTATTACTAGATTAAACAAAATTATGCAAACCTCACATTGAGCTTTTATGAAGCAATGGTTGGGCAAGGCCTGTGTGCACAACAGGAATGATATCAGCAGCAGAGATGGATTGCCTTGATTAAAGGATTCCTTTTGGTATTTGATGAACTTCACTGTTTATAAGCAGTGGAGACCCCAAAAGCCTTAAATCAGTGACACTTAGGCCGTTACTTCACGAAGTGCCTCGCTTCAAACCGACCTTGCCTTCGCTGTGAATTCGGAGGCGGTCACGTGGCGGTCACGTGTTCTCGCTTCGCTCCCGCCCCTGTTTTGTCAGTACTTGCGAGCTGCAGTTTTAGGACCGATCCGAGCACAACCTCACGTGCTCCCTTCGCATTCGCATGCCACTTTTCAACGTTCCTTATTTCCCATCCGTACTTTAAAAAAATACCTTCCGACGGCGTATCGATGCACTGATGCTGGACTGTCAGTTGCAATGGCTCTACTGATTTCAACTGTTTCCTGGCATCATTGGCAGCCCCGCCGCCGCCGCCGCCGCTACTCGGGGGGGGAGCCCCGCATGGCACAGCCACCCGCCCTCCGCCACTTGCACGTTGCCTGCCCCGGGTGCCCTGCTCTGGCCGGGCGAGGCAGCAGCGGCTCCTCCTGCTCCCGCCGCCGCCGCCGCCGCCACCGCTGCCGCTACTCGAGCGAGGAAGTAATAGCGCAAAGCGATGAAACGATATAGCGATGCATCGATATCCCTGTTTGAATATTTTTTAAAAAAACTTGAAATAAAAGCCAAAAACCGAGACCACACGTCACGTTGGGAGCGAAGCGAGATGCGAAGCGAAAAGATTCCCGGCCGCTGGCAGGGGAACCACTCACCCCGCTTGGAGCACGGTAAAGGGGCCGTGGTCGGGGTGGCATCGCAGCCAAAAAGGAGGAGCATGCGGACTGAAACGATCGATTCGCACAGAAATGAGGGCTTGCCGACGAGCGAGCGGTGCGTGAAGTAACGGCCTATGTTGTTGCGAATGATGTCATTCCTGCTGTAGTGGCAGTATTTCAAACTTTTGATGTAGTAGTAAAGTAACTGTACAGGCTTGGGAAAAGTAGAGATAAATATGAATCAGAAATATGGTGATCCATTTCAATTTGTGATTCATCAAGTTCAATGGATTTATCATTTTTTTTTCCTGCCTTTTTTGCCTTTTAAACCTATAAAACAGGCACCCAGGCACCAAGGAACAACAATACCAATGAGATTCTTCCCCTGACTTTCCTCTGTAATCCCTGTAAGTTTGGCGAGGTTTAGGTTTTCAGCATCAGAGTTATACACCTGGAAAGAGGTCCACCAGGAAAATGTCCTTTAGCAGCTTGCTTGCAGAAAACCCAATTGTCAACAAACTTGGAGGAATTGTATAAGAGAGTTGGCGAAAGCTTATCTGTGATTTGGGGGGAAATGAAAGATATTTGTAACTAGAGATGGGCACGACTTGAAAAAATTTTTTTTCGAGTTCTCGTTAGTCGGGCCAGTCCCATTTCGGCTCCAAAATTCTTAGTCAATTTTTTCGTGAGTACTGGTTTTTTTGGGGGAGCGGGCTCCTGGAGGCACCTCTGTGGGGTGGGTGCCTCCTCTGGCCCGCTATAAAGGGAAAGTTTGGAGGCACCCGTTGCCTCCTGCCACTTCCAAGAGAGACCCCTCTACATGGGGGTCTCCCTTCCTCACCTGCTGCTGCTGCAAAATGCTATGCAATAGCCATATGGATATTGCATAACATAATGTGCAGACGTGAGACCAGTGTGAGAGTCATAGGGTCATACCTTCCCTGCACAGGGCTCCCGCACCACCATGTCTCACACAGAAGGGAATTGTACTTGCTGCGTGTAGTGCAATGCAAGCAAGTAGATCCTGCTTTAAGGTGGCTTAGTGCAAGAGCTAGGGTTAGGCTAGTGACGGGTAAGGTTACGGTGGGCTAGTGGGTTGCACCTCTGGGTGCCTCTCTGACCCACTAAGAAGACAGTCTGTGACGTATGGGTACAGAGTCAAGGGTTAGGGTTAGGGCTAGGGCAGGTTTTAGGGGCTTTTGGCACATCCCAGAAGTCTCCATGGCCAAGTGGCCATGCGACTGGTGGGATGGCTCCAAAAATTTGCATGGTTGTCCACTCCCACATGGCTGGCCACTTGGCCAGCCCATCATTGCGCAGGTGTAAATAAAATAAAATAAAATAAAATCAATGGAGGACAGAGGAGGAGAGGAGAGACATTTTGTTGCAAGAAAAAACCCACTGCTACTGTGAAAAATCTGGCAGTTTATATATTTTCGCGTGTTTCTTTCTGTTGTGCTTGTGTGTTTTTGGACCACGATTTCAAAAACAATATTGCGTTCGCCGCCCCATTTTGGATCCCCGCCCGCAACCAATGAGCATGGCATGGCGATGGCGACTGGCGAGTCCGGCTGCCCAGGACGGGGAGGCGGGAAGGAGAAACCACCCGTCCGGTAGGTGCCCTCTGCCCTAGTCAAGCAATTTTTCCGCCTGCTTTTGGCCTGGGAATGGGTGTGTGGTGTGTGTGTGTGTGTGTGTGTGTGTGTGTGTGTGTGTGTGTGTGTGTGTGTGTGTGTGTGTGTGTGTGTGTGTGTGTAGGTAGGTAGGTAGGTAGGTAGGTAGGTAGGTAGGTAGGTAGGTAGGTAGGTAGTATTGTGGGTCATGTCATAAACAATATAGACAGGGAAGTCATGAATCAACCTGCAGCCACTTTGTGCCCACTTTTTGTGATGTGAAATATAATGCAGACTGCAAATCATAGTGCAGCAAAACCGGATCCTTCCTGTTCAGCCATGGATTTAGTTGGGTGAAATCAGCCTGATGTTTCCAGGAAGCCACATAACTTAAAAAGTACAGCAAATTTGTATGGATGGCACCTAGTTTGGTCTTTGCCATTCCATAAAACAATTTCTTATCAGACAGAGATGAGAAAATCATATACAGTGGACCCTTGTATAACAAACAGTTTGTATAACATAAAATTTGTACAACATAAAAAATTCCGGAGATAGGGGAAATTTGCTTAACATAATCCCCTTTGAGGTGAATTTGTACAACATAAAAATGGGATCACTCCATTTTCAATGAATTCCTATGGGAATTTGTATAAAGGAAAATTTGCTTAACATAATTTCATTTGGAACGAATTAATTCCTTTATACAAGGTACCACTGTAATACGATGCCAAATCAGAAATGACTTATAGCAACCCTAAGGTAGGTGCGATAGTTTAAGGAGTGGTTTTACTTTTTTTCCATGATGGCAGTGTGTTCACACGCAGCGGCTCTGTGCTCTGCGTTCCACTTTGTATGGTTGCTTTTATGGTGTGTTTTCAGCTGATTGGAATGCATCCTGTTGGGCAATTAATATTTATAACCAACATGAACTCTCTTCAAGATTGGATTGAAAAGCGAGCAAGCAGTCACAGCTGAGTTTAAATTTTGTAAGCGGTTTTAAGAGTTTTTAATATCTTGCATGGTGTTTTATGTGTTTTGTATGGTTCCTTGTTTTGAATGTGTAGTGGAACAACACTGTAATTTTGTTGTGCATATCTTGCATATGCATAATGACAATAAAACTCTATTATTTTCTATTTTACTTGGGCCAAAATCTTGCCACCCTGGTGAATGCCAGTGACTGAATAGGGATTCAAACAGCCCCCTCAAGTTGCAGTCCTTAACTGTATCCATTGCACTCCAGTCGGTGCTCTAGAGATGGGAAATATATATATATATATATATATATATATATATATATATATATATATATATATATATATATATATATATATATATATAAGAAGGAATAGGTATGCATGTTAGGGTGGATTCGGGTTTCTTCCCGTGTAGAAATCCGGTGTTTTGTGTGTGTTTGTGTCTCACTCGTCATCTTCAGGCTGGTGTTCTGGCTTCTTTCTTCTTGAAGCAAAGTGTGGTCTCAGTTGAAGTCCTTCTATAAATACTGTGGGGTGTGGTTTGCTTGCTCTGTTGCTGATTGTAGGTTCCTTTGTTCTTTGTTCTTTTGTGATCTGCTGTGTGGCTGAGGCGATCGTTAAGGGATTAACTGCTGATGGCTGTTTAGATGGCTGTTTACATGCTGGTGGGTTAGATGGCTGGTACAAAACCAATAACAAAACCACGACTGCACCATCTACTGCGGCACCCCACTCCAGTCACCACATGGAGCACACTCACACACCCCAAAAAAACATTGGGAGACCACAGACACGTAGCCAGACCAAAATGAATTCACAAGACACAGGACCCCACTCCACCAAAGCCCAGGATACTGCCAGAACCTACCAGCCATCTAACCCACCAGCATGTAAACAGCCATCTAAACAGCCATCAGCAGTTAATCCCTTAACGATCGCCTCAGCCACACAGCAGATCACAAAAGAACAAAGGAACAAAGGAACCTACAATCAGCAACAGAGCAAGCAAACCACACCCCCCCAGCAGTATTTATAGAAGGACTTCAACTGAGACCACACTTTGCTTCAAGAAGAAAGAAGCCAGAACACCAGCCTGAAGACAACCAGATTTCCGATGTATGTGGCTGGACAGACTTTGCATGGTATTTCGTAGACTCCTTGGTTTTCTAGCTCAATCTTGTCTTTGGGGTTTCTTAAAATGTTGGCTATTTTTTGGTCGGTGGGCTGTCTTGATATTGTGTTTGTGGAGAATTTTGCTGATTTTGTCTGTGGTGCCTTTGATGTAAGGGAGGAGGGCGGTTTGTTCTCTTCTGTTTCTTGGTTCTTGGGGGTGTTTCCTTTTGGATTAGTTTGGTGATGGTGTTTTTTGGAGTCCGTTCAATTAAAACATTAAGAGTGTGTAATTCAGTTTTTAGGTGGTCTTTGTCAGCAATGATTGATCTGTGCAGGGTGGTGGTGTGATTGTGCATTTAAGTAGCGGTTTGTATGTGTTTTTTTCTGGTAGATGGTATGTCCTAAGGAGCCGTTTTTTGTAGATTAGGACGTCCAGGAAGGGAAGTTGGTTGTTGGCTTCTATTTCCATAGTGAATTGTATTTTGGGGTGTAGGCTGTTGAGATGTGTGAGGAAGTTGTTCAGTTTATCTTTCCCGTGTGGCCAGATAACAAAGGTGTACAACATATCTGAGCCAGAATTTGGGTTTATGTTGGACTTCTGTAACGCGTTGGTTTCAAAGTTTCCATATAAGGTTTGCGATGAAATGGGTGCTCCTTCTATCTGTTTGTATCTTTGTCCATTGTGGATGAAGTATGTGTTGGTTAGGCAGTGGTTGGTCAGATCTAGGATGTGCTTGGGGGTTGTATTTGTTGTGGATAGCTGTCAAGGCTTCTTGAATGGGCACTTGTGTGAAGAGCGAAACAACATCGAAGCTCACGATTGGGTTGTAGGTCTTGTTTCTTTATAATTTCTATGAAGTGGAACCATATGAAGTGATGGATTCTGCATAGGGCTGGAGTTGTTTGGCAAGAAATTTGGCGAGGTTTTGTAGAGGTGAGCCTATGGAGCTGACTATGGGTCTGAGAGGTGTTCCTTCTTTGTGAATCTTGGGAGGCCGTAGAGCTTGGGGCATCTGGATGATTTCTCTCTGGGGATGATGCTTGGCTTGATTTCTTCACTTAAGGGAGAGGCTTTTATTTTGGCTTTGGTGGTTTTTTCCAGGTAGGTGGTGGGGTCTGTGTTCAAAGGTTCTTGTAGTAGGTTGGATAGTTTGGCTTGGTAGTTGTGTTCATCACCACTGTGGCATTGCCTTTGTCTGCTGGGAGAATGATTATGTTGTTGTCTTTCCTCAGGTTGTTGAGGGCTTTTGTTCTTCTTTGTGTAAATTGCTTCTGGGTGGTTTGCTGGAGCAGAGGACATTGGTGACTTCGCTGATTTTGTTGGCTTCATCTGGGTTGATTTTGGTTAGGCTGGCTTCCACTCCGATATGATGTTTTCAGTGGGGATGTGTCTGGGGGCGACTGCAAAGTTGAATCCTTTGGAGAGGACTTTGGTCTCTGCGATGGTGAGTGTCCTATCTGATATGTTGTGAACTGTTTGTTTCATGGGCTGTTGTGGGGGATTGGGCTTCTTTTTTCCAGTTTGTGGAGTTTGTTGGTGTGTGTGTCTGTCTTGTGGGAGGTCTCTGTTTCAGCTCTCCAGGCGGCGAGTTGCTTGGATTTGTTCCAGAGTTTGGGTGGATTTTGTTGCTGAGTTTGAGGTGGAGAGTGAGTAGGTCTCTGTTGGTTTGATCTAGTAGGTATCTTTTCCTGTGTATTGGAGGGCTAGTTCTGTTCTTTTCAGGATCCTTTTGCTGGATGGGGTTTTTGAGTGGAATTTCAGTTGGAAGCTTGTGGGGATCACATTTTTGTCTCAGGAATGCAATGTCACATAAGATGGTGGCTCTTCGGACTTCTAGTTTCTCGTAGGTTCTGGTCAGCTGGAAGGTTTCCTCCCGTAGAGGTCGGATATTTGTTTTCGTAGATTTTCACGGGTATAGGTATGCATGTTAGGTGGATTCGGTTTCTTCCCGTGTAAAATTTGTTTTGTTTCGAAGGTCTCACTCGTCATCTTCAGGCTGGTGTTCTGGCTTCTTTCTTCTTGAAGCAAAGCGTGATCTCAGTTGAAGTCCTTCTATAAATACTGCTGGGGGTGTGTGGTTTGCTTGCTCTGTTGCTGATTGTAGGTTCCTTTGTTCTTTTGTGATCTGCTGTGTGGCTGAGGCGATCGTTAAGGGATTAACTGCTGGTGGGTTAGATGGCTGTTTAGAGACATCCTGTGTCTCTAAGAACCCCCCAAGAACCAAGAAACAGAAGAGAACAACGGCACCGCCCTCCTCCCTTACATCAAAGGCACCACAGACAAAATCAGCAAAATTCTCCACAAACACAATATCAAGACAGCCTTTTGCACCGACCAAAAAATAGCCAACATTTTAAGAAACCCCAAAGACAAGATTGAGCTAGAAAACCAAGGAGTCTACGAAATACCATGCAAAGTCTGTCCAGCCACATACATCGGACAGACAAACAGGAGAATAAGCGCACGCATCGCAGAACACAAGAACGCAGTCAAAAAAGAAGAAAAATCTTCCTCTCTCTTCCAGCACATAAAAACAACAGGTCATGAAATTGATTTTGAAAGAACCAAACTCATCTCCAAAACTGAACACTTCAAAATAATCATGGAAGCCATTGAAATTAAACAACATGAATAAACGCGATGACACCTCCCGCTTGCCTGACATCTGGAAACTAGCCCTGGTCAACAGACAGCCTCTGTCACAAAGACTGACACCAGGTCCAAAAGGACACAAGACGCCACCACCTTCCATCCACACCAAACACAAACCCAGACCCGTCCCACAGATGAAACGAAACCACCATCCAATAACAAAACCACGACTGCACCATCTAAACAGCACCCCACTCCAGTCACCACATGGAGCACACCTACACACGCCAAAAAAACATTGGGAGACCACAGACACGTAGCCAGACCAAAATGAATTCACAAGACACAGGACCCCACTCCACCAAAGCCCAGGATGCTGCCAGAACGCCCATCACCAAGGTCGTTAAGAAACAAAAGGCTGATAGACACACATCCAGCACCTCACCCACACAGGATGTCTCTAAACAGCCATCTAACCCACCAGCAGTTAATCCCTTAAGGATCGCCTCAGCCACACAGCAGATCACAAAAGAACAAAGGAACCTACAATCAGCAACAGAGCAAGCAAACCACACACCCCCAGCAGTATTTATAGAAGGACTTCAACTGAGACCACGCTTTGCTTCATAGAACACCAGCCTGAAGATTCCTCACAGAACATTTCTACACGGGAAGAAACCCGAATCCACCCTAACATGCATATATATATTATATATTATATATATATAATATAGATAGATAGATAGATAGATAGATAGATAGATAGATAGATAGATAGATAGATAGATAGATATATCCTGCAGAGCCAGAAAGTATATATTCACACAGAGCATTTGTTGTTCAGAAAGTATCTGATTCTGCAATGAAAATACCAGTAATTTTCCTGCCAACCATGTGGCATAAAGGTTTTCTTGGTATTTTCTTGGTATTTTTGTGGGAAGGCATGGTTTTTCTTTCATCTTAAAGTGTCCCCAAGAGCAAAATGTAGTGTTAAGGTGCTTTCTGTTCATTTCCAACATCAGAACTTCCAGGTCAGTCCAAAGCTTTCGGTTAGTCAATTAGGTAGAAAAACAAACAAAACAAGCCCCAGCATAGAAGTTCCAGCAGGGAGGGTTTTTCCTCTCTAAATGTTTTTTAATGGATTTCAACATGTTCTTTCCAATGTTCAGAATCCTCCGCTGGGAGCTCTCAATTAGGTTTGAATTAGGCTTCAGTTAGGTAAAAAACACAGACACAAAGACTCCGAACAGAAACATTAGCAGGGGATTGATTTTAAAAATAGTTTTTAAGGGATTGCTAGATGTTCCTGAGAGAGAAAGTGCTTTTAGACAAGTGAGTGTAAAAAGTTCAGTCTGGAAACGACCCTGGTAAGTCTATTCACTTCATACCTGACAGGGATAAATCAGGGCAGGTGGCACAGAACCTCTGTCCTTTATAAAAGTGTTCTGAAATGCATTGTTTTGGGCTGCATCCAAGGATTTCCCATAATGTCTAAGTAATGGAATTTGGAGCTATAAAAATAAAGAAGAAGAAGAAGAAGAAGAAGAAGAAGAAGAAGAAGAAGAAGAAGAAGAAGAAGAAGAAGAAGAAGAAGAAGAAGAAGAAGAAGAAGAAGAAGACATTGTGGCACCTTAAGGACTGGCTGCTGTATTTTAATGTGAGCTTTCATGGACAAGTCCACTTCCTGAGACATATCCATTGGACTACATGGCAAATACTTATATGGTCAGACAATACATGGCTCCAAAACAAATAGATTGTTTCCTGGGCACAAATAGTAGATGATGTGGCATTTCACACCTGGCAATAACCATTAAAATTCCTGTTGATACTCAGTTCCTCTTCCAAGAAGTCTTTGGAGATTCTCAGTCATCGAGGTAAGGTTATCTGGGAGTTGAATCATGGCTACTAGACATCTTTTTTTCTTGTGGGATCAAAATATTTCACTACTCATCCAAGTTGCTTCTTTAGTCCAGTGGCCATGACTCAACTCCTGGATCTTCCAAGAAGCATTGTTCAGCAAACAATGACAATGACTGTTTGCTTAATTAATCCCAGGCAACAGATATCAAAGTGACCTTGTTTACCTGTACAAATGTTTCCTGTGTTGTCAGGCCCCTGCCAGAACCTATTCCAGAGACTGAAGAGGTAATACCTGAAGAAGAAGCCCCAGATGGGGTTTCAGGGCTGTCAGTTCCTTCAGCAGCTGCACAGGAGAGTGACTCAGCATCTTCAGAGGATTCTCCACCACCACAGATGGCTGCTTGTCAAAGGCAACAAAGACTTACAACCAGGAAAAACAGAGACAAGCTATATCTGAGCCATAGCCATCTATACTTAGGGAGTCCTGAATTTTGACAGGGTTCTTGTCTGGGGAAATTATGTTTCTCTCTGGAGACATAAATTAAGCATTCAGGACTGAGGTAAATTGTGGGAGCAGCATGTTGATACGACAACATGCTACTGCTTTCCTGCTTGATCCTTGTTCTTGTTTGGTGTGACACTGGACCGTGTCTCTCATGGCTCTAAACTTTGTTTCTCTCCATGGACCTGGCATAAGCTACCATTGGCATTCTGGCTTTGACCCCTGGACTGTTTATCTTGGACTCTGCTTTGCTATCTGAATAGGTGTGACTTTGCTATAGGTTTCTGGGACTCTGATATATTTCTGATATGTTGCATTGGGGTTTGGCTCTGAGTTTGCAGTAAAAGCCTGCACTTACCTGTGTGTGTGTGAGTCCGTGGGTCATGACACGTGCAGTCTCCCTCTCATGTCTGAAGTGCAATTATTCACAAAAACTCACATTATTATGATGTTTTATTTAGTTTATTATTATTGTCATTGTTTTCATTGTTTGCATATTGTTGTAAACTGCCCGGAGTTCCTCCAGAAGACGGGTGGTATATAAGTATTTAAATAAATAAATAAATAAATAAATAATTAAATAAATTCTTCTTTAGTTTTCATTTTCCATTTGTTTTTGCCTGACATGCTAACATAGACTAGCAGGCTACCTCTTCTAAACTACAGCAGGGGAAATATAGTCTCTTTCTTCCATTTTCATGAAGGCAATGCCTCACACTAGATACTTCATGTTTTGCTTCAAGTGTAGTTAGAGACATGCCCACAAAGCTCTGTTTTAAAGCATGCTTTCTTTGACCTGTGCTACATTATCTCATTTAGCTATAGTTTATGTCATTTCTGTAATGAGACAATTGCCTTGCCCTCAAATGACATCACTCAGAACAAAAAGCAGAGGGGGGGGATTTAAGAGATAATCAGGTTCAAAAGCCTCCATTCACATTAGAAAAAGTCAGGGACAATTATTTACAATGGACACATAGGCTTGAAATTGTCTCATTCCTTTGAAGGTTGTTCTGAAATCTCTTATTCATGGGTGCTAAAAGAGATGGTATAATTAAGGGTACAAAATGCAAGCTGTAAAAACACAAGCAGAAAATTCTCAGTGGAGTGTTAGGCTAAATGCTCCTTTGTGTATTCTTACACAAAGTTTCCCTTTCAACATCCAAAGCTGTGAAATTGCCCAATGTAATCATATTTTTGGACTAATTCATTTTTAGCAAGGAACACTATAGTAATAAAGACTCCATTCTACGATCCATGTTCATTGAAATGTAGTCTACATTTAAGTCTTAGGACCTGTTGCATTTGAAGAATGTAGCAGAAAGCCTGGTCTTTTCCATGCCAAATTTGGGAACATTTGATGACAGGTTTTTCAAATCACAGTGGTGCCTTGAGATAAGAAAATAATCTGTTCTATGGAAATGTTTGTATTATGAAAATTTTGTATCTCAAAACACGGTTTCCCATAGGAATGAATTAATCCATTCCAGAGGTCAGGAAAAAAGCAAAGCAAAAAAAAGAAAAAAGAAAAGAAAAGAAAAGAAAAGAAAAGAAAGAAAGAAAGAAAGAAAGAAAGAAAGAAAGAAAGAAAGAAAGAAAGAAAGAAAGAAAGAAAGAAAGAAAGCCTTGCACAGCAAAAAAAAAAAAACCCCACACAAGGTAGAATACACAGAAAAAATCAAGCAGGTGACAATCAGATCACACACAGACCCTGCAATCCGATGCAATGCAAAGGCATAGTAAAAAACAAGCAAGCAATGGTGAGATCACCCTGCCCCCGCCCCTCACACAGAAAAAGGCATGGAAATGATGATCAGCTCTCTACGTTTCCACCACTTGAGAAATGCACCAAAAAGTTCTAAAAATCCAAAAACCACTGCAAAAAAGTCCAGAATGGCTCCAAAACTCTATGGAAAAAACTGCTCCAACTCCTCCCACCCCTTCACACACTACAGGGGTGCAATACATCCTGGGTACACTTTTCCCCAAGGGCTTGTGAAAACAACTTAAAGCAGGGCATTCCATCGAAAATTTCCTTAAAGCAGTACATCCCTAAATCCAAGATTTTTCCCTATGATTAATAGTTTTTTGTAACTCGAGGCAATCATCTCTTGAGGCACCACTGTATATATTTTTAAGCATAAGATCATTTTGCCCCTGTAGAGAAGCAAGAGTCCTGGACCTACAGCCCATTTAAAAACAGGTCAAATAGATTAAAAAGACATATTTGGAAAAAGGTAAGTCCCAGCCTCTTTTTTTATTTTGAGTGAATTCACGAAGTCATGTCTCTAATACACAGTTTGAAATTAATGAACTTAAAGCAAGACAAACGTTGAGTTTCTGTGGATTATCTTTTATAAATTGCCAACCTTCTAAACCAAAAGATGGTCTATAGCAGTCATGGCTAACCTTTTGGAGACCGAGTGCCCAAACTGAGATTCAAAACCCACTAATTTTTTTGCTCTGTCAATACAGCAATTTAACCTGAATACAGGTGGCTGTGAAGGGGCGATGTTGTTGGGTGCCCACAGAGAGGGCTCCGAGTGCCACCTTTGGCACTCGTGCTATAGGTTCGCCAACACTGGTTTATAGGTATCCTTTTATGCTCACTACCATTCATACTTGTCAAAAAACAGCCTGACTATAGCTTTGTGTTTGGATGAGAAGTGATTAAATAATGGAAAAAGAGGACTTCTGGAATTATCCCTTCTGCAGTATCACTTTATGAATAGTAGTGAGCAGAAGAGGGTATCCTGTAGACCATCTTGACTGGTGACATTGCTGTGGTCAATATTCAGGATGCCCTTCTCAATCACAGCTTAACATCCTTTTTTCTGCTGGCAATATGGAAATGATATTGTGCAACAATATTGGGTGAATTCCTGGCTTTTTGAATTATGGATACAGAAGCACCAAATCCTACATTCACAAACCAGAGTTTTTCCCCTAAAGAATTGAATTATACCTAGAGATGGGCACAAAATGATTTTTTTTTCATTTCATTTTTCATTTTTTGTTTCATTTCAGAATGAAACAAAAAATGAAATGATTTTTAAAGAAAAACAAAATGAAACAAACTGGAAATTTTTATTTCATTCTGTTTCATTTTTCGTTTCCCCAATGCAACAATTGGGGTGTGTTGGGGAGGGAAATGGCATGGGGTTTTAAAACTTTTGTTTAGTCACAGAAGTGGCAATGGCCATAGCTGCTGCTTGCCTCCCCCAAAAAAAAATTTAATACCCCATACCATCCCCCCCCAACTTGGGCACATTGGGGGCGGGGGAATGGTGCAGGGTTTTAAAACTATTTTTTGCCACAGAAGCAAGCGGTGTGTCCAGCTCTGAAAGATTCCCATGGGAAGTGTACCCTGTCAAAATCACAACCACCAAAATGTTCCTTACAGCCTCTGCTCCCTTGCTTCACTACCCAGCAACCCACAAATCAGCTAAGTTTGGCTACTTATTCAAATTTAGATGAATTTTATTTTAGACAGGGAGGCTGTGTGAAAACACACCATGCTTTAAAGTCAGCCAAACTGATAAGATAATTAAAGCAGTTTTCTCAAACACGCACAGACACTTATGCTGAGACTGGATTTTACCATTCAGCTGCCACATTTTCTCTCACTAACAACATTGGACACTCCTGCAACATTAAGGACATAAGCACATGAAGTACAATGAATCTCATAGGATTAAAAAATGTTTATCACTCTGTAATTATTATTAACTTTTAAAATGATATGGGAAGGTGAAGCTCTTACCTGTTACCTACAAGAATGCAGCCCAGCCTAACAAACTCCCATCCATCGTGGTCCTTCCAGACAAGAGAGGAACAGAATTGGGTCCAGGAGGGAAATGGGAGACATTGAAGAAAACAAGGATCCTTGTAACAAATCAATTGGCAGTCGAAGAAGTCTCTGTCCCCTGTTATCTGCCCGTCTTTCACCTCACATAAAACTCAGCTTGCGAATAGACTGAGTTCTGAATGGAAAATAGCACTCTGTTACAGGGAAAACAAAGAAAGCAGTGCTTTTTTAATGATACAATTTATTTTCATTTATTTTCTTCATTAAATTACATAAAGCAAATATATTTCTTGTCTCCTGTCATTACCAATTCAATAAGTTTTTCCCAACATTTGAGCCCAGTTTAATTCTTATCTCTTTTCCCAGCTTGAGTAAGCATACTTTCATACTTAGTTTCCTTTCTATCTCATCCATATTCTATCTTTACTTACATCTATTTTAATTCAAAGAATATAGCCTGTCTAATCAACGACAATCTATTCAATCTCACTGTTTAGCTCTTCAATTTTAAAATATATTTGGCTAGCTATACAGTATATCTCCTATATATCATCCACAGTATAATTACCTATTGTTCCAATGAGTAACTAATTTCAGCAATCATCTCTAGTCATCTCCAATTCAAGTTAATACTTTATGGGCTATTATAAAAGAGCTACCTCCTGGTCTCTGTGTTTCACTTTATGCATAGAACTTCTTGTCTATGCCTAAGTGCCACTATTCTTTTAAAAATCTAACAAATTAACATTGATTTATATATCAGGTTTGTCTTCAAATTTCCATTTCCCATTTCCCATAATCATACCAATTATCTAGTAGCCTTAAATAATCAGAATACAGAAAACATTTTATGTAATAAATTCACTAAGCCAAAAATTCTGTTTTTCAATTTTCCCTTTTCCTGCCAAGCCCCTTATATTCTTGTTCTTCCCTTGTCAAATCCATTTTCTTCATGGGTTGTTGTATTATCTTGAAAGTTATCTTGATGGCTGCTCTGCTACTGAAAAAGTCCCAAATTTTCCTCTTTTTGGGACCCATATTATGTAAAACAGATGTGCCTATCATATTCCATGGACTTGGCACATTTAAGGGCTTACCCTGCACCATTCTTGTCATATTTGTGTTCATGTTGAGATCTGCCCTCTGTTTTGGTATACTCTCTTGTTTTGAGCTAATTTCAGTTTTTCCCAGGGATTTCATGATATCTAAGAATTTGTATTGAGGTCTAGTTTGCATAGTTCCTGCTGTTATCATCTGTAGCTTGGAGTCTGGTATATGCTCTAGTTCTGATACTTAACCAGGATTGGAAATCTTTGTATCTTTAGAGGTTGGGTCCAAGATATCCATTATTCTTTGTAATCTGGATAATAGTATATTTGCAAATTCTTTTTCTGAGATATTTTCCCAATCCATTGTGTTTTCCATTGTGTGGTTGTTGCTTTTTTGGTTCACAAGGAAAAGTTAAAATTTCTTGTAATTATAGTTTTGGCCATTTAATTTCCAAAAGGGAGGAGTAAAAAATATGACTGTATTAAAGTCCAAGAGGCAAGGAATAGCTATCTTTTAGCCTTTGTTTTCGAAACATTTATATTATCTTAAGATAAAAAAGAGTTCTTTAATAAACAGCTTCTCCACTGCTGCTCTTAAAAATATGTCATTAAGTCCAGAAGATACTGAAAATACAAAAAGCATGAAGTAATTTCCTTTAGTGTTGCATCTTAGAGTCACCATATACCAAAGAGCAGAAAAACATAAACTAATTTCTTCAAAAGAAAAGCAATAAAGAAGAGAGGATACAATGGAGTGTGGAAAAAAAAACTTCTTCTGTACTGTAAGGCACAGTCATTCAGCATGTCGAGAAACCTGGTTTCTCTTTCTTGCCCCGAGCTCTCATTGGCTGAGTCAATGTGGGGAGAATTGAAGTCCCCCAGGATTACAATCCTGTCCCTCTTAGACACCTCCATAATTTGTCTCCTCATTTCAAGGTCCCCCTCAAGATTTTAATCTGGTGGATGATAGAACCCCCAATTATCGCATCGCTCCTTGGTCCTGGTAGTTTAACCCACAGCGATTCTATGGTCGAGACAGACCCACCATCAATCTCCATTCTGCTGGATTTTACCTCTTCTTTGACATAGATGGCCACTCCCCCTCCAACCTGCCCCTCTCTATCCCTTCTATAGAATTTATAGCCTGGGGTTGCAGTATCCCACTGGTTCTCCGCATTCCACCAGGTTTCTGTTATAGCTCTTATATCAATGTTATCCCTAGCTGCCAAATGTTCAAGTTCTCCCATCTTTGCTCGGAGGCTTCAAGCATTTGTGTAGAAGCACATGTACAGTAGGTCCCCCGAGAATGGCTGCTTCTTTGATCTTTTGCCCCCGCAGCTTTTAATTCCAGTAGACTCACTACACTGCATCCCATTAGTCTCCCAGTGCTAATGCATACTATGTCATCACTTTGTGGTGCTCTACCCTCTCCAACCTCATTCCACGGGGATGAGGTGTTCCAAAACGGATGCCACTCATATCATAAGAACAAAAGAATATAAGAAGAGCCATGCTGGATCAGACCAAAGGCCCATCTAGTCCAGCTTCCTGTATTTCAAACTGGCCCCACCAGATGCATCTGGAAGTGCACGAGACTAGATATCTGTTTCCTGATACCACTCCCCTGCATCTGGCCCTTGAAGTACCCTGGTTTTAAGCCTTGAGATTACACATCTCCATCATGGTTTGTAACTTGTGATGGACTTTTCCTCCAGGAATTTGTCCAATCCCTTTTTGAAGGCATCCAGGCCAGATGCCATCACCACATCCAGTGGCAGGGAGTTCCACAGACTAACAACACAATGGGTAAACAAATATTTTCTTTTGTCTGTTCTTACTCTCCCAGCCCTCAATTTGAGTGTATGTCTCCTAGTTCTAGTATTTTGTGAGAGGGAGAAGAGCGTCCCTCTGTCCACTTGCCTCATGCCCTGTACGTCTCAATCATATCCCCCCTGAGGCACCTTTTTTCCAGACTAAAGAGCCCCAAATGTTTTAGCCTTTCCTCATAAGGGAGGTCCCTCAGCACAGTAATCATTTTATTCGCTCTCTTCTGCACCTTTTCTAGTTCCACTATGTCTTTTTTTGAGATGCGGTGAATTGTACACAATACTCCAGAGGCGGCCTTACTATCATTTTGTACAATGGCATTATAATGTTGGTTGTTTTATTTTCAATCCCCTCTTTGATAATCCCTAGCATGGAATTGGACGTCTTCACCGCTGCCACACATTGGGTAGACACCTTCATGGAGCTGTCCACCAACACACCAAGATTTCTTTCCTGATCTGTCACAGATAACTCAGAGCCCATGAGTTGATAGATAAAGTTTTGATTGATTGCCCCAATATGCATTACTTTACATTTGGCTACATTAAAATGCATTTGCCATTTCTGCAGCCCATTCCCCCAGTTTGGAGAGATCCTTCTGGAGCTCTTCACAATCTTCTCTGGTTTTTACCATGCAGAAAAGTTTAATGTCATCTGCAAACTTGGCCACCTCACTGCTTATCCCTGTCTCCAGGTCATTTATGAACAGATTGAAAAGCACTGATCCCAGGACAGATCCCTGGGGCACACCACTTTTCACTTCTCTCCATTATGAAAAATTCCCATTGACACCTACTGTTTGTTTCCTGGATCTCAACCAGTTCTCAATCCATAAGAGGACCTGCCCTCTTGTCTCCTGATTGTGCAATTTTCTCAGCAGCCTTTGGTGAGGGACTGTGTCAAAAGCTTTCTGAAAATCCAGATAGACTATATCCACTGGTTCACCCAAATCCACATGCCTGTTGATCTTTTCAAAGAATTCTAAAAGATTTGTCAGACAAGACTTACCCGTACAGAAGCCATGCTGATTTTCTCTCAGCAAGGTTTGTTCTTTTATGTGTTTTAAGATTTTCTCTTGGATGAGGCTTTCCACCATCTTCCCTGGCTAACTGCCCTGTAGTTTCCCAGGTCCCCCCCTCCTTCCTTTTAAAAAAATTGGTGTGACATCTGCTATCCTCCAGTCCTCCTGCACTGTGGCCGTTTTAAGAGACAAGTTGCATATTACCGTTAAGAGATCCGCAATTTCATTTCTCAGTTCCTTAATAACCCTTGGGTGGATGCTATCTGGGCCCGGTGACTTGTTGATCTTCAATTTATCAATTAAACCTAAAACATCATATCTTTTAACCTTTGTTTGATTTAATTCTTTAGTCAAGAGGGGCTGTTCAAGAAGCAGAATCTGCCCAAGGTCTTCTATCGTGAAGACAGATGCAAAGAAGTCATTCCATTTCTCTACAACTTCCAAGTCCTCCTTTACCTCCCCTTTTCCTCCCTCACCATCCAGAGGGCCAACTGGTTCTCTGGCAGGTTTTCTACTTCTAACATATTTAAAGAAGCTTGTATTATTTCCCTTTATATTGCTAGCCATACGTTCCTCAAAGTCTTTCTTTGCCTCTCTTATCATCTTCTTACATTTCTTTTGCCAGAGTTTGTGTTCCTTTTTAGTTTCTTCATCTGGAGAGGATTTCCAATTACAGAAAGACCTCTCCTTGCACTTTAGAGCCTCTCTAACTCCACTCATTAACAATGCCAACCCCCTCTTGGACTTAAATGAGCTCTTCTTTCTTTGTGGTATGCACTGGTGCTGGGCCTCTATTACCATTGTTTTAAACAGGCTCCATGCACTCTGGAGAGATTGGATTCTTTTAACCTTCCCTTTCCATTTCTTTCTAAATAGTTTCCTCATCTGAGGGAAGTTTGCACTTCGGAAATCAAGGGTTTTTGTGTCTGATTTGCTTGACACTCTTCCTCCAACATGCATGGAAAATGAGATTGCAGTGTGGCCACTGTTCCCCAGAGGCTCAGTGACATTCACATCCCTGACCAGGTCCTGAGTAACACACAGTATTAGATCCAGAGTTGCCTGTTCTCTGGTGGGCTCCATGACAAGTTGCTCTAAGGCACAGTCATTCAGCATGTCGAGAAACCTGTTTCTCTTTCTTGCCCTGAGCTCTCATTGGCTGAGAAAATGCCACGATAATTGAAGTCCCCCAGGATTACATTCCTGTCCCCCTTATTTATTTATTTATTTTATTTATTATTAAATTTATACCCCACCCATCTTCCCAAGGGAACTCTGGGTGGCTTACAAAGTTGATCAAGTCAGCAAATTCACAACACATCATCTCCATTATTTGTCTCCTCATTTCAAGGTCCTTAGACACCTCCATGATTTGTCTCCTCATTTCAATATTTTAATCAGGTGGATAGCACCCCCCCACACACACACACACTATTGCATCACTCTTTGGTCCTGGTAGTTTAACCCACAGTGATTCTATGGTGGAAACATAGAATTGTCAATCTCCATTCTGCTGGATTTTACCCCTTCTTTGACATAGATGGCCACTCCCCTTCCAACCCACCCCTCTCTATCCCTTCCATAGAGTTTATAGGCTGGGATTGTTGTGTCCCACTGGTTCTCTGCATTCCATCAGGTTTCTGTTATGGTTATTATACCAATGTTATCCCTAGCTACCAAATGTTCAAGTTCCCATCTTTGCTCGAAGGCTTTGAGCATTTGTGTAGAAGCACCTGTACAGTGGGTTGCCCATGGATGGCTGCTTCTCTCCCCCCCCCCACAGCTTTTAATTCCAGTAGACAAACTATGACATCCCATTATTCTCCCAGTGCTAATACCTACTATGTCATCACTTGGTGGTTCTCTACCATCTCCAGCCTCGTTCCATGGGGATGAGGTGTTTCGAACCGGATGCCACTCAGCTCCTGCCGGCTTTCCCCCAGTTATCAGTTTAAAAGCTGCTCTGCAGCCTTTTTGATGTTGAGTGCCAGCAATCTCATCCTATCATGATTCAAATGCAACCCGTCCCTCTTGAACAGGTTTGGCTTGTCCCAAAATGTTCTCCAGTTCCTGACAAATCTGAAGCCCTCTTCTCAATACCATTGCCTCATCCATGCATTGAGGCTTCTGAGCTCTGCTTACCTGGTGGGTCCTGCACGAGGAACAGGCAGCACTTCTGAAAATGCTGCCTTGGAAGTCTGGGTCTTCAATCTTCTTTATAACTGCCTGAATTTGGCTTTCAGGACTGACCGCTTGGCCTTCTTGACATCAATGTGTACCATGACCACTGGCTCCTTCCCGTTTCTCTCTAACAATCTAGATTTCTCGTGATGTCTGCAACCTTTGCACCTGGCATGCAAGTGACCATATGGTTATCATGCTCATCACAAATCCACCCCTCTGTATTTCTAATAATTGAATCACCTAGTACAAGAAGCCTCTCTCCTGCAGGCTGTTCATCTACATGCACCTGATCCTGTATCTGATCAATTGTGATGAGGGAGAGATCCTCAGGTGGAACCAGTTGTTCCTCTGTGCATGCCTCATGAGGTGTGATGAGGGAAAGAGCCTCAAATTGATTGTGCTATTTGAGACTCTCTGAGTGATCCCTTGGCCTTCTACTCCTTTGAGTCACATTTCTCCACACATCTTCCTCCTGAGTTGGGGAAGTGATTTCTTCCTCAGAACTGTGCCCTGTCTCTTCTTTGCCCTGGATAGTCTGCTCCGCACTGTTTAAGAACAGCTCAAGCTCCTCGATTTGTTGCTGGTTCAATATGCAGGCCTCTAGCTGCTGGACCTTCTCTTCTAGTAGTGCAACCAGCTTGCACTTTCAACAAGTGTAGTTCTCCATGTGCTTTGTCAAGATGACAAACATGGCACTAGAGCCAGTTATGGGAGTGTAATGTAAAATTTACTAAGGCAATAAATTTAAAAGAAAATATATATATTTTTTATAGATGGTACATGACACCACAAAATTTAGCAAAAATATATGGAAATACCTCAGATAAATGTTGGAAATGTAACAACAAAGAAATGTCTTTTTATCATATGTGGTGGACTTGTGATGTAGCAAAGAGATATTGGAAAATGGTATATGAGACCTTACAAAAATGCTCTGCAATACAGTTCCATTTAAACCAAAAATATTTCTATTGAATATCATGATAGAAATTAAGGATAAGATAAAGCATTTGTTACTGTATACTGTCACAATAGCAAGAATTTTATATGCCAAATATTGAAGAGTTGTAGAAACACCAACCAGACAAGAACTTTTGGAAAAATTCTTCAAAGCAGCTGAAATGGACATAACATCAGAACTGAGAAAGGACACAGAGTTACAGAAGGCAAGAGATTGCTGGAAACCACTATATACCTTTTATGAAAAAGAACTAAATAGCTAAAAAAAGAGAGACTCCAACACTATTGGGAAATTAAAATATAGTCTGTGTATTAATATATAGAAAAATATTGTAAATATACCACTTGAACTTTCCGGTTTTTATCCTTAGAATTCCCACCCCACCCATCCCCCATCCTATGTAGAGACCCCAATGATATGAAATAAATAAATATTTTTTAAAAAGGATGACAAACATGGCACAAGTGTTACACATAACTACAACTGCTCTCTCAGACTCCATTTTAACGAGTGCAGTATTCTGGGCCTTGGATAGCACCAAGCAGTTGATTGTTTTTCAAGTGACACCTCTATTGCATGCTTTCCGCTCCTCCTTTCTCCGAGGTGCTGCTTTGGAAGGGAAAAAAAGCCTGTTTCCCTCTCCTCCTTTCCCCCAACTGATTGCCAAGCTTCCTCCCCCTGCTCCCCCTCCAAGCATCCCCAGATAGCTGCGTGCCTGGGGCAAATGCATCATTCACCCCCCCATACACCCCTGTTCTTTTGTCTCCTCCTTAGACTCTTCAAGACCCTACCTTTAAAATATCAGTGACTGCAGGGATTACAAAATCCCAGTCCTTATTTCCATCTTGTTCCTCACATTCTCTTTTTGTCTTATAGTCCAAAGACTTTTGCAAAAGTTGGCCTTAGTCTTCCAGATTCAAATATAGTGATGGGGGGGGGGGCGGGATAGGGGGGGGGGAGCATTATTGAGAAAGCAATAAAACACATCGTAAAAATATAGACAGCAAGCTAACTGGACTGTCCAGAGTTCAAGTATTAGTAAATGAAAAATGATTCCATACTGTCTTCAGAGCCGGTACTTAAGACAAAATCTTTCCAAGTCGCCATGTGAGCTCTACAGGGAAGTTGCTGTAATAATTTATCATGTTTCCATCTAGTTTCAAATCCTCTTGATGGGGTTTTGGGGCATTACAGCTGTAATTTTTTATCATGATTATTAGGATCTACTGTAGGTGTGCAATCCCAATTGTTTTGCAGTGGGAAAATAAAGAAATCAACTGCTGACAAGTTGCACACAAAGAGTTGTTCCAGAATTTGATAGCCCATGATTTTATTGCCAGTTTGGGCTTTCTTTAACCAAAGGAGCATTGACTTTCTGTAGCCTGCATCGCTGACAAATGGGACCAAAAGGCTATTATTATAAATCGTCAATAAACTGGTGTCTGGGCAGTGTTTGCTCTTTGCTTGGCTCTTGAAATGCCAGTTGTGCAGATTTTGTGTGTACAAGAAATAATTTGAATTTGTGTACCAGAAAGCTGTTTGTGTGGTGACTTGTTTTAATAAACAGTAAAACTTATTTTTAAGTGAACTTTAGAGCTCTCTGATAAAATAAGGGATGAATATGAGGAGGTCTGAGCAGCCACTGTAAATGTTCTCAATGAATTTTGCCTATCCATAGTTGACAGTAAATTTGTACATGATGTATGTACCGTTTTGAATATGTAGTTACAGGATGTAAGTGAGCTCTTTTTAATCAAATATGTGGAAAAGGACTGAATGCTTGTGTGTTTCCAGAAGCCCCATGAAGTGGAGCAAAAAAAAAAAAACCCAGAGACATTAGCAGGTGATGACAAAACCCAAGTATTAAATTTGACACCCAGACATCACAATGGGAAGTGGGGGAAGAGAAAGAAACAGGAAACACACAGGAAGACGAAGAATATGCTGTTTACCTTTGAAACGAAATCCTTACTTTTCCTGCTCAAAAGTCATAGGATGAAATTCCATTACATAGCAACTAAGGAAGGTCATTAGGGATCTGGGGAGGCAGTACCTCCATAAGGTGCATTGAATCAGTAGGTATGGTTTACTATGACAAGCAACAGGATTTTAGCCATATATTAAATCATTCAGATCTTTGTGGCTGTAGTACCACAGTTTCATACCCAGGAAAGAGGAAGGGAAGGTACTAAGAAAACGGAGAAGACCAGATCCACAGCATTTCCCTTTAAAGAAGGAATCAAAGGTAGCCATTTACCATTTAAAGCAGTTCTCTTTTGTCACACACTTTCCAATTTGGGAAGCTGATGCAAGCTTTCTCCTGGTGTGGGGGACTAACTGACAGATTTGGTTCTTTAGACTACAGTTGGTGGTCCTCTGTCTTGACTCACTATTAAAGATGGACACAAAATAGAAATAAAGCATTTCATTTTGTTTCATTTTGTTAGTAATGAATTTTTAAGTAGTTTCATTATGAAATGAAATGAAACGAAATGCTATGCTCTCCTGGGTCCCAAAGGCACCAAAATGCCAGGGGAGCTTCCTCAAGGTCTTCCCTGTAACCCACAAAATTTGGAGAGGTTTGGTGGTCAGGGGGCTTAGTTACTAAACTCTAAAGGGGGTGCCCCTGGGGGGGTCATTCTAATTGAACTGAAAAAGCTCAATAGTCCCCACCCCACCCCGCAGGTGAGAGATTAGCAGCTTGGCTTCCAAATTCCAATTCAATTAGAATTATCTTATCATTTACTAGCAAGATATTGAAGCACTTACAGAAACAATAGCTTGGATAGTGGGCAAGTGCCCTTTAGCCTTTTGTCACTGCCTCTAAGCAAAAGGTCAGGGGAAATGGAAGGTCACCAACAAGAAGGTCATTTCATCAACTCAGGAGTTAGATGCATGGAGGAATGTGACTGGAAGAAGTAGAAGGGCAAGAGATCACTGTGAGTTTGAAATTAGGCTATTTCCCTCATCACACCTCATGAGGAATACACAGAGGAACAACTGTTTCCACCTGAGGATCTCGCCCTCATCACACTTGATGAGATACAGGGAGACAAACAACAGGAAAATATAGTTGAGGAATAGGCAGATGAACAGGCTACAAGACAGAGGCTCCTTGTACTAGGTGATTCAATTATTAGAAATACAGAGGGGTGGATTTGTGATGTGCATGATAATCATATGGTCTCTTGCCTGCCAGGTACAAAGGTTGCAGATATAACCAGAAATCTAGATAGTTTGTTAGAAAGAACTGGGAAGGAGCCAATCATCATGGTACACGTTCCTTAGGGAAGATGGGCGGGGTATAATAAATAAATAAAATAAATGTTGGGAAGGCAAAGTGGTCAGTCCTGGAAGCCAAATTCAGATTGTTAGGAAGAAGATTGAAGTCCCAGACTCCCAAGGTAGCATTTTCAGAAGTGCTGCTTGTTCCTCTTGCAGAACCCGCCAGGCTGGAGACTCTGGACCTCAATTGGATGAGGCAATGGTGTTTTTAGGAGGACTTTTAGATTTGTCAGGAACTGGAGAACATTTTGGGACAAGCCAAACCTGTTCAAGAGGGACGGGTTGCATTTGAATCATAATAGGATGAGATTGCTGGCACTCAACATCAAAAAGGCTGCAGAGCAGCTTTTAAACTGAAAACTGGGGAAAAGCCGACAGGAGCCTCAGTGTGCTGAAAGAGCCAAACAAACAGAAAGAAGTGAGCACTGGTAAGTTTCTGAGCTGTAGCAGTTCAACTGGGGCTGCTTTACTGGCCTCCGCTAATTTATACTGCTCATTTAAATAGCAAAGAGCCATTAATCCAACAAAGGAAATAGCTAGAAGCTTCCTCAAACAAAGGAAGGAGGGGCTGGTGCCAGACTAATCCTTTCTCTGAGCTGGGGGGGTGGAGTCACACTAATTGTATTCCCCTGAGGAAGGTCAGCCACAGCCATTTGAGCCTGGGTGTGATCCCAAGCAGACCTGCTGCTGAGAGAGCCAAACAAACAGAAAGAAGTGAGCACTGGTAAGTTTCTGAGCAGTAGCAGTTCATCTAGGGCTGCTTTACCTGCCCTTACACTGAGTTTTCATTTAAACAACAGAAGAAGAAAATAGTACTAGATTATTACTAGATTACTAGCTAGTAAAAGAGCAAGCGAGCAACTGAGCAAGAGCATGGGGGCCATGGGGAGCCCAGATTGGGCCCCACCACTGGCGCTGCTCACCAACCTCTACCAGTTCACCATGGCCTACAGCTACTGGTGGAGCAGGCGGTGCCGTGAGCCGGCCACCTTCAAGCTCTTCTTCCACTGCTGCCTATTCTAGGGTGGCTTCATGCTCAGCGCTGGCCTGGGTGACTTTTCCTCCTCCTCCTCCTCCTCCTCCTCCTCCTCTTCCTCCTCCTCCTACCCCAAAGCCCCAGTCCATACTTGAGGTTGTCAAAGAAGGGCAAGAGAGGCACTGCCCTCCTTCCCCACTGATGTGATCCCCAGCCAGCCACCCCACCAACCTACAGGCTCCACCTGCCCCCTTGCTGTGTGGGTTAGACATGGTTGGGGGGAGGAGAGGGCACAAAAACTGACATTGTTCCCAGGCGTTCCAAACTTTAGCTATGCCTCTGCAGAAGAGAGGATTTGTAAACCCCACCTCCTGGGGCAGAGATAAGGCCTGAGTGGGCCATCAGGTCACCAGCTGCCTCTGCCGTTATCTCTAATCAGTGGTGGAGTTAAAAGATAAAAGACTAGTTAAACCTAAAAAAGTATGGGGCAGAGCTATTGCTGGCAGTCTCAGGTGTCTTTGCATGAAAGTCACCTTTGGTTTTCAGCCTTGAAAGTTTTGCATGAAACTGCCTATGTCTTGTAGCCAAGTATGCTGTGGCTATGGAGCTTACTACTCAGTATACATCTGACGTTCTGGGTAGTACTTTTCAGGGTTGATGAGGAAGTGGCCACAATGGTGTGGTATGTGTTTCTGACCTCTTTGCTTTGGCTACATTCTATGCCTTTACCCCCATATTTAGTTGAATTTTAGGACCTGAGACCTTCTCAAGGATTTTGTCCATCAAGGGCGAAGAACTTCCCACACCATTGATATACAGAGTAGTATCTATTCTATTCTGTTCTGGTTTGTACTACAGCACTTCAAGTGCCTTTCTAGAATTACTCAAGTTTGTCTTCCATAGTAGCTTTCTTTAGCCAAAAAATGCCCATGTGTGCAGTTCAAAAAGCCTTGGAGCATGGAGCTCACAAGGATTCAAGCAATGTATCTGGGAATAACAAGGATACATTGTATACAAACATTCCTACTTGTTCTGACATCTATTACCGAAATGTCTGGAGGAAATACTCCTGCATATCTTGGCTATCTTCCAGTCTATGATCTTGACAACATGCAGTAAACAGCAATGCCCTGTCAGACTCATCACACTGATGAGCAGGAGAAAAATATCATGGAATTAATCCTCACTCCATCTTGTCATAGAGCTGTTGCTGTTGTAGTTGACAACTGTCTTTGGGGATCTGTCTTTCAATTAAGCAAATGCCACCTAAATGTCTCCAGGAGACTGTGAGGCAATTTATGAAACTGATAGTCAGCTGAATATTACAGGCTGACATTCATAATATAGCACCTCTGCGACCTATGAGACTCCTCCCAGCTGTTGCCATGGCCTAAGCAAGTTTGCAAGCTCTCCTTGAAAAATCAGCTACCTTTAGAATGCAGGAATGTGTTATTTTCCTGAGAATCAACATATGTTGAGAAGGTCTCAACATATGTGCATGACTGAAATGCTGTATCTGTATTAACTGTCAACTTACTCCATCAAAATAGCCTTGTGTTGGAAGTGAAATGGAAAATTGGTCTATGGTGTTTCTATCTTTCTGGGCACAATCACAAACACACGTGGGCATCACTGCATGAGATCCTGATCACAGGGTGATGAACATCCATGAGTAGCTTTGTGATGCCAGCAATAAGATTAAAGCTGCTTGTGCTTCCAAAGCAATGCCCACAGGAGTCATGTGAAGGAGATTTAAAGGCTTGAAGTGGGTGTTCAGAATGAATAGCTCACCCACCTAGCCACATTCAAAATAATCCTCTTACTTAAACTATAAGATTTAAGTCTGCCTTGTGCAGCAGGGGATACTTATGCCCCCTGCTATGTAACAGCCCTTCAGATATTTGAAGGGTGCTATTACTTTCTACTTCTCCTCAATTTTCAAAAAGAAAATTGGCAAACTGAGGGACTTTTCTCTTCCTTCTTTCAAAGATAGGATGGGTTCAACAGCTTATTGGGAAGGTGCTAAGGATGTAATAAGTTTTCATAAAGGTTCTTGTCCTCAGAGAAAGTGGCATCTGGACATATCAAAGAGAGATTGGCATGAAATTGTGTGTGTGTGTGTGTGTGTGTGTGTGTGTGTGTGTGTGTGTGTGTGTGTGTGTGTAGTGTTGTGTCATGACTGACTCTCTGTGACTCCATATCCATGGAGTTTTCTTGGCAGGAATACTGGAGTGGCTTGCCAGTTCCTCCTCCAGGTGCCTACAGCACCTGGTATTCCTTGGTGGTCTCCCATCCAAGTACTAACCAGGGCCAACTCTGCTTAGCTTCTGAAATCAGGTGAGATCAGATGTGCTTAGGGCATCTAGACAGGTTGGCATGAACTAGAAAAATCATCAAAAAGCACCAGTTTGTTGATTTGGGTCAAACTGAGTACATGTAAACCAGAGAACCTGAACTTGCCTGAACCAACAAACTTTTCTGTCATGCAACAAGCTTGCTGGTTCATTGCCCCCTACCAGCAGAGCCAGTACAAAAAGGGGGAACATTTGGAAATAACCTTTGCAAAATGGTGTTCTCTTTCAGGGTTGGTGAGAAAAAGAGCAATGTCTTCCAAGAATCTTCAGCTCAGCTCTACTCATTTTTTAATTTTCCACAAGAAACACTTTCTTCAAACTTTTATGGTAGAAATGGACACAATGTTCCAGGTGAGGTCTACGGCATGTTGACCACAATAATGGATGTTTAAAATGAATGATAAAAGTGGACAAAAATTTAGATGGAAGGGGGAAAGTAGAGGGTGGGAAACACTTCAGGATTTCCCCCCGTTGCAGCTCTAGGAAATCTTTCAGCCTCTGCAGGCTCCTAGAGGGATTTCCAAATAATAAAAATATCAACAATGCCTGGGGATTGGAAAAATTGCAGAATATTTGTTGTTACATCCCTGGTTTTTCAAGTGCCTGGCTCTGAAGGTCCTCACTAGAGCTAGGTCTTTTGCGAAAGATATCTAGAAAAATGGCCTGCGCACATTAATTCGCCTCGTTATTCTTCTCTTACAACCTGCTTTGAGCCTCTTTAGAGTCATTCACTAAAGCAGTAGTGACTTGGAAGAGCTGTGGCTAGCAGGAGCAGTGTGGGGGAAGAAGGGAGGCTAATGGTAGGGTGAGCTCTGATGTAGAACACTTATGAGGACTATGATGAAGATTTAGAGGTAGTTGAAGATTCCATAAATACCTTAGGTTGTGGGGAAGTTGCATATAGAGCTTTGGGCTTGTGTTCCATATAGGCACCAGGAGGATAGTTGTGCCCTGTTCATTTGAATGTCTGCATTATCTATGCTTCCAAAAAAGGTCATTGAAAAGTCTGCTTATTTTAATAGCACAAAGGCATTTCCTTCTGATATAACGAGCTATTATAATCAGATATTATTTCCTGATAACACCGATTTGTGAGGTTGAACATTTTTGTTTTATATTACTAAAGTCAGCTGAGAACACAGCAAAGACATATTGAGGGTTTTGCATTGTAAAAAAGTTGCCTGGGGGAGGATAGGTGTATGAGAAATGAGATATATGACATTCAACGGTGTTGCCGATGTTATTAGAAATCTTGGTAATTCATCTTTGTCAATAATTAGTCAACTCAAGTGTGGCAGGCAAAATTGGCTTAAATGATGGATTGACTCAAGAGGAGATATGACTGCTTATAAACCCTATGTTAGAAAGTCACTCTGAGAATAACAATATAAACGAATGCCGTAACTATAAAGGTTCATTGTAACAGCTTTACCAATTGTTTTTAATGAGCAGGATGATGGTTAAAGAACTGAGTACAGGAAGAAATGACTGATCAGGAGTTGAGATGGGCATGAACTGTGGTTCTGCAGTTAGCCCTGGTTTGGCGCAGCGCGCACACAGGTGTTGCACAGGCATCACACTCTTCCCTTCCCTCCTCCTCCATATGATTGTCCACTCACTAGCAGCAGCACGCTTCCCTCTCCTGCTTCCTCCAAAATCATCCACTCACCAGCAGCACGGCAGGCTTCCTTGCCCTTCCTCCTCATCTGAGTAGGTTGCCACTGGAAATGAGGGAGGAAGGGGGCATGCGCTGCAGGTGGCGACTGAACAATCACATGGAAGAGGCACGGGAGGGAAGCATACAGTGCCCACAAAACACCTGTGAGTCACCTTGCCAAAGTGGGCTGAACTGTTGAGCCATGGTTCATGCCCATCTCTAATCAGGAGCTTCATTCTTCATTTGAAGAATGAAGGTGAACAGCTGAGCCTTAGTAAACTAAATAGAAAAAGAAATTCTTCCAAGGGGGAAGCCAAAGAAAAGGTTCTATAGGAACACTAGGAAATATTTGGCTGCCACTCATTGTATCAGATCCGTACGTTCTCTGTTTCTGATCATGCTTGAGTGGGATCAGTGGATGACAATCTATTCTAACCTTCTATTCATTGGAGGTAGTGGAAAACTCTTCCTTTCTCCTCCCCTACCATGACAGAACACCTGTACTTTTTAATTTAAAAAATATATATATATATAAAGTGTCATGAACAGAACATAGGGGAAGAACCCTTCTGGCTTAGAACTTGAATATTCCCTTCCCATCTTGAAGATCCTAAGTATATCCTTTATTTATTTATTTATTTATTGAGCTTATATACCGCCCGTCTTCCCGAAGGTACTCCAGGCGGTTTACAACAAACAATGTAACAAAATAGCAGGTAAAATAACACGGAGTTAGCCAAATAACAAAACAATAAAAACCAAAGTTGCAGATGGCGGGGCAGGGAAGAAAAGAAAAAAAACTTTAATTAAATCAACCAAATGCCTCCAGGTAGAGGAGAGTTTTCAGAGCCTTCCGGAAGACTGGCAAGGACTCTGCTAGCCGCACTTCTGCTGGGAGATGATTCCACATGGTGGGGCCAGCCACAGAGAAGGCTCGGGTATGGGTGGATGTTCTCCGAGCCTCCCTGGGCATGGCCACACGCAGCATGTGTGCCCGCGATAACCTAGTCAGACGGGCCGATGTTGACCGCTGGTCGATCCGCTCTGTCAGGTAGTCAGGTCCTAGACCATGGAGGGTTTTGTAGATCAAAACCAGGACCTTGAATCTGTCTCAGGCCGCAACGGCAGCCAATGCAGGCGGGCCAGAACTGGGGTGATGTGGTCGAACCGACGCACACCCGCCACCAGTCTGGCCGCCGCATTTTGAACCCACTGCAATCACCAAAGGAGAGTCAAGGGCAACCCCATGTAGAGCACGTTACAATAGTCCAGTCTCGAGATCACCAGCGCTTGCACCACAGTTCTGAGGGAATCCCCATCTAGGTATGGACGGATCTGGGCAATTCGATGGAGATGAAAAAAGGCAGCCCTGGACACAGTGGCCACCTGGGCTTCCAAGGTGAGCGCCGGGTCCAGGACTACACCCAGATTCTGGACGGTGTCTGAAGGCCGGAGGGAAACGCCCTCCAAGGTGGGGAAAAGGGCCTCCTTAGCCAGATGGGGAAGCCCCAAAGAACATAACCTCGGTCTTCCCTCTCTCTTTCAGCTGACAAGGGAAAGACCTGAATCTTAAAGCATAAGAGGGTTGGCTGGGCACAGAGGAAGTCTCAGAGGTGATTGCCAAAGATGGGGATGAATCAGAAAAATGTTTTGTTTTGATTTGATTCAGGATTCATCAAGGTAAATGATCACAAAAAACAAATTTACAATATTTTTCTGACAATCAACAAATTTTATGGCCCAATGAATCAACAAATCAAAAATCTCTTAAAAATTATTATTTCTTGAGGTATCATATTCATATTTGCATGAATTGACGAGTTAGCTTTTTTTTGAATGAATTTGTAATTCATTTTTAATTTGTTCATATCTCAAATTATTGCAGATAGATAGATAGATAGATAGATAGATAGATAGATAGATATAGATAGATAGATAGATATTGCAGTATATACTGTATATATATTGCAGTATATATACTGTATTAGAGATGGGCACGAAACGAACAATTTTTCATTTCCGTTTTCATTTTTTGTTTCGTTACACAATGAAACGACAAACAAATTTTGTCTCCAAAATGAAACGAAATGAACAGAAACTCCGGAATTTTTGTCATGTGTTTCGTTTCCGTTACTGCCATACAGTGAACTGCTTTAAATGCTAAAAAAATAACAAAAATTGAAATAAATGGTAATGAAACAGTACTGAAACGAATGAAAACAAAAATGATTTTTTTTTCAGAAATTCACGAAAAACGGAAACAAACCGAAACGGACCCTCCAAATGACAAACGACAAACGGAACATCATTTTTTTGATTCATGCCCATCTCTATACTGTATATATATAAACTTGGACTTGGCTTTTACCCTGGAAGTACAGGTGGCAGCTTTTTCCAAGTCGGCCTTTTTCCATCTTTGCTAATCACCCAGATATGCCCATACCTGGATGAGGCTTCCCTGAGAACAGTCGTACAGGCACTTGTGATCTTGAGGACAGATTATTGCAACACTCTGTACTTGGGGCTTCCTTTGACCCTTATTCAGAGACTGCAGCAGGTACAGAATGTGGTAGCCAGACTGGTAGTGGGTACCGGAAGTTATGACCGCATCACCCCAGTGTTGGCTCACCTGCACTGGCTGCCCATTGCTTTCTGAGTAAGGTTCAAGGTGTTGGTTTTGACTTTAAAAACCCTCCATGGCTTTGGGACCTGAATGCCTGGCAGAACGAATCTCCCTAATATCAGCTGTGGCTTGACCCACCAGAGCTTCACAGGTGTTCTCACTCTGGGTGGCCACATTTAATCACCCCTTCATTCTGGAATAAACTTCTGAGTGAGATTTGCCCTGCAGAGTCCCTGCCTACCTTTAAGGGAACTGTTAAAACCCTGCTCTTTAAAAAAGCATTTGGTGACCACTAATTTAACTTAATTTAATTTAATTTAATTTTTAATTTAATATTTATTTTATTTTAGCTCTCTCGTAGCAGTAAAATAAGACTGCCTTGCCAGCACATGCTGTTTTTATGTTGTTTTTATTTTAACTGTGTTATTTAATGATATTCGCTACATATTGTGGCATTACTGAGTCTATTATTGCACTGTTGTTAACCACCTGGAGTTCCTTTTGGAACAAGGGTGGTATATAAATGTATAAATGTATAAATGTATAAATAAATAAATAAATAAATAAATAAATAAATAAATAAATAAATAAATAAAAAATTTGGGTAGGGCCCACCTAACCGCCTTTACATGTGTCTGTGTGTCTGTGTAACATACCCACACTATGATTCCATTCCATTCGATTATACTATTGCCCACGTATCCAACCCTTCTACTTTTGACACAGCATGGGGATAGCCCATCACTATTTAAAGGTCTGTAGTCGCCTTGTTCATGGGGACTGTGTGGTCTTTTTTCAGTAGCTCTGCATTTTGTTAGACGTGCCTTCATTGGGGAACATGAACATAAAATTCAGTATGGGTTGAGATATTTTAAAAATGGAAAAAACCAAGCTTCACACACACTCATCTCTTTCCTCAAATGTCTCTCCAGATGTTGACCCCCTTGAAATACTCCCCCTAATGCTGTCTCTTCCATTTTGCAGATAGTGTATTCTAAATTCGGTCTTGATGGATACTTGTTTTTGCCCCATCTGGGGATCCCAGTTACCCAGCTGGGAGAAAATAGAAAGAGGCAGAGAACTGTTAGAAATCCTCAGAGTAGGTGTGTGAGAGAGGATACACATACAAATGATGATTCTTGGTCACTCACCACAGTGCAAATAACATAGGCAAGATAGACTATTGAGGCTGTGTTCTGTGAGTCAGAAGACAGTTGAATGCCAATCACCATGTCTTACGCCAAATACATAGTTTACTCTCTAATGTCATTCTTCAACCATCGAGCTGCTCCAATAATTTATTATTAACATTCTTTTTGTGTTGAAAATGTTGGAGAATGGCTGTCTTTTCCGCAGTGTAAGCCCAGTAAACAAAATCTGCTTTCAAATAACCTTTCAAAGAGGAACTAAGAATAAACATTGAACCCTGGTCTGTAGCCTATTAAATGAAAGACCCCCCCCCCAAGCAGACACAGCACCAAATGTTCTGCCTAGCAAAACTCTTGTGTTGTTTTTTTTTGGGGGGGGGGTGAGCATCTCCCTTAAAACACACAGACAATTCTTCAAGGGTCAGTACTCCCTCCCCCCAAGCATGAAGTAACTACTAAGCCAGTCAAAACTATGTCAATCTGAGGACATGCCTCAATGAAAATCATAGTTGTCAGCCCTGAATGTAAAGATTTCTTCTATTTATTTATTTTTAGTGCTGTCAGAATAGCAGCTGTTGCATTTTGAGGTAAATGTGAAAGGTGCGTACTCTATATGGGAAGGGAATTTTGAAAGGAGAAAAGGGAAAGACCTAGGAAACACAATGATAAATATGTAGAACTGCATAATGGTGTGATGTTGTACTGTATGTAAATAATGGTGTGTAAAGCTGCATACTGTAATGACATACTTGAAAATATGATGCAAATATATCAGTGGAGTGAACACAATTTACCCTTTTGAGCCATTAACCTGCAGTGATTGGGTGGGGGTGGAGGGGAACAAGCCAACCTGCAGTTATTCTTAAAAATTGATTTTTCCATTTAAAAAAGTAGATTAAGGGTTTTTTTTCTAATTGAGTTAGTACTGGATTTGGCCTAAAGCTATGTTTAGATTGACATATCTAATTTAGACAAATTTAGATGGTCTTTAGACAAAGGAGCTGTACAAATTTTGAAGGAATTTAGTATAATTTCAATGAGATTAGAACATTTATCACTGAGGCATGGTTTGGCAAAGATTTAGGTCCTTTATAGTGGAACCTGAGAAAGATAACATTCTGTACAGGAATTATAACAATCGTGTACACTGACATTTTCAGGCAAGTCCTTTGAAGGATAGATGCCATTCTCTGCTGAAATTGGGATAATCCAATGCAATTTGGCATTTGTTAGAGAGAGAAAGTGGCCACAAAACTCCTGGAAAATCCTTGAAAGAATTTTGAGAAGGAAATCCCTCACAGAGAAAAGTTGTTGTGGGGAAGTTTTTATCTGCCATCACTCTGGGAGGGAGATCCTGCAAGGTGGATTTCCAGAGTGTGTTTGCTAGCAAATCCTGGCTACTGTAAGGTTAGAGGTGAATTGGAAGGATTCTGACCCTATTAGTAAATCTCTAAGTTATTTTTAAAATAAAATAAAATAAAAGGTCCACAACAATGCTTAAAGGAATTGCATGCACCTCAACTTAAAAACAAACAAACAAACAATGCAATTTTTAATTATTAGATGAATATGCTATTATTTTGAAGATCAGAATGTAATTTTAATAATAATAGCAATAGTTATCATCTGTAGGGCCCAATCAAGCACTCAAAACACTTCACATTCTTGCCATAATGATATTATTTAGGGATGTGCTGCACGCCAGGTGCATCATGCTCCCTTCTGATAAATTAAGCTGATTTGAGAGTTCCCATCAAACCCTGGAAAAACTCCTCCAGGTTTTTCAAGTGTTCAGTTGGAACACTCGAATCACCCTAAAGAGAGCTGTCATCATTTGAATCTCTGTTCAGCAGAGGAAGTTCCAAATGGCCTTGGCAGCAGAGATGGGCACGGAATGAACATTTTTTCGTTTCCATTACCGTTTGTCGTTTCTGTTATGCAACGAAACGACAAACGAAAATTGTGATGAAAATGCAACAAAACGAACAGAACCACGAAAATTGAGGTCGTTACATTTCGTTTCCGTTAATGGCGACACGCAATGAAATGAACTGTTTTAAATGTTAAAAACCGCCCTGGACATCCATAAAAACACAGCGATAATTATTTATATTGTCTAATAATACCTACCAGGGGGTTGGGGTACTTAAAATGTTTGTTTTTGTCTTCTCCCATCGCAATGTATTTTTCTTTTCCCTTTAAAATGGATGTTGCCACCAGCCACAAAATGGAGGCAAGCCATGTGATGGGATCATGTTCAACCAATAGCATGCCCAGGTTGCAGACTGGGCAGGCAGGACTGGCAGCCACAGAGGGCATAAAAAGGTCTGGCAGCCTCCATCCTCCTTGCAGTCTCTGGTGGGAGTTAGGGTGGGATTGCTGTCTCTACGACTCTAGCTTCAGTCCTGCAGCCTCCCTGTGTGTGTGCGTGCTGCATACCTCTCGGTGAGTACCCTCCCTTGCCCCACAGTGCAGTCAATCTGCGGCTGCCTTACACCCTGGGTAACGCCCACCGCTGCCTTTGCAGCCTCCCAGCATACCTAGTCTATACTGTGTCTCTGCCAGCATCCATTTTTTTAGTGTTTTCCCTCTGGTCTGGGGTGTTGGGGGATGCCTGCACACGGAAATGCTTTAAAAATCGTGCAAAAGTGGGTAGAAACGACAAACAAAAAAATGAAAAATGGTAACAAAATTTTTCAAAAATTTCATGACAAACGGAAATGAACCGAAACAGACCTCTCAACGACAAACAAAAAACCAAAACACCATTTTTCTGTTTCGTGCCCATCTCTACTTGGCAGCATAGGATAGATAGAGATCACAGAGCTTACAAACAGATGCCAGGTAAGGCCCGGCACATCCCCAGCTGTTGTTGGAGATGATGAGCTTTACAATGGGTCCTCCAAGGAGCTTTCACCCATTTACAGCTAAAGACTTGGGGATTTTGCAATCCACTTAACCTGACCTGGTAAAGGAAAGCTCTGGGTCATTCCCCCCAAGGGGTTAAGAATTGTAATTTGAAGGTGAGGATTTTGTGGCTTGAAGTTAAGTTCAAGCCATCAGATATTTGTATCCAATTGACTCAAGTGGATGCCAGCTCCAAGTTTGCTTATCTGTATGCTTGTGTTTGCATAGTCATCTAATTCAAGAGGAGGGGTTAAGCTCTCCTGGTGGCCAACTCTCAAATGTCATTATCCTCACACACACACCCCAATATTGAAAATGCTGTACAGGCATGAGGTTGAGTGGGACTAGCTTGATAACATCTCCGAGTAAGCTCATAACAGAACTGAAAATCAGTCTGGGAATTTCTTAGGATATCCACACCATTCATACTCAGTTTTACCAATCCCCATTTTTGGGGGTGGTGGTGGTGGTGGAGCATTTGCAGTTTGGCTCCTATTATTTGACTTGCATTTTACCCTGTCTGGGAGTTCTTACTTCACAATGATCAATAATGGAAATGACTTAATAATGTTCTCCCTCCCCCCCCCAAAAAAAATAGATTCTCAGAAGTACTCTAAACTGGCACAGTGCCTCCTTAAACTTAAATGTAAACAATAAACATGGTATAAGAGAGAGAGAGTAGTAGCAGGAAATCAATTATGCTGATACTTGCTCATTAAGAGGTGGTGATCTAACATAAGCCTAAGAAGGGAAGGTTTACTATCAGACAGATCAATTTCTCCACTAGTTCAGCACTAAAAATGCTGTGGTGGGGTGTCAGAATGGCACTCACCACTGAAAGCATCCCTATTACTTGGAGCACTGTTTGGTGGGCAAGAGAGGAACTGTTAGTCAAGTGTGGCCTGGTCCTGTCAAATCTGGTTTGGCCCAGTACTCCAGAGGGATGCACCACCTACCCTCCATTGACTCCATGAAGTAACCTCTTCTTGGTGGGTGAGTGGGTATTTTGATACAGGCCCACTGGGGTCTGTGAATAAAAGCAGTCTTGGGGTCCCCTGATTACCAACACACCCAGAGCATTATTATTTACAATGAGATTGTGTTCTTGGACAATGTAGCTGAAGTTCACTACCTCTACCTATATCTATGACCAGATATTCACAGGGAAGCTGCTTCCCCTTCAACCATTTGTTTCCATCTAGTACATGGGTCCTCAACCTAAGGCCCCGGGGCAGGATGCGGCCCCTCAAGGTCCTGAATCCGGCCCCCAGGACCAACTGCAACCCCCACACACACCTACCCCCTGCTTTGCGAGCAAGCCAGCCTCCACAGCTGCTTCTATTGCCGAGGCAGTTCAAAGCGGTGGGCTATGTCGCTTCTCCCACTCCCCCCAACTATCACCCAGATGATCAGCATGCTGGCTAGTGGGGCATTCAGAGTGGGAGGGCTACGGCAAGGTCCCCGCCCCCAATGCTCCCCCCCACTGCCCAGATGGTCGGGGCAGCAGGTGCAGCCGAGTGGGGAAATTTAAAACAGGAAGGCTGCGGCAAGGTCTTCTACTCCTTCCATGGCCCTGAGGTCCCACCACTGCTCCTCCTCTACCCTGCCCACCTGCTTGTGGTCCGGCCCCCAGTGGTGTCTGGGGCATGGTGGACTGGCCCGCTGTTCAAAAACTTTGAGGACCCCTGATCTAGTATATAGTGAACAATTGGCCTAACTGATGAATCATTCTTCAGCATCTGGAGTTGGTCTAACATCCTCCTAATTACCAGAAAGGAGGGGGTGGCTTAAGTCATGCATGTCCTCTTCTGTATAACTTTGTTACTCTTGTTTAGCTTCTGCTTCTTGAAGTGAGTAATGGGATGGCCACCTAGATTAATTTTTCTTCTTTTCACATTCAATACATTGGTGACTATATGTTCAGACTTTTCAATAGTAGCTGCTTGGGATGAAGCTAAGTACCAATAGATAAGGAACATCCTGGCTGGTGCCAAAAAGATTCTGCTCATTAATAAGTTGTTTCCATCTTCTTTCTAGCTATATTTCATTTATGTTGGGGATTTAGGGAGTGTCCTGCCCATATGATAAATGTAGAGTTGATCTTTGTCATTCACCCATTTTAGTATTATTTCAATCATGATTACAAACCCTAAAGAAAACATTATCAACTTCTCTAATTACATAACTACATATTATTATAAATATCTAAAAAGCTAAAGGTTAAGTGTCCCCCCTCCCCCCGCACATCATGGATGCTAGTCATGTCCGACTCCAGGGGCGGTGCTCAACTCCGTTTCTAAATCTCTACTAAACACTAAAATATCTCTATGACAGAGATCACTAATTAGTTGGAGCACTTCAGAGAGTGACAGAGAGAAGTTACCAGCAGGTTCCTATATGTGGTCTGTGATTGACGGTGGAGTCAAGAATAATTAGAGGGACAGCTCACTCTCATGGCTATTAGTGTTATTTTAAAACCTGCTAGATATTGAAGTGCAAATACCTCTGAGAATGTGTTTGCACATGCCTCAGCCAGACATACACCTTTACATTTTCAGTCAGACTATTTTAATGTTTTCTCAACCGAATATAGCATCCATGGAAGCATTCAAACTGTGATAAGATGGAATTCTGGGGAAATGGAAATATAGGTCTGTACACCACTCCTGCTGTCCCCTCCATCCTGATGCCTTGATTGACCCAAAAGGAGCTGAGTTCTCCATCTCTCTCTCTCTCTCTCTCTCTCTCTCTCTCCTGTGTGTGTGTGTGTGTGTGTGTGTGTGTGTGTGTGTGTGTGTGTGTAGTTTTTATTTTTATTTTTTGTTCTTCGTCTTGTTCTACTTAGGACTGGATGCATTAGATATCTGGTTTCCTGTAATATAACATGTTTTTCACATCACAGGAGCAGAAGGTTGTTATGAACTGGCATAGATATTTGACCATTTGAAATCCTGTTATGCAACTTATGCCACACAATTAGGATGATGTAATCAGCCAAAGTAATTTCAGGGAAATTTAAAAATGCCTGATCCCTACAATGAGGTTGAACTGCCATACTGAAGCTGTAATTGTGCTCACAGCCTGGAGTTCAATTCCAGGTAGCAAACTCAAGGTTCGCTCATCCTTCCATCCTTCCAATGTTGGTGAAATGAATACCCAGCTTGCTGGGAGGGGGAGAATCTGTACCCTGCATAAATAAATTTTAAACCACTAAAGATGGGCATGAAACAAAAATATAGTATTTTGTTTTGTTTCCTTTCTCCTTTTGTTTCATTTTGTTACTAATGAATTTTTAAAAGAATTTTCGGAATGAAATGAAACCATTCATTATGTTATATGATGGCTCCCCTGGGTCCTAGAGGTACCAAATTTGGTGGGTAGCTTCTTTGGGCTCTTTCTTTTATGCCCCCCCCCCAATTTGGAGAGGTTTGTGGTTCAGGGGGTTGAGCTATTAAATTCCAAATGAGGTCCCCAAGGAAATAATCATCTATAACTGACTTGGGAAATACTTAATCAACTTAGGAGAAAGATATTCAGCTTATTTTCAAAATCTCAATTTCTCCAGTGATCAATGAATGAGGCTAAAATGTTCTTTACAAATGGAATGTAGCCTGCAATATACTGTGGTAGCAATAATGTAGATAGCGGGTGAGATCTTCCAATATGGCTGCTTCACATATACAAAGTCTCTCTGATGCCCAGAAATCATCACATCCATTTACACAAAGCAAAGATGTGCATAAATCCCACCACCACCCCTTTAAATGAAATACAGGTATTTTTCTTCCTGCCAACTAATTCAGATCTTGCTGTCAAAGATGGGTGAGCAAGTGCAACTGTGCTCTGCTGTCTTGTTCTCCTTATTGTAAAACATTTCTCATGTTGAATCCAAACATTCTTACAGCCTCTTTGCCATGAATGCTATGGGGTGCAATGAAGGTAGCACATTTGGTTTAAAACCATAATTTGAAAGCAGTTCTGAGAAATTAGACAAGCTAGATGTGTCTGACATTTTGACTATCTGTTTGTTTAAACATACCTTGGGACACCTGATGTCAATTGTCACCATCCTAGAACTGCAGATTCTGAAGGGATTCCATAGATCATCAAATCCAGCTTCTGTTGAGGATGCACTGTAGGGAATCAAACTCCCAGCATCTGGCTCCAGCAAATATCTAAACCACTGAGCTACCCAGCAGTTTGCTAGCTTATCCCAATAGTTAAATACCCCATAATGGCAAATATCTGAAAAAGATGTCATTCCAAATTCAGCTCGAATTACCTAGACTCAGAACAATCTTGCTGCCCCCAAGATGAAATGTAAAAATCAGTTCAGTTTCCTTATTGTTTGCAAGATCCCAGATTTCTGCATTAAAAATAACATAGGTAACACTCTTGCCTTAAATATCTTTGTAAGTAGTGGAAGTGAGCTTGGATGCTTATAGCTAGCAGCTTATTCAAGGTCTGAACATAGGCAGATGCTGTTATTGCGTTCTTCTTAATTCGTGCAGACCATGATCTGTTAGACGAGCAATCTATGCCCAAATAATTAGAAGATGTTCCCTTTCTTTGGAAACTAAAAACCACTTTTACCAGCTTGTTTTTGTTTATTTGGTGTTATTCTTGGGTGTCAAGGAATAACAATTTTGATTTTCTACTGTTCTTTACAAGTCATTCTACTGATAATAGATACTAAACTTTTTCAGCCATCTTTCTAACCTATGTGTGCAATAGACAGTGCAATCATGTTGTTTCTATATAAAAGAATGTTACCAACTTGTCTAAGACCTTTGTCTTTTGAGAACTGAGGTTAAAGACAGCTCAAACTACACCATTACTATGAAAATCAAAGAGAAATGGTGCCAGTCTGCAGCCCTGTCAGACTCCTTTAGCTGTGGGAATGTTATTTGTTAAAGCTTGGTTTACACCCTTTCTAACTAAAACTTGCATTCATATCAAGAGCATTTACAAGGAAGAGGAATCTCCAATTAACATTTATTTTCGGGAGCTTCTTCTGTACAAGATTACCGTTTCTTGAATTAAAAGCTGCACTTGCCAGTAAACACAGCATAAAACTGTCCACTCATGGAGTGTATTCTGCTATCAAGTGCAACAGAGTGAAACAACTGCCATTTACGCAACTTCCTTGCCTAAAGTCTATCTATACTTATGTGATAATGGGCTCTCCACGAGGCTTGTCCTAGGTAGGGATGCTTTGCAGCTCTGATTCGTAGGAATGGTGCAAAAATAGTACTCATGTGATCCCTGGAAGACCAGGCCTTTAAAAGGGATAATTGTAGAGTCTCCATTTTCTTTGCTGTTTGCAAGAGCACAAGGGAGCTGTCCTGCTGCGCTGCTGCTTGGTTTCCTTTCCTAAGCTCTGCTTCTATAGATCGGATGGGTGATAACTCTGCCTGGCAACTGTTTTATTCTTTGTTTACAGGATTCATATCTTGATTTCTCTTTTACTTTGTTTGAATAGAGTATTATAGCAGCAGGAAGTGGTTTTGTCTGCTTCCCAGGGAGAGGAATATAATGTATTTGAATTGATTTAGTGCAATTATTGACTTGTTTATTTGCAACAACTGAAGTAGTGGGACCTAATACGGCAGATTCTGTGCAGTTTAACCCCTTATTCATTGCTTGTATTGATTTTCTTCGTGGTGATAGTATTTTATTGCTTTATCTTTATATATATATACATTAATTGTATTTCTAATAATTAATAATTAATATTCTTTGCTTCATGCTTTGAGGTGCCAATCCATTTGTTCACAGATAAAATTAGTACTTAATCCAGATACAAAATTTATATTAATGATAACTGTGATTCGGGTTTAATAAATTTTATTTGCATAGCAAGTTGTTGCAGAGTTGTTAGGCTCACTTAAGAAGCATATTAATTCATCCTTATTGACTCATACATTTCATAGGTATAATATTAATTATACTTGGATATAATTAAAGGCATAAATATTTACAACAGGAATTACAATATCACTTATCAAATTATATATAGCTAGCTATAGAGGTTGTGGAACTTATAAGTTATGAAGAGGTATATAATAATAAATATTAGAGCAAGACTCACAATTAGAGATGGGCATGAAACGAGCAATTTTTCATTTTCATTTTTGTTTTTTCATTTTGTTACGCAACGAAAATGAAACAAATTTTTTTAAAAAAAACAAAACAAAAACAAAAACGAAACGACCAAATTTGCAGATGCAGATGCATTGAACTAAAAAGAATGCTAACGAAACAGCAATTTTTCATTTTTGTTTTCATTTTTTCATTTCATTACCTAACAAAACGAAAACGAAATTTTTTGCAAAAAGTCACAAAAATGAAAACGAACCGAAACGGACCCCTAAACGACCAAACGACAAACGAAACACCATTTTTTGAGTCGTGCCCATCTCTACTCACAATATTACAAATATCTCTCTCTCTCTCTCTCTCTCTCTCTCTCACACACACACACACACACACACACACACACACACACACACACACACACACACACACACACACAAGTGGTACCTCTATTTACAAATTTAATCCATTTTGAATGCATGCTCTTAATTTAATCCATTTTGAATGCATGCTCTTAAAAGCCACACCACAAATGACACATAGGCCGTTACTTCACGAACCTCTCGCTGCGCGGCGAGCCGTAATTTCCGTGCGAATTGATCGCTTCAGTCCGCACGCTCCTCCTCTTTGGATTCGGCGCCACCCCGACCACGTCCCTAAACCGTGCTCCAAGCGGGCGAGAGATTCCCCTGCCGGAGGCCGAATCTTCTTCGCTTCGCATCCCGCTCGCATCCAAAGTCACGTGTGGCCAGTTAATATATATATTTATTTTTTTAACTTACTTTTTCTCCGAATGCCGATGCATAGATATTTCGGTTAACCCATTCTTTTGATCTTGCCTTCTGTACACGGGGCAGGGGGCAACAGGGGGACAAGCGTCCCGGGTGACGTGAGCAGAGCCCCTCCGCTGGCACGGGATGGCACTACAGAGGGAGGGGAGGGGGTGTCGGTGCCGCCGCTGCAAGACACCCCGCGTGCGCCCACCCAGAGAGCGGCGGCACACACACAGGGCATGAAGCTGAGAGAAGCCTCTCCCGCCCCACCCCCCAAAAAAACCAACCCAGCTGCTCTGCTTCAGGGAAACACACAAGTCCTCGGGACAACCGCAGGGGCCTTTGAGCGCCGGGCTTGACACCGCAAATGACAGCCGGGTATTGATGCATCGATACGCCGTGGTAATTTTTAAAAAATAAAAGAAAGCAGAAACCGGACGTTGCAAGTAAGCTTCCGAATGCGAAGGGAGCACGTGAGGTTAATGGATTTTGGTGAGGACAGAGAAAGAGGGGTGGGGGCGTCGTGACCGGCTTCGCATTCAAAGCGAAGGCAATCCCGCTGAGAAGCGAAATGAAGTAACGGCCATAATGAGACAATCTTACATCAGTCAACATTGTTAATTCATGAATGTTTTAGTCAGCATTGTTAATTCATGAATATTGAAATCAGTTAGAGTCATGAATCTTATCTGAGAATTTATGCTATGCTGTTTAAGATTCAACAATTTTTTTCATGCTAAACATATACAAGGGTTCAAAATGAGATAGCATATGCACTATCCTGTCAAAAGTTGGCTCGTTTCAGGGTGTTGGCACCTTGGACTAAGTTAGAGCAGAAAGTTCTGCCTGCCAAAGTTTTGAACCTTAGAAGATTTAAGTAAGTGGAGCTATGAGCTTGGTATTGGCTCCAGGTACCAGGCATGCTGATGCAGCAGCCTGCACACAGAGTATCATGATGGTACTTGTGATGACGCTGAACCGTGACCAGTTTTGGTAGATCATCTAATCCAATATATGGCTCTTTGCATCACAAAGTATTGGCTACCCGGTCAATCCAAGGTGAATTATCAAGGTTAGCTTTCTATGTAAAGGCTTGGGGATTTTCCTCACCCCTCCAATGAACCTAGAATTCAGAAATGTTGGAGGGATGGACTAAAGAGTCAGGGCTATGTAGGGATAACAGAGTGCCCATAAATCCTGACAATTTATTCCACTTCTATATCTCACGGTGCAAGGAGGAATTCAGGGTTTGCTTGTTTCATGCATCAGCCTCAATTGCCTTCTTTGATGCATTCAGAATTAGTGAACTTGTGATGGGCTCAAACAAGATTAACTCAATCAGCTCTGCAGATGGCTGATGTTACTAATTCTTTTGCTCACATCATGCTAATTTTAAGAAGATTAAAGATGTAGCAGAAAGAGAAGGGTGCTATCATTACATTATATACTTGTCATATGTTGAACATATGCCCTGTAAGTTCACTCAAATCATTTATCACCCTAAGAAGCCTTGGAGCAGGGGTTTTAGTCAGACATCTGAATGGCAAACCTCTTACCTGTTTCTAGTTCTGGAAAGTCACATCCACGGCCCTTAACAAAATAGGAGTACTCCAATGGGCACTTCTGTAGCCATTCCTTCCAGATTGGAGTGGCATCCACAGCTATGTGTTATACTGGTTCTGATATCCAGAATAAGGGACCTTGAGCTTCTAACATATGAAGGCTATGTTCAGCCATTGCCTAATAGCTAGAGTGGCCAGCCTTTTATATGCTTTGTCATTTCAGGTCTCCATAACTGGGCACGGACATGGATAGTTTTGTTTGGCCACAGCTGTATCCTCTGGGCTGCCAAGTATGTCAGCCTCTTATGTTTGCGCCGAAAACTTGGCTTAGGCAAGCATGTGATGCTTGATTGGAGAGGCCTGAGATGCATGATATGGGATAGATTTTATAATCTCACTTCCCAGATTGCTCATGAAGCATACACTGAGATATTGCTTATCCATCTGGGTGGCAATGATTTGACACAGGTACCAGGAATGGCCTTTACCCTTAAAAGTCATTGCTGGCTTGAGGAAGTTACAGTCCCAGTTACCAGGTACTTGAGTAATGTGGTTGGTTAACTATTGTGCCTCATCATCTAGTGCGAGGCACAATAACCAACCACAACGGGTTGACCGTAAGTATGCGTTGCTTGATTGGAGAGGCTTGAGAGGCATGACATGGGGTGGATTTATAATCTCTCTTCCCAGAGTGCTTGCAAAGCACACACTGATATCTTGCTTGTCCAGCTGTGCAGCAATGATTTGACATGAGTGTTGGACAAAGCTTTGATCCTTTGAGTCATTGCAGACTTGAAGTGATTTATGCCTCAGTACCCTGACACTTGGGTGGCGTCGTCAGTGATCATACCAAGATTATTGTGGCCATGATGCCAGAGATCCAAGGCACGTAGATCACACACGTGTGTCAGTAGAGAGGTTAATATAGCTACGCCGCAAGGTTTAGGATCTGCTGTGACTCAACCTGGGATAACAGTGCAGTACTTGGAATTGTACAAGGCCAATGTTGTGCATCTCTAGGCTTTAGGTTTGGAGATATTCCTGCATAATTGGAAAGAGGGCACCCAGGCTGAAAGTCTTGGCTTGGTGGGGGGCAAGGAGCATACCTAGTAGCCCCTTTGCCATGGCAGGTAGTGCAAGAATTTTGGTTGTAGGTTATTTCATAATATTGGTCCCATTAAGGAAAATGGGGCAGCCTTTTAATGATAGGGTCAACAGTTCAGATTAGTGTTGGTTGTGTTGTAACAGGATAAGAGGTTGAAATTAAATTCTGTCTGCCCGGAGGGGAGCTAGTCCCTAAGCATGGAAATATGCTGATTAAGTACAACAGCATGTTCCCAGGCAGGAGCTCACTGAAAATTATGCAGAGCCTGAAGATCAAGGGATTCAGGCCATGTCTACTTGCACGACAGCCCCCTTTTTTTTACAGATTTTAAAAACATTTAATAAAGTTGTGGCCCAATTTAAATCCCAATACTTTTGTGTTGTCTCTTTATTTCAGATCTGGGACTGCAATTGAGTTTTCCTCTGCCAAACTTTCCTATTTTTGTAAAACAAATTAGCACATTTTGGGGCTGTAATATTGATTAGATCAATAGTTTCTACGGTCCATTCAAGTCTCCTGTTTCAAACAATGGAAAGACTATACTGAGCACCCTGTATTATTTATGCCAGTAAATAATTCAGGCAGCGCAAGGCTGCCCAGTCCACCCATCTAATGCAAAAGATTCACTGACGTGAGAGACTTGTGCCTGGAAACAGGAGGCCATTTGGGGAGATGATTATTATTCACAAGAATATTTGCCACATATGATATTTTGTCAACTTTTATCTGGTTCCTGAATAAATCCGACTGAAAAATCTTCCTAAGCTAAAGCAAAGTATCTCCAAATTTTGCCCTAGTTTACTTAATTTGTGAGCAACTAACTGGCAAAACCATGTTAAGTTTGGGTTCCTAGCCTTCAGTTCTAAATTCACCCAGTTTTTAGCAATATTGCTGGCTGTAACTATTGTTCTGTATTCCTTTCTAGCAGTAAGCATGGGATAATAAACTGTGCAGTCTGAGGAGTTACAAACTTTTATTTGTTTCCTCAAATGCTTATTTATTCTGCTACATTTTGCATCAAACCAAGGGATTTATTTTTTTGTTCCCTATGCCATTTGATGTAACCTGGGATAATAACAAAGGATGTGCATTGCAACAAATAGCCTGGTATGTTTTGCCACAGGAGAATATATCAGTGTTTTTTTCCAACATCAGAAAATAAATAAATAGAGATTAATCATTCTACTTGCTACCATCTTAATCTCTCTCTTTTTGTACATTGTGTCATCTGCTTATCTATCCAAGTTACTGTTCTTAAACATGATTCAAGAATTAGCTATGTGAATATTGTTTTATGATCAATGTCTTTTCTAATGTTTGAGGAGATACCAGGAAAAAAAGAGATGACTTTTATGTCTTGATACACAAATATAATCAATAGGAATACCTGCCCATGTGGTAACATACATACAAGGACTAGAGATGGGCACGACTTAGCGGTATTCCCATTTCCATTTCCGTTACTCGTATCCGTTACTCTACGGAAACGGTAACGGGAATAACTCCACCAGAATTCGAGCTCGAACTGATGAACGTACAATTTGGTCTGATTTGTCGTGCTCGTTACTTGCATCACGGCAATCGCGCAATGCCAAGCGGCACAGAAAAAAGGTTTTTAAAAGTTAAAAAAAAACCGATTCCCAGCCCTAAAAGTAGGCGAAAACTGTCTGAGGGCACCTACCAGGCCAGAAGGGTGTTTTATTTGGGGGGGGGGTTCCCCGCCCCCCCTCTCCTTGGCTATTGCTACTGCTGCGCTGCTGGTACCAGGCTGGGAGGGCGCATCCATTTGCCATGCAGTGCGGGGGATCCAAAATGGCGACCGCAATATTTTTTTTGAAATCGTTGCCCAAAACCCCACCAAAGCACCACAGAAACATGCGAAAATTAGCTATTTTAAATGCTTGAATTTTTACAGTAGCAGCAGTGGATTTTTCTTGCAAAAAAAAGTCTCCATTGATTTTATTTTATTTTATTTTATTTTATTTTATTTTATTTACACCTGCACATTTGCAATGATGGGCTCGCCCATGGGAGTGGACCATGCAAATTTTCCACCAATCGCATGGCCACTTGGCTAGGTTGACCACAGAGACTTCTGGGATGTGCCAATCGGGCATAAACAGCCCACTAATCGTAGCCCAAACCCAAAGCCTAAGACTAAGCCTAACTCATACGCCAGTACACTGTCCTTCTAAGTGGGTCAGAGAGGCACCCAGAGGTGCACCCCAATACTCACCCTAACCTCACACGTAACTAGCCTAACCCTATCCCTTGCGCTAACCCGTCTTAACCCTAAGCCAGATCTACTTGCATTGCACTACATGCAAGTACGTGAGACACAGCGGGTGCAAAGAGTCTGCCAGTCCGTCACTTGGCTCTGGCTGACTCCTGCAGCTCCCTCCAGGAGCCCGCTACCCCCCCAAACCAGTACTAACAACAACGGAAAAACGAAAAATGAACCGACTAATTTTTGCAAAATTTCGCGAAAAATGAAAACGAGCCGAAACGGACTGCCTCCGACACACGACAACTCGAAAACGTCATTTTCCCTAGTCGTGCCCATCTCTAACAAGGACATGAATGTGGGGTCAATAAAACAAAGAATCTGTAATCCAAATGTAAACAACAATCCCAACAATCTTTTCCTCCTTTGTTTATTTTCATTTCACAAGTGAGCCCACAGCACATCTCTTTTAAATCCATACTAAAATCCTCATAGCTCTACAAATTTCATGGGAGATGATTCAATTCAGGCTTTAGAATTGTGCCTCATAATCATTAAAGCACTTGGAAATCCTTGCTTAATCTTTCTACTTGTTTTTTCCAGGAGTAACCAGACATTCTCAGATAATACCAAGAATTTGCTGGAAGAATATAAATATTAACCAGAATTAGGACTGAATTTGGAATAGGTGGCATAACTATTATAGATGTTTTAGGAGTGTTAACATCTGTCCCCAACACTGTCACTCATCCTAAATCTTTAACTGCCATTATTAAAACTCCTAACACTGTCCCTTTATTTTTACTTTGGGGACCAGGTTCTATGCTGTAACAATACATTTTCACTTTCATAGGAAGCCATATTTATTGCAAAGCAATGACATAAAATTAGACAAGAATTCCATGAAACCATCAAAAATTCTGTATCTTAGAGCAGGGTCACCAGGATGCAAGAATGTCCTTGTCTATCATTATATACACTTTCTGTTTCAAGGGCCTTTCAATCCAGCTAAATAATGCCCCCCAAGGTTAAGATACATATTACATGGTCTATGAAATCCATATCTCATTATCCCATGGGATTGATTTATCCGAGCAGAATTATTTTACCAACTTCCTAGGGAGCAAACTCTACAGGTAATTCTGTTCATTCCTTTTTCTGCATATGAGATTATGAACCTTAAAATGGCCATTAAGCAAATTCCAAGTCAATTATACAGATGGGGACACCAAAAAGACTTTAAGGAACATAAAAGATATTGATTCCTATGAAAGGGATAGTAAATAATGCTAGGATGTTTTCACATTACACATGTGGGGAATTTAGATATGTTCTTACAATGAAGATCCAGATCTCTCCTTGTCCAGAGGAGGGCAGCAGGTCAACCAAGATGGTGGCGGTGCTGCTGCTCCTGAATACAGACTCAAGGTCTAGCTGCAGCAACATTTAGCAGCACATTTGTTCTTTTTCCAATGCCAAACACTGGGTGCAGTCACAGCATGCTCTGGAACAGAGCCAGATCAAAAACAAGGAATATTGTCCGGTTGTTGAGAGGCTTTTCCTTTGGAATGGCAAGCTGTAAACAATTGTCAACAAAGAGAGAGAGAGGTAGGCTGTCTGGCAGGGAGAGCTGGGACAGAAACCAATGAGTCAGAGCCAAGGAATTCACTGCTTTCTAGAAATCTCTGACCCACCCACATGGAGATAAATTTGTCAGATGGAGTGGTATTTCTAAGCTGTCAGAAAAAGAATAAAAATATATTTATCTGATCCCAACGCTGAACTTTTCCCTGGGATGATGACATTCCAAAGATTGTGCACATGCTTGCAGATCCAGCCACTGAAGAAAAGTGAGCCAGACTAAATCAACATAAGTGACTTTTAGGACATCTCTCTGCTTCTACTGAGAAATAATATCCACACAGGAAAGCAAACTCAGGGGCATTCTACAGAGCAGTTATTTTAATGCTATGTTAACTTGCAATGCCATTCCTCAAGGCCAAGATCCAGCTGGAATATCTGCTCCTAAGTACAATGCATGTGGCAAAAAATTCTTGGCAACTTCAAATCAACTTAATGGCTTGCAGTTTCAGCTAATTTTAGTGCTCCCTACTGGTTCAGATATGGAATTAGTGAGTAATTTTGCACTGAATAGCTTTGCTGTGTATTGTCGTATCCCTGCTCCTTTTCCTGCAGGAGGAAAGCACTCAATTACTTATTTTCCCTGTTTTTATTTTTCAAAGTTGCACACCATTAAATTTTAAATGTTTCAATGAATGGCACAAGACTGTTGAAAGAAATAATAGCATTTGGTCCATATTTGACAGGCTGTCTCTACAACAACACCACAAGCTACTGCTGTGAAAAAACAATGAAATATAAAAAGATTAGGTATCAATAACTGACAATCAGTATCATCCCTATGATCCATAAAATATGAATGCACACCAGACAGGAGTCCCTGATAAGAGGTACCAAAGCCATTCGCTATGTTCAATGCATTCATGGGGAGCAGGGGTCCATTGCATCCACCCCCATAGACATGATGGTTATTCAACAACTCCAGACTGTATCACCCATAAGATTGAGCCATAAAAGTTTTATTTATTTATTTATTTATTTATTTATTTATTTATTTATTTATTTATTTATTTGTTTGTTTGTTTGTTTGTTTATTCATTCATTCATTCATTCATTCATTCATTCATTCATTCATTTATGACATATACTGCACCATCTAGCAACAAGGCTACTCTGGGCCATGTACAAATAATTCAACAAACAAACATGAACAGTATACAGTGTTAAAATACAGCTAATAAATAAAATAAACATGACTAGATCAACAATAACATCATAAAAATCGCTAAAAAAACAAAGGATAACTAAAACAGAAAGGGGGGATTCAAGATCATCAAATCATGTCTTTTTTTTTTTTTTATTTTTTTTATTAGTCAGTAATCAGAAAACATAACATATACACTAAACAGTACACCTAGAGTTAACAATACAAAACCTACCCAGAATAAAAGAATGAAGAGGAGGAAAAAAAAAAGGAAAAAGAAGAAAAGACAAGAATACAAATAAGTACACACATTGAGATAAAATATAGCTTCCACCGGAGAAATCCACACTTTTTAAATTCCTATTGTAAATTACCGTTAAATCTTAAATTAATACTCAAATATTTACTATTCAATTCTAATCTTCAATACAATTCATCTATACACAAAACTAGTTATGAGTTAATCCAAACACAGCCATGTGCTATTATTCCCTAAATTTGCTAAATATTTGTTTAGGTAATTCCATTCTTCTCTTAACTTATCATTATTTTTCTCTTTTATTTTACAGGTCATCTTAGCAAGGTCCAGGTATTCACATAACTTCATTAGCCATTCATCCCTAGATGGGACTTGTGGTGTTTTCCAGTATTTTGCTAATTGTACCCTAGCAGCCGTAATCGCATACAACAAAAGATTTTTTCTATCATTCGGGAATTCTGTGTTTATTATGTTCAATAAAAATAACTCTGGTCTTTTTTTAAATGAAGTTTTGGTTATTTTTTGCAATTCCTTATGTACCATACTCCAATAGCTTTCGATTACGGGGCACGTCCACCACATGTGGAAATGTGTCCCTACAGATCCTGCACATTTCCAACAAAAGTTATCATTTGATCTTTTTATTTTAGCTAGACGTTGTGGCGGAAGGTACCATCGATGTAACATCTTCCATAAATTTTCTCTTACCAATATACAAGATGTAAATTTAGTTGTCCATAACCATGCTCTCATCCATTCTTTTTCATCTAATTGATAACCAAAATCATTTTCCCATTTTTGGACTGATTTAAACTTTATTTGTTTATCCACAGAGTTATTTTGCAGTAAGTTATACATTATAGTTATATTTTTTTCTCTTGCTTTAAAAATTTCTTCTCAAAAATAGATATTTCTTTCACAAATCCAACTTTATCTTTATCTTTTTTAAATGTACAATGAATCTGTTGATATTCAAGCCAATTAAGATTTTTTCCCCTAATTTCCTGGAAATTCTTAAGAATAGGATTATCCAATCTTGCTTGAACCAGATCTTCATATTTCACAAAATCCCTATTGATATTATTGTTAAATATTGAGGTAGCTTCATGGGGGGAAATCCACCATGGGGTCTTATTTATAACTTTATTTTTTGTTCTTAACCAGACCTCCAAAAGTGCTTTCCTAATAATATGATTATTGAAGTTTTTGTGTAATCGGGCTTTTTCATAAAATAAATAAATAATGGAGGAAAAAGATATCGAATATCTAAATACGGATATAAATGATGAAGAAATCTTAGAAGTAATTAAAAATTTAAAGATGGGGAAAGCTCCGGGCCCGGACGGGATAACGGTTGCTTATTATAAAAATTTACAAAGCGAGATTTTGCCATACTTAAAAGAGATCATAAATAATGTAATGAAAGAAGGTGCAATGCCAGAATCATGGAAAGAGGCATTAATCTCAGTTATCCCGAAACAAGGGGCAGATTTAAAACAAGTTAAAAACTACAGACCCATATCTTTACTGAATATAGATTATAAGATCTTCACAGGGGTAATCGCAAATAGACTGAAAAAAGTTCTGACCAGAATCATTGGAAAGGAGCAAGCCGGATTCATCCCAGGTTGATTTATGAAAGAAAATATAAGAACAGTAATAAACATAATAGAATATGCGGAGTTGAATCCAAGTAAGGAATTATCTTTGTTGCTAATTGATGCTGAAAAAGCATTTGATTTAGTTGATTGGAATTTCTTAAATTATGTAATAGAGGAACTAAATATGGGGGAAAAATAAAAAATGGGATTAGAGCTATATACTCTACCCAAAAGGCTAAATTGATTATAAACAAGGAAATTACAAAGGAAATCTCAATTGAGAGGGGCACCAGGCAAGGTTGCCCTCTCTCACCGTTAATATTCGTCCTGCTGCTGGAGATTCTTTTGAGAGCTTTAAGAGAAAATAATAAGATAGAGGGAGTTAAAGTTAATGGAATAAAGTATGTACTCAGAGCATTTGCTGATGACGTAATAATATTTACAGAAAAACCCCTTATGTGCATAAACGAAATTTTTAAAGAATTATATGGGAATATTTCCGGTTTCAAACTAAATAAAGCAAAATCAAATTTGATAACTAAAAATATGAATAATAAAAACCAAAAAGAACTGGAAAATAAGATAGGGGTGAAAATAGTGTCAAAAGTAAAATATTTGGGAGTGTGGATCTCCAGCAGTAACACAAATTTGTTCAAAGATAATTATATTAATAATTGGAGGGAACTAAAAAAAAAATGAAGAAATGGGAAAAGCTAAATTTATCAATTTGGGGAAGGGTAGCTTTAATTAAGATGTCAATTCTGCCCAAGATGGTGTTTTTGTTTTCAGTTTTACCCATTATCATAGGAATTAGGTGTTTCAAAGAATGGCACAAAGATTTAGCAGATTTTATTTGGCAGGGCAGAAAGGCCCGAATAAAATTAGAACTAATGATGAGACCTAAAGATATAGGAGGATTTGCCCTCCCAAATTTCCAAAAATATTATGAAGCAGCGGCCTGGACATGGATAAAAGAATGGATAAAATTAGAAAAGAGGGAATTGTTAAATTTGGAGGGGTGGGACAAAATTTACATCAAATCATGTCTTAAGAATTTTTTTTTTTGAAAATTGACAGCATATGAACCAGACAAATCTTGGCAGGGAGCTGATTTCACAAGCGAGGGGCCACCACTGAGAAAGCCCGGTTCCTTGTTACTGATTTCTGGGCTTCCTGTGGAGTGGGCACCCTCAAGTGACCTGCTTGAGAAGATTGAGTGTTTTGAGTGATATTTTGCGGTAGAAGCCATTCTGATAGCAAGGTCCCAAATGGTTTAGTGCAGTGTTGGTGAACCTATGGCATGGGTGCCAAAGGTGGCACTCAGAGCCCTTTCTGTGGGCACCCAACATTGCCCCTTCCTAACCACTTGTATTCAGGTTAAATTGCTGTATGGCACTTTGTGAAAAATTAGTGGGTTCTGAATTGCAGTTTGGGCACTTGGTCTCTAAAAGGTTTGCCATCACTGGTTTAGGGCTTTGTATCTCAGCATTAGAACCTTGAAGTCAATGCAGTAATGGATCGGCAGCCAGTGCAGTGCGGCCAGTGTAGGGGTGATATGATGGTATCTCCTTAAACCTGTGTTACTAGTATAGCTGCAGAATTCTGCACTAGCTGGAGCCTCCACATTAACTTCCAAGGCAGCCCCACATAGAGTGCACTACAGTAGCATAATCTCGAGACAATGACTGCATGTACCAGCATAGTGAGAATGCCAGGGTCCAGGAAGGCATGTCGCGGAGTGATCTGCCGGAGATGGCAATGTGCAGAATGGACCACTGACACCACCTGGGCTTCCATGGTGAGTGCTGGGTCTAATATTATACCTAAACTGCATACCTCATCCTGCATGGGAAGAGACACCCCCCAAAAAACTGAGGGAGTTTCCTAGGCCACCAACACCCGGAGCCCCCACCTTAAGGACTTCTGTCTTGCTCAGGTTGAACCTCAGTCTATTTGTCCTCATCCATTCCAGCACAGCACCCAGGCAACTATCTAGGGACAAAATGGCATCCGCTACAGATGTTACAAAGGAGATATGGAGCTGAGTGTCATCAGCATACTGATGACATGAAACCCCGTACCTCCTGATGACTTCCCCCAGCAGACTCATATAGATGTTAAAGAGCATGGGAGAGATGACTGACCCCTGTGGCACCCCACAATTGAGGGTCCAAGGGGTGGAAGTCATCTCCTACAGCTGTACTCTCTGGGGATGGTCCTCCAAGAAGGAATGCAACCACCACTGCAAAGCAGTGTCTCTGATCCCCAGCTCAGAGAGCCTCCCCAAGAGGATACCATGGTCGATGGTATCAAAGGCTGCTGAGAGTTCGAGGAGGACCAACAAGGATGATTTGCCGTTTTCTGACTCCAACAGGTCATTGTGCAGGGTGACCAATGCTGATTCTGTACCATGGCATGACCTGAACCACGACTGAGATGGATCAAGGGCATCAGTTTCATCCCAAAACCCCTGAAGCTGGTCTGCCACCATCCTCTTGACTTCTTTGCTAATAAATGGAACATTAGTGACTGGCCTATAATTGCCGATTTGGTCTGCTGGCAGATTTACTTTTTTCTGAATGGGTATAATGAGAGTCTCCTTGAGGGCAGGAGAAACCATTTGGTACTCACCATCTTTGCATCTTTAATAATCCAGGCCAGGCAAGGGTCAAGGGAGAAGGTGGTGGCACAATAGCGATCAAGGGCCTTGTCTACTTCAAGCAACATCACAGGTTGAAAGTCAGAAAGAATAAACGGGAAGGCGTTGCACTAGACATCTCTGCTTGATTTACTGGTTCAAGTTCTAACTGCAGATCCAAGTCTCAGCAGACGGCAATGTTGCAAATTCTATTTGTATTAGAGATGAGCCAACTTGTTTCTAATACAAAATGTCAACAAAGTTTAACAGCCAAAACATTGCAATGAGGTTGATGGTCAGTAGAAATGAGATAGGCATGGAGCAAACATGGGACCAGAGGAAGGAATGGCCTCTAATGTCACCATGTTGCTTCATTTTAGAAAATCTTAATCTAAAGTTCATGATTCTGCAACACCTGTACTTATTCTTTAGAAAATGTCTAGGTTTCTTGCCTGGGGACATCTCTATGATTCAGACAGGAGATGAAATGGAAGAAAATCATACTCCTGTCCCCAAATATCTTTACAGACTACTATACCAGTCCTTCTGAATCAGGTTTCATAAGGCCACTATGCTATCTGTCATTTTTAGAACAATGGATATCAAGCAGCATAGCAGAATATATTTTACCTCACCCCCTCATACTCCTTTTAAAATAGATTGTCAAGGGGAAGACTGATCTTGCACAGAATCACTGCAACTGTTCTAAAATCTGGCAGTGTTATTTTGCTCAGTACTGCAAACTTCAACCATTTTAGTCAAGAAAGAATTAAAAAGTTACTCATTGTTCATTTTTAAAAAGACAGCCTTAAAAACATGTAATGTGCACACCCCCCAAAAGCATACTGAACTTATTTACATGGAACTGAGTAGGCAGAATGATCTCTTCAAGACTGACTGAACCTGAAACATGCCTTCATTTCTGACATTCAGCCTTATTCACATTTTCAAAAATGGTTGATTTGAAAGCATCAAGAAGGGCAGATTCTAGCTCTACCTTTCTCTGTCGCCACAAAGAGAGGGATGCTTTGAAGACAAAACCTTTTGCTACACATGCTATGCCTCCACAGGGTTGGAGATTTTGAAGAAGTGAGAGTGCCACTCTATTCTGCTCTGGTCAGACCCCACCTGAAGTACTGCATACAGTTCTGCGTACCTCAATTTAAAAAGAAAGTTGACAACCTCAAACAGATCCAGAGGAGGTCAACCAGGATGGGTAAAGGTCTGGAAGAAATGTCTTACAAGGAAAGAATTAGGGAGCTGAGGATCTTTAGCCTTACAAAAACAACGTTGGGAGGGGATATGAAAGCCATATTTAAATATTTGAAAGGATGTCATGTTGAAGAGGGGACAGGTTTGTTTTCCATGGTTTCAGAGACTAGGACTAAGAGTAATGGTTTCAAACTACAGGAAAGAGATTACATTTGAACATTAGGAAGAACTTCCTCATGTTTTGAGCTGTTGGGCAGTGGAATATGCTGCCATGGAGGGTGGTAGAGGCTCCTTTGGAGGTTTTTAAGCAGAAGATGGATGGCCATCTGTCAGGAATACTTTGATGGGGGTTTCTGCATGGCAGGAGGTTGGACTGGATGGCCCTCAAGGTCTCTTCCAACTCTATGATTCTATGATTCTAAGAATCAAGGAACTTTATCACATAAACAGGTTCCACCTATACCCGACTGTCTCTTCTTCAGTCTGTCCTTCATATGAATGTAATAACACTTGATGCATGAGGTATATCTCTCTTCCTGCTCAAGGATTCCAACTAATCCCTCTTGAGTGGCTGACAATGGCTAAAAGAAAGTAGTAACCCCTGTTCCAATGATAACTGACAGAGAACATAATGTTTTGCAGTTCCAAGATTTATCAAGTCATTTTTCAAAGCACTGAATTTGATTCTGAACCTAATCATGAAATCAGTGCACATAAAGTTCCTTCACCCCTGGACATTAAGATCACTCTCTCCCAAGAGTTCAATCTTCTTGCCCTAAATAAGAAAATGGAACTTTATGCCTGGAGCATCATTCCAGGACTCTTACTATGTCTGAAACCCTGTTGCTTTAGCTTGGCATATTTATTTATTTATTTATTTATTTATTTATTTATTTATTTATTTATTTATTTATTTATTTTCTGATCTCTTCTCCACGTGAAGGTCTCAAGATTCCCATAAGATTCCTGTCATCGTGGGAAAGCTGTTGAGATCTGTAGAAGACGTCCGGCAAGATGGCGAGTGGCATGAGACGGTCTCTCTGCCGCTGTCGCGTTATCTTATTTTTCTTTTCTTTCTTTCATTTGTTATTTACTTTGTTATTGAGCAGTATGCCTGAGAAGTTAAATGGTATGCTCCTCTGCTAATCTGTTTTTGCCTCCCCCATGCCTCAGCTCTAGCCTTGGTTACGGAGAGAGGGTTGCTTGCTGTCAGCTGAGAATGTGGTGAGCGTTTGTAGGCATCTGCCTTCGTCCTTGCTTCCCCTCGCCTTCTCCCGTTCCCTTCCCTGCCTGGAGCCCTGTCTCAGCCAAGGTCTCACTGGAACACTGAGACACAGGGAGGGAGGGAGAGCAACAAAGTCCTGTCCTCTTGCCTGTCTCTTTGGGGACCCTGAAGACTCATCCATCTTTTCTGCCTCCAGCTGAAGCCAAAAGGTGGTCCTTCTTAGATCTCCAGTCCAGTGCCCCATTAATTGACCTACTAATGTCTGCTGGCCATGCTGCCATGCTTATTACTGTAGCCACTGATCCAGTTATGGCCGCATGGTCGTAGTGCCAGGACATGTTCAAACTAGGATGGTTTGGCTTCAGCTGGAGGCAGAAAAGTTTGGCTTCTGCTGTGTATGGCCCCTATGGACTTTTGTGATTTATACTCAGGAAGATCCACTCAGCTTTATATTTAGCTTCCAGACACACTCAGCTGGGCGTGTGTGCCCCACAGGTGCTGAAGAAGGAAGGTCCAGGTCTAGTAAGGGCTCCATTGCTGCTTGCCTGCTCAGGCTCCTTTGCTGTTTCCCAGCTTTGCCGTATGGCTGGAGAAGATCGCAGGGACAGCAAGGACGCTGATGAAGAGCGAGTGTGCAAGCTAACAGACTATCATCTGGATCTTACCTGGACCTGAACCATGCCCTGCTGGTATGCAGACTTATGGAGGAATGGCGGTGGCGGTGTTCCTGGGCGTACTTGGCCATGGGGAGTGACGGACTTGGTGGTCGGATTATCATGGCGGCGGCTTGTTTGCTGATGCAGAGGCGCCAATGTCCAAGGCGGTGGCAGCGGTGTTGGTGCTGCGTCTGACGTTCTTGCACGGTTCCCACTCCGAACGTGGGTCCCTGTGGAGGGTCCTTCAACGCCTGGAGTGTGGGGATTTCCTGTCACTTGCTGCCCTGCTGCTTCGCCCGCTGGCCGTGTCCTGGTCCTGGCTGGGTGCCTGGATTTTGCGGTCTCCCCTCCTTCTCCACTTCGCTCCTGATATGGGAGCGATGGCAGCCTGCTCGTTGGGTGTGGAGGCGCCAATGTCCATCTATGGCGCCCGGGTACAACTGCGGTGGCGCCAGTGTCATCTTGGGTGCCTGGCCGCTTCTGATCGCGATCGGCCGGCACTTCACTCATTGAACGTGCGGGCTCCCCGACGCTTTGTTTACTGGTCGTGCCTACCGTCATCTAAGGCGCCTGGCTACGGCTGCTCGGGGACCTTGCGTGCGACCTTCAGGCGATCCTCAGTGACTGGCGGTCCACTGCTTGGCTGCTTCAACGGTGTTCCTGTGGTGGTCCTTAGATCTCCAGTCCAGTGCCCCATTAATTGACCTACTACTGTCTGCTGGCCATGCTGCCATGCTTATTACTGTAGCCACTGATCCAGTTATGGTCACATGGTCGTAACGCCAGGACATGTTCGAACTAGGGTGGTGCCTGCTGGACTTGCGGCAGATTTGACCTTGGCTCCCATGGTGGAAGATCCTCCTGCTGCTTCCCGTTGGTGGCTGGTGGCCCGGGCAAATGGAGTACCATGGGGGTTAACAATGACATCTTTTCCTTGGTCCCTGCCACTTGCTACTATTGGCTACCTGGGGCGGAACACTCTATTGGGACGAGTTGCCCTTTCCCCTCATTGGTTTTACCATCCTCCCATCTTATTCCATCTATGTTTTATATAGCCGCTTAGAGTCCTATGTTGGAGATAAGCGGGATACAAATATAATAATAATAATAATAATAATAATAATAATAATAATAATAATAATAATAATAATAATAATAATAATAATAATAATAATATATATAATATATATATATATATATATATATATATATATATATATATATATATATATATATATATATATATATATATATATATATATATATATATATATATATATATAGAGAGAGAGAGAGAGAGAGAGAGAGACTCCATTGTTGACATCACCAAATGAGGCTTAGTTGGTCATTGGGTTTGGCAGTTAGCACTTTTGTTTTTATTATATATATATAATAGTGGTTGGTCAGATCTAGGATGTGTTTGGGGGGGTTGTATTTGTTGTGGATAGCTGTCAAGGCTTCTTGAATGGGCACTTGTGTGAAGAGCGAAACAACATCGAAGCTCAAACATAAACCCAAACTCTGGCTCAGATATGTTGACAACACCTTTGTTATCTGGCCACACGGAAAAGATAAACTGAACAACTTCCTCACACATCTCAACAGCCTACACCCCAAAATACAATTCACTATGGAAATAGAAGCCAACAACCAACTTCCCTTCCTGGACGTCCTAATCTACAAAAAACCCGACGGCTCCTTAGGACATACCATCTACCAGAAAAAAACACATACAAACCGCTACTTAAATGCACAATCACACCACCACCCTGCACAGATCAACTCCGTAGCAAAAACCCTCATCTCCAGAACCAAACGCCTCGCTGACAAAGACCACCTAAAAACTGAATTACACACTCTCTCGAATGTTTTAATTGCGAACGGATTCCAAAAAAACCATCACCAAACTAATCCAAAAGGAAACACCCCCCAAGAACCAAGAAACAGAAGAGAACAATGGCACCGCCCTCCTCCCTTACATCAAAGGCACCACAGACAAAATCAGCAAAATTCTCCACAAACACAATATCAAGACAGCCTTTTGCACCGACCAAAAATAGCCAACATTTTAAGAAACCCCAAAGACAAGATTGAGCTAGAAAACCAAGGAGTCTACGAAATACCATGCAAAGTCTGTCCAGCCACATACATCGGACAGACAAACAGGAGAATAAGCGCACGCATCGCAGAACACAAGAACGCAGTCAAAAAAGAAGAAAAATCTTCCTCTCTCTTCCAGCACATAAAAACAACAGGTCATGAAATTGACTTTGAAAGAACCAAACTCATCTCCAAAACTGAACACTTCAACAGTCGAATAATCATGGAAGCCATTGAAATAGAGAAACACCCAAACAACATGAATAAACGTGATGACACCTCCCGCTTGCCTGACATCTGGAAACTAGCCCTGGTCAACAGACGAGCCTCTGTCACAAAGACTGACACCAGGTCCAAAAGGACACAAGATGCCACCACCTTCCATCCACACCAAACACAAACCCAGACCCTTCCCACAGATGAAACGAAACCACCATCCAATAACAAAACCACAACTGCACCATCTACTGCGGCACCCCACTCCAGTCACCACATGGAGCACACTCACACACCCCAAAAAAACATTGGGAGACCACAGACACGTAGCCAGACCAAAATGAATTCACAAGACACAGGACCCCACTCCACCAAAGCCCAGGATACTGCCAGAACCCACCAGCCATCTAACCCACCAGCATCTAAACAGCCATCTAAACAGCCACCAGCAGTTAATCCCTTAACGATCGCCTCAGCCACACAGCAGATCACAAAAGAACAAAGGAACAAAGGAACCTGCAATCAGCAACAGAGCAAGCAAACCACACACCCCCAGCAGTATTTATAGAAGGACTTCAACTGAGACCACGCTTTGCTTCAAGAAGAAAGAAGCCAGAACACCAGCCTGAAGATGACGAGTGAGACCTCGTCGAAACGTCGCCAAAACAACCAGATTTCTACACGGAAGAAACCCGAATCCACCCTAACATGCATATATATATATATATATATATATATATATATATATATATATATATATATATATATATATATATATATATATATATATATATATATATATATATATATATATATATATATATATATATATATATATATATATATATATATATGTTTTTTTAGATTTTCACGGGTATAGGTATATATGTATGGCATATATGTATGCCAAAACAACCAGATTTCTACACGGAAGAAACCCGAATCCACCCTAACATGCATATATATATATATATATATATATATATATATATATATATATATATATATATATATATATATATATATATATATATATATATATATATATATATATATATATATATATTTTGGGATTGTTATTGGTTATTGTTATTATCATTAGTCATTGTTATTACTATTTATTGTTATTGGTTGTTGTTCTTTCATTGTTTCTGGGTTTGTTTGTTTTGTTTTCCCCCCTCCCTCCCTTTTGGTGGTCTCCCCATGCAATCGCCTCAGCCCTTTGGCTGTTCCATCCCAGTGTTGTCGGGCCGTGGGAGGTACGCTTGGGACTGGTGGATCGATCGGGTAAGGAGAACTCGGGTTAGGCACCTGCTGCCTGTTCCCCGTTCTGATCCGTCGGCCCACTGCCACATGTCAGGGAATCATTCCGTCCGTGCCTCTGACCTGTCCTGTTTGCTGATTAATACCAGGTCGGTCTATAACAAGATCCCTATCATCCACGACTTGATCGTGGATGAGCAGGCCGACCTGGCTCTCCTGACAGAGAGCTGGGTGCGCGAGGGTGGGGGAGTCTGCCAGGACCCTGCCTGTCATGGAACCCGGATGTGAAGGGTTAAATGCTGGAGAGCAGCAGGAGGAGCCTTGTAGTTCAACTCAGCAGGCAGCTGAGTCTGAGGACGCAGCTGAGGGCACATCTCCTCCTCCTATAAGGGCTAGGAGCAGGATCCTGCAAAGGAGAATTAACAGGAGAGCTAGGGAAAGGATCTTTAATGATAGGCGTAGAATTAGATCTGAAAGCCCTGAGTTCTAGCAGGAGCCTTGCCAGAGATATGGGTGTGCTCCCTATTTTAGGATAAAGCTAGCAAGTTTACCCTGAACCATCTGTGGGAGCAACACGTCACTTACCTTGCCACCACGTTCCTGTGTGTTATCCTGACTTTGTTTCCTGACCTTGGACCGGCTTTCTGACTACGGCGTTCTCTGTTTCCTGACCTTGGACCGGCTTCCTGACTACGACGATTCTCTGTTTCCCTTGAACTTGGCATTTGGCTCTGTAAGTTATTCTGGATTGACTCGGACTGTACTTTGTACTTTATCTGGATTACAACTAAAGTTCCTGGCAAAGAACTGAACTTGGCTTGCTGTGTGTTTTGTGTGCGGGGCTTGACAGTTTGCTCCCACCCACCAAACTTATTCAAGCAGAATGGAGAAGGAGGGGGCTGTTGGAATGACTCCACTGGAAGCTTTGCAAAACCAAGTACTGTTTTTGTCACAGGCAATTGTTCAATTGCAGCAAGCTCCAGCATCATTACAGCCTCGTTGCCCTTTGCTGCCTCCTGACCGGTTTGAAGGCAAATTAGAGGAATTCCCTGCATTCTTGGCTCAATGCAAGCTGTTCATTGAGGTACGGGATCAAGAATTTCCTACTGAGAGGTCTAAGGTCTGTTTTATCATCAGCTTATTGAAGGGACAGGCAGGTAAATGGGCGACTCCTTTACTCCTCAGTGCTTCACCTTTTCTGGATAATTATCAGGCTTTCTTGAACCATATTTCTTCAGCCTTTCAGAATCCCGTGCAGGCTGCTACCACCAACAGGAGACTTAGAGCTTTGAAACAGGGCAAAGACTCAGTGTTTGATTATACCACTGCATTTCGTTTGATAGCTCAGGATTTGCAGTAGAATGAGTCGGCACTGATTTCTCAGTATATGGAAGGTTTGGCAGATGAAGTGCTGGATGAACTCTGCAGGGTAGAACAACCAAACACATTGCAGGAACTCATTACCCTGTGTCTGAGAATAGATGGACACCTGGAAAGCCGTCATCTCTCTTGAGGCCAGAACTGCAAACAGCAGCCTCTGCCAGCTGTGTCTCATCTGCAATCCCGGGAGGCCCATGAAGTGGATCCAGAGCCTATGCAACTGGGAGCTGCTCGACCACGCCTCACCCCAGAGGAAAAGGCAAGACGATGCTTTCATCATCTCTGCCTGTACTGTGGGGGAGGAGGACATTTCACTTCTAATTGCCCTTTGAAGTGTTCCTCTATAAGTGCTGCTATCCCACCAGCAGAAAAAGGGCAGCTCCCTCCTTGAAGGAACCCCGAGGAATGGAGCATACTGAAGGGTTCCCAGGCAATACTATCACACCTCAAGGACCTTTTCTGATACCTGTGACTCTAGGGCTCCCTGATGGTCGGGAGATTCCGGTGTATGCTATGGTAGACTCTGGGGCGGCTCACTGTTTTGTGGATGCTGGGTTTGTGCGGTACCATCGGATTCCAGTACAAAATAAGGACACTCCTTTGTTAGTAGACTCCATTGAGGGTCGGTTACTTCGTTCTGGGCCGGTAGCTCAGGAAACCTGTCCCCTTACCCTTCAGGTAATGGATCATAATGAGCAGATTAGATTTAATGTAACCTGAATGCCCCGGTTTCCTCTTGTTTTGGGACTTTCCTGGTTGCGAGCTCATACTCCACTGGTGGATTGGGTGCAAGGGGAATTATATTTCAAGGTTCCTTGTTCAAAGCAACATTCCTCTACTGTACTGGCATCTGCCCATGATACATCTGACTCTGTCTTGCCTCAGGCATACCAAGACTTTGCAGATGTATTTGAGGAAAAGGGGGCTGACAAGCTACCTCCACATCGACCCTGTGACTGTGCCATTGGGGCACCTCTTCCTGTGGCGTGAGTTTATCCCATGTCCGAACCAGAATTAGAAGCGTTGAGGGCTTTTCTAGATAAAAATCTTTGACGTGGGTTCATACGGTCTTCAAAATCACCATTGTCCGCACCAGTGATATTTGTCAAGAAGAAGGGAGGGGAGCTTCGTCCTTGTAATGATTATAGAGCACTAAACAAGATCACTATTAGGGACCGGTACCCTTTACCCTTAATCTCTGAACTTTTGGACCGGTTAAAAGGGGCTAAGTGTTATACTAAACTGGACCTTCAGGGGGCGTATAATTTGGTACGTATCCGTAAGGGAGACGAGTAGAAAACTGCATTCTGGACCCGGTACGGTCAATATGAACATTTAGTAATGCCTTTTGGTCTGACCAATGCACCCAGCGTGTTTCAGAGGATGATGAATGACATTTTCCAGGATCTCCTAGATCGTTGTGTTATTGTGTATTTAGATGACATTCTGATTTACTCCGCTGATCCAGCTCAACATGTTCAAGATGTTCGTCAGGTCTTACAGCGTCTTCGGGAGAACGGACTCTATGCTAAGCTGGAAAAATGTGAGTTTAACATTGAAGAAGGTGAATTCCTGGGGCATATCATTTCTCCCAAGGGAATCCGCATGGGCCCCAAGAAAGTAGAGGCTGTGTTGTCATGGCAGCAACCACAAAATCGTAAGGACTTGCAATGGTTCCTTGGCTTCGCTAACTACTACCATCAGTTTATTCCTGCTTACGCCGATATTGCTGCACCTTTAAACCGTCTCCTTCGTCCCAAAGAGCCTTTCCGGTGGACTCCAGAAGCAGAGAAGGCTTTCTCTACCTTGAAAACCTGCTTTACCTCGGAGCCTTTACTTCACTACCCTGATCCACAACTGCCGTTCATAGTGGAGGCTGACGCATCTAGTGTTGCCCTGGGAGCAGTATTATCTCAACAAGAGGATCCCTCCCAAACCCCACGTCCCTGTGCCTACTATTCTCGGCAATTAAAACCCGCAGAGAAGAATTATACGATCTGGGAGTGTGAACTGTTGGCCATCAAAACAGCTTTTGATGTATGGAGGCATTACCTTGAGGGAGCTCGACACCCTGTGCAAGTGTTAACTGATCACAGAAACCTGGAACATTTACAAACAGCTTGGCGATTGTCTCAGCGACAAATCCGGTGGTCTTTATTCTTTTCCCGGTTCGATTTTCGTATCAAGTATATTCCTGAGGCTCAGAATAAGAAAGCTGATGCATTATCTAGAAAACCTGAATATGCGGCACCAGTGAAAGAGACCTTAGTGGCACCCATATTGCCTCCTTCTGTGTTCGCAGCCACGAATCCGTGTCCCAGCTTGGCAGAAGAAATCCGGGAATCTCAAGCTCGAGATCCATGGACTCAGCAACGTCTTCAAGAACTTCAGAATGGGGAGCATGGAGAGTTTTCTGCACAACAAGGGTTATTACTACATCAAGGGAGGTTATATGTTCCTGCTGGTCCCCTTCGTAACCAGGTATTGCATCTATCTCATGATTCTTTACCTGCTGGACACTTTGGACTTTACAAAACCCTGCATCTGCTCACAAGAGAGTTCTGGTGGCCACAGGTCCGTGCTGATGTTGCCCGATATGTGGGTTCCTGTGAAGTTTGTCGGCGAGCAAAGGATGTGGTGGCTAAACCCTCAGGTCTGTTGCATCCTTTGCCAACACCCTCTGGTCCCTGGAATGCTGTCTCCCTAGATTTTATCACGGATCTTCCCCGCTCAAAAGGGTTTACCTGCATCCTGGTCTTCGTAGATTTATTCACCAAAATGGCCCACTTCGTTCCTTGTCCTAAATCTCCTACCACAGCAGAAACAGCTCATCATTATTTACAACACCTTTCAGGCTTCATGGTTTACCTGAACACCTTATTTCAGATCGTGGACCCCAATTCACCTCTCGTTTCTGGCAAGCAATGCACAAGGCACTAGGAACCCAAGTTCACTTGTCATCCGCTTATCACCCACAGTCAGATGGTCAGACTGAGCGCACCAATGCCACTTTAGAACAATATTTACGTCGTTATACATGTTATCAACAGGACAATTGGGCGGATTTGTTGCCTTTAGCTGAGTTTGCATACAACAATGCTGTACATACATCCACTCGTCAAACCCCATTCATGACCAACTATGGGTATCTTCCTTGGTATTTTCCAACCACCCTTCCTTCCACCTCTGTGCCAGCTACCGATGCTTATATCCAAGAACTTCATGGCATTCAAGAATTATTGAAAGAACAACTCAATCATGCCAAGAAAGCATATAAAAAAGCAGCGGATCAGAAAAGACAAGAAGGTCCACAGTTGAATCCAGGCATGAAAGTTTGGCTCTCTACCCGATATTTGAGACATCCTGGGCAATCCCGGAAACTAGATCCTCGATTCATCGGCCCTTACCCCATCCTAGAAAAAATCAACCCAGTGGCGTTCCGTCTACAATTACCTGCATCTCTCCATATTCATCCCGTGTTCCATCATTCCCTCTTGGTTCCAGCCAAAGATCCTGACCCCAACCGACCACCAAATCCTGAACCTCCTCCACCGATCTTAGTAGAAGGAGAAGAGGAGTATGAGGTCCGCCAAATTTTGGATTCCCGGATACATCGGGGGGGGATTGCAATACTTAGTGGACTGGGAAGGGTATGGACCAGAAGATCGATCTTGGGAACCGGTGTCTAACTTACATGCGCCGGAGTTGATTCAGCAATTTCATGATAATTATCCAGATAAACCTGGCCCATCAGAAGAGGGGGACCATGGGGAGGGGGATAGTGCCAGGATCCTGCCTGTCATGGAACCCGGATGTGAAGGGTTAAATGCTGGAGAGCAGCAGGAGGAGCCTTGTAGTTCAACTCAGCAGACAGCTGAGTCTGAGGACGCAGCTGAGGGCACATCTCCTCCTCCTATAAGGGCTAGGAGCAGGATCCTGCAAAGGAGAACTAACAGGAGAGCTAGGGAAAGGATCTTTAATGATAGGCGTAGAATTAGATCTGAAAGCCCTGAGTTCTAGCAGGAGCCTTGCCAGAGATATGGGTGTGCTCCCTGTTTTAGGATAAAGCTAGCAAGTTTACCCTGAACCATCTGTGGGAGCAACGCGTCACTTACCTTGCCACCACGTTCCTGTGTGTTATCCTGACCTTGGACCGGCTTTCTGATTATGGCGTTCTCTGTTTCCTGACCTTGGACCGGCTTCCTGACTACGACGATTTTCTGTTTCCCTTGAACTTGGCATTTGGCTCTGTAAGTTATTCTGGATTGACTCGGACTTTACTTTGTACTTTATCTGGATTACAACTAAAGTTCCTGGCAAAGAACTGAACTTGGCTTGCTGTGTGTTTTGTGTGCGGGGCTTGACAGAGCCTCTCTTTCCCTCCTCTGTCCCCAGGGTTTCTGTGTTCAGCATCTGGGCAGGTCGGAGGGTCGGGAGGGGGCATTGTGTATAGGGAATCTTTTCATGTCAGCAGATCCGCGATGTTGGTGCGTCCAGGGTTGGAGTGTCTGCACCTGGTGGTGGGCCAGAGGGACAGGTTTGGGATTGTGCTCGTGTACCGTGCTCCCCGTGACCCGGCACACTCCCTCCCAGAGCTCTCCAAGTTCGTCTTGGCGGCACTTTTTGGTCGTTGGGAATTTCAATGTGTACGCCGGGCCTGGACTGTCTGGTGTAGCTCTGGAGTTCATGGAGTCCATGGCCTCTATGAACCTGTCCCCGTTTGTCATCGGTCCCACCCACAGTGGTGGACATACCTTGGACCTGGTTTTTGCCTCCACTTCTGTGGGCTTCGATCTGGGGGTCGGGAATTTGTGTCCCCGGCCCGTGTCATGGTCAGATCATTATCTGCTGACCTTTTCCCTATCAATTGCCACCCCGCCCCGTGGGGAGCTGGGCCCACCCATCTGGGCCTGCCCCCGAAGGCTCCTGGACCCAGTGCAGTTTTCGGAGTCCTTTGGGGGCCTTCCGGACGGTCTGGTTGACGATCCGGTCAACTCCGTGGTGGACAGGTGGTATGAGGATGTCACTGGGGTTGTTGACCGGATCGCCCCCAAGCGCCCCATCCGATGCCCAGCCCGCTCCTCCCCTTGGTACACGGCAGAGTTGGGGAGATGAAGCAAGAGTGGAGGGGGCTAGAGAGCAGATGGCTGAAGGCTCGGACGGCATCCAATTGGGCTGCAGTTAGGGCGTCGACCAGTTGCTATGTCTGAGCGATCAGGGACGCGAGGAGATCTTTCGTCTCCCTGAGAATTGATGGGGCCTCGAACCGCCAGGCAGAATTGTTCCGGGTGGTTCGAGACCTCACCAATCCTGGTCCGCCTAGGCCCTCTTCCTAGTGATTTCACTAGTGAGTCATTTGCAGCCTATTTTAAATCTAAAATAGAGGCCATCCATTCCGATCTGGATGCCGGTTGCACTGATCTATCCCCGTGTGTGGCCGGTGCCGTACCTGCTCGGTCCCCCCGGTTTGTTGAGTTCGGGCCTGTTACTCCATCTGATGCCTCCAGGGCCCTGGGACATTGCAAGCCAGCGGCTTCTCCATTCAACCCTTGCCCTTCCTGGCTGATTAAGACCGCCGGAGGGAGCATGCAGGAATGGGCTTCGCTGATTGCCACTGCCTCGTTCAGAGACAGGATTTTTCCCAGTCGTCTGAAGGAGACAGTGGTTAAGCCCATTCTCAAGAGACCAGGCATGGCTGTAGATGACATGTCGAACGACCGTCCTATAGGCAATGTTCAAGGTGATTGAGCGGGTCACCGCCCTGTGTCTCCAGTCGTTCCTGGAGGAGAATCATGTTCTGGATCCCTTCCAGTCTGGGTTTAGGCCGTGGCATGGGACTGAAACTGCCCTGGTCGCACTGCAAGACAACCTGTTGAGGAGGGCTGACAGGGGTTGCTCTACCCTGTTGGTCCTTCTTGACCTGTCAGCGGCCTTTGATACCGTCGGCCATGGTATCCTCCTGGGCTGGCTCTCTGAGGCTGGGATTGGAGGTCTGGCCTTTGGCTGGCTCCGTTCCTTCCTAGAGGACTGTGTTCAGCGTGTGAGCTTGGGGGGGTGTTCTGTCGTCCCCCTGGACACTCTCATGTGGGGTGCCTCAGGGGTCGGCTCTCTCCCCAATGCTCTTTAACATCTACATGAGGCCGCTGGCTGAGGTCGTCCGGAGTTTTGGAGCTTGCTGTCATCAGTACGCTGATGACATGCAGCTCTATCTCTCCTTCTCCCCCTGTGCAGTGGAGGCAGTCCAGACCCTTGATCGCTGTCTGGCTGCAGTACTGAACTGGACCAGGACCAACAGGCTCTGGCTTAACCCTGGTAAGACTGAGGTCCTGTTCTTTGGGGGTGGCCCGGACAGGTATTGTGGCCCTCTTCCTAGTCTGGGTCGGTTCACCCTCCAGCTGGCTGAACGAGTGAGGAGTCTGGGCGTCGTCCTGGATCCGGGCATGTACCTGGGCTCCCAGGTGGCAGCCGTGACCAGGTCGGCCTTTTACCATCTTAGGCTTATCATCCAGATTCGCCCATACCTAGATGGGGACTCCCTGAGGACAGTGGTGCAGGCGCTGGTTATGTCGTTACTGCAACACTCTCTACATGGGGCTTCCCTTGAACCTTGTTCGGCGACTGCAGCGGGTTCAGAATGCGGCGGCCAGGCTGGTGGTTGGTGCAAGCAGGTATGACCGCATCACCCCCATTCTGGCTCGTCTGCACTGGTTGCCCGTTGCCTCCCGAATAAGGTTCAAGGTACTGGTTTTGGTTTCCAAAACCTCCATGGCCTGGGTCCTGATTATCTGGCAGAGCGTATCTCCCTACGATTAGAGCTGTCCTGACCAACCCGATCATCTGTGGCTCTCTCGCTTCGAGTGGCCACGCCTAGAGAGGCCCGTAGCGTAGCTACCTGCAAGCGGGCCTTCTCAGTGGCTGGCCCAGAATTATGGAACAAACTCCCCAGCGAGATTCGCCAGGCTTCCTCATTGGCAGCCTTGAAGAAATCGCTTAAGACTTGGCTGTTCAGGGATGCCTTTGGCGATGGATAGGATGTACCAAAGTGTTTTCCTCTGCTAATTTCTGTTCGGGTTTTTTTTGTCATTTTTTACTATTTTTATTGTCAATTTTTTACGCCTCTTGCCTAATATCTCCTCTCATTGATGTATATGTTTTTAACTTGTTTTTATGTGAACCGCCCAGAGTTCCCTCAGGGAAATGGGAGTGGTATAAAAATGTAAAAATAAATAAATAAATAAATAAATAAATAAATAAATAAATAAATAAATAAATAAAATGGGGCAGAGGAAGTCTTTAATTACCCAAAATTGCAGTTGCCCTTAAAATCACCTGGTTATTGGTGATTTTTAGAAAATAGAGACTCCCCAAACTCCATCCAACAGGAGCCTCTGGACTCCTAGGAGGACAGAAGGCAGAATTGGAAAACTGTCATTAAAAAAAAAGCCACGAGAGCCTATATGGCAGTGGTTCCCAACCCGGCCATGAACGGCCATTTCACAGGGGTTGCCAGGAGCCAATGAAGAAGAAGGCACAATCAGCTTGGGTCTGGAGGAGGGGGGAAGGGGGGAAAAGAGTGAGTTACACCTTGATAGGTTGGAGGGGATGTCAGTCAATGGCACCTGAGGCTGTGATTGGCTTAGGGTGCCTGTAGAGGGAAGTTCTCTATGGCACTTGCAGCAGTGGCCTGCCAAAGGGGTCTTGTGGCCTCTTCCAAGAAGGGCAAGGGGTCACCACAACATGAGGAACTGTATTAAAGGGTTGTAGCATTATGAAGGTAGAGAACCACTGCTATATGGCATAAGTTAAAGCAACAGGATTTCAGTAAAAGTTCTGGGATATTCTTCCTGGAACAGTTAAAATGGCTGAAGAGTGCAGATGTGAAGGTCAGTACTTCAATATTTGCAGCAATGAATGGCATTGAAAATTTTATCAAAGGAAACAAGCAAAAACAGCATTTCAGTTTTTATGCAAGATATTTTCAGGGTAGTGGAGAGAGTTGGCAAAAAAAAAATCACAGCTCTTTAAAGCTTTTTCTGGTGGAGCAATTCAAGTCTTTGATCCCAGGAGGAAGAAAGCTAGTTCTGTGGAACAAAGAACTTCCTTTACTTACCATCTTAAAATAAGAAAGGGTAGGCTGGCAATTTAATTGAAGGAAAAATGTACAAAGGAAGAAAATGTTCTTTAATCTCTTCGAAATGTTAATGATAAAGAACTCTTTTTACCATTGTTTTACCATTGTTTGATGCTACCTTGTCAAATCTTCAACCACAAAGTAGTCACCCAAGTTCAAAATTGTTTTCACTGTTGCCGAAAGCAGACTGCTGGCAGGACTTGTTCTGGAGACAGTTTGAACTGTTCATTTATCCTTACATATAGGACAGCATAGCTGCACAGTTATTGTGCTATGATAATGCTCCATCATACCAGAGTAAGTCCCAGCATTTAATTTTTCTCATTTGACCCTTTCCATATCTATATTGGTGGCCTTTGACACAACATTGCTTCCTTTTACCTCTTTAAGTATAATGTTGTATTACCTGACATAATTTCAAAGGCTATTTTACCAGATATATATCATATAGGTATCCATGGGATGAAGCAAGGGGATACACACACACCCCAATATTTCATTTATTTATTTTAATGTAGACAGGCTGACGTACTGCATTGGATCAGCAACTGGCTAAGGGACATGAATCAGAGGGTAGCACTAAAAGGACACTTCTCCAAGTGGAGGGAGGTAAAGAGTGGGGTCCCCCAAGGTTCAGTCCTGGGATCACTGCATTTCAACCTCTTCATAAATGATCTAGAAGTAGCAGTAAATATCGAGGTAACCAAATTTGCTGACAACCCTAGATTATACAGGGTAGAAAGAACTGAGATTGTGAGGAGTTCCAGAGGGATCTCTTGACACTGGGGGAGTGGACAAACCACTGGCAAACGAGCTTCAACACTAGCAAGTGCAGAGTGATGCACGTTGGGGCAAATTAAAAAAACCCAATTCCATTTATAAACTAATGGGATCTGAACTCTCTGCAACAAACCAGGAAAAGTATCTTGGTGTCCCGGTGGACAGCTCAATGAAGGTGTCAACCCATTGTGCTGCAGCAGTGAAAAAAGCCAACTCAATGCTAGGGCTCATTAGGAAGGGTATAGAAAATAATTCAGCAAGTGTCATTTTTGCCTATTTATAAATCTATGGTGAGGCCCCATCTGGAGTACTATGTACAGTTCTGGTCACAATGCCTCCAGAAGGATATTATGGAAAAATAGATAGCCTTATACTGAAGGAGCTATTTTTCTTGCCCTCACCCCCCAAACTACAAGAAAATTGAGGAGACATCAATTTGGGGGAACTTGGAGGGCCTCCAAAATATGAATGGATCTGTATATCAGAAATCAGCCTGTACTGTCCATTTTGTGATTTACAGTGCCATTCTGTTATATGCCTATGGTTCTTCTCATATGGTGCCAGGTTGGATCTCCGACACATAAATGTGTCTTATCTGGCAGCCATATGACTCTGTTTAGAAGAGTGAAGATTACCCCACCACCACCACCACCCATCCCTCCTTACAGGTGAAGAAGATTCCAAATATATCAACAGCTTGTATATCCACTACCATAACTGTGTGCTGGACAAGGGAGTTGTGTTTACAGTCTTTCTTTTGCCAAAGTAGCTCCTTGTTCTGGAAAACTGCAAAATGTGCTTTCTTTCTTTTTTTACTGATTTGTTATGCCTCTTCTCTGTCCAGGGAGTAGAGAGAGATGTGGTAGATGAGTCACAAAATAGGCTGAAGACAGAAGGAAGCACAGCTAGCCAGCAGCATTCTCTTCTAGCTAAGCAAATGAGAGGTAGCCTCACAATGGCTGCTTTCTTTCCAAGAACTAAATTTCCTCCTAACTATAGGAAGGATGTAGGATCCCTGTTTCCTTTTCTTTACAGAGCAAAGTATGGAAATGTCTGCCCATACTGGCTACTTCCCTTGGGAAAAGGAAGGAAAGGGTAAGTCTTGATCATTCTTGGTTAAAGGAAGCAAAAACATCCTTATTTATTTATTTATTTATTTATTTATTTATTTATTTATTTATTTATTTATTTATTTATTTAAATATACACACAATGTGGCACCATATCTCAATAATGTATCTTGTTTTGTGGAAGGAGAAATGATTGCCGCAGGACTCTGAAGTGTAGCAGGAAACCCAAAGGTTAATACTATAAATAAATAAATAAATAAATAAATAAATAAATAAATAAATAAATAAATAAATAAATAGCAACTCTCCAGTGACACCGAGTGTTAAATGGGAAGCATGTAAGATGGTATTTTACCCCAAACAATACCCAGTCTAGTCTCTGTTGCTTCTCAGAACTGCTCTTAGTGGGGGCTTCAGTGTTGTAAAAAAGCAGAGACCAGAAGAGCGGCTTGCCAGTTTCTGTCCAGTATGTATGTTGACATAATCAATCCTGGCTCACCTCACCCTATCATGAAAGGAGGAGCAGACACAAGTATTTGTCTTCACCATGTGAGGGGGTGAAGACTTTTATGAGAAGAGAGTGAGAGTCTGTGCAAATATGTGACCCTTTAATTAAAATAACCCAGATTGCCCAAAATGGCATAGCCTTTTTAGGATTAAAAGAGCCTTACAATAAATAAGTAAATCAACCAATCCTTCTGTATTGGCTCTATGTAGGGGAGGGTGGGTACCTTGTTTCTTAAAAGGAAGTAGTTTTGTGCAGAAAGTATCATAATCACAGAAAACCACCTCTGTACTCCTTTTCTTACTTTATATGGAAGTTGAAAATGGGATGGAAGATTCCTCTTAGGAGTGTTGAATCAGGACAAAGTAGATAGAAAGAAAAGAGAGAATTTGGCAAAATAGTTTCCACTGCCCTTCTTGATTGGCATTTCCCCTCCTCTGTCACCAGTGTGCAAAGCCAGGAGGACGATAGCCAAATAAAACTGCACAGTTGAGTAAAATAGAAGGAAAGGAAATAAAGAAATAATAGAGAAAAAGACCTCGGGTAAATATATAAATAAGGCAGGAAGGCATGACCTCATCCACAACAGGATAAGGACCACTCCAGGACCATGGATACTTGGTGTCATTGGAATTTGAGTATATCAGCTGTCATCAGAATTTGGATATGTACACATCAATTATGGGAACGTTAGAAGCTGCCTAAATCTGACCATTGGTCAACCTTACTTAGTATTGCCAACTCTTTGGAGGTGTTCACCAAAGTTTCAGGAAGGATTGTTTCTTCACCAATCTGGGAATGTCTGATATTACAGTTTCCCATCCAAGTATTTACTTGTTTCAGCAGTGCTGAACTTCAAAAACCAGTCAAGATGGCCAGGGTGCCATGCCCATCTTTAACTTGGTATACACACAGTTCACCAATGACAGTGATGGTGGTGAGGAGGATAAAGATAAGGAGGATGATTGTGTAATAAGATTCTGTATAACCCACAAAAGATTCAAATTACTTTTTTACAATGTCACATGTAGTGACATTGTAAAACAATAGTTTCAGTTCTAACTTCAGCTTCGGTTGTCAGCCTCATCCATCAGAAATGGGGAACGATAAGAAGTTTAATAGAAGTGACAGGACAAATAGTAACCGTGCAGCGAATTGCTTTGTTCCTAAACAATGCTTTTTGCTGCCAGCACTGCATGTCTACCTGGAGTCCATCTGTGCAAGAAGATGGCTGAATTCCCTTAACACCAGGCACTCTTGATCTCTGACCAACAAAAACTCTTCTGCATTTCCACTGGGGCTATACTTGCATTTTGTTTTGCATCAGAGATGAATTTCTGCCCCAGAGAATTTTATAATAAGCTTCCCCGGTGATTTATGAATCATGGAAAGACTTTAACCTTATTTTGTCCAGCTGTTCAGATAAATTAGAATGCTACCTCTGATTTAAGAAAATACAAAGGATGAATGATGAGAGATTCACATCCCCCACCCCATGCAATGATGGTATAGAAGAAACTGTAGTGTTTAGGAGTTAGAGGCAATGCTAAACAAAGATGGAGGATTGAGTTTGGGTTGAATTTGCCTCTTGAAGTACTCCAGTTCTAAACATTATGTAGGGTTTCTTGTTTATGTGTGTGACTTTCTCTTTCATTTCTCCCCCCCTCTTAGATTTTGAAGAAAGAATTCTAGAAGAGTTGCATTCCAATCTCCTGGAATTGCTGCCAAGTTAACATTTGAGAATGTTAACTATCTCAACCATTTTTTGGCGAACGTTTGGCATGGGTGCCAAAGGAGGCACTCGGAGCCCTTTGTGTGGGCATCCAACATTGCCCCTTTATAGCCATCTGTATTCAGGTTAAATTGCTGTATTGGCACTTTTTGAAAAATTAGTGGGTTATGAATCACACGTTCAGGCGCTCGGACTCTAAAAGGTTCGCCATCACTGATCTAGACAAAGGTCTGAAGTGAACATAGTTATCCACTAAATTAAATCTTCTCCAAATTTGTGATCCAGTACATGGCTGCAAATGCAGAGGAGTCCATTGCAAAATGTACTTCATGAAATAAAAATATTCTTAAATACAACGTTAAGGGAAATAGTAATAAGGCTTCACATGCATTTAAAAAAAACTGCAGATGAATGTGGAAATGGGATGGAGAAGAATTTGAGTAAGGACTTTCAAAAGGAAAGCCTGTTATGTCTACCTTCAATCCAAAATGATTCATAGCTTTAAACTCACCATCTTAGAAAAAAATTATATAGCAACTCAACAAGGATTCCGTCAATTGTTCAAGGAAACCAAGCAGTGAAGGTTTATATTGAAGGTCGATCTCATCTGGCCAGTCTATTATTCCATTCCTAACAATGGCTAGCCAGTTGTTTCTGTAAGGAAGTATCTTTATTTATGATTGTTAACCAAATCTTCCATGGCATTAAAATATTAAGTATGTTACAAAATAGGATCTTATAGTGATGTATTTAATGAGACTACCCAAAGTTTATATAATAAAACCAAAGATAAATAAAACCATATGTAGATATATCAAAAGAGTCAAAATGTCATTGTGCCAGTATATCAATCCTTAACAAACAGCTCTTATAAAATAGATGGATAACAAAAATTTAAAGCAAACCAACATCATGCCCCTGAGTGATGCTTCTGGAAGCTCAATCAGAGGCATGGAGGCAATGCTTTTTCCTTGTTGTTTGTCTAACATTTTCTGGTATTTGTGCATATATATTCTATGCAGTTGCCGCGCCTTAGCATCCACTGATAGGCCTATCCCGGATAAATTTGTCTAACCCTATTTTTAAGGCAGCGATGATCTGTTCTACACATTGCAATGATGTAGTGAACAGAGATCTAAATTACAGAACTGTATTTTGTGATGTGGAAAGGTCAGTCATTGGATGGGGAGAAATGCTTAGATGACACAGCTGGGCAGTAATGGAAGAATTGTCCAATATGTCATAGAAGAAGGGCACTTGATCAGAGAGCAACAAGATAAATAAACTGAATAGGTTTTATTGGCTTTTAACAGTTCATTTTTTCAGTTCTACTCCATGAGCAAGATCAGTTGCTGGATGACAGATAAAACGGTTTAATGAAAAGTTTGAGTAGCAGGAGGCTGTGTAAAATATTGACAAGCAGCTAGTGGCATTTACAAAACAACAGGCATTGACATTACAATGAAGTAGCATTATTTGTGATTATTTAGACCTTTTGGAAAACATTTACCTTGACTTTCATTTTGCTGAATTTCTATACCTGAATGGAAGAGAATCAGGATCCTTAAGATAGCAATCCTGAGTGAATGCTTATTATTATTTTAATTGCAAGAAAACCCTTGCTTGATCAGAGAAGGCTTCCATTTAAAGCAAATCTCAGTGTTCAACAGTGATAAGCCAGCATTTTATGAAACCTACGGGTTAGTGTCAACGGTCCTGACTCATATCCCATTTATCTTAGTGTTCACTGACAATGCATATACTATTTGGAAGGAGTCTCTAGATGGAATTCAGATGGAAAATTTTCCTAGATCTATTGAGATGGACCTGAAACCATTCCCTTTCAAATCATAAGGTTTTGTGGATCTTCTTGTAGCCAACATAAATCAAAATTGGACTACTGAGATAACAAATTTACGATAATGAATTAGATAACAAAGAGGAATTGGAAGCAGGAAAACAAGTGATGAGTGTGTAGTTAGTATTAGGGATGGGCACAAAACAGAAACAATGTGTTTCATTTCATTTCATTTTGTTCCCCGTGATTTGTTTCATTTTAGAAATGAATTTTAAACAAATTTTGTACAAAATGAAACAGTAATGAACCAATTTGTTACTTTATAAAATGGGTCCCCTGGATCACAGAGGCACCAAATTTTGTGGGTATCTTCATTCCAGTGGAGCCTACTTAAGCTCTCCCCTCTAAGAACCTCCAATTTAGAGAGTTTTGGGGTTCAGGTGACCGAGTTATTCAATTTCAAAGGGGGGTGTTCCCCCTGAAAAAACATTTCTAATTGCTATATTATGTGCTTGAAAATAGTGATACCAGGCAGCTAGCAGCATGGAAATTTCAGTGGAGCTTCCTCAAGCTCTCCCCTTTACGCACCCCCAATTTGGGGAGGTTGGAGTATAGGGAGCCAAGATATTCAACTCCAATTGGGGTGCCCATAGGAAAATATCATTTGTAATTTAAAAGTATTTGAAAATAGTGATCCCAGGCATCTGTTGTTGTTGTTCAGTCATTCAGTCATGTCCGATTCTTCGTGACCCCATGGACCAGAGCTTGCCAGGCCTCCTGGAGGTTGGTCAAATCCATATTGGTTGCATCAATGACACCGTCCAACCATCTCATTCTCTGCCATCCTCTTTTCCTTTTGCCTTCAATCTTTCCCAACATCAGGGACTTTTCCAAGGACTCCTCTCTCCTCATGAGGTGGCCAAAGTACTGAATACTCAGCTTCAAAATCTGTCCTTCCAGTGAATATTCAGGGTTGATTTCTTTCAGGATGGATAGGTTTGATCTCCTTGCAGTCCAGGGGACTCTCAAGACTCTCCTCCAGCACCACAGCTCAAAAGCATCGATTCTGCGGTGATCAGCCTTCTTTATAGTCCAGCTCTCACTTCCATACATCACAACTTCAACTTCAAAGGGGGTGCCCCCAGAAAAAAAGCATTTCTAATTACAATGTTATGTGCTTGAAAATAGCTACCAGCGTGGGTGAGAGCTTAAGGAAGCTTCACTGCAATTTGCATCCCAGGCATCTAGCAGCATGCAAATTGCAGTGAAGCTTCCTTAAGCTCTCACCCACGCTGCTAGCTATTTTCTTTTTTCTTTTTTGTATTTATAGTTGTATTGGGTTTTTTAAGGGGGGGGGAAGGGAGGGGGTATAGGGAAAAGGAAAAGGGAAAAAAGTGGAGGGATAGAGTTTAAAATTTACATTGAATATATCAAGCAAAATAAAAAGAAAGTAGTATAACATATTGATAAATTGCCAAATATTATCACAGTACTAATAAGTTTGTTACTTCTTGCCATCTTTTCCGAGAGATCTCATCGTAGTCTCCTTTTAAATAGCCGGAGAGTCTATCAATTTCGATGCATTCTCTTATCTTTTCGTGAAAATTCTTCTCTGTTAGCATGTTTGGTTGTTTCCAAAATTTCGCGTACAATATCCTTGCAGCAACAATTACATGGTGAAGTACATATCTCTGATCATATGAAATATTTATATTTACTATATTTAATAAAAAAAAGTTCTGGTCTAAGCTCTATCTTAATTTTCAGACATCTTTCTAGAAATAGTTTTACCATTTTCCAATATGCCTTTGCCTCTTTACATGTCCACCACATATGATAAAAAGTACCAGAGTCATATTTACATTTCCAACATTTGGGTGAACAATTATACATCTTGGATAGTCGGTGTGGTGCGAGATGCCATCTATAGAACAGCTATTTTCAAGCACATAACATTGTAATTAGAAATGCTTTTTCTGGGGGCACCCCCTTTGAAGTTGAATAACTTGGGCCCCCTGAACCCCAAATCTCTCTGAATCCAAGGAATGTTCACACCAAATTTTGTGCCTCTAGGACCCAGGGAAGCCATTTCAGAACAAAACAAATTGGTTCATTTTAAACGGAAAAAAGGTGTTTCATTTCATTTCTAACAAAATGTTGCTTCCCCGTTTTGTTTAATTTTATTTTGTTTCGTTAGCTAATGAAATGACAAAAAGTGTTTCCTTTTTCGTTTGGTTGCCATCCCTAGTTAGTATATATCAGGTCTGTCCAAGACGTCGACCTTGGGTGACCAGTCACCCGTGACGCATTCAGGGGTCGCCCGCCAGGTCCCTAGTGCAGGGGGGATCCCCCCACTCACTCACTCTTTCCAGTTGCAGCGGCAGAGACGAAGGGAAGGCGCCCCCGCCCCATCGCCATCACCCCCGGAAGTGGTGGAGAGGTGCCCTTTTGGCTGCGTTGCGGGGCCACAGCAGGGAAGAGCCTGCAGCGACCTGCCAAGCACGGTGCAGGCTCTCTCTGATCTCGGGGGCGCGGCGGCGGGGGCGCATGACAGAGGGGATGGGAAGGGGGCCCTGGGAGTGCACGCGTGAGTGATGCTGATTCTGGAGCCCCGCAGGCTCCTTTCCCTCTTCAGCAGATTCCCCAAGAAGAAGAACGCCGATTGAGCAGCGGCTGGCTCTCCAGTTGCTGCCCTTCTTGGGAGGGCTGTTCCAGCATGAGGGGAGTGGAGCTGCCCCCTCCCTCCATCACCGCCCACCCACCCACCCACCCAACCGGGGCTCACTCTTGGCAGGTTTGCGTTGGAGTGAGCCAGCCCGCCTCCTTGCCTGCCTGCCTGCCTGCCTGCCTGCCTGCCTGCCTGCCTGCCTCACGCGGCTGCAGGAGCCGAGGACAGAGCAAACCCTAGTGGGTGTGGGGGATCCCGAGTATGGAGGAGGAGGAAAGGGACGTGAATCACCGCCGCCACTACCACCAGCGACGAGTGGCAAGAGGTGGCCCTGGGCTAACCTCTGTGGCCACCACCCGATGCTGGAGCCACCACTGCGCCCCTACCCCTGCGGACTGCATCACCCCCGCCGCCACCGCAATCACCCCGCCTGCTGCCATCAACCTAGGCCCCATCCCCCCACCGCCAACCCTCTGCTGCTGGTGACCACAGGGGCCTACAGAAGTGGCAGGTAGGTGTCGGGCTATTTAAAGTTGGACAGCCCTGGTATATATGAAGGACTATGACGGATCAGACTAAAGGCCTATATCATATATCATTCTGTTCAAACAGTAGCCAATCAGTTGCCTATTAAGTGCCTACAAGTAGGATATAAGTGCCTCTGGACTCTTCATCTCAGCAACTGCAAGCTCTTCCAAATGGAACACTTTGTCTCTCTTGTGTACCTGATTCACTGCTGATATTATTGTTATTTTCCTATGATGTAAAGTTTACCTTGGTAACAATGGTGACAATATCCATGCCTTCCTATACCTTGTTTTTGTCCTTCTGAAGTTTATTTTGTTCCAGAGCTGCTTCTAGAGTGTGAGTGTGAGTGTAGCACTATGGCATTTCCTCCTAACTATCAGCCCAATATCCAAGAGTGCCCTGGTCAGAAGCTTTCAATTAGCTTCATGTTAGTAAGGGAGTGCAAGCACACATAGAGCCCTTTTACATGACCCCTAAGATCCACTGGTAGCTTTAATTCGGATCCCCCCAGCCAGATATCATGTGGGTTTTGTTCCTCTTCCTGTGTTCCCACCGTTCCGCACTCTGTTGCTTCTGTCTGCAGTGAGGGGAGGGAGAAAAAAAGGGAGAAAAAAACAGGCTCACCTCTGCTCACCTCTGTCTGCCATCGGAGCAGCCTCGTAGGGCTTCCTGTCTGTTAAAGGGGTGGCAGGGACAACAAAAACAAACAGAAGGCGAGGAGAGCCCGGCATCCACAGCTTTACAATCCATATTAGAATTTTTTTTCCTCCGGAGACCAGGTGCTTGTAAAGTGTGCTGGGGCATGCTTAATTGGGCATGGGCGTACTTTATTTTTTTTTAAGTCCACTGCTGGTGGGAAAACAATTTTATGCTCCAGTTCTGCAAGTGTTTTGCAGCAGATCTTAGGGGTTGTGTAAAAGGGCTCATACACATATTTCAGAAGAGAAGACATAATGTGGAAGTGGATTTCTTGCATACTTTTAATAAGATTCCTGACATTTTCCAAAGAGAAGAACTTTTCTGAAAAGGACCTTATGAAACTGAAATTTGGACATGGGTGCTGGTAAGCTCATCAAGCCTTCTTGATGAACAGAGATGAAGTAGCAAATGGTTAGAACTTTTGCCTTGTCTGATACACAGAGCATGATCATATTGGATATTAGAGTTGATAGTAAGGTAAGCATTCACACATGCACAGAGTCAGAAGGGAATAAAGACGGGGTCTCTACTCCCCTGTCACTGAAAAGGTGGTAGGTAAGACTGGGCTGGGTGGCACCAGATTGAATCTAAGGTGTGGCAGTGTCCCATTTCCTATAAGGGATGAGCCACTATACATGTGTGTGTGCCTCAAGCCTTCCTGATGAACAGAGATGAACTAGCAAAATGGTTAGAACTTGGTTAGGCATTAGGGATGGGCAGGAAACAAAAAATGAAATGCTTTTTTTTGTTTCATTATGCAAGAAAAGAAAATGAAACAAAACAAAAGGAGGAAGCAGCATTTCATTATAAACGAAACGAAATGGTCGTTTTTCCACTCTAACGAACCATTTCATTCCATCATTTTCGGGCTCCTGATGAGCTGCCAATGGCTGGAGCCCTTTAAAACTGGCCCAGTCCCCCCTGGTACAGACTGGGCCAGGTTTAAAGGGCTCCAGCCATTGACAGAGTGGCAGGAGCCCTCTGAAAAGGCTCAGAAGGGCAGCGTGCTTGCCAGAACTGCCCTCCCAACCATTTTCTAAGGACTCCTGCCAATCTGTCAATGGCTCGAGCCCTTTAAACCTGGCCCAGTCAGCACCAGGGGGACCCCCTGGTGCCAAATGGGCCAGGTTTAAAGGGCTCCAGTCATTGACAGCTCAGCGAGAGACCTTTAAAAAGGGCTCCCGGAGTCCCATGCATCAAATTTGGTGCCTCTAGGTCACAGGGGAATCAATTTGTTACATTTCATTTCATTTTGTATGAAATTTTTAAAACAATTTTGTAAGAAATGAAACAAAACAAAATGGTGGTGACCACAAAACAAAACAAACCATTATTTTTCCCTTTCGTGCTCACCCCTAGTAGGCATTCATATACAGTAACCCACCGCCTATCCACAATATGCGGAAGCGGGTTGGGGGGCTGGGGGGGAGGCGATCAGATCCCCCTGCCACCACCGGCACATGCCGGTCTGAGAAGTCTTGGGTGGCATGCACCAGTGGCAGCAGGGGAATCTGACCTCCCACCATCCATGCTCCTCCGAGAAGCCTCAGGGCTGCAGGGGGCGGTGCAGGGTGATGCAATCACCCCCTGCCTCCCCCCCCGCGTGGCCCTGAGGCTCCTCGGAGGGGCCTGGGGGCAGCACAGGGTGATGCAATCTACCCCCGCCCCCCCGCATGGCTCCGAGGCTTCTCGGAGGAGCGGGGGAGCAGTGCGGGGTGATGCAATTGCCCCCCCCGCATGGCCCCAAGGCGCATGTACTGCGATCCCGTCATATAGTAGACCACAGTACCTGAACCGCGAAATGGTGGGGGGGTGAGTGTATATATATATATATATGTTTTCGTAGATTTTCACGGGTATAGGTATGCATGTTAGGGTGGATTCGGGTTTCTTCCCGTGTAGAAATCTGGTTGTTTTGGCGACGTTTCGACGAGGTCTCACTCGTCATCTTCAGGCTGGTGTTCTGGCTTCTTTCTTCTTGAAGCAAAGTGTGGTCTCAGTTGAAGTCCTTCTATAAATACTGCTGGGGGGGTGTGTGGTTTGCTTGCTCTGTTGCTGATTGTAGGTTCCTTTGTTCCTTTGTTCTTTTGTGATCTGCTGTGTGGCTGAGGCGATCGTTAAGGGATTAACTGCTGATGGCTGTTTAGATGGCTGTTTGCATGCTGGTGGGCTAGATGGCTGGTAGGTTCTGGCAGTATCCCGGGCCTTGGTGGAGTGGGGTCCTGTGTCTTGTGAATTCATTTTGGTCTGGCTACGTGTCTGTGGTCTCCCAATGTTTTTTTGGGGTGTGTGAGTGTGCTCCATGTGGTGACTGGAGTGGGGTGCCGCAGTAGATGGTGCAGTCGTGGTTTTGTTATTGGATGGTGGTTTCGTTTCATCTGTGGGAAGGGTCTGGGTTTGTGTTTGGTGTGGATGGAAGGTGGTGGCATCTTGTGTCCTTTTGGACCTGGTGTCAGTCTTTGTGACAGAGGCTCGTCTGTTGACCAGGGCTAGTTTCCAGATGTCAGGCAAGCGGGAGGTGTCATCACGTTTATTCATGTTGTTTGGGTGTTTCTCTATTTCAATGGCTTCCATGATTATTCGACTGTTGAAGTGTTCAGTTTTGGAGATGAGTTTGGTTCTTTCAAAGTCAATTTCATGACCTGTTGTTTTTATGTGCTGGAAGAGAGAGGAAGATTTTTCTTCTTTTTTGACTGCGTTCTTGTGTTCTGCGATGCGTGCGCTTATTCTCCTGTTTGTTTGTCCGATGTATGTGGCTGTGGCAAACCCAAACTCTGGCTCAGATATGTTGACGACACCTTTGTTATCTGGCCACACGGGAAAGATAAACTGAACAACTTCCTCACACATCTCAACAGCCTACACCCCAAAATACAATTCACTATGGAAATAGAAGCCAACAACCAACTTCCCTTCCTGGACGTCCTAATCTACAAAAAACCCGACGGCTCCTTAGGACATACCATCTACCAGAAAAAAACACATACAAACCGCTACTTAAATGCACAATCACACCACCACCCTGCACAGATCAACTCCGTAGCAAAAACCCTCATCTCCAGAACCAAACGCCTCGCTGACAAAGACCACCTAAAAACTGAATTACACACTCTCTCGAATGTTTTAATTGCGAACGGATTCCAAAAAAACACCATCACCAAACTAATCCAAAAGGAAACACCCCCAAGAACCAAGAAACAGAAGAGAACAACGGCACCGCCCTCCTCCCTTACATCAAAGGCACCACAGACAAAATCAGCAAAATTCTCCACAAACACAATATCAAGACAGCCTTTTGCACCGACCAAAAATAGCCAACATCTTAAGAAACCCCAAAGACAAGATTGAGCTAGAAAACCAAGGAGTCTACGAAATACCATGCAAAGTCTGTCCAGCCACATACATCGGACAAACAAACAGGAGAATAAGCGCACGCATCGCAGAACACAAGAACGCAGTCAAAAAGAAGAAAAAATCTTCCTCTCTCTTCCAGCACATAAAAACAACAGGTCATGAAATTGACTTTGAAAGAACCAAACTCATCTCCAAAACTGAACACTTCAACAGTCGAATAATCATGGAAGCCATTGAAATAGAGAAACACCCAAACAACATGAATAAACGTGATGACACCTCCCGCTTGCCTGACATCTGGAAACTAGCCCTGGTCAACAGACGAGCCTCTGTCACAAAGACTGACACCAGGTCCAAAAGGACACAAGATGCCACCACCTTCCATCCACACCAAACACAAACCCAGACCCTTCCCACAGATGAAACGAAACCACCATCCAATAACAAAACCACGACTGCACCATCTACTGCGGCACCCCACTCCAGTCACCACATGGAGCACACTCACACACCCCAAAAAAACATTGGGAGACCACAGACACGTAGCCAGACCAAAATGAATTCACAAGACACAGGACCCCACTCCACCAAGGCCGGGATACTGCCAGAACCTACCAGCCATCTAGCCCACCAGCATGCAAACAGCCATCTAAACAGCCATCAGCAGTTAATCCCTTAACGATCGCCTCAGCCACACAGCAGATCACAAAAGAACAAAGGAACAAAGGAACCTACAATCAGCAACAGAGCAAGCAAACCACACACACCCCCAGCAGTATTTATAGAAGGACTTCAACTGAGACCACACTTTGCTTCAAGAAGAAAGAAGCCAGAACACCAGCCTGAAGATGAGTGAGACCTCGTCGAAACGCGAGAACAACCAGATTTCTAGGAAGAAACCGAATCCACCCTAACATGCATATATATATATATATATATATATATATATATATATATATATATATATATATATATATATATATATATATATATATATATATATATATATATATATATATATATATATATATATATATATATATATATATGCATGTTAGGTGGATTCGGGTTTCTTCCCGTGTAGAAATCTGGTTGTTCTGGCGACGTTTCGACGAGGTCTCACTCGACGAGGTCTCACTATATATATATAGTCGGCATATATGATTTACCAATTTACTAATCCTGAGTCATTCTTTGGTACAATATGGTTTAAAGCTTTAACTGATTGAATAAGAGAGATTAGAAGGCTTGAAGAAACAGATATTCTTGATTGTAAGCAATCACATTTTTCACATGCACTTTTGGCATATATCAGAAACATCAGTGGTTTTTAAATGGAGAAGGATATGTATGTGTGTAAGAGAGTGTGTGTTTGGATGTAGCAAACCGTCCAGAGATTAAATATCTGTGGAAAAAATATCCATCTTTCCCTTAAATCAAAGGACTAACCATCATTAAATTACACCAAGGCAGGCTGGCTACAAACTCAACTCTATTAGGTGATTCAGGATTCCCATTTAGTTAACATATGGCCCCTGGTATGGCTCCCTTTGGCACTGTATGTTAGAAGTGCCTCCCTATCCTGCAATAAACATGAATCACACCACTGAGCATCCTTCTCCTGATGGATAAAAAAGATGGCAGTCCTAAGTGCTCTCTTGCAATCATGGCAAGTTGTGCTCCTTTCCCTCCAGTTAGTTTAAATCAGGAGGTGAAACGTCGAGGTGATTTAGGGGTTTGAGAGACAAGTCCTGATAGCTCAACATTTCCTGAACAGCTGAACACTCATATTTTTAAATATGTGGCCTCTTTTCTTTAGTTCTCATTTTTCCTTTCCTTTTCTTTCCTACCCCTTAAAAAGTCAGGTTTAAGAAAATATCAGAACTTAGGAGAGAGAAAATGAACCTTTTTTGGACTGCAGACACTAAGGGCCTTTTTACACGACCCCTAAGATCCGCTGGTCCCTTAAATTCGGACCAGAGATCTTGAGGGTTTGTTGCTGTTCCTCCGTCCCCACCTGCTCCGCACTTCTTTGTTCTGTCTGCGTGAGGGGGGAGGGGAAAAAAGCCTTAGACAGAGACAAAAGAATAAAAGGCTTACCTCTGGTGCTGGTGGAAGTTGCTCCGACCTCCGTTTACTTCCTGGTTCCTCTTTAAGGGGCGGAGGCAAAAGAAAAACAACAGAAAGAAGCGAGGAGAGCTCAGGCAGTCTCCGCATCAAAATTTTTCACCATCAAAAAGCAGGTACAAGAAAACTGCTGTTTGGTCGCGCTAAAGTGGGCGGGGTCGCACTTAATTGTCTGCAAACTCCGGAGCTGGTGGGTAAACATTTTTAAAGTCTGGAGCTTGCAGCCATTTGTGGCGGAGCTTAGGGGTCGTGTATAAACGCCCTAAAATTCTTCAGCCACTTTCTCAAGGATGATGGAATTCATTGTCAAAGGCCCGACAATTTTTCAACCTCTCATAAAGTCAAATGTGCACTGAAGCAAATTATTTGAAATCAATGGCATGTGCATTGAAATGGGTAAAATAAATTTTTCCAACTTATTATCATTTTGAAAGAGAAATTACTAAAATTCAAATTTTAATTAGATGGTTTCATAGTGGCTAATACTATGGAAATAAAAATAATAATTTTAGAAGCAAATCTGCAGCTATGGAATATTCTTTCTCAGTTGAACAGTAGTGTGGCACTACTGTTTTGACAACCAATGTGGTAAAATGGATAGAATGTTGGATAGATATTCAGAAGACCTGTATCCAAATCCCTCCTTTGCCATTGAAACTCATGGGGGAATGAAACTGATAAGTTGCCTTTAGACCATCTCACATCTCACATATCTTAAAACCAAATTATTATTATTATTATTATTATTATTATTATTATTATTATTATTATTATTATTATTATTATTATTATTATTTAATTAACCACACAGATATCTATGCTGGATTTAGTATTACCAATCACTAGTCAAACGCTTCCCAAGCGTTTCAGACTCGGTGATGTATCAGCGAATTATGCGAGCAGATCCCAGTAAGGTGGCTTTCTGCACCAGACTGATGGTAACTTTGTCAACTCCACGTTCTTCTAAATACTTGCTTAGCTCTTTAGGCACCGCACCCAGCGTGCCAATTACCACTGGGACCACCTGTGCCGGTTTATGCCAGAGTCTCTGAAGTTCAATTTTCAGATCCTGATATTGGGTAATTTTTTCAAGTTGTTTCTCAGTGACTCTACTTTCACCTGGTATAGCAACATCAATGATCCACACTTTTTTCTTCCCACAGCCACAATATCTGGGCTATTATGCTCCAAAATCCTGTCTGTCTGTATTCGGAAGTCCCAAAGTAATTTTACATGTTCATTTTCAGTCACTTTTTCAGGCTTATGATCCCACCAGTTCTTTGCTATGGGCAGATGATAGTTCTGACACAAATTCCAGTGGACCATTTGAGCAACTACATTATGACGCTGTTTGTAATCAGGCAGTGCAATTTTTTTGCAACAACTCAATATATGGTCAATAGTTTCATCTGCCTCTTTGCAGAGTCTACATGTGGGGGACTCAGCTGATTTTTCTATTCGTGCCTTAACTGCATTTGTTCTGATAGCTTGTTCTTGAGCTGCAAAAATCAGGGCTTCTGTCTCTTTTTTCCGTGTTCCATTGGTGAGCCATAACCAGGTCTTTTCCTCATTTACTTTTCCTTTTTTCGAGGAACTGCCCATGCAGCGCTTTATTATGCCAGCTATCAGCTCGTATTTGCATTGTTGTTTTCCTGTATTGACCCTTTGTTTGATTAACTTTAAACACCTCCCTGTTCTTAACCTCCAATAATGCTGGCTCTGTGCTATGTTTTACATAATCTCCCAATGCATGCTTCTCTTCTTCAACTGTCTGCTACACTTGCAGAAGACCTCTACCACCTAATTTTCTAGGTAAATACAGCCTGTCAACATCACTGTGTGGTGATGCTTAATGAATGGTCATACGTTTTCTTGTTTTCCTATCTAGACTATCTAGCTCCATCTGAGTCCATTTTATAATACCAGCGGTATACCTGATGACCGGTATGGCCCAGCTATTAATGGCCTTGATGGTGTTACCACCATTCAGCTTACTTTTTAATACTTTTCCGCCCCTTTGGATATATTCTTTACTGACTGCATTTTTCACTTGACCATGCTTGATATTATCTAATTGCAGTATGCCCAGATATTTATAGGCCTCAGACTGATGATACTTAATAGCTTGCCCATTTGGCATTTCAATTCCTTCACTCTCAATGATTTTTCCTTTTCTCAGTGCCACTGTGGCACATTTGTTTAGTCCAAACTCAATACTAACATCAGTACTGAAAATTCGGGCTGTGTTGGTCAGTGAGCGTATTTCAGTTTCTGATTTTCCATACAACTTTAAGTCATCCATATACAATAGATGAGAAATTTTACCTGAATTTTTAGCAGTTTGGTACCCTAAATTTGTATTCTGCAAAATTATTGAGAGGGGAATCAGGACAATAGTAAATAGGAGAGGTGACAAAGAGTCACCTTGAAAAATCCCTCGTTTAATGCTAACCAATCCATAGCTTTCATCCCTGACAAACAATTTTCCAGTTCTTCATTGCATTTTCAATTAGGGCACTAATATTTTTACATATTCCAATGGCATCCAGGCACTTAATAATCCAACTATGCAGTACAGAGTCAAAGGCTTTTTTATAGTCAATCCAAGTCATATATAAATTAGTTTTCCGGTCTTTACAATTCTCTAGGAACATTTTATCAATGAGTAACTGATCTTTTGTGCCTCTACTTCCCTGTTTGTTCCCTTTCTGCTCTACTGGCATGATGTTATTTGTTTCCAAATAATCCTGGACTCTATCAGCTATGATGCCTGTTAGCAGTTTATATATAGTTGGTAAACATGTTATTGGCCTGTAATTTTCAGGTATTGCTCCTTTTGTTGGTTCCTTCTGAATCAAATAGGTTTTGCCAATTGTTAACCACTCATTCATATAACCTGTCCTCAACATTTCATTAAATTGTTGGGCCATTTTTTCCATGCAGACTGGTCAGGTGTTTAAGCAAAACTCTTTTGGTGATCATATCAGCTGTTATTTCTAGTTGGTCCATTGTGCACTTGGAGAATTTCTTCTCAAAATCTTGGAGCCATCCAGCATTTCTATTATAGTTTTTCTCAGTCCCCCATATGTCTTTCCAAAACTGAATGGTTGCCATTTTTTCAGGCTTTTCATCTTTTATACCTATCTTCTGATTTAAACTGATAGAACTTTCTTTGATCTGATTGAAACAACTGGTTGTCTGTATACTGCGTAAATCTAGCATCATATATTTCAGTTTTTCTAGCTGTTGCTGTTATTTGCTGCTTCACTATTTCCAATGCTTCTCCAATTTTCCTTCTACTTAGCCAGTATTTTTTAGTCAAATATTTCTTGATCTTACCATTCTTTAATTTGTCCTCCTGAAGGTTTTTTTATTACTCACATCCGCTTGGAGTCTTTTGATTTTAAGCTCCAGCCTGATTTTCCACCGTGGTTTATCAATGCATTGGGGGGGGGGCCTTCAATTGTAGAATCCCTAGTTCTTCCGTTACTATTACTGCTGCACTATATTATTATTATTATTATTATTATTATTATTATTATTATTATTATTATTATTATTATTATTATTATTATTATTATTATTATTATTATTATTATTACCATTAGGAATGGGCACCTTACGAAAAATGACACACTGTTTCATCTTTTTGTAAGTTTATGAAATGTTACAAAATGAAACAGCAAACAGCATGTCATCAAGAAATGAAATTAAACACAATTTTTTGTTTTGGAAATGAAACAATTCATCCTAGCCTCTTGATCCAGCCATCTTGAGAATAGGAGGTTTATTTTTAAACTGATTGATTTGTTTGCCTTCCTTCCTGCACGTCAGCTGTTGAGATAGCTTATCTACGATCTTGATCTGCCTGAAGATAGCTGAGCTCTTCCCTTCACTGGCTGTGTCTGCAAGTTGATTTCTGATTGTTTTCCTTTCCTGATTAAGTATGACTATGGAGTGTGTGTGTGTGTGTGTGTGTGTGTGTGTGTGTGTGTGTGTGTGTGTGTGTGTGTGTGTGTGTGTGTGTATTCCTTCCTTCCCTTGCTGCACTGTGGATCAGCTATTGAGCTTATCTCTCTGATCTCTCCCTGCAACAGCTAGTCATTAGGTTCTGACAATGAGGTGAAAGCTGCCATTTAATCCTGGTGTAGACAACAACCACCAGAATTCTTCTCTGATGGGTTTGCTCAACTAGTTACACATTGGCATAAGTGTTTGGAAAGGGATGGGAGCTATGTCAAAAAGTGAATAGTGCATTACTTACAGGACAAATGTAGCTATTGGGTAAAAAATAAATTTGAACATTGTTAACAAATAAAAAAGTTACAGCCATGGAAGCATTACTTTTCAATCAACCCTCCTACCTACAGTGTTAATTTATAGTCCCACCCCCAAACATCTGTTTTCAGTTAGCTATGCAATACTGATTGCAGAGTACAAAATACCTGTTGCTTCATGATCTGAATTTGCATTGAACTATTAACAGACAAAAGAAAATGCTAGTATTCAATTCCATCCTTTAAAAAATTCTATTCATGCTCCGAACAATACATTAAAAATTGAACTGTGTCCATGTGGCCTCTTGCGATTCTTTCTTTTAGTTTTGTAAGAGGTTGTGAAGGCAAATTTTCCAAATGTCTATATGCAGGTGGGGGACTGCATAATGGAAACTTATATTGTGGCTAGGCTATGTGACATGAAGTTATCAAGCACTGCCTGCGTATCATCTTGAAGCTCACAAGAAATCACAGTTGTTTTATGCTACGTGCCTAACAGTCTTAGGCACTTTGAGATTCCATGTGAGTTTTTGTGTCTACCCTCTTTTTTGTCCAAAGCTTTTTGACTTTGTTTGCAGTCTGGGAGGTATTTTTATTATTGTTAAAATTGTAACATGTATTTATGAACTTCCCAGCAGAGTTTGCAAAGGAATTTAGAATACAGTGGATCCTTGTGTAACAAGCAATTTATTTAACAGAAAATCTGCTTAAAGGAAAAAATTTTCAGAGATAGGGAGAAATCACTTAACAGAATTGCCTATGGGGCAAATCCGTACAACAGAACAGTCGTGATTAGGGATTAATCTGTTTTTATTGCATTCCTATGGGAAATTTATGCAAAGGAAAATTTGCTTAACAGAATTTTATTTTGAATGAATTAATTCCTTTATACAAGGTGCCATGGTACAGTTATGAGCACCATAGTGGTTAAATGCCTGTACTGCAGATAAAACTGTGCTCACAACCTGGGGTTCAATCCCACGTAGCCGGCTCATGGTTGACTCAGCCTTCCATCCTTCCGAGGTTGGTAAAATTAGTACCCAGCTTGCTGGGGTGGGGGGGGAGAGAGAATGTGAAGCCTGTATACTGTAATTAAACTCTAAACTGCACAGAGACTACTTGAAGTGGTATGGGGCGGTATATAAGCAGACCCCCCCCCTTTATTTTTTGGCTTTAAAAATATTTTAAAACAAGATTAGAAATGTTGTATAGAAGGAGGTCCAAAATTTCTGGAGATCATGGCAGAACAATACAGGTTTTTTTGTTACCTTTGAATACTCAGTAGATTGAACCGGCCTAGCTTGCTGGTTCAATGCTGCTACAGAGGAAGACTTACTCTACGTGTACTCTTCAGCCTGGCTTTTCTGGATAATGGGTCATGCACCATAACCTCTGTTAGGGATCAGTTTGGGGCAAGTCGGTACAGAAGGGCATCCACCATTGCATTCTCTCATGTACACTGTGCACATAAATCTGTATGCCTACAAACATAATGAGACCTAAATATTTTATTTCATTTATCTAAGGAAGTGGACTTTGACCCTTGAAAGCTTACTCTGAAATACATCTATTAGTTTTAAAGTTATGATAATATTTTGTTGTTTGTTGTGCATGCTCAGACAGACAAGCACAACTATCTCTTTGAAATAATGATGGTTGATTATGTGATCTCCTCCCGGTTTATAGGAAGAACCATACTTTGGCATTTGAAAAACAAAAACAAAAAACAATGCTGCACAGAAGTAAGCAATATGTGCAGCCAATATTGTTTGTGTCATCTCTTTAGCTTGCACCATTAAGCTATGCTAGCTCAGGCTGATGGGAAGTGGCATCTAATACAACATGGAAGGTCACCAATTCTCCACCCCTGCTAAAGAAACAGCTAATCGGGTCTGCAAAGAGATTTTAATAAGCCACAGAAAGAGGACCAGTGCAAGTGGGCATGAATAAAGGGTCATTGGATTTGAAGATGTGCAACTGTTTGGGTCCCCAAGAAATGAAGGGCATGTTTTGTGGGTGGAATTTTCACGACCACTACTTTTTTCTCCACTACTCTTTTCAGCTCATCTCTGTGTTATCATGGTTCACCATGATCTGAGACAAGGTCTTCTTCACTTCTTCTGTGTGAGGCAGGGCTGCCTGGGTCGTACCTGGTGCATACAAAACACAGACACTACATCTGAGGCACAGCTCCTTGAAGAAAGTTGGAGCATAATGCTGTGTGTTATTGTATGCACAATACTTTTGCTGTCCTATCTTTCTGCCCCTTTTTCTGTATTGGCAAATAATGTTTGATTGTAATAGTGCTGACCTTGCTTTTCTCCTCAAAAGAGCAAATTGTTATAACACACATGCATTTGTTTTATGTTTCCAGCTTTAACTAAATCATAAATTCCACATCTATCCATCAGCATTTTTCATAAATCACTTTTTAAAAGCCAAATGCCTGCATTTCATTTTCATCCCACATGTTACTAAGTGCATTATCGAATCATGAGCTGTGATGGAAAACAGTCCTGCCCAAATAAATATTGCAAAGAGACTTGTCAAAAATATGCTGAATTACAGTGGAGCCACTCCAGGTTGAAAGAACAAAAACACTAAGTATATAAGGACTGAATGAGTGAAAAAAAAATACAAACAACCTATCCTATGCAACTAATTTTAAAAAGTCTGTGGACCAATCCAACAGATACCCCATAGGATCAATTATTTTACAGAAAGTCAAATGGAAAACTTCTTCAGCATATTACACTGCAAATCTCTGTCCATAGTTTTGCTGCGAAATAAATTCTTGCGTGAAAGTTAGGGAATGAAGCCTCTATCTGTTGTTGTACTACCTTAGTACCAAAGCTCCCTCCAGTGGAAATAAAGTTATTGCATCAACAGTTGCATACAAAGGATGTATTGTAAACCATTGCTTATGGTGTTCTTGTGCACAACAATGAGAAACTCCAAAGCTACTAATCTTGCCTTGTGAGAGGAACAGTGATTTGTTGGCGGATAAATAATCCCTCATGTTGAGAACAATTTTTGCTTCTTTTGTGTTAGACTGCAAGAGGCAATGGAATTTTTAAAAACAGCAGATGGGTTGTTTGTGTCCATATCAATCACCCAGCTCTTGTTTGCTTGCGTCATATTTGTACCTTGGTTCAAAAAGTTGGACTTCTGCAAATACATTTTCCATACATTTCAGAAACCACAGGAAAAAAGGGGCGTCACAAACATTTATTGTCTCTTTCTTATGCCAGAAGATATCTTGCAGAGGTTAGCAATTTGTCAAACAGGCTGTTTTCCTTGCCTGCCTTGTTGAAGATGAGAAATTTTGAGGTAATAGAGTACTTTCCATCTCCAATGCTATCTTTCTAGATAAGTTCAAGTTTTAGTTTAGGAGTTTTAGACATTCCAGTTTCAGAAACTGATGCTCTCAGATCAGTTTGAGTGCTCATGAATATCTGAATAGCCATTGCTTTATGGATATTGAAAGGATTCTATCAACGTGAGAGTGTTTGGCCAGAGACAATTTACTGTGGATTTTTTAGAGGAACTATAGTTTAATTTCTTGGTACTTAGGTAGACAGGACTTCAGTTCCAAAACGCATACAAACACCACACTCCCAGAACCACACAGTGCAGAAGATTATCACTGAGGGAGGCAATAGCTTTCAAAGAAAATGGTTCATCATCATGGAGTTGCTAACTTAAACGTGCTGGACCCCCAATATAAACTACAGTGGGGAGGGGAAGGGTTAAAGCCTGAAAATTGCAGCCTTCTCCCTCCCCAGCAATACTGGGGTTCAATTCCCCCCCCCCCACCAGCAAGCTGGGTACTCAGTTTACCAACTTTGGAAGGATAGAAGGCTGAGTCAACCATGCTACCTGGGATGGAACCCTAGGATGTGAGCATAGTTTTAGCTGCAATACAGGCATTTAAACACTGTGACATGATGTCCCCCATGAGGGACATTGCTGTTGGAATTTATGTGTAATTTATGTGTATTTAAACTTCTGCATTAAAAAATTAATTAATTAAAATTAATTTTAATGTTTTGCTTCTTTTTCTTTTTTCATTATTGCATATTTAACATTGTTTACCACCCTGAGTTCCTTTGGGAAAATCATGCGGTATATAAATATAAATATAAATAAATATAAATAAAAAGGACTAGAGTTGAATTTGTGATTCATTAACACCAACAAATCACAAAAAATGAATTTATGATTTTTTTCCCCTGACAAATCAATGAATTGATTTGTCAATGAATGTCAGGAAAAAAAGTTGCAGTTAACTGATTTGTAAATTCTTTTTAAACTTGAATCCCTATAAAATAGCCCAAAAGGCACCTATGGACACCACATTTTCAGAGAACCATCCCATAGCATTCCTCTACAAGCCCTGTATGTTTGGGGAAATTTAGCTGCTAGATGTCTGAGTTATGCAACCCTAAGAAATCATCCTCCAGGAAAGGGAACACCAGGTGCCTTGAGAGGCCAAATGTGGAGGAAAGCCATCTATTATTCTCCTCTATGAGTCCTTAAAGTTTGATGAAGATTGGGTTTCAGATATCTGAGTTATGCACCCACAAACTGGGGCCTACAGTGGTACCTCGTATAACAGAGGGTTTGTTTAACGAAAAATCCAAACAACGGAAAAAAAACCTCCCCCTCCCCCCGCGGCCACCTCCGCCCACCACCTGCGGCCGCCCGGGAAGAGGACGGGGGGCGGTCGGGAAAAGAGGGGAGGGGAGGGGAGGGGAGGGGCGGCAGGCACGGAGGGGGAAAGCTGCGCGGGGGTCCTCCGCTTGCTGCCGCTGCAGATGCTGGGGTTGACGGGCCACCGGGTGGCTGAACAGTTCCCAGCGAAGGCGCAGGATGTGCTTCACGTCAAAGTCCTTCCTGCCCGAGTTCTACATGCTGCTGCTGCTGCTGCTGCTGCCGCCGCCGCCGTTGCTGGCGAGGAGAGGCGGAGGAGGCGCGGGGCGCAGCAGGCGGACACGGCACCAGCACGCACGGCCAGCGCAGCAGGCACCGCTCTCCCGCGCTTCCCTGGATGCGCGCCGAGGAAGAGGAGGAGGAGGAGGAAGGAGAGGGCTTGGGGGGAGGGAGAAATAGGGAGAGAAGAAGAAGAAGAAGAAGAAGAAGAAGAAGAAGAAGAAGAAGAAGAAGAAGAAGAAGAAGAAGAAGAAGAAGAAGAAGAAGAAGAAAGGCCCGGGAGTTACGGAGCCCCCCGGAGACCGGGCGGGAGAGGCAAAGCCCGCGGGCGGCAGCGGAGACGCCTCCAAAGGCCAGGAGGAGAGGGCGCAGCACGAGAGACAGGCGGCGAAGAGGGTCTGCCAGAGGGAAGCCGGGGAAGGCGCGCCCTGCTCCCCTTGACGGTGTGAGGGAGGGACATGCCTCCCCCCTCCCTCCCTTGGCTTCAGCCTCGGCTCTTAGTCCACTCTTTTTGCAGAACTGCACCTAAACAAGGGGTGGGCCACTGGTGTGCCCTCCTGCCTGCCGGGCGCCTCCGGGGCTCTGGCAAGAGGCGAGCGGGGGGGGGGAAGGGCGGGATTTCCGCAGCTCGTGAGCCAGCACATTGACGGGCTGACTGAGAGCTTTCTTATGGACTCCGCTTGAGGAGCGGCTTATCGGGCATCTCTCTCTCTCTCCCTCTCTCTCCCCCCTCCCCGTTCCCCACCCCGCGCTCTCCGCTGCAGTTGCTTGGATCCGGCCAAGGTGAGAGGAGGCCTTGCCCTGTGGGGCTGGCGCTTGGTGGCCAGGAGAGGCGGGCGAACGTGAGGGACCCCCGGGAACCCTTCTCGAGACCGGAGGGGGGTCGTTTTCTCTCGGTGGGAGGGCGCCCTTTGAAGAGGCAGCGGGGGGATTCCCAGCATGGTCCCGCCCAAGCCCCCTGCCCCAGGCCAAGCAGTGCACCCCACTCCCTCCCCCCACCCCTGAGGCCACCTCCGCCCGACCACCTGCAGCCGCCCGGGGAAAGAGGGAAGGAGGGAGGGGAGAGGAGGGGCGGCAGACATGGAGGGGGGTGAGCTGGGGAGGGGCACCCTTACCTGGCACCTGCATGGGGGTCCACCGCCCACCCACTCCCCTCACCCAAAAACCTAGCGCTGCATTGGAACGGATTAAATCCAGTTTCAATGCATTTCTATGGGAAATTATAATTTGTACAACGGAAAATTTGTATAACGTAATTTGATTTGGAACGAATTAATTTCGCTATACAAGGTACCACTGTACTAGGATTATCCTTTAGCAACTTATATGGGGAAGCCCAATGGATGGTAGGCAAGAATCAAGGGAAGATTCTTGACAAACCTTGTGTTAATAAGTATCTTGGGGGCATTTTATAGCCCAATGAATTGATGAATCAGAAATCACTATAAATTCATCAATTTGCATTTGTTTGGGTTATCATTTTGTATGAATACAAAAAAACAAATTAGCAATTTTTGAACAAACTTGGCAATTAATTTTTAATACATGTCAATAATTCAAAAAAATTGTTCAAAAAAATCCCCAAAACCCCTATGGTTTTTGAATGTGGGATAATTTGTTTCTCTTTGGCATTGGTGCTGTCTACATTCAGGCTGCAGTTTTCTGCCATCCTTTTCCCTGCTGGCAACATGGGCACATATTGTGGCATTTCCTGGTGTTTTGAATCATGGATAGAGAAGCAATATTTCCCACAGTCATAAACAAGAGGGTTTTTTGAAGTATTGAAAGTTGGCCATATGTGAACTGATTTTGTTTCCCTTATGGATTGAGGCAACCTTGTTGGCAAATGTAATAATTACTGGAACCCTGTTGTGCAGTGTTTAAACCAGTGGTTCTCAACCTGTGGGTCCCCAGATGTTCCTGGACTGCCACTCCCATAAATCCTGGTTAGCTTAGCTAGTGATGAAGACTTCTGGGAGTTGCAGTCCAGGAAAATCTGGGGACTCACAGGTTGAAAACCACTGGTTTAAACTGCAGTACTGCAGCCAAGTCTCTGCTCATTACTTGAGTTCAATCCTGAAGATTCAGGTGACTGGCCCACCAACTCACTGAGGGGGCAGGCAATGTGTTTTTATTTATTTATTTATTTATTTATTTATTTATTTATTTATTTATATACCGCCTGTCTTCCCAGAGGAACTCCGAGCAGTTAACAACAATAGAAAAAACAATTAAACAGAATAAAAAAATAAAATAGTATGCGGCAAGATGGTGGAACTATTAAAAAACAACAACTAAAGGTCACCAAATGCCTCTCTAAATAGCATGGTCTTAAGTTGCCAGCATACTTATGTTGTAAACTGCCCAGAAAAAAATGCTTTAGCACTATGGGGCATAATATAAGCAGAATACTTGGATTTATTGTGTTTTATCATGGTTTTCATGTCACACTGGAGTGTTTCGAGGACAATTAGCCAGTAGATTTGATTCAACATTTATCTTCCTACCTTGCAAGCACAAGAAAGTCCTACCTTACAAGCACAAGGAATGTGCAATGCAACAAAAGTGATTTAAGCCACTGAAAGTTAGAATAGTGCACTGTGGCAACACTTCTTCCAGTGGAGAAGCGACACATCTCCTCCTGTCCTCCCCACAGCATAAAAGATTTATCATAAAAAAATGGGATCATAAAACATTCAGCAGGGCTGGTATCATCACACGGGAAATGTGTGAAATATTTGTGTTTCCAATTAACATATCTCTCAATCACCTTACATTTTGGGGGATGGGGTAAGGTAATTTTCCATGAAGATTGCTAGCATGACTCAATGAACAACAGGATGGTTCTAATTCATTCAAGGGGTGTGAAGAATATTGCCTACCTATTATCCTGGGACTGGTTTGCAAGATTTCAGTTCCCCCTTGTTTATTGATGTTTTTGGATAGCACATGCATAGGCTCTGTGCATAGTGGAATGAATGAATTGTTTGAATGACTGGTGAGTGCTGGATAGTGGTAGGTGAGACAGGTATGGCAGATGAGACAGGGAGAATGTAATACTTCCATGGACACTTATTCTTACTGGCTGTTTTTTTAAGCCCACATGAAAGCAGGTACACAGCTGACCAGTATTTGGGAAGTTAGATTATAGACATGTATCCAAATTTTAGATAACTGAACTTGAGATAGACAAGACAGGGATATAGATTGTTACAGTGAATGAAAAGGGAGAGAATGAGAGGAGAGAACGGAAGGATAACTATGATTAGATAGGATTGCATAAAAGCAAAGATGTTAGGATCTAGCTTAGGTTAGAGTTTTGGAGAGGGTAGCGGTGTTAGCTGTTTCAAGAATTCCAGGCAAAAATCAAAGACAAATAAAACAAAGCAAAAGATACAAAAGACACAAAACATACGGCATCTTAAATACTAACTTTCATTTTTAATGTAGCATATGAAAGATAGTCTTTAAGGTGCCACATGTGTTGTGTCTTTTGTATCTTTTCTTGTTTTATTTGTCTTTGATTTTTGCCTGGCATTCTTAAGTTAGAGAAACAACTGTAGATGAGATCTTCATGCTGTGTTCTTATTTTATGATTCCCTTTCCTTTCTTGCTTTATAAACATAAAAACATGTTTGTGTGTGAAATATCTTTTTATTCTCTAGTGGTAGCTATCACAGTTTGCATCAAGATTTTTCCATGACTGTTAACTGAGCTGTAAGTAAAAGAAATAGGATTGGCATTCTGTCCTAAAATAACAGTAAGGTTATTCACTGAAAATTACAAACACACATACAATAGCAGTCTCCAATTGCTTTTTGCAGCTGCACCCAAAGGAGGGGAAAATGTAGTTTGCCCTTTCTAACTTGAGGGGTGCTTTGAGGAAGAAGCAGCATATTTTCAGATCACATGATAATGTCAAAAGGGGGGGGAAGTGATTAAATCAATCAAAGTTCCATATATGAGTCTACATGGCCATACTTTCTCTCTCTTCCTCCCTCCCCCCCTTGCATGATCATGCTACCTGAATAATGTTCATAGTTGAATTATATTATATTATATTATATTATATTTAGACATGGGCACGACTTATATTATATTATATTTAGACATATCGTTTCCATTACGTAACGGAAACGGTAACGATAATTAAGCCGTCAGAACTCGAACTCGAACCGAAAAAAGAAAAATTTGGTCGGGTTTTTCGTTTCCGTTTGTGGCATCACGGCAATCACGCAATGCGAAGCACAGAACAAGTTTTTAAAAGATTTTTTTTAAAAAAACCGACTCCCAGCCAAAAAAGCAGGTGAAAATATGCCTGCCTGAGGCTTTGCCACCTACCAGAGGGGTGGTTTCTGGGGGGTCCCCGGCCTTTCCCCCCCTCTTCTCCTGTCCTGGGCTGCTTGCACCAGGCTAGGGGGGGTCATCCTCGTCGTCTCGCCATGACATGCTGTGGGGGGGATCCAAAATGGCGACCACAATTTTTCTTTTGAAATTGTGGTCAAAAAACACACCAAATCACCACAGAAACATGTGAAATTTATTTATTTTAAATGCCTGAATTTTAATAGTAGCAGCAGTGGGGTTTTTTATAGCAATAAAACGTCATATTGATTTTATTTTATTTTATTTTATTATTTTTTTAGACCTGCCCATTTGGGCTGGGCATGGGATGGGATCATGCAATTTTTTTGAACCATTCCACCAATGGCATCACCAGGTTTTTGACTGACACTTCTGGATGTCTCGGAGGGCATAAAAAGCCGAGGCACCTTCCAGAAATCGCAGTCGGGTGTATGGATGTGATTGAGGGAGGAGGGCTGGCTGCTGGTGCTGGTGTGATCCAATCGAGATTGAGGAGGGAGGCTGGAGGCTTTAGGATTTAAGTTAGGCAGGCAGGGAGGGAATTGAATTTAGAAAATAATTTCTTTGATTCCCTGCAGCTTTGTCTGCTGAAGGGAATAGCAGTTTATTCTTTATTTCTTCTCTGGCAGCTTGAGGATTTTTTTCTGATATTGGATAAAGGGGAAGGTTTGACTGGGAGTGGGAGGTGTGGATTTATTTTAAAAATATATTATATACTACCATTTATTTTCTATTTTCCCAACTTCAATTTGCTTGCACACACACACATTTGGGGTGCAAGCCAAGAACAGAACCTCTATCCTAAGTGATATCCTAACAGCCCACTTGTCCGCCTGCTCGCCCACTCGCCCGCCCGTGGCTGCCGGCCGCCCATGCCACCCGCCACTGCCGCCCGCCCGCACCTCCCCCCCACCGCCCACCCCCGCCCCGCCCGCTGCCTAGGGCACAAAAACACCTAGCGCCGGCCCTGATTGCGGGACGCCCCATGCTCTGGGAAGTCAAATCGCGCTAAATCGCAGTGGAAACAACAAACGACAAACAAAACGACAAATTTTTGAAAAAATTCACGACAAATGGAAACGACCCAAAACGGACCCGTTCCGACAAACAAAAACTCAAAACGTCATTTTTTCTGGTCATGCCCATGTCTAATTATATTATATTATATTATTATATTATATTATATTATATTTATTATATTATATTATATTATATTATTTTTTATTATTTTTATTTATTTTTACAGCTTATATGCCGCCCACTACTCAAAGGTCTCTGGGCGGCTTACAACAAGGAATTAAAACAGTTAAGACATAAAATATCAATAAATAATTAAAACAACAGCAAAACCTTATACTAAAATCATCACTAAAATTGCCATCAAAGGACCCCAGTCTATGTTGTATCAATTAAAAAACTTCTGGAACAGGAAGGTTTTTACCTGGCGCCGAAATGTCATCAATGTTGGCGCCAGGCGGATCTCACTTGGGAGGGCATTCCATGACTTGGGGGCAGCTGCCGAGAAGGCCCTATGTCTACAAGCCATCCCTCTCACCTCCTTGAGGGATAGCTCTTTCAAGAGGGCCCCCTGGCTAGATAATTATATTATTTAGATATTTTTACCCCACCTTTCTCCTTGGAAATGCACGCTCCGCGGGTGGCTTGTTCGCCTGCGGAGCAGATTTGCCCCTCGCGAGAATGGCGAGGGGCGAGACAGGGCTTCGAAGTCTTGGGGAGGAGGGGGAGGAGCGCCCTATAAAGGGCAGCTCCTCCCCCCAGGTGCCAGCCAGTTTCTTTCCGGCGTTCGGTAGGGAAGACCTCCGAACGCCGGCTGCGCATCGGGCGCCACGAGGCAGGCGCCATCTTGAAGGCCGCAGCGGCGGCAGAAACGGTGGGGAGGCTCCGCTCCCTGGTCGGGGCCTAGCAGAAGCAGTCGGCTTGGCCCGGACCGGTGGGAGCAGGGGCCCGGCAGAGGTGTCTCGGCGCCGCGTGGCCTTGCGAGCGCCACGCGGGCGGCGCCATGTGAGGCGCTGGAGCTTCAGCCCCTTCAGCAGGGCCCGACCGGCTCCCGCCGACTGCTGCTGCTGCGCTACCACGCGGCACAGCTGATGGTCGGGGGAGCGCTGCAGCATTCGGCACAATCCCGGCCTCTGCTGCTGCGCTGCTGCGCAGACCAGCTGGTGGCCGGGGGAGCGCGGCAGCAATCCCGGCCTCTGCTGCTGCGCTGCTGCGCAGACCGGCTGATGGTCGGGGGAGCGCGGCAGCAATCCCGGCCTCTGCTGCTGCGCTGCTGCGCAGACCAGCTGGGGGCCGGGGGAGCGGCAGCAATCCCGGCCTCTGCTGCTGCGCTGCTGCGCAGACCGGCTGATGGTCGGGGGAGCGCGGCAGCAATCCCGGCCTCTGCTGCTGCGCTGCTGCGCAGACCAGCTGGGGGCCGGGGGAGCGCAGCAATCCCGGCATCTGCTGCTGCGCTGCTGCGCAGACCGGCTGATGGTCGGGGGAGCGCGGCAGCAATCCCGGCTTCTGCTGCTGCGCTGCTGCACAAGACAGCTGGGGGTCGGGGGAGCCTGGCCGCGCTTCCGTGGCTGTCCTGCCTGCACCGTGCCCCTCTGCTTCCCGCGTGCGGGCGGCGAGGAGCCTCCGGGTGCCGGGAGTGGAGGGCGACTGGCGGCAGGCGCCCTTTCAAGAGGCCGCATCGGCGGCGGAGCAGGACATGGCGCGGCGGCGCTCCCCAGGCCGAAGCAGGCCGGTAGGGCCTGGGGGCAGGGAGCAGAAGCAGCGCGTGTGGAGCTGTGCGGCGGCTGATCCCGGCCGAGGTGGGACGACGGAGCGGGGGAGAGGCCTCAGCCCTCCCCCACGGAGTGAGCGGGGCCGGGTGATGCGGGCATCGCGGCGTGCAGCCGGCCGTGGGTAACCCTTCAGAGCGCGGGGGCAGGGGACCACCGGGGCGTACAGGGCCGGCGATGGGGCGGGGTGCCGGCCGAGCTGGGATGGACGCGCGCGCAGGTGGGCGGGCTCCTCACCCCCACCCTTACCCATGGAGCGGCGGAGGGCCTGAGCCCCACCTGGGCCCCGGTCAAAGTCCAATCGGATTGGGGGAGTGGGGCCGCGGAGCTAGATCCTCACCCTCCCCACCCTGCACCCAGTCCGGACCACAGTCTGTTTGGATAGTGGAGTGGAATAAGGAATTCGGAGTTCCAAATATGTAATTATGTAATTTATTGGTGGGGCACGCTGCGCCTAGCACTATTCCTGCAGTGGGCCGGTAGCGCCTGAGTGTATAATTTGCAGCCCTTTCATTAATCATACACCTTTTAACTGGCCATTGGCTGGGTCATGGATTTCATCAGCTTTCCATGAATTATGTTAACCTTTTCCATTTGATCCCCTCAGATAGCTTAGGGAACGCGTCTCCCATAATCCCAGGAAAAACGGATGACCTCGCTGGGTGGTTTCAGGTTTGCACCAGCCTTGAGCCAGTCCTGACAGGGAGCAGGACTTGACCTTCTGCAGTGGCGAAGGGCCACTGGTACATTTCACCCCGTATCCTCGTCTCACCCCTGTATGTTCCTAGCCGAGGTCTGCACTGTAGCTTATATGCCTGTTCAGGGGAACAGATTCTCTGTTTTTCAGTGATGGGCAGCCATTCCTTATCAGAGTTCTTGGTCACGTTTAGGGAATATTGAAGGTCTGGGGACTTTTGGAGAGCTGGGAACACAGAAGGTGACCACATTCGCTAACTTGCCTTAAAGCCCTATCTAAGGTCCGTGTAAACGCAATGTGGGCTGCTTAGATACTGCCTATCAATCCAAACATTCTGCCTCTGTTCTTATCCTGTTGATTTCTTTACTTCGTAGTGTGTATACTGTTGTTCACTATAGGGACCCAAAAGGGCTTACAAAGCACTTTAAGACGACCCGAAAGCTTATTGGAAAACGGCAAGCTGGTACAGTATGGCCAACTGCATAAGAACATGAGATGGGCCATGCCGGATTAGGCCTAAGGCCCATCTAGTCCAGCTTCCTGTATCTCTCAGTGGCCCCGCCGGATGCGTTTGGGGAGCGTGTGAGACTAGATATCGGGCTATTGATACCACTCCCCTGCACCTGGCCCTTAAAGTACCTTGGTTCTAAAGCCTGGAGATCACACATCTCCATCATGGGCTGAGACCTGTGACGGAAGTTCCCCAGGAATCTGTCCAATCCCCTTTTGAAGGGAGAGCTAGGTTGGATCGCGCTAAGGGCACACCTAATTCAGCTAGCAGTTTCCTATAGCTCACAGCGGCTCCGCCAGATGCATTTGGGAGGGCACGAGACTAGATAGCCGTCTCCTGCTGCCACTCCCCGGAGTACGCGTCCCCGTCAGGGTTTGTAACCCGTGAGGGACCTTTCACCCAGGATCTGCCCAACCCCCTTCTGGGGGCATCTTGGCCAGACGCACTCACCACATCCTGTGGTGGGGACGTAGACCTACCAAGCGCTGGGTGACAATCTGTTGGCTTTTGTCAGTTCTGACTCTCCCAACCCTCCAGCGGAGTGTCCCCTAGTTCTGGTATTTTGGGAGGGGGAGAGGACCTGCCCGCTATTCATGGTACTCATTCTCCGAGGGGCCGTGCCCGAGCAGGACACAGGCCCAGCCAGTCCAGCTTGCTATAGCGCATAAGTGGCCACGCCAGAGGCCGCCGGGAGCACCTGAGACTTGATACCGGTATACTGATACCTCTCCCATGCATCTGGCCCTTGGGGTACCCTGGATTCAACATCATGGTCCGAAGTAACCTGGTGGGAAGTGCCCGGGTTTCCCCGTCAAGTGAATGTGACAGCAGTGAGACAGCCCCCCCCCCATAGCTAGCCCAACACAGGGCAAGGGTCGCAGGCGACGAGCGATGCCACCCCTTGGTACACGAGGAGGCTAGCCCTAAAGCGGGGGTGGACACCGGAGCCCAGCTGGGCCCAACTCTCTGGACAGGAGCGCGTCCCACATGTGCATGTCGACGGGAGCAGTGGGAGGCCTTGATTCATGATACGCCGTCTCGTTTACAGGGCCTGAGCAGAGGAAAGTAGCCGGGGCCAGCCGGTAGGTCCAGCGCCCACGTCCGACCCCACAGAACGAAGACGAGGAGGATGCCCGGACAGTGGAATCAGGGGAAGCCCCTGAGGCCGGCTACGGAGAGCACAGCACTCAGTGAGTTGATGTGCACACATGACGCCGCGCCCACTATCGCTTGGCTTTGGCCGGGGGGTAGTTTCCGGGCCAATAGTCGCCCGGTGCAGGGAGCAACTCGGGCGCCGCCTGCCCAGCTGCCAGTGGCCAGGCCTCCGGGAAGCTGATCCCATAGTGGATGTCCGGCTGGCGCTCCCACAGGAGGGGCTGAGACCGGCCCGAATGACACTTGCCTGGGGGCGGCCCAAGACAGCACCAACCACCTCTGCTAGGATTCCCCCCAAGGGGAGCACCTGGCCAGTTGCCGAGCTGGTCTGTGATCGGCCGTATGGCAGAGGTAATGGCACCACGGCCAGGGATGCGGGGCAGCCCTGGGCTACCCTGGGGTAGCAGTGGCCGCCATGCCATATGGCGGCTACGCCTCCTTATTGGGGCACCATTGGCCAGGTCCGCTAGGGAGAAAAGCTAGCGGGAAGGCATTGATAAACATCCTCAGCTTGCTAGAGCGGGAGCTGGAGATCAAGGAATGGAGTGGGGAGGAACCACAAGTCAGGGAGCGCAGGCTCAGGACATAGCCGCTCGCTCCTGGGCGATATAGAGGCCAGCATACTTGGATTTTATGTCTTTGACCTGGCAGGCAGACACATGGGGGGCCCCAGACGATGCTTAGGGATCTCGGTATTATACGCAGGCTGGAAGGTATTTTCCTGGCCATACCGGGCTTCCGTACGACAGGGGATTTTGTCGCAGGGGGGGCACGGGGCCCCTACATCCGCTGCGAGGAACCACTGCCACCCATTGGCAGCAGTGCTGGACCACAGTTAGGCTGATACTGCCCCTGGACGGGGCGGTGGGGGGGCAAGGACAGCATCCCAAGGAAGTCCGTGGGGGCCGTATCCACGCCCCCTTCTAGGGGCCACCAGCATCATACTTGCGGGGTCCTCGATGGCCCCATTCCCCGGAGGACTTCGAGGGGATAGGGTTCTGATTCCAGCGCCGGTTGTATGCCGGCTGGGCCCTCACAGGGGTGGGAGTACACGGCCTTTCAAGTCACACAGGGCCTGGACTAGTGTCCCCCCACGCCCACGGGGCACCTTCGGCGATTTTTGGTCTACCTGCTTCACAGGGGCTGGCCGCAAGTTCCTTGAAGGGGTAGTTGTCCGCCAACGGCGGCGGCGGTGGGCCAGGAGTTGTCCCCATTCGCCAGCCAGGTGGGGGGCCTCGCCATCTTGGACAGATGCGTGCGGCCGTTGCCGGCACTTTAACGTGTTATCCTGTTTTCCCAGGAGCGGAAGGCTGCCCAGGGCGGGCGAGAATGAGTATGGTGGGTCACAGCTCCAGGTACCAGGCCGGGAACGGCGCACAGAGTACACACGGGCAACCTGCAGTGGTGGGGACTGAGGGGAGCGGGGTGGATGGAGTGCCCAGAATAGCTACGGCTGCGGCTGGGGGCATCTACACAGACGTTCCCTGGACTCGCTCGGGGAGAGAGGATTTGACCAGGCAAATTGGTGAGTCCCTAAGTCTCATATGGGGGTGACCTGGTGCCTGAGGGGGACCGGTTCACGGCCTGCAGGGTGCTCCGGGTAGTGATGACTCTGCGCCAGGTTGGGAGAGCTAACAGTGACCCACACACAAAACGGACCCACTCCTGAAGTGGGGGTAAACCAAGTGGTTGGTCGGGGGGTCTGCCGGGTTTGTGGGGCAGTTATGGGCCACCCGGAGATCAATGGACGCAGGACGGAGCCATGTGGGCCGGACAGTGCATGCCTGACGGACACGGGCACCGAGTAGTCCCTGCTGGAGGGGAGGAGGGGCCAGGCTATGGAAGTGGTTATTTAATGGGTGACCGGGGCCATAGCAAGGCTAGGCCCTCGGCAGTGGCGGCTAAAAGCTGAGGGAGGGCACCGGCGAGCATAGAATTAACAGCTGAACACAAACCTCCTCATCCACAGCACCGCGGGCCAAGAGGTCTCGGTGCTGGGGGTGGGAGAGAGGAAACGCCTCCCTGCCCTGGGAATCTCCCAGATGGGTGACAGAAGGGGCACGGAGGATCAAATAAAGGAACCGGCCTGGGTGCTGCTGTAGGAAGACTGCACCACCCGGGGGTTAGTGGCTCGCCCGATGCGGCCCGGTTGGAGGGGTCCCGGGAGACCCCGGGGTTCCAACCAAGCTATGGATGCCTGGCCCCTCCTGTTGTTGTTGATGATGTTTGGATATATGTGTTAATAAAGTGTGGCCCAGTTACCCCCAACATACTGTCTCGCCTGGTCATTTCGAGTGGGGGGGCAAAAGACCTGAGGCAGTTTACAGTAGGGATGGGCACAAAACAGAAACTGTGTTTCATTTCATTCCATTCCGTCCACCTCCCCACGTTTTGTTTCGTACTGTAAACAATGGAATTTTTCAAAAAAAAATTGATAGTTGTTGTGAGTTTTTCAAGTTGTTTGGCCATGTTCTGGAAGTTTGATAACCCAGAGCACAGAGAGCTGCATACCTCTTTTCTCAATTGGAAGGTGGCCCGATCCAGTACAGGTTGCATCCTGAGCTCCTTGCCCTCTGAAGATGCCGGCCATGAAAACCTGAGCTCCTTGCCCTCTGAAGATGCCAGACACAGAGTCTGGTCAAATAACAAGAAGAAAATCCTGAACACAGCCAAACAGCCCAAAAAACTCACAACAACTATCAGATGCCGGGCATGAAAACCTTCGAAAATACAAAAAAATATTGTTACTTAGAAAACAAAACAAATGAATCCCCCATGGCACCAGCACTCTAGTAGTGGGGGATTCAAAAGCCTCCTTCCCACCACCTCCCAGCTGATTTTGACAGCTTGATCCCAGCTCAGAGCCAGGGGTTAGGAGGAAAGGTGCAGCCAGGCATAAGTAAATTCCCTGCCTGACTGCTCCTTTCTACCCTGCCACCCCCTCCTCCCTAGGGGGCTGTATTGGGCAGTGAGTTCTGTGGGGAGTGGGGCAAGTGAGTGGATGAGATTTAGGGAGTTTTGCACAATTCCAGCTGGGAGGCAAAGCCACCCCACCCTGTGTAGCAAGCCCGGTTGCAGAATGGAACCTTTCCTGTTTCCAGAAAGACTGCAGAGATGGGGCAGTCTTGGCCTCTAGTGGGAGGGAGTTCCAGAGTCTGGGTGCAGCAGCTGAGAAGGCCCTTTCATGTGTTCCCACAAGGCATACCTGTGAGGGTGGCGGGATGGAGAGAAAGGCCTCTCCTGCTTACCTTAACACCAGAGTTGGTTCATAGTGTTAGATTCAATCTTTGAGGTAAGTAGGACCCAGGTTGTAAAATGCTTTGTAGGTTAAGATCAGCGACTCAGCACTTTGAATTGTTGATTGGTAGCCAGTGGAGCAGCTTTAATAGGGGTGTAATGTAATATCTGTACCCCGTCTCAGTCAGCAATCTGGTTGCTGCATTTTGGACCCATTGAAGTTTCCTGAGCCTGTTAATCGGTAATCCCACATAGAGCATATTACAGTAGTCTAGCCTGGCATAACTTGTTTACTAGCCTTAATTGTGCAAATGGGCTCCTGGCCACAGCTATGACCTGGACATCAAGGCTCAAGGATGAGTCCAAGAGCTCCCTCAAGCTGCATACCTCTTTTCTCAACTGGAGGGTGGCCCGATCCAGTACAGGTTGCATCCTGATCAATTGTTCTCCATTTCAACTGACCAGAAGCACTTCTGTCTTGTCTGTGTTTAGTTTCAATTGTTCATTCTCATCCAGTTCATGACTGCAGCTAAACATTCATGTAAAGTTGAGATAGTAGCTCCCTGGAGGTACAAGAGCTAAAGATGGGTGTCATCAGCGTACTGCTGTCACTTAACCCCAGAAGTCCTGATAATCTCCCCCAATGGTTTCCTATAGATGTTAAATAGCATAGGAGACATTATTTCCTGTAGAAAGCACTGGAGCCACTTTAATGCAGTGTCCGTCCCACCCACCCCAATTCCATTTCAGAGAGACGAGTCAGGAGGATGCTATTGTCTTTAGTGACAAAAGCAGCTAAGAGGTCTAGTAAAACCAAAAGGGACACAGATCCCCTATCCATTTCCTTGTGTAAATCATTTACCAATGCAACCAATGCCATCTTAGCCCCATAGCCAGGCCTGAAGCCAGACTGAAATGGATCCAGGTTGTTTATCTCATCCAGAAACTTCTGGAGCTGTGAGGCCACAACCTGCTCTAGGACCTTTCCCAAGAATGGGATATTCAATATTGGTTGCTAATTGTTCAGTATTGTTGGATCTAAGGAGGGCGTTTTTAACAATGGTTTTACTATTGCCTCCTTTAAGCATGCTGGAATCCTGCCCTGTTTTGAGACATCCACTACTGTTCCTAACTGGCCTGCCATACCATTTATGAACCATGAGAGGCAAGAATCCAACACACATGTGGTGGCCCTCACCTCCCCAAGAGTCCTGACCACATCATCCAACTGTAGGATGTGAAACTCATCCATTAAGCCAGTGTGTGTGTGTATCATTTTATTTACAGGCTCTAGATCAAAAACAGCATCCAAGGTAGCCTGGGTTTGTTCAATTTTGCCTGCAAAGTATTGTGCAAATTTTTTGCAGGGAGATACAGAGTGGTCTGTGTTATACACCCATGGGTCAGTGTGCAGCAGATTTTTGACTTTCTGGTAAAGCTCCACTGGGCGATTTTGTTCCAAATCAATGGTGGTGCAGAAACATGATTTATTTGCTGCCTCCACTGCCTTGGAGTAAGCCTTCCAAAGGACCTTCACTGTTTCTTTGCCTGTTTCAATCTGGGTTTTCTGCCAATGCCTTTCACCTCTACAGGCCTCCCATTTCAATTTTGCCAACTCCCCATTAAAACAAGCAGCCAATTTGTGCCTATTTTGAGGAAGGAATCCAGTCAATGGCTTTGCTCATTTCCCCATTCCAGAAATAAACCAATAAGTATCAACCATTACTTATTACTTATGGTTTACAATTTCCAAGACTTCTCATTTTCTGCTAAAAATATTACATTTAGATATTCCCCAAATTAATCTTCAGGAATCTATAATCTGATAATAATAATCTTAGAACTGCAGAAGAACAAACCCTTTGGACTGTTAAATCCATCTTATCCCAAAGAATCACAGTGGGAGAATTGAACTCTCAACCTCTGGCTCTGCAGCCGGAAGCCTAAACCACAGGGCTACCAAGAAGTTTAAAAGGTTATTTGGAGAATGAAATGAATTTGCTGCCACAAATCTTTGCTGAATTTGATTAACTCACTGTCAGTATTACACTTCTAATTCTGTTTACTATTGACATTTATTACTGAAGCCCATATTTCACAGGCTTCATTTATGAATACCTAATATTGAATGTATAATAATGCTTTGCATTTGTCATACTTAGTATGCAGTATCATTCAGTGTTGGATCATTGCCTATTTATGAATAACTCAATGCCTTTTCTAAAATGAGTTGCTTCCCATGCCTCTAAGATAGCTGCCGTGTATGTCTAGAGCTTGGAGCTAAAAAAAAAGTAAAGGTTTTCCCCCGCACATGCATGCTAGTCATGTACGACTCTAGGGGCAGTGCCCATCTCCGTATTCAAGCTGAAGAGCCAGTGTTGTGCAAGTCCATGGCCATGTGGCCGGCATGGCTGCAAGGAAACACTGTTTTGCCTTCCTGCTTTTTACGGCGGTACCTATTTATCTACTTGCAGTTACATGCTTTCGAACTGCTAGGTTGGTAGGAGCTGGGTTTATCAGCTAGAGCTCTCTCTGCTCCGTGCCACCCGGGATTCGAATTGCTGAGCTGCCAACTTTGCAGCCGACAGTTTTCGGAGCCTTAGTCCACTGAGCCAAAACACACTGATCTTGAAGGTAACCTATTAGAAATAATGAGTTGGTTGCAATGAATCCATTTACTACAGAAAAACAATAACTAAAAGTATCATTTACTAACAAATTAAGGTGAGCATCATTTCAGACTTCTCTTGAAGTTGATCTACAGATGGCAACAGGTCCAGAATACAGTTACCAGGTTGGTGGCAGGTGTGAGTAGATTTGATCACATCTCCCCAGTACTGGCTCATTTGGACTGGTTACCAGTTATGTCCCAGATTGGGATCAAAGGTTTGATGATTACCTACAAAACCTTTCATGGTTTGGGATCATGTTATTTGTCAGAACATCTCTTCCCAAAACAATGATTTCAGACAGTTTAAGTATCATGACCATCAAACCACATTACCCTAGCTATCCTGGTGTAGGTGAAATGGGGGAGGGGTGCTGATATCTCAAAGAATATTCCTGCCTAGCAACCTCTCAACACATTTGTCTAACCTAACTAAATGATGAGTACAAGGAGTTCACCAAAATCCGCAAGGTAAAGTGCCTTGACGCTTCTACTATCCCTGCAAAATATAAAAGACACCACACCCTCAAAACATATAGGGTCCCAGTAGATGGCCATGGCAAGACCTGTTTTTTAAGTACCACAAACCCTCTTAATTAAAAAAGCAAACAGTTGTATAAAGAAATCTTATGCTTTTAGAGACGGTGATATGGACAAAAAGGGTGGAAAAAAGGTTCAAAACAGTTGCAAACAGTTTTCGAGTGAATAATCAAAAGCTTGAGGCCAGAGTAATACAGAGCAAACACACAAGAAAATAACAAAATTAATTGAAGTATTCTAGTATTTACATGCAGAAGGTCCAATGTTCATGGCCACCTAGTTAAGTACTTTCAGTATAACAAACAGCTCAAGACCCTTCTTTTGAGGGAAAAGCAAAAAAATTCCAAGATCAGTGGAACAGGTTACTCCAATCAATATTGCAGAATAACAATAGACAATTTTGCTTAATTGTTACAGGATCCCTTACATCAGAAGTGTATGACCCAGCTGCAGTCTTACCATCTAGGTGGGTCCAACATTTATCGGAAGTCTTTTTTGACAGGAACAAACTTACAGACAGCTGCCTTGACTTCTCCTTGCCTAATTTACCTGAGTGGCCTCCTGTACCCCCAGAGAAGATTCATAAGATAATTAGACAATTATGTTCAGGAAAGGCTGCAGTTCCTGATGGTATTCCTCTGTACCTTTTAAAATGTGATCCTGATTGGTGGGCTACATTACTTGCTCCACTTTTCTCAACAATCAATAGAATTGGCCTTATGCCTAAAGACTGGACTACTGCAACAATTGTTCCTATCTATATAAGGGGGGAATCCTAATTTTCCGGCATTCTATAGACCTATTAGTTTGTTATCTGTAATTTGCAAAGTATATGCTAAATACTTAAGTAATAAGCTCTCCTCCTGGATTGCTACTGAGAACATTTTATGGCCAAAACAATCAGGATTTTCTCAGGGCAAATCCACTCTACATAGTTGTGTTCTCATTTCACATTTAGTCCATAAACAGGTTAAGAAACATAACGCCAGACTTTATGTGGCTTTTCTTGACTTGAAGGGTGCTTTTGATTCAGTTGACAGAGAGTTACTTAGGGGGGGAACTAACTAGATGGAACATTGATAACAGAGTTCTTCTGTTAATTAGAGCCCTGCATACTAATACATAATGTAAGGTCAGATGCTCTTGGAGCAGAAAGTTAACCCAAAGTTTTACAACTAATAAAGGAGTCAAGCAGGGCTGTGTTTTGGCCCCAACACTTTTTAATGTATTTTTAAATTATTTAGCTCTGACCTTGCTGTCAGTAGATAGTCCCTGCCCAAAATTGGGCTCAGTCCAAGTTCCATGTTATTGTATGCTGATGATGCGGCACTCCTTTCCCATACTCACATTGGTCTTAAACGCCTACTTGACAGTGCAGTTGACTATTTTATGGCTAACAAACTGGAGGTCAACTATTTCTAAATCTAACATCATGGTTTTTGCGAGCAAATGGACAGCTTATAAATGGATCTGTAAGAGTGGTGAAATTGAGCAGGTTAGGTATAAAAATAGGATCAGAATTACTTTTGCTAGTTATCTTTTTGGAGATATTATGCTTGTTTGCTCTCCTGCTATAAAGAATGCACTTTGTACATGCTCTTAGAATATGCTGAAGCTATGCTAGAGTGTAAATCAATCAACCAATCAAAAGTCCTTTATTGGCATAGTAAAAATGGACAAATAACAATTACAATATAAACTACTAATAGTAAAATCAATGTGGGAGGAAGTAAGAAACCCAAAACCTCGAGCTGCTAAAATTCTAGAAGCAAAAGTGGCCACCTCCTCAAGAAAGTCGATAACTTGTGTGGAGAGAAGGAAATTAAGCCTAATTGAGTCTTCCCAGCCCTGCATCCTATCTAGGAGTAGGGACAGATATTTGGCGGAACCCTCACCGGAATGGCTGACATCCTCCCCTCTTACTTTCTTGTCCTCTCTCTCTTTTTTAAAGTTATCTAAACTGAAGCACTAGCTTGAGTGCCAAGGCCCCTTACCCCTCCGCCCTGCTGTTCCCTTTGCCACAGGCCTTCGGGGTGAGGCTGGCTACACCCTGAGAATCCCTCCTCTGGGTGCTGAATGCCCCGACCGCTGATGTGTGCCACGCGGCAGGGAAAATGAAACCACCCTGGCACACGCCTCCATAGCTGCTGCCTCCATGCCGCTCAACACTGGAGAGAGGAAGCCCGACTGTCAGAAGCCCCCTTTTAAGGTAGCCTCCATGCTGGCCCTTTTCTGCCCCAGTCGGGCCTCTCTGTCTTCGCCTCCCCCAGGTGGGGGATTGAGTCAACATGATCATTCATGAAGGCAAGAGCAGATCTGCTGTGCTGCCCTTACTCAGCTGAAAACCATCTTCCCAATTATCTGAGTATCAAGCAATGAACCTGTCTCACCTTCCAGATCATTCTTGCACCAATACATGGCAAGTGTTTCTCTCTTCCAGTTCCAGATAGGCACTAGCTCTTTCTCTCAGCCAGTTCATTCCAGCCATGGATGAAGGCTGTTTAAAAAGAAAAAAAGAGAACAGAGAAAAAAGATGTCCCCACCACCATCACACTCAAAGCCACATTGCCCCCTCTGAAACAGCAGGTGAACTGGCCCTAGGAGTCTGGTCTAGTGACCCATTGCAGTCACCAACTTGGGAAAGATGGCCACCCAGTTTCCCAATGCCCTATGGGAGACAATTCTGCCCCTTTCTATGAAGGCCATCCTAGGCTTCAAAGGAAGGGGGAAGTAATAGTCAACCACCCCGAAAAAAGTAGCATGCTTTACTTTAGGTCTAAGGTAAAGCGGGCCAGCCTTTTCAGGGAAAGAAATTATGGCTTTTCTATGCCTTCCAGGAAGCAGTGGCCACCATTTTGGCAAAGGACAGCATCATTTTATTTATTTATTTATTTATTTATTTATTTATTTATTTATTTATTTATTTATATACCACCCATACCACCCATCTTCCAACAGAAATTCCAGACTGTTAACAACAATAGAAAAAAAAAACCCTCTATAGGGCCTATGAGAAACTGAGCTGCCCTTTTTGAAAATGGCAGTTGTGGCTTCGCTGTGGGCAAAGAAAAGCCACCATTGCCCTCCCCTAAAAAAGTGCCCATGTTACCTTAGGCTGTTTTTATCAGAGAGAGAGAAATTTGTTTTTCTTTGCCCTCAATGAAGCTACAGCCTCCATCTTGGAGAAGGGTAGGTTGGTTTCCCAGAGGGCTGCCATGGCATCAACTCCTGGGGCCTGTTCATCTCAATCTATCATACAATTAAAGCAACAAATATATAATATTTACTTGTGCTTGACACAGAGCAATGCAGCAGTAACGTAGATAAAATGTCAGTATTGATATAAAGGGTTGCAGAGTTAGGCTAACAGAAAGACAATGACAATGAATAGAGTAAAAACTCATATATTCATATATACATCAAAATATACACAGCATAACAACCAAGCATTATATACAATATAGCAAACAGACAAACAGAGTGTGGGGTAAACTGTTCTCACCATAACAGTCCCCAAGTAACAAATGGCAAGCTAGTGCTTTTTATATTTATTCAGCACTCATAAGATCTGATGCAATCACTAATTAACAATCTGATGCAATCTGATCTAACCATTACAAATCATGATGTTATAATCAGTTCCACCTGCACTTCATCACTTAACATGCCTGTGATTACTAGTCTCTAACACTTGTGAATTAACATCATGACACTGCAGAATCTAACTGCCTCCATTTTACAATTCTCTTTACACATTCTGTTAAATATACATAACATATGTTTTATCAACTTTTACATATCTTGACACAATCACTGGGAGAGGGGACTTTTTTTTTACACAGCCATGCACTGTCAGAAAAAATCATGAAGGGACAAATAAAAAGGGGAAATAGTTATCCCTTCATATTTCTTGGGATCTTTTGACTTGACAAATATGAAGGAATGGATATTAAATGAATTAGAAATATTTGTGTAATATTGCAGTTCATATTTTTGTTCATCACCATCTCTAGTACAGACCTAAGATTCTATAAGCCGTGGCATTTAAAGTGTGATCATACTGATATAACTGTGTATGCAGTACTACAGGAACCAACTACTCAGTGTGATTTGTTTTACAACATCTTACTTTTACAATTGTCTAAATATTAGCTAATACTCTTCTCCAGTGTCTAAACTTAACTTGTGCTGATAATGTAAAGTGAGGCATTTAGGTCACTGTGTTAAATGGGAAAAGAGCAGGGATAGGGCTCACTTTACAACTGTGTTTAGGAAACCAATTAGGTTGTAAGTGCAAGGATGTCTTTCAGGCTGAAATCCATCCTATATGCACTACAACTGTAACAGAATAATTCAGGAACGATGGCAATTAATTACTTTCTAAAAGAAACTTACCAAATTCTTGTTGCATGGTGAAAATCAAGTGATCACACTCAAATATAGAATTATATTGGTTGTTGAAGACATTTGTTTTGAGTGTAATTGAAATACCTAGTATGTTTCTTTCCTGTTTCTGGGAGTTAACAGGTCCTTATGATCACTATCTCTGAGCAGAGAGAACTCCACTTCCCTGAATATATGGATGCTGAGTCTGACACAAAATCAAAAATTTATGAAGCCTTTTATGTCCACCACATAGGACCAATGGACTGCACCTCTGCTGATTGATTAGACAGGGACTATATCCTACAGTAGTGTTGGATTTCAGTGCAATATTCTGCTTTGAATTGGAAGCTTTAAAAATATCAGTCTGATTAAAAAAATTAAAAAGAGGGAAATGTACTTCAGTTACCTGTTTCACACAATTGAGCATGTCCCTCTTTTTCGTTCACCTGTTCACCTATTCCGTTCAGAATAAGCTGAACAGGAGATTTCAGATGTGCTGGTAAAAGCCAGCCATAATGGAGAATGTCAAAACAGATTTCAAATACTAAAACACAATTAGACCTGGCTCTTTTTTAAGCAGAAAAAAATCCATCCAAAACATTAACAGGGTGAGCAGGCAAAGGTCACAGACTATGGATCAACGGCTCTCCAAATTATGTCGGGTAGTCTGGTTGCTATCTTGGAGTGTGTGTCACTTCACACACCAGGTTGTTCCATAAAATGTTTTTTGGTGGCCATAAAACTGATTCACAACATGACCAAGCATTTTTCAGAAATGTTTTTTTTTAAACCTTTGGATTAAAAAAATACAAAGAAGAAGAAGAAGAAGAAGAAGAAGAAGAAGAAGAAGAAGAAGAAGAAGAAGAAGAAGAAGAAGAAGAAGAAGAAGAATCAATAAGCTTGCAAGATCACCCAACTGTATCAAAGAATTAAGTACCTGACTATGGGCAGAGTCCTCTTGACAATATACATCTGAATAAGGAAAATCACACAAATATTTGCAAAGCATTGCTGCTCAGCAACAAGGTGCTGATTGCAATCCTGGCCATGCTCCCAGGTGTGCAAGCAGGAGGCCTGTTCTAGGGATTCAACATAGTGAAATCAGAGCCATAAACAGATTACTTAATCAATCAATGGAGATGGGCATGAAACGAAAAACAAAATGCTTTTTCATCATTTCTTTAGGTAACAAATTACTTTATTACTTAACAAAAAAGTAGAATGTGTTTTGTTTTGTTTCATTTAATAAAAAATGCCACCACCACCCCAGAATGAAATGATTCATTCTAGGGAAATCAATGGCAGAGGAGCTTCCTCAAGCTTTTCCCTGTAAGCCCCTGAAATTTGGAAAGGTTTAGAGGTCAGGGAGCTGAGTTAATAAGCTCCAAAGGGGGATGCCCCTAGAAAAAAATCTAATTGAATCCAGAAACTGCAATAGCCCCCCTCCCACAGGTGAGCGATTAGTGCCGCAGCTTGGCTTCTGAATCCAAAATCAATTAAAAATATTTTTTCCTAGGCACACCCCCTTTGGAGCTTAATAACTCAGCTTCCTGATGCCCAAACTCTCCAAATTTGTGGTACTTACCTAGAATCGCTTGAGGAAGCTAACCCTGCCATTTCCATGCTGAAACATGGTAGTGATCCATATTTTTAGTACATTATACGAGTACATATATGTTTGCCCATGTGAACAATTAGCGGCTTCTCACTCAATTAGAAATGATATTTTTCCTAGGTGCACCCCCTTTGAAGCTTAATTACTCACCCCCCTGAACCCCAAACCTTTCTAAATTTGGAGAGATTACAAGGAAAAGCTTGAGGAAGCTCCCCTGCCATTTTGGTCCTTCCAGGACCCAGGGGAGCATATTGTTTCATTTCAGTTTGTTACAAAACTACTTTCAAAATTTATTAGTAATGAAACAAAATGAAACTACTTAAGAAATGAAATGAAATGAAACACTCATTTTCCATTTTGTGCTCATTTCTATTAATCAATTTAAAAGTTCCTCCCATAGCAATTTTGTGCATCCAGAAGAAATCATTTTTATGCCTTTTTGAAACACCTAGCTAGCTAAGCAGCTCAGTAGGTTGGGTATCGAACCAGAGGGTGTTTGATTCCCCACATTGCCTATCAGGAGGCTTGGTTGTTTAGCTACTGACTGAAAAGTATACCTGGAAAGGGTAGTCATAAGTCAGAATTTGGTCAATGGCATGTAGTTATTGTTATTATTTTTAGCACTGACTGGAACATGCCTGGAGCAGGTTGTTTTGAGTAGTGCTTTAAAATGTTCATGAAAAGCACCTCTCACTGCAGTTGTCTCAGCCCCAAGTTTGAAAGGGAGGAATGTGATTGAGCAATGTTGGGTGCATGATCTGAGGAACTTCCTTTTATACAAATTGCAAGAGTTCTCATCACAGGGAGAGCTAATCCACTGTTGTACATCTTAACTGACAACATCGTCTTGGAAGCTATGCTGGTACCGTAAGATTAGAAAAGCTGCAGATTTTTCTCTGCTACTTGGATCCTGAGACAAGTTAAACTTGTCTTTCTCCTACTGAGTATCAAGCAATGTTCTTTCCTGCTCCCTTTTAAGGCAAGATGCTTGTTGAGTGTAAGCAAGAAACAGAAATAAATGTAAGCCTCTGAAGAGTCCTGCAGATAACTTGTCAAGCACAGTATAGCTTGTGGATAATAACCAAACTGAAGATTTATGTCATATATGAAACTGCAAAAATAACCAGTACAACTGAAAACTGAAACAGCTGAACAGAGCATAATGCTATACAGAATATTTTGGAAACCAATAAACCTCCATTCCCTGAGATCCTTTAGGTAAGCATGGAATAATATATGATAGTTAAGCAAGCTAGTACAATTTATTTTATGAATGATTATCACACCAGTCAATTGATAAATTACTTCATTCAGCTGTAGGCTGTGGTGGGCATAGAACATAACAGTGAAGAAGAAAATCAGATTTTTGGTGCTGTATTATCGAAACACTGAGTTACTTAAATTGAATTATGTTTGATAGATTGTGCCTTTGCTCAGGAGAAAGCTACTAAATGTTCTTAGAACCCATCAAAGCAGCAGTCTACCAGTTTGTGAAACAGAGCAATCTTAGTGGAGGACATGGTGCCCAACAAACAAGCAAGCCAGTCAATGATATAAATACATGAGACCATGTAAATCATCTTTGCACTCCTGGAACAGCATACTAATTTGTCATTAATAAAGTATCATGCTGTTTTAAGAACATAAGAACATAAAAACATAAGAAGAGCCATGCTGGATCAGTCCAAAGGTCCATCTAGTCCAGCTTCCTGTATCTCACAGTGGCCCCACCAGATGTGTCTGGGAGTGCATGAGACTAGATATCTGACTGGTCCTTGAAGTACCCCAGTTTTAAGACTGGAGATTACACATCTCCATCATGGTTTGTAACCTGTGATTAACTTCTCCTCCAGGAATCTGTCCAATCCCCTTTTGAAGGCATCCAGGCAAGATGCCATCACCATATCATGTGGCAGGGTGTTCCACAGAGTAACAACACAAAAATGTTTTCTTTTGTCTGTTCTTACTCTCCCAGCCCTCAATTTGAGTGTATGTCCCCTAGTTCTGGTATCTGTGAAAGGGAGAAGAGCATCCCTCAATCCACTTTACTCATGCCCTGCATTATTTTGTACATCTCATTATTTTGTGTGTGTATGTGTTTGTTTGTGTACATCCCCTCCCCCCAGAACAAATATATAGTGGATAAAGTGACCAATTAGGATGCAGAAAACCTGGACTCAAATCACTGATTGGCCATGGAAACTTATCTGTCTGTCTGTCTGTCTGTTCATTATTTATTTATTTATTTATTTTGACTTGTATACCACACCATCTGGCATAGAAGCCACTCTGGGCAGTCATTAATCCATGTACCAATGCAGTCATCCAATCTTCCAAATCTATTAAATCTACATGGAATATATGAGGGGCACTGACAGATGGTAAGATGTATTTTCAGTAGAGATGGGCACAAAATGAACTTTTTTCATTTCCATTATTCGTTATTCATTTTGTAATGTAATGAAATGAATAACGAACATTGTGATTAAATTGGAACGAACCGAACAGAACCACGAAAATTAAGTTCGTTACATTTCGTTTTTTGTTAATGGCGACACGAAATGAAATGAGCTGTTTTAAATGTTAAAAAATGCCCTGGACATCCATAAAAACACAGTGATAATTATTTATACTGTCTGATAATATCCTACAGGGGGGTGTCCATAAAACGTTTGTTTTTGACTTCTCCCATCGCAATGTATTTTTCTTTTCCCTTTAAGGATGACAAAATGGATGTTGCCAGCCACAAAATGGAGGCAAGCCATGTGATGGGATCATGTAAATTCTTGGACAACTTCAACCAATAGCATGCCCAGGTTGCAGACTGGGCAGGTCTGGCAGCCACAGAAGGCATAAAAAGCTCTGGCAGCCCCCCCCGTCCTCCTTGCAGTCTCTGGTGGGAGTTAGGGTGGGATTGCTGTCTCTGCGACACATTACTTTAGGCCAGCCAGGCAGGTGTGTGTCTCTGTGTTCCTGCTGGCTGCAGCCTGGCTCTTAGGGGAGAGAAAGAAGAGATTTCTCTCTAGCTTCAGTCCTGCAGCCTCCCTGTGTGCGTGCGTGCGTACCTCTCGGTGAGTACCCTCCCCTGCCCCGCAGTGCAGTCATTCTGCGGCTGCCTTGCACCCTGGGCAACTCCTGCCGCTGCCTTTGCAAGCCTCCCTGCATACCAAGTCTATATTGTGTCTCTGCCAGCATCATTTTTGTGTGTGTTTTCCCTCTGGTTTGGGGCTTTAAAAATCGTGCAAAAAGCGGGTAAAAATGAAAAATGAAAAATGAATTAACGAAAATGATTTTTTTCAAAAATTTGCGAAAAATGAAAATGAACTGAAACTGACCCCCCTCAACAAAAAAATGAAAAACCAAAATGCCATTTTTCGATTTGTGCCCATCTCTAATTTTCAGTGCAAATGAGGAGAGGTCAGCTCCAAACTGCTGCAGAAGTGCAGGCAACCAACTATCACAGTAAAAATAAATGATGAAGGCATCTCCTTCTACTGACTAAGCATATGGTTGCTGTAGTGGCAGCCCACAAAACTGCCTGCATCCATGCTGCAGGATGTAAGCCAAGTTAGCAATTATTTATTTCTTGTGGAAAGCTCCTGAAAGAGTCTTGGGTATGCCATTACGCATCAGCATAATCTGGAAGGGCAGCCATTGCAGTCTCTTGTCCCCTTCAAGTATATCCGTATGAAATGTTAGGCAAATGGTAAAGATTGGAAACTCTGCTAGTATACTGGCACCTCTAGTTTCTTCCTGCTTCATTGGGGATGATTGGGTTTGCCATTGCCCCAATAAATGTACTGTATAAGGATAATTCTGGACTTGGTCCTCACAGCTCTGGAGGAGGAAATGATCTCAACAAAGGAATTTCACATCTGAACCCTTGCCATCTATTCATCCCCTTTGAGGATTATGTTTTCAAAGGCAACATTTTCTTCCTGAGAAATATTAAAATGATACATAATTGAAAATTATTAGATATTGGTGGTCTCTTGCAAACCTACCTGCATCCGAATCATATAACTCAAAGAACTGAGACAACAACACACACACACACACACACACACACACACACACACACACACACACACACACACACGAGCCATCGTGCAGCTCCTCATATATCTCTGAGCTGAAAGCAATGAAGAAAGGAGGAGACAGTTAGAATATAGGAAAAACAAAACTACTGGTGAATCTGATGGAGTAAAAGTCTGGGCCAATGGTTGGTCCCATGTTATGCCTCTGACATACAGTGCTTGAATATACAGTTCTTTTCTATCATTGGACCCCTTTTGTCCTGTACAGTTTCAGGTTTAACATCTGAAGAGGGTGTAGAGCCCTGTGTTCCTGATACTTTTTTTTAATTAATAATGTTAACACCTTTTGGGGATGCAAGTTGCCCTTATTGTGTTGTCATAAATGGCCAAAAGTAATAGAAAAACAAAAAAAGCATTTTACTTAAATCTCTTTGCCAGTACAGCCATGCCTATTAGGAAACAGCAAGAGGGAAAATGTAAATAAATAGCGAGAGCTGGAAATTCAATTTATTTCAAAGGACCATATAAGATTCATCAGGCTCTTTCAATTACTGCAGATGGAAAGCTTAAATAGGCTGAAGCTACAAATGTGATTTTTAAAGAACTAAAGGGAAGCAAACACATGGGCTGAACCAATTTTTATTGAGGATAATATTTTTGGCGTGTCGAAAGGATTTGCACAAAATGAAAACAAAATGAAAAACAGATTGTTTGTGATGAAATGCCCCTCAACAAGCAATGCTTTCTCCATGACAAAAAGTCCACAAAGGACCCTAACTTCATAAATTATGGTTACAAGGAAGGAATGTTAAAGAGGAAATAAAGCCACCGCTTCCCCTGTTTCCACCCATTACTCTCAAATTAGGAAGGCAAGAAACATTTCAGCAACAACAGTGTAGCAGCTCCAGTCATAGGAGGAGTTGCTATATCATTTCCATCTGCCCAGTTTAATGGATCTGCATGAAGTTCAGGCTGCTCACAAGCTGTCTTCACCATATGTATACTCCGTGTACAGTGTAAGAAGATTATTGACTTCTACCTCATACATGTACATGAATACATTCCACAGGCATATAAGAGGTTTCTGCAGGAACTACAGTGATTCATTCATAGCAAAAACAAACAAAAAAAACCTCTTTCGGTATTTGGGAAATGGCACTTGTGCAGGGAAAGGAGCATGAGTACTGCACGATCACCCGCTTCCCCAGTCTTCCGGTGCTTACTGAGAACTTTTAAAGAGAAATCAACCCCTGGGTGTTCACCCCGTGTTATTACAACAGTCCATACTTCAGGAAGTAGAGCCTTACTAGGATTCTTCCTGATGCAGAATTCTGCAAACTACGTTTATGCACAGGTGGATATATTTTCCCTACACATATCCTAATAAACATGTGAAGATTAGGAGGACGGAGGAACAACCATAGCTCTGATCCCATTTTCCCTGCACAAATAGGGTTGTTCAACTGCTTGAACTAGGTGAACATACAGTATAGACATGTTGTCACAGAGGTAGAGATGGGCACGACTCAAAAAATGGTGTTTCGTTTGTCATTTGGTTGTTTAGGGGTCCGTTTTGGTTCGTTTTTGTTTTCGTGACATTTTTTGCAAAAAAATTCATTTTCGTTTCGTTAGGTAACGAAACAAAAAACGAAAATGAAAACAAAAAATTGCTGTTTCGTTAGCATTCTTTTTAGTTCAATGCATCTGCTGCAACAAAAATGAAAAACACTGCAAATTTGGTCGTTTCGTTTTCATTTTCGTTTTGTTTTTTAAAAAATTTTGTTTCATTTTTGTTGCATAACGAAATGAAAAAATGAAAAGGAAAACGAAAAATCACTCATTTCGTGCCCATCTCTACACAGAGGCTTCCCCTAGAAAGCCAAAATCCCTCTCCCCATGAAAGGATGTATGATCCTACTTGTGTCTCCGAATAATTGCACTTAAATAAATGCTTCCTAATTTTGTTAACAGTGTGTAGTCTAGTTTTCCACACTTACCCCCAACAATTGGCACCCTTCAAGGAGGGCTGATCATGCTAAGCACTCAAAGGGTGCCATGTCTTCTTGATCTATCCTGCCTTTTGGCAACTATGCCATCGACAATCTTTTTGCCACTTCAGTCAGTACCTCCTCTATCTGGGGTGGGGGTGCTCAACCTCCAGGGTTTCAAAATCAGCGGCAGTGCAATTCTCTGGCACCATCACCCTTTAAGGCAATAGAAACTGGCCCATTTGCCCCACTGCAGGGTTCTGCATTCAAGGGTGCAGAAGATGGGCCTGATCCCGCCATTGTTTCTGCCTGCTCCTCTGTCTTAGTTTCCATTGAGATGGATGAGTTTCTCTCCTACTCTTCCTTTAAACTCATGCCCCAATAGCTCAGCCCAGCCTCTACCTCCTCACCCAGGTGCAGCTTAACCACTCCCACTTCCTTCCCTTCACATGGAACCTTACTTTCCCTTCCTCTACGCTAGATCTCTAATTGGTCCATTGGGAAGGTACAGAGACAGGGCAGATGGTTATCCAGGGTCTGTAGGAGTGCTCTCCTCACACATGGAATAACGTATCAAGGATAGCTGAGGGCTTCTGGAATTATGGAATTAATATCAAGGGAAATAACCACTTGTTGTGGAATGGAATGTTAACACACAACAAAAAATACAAGTGTGATATTTTTGTAAAATAATAGAAACTTCAAGGCAACTGAGGTTTTTCCAATAAAATGCAACACTGTAGTAGTCATTTTTCGTTTGTTTGAGGAAAATACAATATCATATATATATATTTTCTTTTTGAGGAATAAGGTTGGAATGGGTCTCCCCAAGGACTGATATCTTTGTTTGTTTTTAAACCTCAGAGGTGAACCAAGAACTACTGTGGGGTTGCATGGGGCTAAAGAGTATTTTTGAAATGTTCTAGCTTTCCTCTGAGGGCTTCTGGAAGCCTCTGAGAATGGTCGTTCACGTTTCAAATCGCTCATGGGGCTACCCTACACCATTTAACACCCACCAAATACTTATCTTTCTTTGCACATTTGGGGATTTTGCCATCTATGTATCTCCCAGAAGATCTCAGAGACAGAAAATTGTCATCAACTTTGCCCAAGTTTTTGACCTGCAATGACTCATAACTCAAAGGCACCAGGATGTCCAACCAGCAATCTGAAGAGCTTTGTGGCCACTTTTGTTCTACAGTAAATGCCCTAGCAGAAGGTCACACACTACAGCTCCCCAGCATTGTTAAGCATGTGATGCTTTACTCCAGAGAATCTTCAGAGTGAGGCATCAGGTGGATGGGCACTTTTGACAACCCTACCCAGTCTTGATGGGGTTACACTCCCCCTGAAGGATCAAATCATGGATCTGGACATCTCTATAGAATCTTAAGTATTATCTGTGGCTAGGAGTCCCTTTTATCTGCTTTGGCTGATTGCCCAGTTGCAAATGCCTCGTAACAGTTCTTGTCACATTGGTAATCCCAAAAATATACTGCTGTAATGTTCCCTGCATGTATTTGCCATTCAGTCTTTCAATGAACAAGCAGATATCAAAGGCTGTCAGGTGAAAATGAGTAACCCAAGACAAATGGTTGGATGGCATGCATAAAGGCAAGTGTCCTCCCATTATTACATGCTCAAGTAAATCTAGTTTTAGATTGTTGATTTGTGCTATTCTAGGTTGTTACAGGGTGCTGCAGATAACAATTTTCCTTATGTTGAGGTTTGCCAGGTCTGACTCACTCTGTTACATGAGGTTTCTGGGGTTTGCTATGCTTCTTCAGGTTCCAGAGGGGGAGACAAATTACAGGATGAGTGGCACTAAGAAGAAAGTTTGCTTTTTATGTGTGAGGTGAATTTATTTACGTTTGGGGGAGTGAAAGGGCACTCTTTTGTAAGAGTGTTGGAGGAGGACTCACTCGCCTTTGGCTGCCTTAGTGAGGCTCCACACAGCATCAGAGGCAGGCACAGTGGCAGCGGCAAGCAAATTTGCTGAGCTAGGAGGCCAGGCAAGCCCTCCTTGGACACTCTTCTCTGTTGCCACTGCCGCCTCCCAGCGAGGAAGTGGTGGGGAATACCCCAGCAGGGGGCTGAGAGGGGAGTGCTGACGTCAGCCCCCTGCTGGGGTATTCCCTTACCAAATTTTGTTTTGTTTCCTTTTGTAAGTAACAATATTGTTTTGAAATTATTTGTTACTTATGATACAAACCAAAACGTAGGAGGATGAAATGGAATGAAACAAAACTCAATTTTTCCATTTTGTACCCATCCCTAATAGGCACAGTAAAGTCAACAGCAGAACTCATAAGCCACAAGAATCACTCTCTACAGTAAGCCTGAAATGGTAACCACCATTTGAAATGTAAGCAATGGAATAATTTACACTTGCACTGAGACATATATGCACAGCACGTAGCTTCATATGGTTGTGAAATGTGGACTTATAGGAAGTTAGATAGGGAAAAGATAGAGGCCTTTGAACTGTAGTGCTGGAGGTGACTACCATACCTCCCATTGACTGCAAGGATGACCAACAAAGAAGTCCTAGGCAGAATCAAACCAAAAAAGTCTCTGGAAGCCAAAACCACTAAACAAAAACTCTCATACTTTGGCCACACTATGCGACTAGAAAAGACAATAATGCTGGGATTGGTTGGTGGCAAAAGAAGAACCACCACCACCCCAGGATGTGCTGGTTTGACACCGTCAGAAGGGACACTGGAATGACCCTGATGAAGCTAAAAGAAGCTGTAAGAGATTGAAAGGCATGGAGCTCAACAATCCACAAAGTGACCCAGAGTCAGACAAGACTGAAGGGATAGGCAAGACTGAGTGGGACTACGTGCACCTTCTGAGGATAACCATGAAAATATAGAAACATTTTTGTCTATGTGTACTTTTTTATCATTTTCCCCACATATGCCCTTTCATTCCCCCAAACTTAAATAATTGGGCTGGGGCTCAACCCCTTATGAAGCACAAGGCAGCTTCTTCAGAGTTTAAAAAAAAACATATCCTTAGATAGATCCATTTTTCAATTTACCAAAAACTACTGGTGTCAGTGGAAGATACCCAGTCACCTCCATTCCATCACACATGCTTAGACCTTCTGATCTCCCCACCTCTCCTTCCATTTCATCCACAGTTAACTGAGGGAAGCTACCATGCCCTCTCTGAGGGGAAAGAAAGAAAGAATACCAATTTCTCTAGTAACTCTGCCGCATGCTAATAATGCAACAGAAATAAGGGCTCCCTTGTGGCCAGTTCACAAACTGTAGTGGCTCAGAAGATGAGTTATTTTTTATTATATTCTGAGCCAAACCAAAATTGAAGAGAATGGATTTTTGGCTAGAAGACTTATTCCCTGTGGGGCTTTTGTGCACCATATGTTTACCCCCTTGTGGGACTAGAGTAATTCTTTCTTTTTTTTTAACTTGACCGTATAATTATCACTCTATCATAATACACTTACATTTGAAGCACTACCATTGACTTTTGCAGGGCATGTTACAGTGAAAAATTCAGTATTGCAGTCTGCCTTTTGAATGCTAGACTTCTGTTACTTGTGCAAGCTTGGTTTTATTTGACTAGATTTCATTTGCAACTTATTTCATTCCTTAATAAGCAGATTAGCATTTTTATTGAGACAGGAGTAGTAACTGGGTAGGGGGTGGGAGAGAGGAAGAAAAGGCATCAATCTATGTGCCATTATCTCTCTCAGAGCATGGGCAACCTCCTGCACGGTTTCTGCAGCAAATTGGTATTATTTTGTTTACAAAGCTAGTATCATGGCTTGAATTATTCTTGTTCTCTCTTGATTACCTCTGTTTATACACACATAGAAAGTTTGCATCTGTGAGAGGCTTTAAAGAGGGATTGCCATTTTGAAACACAATTAGAAATGTTGACAGTGGAATACAAGAAGTTGTCTTCTACCAAGTCAACCATGGGTCAGTCTAGTTCACCGTTGACTATGCTGGCTAATAATAAACTTCTAGGGTTTCAGATCAGGGTCTTTTTGAGATGTACCTGGAGATTCTAAAGACTGAACTTCAGATCTTTTTTTTTTTATATCTTGAGCTCTACCATCGAGCAATGACCTATACTTATTCTTGCCTTATATAAACTGCATTTACTAGAGCAGTGAATCCCAATCTTGTGTCCCCAGATGTTTTTTTTTTGTACCACATCTCCCAGAAATCCTGGCCACTATAGTTAATGGTGAAGATTTCTGGGAGTTTTAGTTAAAGAACATCTGGAGGCCCAAAGATGGGAACAACTACACTAGAACATGGCACTAAGTGAGAGAAATGTTAAATATTTACAGCTGATATACTATAGGAGAGTGACTACATGCATGAGCAGTTTTTTAAAGTCAAATACTATTTTGTCTATTACTCCTCAAAAAGATTTATCAAGCTGATGTTAGTCTCAGTTCCCTCTCCCCCCTCTATAAAATGAAAATACATATTTGCCATTCTTTGGATTACTGAAGTAATCCACGTGCCATGTTCCCAACACTACGTATATTCATTTTTGTAACACATTTATATTCTTTGATAAGATGCTGTGACTAGGTAGACAGGTGGTGATGGTTTATGAACAGATTGTGAGAAATTGTAGGATCTTCCATTGACTGGAGAAATATCAGGACTATGTTTTAGCAATAATCCATGGTGGATAATCCAGACAGAATGATACTCAGTTCTATATCTAACTTTCTAATCCGGATGCACTGTGTGGGGCATTGTATTACCAGACTGGTGCAAAATGGATTTGCTTTCTCAACTGTGGAAGATATATATTTTATCAGGACAAACATGCTCAATTCATTATCATTTAAGGAAATGCATAAACCAGACTCAAATTATGGCCCTATTATCCTTTATCTCAACCAAAAATGAAGCTTTATCTTTCTGCTCTTTCTGCTCAGTCTTGGATTCATTTTATGAGTCTTGGATGAAGGATGGTAAAATATTTCCCTTATTTGATACTTGTTTACTTATCTGATGAATTTTGTATCACTTACCTCACCTGAAATAATTAACATTTTCTTGCCTAGGCACTGCATTATCTAGGAACTTCCTTCTACAATTAAGTTTCTCTTTTGAAAATACACATAAAATGAAAATAAGCATTAAGTCTAAAAAACAGGTTGAAAGGACAAAAATATTTTAAAATAGAAAATGAGTTGTTCTGATAAGAAGATCCAGAGGACATCACAAATGCAAATAAGAGTGGGCTAACATATCTTTATGATCTGAGGGTGGGGGGAATTAATAATAATTACTTGCACCCTATGGTATGAGAGAATTATGATGCTATTTGCCTCAGAACCTTTATATTTGGTCTGCAGTATATAGGTGAATACCACTTGGTTTGTTATTTTTATTTGTTGTTGCTGTTGTTGTTTTTAGTTAATCTACCAGTCTGAAGTCTTCAAACTTCAGTATGATGAACAGATGTGAAGCCAATTTTCCCCCTTTTGGACCTTGCCTCTGCATAATACAGTGTGTGTTTTCTAAGGATGACAAAAAATGTGGACTACAATTCCCAGAATACCCCAGCTGCATTACCAGTTAACATACCGGCTGGCATAATCAAGGATATATAGTCTCCAAGACAAATCTGAGCCATCTGTGGTGTTTTCCTGTGAGAGCATTTTGGGCAACTAATGCTATTCATGTCTCCGAAGAATGTGCAGGAAAGAAAAGAAAAGGCCAGGATCCGGCAAATCATCTGGAAGGGTCCAATATGTGATATTTTAAGTATGAAAAGCATTCAGAAGTTGCCTTATTTGGCTTATCTTACCTCTCAGGAGATGCTATGCACAGTTGCAATCCTGTTAGGCTATTCCTGGAAGGATGCACTCTGTGTATGTTTTAGAACTATGCTGGCTCCATACTGATGTGTGAACATTAGGTAGATTCGGTATTTTCTGGTACATTCTCTTGATTGCCTCAGCTTTTTAGCTCAGATTGTCTACTTTGCTCCAAGTATTTTTTGAAGCTTTATTGAAGCTCTTTGGAAACTTTTCCCTTTTACTTTTGCAATATCTTACATAAAATATTAAAGAGCCTACAACCAATGATCTATATTTTTCACTCACAGAGCTTGGGGTTATGATTGCCTTGTGGGGTCTGATCTTTCTGGAAGCACTGCCCAATCTGGGTTGACTGGAGTGCTGGAAAGCAGGTTCCCTTCTTAACACCACCTGGGCTCAGCCACTCTGGGATAAATGGGATATTGCAGCTGAATGGCTAGAATCAGACTTTGAACCTGGTAACCATGACAGAGCCCATGGATACCTTGTCCTAATTTCTTGTCCCAACTTTGCCCAGTTAAAGTGAAACAAATACTTCAGGACAGGCAATGAGGCTCCAAACTACTTTCCCATCCTTTTATTTTTAAATTGATTTAACGGATGGGATTTGTCTTCCCCGACATTTGTTCCAAGACGTAAACAGAACAATTTGTTGCCTATAGTTAAGTGTCTCTGGCCCACATGGGGAAACCAACAACCTTCAACTCTTGTTGGGAAATGTAAGGCCACAACTTTATTGATTACCATAACCAGTAATCTACTGTATTAGTGGATGACTTTCAGCTCCTACAGCCAGATTATGTGGTCAAGACCCTTGGGGAGATGAGGGCCACCGCATGTGTGTTGGATCCTTACTTCTCATGGATAATAAAAGCTGCCAGAGAAGGTATGGCAGGCTGGTTAGGAAGAGTAGTGAATGCCTCCTTACAACAGGGCAGGATTCCGGCATGCTTAAAGGGGGCAAGAGTAAAAAATGTGTTTTAAAAGCCCTCCTTAGGCCCAATTATATTGAACAATTACCAACTGGTATCGAATATCCCATTCTTGAGGAAAGTCCAAGACCGGGTTGTGGCCTTGAGGCTCCAGAGGTTTCTGGATGAGATAAACAACCTGGATCCATTTCAATATGGCTTCAGGCCTGGCTATAGGACTGAGATGGCACTGGTTGCATTGGTAAATGACTTGCACAAGGAAATAGATAGGGGATTTGTGTCCCTTTTGGTTTTACTAGACCTCTCAGCTGCTTTTGTCACTATAGACCCGTCTCTCTGAAATGGGAAATGGGGGTACTGCATGAAAAAGGCTCCTGCTCATTCTGTAGGAAAGAACACAAAAAGTGGTGTTAGGTGATTCATGTTTGACACCACAGCCACTGACCTGTTGAGGACCCCAAGGTTCTGTTCTGTCTCCTATGTTACTTAACATCTATATGAAACAATTGGGAGAGGTTATCAGATCTTTTGGAGTTAAGTGCCATCAGTATGATGAAAATACCCAGCTCTACCTGTCGTCACCTCTGGATTCTAAGGGAGCTACTATCTCAACTTTACATGAGTGTTTAGCTGCAGTAATGAACTGGATGAGGATGGACAAAATGAAACTAAACCCAGACAAGACAGAAGTGTTCCTGGTCAGTCAAAAGGGAGAACAACGGATAGGGAAGCAACCTGTATTGGCTGGGGTCACCTCCAATAATAAAAATAAGCTGGTAGCTTGGGGTTGCTCTTGGACTCATCCTTGAACCCAGATGCCCAGGTCATGGCTGTAGCGCTATTGCACAATTAAGGCAGGAGCGCTATTGCACAATTAAGGCTAGTAAAAAAGCTATGCCTGTTTCTTGAGAAACCAGCTCTGGCCATGATGACACTTACCATTGTGATGTTCTAGCTACACTACTGTAATGTGTTCTGTCGGGGACTATCAATGAAAAGTCTCAGGAAACTTCAATGGATCCAAAATGCATCAGCCAGATTGCTGACTGGGGTGGGGTACAGAGATCACATTATACCCCTATTAAAATAGCTCCACTGGCTGCCAATGAACTATAGAACACAATTCAGGTTGCTGACCTTGACCTACAAAGCACTGTAGGTTAAGGTCCTAGCTACCTTAAAGATCAAATCTCACAGTATGGACTGGCTCTGGCGTTAAGGCCATCAGGAGAGGCCCTTTTCTCCATCCCACCACCCTCAAAGGTACGTCATGTGGGAACCCATGAAAGGTCCTTCTTGGATGCTGTGACCAGAATCTGAAACTCCCTCCCACTAGAGGCCAGGACTGCCCCATCTCTTATATCTTTCTGAAAACAGGCAAAGACCTTTCTCTTCAGGCAAGTTTTCCCTGAATGATGGTCTACCTATTATGTGCATTTTATATGAATCTACAGGATCACATTGACTTTGTGTTTATAACTACTTATAAACTTATGGGTTTACATTGACACTATGTTTTCAATGTTAGTTTCCATCTTTCAGAACTTTACGTGGAACTTTACTCCCCTTTAACTGTCCACGTTCTCTTGTAGCTTTAATGTAATGATGTCTGTTAATGCTGTAAGATGTCCCTCAATTCCCTGTTCACAATACATGAACATGTTTTAATTGTGCTGGACTGTAAATTGTCGCTCATTCTGTAAGCCAACTTGGGTCCTTTTCAAGGAGAAAGGCAGTGTAAAAATACCCTAAAATAAATAAATAAATAAATACTCTGGCTGAGTCATCACATGGGTTCTGGCCAGCCTGCCCATAGGCCGGGGCCCCTGGTGCTTCCTTGTCCCTGCTCACATGGTTGCCGCCATTCCAAGTCCCACTGCTGTTGCCACTCCGGCAATAAAGCTGTGGACTGGTAAGCTGAGTCACCTTCTTATTTTAGGAATTGGGCTTAGTGGCATTTAGGTTCAGCACTGACTAGTGCTGTCTGGCTCCCCTCCCCTCCCCTCCCCACACTTTTAGAATCACTATTCACTCAGTAAGCCAATGGCTTTTGGAAGCTTTCTAGCTTCAAAGCTATCCATTTCATGGTTGTGCTTCCTGATTTCATTCCTTATCCAATCCTTTTCAGTTTTCATGGTGTTGTTTCCTTTTCCTGTCATGGTCTGGAAAGGAAGAACTGAGGAGGCAAATTTGCAGACACAGCGTGCTATTGTGTGTTGCCCAATAAACCTCCATGTTAAATTCCAGATCCTAGGTTAGCCTCATTTGGTTTGTGATTGTTTAGTTGCTTGGGCTAATGAAGCAAGCAATGAAGCCATCTTCCGCCTACAGATGGAAAGTAATTCTTTTCTTTTCTCCTTTTCTTTTCTCTCTCTGTCTCTCTTTCTCTGAGATTGAGTTTCTCAGTGAAACTACCAATTTCTTACTTCTTGCAATTCAGTGCAAGACAAAACTCTCCTTGCCTCAGGAATGCATGCATTTATAAGACCTACAATGCAGGCTTGGATGAAAAATATGCAGAACACCATGTATACAATTGGCAAATGTTCAGTCATGCGGACATAACTCTTGTCAAAGGGAAAATGCATAAAAAGACTTATACATCATAAAAATGTGAACAGAAAACACAGTTATTTCTATGAATAAGAAAAAACAAAGATCAAACTGTAAACTTGTATGAACATGCAATATGAAGAAAATGCACAAAGGATTCAGAGGAAAACCATGGAAGAAGCATAGTTGTTCACATTCCTACTCTTGGCCATCCTATTCTAGAACAGTGATGGAGAACCTTTTAGAGACCGAGTGCCAAGACTGGGATTCAAAACCCATTTATTTTTCCGAAAGTGCCAATACAACAATTCAACCTGAATACAGGTGGCTGTTAAGGGAAAATGTTGGGTGCCCACAGAAAGGGCTCCGTGTGCCACCTTTGGCACCTGTGCCATAGGTTTGCCAGCACTGTTCTAGGATCCAGAATGGATTAATCAGTTTCCCATTCATTCCTGTGGGAAATCACATTTCGCATAATGAATTGTTTTGGATAACAAATAACCTCAGAGAATGAATTAAATTTGTTATCCGAGGTACCACTGTAGCTGGAAAAAAGGAGGAGTGTAAAGAAAATAGAGTGCACAGATCTAAAGATTTCTTGCACACTGGTCAGAAGTACTTCTGCCTTCCCAGTAGCTCATTCCCCCACCCCACGCCCACGCCCACACACACACACACACACACACACACACACACACAATACTGGCTGGTGCTTTACCTTTTGTATTTCTTCCATTTATTTGAATGGCTTTCTTCCTGGGGGTCTGGAACATCTCTAACCACTAGCATCAGCACAAACAAGGCTTAGATAGAAATCTATCCAAAACCCAAAATCAGGTGGGAGGGCAGTGGGCATCCCTAATTTTAATCATGGAGCAGTTTTCCAGTCCATATTAGCAAAGACAAATGACATGGAGCCTGCCTATTGACCTTCTACTCTCCCTCTCTCTCAACTGGCATTTAGCTTTCACTGGGAAAATCAGTGGTTAGGGAAACTCAGGGATGGGGGCTCACAATGGTAATACACTCTGCAAACATCTGAAATATCTTCAGGAATCTTTTAGAGTCAGAACATGTGTGTGTGTGTGTGTGTGTGTGTGTGTGTGTGTGTGTGTGTGTGTGTGTGTGTGTGTTGTTGTTACAGTTGTGACCAACACTTCGTGACTTCATGTCCATGGAGTTCTCTTGGCAAAAATACTGGAGTGGTTTGCTAGTTCCTACTCCAGGTGCCTATAGCACCTGGTATTCCCTGGTGGTCTCCCATCCAAGTACTAACACAATTAACATAATAAATACATTACGTTGTATAAAGCTGCAGTCCACTGCCAACTTAGCTGGGAGTGAACATCACTGATATCTGCAGGATGTATCCCCAAGTAGTTGTGAATAAGCTTGGATTATCTGTATTGCTCTGTACCTTTGTTCCTATAGCCATCCTTAGTACCCTTTGTTTTCCAAAGCTATTTCTTGTTCAAGGCTGAGCATCAAAATAACCTGCATTTATGAGCTGGATATTTAGACGGGACTCCCAAGGGTCTACATTTTCTAGCACAGCTTGTTAAACTCAGCGTGCTTGTAATTGGCATCTTCGATTGAAAGATCAAACCATTATGAAAACACATCTTAAATTATATATCCTTCCAGGGGTATTAGGGTTAACACAAAACAAGTCTTCTGTAAATTGTAGCTTTGTGCTTTGGTTCTTTAAATTTTATTTCCCTGCAGCAACGAGGTTCCAACTTAATTACTGCTTACATATCTAGTGAGTGAAATAGATGTTTTGCCAATCAAAGGTATGCCACAATAAAAATTACATATCTCTGGTATGTTGTCACTTCATTGTCTTTATATTCCATAATTCCCTTTGCTCCATGGCAAGTTCTCAGTGCCCTAAAATTCTGTGTTAAATTATACAAAATTTATTGATGAGTTCTTGCTTCCTCTTGTCGCTCTCTTGTGCTATTTCAAGCCTGAACTATCTTTAAAGGCAAGAATGGTGAAAACGAGGCTATTTGTCTTGGGGCGCATCATGAGAAGGCAGGGTTCTCTGGAAAAGACAATAATGTTGGGAAAGGTTGAAGACAGCAGGAAAGAGGATGGCCAAATATGACATGGATTGATTCCCTAAAAGAAGTCAATAGCTAAAGTTTACAAGAACTAAGCAAAGCTGTTGAGGACAGGACATGGCCCTCCCATAGCGAAATAAGTAGGGAAGATAAGATTGTTGGGTGTAAACAAGGGACACACTTTATTAGCTTGCTTAAATCAATCATGTCAACAATAACTCCAAGAGGGGCCTGCAGCAGTGTGGATTCAATGTCGGAACCCTGGGGTCTCCAAGGACACCTCTGACTAGCAAGCTTTGGGGCGAGTCAGTTCCCCCTGGGTGTCCTGTCAGCCAGACAGTGCAACCAGGGCTGGTATATTCCATTAATCCTCCCCATGTCCACAAGCCCCATTATTAGTGACCCGTGGCCCAGGGAGGCCTCCAAGCATATCCGTCCCCTCATGCTGTAATCTCAGGATCCGCAGCGATTGGAGGTTGGAACCGGCACAGCTTCCTATTACAGAAACCCTGCCTGTTAAATTCGCAGCAGACCAGCCGGGGTTGAACCTGCTGGCCTACAACTGGGCGGGCAGTCACGCTGACAGTCAGGTGCCTAATAATATGCCCACTGTCATATCACTCTTCCAAGGCTGGCCTCGCAGGTGTCATGGTCTACAGCCACAAAGCCTGCAATGGTTCATCCCATCTCAGATAGGGCTATGTGGCTGCTTTCATGCAAAAAAAAATTGTCATCATTCAGCCATGCATGTCTTGGGAAGTCAACATATGCCTTATGGATAATGTCCTGGCACTTTATGATGGACTGGGCTGTGCTTGCAACACTACTGAATATAAATAGAAAAGGCCAGCAGCCAATTGGCCCAAGATAGATCAGAATTCTTACGGAACCTGCGCTCCTTGTCCTTGGCATCCTCCTTCTCCAATTCCTTTTGATCCCTAATAGGGCTACATAATCTGCAGGCATAGCAGCACAGGGGACTCCTATGTATACAGCACCCATCCCACAGGGGGATGATGGGGGTAAACCCAGGGCTGTCCCAGAACATGAAACAAAAAGACCCTGCGTTGGCCACATTGGCAAGGAGCCAGTGCCATTGCCCTCCGGTTGAACTTGTGCCAGCTGTCCCCAATGCCCTGGTCCAGTGCCACCCCCAGCCTGCAGTGCCGGGGCTATGGACCCCAATATCCAGAGGTGTGCAGTCCACTCACCTGCTGGGCCTGCAGGGCTGCCCCATGGCCAGCCCTCAGTATTGCTGCCCCACTGCTGTGTCTGCATACTCAGTCCACTTTGCCACCCCTGCTGCTGGTCCATGCCACTTCCAGCCAAGCACCCAGGTTGCTGTGTTACACACACTCCCTCATGTGGGCACTGCAGGCCCCACCCCACAGCCATGTCACATTTTGTGCAATGCCAGGGGTGCTTGCCAACTCATGGTTAACACGCTCTCCTCCAGAACCTGGCCCTGTGCCATCACCCTGGTTTGACCTCAAAGCACCTTCTGCCATTTGCAGCATTTGTGTTCCACTCACTCCACCTGTTGTCACCAAACTCAAAGTTTCCAAAGACTCCTTGTTGACAGCCAGTGCAGCAGGGTTTACATGGAGGACTCAGGTGGTGAGATCCTGGGGGTGGCATCCTGTCTGGCTCCTTACCCCTTGAACACCCTGTCCCTTCTTTGATGCCATTACTGATCTACCTAGACGTGACACAACTCTCCTAATCCCCCCCTGGCCCCAAGCTGAGGGCCCCCGTGACCAAAGGAACTTCTGCCATGTAGTTCCCTCTCCCCCAAAATACCCCTTCCAGCTGCAGCCCCCTCCAGGTGCTATTATTCAATAAGCCCACTCCTAATCCTCCAAGCCCTGAGGGTCAAAAAACAGCCGCCGCCACCACCTGGGCCAGACTCCTTCCACCTAGTTCTCCTCCCCAATAGGACAAATGCAACATCCAGGCCACCCAGCACCAAGCACTGCAACCAAACCACCCACAAGACTGCAGGGAAGGAAGTCCTTCAAGGAAAGGGAGCCCCCTCACCAACCTTGGGAGAGTGCTGATGCACCCCCCCATCCATGAAAGTTGATTCCGCCATGACTGCATGGCCACTGCCCATCCTCCGCTACCATCCAGCACTTGGGTGAGACCCCCTCCACCAAACTCCGCCGGCCCTGGCCCTGCTGCCACTCCTCTCCCAAAGATGATGCCCAGCTAAGAAGATGGAACACATCGGTCACACAGCCTCAACATAAAATGGCACTGCTGCCCCCAAATGGTGGGCAACACCATTGCAGCCAATGTGCCAGCACATCCCCCTCCCTGGACAATCACTGTTGAAAGAGGTTTGGTCCCAGTCGGATCCCTGTTTTAAACAGGGCCCCCCTCCCCTTGCCTCTGAGAGCACAAGCCTCAAGCCTGGTCTCATGATACTTGACCCCAGGATGGCAAAGAAGCTCCGCCATTCAGAGAAACCTCCACGGAGCCCACCTTCTGGAGATTGCTCCTTCAGAAGACCACTGTAAATTGGAATTGTCTTGATGAGACATAACAACAGCAATTAAAAAAAAATTAAAAGCTGGAAAAGATTCACACCAGCTCTAGCTCAGGAGACTTCATCCCCATCCATAAATTCATCACATGTCACACTATGTCTCATTTGGAAGTGTCACCATTTATTCCTGTGCCACTGGCAGCTGTTGATAGTGCAGAGAAATTTACAATGTGCATTTTTATCATTATCAGGGTATTTTGGGGGCAGCATCTCCATCACAGACAACCTAACCCACATTAAAATTTGTATATAATCACAATATGTCAGTCTAAGCATGACAATTTGCATGTGTTGAAGTCCTTTGGTTAATTAGGAACTGTGTGCTAACTCGTTTTAGGTGGCATGTTGTAATATCTGGTTATGATGAAGCATGGAAGAAGAAACACTGCAACATGGTAGCAAAATCATGATCACTAACAAGCTGAACACATGTCTGGGATAAAGGTGTTTGCTTTTGTTTCTGGATAATGGGTGGAGTTTTTCCATCTAATGTGCGCATGTGTGTATGGGGGGGTGATGTTTGTGGAATGAGTTTTTTTTTTTTTTTTCAAAAAAAAAAACAAAAACTCCAATCTACTCTAAATACAAAATTAATGCAGTTCAGAAGAGACTACCAGCCATGCATTATTACAGAATTTGTATTGATAGAACAATATAAGGAAGCTACACATCATGTTATGGCCTTCAGGACCACATTGCCAGGAGATGCCAGGGTTAAAACCCAGACATTTCATTTCTGTGCTGAGGGAGAAGCCATTACAGGGCCATCCCCAACACTGTGGCACTACTGCACACAGCTATGTTTTTCTGAGAGCACAACAGAGGGTGAGGGAGCTTCAAGTTCAGTGTCTCCAGGTACCTTATAGCCTGATGAATTAATAAATCAAAACTTGCTAAAAATTCATTAATTCATATTCATCAGGGAACTCCATTTATGATGACTACAAAGGGATGAATTTTGACAAATCAGCCATATTTGTCAGAAACCATTATTAGTTTTTCAATTTGTCCCCATCTCCAATTTTATGTACATAAGAAAAGAAGAATAATTATCAATATTAAAACGTTTTTCTCTGGGTATTTTGCTGTATAATGCATACTACTGAGTACAAGTCTAACACCAAAGTTATTTCTATGCTGCTTTTTAAAAACCCACACAATACTTGGTTAGCACAGGATGCTCATGAAATAAAGTCTAATAAAATTAGCCTGCTACCTTTGATGTGGTTTTGCACCAGAGCCCACTTGCTTTCCAAATTAATTGTGTACAAGGTCTTGCTGCAGAATTCATTTTGCTTTTAATAGGATGTTTTTATCCAGGGATGGGTGTGGCAGCACATGGACCAGATCCAAGTCACAAAGCAATTTTAACAAGCCTCTCAAGCAGCCCTAGATGTTAATCAAAGTGTCATAAAAATGCCCCTGACTTTGGTGGCAAAATAAAATAGTTTCCAGACATTGTTTGTGAGAGAAATATGACACTTTCATATTAATATCTACATTTTTGATGTGATGTCTTGGTCATGGGGGCATGTCCATGTTTGATAGCCTGTAAGCTCTTAATTTTTAGCCTTTTGTTTCTGTCAATGGAATTTTCTTGGCAGGGATACTGGGGTGGCTTGCCAGTTCCTACCCCAGGAAGGCAAAAGGAAAAGGGGATGGCAGAGAATGAGATGGTTGGACGGTGTCATCGATGCAACCAATATGGATTTGACCAAACTCCGGGAGGCAGTGGAAGATAGGAAGGCTGGGCGAGCTCTGGTCCATGGGGTCACCAAGAGTCGGACACGACTGAATGACTGAACAACAACAACAACAACAACAACAACAACAACAACCACCTCTTAATTATAAGTTCTGCCACATTCATTTAAGAGTGTCCACCCATGAAGAGATTTGATTTCTGTGTAAATTATCACTTATCAAACTTCAAAACTAGTTAGGCTTTCTATTCAGTTATCAGTTGAAGTGTGAAAATGAAGGGATGGGCTCCCTGCTTCTGATCCCTTGCTGTCTTGTCCCTACCTTTTCCCATGCATTCCAAGAAATGGCAAATCCATGCCTGGGGTGAAACAGTCTAAACTGTAGGCAACAATGGATGTTCTCCAAAACAAAACAAAAAACCCCCACATTCTGATGAATAAAAAGCTACACATCCAGGAAAATGGTAGCACAGGTTTCTTTTCTACCATTTCATCGAAATTTGTAAGTAGATGAATTTGTTCTGTATAACAGGAAACTTATTCCTTAAGAGCAGAATATTGTGTGGAAAAACAGCAGAAAGAGATGGCACCCCTCCCAATACATTGGGAGAAAAGTAATCTTGGTGGAGGAACCAAAACAGGCAATGAAGGTTGAGCATTGTTAGTGGAAACAAAATGGGATATAATTTATGGTAATTTTCGAGAGAGGAAGGGCAGTTCTTTAAAAATTACCTTTAAGCTTTAAGTGTTATATGACTTCCTAGAAGGACCAAAGCTGGTATCTGTAATCTTTAGGGTCACCTTACATATACAAAACAAACATTTTAAAAAATTATCCATGGCTTTTTTGTTTGGCAGGCTGCTTTTAAGAAGGAACTTGTGATGTGTAACTCATTAATTTGCTCTGACATCAAGCCATTGTCATTTGTGTAACAGCTTTCCAGAAAAGCAATTCATTGCATTGATTATTATTGGCTCATTAGCATTAGCATTGTCCCTTCAAAAATACTGGAAAATGCTTTCCAATTTCCAGAGAAAATCCCTCTGGCACTTTTCTTCCAAACTGTAAACAGTAAACATTAAAAATTAAACAATGACAACATATTAGTTGGTTAAACAAATGCTGCCATTTCATCACACTGTTACAAACAAGAGGCTCCTTATCAAGAAAATTATGGCTGATATTCTTTTTTAAACATTCCCCACTGCAGTGGGAGTGACATCACCAGCAGTGGCCAAATGCCACTAATTCAAGTTCCTTTAATATATTTATATATCTTGATCTGTGTGGGACTCCCATTCAAATAGTGAAATTGTTCATATTCCAAAATCAAAAAGGGAACTCTTTAAATAGTGGCAACTAGGGATGGGCACCAAATGAAAAACAAATAACTGTTTCTTTGTTTCATTGCTAATGAAATGAAATGGGGAAGCAGCATTTTGTTAGTAACAAAACGAAACTGGGTTTTTTTGTTTTTTTTTAAAATGAACCGATTTGTTTTGCCTTAAAAAGGCTCCCATAGGTCCTAGAGGCACCAAATTTGGAGTGAACCTTCCTTGGACTCTCCCCTTTAATCCCTCAACACTTGAGAGATTTGGGGTTCAGGGGGCTGGGATATCCAACTTGAAAGCCAGAAAAAACATTTCTAATCGCAATGTTATGTGCTTGAAAATAGTAATCCTAGGAAGCTACCAATGTGGATATTAGAACTTCTTCAATCTCTTCCCTTAATCATCCCCAATTTGGAGAGGTTTGGGGTGCAGGGGGCAAGTTATTCAACTCTATTTAATCCATTTAAAAGTGCTGGGGGGTTGGGTGTAGTTTCTAAATGCCTGGTGGGGCTAGGGCAGCGGTGGAGAACCTTCGGCAGTCCAGATGTTTTGGACCACAACTCCCAGAATTCCAAGTGTGTATGGCCAATGGCAAAGGACCATGGGAGTTGTGGTCTAAAACATCTGGAGTGCCGAAGGTTTGCCATCACTGGGCTACGGTATATAAGAGGCTGGCTGGTTTCATTTTCTTTGTCATCTGTGGGAATGAGGGGAGTTACAGTTGGCTCTGGCAGAGCTGCTAGCTTGCTGTTTTATAGTTGGGCTTAGCCTCACTTCTGCTGTCCCAGAATTACCTAGGTATGATGCTGGGCAAAGTTACACTGACATGAAATTATATTACATGGCAACAAACAGCATTATGGTCTTAGTTTCAGTAGCCAAGTGCAAGTATGAAATCCAATTTTCTGTGATAGTGATGGTAGTAGAAGATCTGAGTGTGTTTTGGCTCTATCCTTCAGCTCATGATATATACTGGGAGAAAGGAAATGAAAGTAAGATACTATTGATGCTATCCCTCATCTCTGTCAGCAAAACTTTTTTTGAATTGCATCAAAAATTAATTACACAAATGTTCCAGGAACTTACTCATTTGAAGAAGGCTGCTGAATCCCAAACTGGAGTTACATCAGATTACTGCATTTTTACATCTGGAAAATGAATTGTGGATGACAAATAAATATCATGCTACCTCTAGGAGATGCTATCTATATTCATATTGCTCAAGTGGATTATACAGTATTACAGAGCTGTATAAAAACACATTTATTTTTGTATCTGAGCAATACATCACAGATGCTGAGATTTTAAGAAAGAAGAAATCAAAACTTGGTAGCATATGTATTTTAACTACTGATTTAGATTGGTTTATGCTTTAAAACTATGGAAACATGTTGCTATTATTCTATTTAGTGCCTGCTATAAATTGTAAAAAGCTCAGTGTGTGCCATATAATGTAAATGCTTAGATAAATATTTTGTCAGTGCATACCACACATGTGAGGCACCAGGGAAACAAGCCTTCTGCAGGAGATTCAGTAGTATCTTCATTCTGGCCAAATAGGGTGGAAAACATCAAAAAAATGTTACTCAGAAATATTACTACCAGTCCTCTGGAAGGTGAGTCATGTTAACTGGACTTTTTTTCTTGAGAGATTGAAGTGTTTCACTGCTCATCCGAACAGCTTCATCAGTCTGAGGAAAGCTAGTTGCAAATCCTCCATTTTATAGTTCCAACACCATTTTATAGTTCCAACATTAAATAAACTTTTAATAAAGAGGAAGAAGAAGAAAGGGGGGGGGAGAGAAATAGTACCACACAGTCTTCAGCAGGGAACCAGACCCATGAGAGATAGGCAGGCATTAACTGGCACAGATTAATTCAGATGTAACAAGTAAGCTCCAATTCTTCTCATGAGTCCCAAGACCAGATCCAGAGGCCTATTGGCGTAAACCGTCTGAGAAACATGGATACCAGTCATTGAATAGATTATGTTTGCTTAATGAATTTGCAAATGATGCCTGGCGACATTGTAAGAGTCTTAAACTTTTCTAAAAGATGGCAATTCAGAAGTGGTTCTGGACATGTGACAGTTAGTTGTTTGTACTGAAAAGTTGTCCAACTCCTCACTTTTGTGGCCTTCATTATACCTGGAGCCCTTTTCCCTACCTCTTACAGTGAGAAAAATGTATAACAAATATATTGGCCATGTATTGTGTGAAAACTTCTTTTTTGTGCTTTTATCATTTCACTTCCATCCTGTCTCTTGCCATTTCCCCATTTCTCAAAAGTCAAAGTGTGGACACATAAAATGCACCGATTTTACCTGCATATTTTTATCGTGTCATTCTAATCCTTGGCAATTGCAGCACACCAAGGGCCATCAATTTGTGCTACCAAAATAGTAAATTGAGGCAAGTAGTTCAGCTTTAATATGAAGTACTACATCTCACTACAATGAAGAAGTAGGTGGTACCTTTATTAGACTAATAAAATATAATTCAATCTGGTGGCTTTCATGGTTCAAATCACAATTCTTCAGGCATGCACCAGGGTCTTATCATTAGTTCATAGAATTTAGAGTAGAAATTGGCATTAACTACCACTTCGGTGGTTCACACTGGTTCAGACAACAGCCAAACAGGTGTTCCATGATGTGGTTTCCCAGCCACTGGGTGGTGCCCACTCAGAAGTAATGCCCCATCTTCTCTGCCATGTCTCATCTGGGCAATACTTCTGAATAGGCACCCTCCAGTGGGGATGGCATGCTGAACAATGGAACACCTCTTTGGCCACCATCCAAACTGGGACAAAACACCAAATTGATGGTTCATGCCCATCTCTAGTCTAGAATCTCAAATGTCTGCCAGGATTGATTTTCAGAGACAAGTTAGAAAAAGTTGCATTGGAGGTGTGATTTTTCAAGTAACAGCTCAGGAAGCTGTTGATTGGCTATCACTCCCAGCTGTTCAAAGAAAGATGTCCAGGTATTATGGTGTTGGTGAGAACAGATGCTACAACCAACTACTACAACCAAAAGTTGGGATTAGGGCAGTAGGTACTGTTGCTCATCCTTAGAAAATGCCTGAATCGATTGTTTTGAAACTTGATCACATTACAGAGATCACACATGCTGAATTTAAGATAGAAAGGGATTTGAAAAAATGCTTCAACAATCAGACTTCTCTAGATCTCAAGTTTGATGAGTGAGCAGATCAGTTTAACAAGTGAAGGTTGACGAGCCCCTACCAAGTACCTAGTGATTTTTTAAAAAAATTGGTTCAAAGTGAATATCAACTACATACTTTCAGCTCATATTAGTGCAAGAAGTTTTCATGTTTTAGGAAAAATGCACTGTTTACTACTTTAACCTGTAATTAATAAGCGTGGCTGTGACATAGCATCATAGTCAGTGGGAACCTGTGTCTGCTGCCAACAGATTAGTTATAGATTAATCCACTTCTTGGTTACATTTAAAAGTGGAAGAAACACCTGATACAAGAATTCAGCAGTGTGCTCACCGATAACTCAACTGACACCCTATACAATAAATTGTCCATTGGCCTGAGAATAATGGTACAAGAAGATGTTGGATTATTTAATGTGGTGCCAGGTGTAGGGGGACTATTTGCATGCTACCACTATGAAAGGCTGAAATTCTAAATGATTTTCAGAGTTGTATCTATGTTGGTCTATACAACCATTTCAACAAGAAACACAAAACAAAACAAGAGCAAAGAAAGATGTTGTGGCACGTTTGGTTGTATTTCATGCCTCATACTGATTTGTGGTCTTCATTTGAAGCTAGCTTTTGAAGCTAGCTTCTGTAAACAGCAATATGATTAAAGAAAACAACAGCACATGGTCATGGAAAGAATGGCAGACTTTACCTTTGAGTCTTGTTCTGAAAAGATGGATCTGATAGTTGGGAAAAGAGATAACAGTCGATAACAGCATAATTATTTCATTTTGATAATGTCTTAAGAAACCCAGACTGATATTTAATATAACGATATGGAGGTCCAGTTTCCATTTGGGTTTTATTCTGCAGTTTTTTCTCCTCCAGAATAATATCTTTCATACCTTGTGAAGAGTGTCCTGATAGACTGAAGGGATTTGAGACAGGTTTCTGTATAATGTCCATAAATTGTTTGGCATGATTAATTATATCCAGTGTAATTAAGGATGGGTCAATATCCCCTTGCCCATTGGATCATTTTTCACATCAAAGTTGTGCCAATGCATAATTCTTCAGGGACAAGCCTGAATAAGTTGCTTCATATTTTAGTGGTTGAAAGGCCTAGTTCTTCACTTGTCCTTTCAGCCTCACATTCAGACAGGAGGGAACAAAACTGCTTCAATTTGTCCTAGTTCTGAATGGACCTATGAAATGTCTTACTGTATTCCTAGTGGAATCATGAATTGAGAAACATTTTTCTTCGGTTTCTCCCTCAGAATCTTTGTGTTAACATTTTTAAAGGTCTGGGGCGCTTGAGGAAGACACTATTAATAATTTCAGTTTCAAATCCAGTCATTATATGACTGGACTTGGTGTGTTTGCTTGCTTGCCTGCTTGCCTGCTTGCTTATTTATTTATTTATTTATTTATTTATTTATTTATTTATTTATTTATTTATTTATTTATCCCATATACTAAATTACCTTACAGCTGGTAATTTAAACCATGTTCTCAGTACCTTTTTAAAAACTCCTGAAGTCATATTAAGGGAGTTGGAAAACAGAACTATCACGGTCTCTTTGAATTCTTGTTGATTCTTGCTATGGAAGTGGGCAGACAGGTTGCAGACATCTTGTTCAGCTTATTCCTTCACCTTAAGGTGTACTGAAACTAGAAGCGAATCTTCTTTTTTAACACACCTGTATGAAATGTGGAGCTTATATTTTCAACATTAAAGGACCACACAGAGCATCTGGCAATCAATGAGCCATAGGAATCCTATTTTTCTCCTTGTGCATGGAGTGGTTTTGCTGTGCAAAGCTGATTGCGGATCCAAGGGTGAGCTTTTATAGGGATACTTTTCAAGCTTGAACCGACCTGATAACAGGGCAGCAAAAAAAGGTGCACTTAAAAAGATGGAAATGATTCTTGATTCTGAATCTTTAGTGAACATTCTCTGTGATTTAATACTGCATCTGCATAGCTACTATGTATGTAATTGCATCACACAGCTCCCTCATTAACACATGCACAAATGGCACAGAAAATATTACAACACTTCAATGCATTCATGATGGAAAGACATCATAATTAGAGATGGGCACAAAATGAATTCTTTATTCATTTAGTTATTCACTATTCATTTTATTATGGAATGAAATGAATAACAAAAGGACCCATCCAAGAAAATGAAACAAAATGAAATGGAAATTTCTGTTTCATTTGCTTCGTTTTTCATTTTCCCATAGGAATGCATTCCTATGGGGAAAAGCCATCGGTTCCCCCAGTGATTCCTCGATCGATGCGGGGAACCACTGGCTCCCCCCCCCGCGCGCGCGCGTGCTATAGCCACCACTGACCAGCTGGAGCATGGGGCTTTGGTGGGAAAAAAAGTTTAAAAAGCCCACCCTTTCCCCCACCTGATCAGGCATGGGGAAAGGGTAGGCTTTTTAAATAATTTGTACCTTCCCCAACCCCACGTACCAGCTGATAGGCACTGGGGTGAGGGGAAAACCTTTAAAAATTAAAAAAACACGCTGACCCAGCCCATGGGCCAGCTGGTTGGCATGAGATAAGAAAAAAAAAAACACCAACCTGGCTCGTGGGCCAGCTGGTAGGCGCAAAATAAGAAAAATAAAAAAAAAATAAAAAAGGGCTGTGGGCCAGCTGGTCAGTGCAAGATTTAAAAAAATAAAAAACCATGCCCACCCAGCCCGCGGGCCAGCTGGTTGGTGTGAGATAAAAAAATTAAAATTAAAAACAAAAAACAAAACAAATGAAAAATGAAAAATGAAACTTTTTTTAAAAAGTTTTGTTCTAAACAAAATGAAACAATAAAAACAAAATGAAAAATGAAACAATATGCCATTTTGGCATTTTGTGCCCATCTCTAATAATAATTACCCAAAGTCTGAGCTGATTTAAAATTCAGAACCCAGAACAACTATTATACTGATTAGTCATGCTCTATGTTGACTTATTGGTGTCAATGGGAGTAGCAAAAGTGAATCCAAGCTATTGTGTTCACTAGGGGTGTACAATGTGTGTATGGTTTTTTTCAATTACAACTTCCAAAATCCTCTAGGCAGCTTTGATGCAATGGCAACCATAACCTTTGGTAAGTTATTCCCATTTCAACCACAGTATGTAGCAGTATTAAATCACATTTTGTTTTGTTTAATAGGAAATGTTTTTTTTAATCATTTTATGTTTTGTTTGTTTCATTTTTCTTTTTAAACTTTGGTTTCATTTTTTCTGGCCGGGCACAGCCAAGGAACATGTTTATTTGGGGGGGGGTTATTACTTTAAATAGTCTCCACTGTGGTGCTTTCTTTTTCTTTTTCTTTTTCTTTTACAACTGAGAAGTGATGTCTTGGGGCCAGCACTTCCCAGCTGAAAGGCGCTAGTGCCTCTCTTTTTTTGTTTTATTTTCTGGCTGGGGAAACTGGCTGACCCATTCAGGAGAGCCAGAAAGGAAGAGAGCAGGTGAGGGAAAGGGGAAGGGGAAGGGGAAGGGAGCCGGACCACCCAGCCAGTGAAATAGGGAGCGGAGGGGAAACTGGCCCACTGCTGCACTATCCTTACCTGGGGCGCACCTCCTTCTACTCACCCTTGCCGCTGGAGAGATGGAGATCCCCCCCTCTCTTACACACACACCTCCAGGCAGGGCGGGGCACAGCTGGGGGTGAGCACGGGTGGCGACCGGCAGCGCTTTCCCAGAGCCTGGCTCTCTCGCTCTCACTCCTCCCTCACCGGAGGAGGAGCAGCCACCACCGCAGGGGGCAGATGGGCTCCAGGTGCTGGCGAGGGAGCCCGAACACAGGAAAGGCAGAAGAAGTGGGAACGTGCCACCATCGCACACAGAGTGAGCGAGAGCGCGAGACAGGGGTGGCGTGGAGGAAGCTGGGGGAGGCCGAGAGGCATCAGGGCAGCAAGCAAGGGAGATTGGGAGAAGTTTCCAGCCACCCTGAGTGAGTGCCCCATCCGCTTCCTCCTCCGCCTCTGCGCCTGCCTGCGCCGGTTGCATGGCTTTTTTTTATAGCTGAGAAGTGCTGGCTTGGGGCCAGCACTTCCCAGCTGAGAGGCGCTAGTGCCTCTGTTGTTGTTGTTTTATTTCCCCCCTGGCCTGGCCCAGGAGGAAAAGGTACACCAGAATGAAAAATGAAATGGGAAATTTCCATTTTGTTTCATTTCATCTTTCTTTAATGGGTCCCTTTGTTATTCGTTTTGTTCCCTCAATGAAATGAATAACGAATAACAAAACGAATAAAAATTCATTTCGTGCCCATCTCTAGTCCATATAGATCACTTAACAAATATATTAAATTAGTGGAGGCTGTACTGACTAATAGACTTCCAAACATAATAGCAACACTAATTCATATTTGTCTAGTAGTTTTCATCAGCCACAGGCTAAGACCCAAGAATTTAAAGTCACATATAAAATATTAATTTATTGCCTTAAATACTAAGGCCGATATAATGTTGAATAGCTCTGCCTGCTCAAGAGAAGTGCCATCACTGACTGCAGTAGATTGGTGCTCATTAAAGTGCTACTTTTTCATTCTTTTCATTTCCTGCAAGTTGTACACACTAGGAAAATCAAAGGGGGGCTTTTTACGTAATGAGAGTCTGGTGTGGCCAATAACTTACCTTCTGTTCCACAGTCTCCACTCTGCAAGAGGATATGATCAGTAAGTGTTAATCATGCTGCTTTTGTTATCACTTGATGCTGAAACAGTATTATTTTGTAAGTTGATTTTGTACCTTAATTCTTCAAATACGTCCTGCTTTTCCCTTCCTTCTTTCATCCCTCCCTCCCTCCCTTCCTTTTCCTCTAGGCTGACATTAAGTAATTGTTTTGTTTTGTTTTCAGAAACAGAGATAAACATGTTATACAGACTTTGGACACTCAGAACCAACAATGTATTTAGTGAAACTAGATATCTTCAGGAAAATTCAGGATCATATGGAACACATTTTAATTTCAAAATTCAGTTTAATTTAGCAGCAAAAGAGAACAAGTGTCTTATGTTACTGGTCTCCAAAAAAGCATAAGTAGGAGAATCATATAGTAATACTGGTGATATCAATCAAAAACTTTATTGATCTGTAAGAAAATTCTAGGATAGAATTTGTAAACCAGAAGAACTCAAGTGCCACTAAAGCCAAAGAAGAAAGTCATCAAATTCACAAAATGGAAAAATAAGCAAAATAGTATCATATCCTTTAAATGTAGATGACAATATCAAATGAAATATGGTAAATATTATGTAGTGGGTCCAGACTCAACAGCAAGCTCCGGTAGACTTCTTTATTCCACAAATGACATATATAACACAACACACACATTCCATAAATACCCATAACTCCACCACCCCCTAGTTAACCCCACTAGGTGTTACCTCATTACAAGGTCCACCTGCCTTCAGCTGCTGTATGCCTCACTCTTAAAATAACCAGTACACTATACACTATACACTACAGTAAATATATGCTGCGTATCAATATATGATCTATTATTTCTCAAATCTACCTGAAAGCCAAAGACAATCTTTTAAGTAACATTTTAATTACATTTTGACATATCTAAATGATATAAAAAGGAACAGAAATAAGTACTGGGTGTACAGAGCTCTGCCAACCCCCACTTCCCGGGCTTGGAAAACAGCACAAAGCCTGAATGCATAGGTCTGGTAAGATGTATCATCATTTTCTGAGCATGAAAACAGTATGCATTCTCTATTTTCTACTGATGTCTTGAATGATTTACTAAAAGTTGGTTTGCTTGCACTATGTGCATGTAATAGAAAGCAAATAAAAGACTAGCCTAGTCTCATAGTGAACTTTCCTCTGTGAAGAATAACTGGGTGCCCTGCAAACACTCTGACAAGTAATTCTGTTCCAATTTAACTGCCTATTGTAGGGAGATTTTAATTTGATGAGTTACTGCCCAACTTAAGGCGAGCAGAAAACAAACAGCATATTTTCAGAGGAACTCCATACTGAAGCATAATTGGCTTCAAATGACAGATATGCTGCCTCTGTTCTTTGCTATATGCTCTGAGTTTTTTTTAGCAAATGTAGTTTGGCAAAATGGAGAAATTCATGGGTTTATGCATGAGCAATACACACATAAACATTTTTGTTGTTATTTATTACTAGTTTGGAATCTTTTGTACCAGGTTCATTATGTCTCTACTAGTAATTGGTTCAAATCTGTGATTATGCCAGTTGAAGCTATCATTTATCTAGAATGTTTTCCAACTGGCATTTATGTTGTTATTCAATAACAATGAGATATTTCAAAATATTGATTCCCTCAATATATGAATCAAATATGAAGATGAATTTGTCCACATTTGTGTAGTTGAAATATCTCTTGATCTGGATGGATATACAGCAGTGGTTCTCAAGCTGTGGGTCCCCAGATGTTCCTGGACTGCAACTCCCAGAAGCCTCCACCACTCGCTGGGATGGAAGGGGTTTCTGGGAGTTGCAGTCAAGGAACATCTGAGGACTCACAGGTTGAGAACCACTGATATAGAGGGTCATGAATTAATGCATTTGTATAGCTCACTGATTTAGGTATCTGGCTGTGGAGACAGAGGATGGGAGTTCAATTCCCCACTGTGCCTTCTTGACAGAGGTTGGACTTGATAATCCATAGAGTCCTTTCCACCTATGTGAGTGGTGCTGAACTTTTGGCAACCCAGAAGATTTAGACCACAACTCCCAGAATTCCAAGCTTGTATTGCCACTGAGAAAGGATGGTGGCAGTTGTGGTCCAAAACATCTGGAGTGTCAAAGGTTCACCACCACTGACGTATGTAATTCTAAATTAGGCATCTGTTTAAAGTTTATTCACTGAAGATGAATATTTTGTCACAGATACAGGCTGCTCCTTACTAGATGGAGTTCTGGGATGGGACTATTTTGCCCCCCCCCCCGGATTCACAGTGCCAGGGAGGAGGGATGGTTGGGGCTTCACTGAGAGCCCAGGGTTTGGGTGTGAAGTTTTTGACTGGTTTTTTTCCTCAAAGGAAGATCCAAATCCTGGGCTTTAGGTGCAAACCACAGCTTCTTCACCCCGGACTATGGGGTTTCCTGGCAGGGGCTAGAGAAGCTTTTTAAGCACCCTGATTAATTGCCCTCCTTTGCTTTTTGATTGCAGTGGGTGCAGTTGGTGCTGGGATTCCATTCGTGCTGTTTCAGATTGCAGACTTGGGATCTCCCAATCCGGCATGGTATTGTTCTCGGGGGTTTTCTTTGTGGGTCTTGCAGGCAGTTATTTTGATTAATTTTGTGCTAAGGGAGCAGGGATGGGTTTTTTTGGTTTAAGACTCTGGTGAGGCTGTTGGGGGGTTGGGGGTAGTTTTTGAATTTAAGGGTGGGGATTATTTGGTGGGATTGTGACTTTCAAGGAATCTGGGAGCTGGGTGCATAGTCTTTGCCTTCCATATGGGAGGTTTTATTTGACAGTTGCACTTACTGACCCATGGAATATTTAATTGCAAAAATAGAAAACAGAAAATTTGTGCAGCTGAGGCTTTCATTGGGGGTGTTTTTGTCACTAGGGGATTGACTTGTTGCTGCAGTTGCAGTATAGTTTGCTAATATGGGACCCAAGAAGGATAAAGGAAAAGCCCCTGGTAAAAGAAGGGCTCTGCCTAGATCTCCTCCAACAGTTTTGTATTCGGATGATGAGGAGTATCCAGACTATAGGGCCATTTGGGAGAAGATCAGTAAATTAGAAAAACAGAAGGCACACTCACAGAGCATGGAAGACTCATATGGGGTGTGCAGGTCACAGAGGGAAGCTAAAGCTCAGAAAATGGCTAATCTTAAACGAATGGCTAATCTAATGTTAGCTCACATTTCTGTTTTGGAAGAGCAGCTTGCTGGGTCTTCTTGGTTAGGACCAGCCAGTGGTAGGACACAAACTGAGGCTCCCCAGTACTTGATGGTTCGCTCTGCTGACAGTTGTGTTGGAGCTTCATCACCTCTCTGGGGAAACCTGTGTCAGGCAGTGAGGGCCAGGAGGAATTGCAAGTATTGGACTTGTCTGTGGGCCACCCAGAGAGAGCACTGGAGATGCCCCTGGTACTGAGAGCTCCTCAGCAGGCAGGTGAGTATATGCACCATGACACCACACCATCAGTGGGGGTTTGGCCATGGAACACTGGGAGCCATGACATGCCAGTATCCCCAGCCTTGCCTCTGCACCAAGTTACACTAATGCACATCTACACTGTTTCTTGCCAGGATTGCTTTACAAGTCCCAGACCAATTAGCATAAGTTAGGTTGGCACCCAGGCTGATACTGGGGCAGATGGTGGCATTCATGGTGAACAGCCTGTCATTACACAAATGAAGGAACCAGAAGGAGTGACTAACATAGGAGGGGAGAGTGATGAGTCTCTACCTTTAGGAGATAATTTTTGGAGACCACTATAGATAAGATTTTGAAAGGTGCTTATGTACAGGGTGCTCCTGTTAAACAAGGAGGTGGAAATGCAGAACTTTGATAAACTGGATGAACAGGAAAAAGACAAAATTAGGAAGCACAAGACTAAATGCTGTTGGGATAATTGGTTGCCAGTTTTTTCCCCACCTATGCAGGGATCATTGTAAAGGCACATCCTGAAAGGTCCTTTGCTTTCAGTCAGTATATGGACCTAATTTATAGAGCTTATGAGAACTTCCCAGGTCCTGCGTGGCTGCAATACGATAAAGGATTTCACTCGAGGGTGGCGAGGTTTCCGAAGATGTGGTGGGATGTACCACACTGTGGCTACATCACATGACCCCATCTCATCCTGTGTTGGGCAAGCATTTTGATAGTGGTCAGTCAAAGAGCAAGTCAAAGTCCAGTTGGAGCGGGTCAGGTGGTTCAACCCCACCTTGTGTGCTGGGACTTTAATGCAAAATGGGTGTGCAGATGGCAGCCATGCAAATTTAGGCATTTATTTATTTATTTATTTATTTATTATGGGACTTATATACCGCCCGTCTTCCCGGTGGGGAACTCCAGGCGGTTTACAACTATTAAAGGAGCAACAAATTGCATAAACTAATAAAATAAACAGATAAAACAACAGATGCAGGATATATCAATGGCGATGGCGGTGGGAGGAAAAAAAAAAAAAGAGAGAGAGAGAGAGAAAAAGAAAATCAACCAAACGCCTCCCGGAAAAGCAGGGTTTTCAAGGCCTTCCGGAAGGCAGGCAGGGACTCTGCTAGGCGCACTTCTGCTGGTAGATGGTTCCAAAGCGTCGGGCCAGCCACAGAGAAGGCTCGGGAACGAGTGGAGGCTCGCCGAGCCTCCCTGGGCGTGGCCACACGCAGCATGTGCGCCCGCGACGACCTAGTTGGACGGGCCGAAGTTGACCGCTGGTCGATCCGCTCTGTCAGGTAGCCAGGTCCTAGGCCATGGAGGGTTTTGTAAATCAAAACCAGGACCTTGAATCTAATTCGGGCTGCAACGGGTAACCAATGCAGACGGGCCAGAACTGGGGTGATGTGCTCAAACCGACGCACACCCGCCACCAGTCTGGCCGCCGCATTTTGGACCCGCTGCAGGCGCCGAATGAGAGTCAAGGGCAACCCCATGTAGAGCGCGTTGCAATAGTCCAGTCTCGAGATCACCAGCGCCTGGACCACTGTTCTAAGGGAGTCCCCATCCAGGTACGGGCGAATCTGGGCAATTCGACGAAGGTGGAAAAAGGCAGCCCTGGACACAGCGGACACCTGGGCCACCATGGTGAGCGCAGGGTCCAGGACTACTCCCAGATTCCGGACAGAGTCCGATGGCCTGAGGGAAACACCCTCTAAGGTGGGAAACGGGCCAGCGTAGCTGGATGGGGTAGCCCCGAAGAACATAACCTCGGTCTTATCGGGGTTGAGTTTGAGCCTGTTAGTCCTGGTCCACTCCATGACTGCGCCCAAGCACCGATCGAGGGTCCGGACAGCCTCATCTGCAGCGGTGGAAAAGGAGACATAGAGCTGCGTGTCATCAGCGTACTGATGACAGCAGACTCCATGTCCCCTAATGACCTCTGCCAGCGGCCTGATGTAAATGTTGAACAGCATGGGAGAGAGAGACCCCTGTGGAACCCCACAAGGGAGTATCCAAGGGGCCGACAACTCGCCCCCATGCTGAACCTGCTGGGGACGGTCCCCGAGGAAGGATCGGAACCAACTGTGAACAGTGCCCCCGATCCCAGCCTCGGAGAGCCGGTCCAGCAGGATACCGTGGTCGACGGTATCAAAGGCCGCTGACAAGTCTAGGAGGACCAACAAGGAGGAACACCCCCTGTCGGCCCCCCGGAGGAGGTCATCTTGCAGAGCGACCAAGACTGTCTCAGTCCCCCGACCGGGCCTGAACCCAGACTGGAATGGACCTAGGATGTGCTCACCCTCCAGATGTGTTTGAAGCCGGATCGCGGCCACCCTCTCGATCACCTTGCCCATAAAGGGAACATTAGCAATCGGGCGATAGTTGGATAAATCGCCCGGTGCTAGATTAGTTTTTTTCAGAATGGGCTTTATCACAATCTCCTTCCTTCAGGCGGCGGGAAAAATCCCTTCCCTGAAGGAGGCTGTGGCGATGGTAGATGCCCACTCTGACATGTTCCCACCAACGGCTTTCATAAGCCATGATGGGCAAGGGTCGAAGGGGGTGGACGCGGGCCGGCAATGGGCGATAGCCCTGGAGGCTTCAAGTGAGGTGACAGGCCCAAACTCAACCATGCGAGGAGACCGAGGGGGCACAGCCGCTGGGGGTGCCGAGAGTGGGCTAGAGCAACAGGGTTCGAAACCGGTACGGATGGCCTCAATTTTTGATCGAAAAAAGGCTGCAAAATGCTCACTACTGAAATCAGTAGGAGGAGGCCTAGACAGTCCAGGATTAGTGAGGTCACGAACCACACGGAATAACTCCGCTTGACGGTTCGAGGCCTCACTAATTCTCAGGGTGTTGTAAGATCTTCTGGCCACCCTGATCGCATGAACATAGCGCCTGGACTGTGCGATGGCTGCAGCCTTCTTAGTCGCCGTCCGGTTCTTCCTCCAACTGCGTTCCAGCCTCTTCCGTTCTTGCTTCATCGCTCGAAGCTCCTCCGTGAACCACGGTGAGGGACGAGCTCGGCAGCGGATGAGGCGCCTAGGGGCGATCTGGTCGACAGCCGAGATGTTTCATCAAACCATTGATCTACCATGGAGTCGACCAGATCGTCAGCCAGTTCGCCAGGAGGCCCTCCGAGGACTTCACGAAACCGATCAGGGTTAAGGAGTCTTCGGGGCGAGCCCAGATAGTTGGCCGAGGTCCCGCGGGGGTGGGGCGGCGATTGATACAGAGAAAGACAGTAGGTGATGGTCTGACCATGACACGGGGGTGGTAACAATGTCCCACACCCTCAGACACGAATCCTCAGACGTGGAGGAAAATACCAGATCCAGGGTGTGTCCTAGTCTGTGGGTTGGGCATAAAACATGCTGGGACAGATTCATGGAGGTCATGGACTCCATGAAATCCAGAGCAACACCAGACAGGTCACCGCCAGCATGCAGGTTGAGATCTCCCACCACCAGAAGGCGGGGGGTTCTCAACAAAGCTGCGGCGATGAACTCGGTGAGCTCTGGCAGGGATTGTGCTGGGTTGCGGGGAGCGCGGTAACCGAGCACAATGCCAAACCTGTCCCGCTGCCCAACCAACAGATGAACACATTCCAATCCTGGAATCACCAACGTCGAGGCCCTACTGATTGGAAAGGTATCCCTGTAAACAATGGCCACCCCACCCCCCTTACGACCCTCCGATCTTCCCACCCCCTGTACCAGAAACCCAGGAGGGCACAGCTGGGCAAGGGACGCCCCCCCTGCACCCACCCAGGTCTCGGTGATAAACGCCAGGTCAGCCCTCCCATCAGAGATGGTATCGCGGATGATGGGTATCTTATTATGGACCGACCTGGCGTTCAGCAGGAGGCAGGAAAGATCGGAGGCGCTGGCGGAGTGGCTCCGAGGCTCGTGACAGTGAGCTGAGGGGTCAGAACGGGGGGCAGGCACGAGATGCCTGGCCCGAGTTCTTCTTAACCGACTAACCCCCCAGCCCCTAGCGTACCGACCACGGCCCGACACAACAGGTATGGTGGTCCCTGCCTGCATGATTTATTAAAAAAAAAAAAAAAAAAAAAGAAAAAATATAATAATAAATAAATAAACTATACAATAACCCAATTCAAATACAAAACAAAATATACAGCAGCTTAACACAATACTCTAACAAATAAAGAAGAACAAAATAACCATCAATAAAATTAAAATAAAAATGCGAAGTAAAAGGTATTAGGTATTAGGGCTCGCGTAGGCTGTTGATGAAGAGAGGGGGAGGGAGGGGGGGAGAGGAGAGGGGGGGACCAGCCGACATCAAAGCTGCCGGCGGAGGCAGATCCGCAGCCTACGAAGGCTGTCAGAGCCCGCAATAAGCAGACGATGGCGGCCCGGCCCCCTCTCTATTGGAAGGAATATGCCAAGGGGGAGTAAGCCAGCGCCAGGATGTTGGAGAAATAGCAGAACTTGGTGAAAGTGGATAGAGCCAGAGCAGGTGGTTTCTCCACCACGAGTGAGGATCAGCGGCCTCCAGAGATAGAAATCCGCTTGATGGTGATAGTCCGGGGGAAAGCCAGAGAAGATGACAGTACAGAGTCCTGCCTCCCAACGTGAAGAAGTCAATGTCCTTGAGTCCGCAAGATGGATACAGCGGAAAGTTGACAGCATCCCACGGGAGGGCTGAGAGCAGCAGCGGTGGCAGGGCTCCAGGTGGGATATCTGAAGGGAATCTGCAACATGGCGGCTCCCGTGGCTGATCCCCCAAGCAAAGAAATGACCGCATCTAAGGGCAGTGATGGTAACAGCTCCCTGGGGAGGGGAGGCCCCGCAAGGATGGCAACGTCCGGTGTGGGGCCACAGGCAGGCAGCGGCTCCCGGGCAGACCTCCACGCTGAGCAGATGGCAAGACTAGGCGGGGTCGTAGAACAGTGGCGGCCGCGGCGGTCCCCAGGGTGGGAGCCCTACTCCGAAAGGAATGGGGGCGTCTAATGAGGCAACAAGCACCCACGATGGCAGGGGTTCCCAGAATTGGCTCCCAGAACAAAGAAGATGGTAGCATCCGGCGGGGGGCCAATGAAGGGCCACAAGCAGCGGCGGCAACTTCCGGGCAGGCCTCAGCCCCGGGCAAGCCTCGGCACCAAAAACGGTGATAGTTCTGACGGGGGCCACAGCAGCGGCTCCTAGGTTGGCGGCGACAAACGAGCCACAGAGGCACCGCAAAAAGGAGCGGAAAGCGGCAGGAACGAAGGGTGGCGGCAACAGCGGCGGCAGGCGGGCCGAGCGATCCACAACCGGGTAGCCGCAGAGTCAACATGGCGGCGGCGGCGGTCCACAGCGGTCCATGGCACCGCAGCAAGGGCGGCAAGCAGCCGAACAGCACGGCAGCAACGCCTCCGGCAGGTTGAACAAGCCGCAAACGCGGCGCGGCGGCGGTGGCGGCGGCCCGCGATGGACAAACAGGGCTGCAACCGGACCGCGGAAGAACAACAGCCGCCGGTGACGAAAGCGGCAAGTCCCGGAGCGGTCGGGGGCGACGGTTGCGGGCGACGTCCTCCATTGCGGACGCGCCTCAACGAACCCTCCCAGCAGCCGGGGCAGGGGGCTCCCAGCCCCGGAGGGCCAACGCCGACAACAACGCCAACGCCAACAACCGTTCACCTTTCCAGACGGCCGTCCCAAGAAAACGAGCGGGCAGGACAGCCCGACAGGTACAAGATGGAGTGGTGGTGGGGGGAGGGCGCTCAATCCGGTAAAAAAGCCGAGGAAGGCGATGAAACAGTTCATTCTCGGCGTTAGCGAGAGCCCCCTTAGAATCCCCCTTCACAGCCAGGCGAGCCCCAACCCAATTAAAGGAAAAACAAGAAATGACAGCAGGCGAAACAGATAAAAAATAAAATGCGCCGGAGCAACCGTCCTGCACGGCTGCTGCTACCACCCGCCATCTTGGACGGGTGGTAGCATGAAATTAATTGTTCCATATGCAATGGCTTCCATGCAGCAGTGGATTGTGTAAAAGGACAGTCTGGGTGGACTGGGAGTAGAGAGCAGGGTGAGAAAAAGAACCCCTCTGGCTCACAGAATTTTCCCAAAGAACCTCAGTCCAGTTAGGATTGAAGCACTAGCCAGGCGGATTAATGGGTACCCAAATTTGGAAGCGTGCATTACCTTTTTGATGAGTTTGCTTTTGTTTTTCACATTCTAGAGGTAGGAGGTAGGATAGGAAGTATGGCTAAGAATTTGAGGTCGGTGGTCTAGTTTGACGAAATTGTGAGAAGAAAGGCAAGGAAGTGGACAAAGTTAGAGTCTTGGGACCATTTGATGCTACGTTAGCAAAGAGATTTAGAGTCTCTCCCTTGGGAGTGGTGCCAAAGAAATCACCAGGGGAATTTAGGCTCATTCACCACCTGTCATATCCAGATCGGGAGTCAGTGAATGATATGATTTCACCTGAGTTATGTAGTGTAAGGTATACATCATTTGATGAGGTGGTATGTATAATAAGGAAATGTGGTTTGGGGGCAGAGCTTGATAAGTGTGACATAAAGTCCATCTTTCGGCTTTTGCCAGTTCAACCAGATGATTTTGAGTTGTTAGGATTTATTTATTTATTTATTTATTTATTTAGTTAGTTAGTTAGTTAGTTAGTTAGTTAACATTTATATACCACACCGATTTTCCCAAAGGGAACTCTGGGCGGTTTACAAAGAGAACAACATATATTTGCTTCTGAAGGAAAGTTTTATATGGATAGGGCACTGCCTTTGGGTTGTGCCATATATTGTGTGGTGTTTGAATATTTTAGTACCTTTTTAGAATGGGCAGTGAAGGTTAGATCAGGTTTGAACCAGGTAGTGCATTATTTAGATGATTATTTTTGTTTGTTTCCTGGACAGGCTGGATCGCGGCAGTGTGAAAGGTTGATGGAGCATTTTAAGTTATTGACTGGTGAGCTGAGAATGCTGCTAGCTGAAGAAAAAACTGAGGGACCCGTTCAGTTGTTTCTAAGGATAGAATGGGATGTGTGCAGCCAAGCTAATCGTTTACCACCTGAGAAGTTGAGGGATTTGAAGTTAAGGCTGCATAGGATGATGGTTTGATGCAAGGTAACATTGAAGGAGTTGCAGGAATTGATAGGGCACCTAAATTTTGCATGCAAGGTGATAGCACAAGGCAGACCCCTTTTGAGATGGTTGTGTGATGCCACTGTTGGTTTCTGATCTTGTTTGATTTCGGAAGCTAAGCAGGGTCGGCCCTGCTTAGTACTTGGATGGGCGACCACCAGGGAACACCAGGTGCTGTAGGTGCCTGGAGTAGGAACTGGCAAGCCACTCCAGTACTCCTGCCAAGAAAACTCCATGGACATGGAGTCATGTAGAGTCGGTCACGACTGTAACGACACAACACACACACACACACACACACACACACACACACACACACACACACACACACACACACACACCATTGGTGTAAGGTTGTGGAAGAATTGAGGGATGAAATGAAGGTTTGGTTAGATTTTTTGGAATGTTATAATGGGGAGTCATTTTGGCAGTCAGAGATTCTGTTGGGCGCAGAGTTACAGGTTCAGACTGATACTTCCATTGCTTTTGGATATGTTATTTATATTCAAGGGCCCTGGTGTGCTGGTGCTTTGCCTAAGGAATGGCACGAACAAGGAATTACTAGAGATTTAACTTTTTAGAGTTTATTCCATTGGTAGGGACATTGTGGCCATGGTCTGCAAGCTGGTCTAATTCAGCTGTGATCTTCTGGTGTGACAAGCATGCAGTAGTATATATTGTTAACTCTGTGTCAGCCAAGTTGCTTAGGGTAATGAGACTAGTTAGAGCTTTCACAGTGAGAGGTTTGAAGTTTAATATAGTATTTAGGGCTAAACATGTTCCTGGTGTTGAGAATGAGAAAGCTGATGCCCTGTCCCATCTACAGAAGGATCGGTTCAGGGTGCTTGCTCTCATGGTTCAATGCAATTTGGAAATGTTGCTGGATGAGGTATGGAGATTGGAGGGTAGACGCTAACCGAGCAATGTGTTTAGCGCTGGCTCTGAGCATGTGCCAAAGTTATTTGGCTGTGTGTGCTGAGTTTGTTCTTTTTTGTACTAAAGAAGGTTTTGCACAAGTATGGCCAGCATTGTCTGAGCAGTTCATGCAGTTTGCGGTTTTCGTGTGCAGAATGGGTTTATCCAGGTCTATCCAATGTAAAATGTCAGCATTTACATTTTACACAAAAGCCAGGGAATTATTCATCCAGTGAGTGATTTTAGAGTCCAAAATGATAGAGGGTTGGTCAAAGGAGTTGGAAAAGTATAAGGACACATGTGCACCTATTTCACCTGAAATGCTGGTCAGGTTGGCCGATATGTGGGAGTCGGTTTGTAGAGATGATTTTGAGGCTGGTTTATTTCTAGCAGTGACACTCATAGCCTTTTTGGTGCTATGAGAGTGAGTGAGTTGGTAGCTGGATCTTCAGGTGATACATCTAGATCAGCTTTACAGAGGGCAGATCTATCCCTGTTTGCATAAATCTAAAATTAACCAGTGGGCTACAGGCATAAAAATCAAGTTTGGCAGGTATGCTGTATCTCAAATTTATACTGTTAGAGCTCTCACTGAGTACCTAAAATGGCAGGGTGATAGTACTAGGTGTTTGTTTCATCATGCTGATGGTCTTCCTTTGATTCAATATCAATTTTGGAGGGTCACATCCCAGGCCCTTGACTGGGCTGGGATTCAGGGATGGAATTTGGGCACCCATTCTTTTTGTATTGTGGTGACGTCTACAGCCATAGGTTATGACATAGCCAACATTCAGCAGATTGGCCATTGGAGGTCGGGATGATATCGTGACTATGTTTGGCCATTGCCAGACTGTTAGGATGGGGCTGCCTGCCATCTGTTTTGTCATTACAGGAAGCTTTACCTTCAGGCCTGTCATATGTGGACCCATGTTATCTTCTGGACTTCCCAATATATGGAACAGTGTGGCTGGAGCCAGCAGCTTGGCCTTGGAGAACAGGCCATTGTGGAATGGAGGGGATGAAGAGGCATGCTTTGGGATGGTTTCCTTGAACTCGCATCTCAAGGTCTCCAGAATTGTCCCATGATATACTGGTGGTCTACTTTGGTGGAAATGACCCGAGTGGTGGGCAAGTTTTTAAGCCTTAAAGTCTTGGCAGATTTAAGGCACTTTAAGGACTGGTTTCCTGATACCAGACTAGTCTGGTTGGACATTACTCCATGCTTGGTGTGGAGGGCACCCCGTGATCCAATACAGGTGGACAAAAGCAGGAAAGGAGTGAATAGGAAAGTTGCTAGGGCAATGAAGTTAGGGCTGGGGTCTGTAATTCACCACCCTGGCATAGTGGTATGTCATCCTGAGCTTTTTTAGAGCAGATGGTGTCCACCTGTCTGATATAGGGCTTGACATATTTTTAAGAGACTTGCAAGAGGGCCTGCAGGTTGAGCTTTTTGGTCTAGTGGGGGAAAGGGAGCATAATCTGTAGCCTGTGGTGGATAGTGCAAGAGGTAACAGATTCAATGTCCCTTAGTAAAAGGATCAGAGATATGTTAATCTAATGGCAGCACTCAGTTAAAGTTGAATAGATTGGTAGGTTTAGAAAAGAAAATGCCTGAGAAGATGGTCTGGCCAAGAGAAAGGCCTCTCCTGATGACCTCACCATGACTTTAAGACACACAGCAATACCTAAACTTGCAACACCGAAGCCATATACAAGCCATCACCTCCATCTACTCTTGCTAAGCCAATTTCTCTAAAATTTTGCAAACAAAACATAAATGATTGACCTGCCAGCCTACAACAGTTTCTGACTGTATTGCAAATATTATATGCCCTCGTTTTAAAAAAAAAAGTAAAACCAAAAGTACTCTGGCATCTTTAAGTCTATCAAATGCATTTCAGTGTGAGCTTTAACGGGTTGTAGTCCGCTTCTTTGGACACATTCAACCAGAGGTGACCAGATTTCACAAGAAAGCTGGAACTGATTTCTATACTGGGTTAGAATGACTTTTTAAAAGGTAACGGGGGCTCTGCATGTTCCCTACAGTGCCCTGACCTTTGCCAAATATGCATTACCACTTAGCCCTGTGATGCCCATCTTTAGATACAGGGGTATCATTGTAAGCACTCTAGCCTATGAGTAGACACTCCATAAAGTGAAGGTTCTTGATCAAAGGGAGATGTGCCTCAATGGCCATGAGAGCATTGTGTAAGAGTCTATTTTTGTAATAATGCCATTCCTACCCTCTGTGTCTTCCACAAATGCATGAAACCCCTGCTGCACCTTTGAAATAGGCTGTGTTTTACTTTTCCTTCCATGGCTCCTTTTACCAATGGTGTAGTGTATTTCAGTGTCTCTCTTCTTTTTCTTTAAGACAAAAGCAATGGTGCAAAAAGAACATATTTAATGAGACTTCATATTTGGTGGAACTTCAACAAAGAGACATGTAGGGGCGGGGGGCAGATGTTCCCTGCTAAACAGAGAGTGCAGCAGATATGATATAAATTGTGCAAAGCTATATAAATATGTAAGGCATCACTTGCTCATGTCAAAAGCACTTGTATAAGCTTTTATATGGTGTTAGAGATGAGCAGTGCAGACAAATACATTTTTAATACATTACTTTTGTGGTAGCATTAAGTGAACTACAGTTCATGAACGTTTATGTTGACTGAATTGTTTAGTCCTTCAAACCACCACAATGTATCTGTTGTTTTTGGAATTACACTTATGTTAATTTATCTACTTGATAACCCAATATGAGACTAAAGCAGCTCACAACATGAATAAAAAACTGAAAACATAACATATGAAAAACAGTAAATTGCATTTAAGTGAATTACCATGTTCTTTTTAAAAAAACTATCGTTTTAAAACAAGTTAAAATACATCAGGGAAATCCTGGTAAGCTACAGTCTTGTTCCTTAGAAGCCTTTTCCCCAGATGCTAGTTAACTCCAAGAAGTCAGATGGAAATTAAAAGCAGGGAGAAATACAACAGGGAAGATACCAGTCTAATCTCATACAGAAGAGCCTTACAGATCAAGCAGAACTTCTGGAGAGTGGTTTAGTAGTTCACTGGCCCTGGAGCCAGAGGTTGGGAGTTACATTCCCCACTGTGCCTCCTTGGCAGGGGCTGGATTCAGTGATCCTTAGGGTCCCTTCCAGCTCTGCAGTTCTAAGATGGCGGCGGTGATGGTGGTGAAGGAGGAGGAGGAGGAGGAGATCCTTCGTTGGTAGTAGTTTGCCACCAGAAAAAAATTAGATTGTCTAAATTTAAGTTCTTAATGAATATGGACTCTCCTTTTGATTTAAAAGGAGACAACAAAATATTTTTATAGGGATGTGCAAATGTGTTGGTTGGAAGTCCTTGCTGTTGGAAGACACAATAAAAACAATGTGTGAGGCTCATGTCTGACTTTTCCTTCCAACAGTCATAGACTAGATTCTTTTAACATGGTGATGTTCAATGAAGTTTCATCACTTGATAAGACTTGATGGCCACCCAAGAAGGCTATACATCAGAATGCATCTCCAGTAGCTTCTTATGGGCTTCTTATCTGGCTTGTGTGCATTAGATTTTAGGAAGCCTTTTTCTAATCATTAGGCCACTTGCTTTTATTGAAACAATGTGTTTATATTAAAGATGGGCACAAAATGATGTTTTTGTTTTGTTATTTGTTATTTGTTTCATTACACAATGAAACAAATAAAGACCCTAGGGGCAAATTTAACACGAAATGAACTGAACCAGGAAAAAAAAAGGTTCAATTAGGTTTGTTTCATTAATGGGGGGGGGTGGAGATGTCTCCTACCTGGTGCTGGTCCAGAGGTCCTTTTGCGCCAAGCTGCACGGAGGGAGCACACATCTCATCAGTGCCATTGAGGGACATGGTGGGCTCGAGCCTCAGCCCAGCCCCAGGGGGAGAGGTAAGAAGCAGGCCATATTTAGGTGGCCAGAGCAGCATAGCTTCAAAGCCGCCCCTTGCGCCTCCCTCCCGTGGCCTGTTATCGCGGGGCTGATCAGGAGGAGAGATAAGGAGGCTGTGCTTAGGTGGCCAGAGCAGTGCGGCTTCAAAGCCCCCCCCCTTGCACCTCCCTCCTGTGGCCTGTTATCATGGAGCCGATCGGGAGGGGTGATAAGAAGGAGACCATGCTTAGGTGGCTAGAACAGTGTGGCTTCAAAGCCGCCACCCCTTGTGCCTCCCTCCCACAGCCTGTTATCATGGGGCCGATCAGGGAGGGGTGATAAGAAGGAGGTCGCGCTTAGGCGGCCAGAGCAGCGTGGCTCCGATGCTGCTCCCCCTCTTTATTCCTCCCACACCTGTTTGTAGGCACCCCCAGCTCCGACCGGAACCCCCAGGGCTGCACAGTGGGCACTGGGGAAAAAGCGGGTAAAAATGAATAATGAATTCATGAAACCAATGAAATGAACTTTTTCACAAAAATTCACGAAAAATGAAACAAAATGAAATGAACTCCTTAAGGAAATGAAATGAAACAAAACACCAGTTTTTCAATTCGTGCCCATCTCTAGTTTATATATTAAGTACAGTGGACCCTTGTATAACAAACAGTTTGTATAACATAAAATCTGTACAACATAAAAAATTCTGAAGATAGGAAAAATTTGCTTAACAGAATCATCTATGGGGTGAATCTGTACAACATATAAATGGTCGCGATTAGGAATTACTCTGTTTTCAATGCATTCCTATGGTAAAATTCTATAAAGGAAAATTTGCTTAACATAATTTTATTTGGAACGAATTTATTCATTTATATAAGGTACAACTGTACATGTTTTTTTGTGGCTTAGGTTTTATATGTTTTTTTACAAATTGTATGTTTATATACTACCTGGCTATTTTTTTTTTGTTTTTTCCTTGAAAAGACCTCTTTGCCCTCCCAGCCTGGAAATAAAGAAGCACGAATCATTTGTGAGATTAAAATTTGGCCACAATTTATTGATAATTCATTCAATTCAACTGTTAAATGTCCCTTAAACAAGGGGGCCTGAATGTAGTGCAAGGAGATCAGCTAATGAGCCCTAATATTATTACAATGGTACTGTCCACCTGTTCAGTGCCCTCCCAAAACCTGTGGTCTGTCTGGGCAGCCCTCATTTCTAATCTTTGAACCTATTTATACCTAACACCTATTTTCCTGATTTCCTAATTCATATTGAGGGCTACTGGCTCACTGGGGAATATTATTCAATACATTTCACCTGACTTAAATTTTCTGCTTGTAATACCCACCAATTGTGACAGGTTGTAAACCTCCCCTTGGCCCTAAAGAGAATGGGATGGGCGAAAACCCACTGCCACTCTGGTCCAATTTGAGTAGCAGTCAAAAATTCCCATCTGCTTGCGACCAGCCTCTCATTCTCTCAATTGGGAGATGTGTAATCTCCAGGCTTAAAACCAGGATACCTCAAGGGCCAGATGCAAGGGAATAGTATCAGGAGACAGATATCTAGTCTCATGCACTCCCAGATGCATTTGGTGGGGCCACTGTGAGATACAGGAAGCTGGACTAGATGGGCCTTTGGCCTGATCCAGCATGTATTTTCTTATGTTCTTATGTTCTTATGTCCTCCACAGGATAGATTGCTGAGAGACAGATGCAGCCTTTTTTGGCAGACTTCATGTATCTCCTCTTATATTTTCTGTCATTTCCTCCATAAAAATGATTTTTTTCCTTTTTCTAAATTCCTGTGCCATGCTATAGTGCTTATTGAAAGCCAGATAGCACCAGGAAGGAGAACCTTCAAGAACCATGCTGGGTTCAAATAATTGGGGCATTAATCAATTTGCCAGCTAGGAAAAAGCTACTGTGTACAAAGGTTTTATGTAGTTTTCCTTTTCTTCTTTTTTGCTTTAATAGTAAAATGTCTCCTTTCTAAAGTTCTAGATCTTTTGGCCTTCCTTCATTCCATATACATATCTGGAATGATTATTGATAGCCACTCAAAATTAAGTATCATTCATAGCTTGGTAAGAACAAAGATCTTTACAAAAAAAATTGCAGATCACATCTTATATTCACAATGGATACCAGCTGAACACAGAACATCGCCAAGAGAATATGTTCACTGAATTCTCACACTTACATGTTTCCCTAATTACAAATACTTATTCCACCTTTCAACAGATTCTGTCTGACATCTGATTTAATTGTTTAATAAGGGAGCTGCTTATCAAGGCTGGGCAGAAGCAATTGTCCTTTGATCTATTTTCTTATACAGGTTCTGATTTAGAGCTATATCAGGGAACACAGTAGCTTCTTTAACCAACTGCTGGAAGAAATAGGAAGAAATTTGAATTCTGTGTTCATTTTTAAATTGTCCCCAGGGCACAAGAAATCTGAATTCTAGTTGAGATGCCACGTCCCTAACCTATTTCTTGTTTTAAATGTATTGCCCTCCTAGGTATATTGGACAGACTATGTCCAGTAAATAGATTGAAATTGCAGTTCTGTAGTGTGAATTTGACAAAAGGAATTTGACATGGGACTTGAAAGTAATTACGTGTGAAAGAGTATCCAGATGTGAAATATAAATAGGTATGGAAGTCATCACTTGTCTCACCCCCAAAATTCTTTTTCTCACCCCATGGGAGTACAATATATTTGTGGTGATGTTGGCTGTACGGGGAATTGGAACATACATTGGGGTTCTGTACAAAGAATCATTCCTATAAATGCAAAAAAAAAATTGTTGAGAATGACAGAAAGCATCTGATCCTCTCATAGGGAATAAGAACACTTTTTTCTCCTAGTGAGCATGATGCAAGGGAGGGGTTAGATCTCTATTTAGTGGAATATGTTTGGACTCACACATTCTAGATAGAAAAAAGGACATAGTCACAATATGATGTAGTCTGTAATATATGTTCATTTATATTTTTCGATCTAATTTTTCTAATTCACTTTGGGTCTAGCCTATAATTCCAGCTGGGAATCTAATTAATTGAACTGTCTGTATTTCCCCCTTTGTGTCAGATGTTTAACTTGTATGCAGAAGATTATCTCCTAGTATTCCAAGGTATTTACAATTTTCATCACTTGATAATGATTTTATATCACTATTTTTAGTTCTAATCTGTAAGGGTTTGTTTTTTTTTAGATCTTACCACATTTACATATAGAGAAGTACACATTTGTCAAGTCCAAATTTCATCTATTTTTTGCTAAATATTCATACTGTATTTAGCAGGGATTTCATCTTGGTGGGACTTTTTGCATATACATTTAGGCCATCCATGTACAACAACTGATTTGTTGTTAATGTACTGCATTATTAACAGTATTTCATTATATCACAGTATTCTGCTTTTAATTTTATTTTTATTGTTTTTCATTTTTCTGGTTTTATTCTGTGGTAGTTGTTTTATGTGTGAGAACTTTCTTGTGCACAACATCATGGTTCTTTGCTGCCTGCTTTCTCCCCAATGATACTCTGCTCCTAATAATGTGACATAAATTTTGAGATTCATATCCAACTGGGAATCAGTTGGATGATGCATTATAAGTACGGTTGTGGTTATGATTATGATTAGCCTTAGTGTCTAACTTACTTAGAAAGAAATGAAAGTGAAATGAAGTAAAAACAGTGGTAGCCTGGTGCTATTACAGATAGGAAAGTATTTAAGATTCCATTTGATCCAGATTAAGAAAGAAGACAGAAAAGGAAATGGAATTTGGTCTTCCTAAATATATATATACTCTCTCTCTCTCTCTCTCTCTCTCTCTCTCTCTCTCTCTCTCTCTCTCTCTCTCTCTCTCTCTCTCTCTCTCTCTCTGTGTGTGTGTGTGTGTGTGTGTGTGTGTGTGTGTGTGTATGCACACATATACATTTGCCGAGCCAGGTTGAAAGAAGGAGGCGACACACATTCCGCTTGGGTTGAATAAGGGCCACAACTTTATTAACTACAGTAACAAATTTTCAATTACTTATCAATGAACAATAACTTTAGGAGGGCCTGAGCCGTAGCGCATCATCAAGATGGTAACAACAAATTGATTAGGTCCCGCTACTCCACCAATTTCCTGCGGCCCGTTGAACTGCCGCAGTGAGGATGCCAACGAGATCTTTTGGCATCAACGCTTGATTAAAGGTTGGCAGCCCTCCTAGGGTTTTGGGTTATTATTATTATTTGCTCTCTAACTAAATCCTATTGGGTTATTAATGGAAGGCTGCCGAAGACGTGAAGATGTAATTAGATTCGGGACCTAAATGGTTAACCTTTTATGCGCTACCCGCCACCAAAGAGGCGCACTGCGGCTCTTTACCCCACAGCCGAACAATTCGGCCCTCAGGCCCTCCTTAAAGTTACAAATAAGGATCCAGGCCCTTGTCCGATAAATTAGCACCAGCCGAACAAATTACGGTGGTTTCCCAAGCAGGGACGTTGGAGTGCCAAAGAAAAGCTCTCGCTTCGGCCTGCACAATGCGGGCAACTGAACGCAATTGGTAAGGTTAAGCAGGTCCACTCTCCGAAGTAATTTATTGCAGCCAGTTATGCATGCAGTGAGGATGCCGGAGTGTTTCGGGCATCCCCCTATTCCCAGGTTCTAGGTGGTCCATAAGGTTCATCAGGTCCACTCTTAAAGCAATACAGTGCAGCCAATTATGCGTACACTGAGGAAGCCGGAGTGTTTTGGGCATCCCCCTATTCCCAATTTCTAGGAAGTACGTAAGGTTCATCAGGTCCACTTGCTAAAGTAATTTATTGCAGCCAGTTGTGCGTGGAATGGGGATACCGGAGAGTTATTGGGCATCCCCCATTCCCAATATTCTGGCAGTCCACTTGATCACATTGGGGTTATTATTACTGAGGACTGCCGAGGACCTAGAACCTGTCAGAGAGATCTGCATGGTGTGCAATAGTAAATCACGCTACTCATGGTAGCACGAACCCCCGGTTAACTGGGGAATGATCACAGACGAAACAACACGGACCACTGTGCGAGTACCCTGAAATGCTCTCAGATCCACGAGGATCTTGAGAATAATGGACTTGCCCACCATGCGAGCCACCAATGGACGTGTCCAATATAACGCTCCCAGATCCACTCGGATCTTGAGAATGAGGGACTCGCCCGACTTACGAGTCAAGTCAATTCCTCCCACAATGGGTAACCACGATGCTTGGCAAGGTGGCAGGAGTCACTGGGAGCCACAGTGAGAAAGGCGTGTCAAGGCATCACCGTCTTGCCCTTCCTCAGGAAACTGGCCCATTGGCCAAGGCCGAAAGCGCAGCCACATCCCAGGCCGAAAGCCCGGCCACGTCTCAGGCCAAAGCGCGGCCACGTCCCAGGCTGAGAACGCAGCCACCTCCAAGGTCGAAAGCACGTCCCCTCCAAGGCCGAAAGCGCGGCCGCCTCCAAGGCCGAAAGCGCGGCCACCTCCAAGGCCGAAAGCGCGGCCACCTCCAAGGCCGGAAGCGCGGCCACGTCCGGGCAGGGCAGCAACTCCAAGGCCCAGTAACAAAACTGAGGCTGTAAAGCAACACTCGAACCCAGCTGCCGGGGGGTAAAAGCTGTAACGAAAAAGAAAAGAACAACTGGCCCGGCATTACCGGTCCGTTAGCAAACGTACAGAAGGTTTAAGTCTCCAGATCTCCAGCGCCCAATTCGGTGCTTGCCAACCCAATCGGTGCCAAAGGCAGCTGCTGTGTGAGCAGCGCCTATCAAGAGCGAATAACGCCCAAAATGCCGGCCCGACATGCCAGCAACCTGCCGTGCCCTCAGTGAAACTATCCAATATTGGCAACCTGTCAATGGCGACCCCTCCTTGCACAGAAATAGGTACCCCCGATAAATAGAAGCGAGCAGGGCAAACCAATATGATGCTAGGCCCGGGCAAATTTCGGCGCACAGAACACCTACAAAGGTGTGTCGTGCCAGCTTAACCTCGCTGGTCGATCTTCGATTTACAAATATGCAGAAAGACCAGATCCTGCTCGCGGACCATACCGGACCCACGTAATGCATAGGCAAGGCGTCGGTGTTCTGGATTGGGCTGGCAGCTCGCCAACGTATAATGCGGCGCCTCTGATGAGGACTACGAAGTCCCACAATACTGTAGCACAGTTTGCGCAAAACTGGACGCCCGTGCGTCGCAGCTCCATGACGAGTGAGTGCTGAACTGCTGGAGCCGACTTACCACACGAAGACACAGCCTAGGCTGAAACAAGTGCCGGAAGCAATGAGTATTCAGCACCAGGCGGGAACGTGACTACGACGGAAGACACAGCAACCGGGGGGGTGAGCGGAGCATGCGATGACGCAGCTACTTCAGTAGTCAGATGGCGTACCTGCAGAAACAATACTGGCAGATCCTGCTAAAACGGACACAAGAGGAGAAATGCATGTCATCATTAGCCATCATTAGTTTACGCTCCGCCCTCCACTGAGCCTCGGCCTCACTCGTGGAAAGCCCGCCCCCTAAGACATGGCCGTCCCATGCCTTTCAGCGCGCTCGCGCTCCAGACGGGATAGCTTCTTCCGAGCTGCCAAAAGACTAGGCGACCAATCACCCGATGAAGAGGACGGATGAGGAAGGGGCTGCTGACTAGGCCTTTCTTGACAGGGGCCTTACCCTTACCCTTCCCGTTAGAACCTCCCTCCTTAGACGGCATAGCCGAATATAAGTGGCAAACAGGTGAAAATTAACTCAGTGGCATGGGCGTGGCACAAACCACAAACGGATTCAAGGAGGATGAGAAGGGTGGTCCTGGTATGGAACAGCCAACCCAAATCGTCGTGTGTAACAGACGACGCGATTCGTGGCGCCTGACTTCGTGACAGGGGACCTTGAGCAGATTCCACTGCCTCTAGACTACAGAATTAAATCAAATAGAGGTTGAAAGGGAGAAGGTTAGAGGACTAATCGGTAAAATGCAGATTGACAAGTCACCGGGCCCAGAGGCATCCGCGCAAGGTTATTAGGTAATTTTGAAAAGGTCCACAGGCACGTGGGTTTAGATGAACCGATGGATATAGTCCATCTGGTTTTTCAAAAGGCTTCCGACACAGTCCCTCACCTAAGGCTGCAGATCACTTAACGGTTCCATGCAAGTTGTCTCTTAAAGCGGGGAAAGCCTCATCCAAGCGAAATCTCACGACCCTAAAAGAACAAACCTTACTGAGAGAAAATCAGCATAGATGTAGTGCTGAGACAGTTGCACAGCCAGGGGGATGGGAAGTGCAGTTTAATGCAACCAGATGTAAAGTAAAGCAGAATAGGGCAAAAATTCCAAAGCCCATCTATCCACTCATGGACTCTGGGTTCTCCGTGATGGATCAGGAAAGAGATCTTTGTGTGTTGGTGGACAGCTCCATGAAGGTATCTCCCCAATGTGTGGCAGCAGTGAAAACGGTCAATTCCATGCTAGGGATGATCAAAAAAAAAAAAGGGGGGGGGACTGAAAACAAAACAGCCAACGTTATAACGCCATTAAACCAAACAATAGCAAGGCCCCACCTGGAGTATTGTGGGCAATTCTGGTCACTGCATCTCAAAAAAGACATAGTGTAATTGGAAAAGGTGCAAAAGAGAGCGACTAAATGATTACAGAGCTGGGGCACCTCCCTTATGAGGGGCCTCTTCAGGCAGAGAAAAGCTCCTGCTTGTTGTTAGGCTGAGGAACTCCCTGCCACCGGATGTAGTGATGGCTGCTGGCAAACTAGGCCACTCATCCACCGATGAGGAGTACTCCGGTGAAGGCTGCTGGCTCGGCCTCTTCTGGGCTGGGGCCTTTCCCTTCCCCTTAGAAGTACCCTTCGTAAGTGGCATGCACATAAGCCAGGATGCCACTGATGGAAGGTCTGATCACGGCGTGATCAGATGTGCAGTTACCAAATGTGAACAAACAACAACGACCAGGGGGGCCACAGTGTAAGAATACCAGGGAAATGTGCCACCACAGCAGGGTGATAACCAAAGGGGAGGATGGGGGTTGATTGCACCAACCCCCCAAAAGGCCAAAGATTGGCGATCAAAATGGCCAACCTTGCCATCCCACCAGGTGGATGCAAGGGCGTAGAGGCCATGCTATGGATAAGTCAAGAGGCAAATAAAAGCGCCCCAGTCCTCCCCTAACAATTCCCCACCAAGACTAGGTAGGTAAAGCCGCCTTGGGTGCCCAGTCAGAAGGATGGTAATGGATAAAAGCTCGAAGTGTGGGCCCAGGAAGCCCAGGCCACATGGATGCCATGTGCCGTAGCCGAAAATGGCCGCCCAAAAGACCATACCCAGGGTAACCCAAGCTAGAATAAAATGTAAGCAAAATTATCTTGTTCTTTCTCTTTTCATCTGCTGCACAAATATACTTGACTTCCCTTCCAAGAATCTGATAGGAAGTCTTATAGATCTCTCCATAATTACAAAGCCATGATTAGAAAGTAGTGCTGCATTTTATTAGGCTAGTAACTTCCTGCTGCTTGCGACAACCTGTGATCAAGTATTTTTATTTAATTATTTATTTTATTTATTCAACTTATATGCCGCCCACTACCCAAAGGTCTCTGGGCGGCTTACAATCGCAGAATTAAAACAATTTAAAATAGTTATAAATAAATTATCAATTAAACATCAAACAGTAATAAAACCTTATTTAAAATCATCATCCTAAAATTGTCATCAGCGGACCCACAATCTATATTGTATCAATTAAAAACCCTCTGGAACATTTGTAATTGTAAGTGTGCATTCATGCAGGGGTTGAAAAGGGGTGCCCCGCCGTACGGATGGAATGGGATATAAGCTTGAAGCGTGGGCCCAGGAAGTACAGCCAAAATGGCCACTGAGTACCAGAGCAGAAAATGGCTGCCCAACCCAAGGGCACGGCACTGATCCACACTCGCCCAAATAAGAGAGTTCCAAGGGAAATCGGGCGGCGAGCAGGGACCCCAAGAGACTACCCACAGGGCAAGCACCACAAACCACCCAACAGAACCAAGCTCCCCAGGTCCTGTCAAACAGACAGCAACACAAGCCAACAGGGAGGCGGGGAGCAGGATCTCCGCAGCTCCGCAAGGATTTCCACAGGCCTTTTATCCTCTACAGTCCTCCGCTCTACCAGCTGAGCTATCGAAGGGACCTACGGCTGACAGGAGCTCCGATAGCTTCCGCTCACCGCTCCTGCTTCCACCAGCCCGCCGTCCAAACGACCTGCCTCCAGGTAAAATAAAGAGACGGAAAGCCTCCCCCTTTTCCCCCGCAGACCCCTTCCCCCACCGGGGAAGCCGGGAAGCTCTAAAGGAGGAGCGCTTATCACTAAGCTCAGCTGCCTGTCGGACCCGACAAGCAGCTGAGCTGACAGGAGCTCGAAGAACTCCCGGGCACGCGCTCCGCAAAAGAAAGGCAGGCTCGTAAAAGCCTGCCCCGCAGATGAACCTGCCACCCGGCCCCTGCCAGAAGAACAACCTCTGTATCAAGGCTCGGGAGGCACAGACAAGGGAACTGCTTCTCCCGACAATCAGCTGATTGTCGGGAATCAGGCAAGCGGCAAACCACTAGTTCCGGAAACGGGAGCACCAGACGCGTCCGGAGGCGCCCTTGACCGGCGTGCCGCTCGCTCCGAGTAGAAACCGGCGATTGCGGAGGCAGACTGAGGGGAGCGCGCCAAGGACTTATATAGGGCGCGCTCCCCTACCGTAGGCTACGCTAATAGCGGAGCCAATAGCCGCCTCCCTCAACCGGCCGGCAAAGGTGCCCCTGCTCGGCACGAGGCCAGTCGGAGCAGCCAATCTATACATACTATATAACTAATATGATCTAAAACATACTTTTAAAATTAAACACGAAATATCCCTTTTATAAAAATATATTACAGCTTTGGAATAATTTTTGGGACTTCTTTAGTGGAATTCTCAAGTGGTTATATGGTAGGTTGCTTATTTTCTGCTGTTTGCTTTCCTGTTTTGCTTTTTGCTTTCTGGTGTGTGTGTGGATTTCCCACTTGGAACAGATTAATCCATTTCCAATTTCTTTGGGAAACTCTGTGTTGAGTTACAAAAATTGCGAGTTTAAAAATGCATTTGGAACAGATTACCGTATATACTTGAGTATAAGTTGACCTGAATATAAGTTGAGGCCCCTAATATAACCCCCAAAACTGGGAAACTTATTGACTCGAGTATAAGTCTAGGGTGGGAAATGCAGCAGAGCCTGGCAGCTCCTCCTTTGTGAGCTGGGGGAGAGGTGTGTGATGTTTAAAATGACTTTTAGTCAACGAGGCAAGCGCTTGCCTCGGAAGCTAAAAGTCATTTTAAACATTGCGCGCTGCTCCCCTGTGATGCAGAGGGGGGTCAGGAGAAGCAGTGCATGATGTTTAAAATGACTTTTAGCCACTGACCAAAGCACTTGCCTCAGTGGCTAAAAGTATTGACCCGAAAATAAGTCAAGGTCCCCTTTTTTCAGCCCAAAATTAGGTCTGAAAAAATAGACTTATATTCAAGTATATACAGTACTTTCATAATTAGAGGTACCACTGTATGCACTTTCGTATGAGGTGGGAATGAGAAATGATCCTGAAATTTTGGAAGTTGGAATTTTAGATAAATGAATGTAATAATTAAGTTAAATATGTGCTAAAGTAGTGTTTTTATCTATTTTAGATAATGTTTAATGCAGAAAATTGAAGAAAGGATTAATTTCTCTTTTGCTAACAGCAGCAAGATTAAAAAATTGCAAAACAATGGAAAGTAATGCTGGGGTTTGTGTTTAAAGCAGAGCTGCAGTACTGAGAAATATAATTTATAGGTTTATTTAAGCACAGTTCACTTCACTGTTTCTTAAGTATAATATGCTATTCCAATATTTACAAGTCCTTCAGTATCTCCACGGTTCTCTCACCCTTCTTAATTGGATTGAAACTTCTCTTCTGGTCAGCAGAATGAGTCCTTCATTCAGGCAGTCCATCTAGCAGAGCAGAGCTTCTCCTCTTCTTCCGACTTGCTGGCTGCTGCTTCTGCTGCTTGCTATTTTTTTAATCCACGTGCTTAATCTATTTCTTTAAACACCTAGGTGAGGCTCAGTGTCTTCCAGACCTAATTAATTTATTACATCAACCTTCTGCACCCAGTAACTCCTTCGCTACACCAACTTTGTAAATTATAAACTGCAACGAGTAAAACATGATTTTTCAGTTATCCCAATGGTGTGATGAGATTTGGAATACAATTGACAGGTAATATTAAAATAAAAAAGACTGGTAAATAAGGATATTTTAATGACATATGGGAATAATTTATAGAGTTTGTATTAATAAAAGGGGAAGGATACTTACCTTCACAAGAAACATTGCAATTTTAGTCTTAGGGAATAAGGAGTCTTAAGTTATTAAAAGAAAAGCACCCAATTTACCTCATCTGCCAGTTCTTGTTGGAGGGGCACCGGATGAGACAATGAAAATGATGACCACCATGTGGATGGTGAAGCCAGAAATGAACACATCACATGCAGGGTCCCAGCCAATGGGCAGGCCTGGACAGAACCTACATGACACGAGTCAATCCAGGCCCCCTGGAGATACTGATGGTGACAGTCATAGCATCCAAAATTGTTTTTTACACCTTTGGCTACTTGAAATTCAGTTTCAATGTTTCTGTACCTTTTACGCTATAGTCTACAAATATTAAGTTAGAAATAGTGGCTGGATTCCATGGATCAACTGCATGCATCTTAAAGTGCCTTGGCTCATGTAACATGGGAGCTAGGGAAAGGAAGAACTGCATTCAGCAAAAATTGATTTCATAGTAATTCAGTAGTGTGCGCTTGCTTTGAAGATCTGATTCGTATAGGATTAAGCTAGAGAAATGGAGAATGCAAAGGTAGATAAATGAAACAAATTGGCTGCATCAAAATTCATTTCTTTTTAAAAATTCCACTTTATTAATGTGGGATAGTGTGCTTCTGTATCTATAGTTCAAAACACCAGAAAATGGCTAGCACAAATCATGCTCCCATTGCCAGCAAGAAAAAAAATGCCAAGATTTGCACAGAAAATCCATTCAGGCATTTTCTAAGTTTTGGATATAGCAGTGGTATGTGATTTATTGGTCTTCCTATTACCATCATATCTGGGCATCTTTCTTTGAGAAGCTGAAGTATGGTATCCGATCAACCACTACCTGTGCTATAACTTCAGAGCCTGACCTCCAATGAACCTTGTGACTTTTTAACTTTATGTTTTAGAAAAGCCAGGTACACCACCTGCCATGAACAATTCAGAATGCCAGGAAATGGCCTAATATTGCTACACAATAGTGTGCCTATTTTGCAAGCATGAAAAAGGTGCCAAGCTTTACATATTAAATTGAAGCCTGATTTTTACAACAACAATTGCAGCAGTGTAGATGGCCTACAGGACAGCCTGTTGTGTCCATCACCATCCACAAAATAACACAAAGCACAGGAAATTGGCAGAAGCTGATTCTTTTATTCATTACTTAAACACTCCCCAGTCAAATGCAAAATTCTTTTCATGGCATTTTTTTACATCAAAAAGCTTATTTTTGATTCTTCAAATAAAATCTGTCTTTTGACTGTTTCTATGATTGCTCTCCAAACGTCTCCTTTCTTGGGCCATGAAGCTGTGGGCAATGTATCTACTTTGTAATCCTCTTATTTGCAACCCTGTCCCATGCAGTCGTTGTTGTTGTTGTTGTTGTTGTTGTTGTTGTTGTTGCTGCTGCTGCTGCTGCTGCTGCTGCTGTTGTTGTTGTTGTTACAGTCATGACCAAATCTTTGTGACCCCAGGTCCATACATACTCAGTCTCATAATAAAATAGTTTTTTCTACTTTGAAAGGCCTTTTTTGAGGAATAATATTTTAGTCCCTGCAGCCTGTTTTTTTCTGACTATAATTCATAAAGCCTTTGAATATGCCTGATTTATTTAGTTATTTATTTTCTATATTGCAAAGACCATCTGACCCAAAGGCCACTCTGGACAGTGTACAACATCATAAGTCACAAAACAAAACAGTGAGAATGAATAGAAAACAAAAATAAAAAATCAAATTAACATTAACAATCTCTAATAAATAAGCAAAACAATCAAATCCTGAAGTAAAAAATGAAACCATATGAAGATAAAATCAGATGATCACAACCTCTACAGCATGTGTTTTGCAAACCGAGGAGAAAAACAAAATGAAAAAAGAGTATGGACAATAAAATGGAAAAGCAATATCTCACAATCTTACAAAGTCCCTGGAGATACATGGCAATTTATTTCCCTTTCTGGAGGACTGTCATTCCATTCTTCTCTTCAAAACAAGTCTTTAAAGAAATACTGTCATTTCACAGGTTTTGGAACCTTTCTATCTTCCAAACATCATCTTTCCTGAGCTACACAGTAGCCACAATGTATCTACTTTGAAGTGTTCTTGCTGGTACTGTATGCCTGTTCCATGCATGCTCAGTTTATGACAAAGTCACTGTTTTACTCTTTTTAAATGTCTTTTTTGAGGATCATTATTTCAGCTCTTGCAGCCTAGGTTTCTTCCAAATTAAAAAAAGTGGCTAGAGCCAACCATTCTCATGAAAGATAAGCAAGATCAGTTTTAAATCAGGGATGTCTAAGGTTCACTGTTTCTTGGGGTGGGGTGGGGCAGATTTAAATTTTAAAAGTATAACTATTGTAAATGAACATTGCCCTAACTTGGCCATGTTCATTTAAAAAAATGAAAAAAAATGCTCTGTGGTTGGTTAATGATTATTACCTGCAATGAAGGAAAATAATCCTTTAAGATCCCTAACCTGAAACAGGTACAGAAGAAAAAACAAAAGCTGTGCCTTCTCAGCTATTGCACCACCTCATTGGAACAAGATTTGATTGGGTCCCTCTCTGGAATTCTTTAAAAGGTCATTAAAAACTTGGCTTCATAGGCAGGCCTTTCCAGAGTCACTGCCAACTTAACAGCAAATTCCCAGCTAAAACAATCTAGCCGCCATCTTATTTTAATATTTAATGCTGAATTTCAATGTGATTTTTCTCATGTGTTTTTTACAATTGCAACTGCTCAACGTTTATGCTGTTTATGTGTTGTGTTTACTTTTATGACATTGAAATGTTGTTGGATTGTTGTTAGCCAGTCAGAGTGGCCATGTGGCCAGTGGGACAGGATGGAAATTAAACCAACCAACCAACCAATCAATCATATTTTCCCTTTTCCTCAGAGATATGTTGGAAATTATTACAACATTAAGTCTTCTACACTGAAAGAGAAAAGGGAAAAATATAAACATATAAGTATATTACAGATGGGCACGACTTAGCGGTATTCCCGTTTCCGTTTCCGTTACTCGGTTCCGTTACTCTACGGAAACGGTAATGGGAATTACTCCGCCAGACTTCAAGCTCGAACTGACGAACGAACAATTTTGGTCTGATTTGTCGTGCTCGTTCCTTGCATCGCGCAATCGCGCAATGCCACGCGGCACAGAAAAAAAGTTTTTAAAAGTTAAAAAAAACCGGTTCCCGGCCAAAAAGCAGGCGGAAAAATGCCTGCCGTGCCTCAGGGCACCTACCAGAGGGGTTGTTTCTGGAGGTCCCCGGCCTCCCCCCCCACCCCCCGTCCTGGGCTGCTCTGGTGGGACTCGCCGCAGGCTCGCAGCCAGCAAAAAGCCCAGTCTCGCCGCCGGCCACCGCAATTAAAGCGCAAGCAAGCGGCATGGATGGCACAGGAAAAAACTTTTAAACTCTCCCCCCACCCATTCCCGGGCCAAAAAAGCAGGCGGAAAAATGCCTGCTTGACTAAGGGCGCAGGGCACCTACTGGAGGGGTGGTTTCTGGAGGGGGGTCCCACCTCCCCCCCGTCCTGGGCAGCCGGACTCGCCATGCCATGCGGTGCGGGCGGGGGATCCAAAATGGGGCGGCGAACGCAATATTGTTTTTGAAATCGTGGTCCAAAAACACACAAGCACAACAGAAACACGCGAAAATTTATAAACAGCCAGATTTTTCACAGTAGCAGTGGGTTTTTTCTTGCAACAAAATGTCTCTCCTCTCCTCCTCTGTCCTCCATTTATTTTATTTTATTTTATTTTTTTACACCTGCGCAATGATGGGCTGGCCGAGTGGCCAGCCATGTGGGAGTGGACGACCATGCAAATTTTTGGAGCCATCCCACCAATCGCATGGCCACTTGGCCATGGAGACTTCTGGGATGTGCCAAAAAGCCCCCTAAAACCTGCCCTAGCACCCTAACCCTAACCCTAATCCTTGACGCCTTACCCATACGTCACACGTCTTCTTAGTGGGTCAGAGAGGCACCCAGAGGTGCAACCCACTAGCCCACCGTAACCTTACCCGTCACTAGCCTAACCCTAGCCCTTGCACTAACCCACCTTAACCCTAAGCCAGATCTACTTGCATTGCACTACACGCAAGTACGATTCCCTTCTTTGTGAGACATGGTGGTGCGAGAGCCTTAGGCATCACCCTATGGCTCTGGTTTCACTGCCATCACTAGTCTCACTGTCTGCAACTGGTATGCATATCCATATGGCTATGCATGCATTTTGCAGCAGCAGGTGAGGAGGAGAGACCCCCATGTTGAGGGGTCTCTTGGAGCCTGCTTCCCCTTCCTAGTGGGTGAGGATAGGAGGCACCCACGGGTGCCTCCAGGAGCCCGCTTTCCCTTTATAGTGGGCCAGAGGAGGCACCCACCCCACAGAGGTGCCTCCAGGAGCCCGCTACCCCCCCAAAAAAACCAGTACTAACGAAAACGAAAAAATAAAAAACAAACCGACTAATTTTTGCAATTTTTCGCGAAAAACGGAAACGACCCGAAACGGAACTGGCCCGACTAACGACAACTCAAAAAAATTTTTTTCAAGTCGTGCCCATCTCTAATTGTGTGTGTGTGTGTGTGTGTGTGTGTGTGTGTGTGTGTGTGTGTGTGTGTGTGTGAATTGGTAAATATAACAAATACATATATATTAGTTAATCACTGGAACAAAACCTAATCCATTCTAGACAATTATATGTGAAATGTACTATTTCAGTTCAAAATGTTCTGGCAATATATCAGAAAGGAGAGGGCCAGACTTATTGGCCTGAAGATTGTTGCCGGAATGGGCGACCGGGAACAAAGGCATTATGGTGACCCCCACCACCACACACACATGGGAAGCAGGGGTGGTCCAAGGGTCCAAGGGGGAAGGAGGGGGGAGATGCCCAGACATGGAAATGGGTGCCAGGAGGGGACAGCCCCATTGGTGCACAGCAAATTATAAGGGGCTGTCCCAGGGGGTTTTAAAAGAGGGTCCGAGGAGAACAACCCCCTCTTTTCCCTCCTGTCACTGAACAGCCCAGCCCGCCCACCCTTTTTATTATATGTTGATTCTGTAACTGTACTGTAGATATTAGGATGAATGATCATATGTTTGTCACAACTGAGAGGTTTGGCGATTTTATAGGCATTGAGACGGATCCAGGCTCTAAGGCAAAAAATTAAACCAGATATGGTCACGGTAAAATAACGGAGGGGGAGGTTCCCCCCCCCCAGGAGGATGATTTATGACCATTTGACTATGATTGATGAATGGGTGACAATGATTTTTGGTCTGGTGACAATGATTTATGACTTGGCCTCCAATGGTGGTGGACACCCCCTGGAGCATGTAATGGGAGTGGAGGCACAGGACACCGATGGGGTGGACACCCTGGGGTGTACCTAGCAGCCAGGGACATCAAAGGTATGGGTACTCCTTTGGTGCGTGGGATCTGACCCAATGGCCTAGCCAGAGTACTGTTCGCTGTATTAAATAAAGTTGTGGCCTAGTTATACCCCAAACTGTGATGTTCATGCCTCTTCATTTTACATCATGCCGCTAAGGGAGCTCTGTTGTAGGCAACAATGGGGGAAGAGGACATATGCTTAGGGTACAATGGATGCTTAATATATTTGGTATTGTTTACATAAGTTGATAATAGGATCTTTGTACTAGAAATGGGTGCCAGACAGTTGCTGAGATAGAAGAGAGATTGCTTAACAGATACATGATAGTAGAGAAACTGGAACAAGCCGTAAGTGTGGGGAGGAACAGTTTCAAAACACAAAAGTGAAATGAGGGTACAAGGTATGACTTAATAATTATTTGCATGTGGCTGACACATTTTGGATAATCTCCTCTTTCTTACGTGAGCTAATTTGTAAGACATTCAGCCACAGCCAAGGAGCAGGCAGTAGCTCCAAGCTAGCTGCATTGTGTGCTTCAATAGCCATTTGCACTTCCCACTGCAATGAACAAGAGCTGCATAAGCAACCCTCTTTGAATTCAGGAGATATAAACTGTTTGCCTTATCCAGAAATGTGTTTAACTAGCCACAGGTAGATTTTAAAAAAGGAAATGGAAATGGAGAAGTGAATATCCCCACCACCCTCTCCCTATAATTCAAGGCCATAAAACAGAGTTATTACACGGACGTCAGCTTCAAAAGTGCTGACATCACTGGTTATGTCTGTTCCAAACAACTGTGATATTATTTCCATGAAAGGACAAGAGCCTTTTGAAGTATCTGCAGCACATTAATAAATTCTTGTTCTTTGAATGCAGAAAGGAGAAAAAAATTTAAAAAACCACAGCTTCAGGACAAGCAACTGTTTTTTTCTGATAGCTGTTCACTAACTAGCTGTTCACTAACATCTTCAGCAATGTCTCCATTGCCCATCATGACCTTTCCCTTGTAAATATTTTGGAGCTCAAATAGGTTTAATTCTTTGCTTGATTGCAAACACCAACAGAAACAAGATGCAGCGATTACAAATAAATGCTTTGTGCTAATATTTTCATCCACAAGGAAGCCACATCCTGCACAAATTAATGAAATCCTAGAGCGTGGCTGTGCCTGAGAAACGAATGCATCGATTACTCCAATTTCGTCTTGCCTAGATGTAGAGCAGGAATGGAATAGGGATGGAGGGCAGGAGGAGACCTATTTTCTTTTCATCAGTGGGACAGAATTTTGCAGCAGGGCTACATTGCTGCCAATTAGATCCTTGTGCCAATTGCACTGTGGAAATATTTTTCAGCATTTAAATTTCATTTACTTTGTGAATTCCAACTGGACCTTTTAAGTGTTTCCAGACGTGCACAATTATCTCCTAACAAACAGATACCAGCAGCCCATCATGAGCTATATCCTTGGAGAAAAGTGCCGAAGCTATGTGTTTTGATGTTGGAACTCCCATGGAAATCTGGCTAGAGGAAAAGTGAGAAAGAAAAGCTGCACATTTTCCAAGTGTTATGAAATTATGGTAGGGCAGCCACATCATCTTCCTTATGATTTTAGAAGCCTGAGACTAAGAGCTTGATCTTGACTTTCCCAGGAGGCAGATCTTTCTGGTAGAGGCTGATTCTTTAGCAACAGTTGAAAGTGGCAATGCAAAGATTCAGTGGGGACCACAAAGTCAGGGACTTGAAATCATGCAATAAAAGCATTAAAGATGGAGTGGGGGGTGTCACTGAGCACGTCAAGTTGATGCACCCTGAAGCCTCAATGACTTGGATACAAGAATATGGGTGCCTAGATTTGAAGCATCCAATTCCCCTTGATTTCAGATTCAGTATTCTTTTTCAGAACATCACATTTCTTCTTGAATTGGAAAACAAAACATGAAAGAATTAGCATTCTGCAGATATTATTTCTCTTCCAGAAATAGATGACATTTGTCATCAGCACAGTGGATTATGTCTGTCAACTTTTAGCTTCTGCTGCTCCATTAACGTTATTAACAATATAAATCTTTATTAGTAACCAGACAAAATTCTCACAGATTTATAAAAATTAAAGTTTTATTTGAATATTCATTCATTTGAGTTGAGTAAGCTTGTGGCAACTGCACAAAAATATGATTTAGAGATTTCTGTAGGCTATTTCCATTGATGAATAAAGTATGGTATTTAAATTGAGGAAATAAAGTTGTTTCCCATCATGCTGATTATATTTATTGCCTGTTTGGATATTCTGTTACATTGTTCAACACAGACATAATTCTCTCATCACTGTTTTCTGACAGTCACATCTTATTTCATTTATCTGTGAGATAAATTGGGATGATGGAGAATATCTGGCTGAAGGTCAATGAATAAACGTAATCACTGAACAGCAATTTAAAGCTCATAACTTCTAGCTTTAAAACATCTATTGGTAGAATTGCTGTGATGAGACTTATCTCCTTTCAAATTTAACATACACATGGCAGCCACAATGTATCGGTGCATCCCTTCTATAAAGGCAGCATGTCATGTGCATTGTATCATAGCAATATGCAAGTCAAAACAAAACACAACCCTAACAGCGCTTGACCCACTTGGGAGATACAAATTATTCCTCATTGAGTTATATTTCTCTTGTATTAGCACATTCTACCTTATGCATGTGTCTGCTTGGTAATGGCATGTGTGCAGAGATAAAATATGTAAGCAAAACAAAACATGTAAGCAGAATAAAAAGGTGTCAAGCCCAGAGCAGCTTCTTCTTCTTCTTCTTCTTCTTCTTCTTCTTCTTCTTCTTCTTCTTCTTGTTGTTGTTGTTGTTGTAGTAGTAGTAGTAGTAGTAGTAGTAGTAGTAGTAGTAGTAGTAGTAGTAGTAGTAGTAGTAGTAGTATTGGAACATGTGCATATTGTGCTTCTTTCAGCCACAAAGTAATTATTGTGGGCCCATTAAGCAAAACAAAACATGTAAGCAGAATAAAAAGGTGTCAAGCCCAGAGCAGCTTCTTCTTCTTCTTCTTCTTCTTCTTCTTCTTCTTCTTCTTCTTCTTCTTCTTGTTGTCGTCGTCGTAGTAGTAGTAGTAGTAGTAGTAGTAGTAGTATTGGAACATGTGCATATTGTGCTTCTTTCAGCCACAAAGTAATTATTGTGGGCCCAAAGTCTCCAACTTCTTGTGCTTGTGAGCCCATTTGGGATTTTGGGAAAATGTTTGGGGTGCCATCATAAAATATCTACAATAGTACCTTGGTTTATGAACATAATACATTCTGGAAACATGCTCATAAACCAAAATAGTTGTATATAAAAAAAAAATTCCACATAGGAAATAATAGAAGCTTACACAATTTGTTTGGGAGTGAAGTTTCCATTATTTCCTATGTGGAAATAAGAGGCCAGTGGCTCCTGGCTGCCCCCCACCCTGCTTCTTTTCAATCTTTTCTTGAATGACCTGGTTTTGCATCTCAGAAATACTGACTAGCATGTTCCTAAACTATCAAATACCAAGCTACATCTACTCTTGTACACTGATGATGGAGTATTTTCATCACTGTCAAAAATTAGACTAAGTAGGTTACTTACGAGACTTAGTGTCTTGAGAATACTCTGAGCGTGAACTACAGTAAGTCATGTCCAAAGTGCTGGTGTTCTCCAAAGCTCCTAAATATTATAGATTGACCTTAAATAATAATATTAGTAAGCAAGTGGCCAATACAAATTATTGAGGCTTACTGCTATGTAGAGCAGCAAAGGCAGGTAACTAATTCAGTTGATGTAAATCACTAGAGATGGGCACTAAACAAACAAACAAAAAACACTGTTTCATAATTTTGTTACAAAGTGAAACAGTGGGACTCATTTCTTTATGAAATGAAAAGAAACACCATTTTCCCTCTAGAAACAAAATGATTCATCCTAGAAGAACCAAATTTGGTGGGTAGTTTCTTTGCACTATTTCCTCTAACCCCCCCCAAAAAGGGGTCCCCCCATGAGACAATCATTTGGAATTATATGTGATTGTATGCTTGTTCTCCAGTTGTTTTGCCCGCCCTCTTGCCTTGCTGGTGGTACTTTTTGTTGTTTTATTAATATTTGTTCGCCTTGGTTTTTCCAATATTTTTCTTTGTAGTTTGTATTTTTTTCTTTCTTATTTGCTAGTTTGTTCACCTCCCAGAGTTCCCACAGGGAAAGTCAGTGTGGTCAATAAGTATAAAAATGAATGAATGAATGAATACTAAGGGAAGCAGTTAATCGCTCCCCTGCTGGGGGGGCTATTATTTATTTATTTATTTATTTATTTATTTATTTATTTATTTATACAGCTTATATACCGCCCGTCTTCCTGGAAGGAACTCCGGGCGGTTTACAATAAATATACAGGCAACAAATTAAAACAACAACTGAAATAAACAATAAAATAAAACGGCTACAACAGATGGCGGGACTAAAAAAAAAAATTAACCATTTCCTGAGACAATTACAAATGATTTTCTTCTGGGGGGACCCCCTTTGGAGTTTAATAACTCAGCCCCCTGAACCCCAAACCCCTCCAAATTTGGGGGCTTAAAGGGAAGAGTCCAAAGAAGCTACCCCCCAATGCGGTGCCTCTAGGACCGAGGGGAGCCATTATATAGCATAACAAAACATTCCATTTCATTTTGTTCTGAAAATTCTTTAAAAATGTTAGTAACAAAACAAAAGGAGAAACAATACAAAACAAAATGAAACACTATATTTTCATTTTGTGCCCACCAGATCATCAATATATTTCTTCCTGCTGTTCAAATATATAAAGCTAAGATTCTGGCCCACCTTACTTATGACATTCCTATCTGGATTTGGGGATTTAATGCCAGGTTTGAAAAACTCCAGGCCACCTTATTAAGAAAACTTTTGGGCCTTCCATCTTGTGTGGGATGTCCTGCTATTTACTTGGAATTGGGTGTTCGATCAGTGGAATGTACGGCATGGAGAAAGACCATCAAATGGTGATCACAGGTACATTATCTGGCTGCCCCTAGTAGCTATCTTTTTATTCCCAACATAATACTGACATTGTTCGATGGTCATTCCCTAGAGCTGGAGCTGCAAAAATACTGCTCTCCAGTGTCTGCCATATATTTCAGCTATGATTAAATGGGAGAAAATATGTTGTACCTCTTTTTCTTATCCCTCACTTAGACAAAAAGAATGTAATCATTCAGGAAATCTCTAAATGTTTTTAAAAATCTCTTACAGTGCATACTTGGGTTAATCATGAATAAATCCTCTCTTGCCTTTTTCCTCAAATAAGATAAGAAGAAACTTCTGTCCTCATCCTCTTCAATTTGCAGGGCAAGATTTCTGTCAAGAATGGTAAAATTAAATATCTCATACAGGGAATAGTTTTTTGTGCAGTTTGACACAATAGCTGTTGCCATGTAACTTGGAGCTTTTAAAATGAGTAGCAACAGATGGAAGATTATATGAAAAACTAGCAGTCTTGCTAGTTTCTTTGTATGTGCATGCTTATTTATTTATTTATTTATTTATTTATTTATTTATTTATTTATTTATAAGTGAGCTTTTATACCGCTCATCTAGCAAGCAGATACTCTGGGTAGTGCACAGACAGAATTAATAATTCAGCAAGACCAAATAAATAATTATAAACACAAAAATCAAACTTAACAGTATAATACTAAAACAATTACTCATTAAACTAAAATAGACAAACAATCACTTTACACATGCTTGACTTCACAATGGGGAAAAGCAGAGAAATATTGCACAGATTCTGGAAATCCCTACTGTGCAAAGAAACAGAATCAGTTTGTGCTGATTCCAGGGGTAACCCAATCTATCTCCATCCACGTGATTGTATTTCTTAAGTTCAATGCTAGTGAAATGGGAACATATCAAAATAGCTCTTATATATCACAGGTAATTTGTAAACAGCACACACCCTATGCCTTCTCCTGAAGCATCTGAGATGTTCCTGATCCCTAAGAATGAATGGTTCTCCACGTTTGGACATGATTTGAAACATATGCTTTCAGCTGCCCTGCAGTTTTAGAATAAGGCAGAGTATAAAATTTAGCAAACAGACTGTAAGACTTTATGACATTGCAAGAAGCCATCTTCGGAATGTGTTCTGCCTTATCTGCTCATTTGGCAGAGATGTAAGAAAGCTACCATGCTGAAAGGAAGAGGAAATCAAAAGTTATGGTGTGCTATATAACCAGATAGTCTAACTTTTAAAAACATCTTGTCTCCAATTGCAGAGGAAAGAAAGCATAAATAACACAATGGTTGCATCTGTCACTTATTGTCTTCCTCTCAACAGCTGCCAAACTGGCTAATTACAATGGTACAATTGCTGTTGTGCATGTGCTAGATAATGTGCTTGAGAGGCTGGTTGCCTCCAGAGAGCAGGCTCCAAGGTGCAATTCAGGAAGAGAAATATGCTTACTACAGTCTTTGCCCAGATTATTTTGAACAACACACACTGCCTGAAATATTCATGCCTTTTGAATTCTGGGTGTTGAAAACGTTTTGCCACAATTTTTCATAAGCTAATGAGAAGATGATTCTGGGAGTTGTTGGCTTTGTTCCTTGGTTGACTCAAGATGCAGTATATAAGAAGAAATGGATCTCAGTCTCAAATATAGTTGTCAAGTATGCCAAATCCAGCTTCCTGGATTTCTCCTAAACCACACAAATATGAAGATTGTTAATTAGGTGAAGTAGCAAATGTTGCAATGGGTGGGGACTTTCATGAGAACGGTTGATTTTCCTGAGAACATAAGTGGAATGACCAGGCAACTCAAGGGCCATTAAGGTACATTAGAAGTAGATAATCAAAATAAGCCTGGAGGTTTCAAGAGGTGGAACATTTGCTTTCCAGTATTATACAGTGGCTCTAGCCAAGGAGGTGAGATGCCTCTGACCATGCCTACAAAAACTGTTGGCTGCAAAGTTGGCAGGTCAGCAGTTCGAATCCCCCAGCTTCTGCCAACATAGCAGTTCAAAAGCATGTAAATGCAAGTACATAAATAGGTACCACCATAAAAAAACAGGAAGGTAAACAGTGTTTCCTTGAAGCCATGCCGGCCACATGGCCACGGAGTTGCACAACACTGGCTCTTCAGCTTGAAAATGTAGACGAGCAACACCCCTAGAGTCGGACACGACTAGCGAACATGTGCAGGGGGAACCTTTACCTTTTTTTAATATACAGTGGCTCTACCCAGGAGTTATTGGGGCATGCTTTGCTCTCCTCCACTATAAACTCTGTTCTGTCACACTTGAATAACAGGCTTTCACATGGTCTTTGCTATAGTGCCGATGGAAATTTTTCTTTTCATCTTCTTTGCAACTTTCTCATGGGAGCTCTTAAATTACTGATACTGCAACTCTGCCTTTTATTCCTTTGGCATCTTTTGAAAGCCTGAGGCCTCTACTTGGGACTTTTTACTCAAGTGCATCATATACAGTCTCAGTTGTGGTGAAGCTGTGCTTTGTAAGATCCTCTCTTCTTTGGGATGGAACAGATGTGGTCATGGAAAACCTTGAGCAGCACCCAGTGCCTTTGGGGGCAAATTCAGACATGGGGAATAAAGCCTTAATTTCACAAAGTAAAAAATAACTGCTTTGCATACGAAACATCTAAAGAATGACCAAAATCCTGTTGTGTAGTTATGCCTGTGGAAGGCAAACAAGTGCACTTTGCAGCATCTTCTTCCTGAAAAGTAAGGAATGCCTTATTGGATTTTCAGGTGTGTCCCAACCCACTATCTTGGCATGTGCCCAAAAATCTAAGTCAGGTCTCATTATCTGCCAGCAAGAAGCTGCTTGCCACACCATGTGCCTTCCACTAGTTTAAGTAAGCAACAGAATTTAAAATGGCATTTCTTCAGGTTAAATGCATTCATCCTATAGAAATGAAAGTAACACTTTTAGCATTGATATATTAAATCTAGCACATGATTTCCAAGTTCTTGGCAGATTTATATGCAGCATCTTGTGGCATGCAAGACCTGTCACCCTGCATTAGAGAAGAGGCAGGGACATGGATATGGAAAAAACATCTTGCCAATATCTTGCATCACTTCCCAAATAGGATATCTCAAGAAGACAGTCTGCTAAGGATTGTCTGGCTCTTGCAACATCTTTTTGCTTTCAGAAGATCATCAGGAAGTTGAGTCATGGCAACTGAACTTCTTTTCTTGAGAGATTGAAATGTTTCGCTACTCATCCAAGCAGCTTCATCAGTGAGTATTGAATAGAGATGGGCACAAATAGAAAAAATGATGTTTCGTTTTTTTGTTTTTTGTTGCGTGTACGTTTCGGTTTGTTTCCGTTTTTTGCAATTTTTTTCAAAAAAACATTTTGTTTTGTTTTTTTGTTTTTTTGTTTTTTTGCGTGATTTTGAGCAATTTGACTTCCCTCCGCACGTGGGCGTCCTGCAACGCCCCAGAGCAGACGGAAAACACTAAAAACATGAATATTTTATTGAATATATAAATAACACTGCATCACATACAAACAAAGTGGACAGAGTACAACATTCTTTTTCTTTCAACCTCATACTCCATATAGCATCAATTCTGCAGGGAAGAGGAGGGTGAAGTCAGGGATTCCACCTGGAAGATGCAGGAGAGGAGAGATGCATGCTAGTCCACCCCCAGTTTCTGGAAGAGTGGATGCAGGGCAGAGGAGGAGGGTCCTCTCAGGGTTTCCACCTGGAACAGGCTGGAGAGATGCTAGTCTCTCAATTTCCCCATCTCAAAGAACTCCTTCTCCAGAGCTCCAAAGGATAGACCCTGAAAAGCAGCAGCCACCCCAGCAGCAGCTACCTGTTCAAATTCTGACTGAACCGGCCACACCACTGGTGTATTTTATTTTATTTCTTTCTTTTGAAGCCTCCCAAAATTCCCCTCTACCTCTCAGAGGCAGGAGAGATGCTATTCCATCCCCCCCAAAAATCTGGATGAGGGTCCTCTCAATTTCCCCATCTCCAAGAACTTATGTGACTCCTTCCAAAACCGAGCTAATGCCCTGGTCAACTACACGCCAGGCCAGGGATTCTGCCTGGAACAGATAGATGGAGAGATAGATGGAGTGGAGAGATAGATGGAGAGATGCTAGTCCACCCCCAGTATCTGGATCAGAGAAAGAGTAAAGTCTAGGCTACTGTGGCCCTAGAAATAAAGTGGTTCCCTTGTAGAAGAAGTAAATTTTGGGCTAGTTAGACTCAATAAAATAAAATGGTTCTGTTGTAGAAGGAGTAAAGTTTGGGCTCAGACGTTCCACCAGCCTTGAGTAGAAAACGCTGCTGGACAGAGCAGGAGGAGCAGCAGACAGTCCCTTTTTGAATAATAAATAAATAATAAAGTAATGGCCAGTTGGCCAATTGGCCACCCAAATAAATAAAGTGGTTCCCTTGTAGAAGGAGTAAAGTTTGGCCTACTTTGGCCCTAGAAATAAAGTGTTTCCCTTGTAGAAGGAGTAAAGTTTGGCCTACTTTGGCCCTCCAAATGAAGTGTTTCCCTTGTAGAAGGAGTAAAGTTTGGCCTACTTTGGCCCTAGAAATAAAGTGTTTCCCTTGTAGAAGGAGTAAAGTTTAGGCTACTGTGGCCCTCCAAATGAAGTGTTTCCCTTGTAGAAGGAGTAAAGTTTGGCCTACTTTGGCCCTCCAAATAAAGTGGTTCCCTTGTAAAAGGAGTAAAGTTTGGCCTACTTTGGCCCTACATATAAAGTGGTTCCCTTGTACAAGGAGTAAAGTTTGGGCTACTTTGGCCCTCCAAAATAAAGTGGTTCCCTTCTAGAAGGAGTAAAGCTTGGGCTAGTAAAGTTTAGGCTACTGTGGCCCTCCAAATAAAGTGGTTCCCTTGTAGAAGGAGTAAAGTTTAGGCTACTTTGGCCCTAGAAATAAAGTGTTTCCCTTGTAGAAGGAGTAAAGTTTAGGCTACTGTGGCCCTCCAAATGAAGTGGTTCCCTTGTAGAAGGAGTAAAGCTTGGGCTAGTAAAGTTTAGGCTACTGTGGCCCTCCAAATAAAGTGGTTCCCTTGTAGAAGGAGTAAAGTTTAGGCTACTTTGGCCCTAGAAATAAAGTGTTTCCCTTGTAGAAGGAGTAAAGTTTAGGCTACTTTGGCCCTCCAAATGAAGTGGTTCCCTTGTAGAAGGCGTAAAGCTTGGGCTAGTAAAGTTTAGGCTACTGTGGCCCTCCAAATAAAGTGGTTCCCTTGTAGAAGGAGTAAAGTTTAGGCTACTTTGGCCCTAGAAATAAAGTGTTTCCCTTGTAGAAGGAGTAAAGTTTAGGCTACTGTGGCCCTCCAAATGAAGTGGTTCCCTTGTAGAAGGAGTAAAGTTTGGCCTCCTTTGGCCCTCCAAATAAAGTGTTTCCCCGAGTAGAAATTGCTGCTGGGCAGAACAGGAGCAGCAGAGAAGATGGGCCCTTTTTGAATAATAAATAAATAAATAATAAAGTAAAGGCCAGTTGGCCACCCAAATTAAAGTGGTTGTCTTGTAGAAGGAATAAAGTTTGGGCTCCTTTTGGCCCCTCAAATCAATGAAGTGGTATTGTAATTTGTAAATGTAATACAGAGCAAGCTGAGGCAAGAAAGGGTAGGCTAACAAATTGACCCCCCCCCAAATAAACTAGAATTGTATTGTACAGCAAACCCGAGTAGGCTAAAATCCCCAAAATGAACTTATATGGTTCTTGTAGTCGGTTTTGGCAGGGGCATAAAGGAACCCCAAATTAATATTCTTCGTGGAAGTTGAATAAGTGGGTGACTGATAGCACAAAATAGCAGAGAGATTATATGAAATAAATCAAAATATTTCTTGTCATCAGGTTGAAAAACTTGTGAAAAGCAATTGTATTTTTAAATAAATCCAAAAGACATCTTCCCTGCCCTGCTCCCTATAATCCAAATCCAAAATTCTCCAGAAAGAATAACAGAGACTCAGAGAGACTCCCTTGATCTCAGAAAATGGGGGGGGATACCAAGTCTGACTAACTGCAGCTTGAGCAGAGTAGCACATACAGACACAGAATACAAATATATATATATATGAAATTTAATAATTTCAATTCAATCTGTTTTTCTATCCTGCCATCAAGCACACAGGAGGACAGGAATGGAGTGCCTGCCTGCCTGCCTGCCTGCCTGCCTGCCTGCCTGTATGTCCGTCTGCCTATTAGCCTAGCCTGCCTGCCTAAATTGCTAAATGCCTAAGCCCAATGCCACTTGATTGTTCTTGTCTTGGCTCACAGCAGAACAGCCCTCCCACACCAAATCCACCCGAAGAGTGCACAGGAGGGAAAGTGGGCTCCGCTTTTTATGCCCTCTTAGACTTGCAGAACTGTCAGTCAGGAACCTGGCCATGCCATTGGTTGAATAGGTCCAAAAATTTTCATGATCCCATCCCCTGGCCAGCCCATCATTGCAGATCAATAGGAAAAGGATCAATAAAAATAAATATAATAAATTCAATGAAGCTTGGAATTAAATAAATCAAGCCCAGATATAAAATAAAATGCAAGCGAACAGATAAGAGCAAAAAAAATTGACACTCAGCAGCACCCCTTCCCCACCAGGACATTTTTTCAAAGGGGTTCAATTGGGCAGCTGGGTCCTTAAAGGGGAAAATAACATTGCAGTGCGAGAAGCACATAAACAGACTTTTTAATTGCAAAAACCACTGCTAGTATTAATCAGGCATAAATAAATAAATTTCGCTGTGTTTGTGATGTGCTCCAGTGCGTTTTAATACCACAAATCCAAAAATAGCTTGCAGTGTGAAGCCCCGCACACAGAGCACACACACAAACAGGGTTCAGTTATTTGCCAAGATCTTTAGTGGAAAGCCAGGCAAGTTCAAGTCCTTTGCTACAATCAAGTGCCAGATAAATAACAGAATCCAACTCCCAGCAATTAACAGTCCAAGTCAAAACCAGAATATCTCACGGAAACCAGATGCCAAACCCAAGGGAACAGATTAAGCCGTTGTCCAGGAAGCCAGTCCGAAATCAGGAAACAGAGCCAAGGTCACAGACAGGAATGTGGTTGCAAGTTCAAATTTTGCTCCCACAGAGAGCTCAAGGTGAGCTTACCAGCTTTATCTCAAAACAGGGAACACACCCTTACTTCTGGAACGGCTCCTGCTAGTACTCAGGGCTTCCTGACCTGATTCCCCGTCTAGCATCAAAGACCCTTTCCTTAGCTCTCCTGGTAGCACGTCTTTGCAGAATCCTGCTCATAGCCCTTCTAGGGGGAGAAGATATGTTTTCAGCTGAGTCATCAGACCCAGCTACCTGCTGACTTGAGCTGCAAGGCTCCTCCAGCAGCTCTTCACCATTTAACCCCTCAGAGTCAGGTTCTGTGACAGGCAGGGTCCTGGCACTATCCCCCTCCCCATGGTCCCCCTCTTCCGATGGGCCAGGCCTATCAGGGTAACTGTCATGAAATTGTTGAACCAACTCAGGAGCATGCAAGTTGGACGCAGGTTCCCATGACCGATCTTCCGGTCCATAACCTTCCCAGTCTACCAAATACTGCAATCCTCCATGGTGTATTTGAGAATCCAAGATTTGACGGACTTCATATGCTCCTTCTCCTTCTACTAAAATCGGTGGAGGAGGTTCAGGAGTCGGTGGTTGGTTGGGGTCAGGGTCTGCAGCTGGAACCAAGAGGGATCGGTGGAATACTGGATGAATATGAAGGGAATCAGGTAGTTGCAGATGAAAAGCAACTGGATTGATTTGTTCTAAGATGGGATAAGGACCGATGAACCGAGGATCTAGTTGTCGGAATCATCCAGGATGTCTCAGGTATCGAGTAGAGAGCCAAACTTTCATGCCTGGATTTAGCTGTGGCCCTTCCTGTCTTTTCTTGTCCACTGCTTTCTTAAATACTTCCTTAGCATGGTCAAGTTGCTCTCGCAATAATTCCTGAATGCCAAGGAGTTCTTGAATGTATGCATCCACAGCCGGTACAGAGGTGGAAGGAAGGGTAGTTGGAAAATACCAAGGATGATAACCATAATTAGCCATGAATGGGGTCTGGCAAGTGGAAGAATGTACAGCATTGTTATATGCAAATGCAGCTAAAGGTAACAAATCCGCCCAGTTATCTTGTTGGCAGCATGTATAACAGCGTAAATATTGTTCTAAGGTGGCATTAGTGTGCTCAGTCTGACCATCTGACTGGGGGTGATAAGCTAATGACCGGTGAACTTGTTTTCCTAGTGCCTTATGCATTGCTTGCCAGAAGCGAGAGGTGAATTGTGGCCCACGATCTGAAATGAGATGTGCAGGTAAACCGTGAAGTCTGAAGAGGTGTTGCAAGTAGTGATGAGCTGTTTCTGATGCGGTAGGGGATTTAGGGCAAGGAACGAAGTGAGCCATTTTGGTGAATAAGTCCACGAAGACCAGGATGCAGGTAAACCCTTTTGAGCAAGGAAGATCTGTGATGAACTCTAAGGAGACAGCATTCCAGGGACCAGAGGGTGTTGGCAAAGGATGCAACAGAGCCGAGGGTTTGGTCACAACATCCTTTGCCCGCCGACAAACTTCACAGGAACCCACGTATCGGGCAACATCTACACAGACATGTGGCCACCAGAACTCCCTTGTGAGAAGATGCAGAGTTTTGTAAAGTCAAAAGTGTCCAGCAGGTAAAGAGTCATGTGAGAGATGCAACACCTGGTTACGAAGAGGACCAGCAGGAACATATAACCGCCCTCGATGTAATAATGACCCTTGTTGTGCAGAAAACTCTCCATGATTCCCATTCTGGAGTTCCTGAAGATGTTGTTGAGTCCATGAATTGCGAGTTTGAGATTCACGGATTACTTCTGCCAAGCTGAGACATGGATTCGTGGCCGCGGACACAGAGGGAGGCAGGATGGGCGCTACTAATGTCTCTTTCACAGGCGCTGCATACTCAAATTTTCTGGATAATGCATCAGCTTTTTTATTCTGATCCTCAGGAATGTATTTGATCTGGAAATCAAACCGGGAAAAGAATAATGACCACCGGATTTGTCGCTGAGTCAATCGCTGGGCTGTTTGTAGATGTTCAAGGTTTTGATGATCAGTCAATACCTGAACAGGGTGTCGAGCTCCCTCGAGGTAATGCCTCCATACGTCAAAAGCCATCTTGATTGCTAGCAGTTCTCGCTCCCAGATAGTATAATTCTTCTCTGCAGGTTTTAACTGCCGAGGATAATAGGCACAGGGACGCGGGGTTTGGGAGGGATCATCCTGTTGAGATAGCACTGCTCCCAAAACAACGCTAGATGCGTCAGCCTCCACTATGAAGGGTAATTGTGGATCAGGATAACAGAGCAAGGGTTCCGAGGTGAAGCGAGTTTTCAAAGTAGAGAAAGCCTCTTCTGCTTCTGGAGTCATCCAGAAAAGCTCTTTGGGCCAAAGGAGATGGTTTAAAGGTGCAACAATGTCAGCGTAGGCAGGAATAAACTGGCGATAGTAGTTAGCGAAACCGAGGAACCCTTGCAAATCCTTACGGTTTTGTGGTTGCCGCCAGGACAACACAGCTTCTACTTTTTTAGGGTCCATGCGCATTCCCTGGGGAGAAATAATATGCCCCAGGAATTCACCTTCCTTAATGTCGAACTCACATTTTTCCAGCTTAGCAGATAGTCTGTTTTCCCGAAGATGCTGCAAGACCTGACGAACATCTTGAACATACTGAGCTGGGTCAGCAGAATGAATCAGGATATCATCTAAATAAATGCCCACACAATGATCTAGTAGATCATGGAAAATGTCATTCATCATCCGCTGGAATACACTGGGTGCGTTTGTCAGTCCAAAAGGCATTACTAAATGTTCATATTGGCCGTACCAGGTTCGAAACACGGTTTTCCACTCATCTCCTTTACGGATACGTACCATATTATACGCCCCACGGTCCAGCTTGGTATAACACTTTGCCCCTCTTAACCTGTCCAAAAGTTCAGAGATTAGGGGTAAAGAGTACCGGTCCCGAATAGTGATCTTGTTTAATGCCCGGTAATCATTACAAGGACGAAGCTCCCCTCCCTTCTTCTTTACAAAGGTCACCAGTGCGGACAATGGCGATTTGGAAGGGTGTATAAACCCACGTTGAAGGTTCTTGTCTAGGAAAGCCCTCAAAGCTTCTAACTCAGGTTCGGACATAGGATAGACTCGTCCCACAGGGAGGGGTGCCCCAGGTATCAGATCAATGGCACAGTCATAGGGCCGATGTGGAGGTAACTTGTCAGCCCCCTTTTCCTCAAATACATCCGCAAAGTCTTGGTATACCTGGGGCAAGACAGGGTCAGATGTAGCATGAGCAGCTGCCAGGATGGTAGAAGAATTTTTCTTTGAGCAAGGAACCTTGAAGTACAATTCCCCTTGCACCCAATCCACCAATGGGTTATGAGCTCGCAACCAGGAAAGTCCCAAGACAAGAGGAAACCGGGGCATCCGAGTTACATTAAAACAAATCTGCTCATTGTGGTCCATTATCTGAAGAGTAAGTGGACAGGTTTCCTGAGCTATCAGCCCAGAACAAAGTAACCGACCCTCAATGTATTCTACCAGCAAAGGAGTTTCCTTGTTCTGTACTGGAATTCGATGGCACCGCACTAACCCAGCATCCACAAAGCAGTGAGCTGCCCCAGAGTCTACCATAGCATACACAGGTACTTTCCGGCCATCAGGAAGCCCTAGAGTTACAGGTACCAGGAAAGGTCCATGGGGTGTGATGGTATTGTCTGGGAACCCTTCGGTATGCTCCATTCCTGTGGGTTCCTTCAAGGATGGAGCTGCCCTTTTACTACTAGAGGTAGCAGCACTTACTGAGGAGCGCTTCAAAGGGCAACTGGAAGCAAAATGTCTTCCTCCTCCACAGTACAGGCAGAGATTATGAGAGCGTCGTCTTGCCTTTTCCTCTGGGGTGAGGCGTTGCCGAGCAGCTCTCAGTTTCATAGGTTCTGGATCCATTATGCGGGCTTCACCGGATTGCAGATTAGGCACAGCTGGCAGAGGTTGCTGGTTGTAGTTCTTGCCTCGGGAGAGGTGACGGCTTTCCAGGCGTCCATCTATCCTGAGACACAGGGTAATGAGTTCCTGTAACATGCTTGGTGCCAGGACCTGCCTGTCACAGAACCTGACTCTGAGGGGTTAAATGGTGAAGAGCTGCTGGAGGAGCCTTGCAGCTCAAGTCAGCAGGCAGCTGGGTCTGATGACTCAGCTGAAAACATATCTTCTCCCCCTAGAAGGGCTATCAGCTGGATTCTGCAAACATGTGCTACCAGGAGGGCTAGGGAAAGGGTCTTTGACGCTAGACAGGGAATCAGGTCGGGAAGCCCTGAGTACTAGCAGGAGCCTTTCCAGAAGTAAGGGTGTGTTCCCTGTTTTGAGATAAAGCTGGTAAGCTCACCTTGAGCTCTCTGTGGGAGCAACGCGTCATTTGAACTTTCAAACACATTCCTGTCTGTGACCTTGGCTCTGTTTCCTGATTTCGGACTGGCTTCCTGGACAACGGCTTGATCTATTCCCTTGGATTTGGCATCTGGTTTCCGTGAGACATTCTGGTTTTGACTTGGACTGTTAATTGCTGGGAGTTGGATTCTGTTATTTATCTGGCACTTGATTGTAGCAAAGGACTTGGACTTGCCTGGCTTTCCACTAAAGATCTTGGCAAAGAACTGAACCCTGTTTGTGTGTGTGCTCTGTGTGTGGGGCTTGACAGTTTGCTCCCACTCAAACTTCTTCAAGCAGAATGGAAGAGGAGGGGGCTGTTGGGTGACACCGCTGGCAGCTTTGCAAAACCAAGTGCTGCTTTTGTCTTAGGCAATTACTCAGTTGCAGCACGCTCCAGCACCGGCTGGGTTGCAGACCCGTTGCCCTTTGCTGCCTCCTGTCCGATTTGAAGGCAAGTTAGAGGAATTCCCTGCATTCTTGGCTCAATGCCAGCTGTTTATTGAGGTGCGTGCTCAAGAATTTCCTACTGAGAGGTCTAAGGTCTGCTTTATCATCAGTTTGTTGAAAGGACAGGCGGCTAAATGGGCTACTCCTTTACTCCTCAGTGACTCACCTCTACTGGATAATTATCAGGCTTTCCTGAATCACATTTCTTCAGCTTTTCAGAACCCCGTACAGGCTGCTACTGCCAACAGGAGACTCAGAGCTCTGAAACAGGGCAAAGATTCAGTGTTTGACTACACCACTGCGTTCTGTTGGATAGCACAGGATCTGAATTGGAATGAACCGGCAGTGATTTCTCAGTATATGGAAGGATTGGCAGATGAAGTGCTTGATGAACTCTCTAGGGTGGAACACCCAAACACATTACAGGAACTCATTACCCTGTGTCTCAGGATAGATGGACGCCAGGAAAGCCGTCGCCTCTCCCGAGGCAAGAACTACAACCAGCAACCTCTGCCAGCTGTGCCTAATCTGCAATCCGGTGAAGCCCGCAGAATGGATCCAGAACCTATGCAACTGGGAGCTGCTCGACCATGCCTCACCCCAGAGGAAAAGGCAAGATGACGCTCTCATAATCTCTGCCTGTACTGTGGAGGAGGAGGACATTTTGCTTCTAGTTGCCCTTTGAAGCACTCCTCAGTAAGTGCTGCTACCTCTTCAGTAGTAAAAGGGCAGCTCCATCCTTGAAGGAACCCACAGGAATGGAGCATACCGAAGGGTTCCCATACAATACCATCACACCCCATGGACCTTTCCTGGTACCTGTAACTCTAGGGCTTCCTGATGGCCGGAAAGTACCTGTGTATGCTATGGTAGACTCTGGGGCAGCTCACTGCTTTGTGGATGCTGGGTTTGTGTGGTGCCATCGGATTCCAGTACAGAAGAAGGAAACTCTTTTGCTGGTAGAATCCATTGAGGGTCGGTTACTTTGTTCTGGGCCGATAGCTCAGGAAACCTGTCCACTTACTCTTCAGGTAATGGACCACAATGAGCAGATTTGCTTTAATGTAACTCGGATGCCCCTGTTTCCTCTTGTCTTGGGACTTTCCTGGTTGCGAGCTCATAACCCATTGGCGGATTGGGTGCAAGGAGAATTGTACTTCAAGGTTCCTTGCTCAAAGAAAAATTCTTCTACATCCTGGCAGCTGCCCATGCTCCATCTGACCCTGTCTTGCCCCAGGTATACCAAGACTTTGCGGATGTATTTGGGGAAAAGGGGGCTGACAAGTTACCTCCACATCGGCCCTATGACTGTGCCATTGATCTGATACCTGGGGCACCCCTCCCTGTGGGACGAGTCTATCCTATGTCCGAACCTGAGTTAGAAGCTTTGAGGGCTTTCCTAGACAAGAACCTTCAACGTGGGTTTATACACCCTTCCAAATCGCCATTGTCCGCACCGGTGACCTTTGTAAAGAAGAAGGGAGGGGAGCTTCGTCCTTGTAATGATTACCGGGCATTAAACAAGATCACTATTCGGGACCGGTACCCTTTACCCCTAATCTCTGAACTTTTGGACCGGTTAAGAGGGGCAAAGTGTTATACCAAGCTGGACCTTTGTGGGGCGTATAATTTGGTGCGTATCCGTAAAGGAGATGAGTGGAAAACTGCGTTTCGAACCCGGTACAGCCAATATGAACATTTAGTAATGCTCTTTGGGACTGACAAACACACCCAGAGTATTCCAGCAGATGATGAATTACATTTTCCATGATCTACTAGATCATTGTGTGGTCATTTATTTAGATGATATCCTGATTTATTCCGCTGACCCAGCTCAGCATGTTCAAGATGTTCATCAGGTCTTGCAGTGTCTTCGGGAAAACGGACTATATGCTAAGCTGGAAAAATGTGAGTTCGACATTAAGGAAGGTGAATTCCTGGGGCATATTATTTCTCCCCAGGGAATGTGCATGGACCCTAAAAAAGTAGAAGCTGTGTTGTCCTGGCAGCGACCACAAAACCGTAAGGATTTGCAAGGGTTCCTCGGTTTCACCAACTACTATCGCCAGTTTATTCCTGCTTACGCCAACATTGTTGCACCTTTACACCATCTCCTTCGGCCCAAAGAGCTTTTCCGGTGGACTCCAGAAGCAGAAGAGGCTTTCTCCACTTTGAAAGCCCGCTTCACCTCAGAACCCTTGCTTCGTTATCCTGATCCACAATTACCCTTCATAGTGGAGGCTGACGCATCTAGCGTTGCTTTGGGAGCAGTGCTATCTCAACATGATGATCCCTCCCAAATACCGCGTCCCTGTGCTTATTACTCTCGGCAGTTAAAACCTGCAGAGAAGAATTATACTATCTGGGAGCGTGAACTGCTGGCCATCAAGACTGCTTTTGATGTATGGAGGCATTACCTCGAGGGAGCTTGACACCCTGTTCAAGTATTGACCGATCATCGAAACCTTGAAATCTACAAACAGTCCGTCAATTGACTCAGCGACAAATCTGGTGGTCATTATTCTTTTCCCGGTTCGATTTGCGGATCAAGTACATTCCTGAGGCTCAGAATAAAAAAGCTGATACGTTATCCTGAAAACCTGAATATGCAGCGCCTGTGAAAGAGACATTAGTGGCGCCCATCTTGCCTCCCTCTGTGTCTGCGGCCACAAATCCATGTCTCAGCTTGGCAGAAGAAATCCGTGAATCTCAAGCTTGTGATTCATGGACTCAGCAACGTCTTCAGGAACTCCAGAATGGGAATCATGGAGAGTTTTCTGCACAACAAGGGTCATTATTACATCGAGGGCGGTTATATGTTCCTGCTGGTCCTCTTCGTAACCAGGTGTTGCATCTCTCACATGACTCTTTACCTGCTGGACACTTTGGACTTTACAAAACCCTGCATCTTCTCACAAGGGAGTTCTGGTGGCCACATGTCCATGCTGATGTTGCCGGATACGTGGGTTCCTGTGAATTTTCTAGATGGGCAAAGGATGTTGTGACCAAACCCTCAGCTCTATTGCATCCTTTGCCAACACCCTCTGGTCCTTGGAATGCTGTGTTCTTAGATTTCATCACGGATCTTCCTCGCTCAAAAGGGTTTACCTGCATCTTGGTCTTCGTGGATTTGTTCACCAAAATGGCCCACTTCGTTCCTTGTCCTAAATCCCCTACTGCATCAGAAACAGCTCATCACTACTTGCAACACCTCTTCAGACTTCATGGTTTACCTGCACACCTCATTTCGGATCGTGGGCCACAATTCACCTCTCGCTTCTGGCAAGCAGTGCATAAGGCATTAGGAACACAAGTTCACCTGTCATCAGCTTATCACCCCTAGTCAGATGGTCAGACTGAGTGCACTAATGCCACCTTAGAACAATATTTACGCTATTATATATGCTACCAACAAGATAACTGTGCGGATTTGTTACCGTTAGCTGAATTTTGGCATCTGGTTTCTGTGAGACATTCTGGTTTTCACTTGGACTGTTACTTGCTGGGAGTTGGATTCTGTTATTTATTTGGTACTTGATTGCTGCAAAGGACTTGAACTTGTCTGGCTTTCCACTAAAGATCTTGGCAAAGAACTGAACCCTGTTTGTGTGTGTGCTCTGTGTGCGGGGCTTGACAGTTTGCTCCCACACAAACGTCTTCAAGCAGAATGGAAGAGGAGGGGGCTGTTGGGATGACACCGTTGGCAGCTTTGCAAAACCAAGTGTTGCTTTTGTCTCAGGCAATTACTCAGTTGCAGCACGCTCCAGCACTGGCTGGGTTGAAGACTCATTGCCCTTTGCTGCCTCCTGACCGGTTTGAAGGCAAGTTAGAGGAATTCCCTGCATTCTTGGCTCAATGCAAGCTGTTCATCAAGGTGCATGCTCAAAAGCATTTCCTACTGAGAGGTCTAAGGTCTGCTTTATCATCAGTTTGTTGAAAGGACAGGCGGCTAAATGGGCTACTCCTTTACTCCTCAGTGCCTAACCTCTACTGGATGATTATCGGGCTTTCCTGAATCACATTTCTTCAGCTTTTCAGAACCCTGTACAGGCTGCTACTGCCAACAGGAGACTCAGAGCTCTGAAACAGGGCAAAGATTCAGTGTTTGACTACACCACTGCGTTCCGTTGGATAGCACAGGATCTGAATTGGAATGAACCGGCACTGATTTCTCAGTATATGGAAGGATTGACAGATGAAGTGCTTGATGAACCCTCTAGGGTGGAACAACCAAGTGTCAAGCCCCGCACACAGAGCACACACACAAACAGGGTTCAGTTCTTTGCCAAGATCTTTAGTGGAAAGCCAGGCAAGTCCAAGTCCTTTGCTACAATCAAGTGCCAGATAAATAACAGAATCCAACTCCCAGCAATTAACAGTCCAAGTCAAAACCAGAATATCTCACGGAAACCAGATGCCAAACCCAAGGGAACAGATTAAGCCGTTGTCCAGGAAGCCAGTCCGAAATCAGGAAACAGAGCCAAGGTCACAGACAGGAACGTGGTTGCAAGTTCAAATGATGCGTCGCTCCCACAGAGAGCTCAAGGTGAGCTTACCAGCTTTATCTCAAAACAGGGAACATGCCCTTACTTCTGGAAAGGCTCCTGCTAGTACTCAGGGCTTCCTGACCTGATTCCCCATCTAGCATCAAAGACCCTTTCCCTACCTCTCCTGGTAGCACTTCTTTGCAGAATCCTGCTCATAGCCCTTCTAGGGGGAGAAGATGTGTTTTCAACTGAGTCATCAGACCCAGCCGCCTGCTGACTTGAGCTGCAAGGCTCCTCCAGCAGCTCTTCATTAACGCGCTAGCGGCACTAACTTGGTTCTGTTCGGTTCAAGCCTGCCCTGTCCCAATGGTCATTATTTGTTCCATTATGTAACAGAAAGAATAAAGGCTAACAGTAATGGAAAATTGGTCATTTCCTGCCCATCTCTAGTAGTGAAATGTTTCACTCTCTTAAGAAAAGAAGTTCAAAGTTGCCGTGACTCAACTTCCAGATAAACTCACCTGGATGACTGAGAATCTTCACAGACACTTTTAGAAGAGCAGTGAGACACCACATTTAATTCTGGGGGTTGAGCTTCACGTAATTTTGTGCAGTCTATATAGTGTACTTTCTCTTCATGGAGCTAAGCTCACACACATATACAGCAAGCATAGATGGACAGGCTGCTTGCTCACAAAGACCCAAACGAGGCATCAGATGCTTCCTTTTTTCATAATCAATGCAACCAAGCAGTAGTTGTGATTTTTGCTTTCTTATTGAATGTGTAATAATGAAACCAGTAAGAAATTCTGTCTTTGATATGTGTATAGTCACACTTCTCTCATGGGCTATATAGCATAAGGCCTTTAGTTTTATGCCTTCCTTTCTATCTTCATACCAACTTTCTCAGGAAGATGTCCTGTGACCAAGGAGAACTAAATGTTTTAGACAGTAGGCATTGTTTGGTATTTATACACCTGCCAGTTATTAGCAATCACTGTTATTACTGTGATTAATACATATTAACACACAATGTCCTATCAAATTGTGAAAAGACTGCAGCCATAACTGTGCTCACGACCTTGGGGTCAATTACAGGTAGCTGACACAAGGTTCAATCAGCCTTCTATCACTCTGAGGTCATGTGTTAAGGTCATCAGGAGAGGTCCTTCTCTCCATCCTGCAAGCCTCACAGGTACGTCTCGTGGGAACTCATAAAAGGGCCTTCTTGGCTATGGAGCCCAGATTCTGGAACTCCCTCCCACTAGAGGCAAGGACTGCCTCATCTCTCTTGTCCTCCCAGAAACAGGCAAAGACCTTTCTCTTCAGGCAAGCTTTCCCTGAATGATGGTCTACCATTATGTGTCTTTTATATGAATCTATAGGTTCACATAGACTTTGTGTTTATAACTACTTATAACATTTTAGCTTTAATGTAAAGTTGTGTATTAATGCTGTAACATGTCCCTCGATTCCTTTTTCTCAATACATGAACATGTCTTAATTGTACTGTATTGTATATTGTCCTCATTACTGTAAGTCCCCTTGGGTCCTTTTTCCAAGGAGAAAGGTGGGGTAAAAATACTCTAAAATAAATAAATAATAAATAAATAAAAAGGTTGCTTCAGTGAGGACAACATGTAGTCTGCATACTTACTTGTAAATTGCTCAGAGAGTGCCTTTTAGCTCTATGGGGTAGTGTATAAACAGGACACTTAAAATTACTGTATGCAGAGAACTGACTCATATTCTATTGGTGACCTGTGCATAGGAAAACTCACATAAGTCATCTAAGCAAATTAAATAGTTCAATGGGGCCCCTATCCCACATCCCTTTAAATGCAGATTAAATTTGTAGATGAAGCCCGTCCAAAAATGCCATCCCCATGGCCAACGGACATTTTGAAAAAACAACAACCCTTAAGCAAGGTTTCCAAGACTTACCAAAGAGGCAGGGAATGTTTTGCCTCTCTTAAAAAAATCACCTTTTAAAGAGGCAGATGTCGTGGGACCACATAGATGATCCAGTTTTCTTTCTTTCTTTTTTCCCTCATAGCGCAACTCACTGTTCCTGGGGCCGATCGGAGCTGGGTTTTTATATATTTTTAAATTTCCCCCCACCCTCCAAGCACCAGGAAGCTGGATCGGGTGCTGTTTTTTTTTTAAACTTCCCCAAGCTCTACCTCCAGCCAGCTTGTCCTTTTTTATTCCTAATGCCACCTGCTGCCCATGGGGCTGAACTGTGCTTAAAAAAACCCACCTTTGTACATGGGAACTGCTATCCCACATCTTCAGTCATGTGACGGGAGGAAGAGGAAAAGCCGGACCTTCAGAAGATCAGGATCTTCCCCAGGTGAGATAGCAGCTTTGCTTAATGTTTGTGGATCCAGAGGCTGGGAGTTCAATTCTCCATTTTATGTCCCAACCTATGTAGTCTTGGACAAGCTGCACAATCCCGCAAGAAGGGAATGGTATACCACTTCTGAATACTCTCTACTTTGAAAATAGTAAGAAAGGCAAGAGGTTGAAATTGATGTAATGGAACTTAATCATTGTATGAAAAGGGTATTTGTCGCTTCCTTATCATGTGCCTATTGATATGATGGGAGCATAACTGGCACTTTAATGGTTAGTGGCAATTTATAGGCATACCTTTAATTACACATTCATGAATTGCCAGTAGCATTCTGGATGTTGTGTAGAGTTCTGGCACTGTACTTTAAGATGCACATCCAGGGAGAAGTACATTAGACAGGAGCATGTCCTCAATAAGCTGCCAAGAGTGATGAGGGACCCTGAAAGTGAATTAGCTGAGGAATTGTTGGGAGTGCTGGTTTGTCAAAAGCTTGAAGAAGCGAAGATCAAAAGAAGACATGATAAAGGCCTTCACAATATCTGAAGTGCTGCTATGCAGAAAGTAAAATAGAGGGCTTTCATTGCTCTGCTGCTCCAGAGGGCAAGACTAATCCAAATTAATGTAGATTATAGGAAAGAGCAATTTAGTTATATACCAGAAGAACCATCTTAACAGTAGATGTAAGTCACAAATGGAAGAGACTACACTGGGAGTTATTGTCCCAAAAGTGGAGGTAATTTAAGACCACAAAAACGGGTGCTGTATATAATGCAACTACATGGTTACCTCCAGGATTCCTTTCATCTCCAACATGCCATGATTGTATGATATTTTAGCCCAATAACTTTAAATGAACAAGATGTTGGGGGGTAAATATATGTGTAAGGTTACCTCTACTGGATGAGTATCCGATGGGCAGAAATGCTTTGCCCTCCCGGGCGAAGTGATGAGACACTTCGAGATCATAGGCTTGAGTGGCCAGGGAGTCCTGTATAAAACAGGACATTTCCCTGCCCAAAGCTTCTTTAGGGTCACGTGTTACCCACCCACGCACCACCTTTATCAGTGCTAGTGCGAGTCTAACTGGTTGCTATGTGGGGCTGGATAAGAATTTTTTACCCATTTTCAAGATTAACCTTCAGTGAATGGGGTTTTTCTCCTATCCCGTATTAGTACAGGGGTGAGGTCCCCCCCCAGGCCATTAGTAGTATTGTGATTGGTCACACTGGCAGGTAGTGTGGAGAGGTGACAAGCAGCTGGTGAGTCGGGGGGAAGTATCCAGCTGCAGCCCATCCAACCTCAGGATGCTGTGGATCCAAAGATTACAGCTTTTGGGGGGGATGCGCCATAAGGCCAGCTGAGCCTCTAGGAATCAAGAATGATGACTGGGGCCCCAGAGATACTTGTGTATGCCTTGGGGGGCACTGTCTTATGGTCAGTGTTGCCAGAGGGTACTGACCCACCTGAAGAGCTGGCTAGTTGGAGGGGTCCCAGATGACCTTGGATTCCAACTTCACTTCCACACTACATCAGGCTCCTTGTGAGTTACTTTGAGAGTTCAGTTTTGTTATCAATAAAGTGTGGTCCATGTTTAAACCTATTCCTGTCTCTCGTCTGCTTATTTCATCCTAGGAGGGCAATGATTTTTAAAATATGCAATAATTTTCTGTCTTTATCCTAAATCTTAATTTAGGGCAACTGCAAAGGATGCTCAAACAATTGTGTGTGTGTGTGGGGGGGGTTCCTGTTAATAATTATCTATTCCTGTTTCAGATCAACTGAAAAAGTATCATGACTTTTACTTGATTTTGAGACTTTTTTTTCATGTATGTGCTCATGATGTTTGGAATCATCCTTCGTCTAACTGGTTGAATAGTTTTAAAATGGAATGCTGTCTGAACATATTATCTCTAAAAATGTCAATCTTCTGATAATATCTGGATTAGAGATGGGCACGAACCAGAAAACCCATGGTTCGGGTTCGTCTGGTACAGACCCACCCTCGGTTCAATTCGGGTTCGGGTTTGAATGAATTTTTTTAAAAAATTCATTCAAACCCGAACCAGTGTGGTGGCAGCGGCGGCGGCGGCGGCGGTGGCGAGACCTGCGATCCCGCTTCCTCGTGCGGAGGTAAGACCGTGGCTCCCTCTTCCCACCCTCCGCCGTGAGTGGATGACAGCTGGCCCGGCTGTCATCTACTCACGGCGGAGGGCAGTCGGGAGAGGGCCGCAGTTTTGCCTCCGCACGAGGAGGCGGGATCGCGCCTCCTGTCAGCAGATTTAAGGGGGCAGCAGATATAATAATAATAATATATACTTGTGCCTGACACAAAGCAGTGCAGCAGTAACGTAGATAAAATGTCAGTATTGATATAAAGGGTTTGCAGAGTTAGTCTATCAGAAAGACAATGACAATGAATAGAGTAAAAACTCATATATTCATATATATATATCAAAATATACACAGCATAACAACCAAGCATTATATACAATATAGCAAACAGACAAACAGAGTGTGGGGTGAACTGTTCTCACCATAACAGTCCCCAAGTTACAAATGACAAGCTAGTGCCATTTATACTTATTCAGCACTCATAAGATCTGATGCAATCACTAATTAACAATCTGATGCAATCTGATCTATCCATTACAAATCATGATGTTACAATCAGTTCCACCTGCACTTCATCACTTAACATGCCTGTGATTACTAGTCTCTAACACTTGTGGATTAACATCATGACACTGCAGAATCTAACTGCCTCCATTTTACAATTCACTTTACACATTCTGTTAAATATACATAACATATGTTTTGTCAACTTTTACATATGTTGACACCTCCCGCTACCCCTGCCACCACCGAACCTTCAGAGGGGACCACGGGCTCGGCTGCGCAAGCACTCCCCCATCCCCAGTGTGGTGACTGGAGACAGACCTGGAGTCTCCTTTGACAACCTTTCAACTTTTGGCTGGAACAGTTTTCAGACTTTTTGTTGTTTCTCTCTTTCATTCCCATCCCTCACAAATCTGCAGTATCCTGACTGAAGGATAGTCCTGGAAAGACCTGAAAGGTTGCCTGATTATTGTATTTTGATTCCTAAATAACCAATAATTAGTTTTGAATGTTGAATAAGGACCGGTGTGTGCCAGGGATCTGTCCTGGGTCCGGTGTTTTTCAATCTGTTCCTAAATGACCTGGAGACAGGGATAAACAGTGAGGTGGCCAAGATTGCAGATAACACAAAACTTTTTCATGTGGTAAAAACCAGAGAAGATTGTGAAGAGCTCCAGAAGGATCTCTCCAAACTGGGGGAATGGGCTGCAAAATGGCAAATGCATTTTAATGTAGCCAAATGTAAAGTAACGCATATTTTGGGGGGGGGAATCAAAACTTTATCTGTGATGGATCAGGAAAGAGATCTTGGTGTATTGGTGGACAGCTCCATGAAGGTGTCTACCCAATGTGTGGCAGCAGTGAAGAAGGCCAATTCCATGCTAGGGATTATCAAAAAGGGGATTGAAAATAAAACAGCCAACATTATAATGCCATAGTGGAACTGGAAATGGTGCAAAAGAGAGCGACTAAAATGATTACTGGGCTGAGGCACCTCCCTTATGAGGAAAGGTTAAAACATTTGGGGCTCTTTAGTCTGGAAAAAGGCGCCTGAGGGGGGACATGATTGAGGCGTACAAAATAATGCAGGGCAATGAGTAAAGTGGATAGAAGGAAGCTCTTCTCCCTCTCACAAAATCCCAGGACTAGGGGACATACACTCAAATTGTGAGCTGGGAGAGTAAGAACAGACAAAAGAAAATATTTTTTCACCCAGCACGTTGTTAGTCTGTGGAACTCCCCGCCACAGGATGTGTTGATGGCATCTGGCCTGGATGCCTTCAAAAAGGGATTGGACAGATTCCTAGAGGAAAAGTCCATCACAGATTACAAACCATGAGGAAGATGTGTAATCTCCAGTCTTAAAACCAGGGTACTTCAAGGGCCAGATGCAGGGGAGTGCTATCAGGAGACAGATATCTAGTCTCATGTGCTCCCATGGGGCCACTGTGGGATACAGGAAGCTGGACTAGATGGGCTGTTGGCCTGATCCAGCATAGCTCTTCTTATGTTCTTATGTTCTTATGACCAGCAGATCCCCTCAACGGATCTCTGCGCAAGGGATTGCCACCGCTTGGAGATGACAGCCAGCTCGGCTGTCATCTCCCTGCAGCGGCCATCCATTGAGAGGGGACCGCGGGCTCGGTTCTTCTCGCACAGCCAAGCCCGTGGTCCCCTCTGAAGGTATCTCCACCATGGGGAGATGACAGCCAGCTCGGCTGTCATCTTCAAGCGGCAGAGATCCCTGGACAGAGGGCCACGGGCTAGGCTCAGCAAGCAGAGCCGATCCTGCAGACCTCTTTCCACCACCCTCCCCTGCGGGGAGGTGACAGTTGGGTGGGCTGTCATCCCCCACAGTGGAGATCCCTTGGGAGAGAGCCCTGTTCCCACCTCCACATACATAATCGAGAACAGGGCTCTCTCTCTAGGCAGGTTGGCAGGAGATGTTTGAAAATGGTTGGGAGTCAGGACACCAGCAGGAGAGCTGGGAACTGGCTTCCCGACAATTTTCAAATGAATGCTGCCACCCTGTCATGGGCGGTACCCCTTTAAAAATGGCCCAGTCAGCACCAGGGGGTCTCCTCAGTACCAACTGGTCTATTTCTAAAGAGGTCCAGCCCATGACAGGGCGGCAGGACCTCTCTGAAAATGGCCCGGTTACCAATGCAGGAGCTCCGCGCTGGCAACTGGGCCATTTTCAGTGGGATCCTGCCGAGCTGTCATTGGCCGGACCCCTTTAAAAATGGTCTAGTTGGCACTGGGGGGACCCCCTGGTGGCGACTGGTCAATTTTTAAAGGGTCCAGCCCATTACAGCCCCGCAGGACCCATCTGAAAATGCTAGGGAGTGCAGCTCAATCCCTGGAACAGCCCTCACAAGCATTTTCACAGGACTCCTGCCCGGCTTTTAGTCATTGGACTGCTTTAAACCTGGCCCACGACTGGGCCAGGTCGGGAGACTGACAGTGCCCTCAGAACACAGGTCGGGAGGACAGTGTGATCGCTGCAACTTTCCTCCTTCCGACCCGTTTTCTGCATGCTCCTGCCAGGCTGTCAATTGCTGGGCCACTTTAAACCTGGCCCAGTCTGTACCAGGGAATCCCCCGATACCGACTCAGTCGGGTTTAAAGCAGTGCTGCAACTAACAGCCTGGCAGGAGTCCTGTGAAAATGCTAATGAGGGCTGTTCCAGGGATTGAGCTGCCCTCCCTAGCATTTTTAGATGGGTCCTGCCAGGCTGTCAATCGCTGGACCCCTTTAAACTCAGTCTAGTCAGTACCAGGGGGTCCCCCTGGTACGGATTAAGCCAGGTTTAAAAGGGTCCAATGACTGACAGCTTGGCAGGAGCCCTCAGAACATGGGTTGGGAGGACAGCACAATGGCTTCAACTTTCCTCCTCCCGACCTGTTTTCTGAAGGCTCCTGCTGGGCTGTCAATTGCTGGACCACTTTAAACCTAGCCCAGTCCATACCAGGGGGTACCAACTGGGCTGGGTTTAAAGGGGTCCAGCAACTGACAGCCTGGCAGGAGTCCTCAGAAAATGGTGGTGGAAAGGGCAGGCTCTTAAAATCCTTTCACCACCAAAGCCAGCACTACAGCTGATCTGCGGCACTGGCTTCTGGCGGGAAAAAAGCCCGCAGTTTTCCCACACCAATGGCAAGGGAAAGCTTTCCCATAGGAATGCATTGCTTCAATGCATTCCTATGGGAAAACGAAAGGAACAAAGCGGAAATTTCTATTTCGTTTCATTTCGTTTCTTGGTTCTTTGATGGGTCAGTGCGTTATTCGTTTCATTAGGTAACAAACCGAATAACAAATAATGAAACAAATAAAAAAATCATTTTGTGCCCATCTCTAATCTGTATTAGAGATGGCCATGAACTGGGGAAAAGGCAGTTCATGGTGGTTCTTGGGTTGTTGCTATTCAACAACAATTCTTTATTGAATAAGTCGATTAGACCATTTCAAAACCACAAGATAAAAACACACACATCCAAATACTAATAAATATACAAATACAATGCATTAAAACGATAATGTTACATAGTTCTTGCTCAAGAGTTACAAGGGATATATTCACATTTAATATATATGTATTCACAAATTTTGCCAAACCCTAACAAGCCATTTCATGGTTCATGCCCTTCAGGAGTGGTAGAACGGCCCCCATGCAAGTTAGAGATTCCAAACCCATAGCAAATATTCCACTCACTCTCCTTCCCATCACCTTAGAGTTTGGGAAATATTAGATTTGAAGAATCCAAGTTATTACCCCTCCCCCAGGAAGCAGATACCCCACTCCAGGAAAGATTTCTTTAGCCAGCTGCCATCATTCCCATAGCTAAGCCATGGAGAGGACACAGCTTTCTTATTCCTTGGCTTGGAAGTATCCATCCTTATGTTTTTGAATTATGTTGATTCCAAAAGTGAAGTAAACAGTATCCTTTGGTGTCTTGTAACTTTCCATTAGCATTAAAAGTATTGTAATTATTGGGCATTGCCAGGTATCATGTGCTTAGTGGTGAAACCATACCTTATCTAAAAGTGTACTAAAACATCTGCTCTGTCTTAAATCAGAGTTACTGTAATTCTCAGTGTGCTGAGTGGGGTGGATTCTCAGCCAAACCTAAATGGGAATGCAGCCCCATTGTGTTTCAAAAGAAAAATGAATAAACAGAAAAGGTGGAAAAACTCTGTTGGTCCTTATTCAAAATTCAGAACCAATTATTGGTTATTTAGGAATCAAAATACATTAATCAGGCAACCTTTCAGGTCTTTCAGGACTATCCTTCAGTCAGGATACTGCAGATTTGTTGGGGGGGGGGTGGGAAGGAAAGAGAGAAACAACCAAAAAACAAAGTCTGAAAACTGTTCCAGCCAAAAGTTGAAATGTTGTCAAAGGAGACTCCAGGTCTGTCTCCAGGCACCACACTGGGGGTGGGGGGTGGTTATGGGAGAAGTTAATATTATTTAGCAATTTTGTGGCCCTTTAAAACCATCACTATTTTTCCTGCAGTGGCAAAGGGTCCCCTTTGGTGGCATTGTGGTCAAACGTGCTAGAAACAAAGTGCAACTTGTAGCAGCATTTACAGATAAACTTTCTTCTATCTACTATTATTTAGGTGTCTATATCTACTGGATATCTACTGGAAATGGAATACCCATTACCATATGGCACCAGTAGTTCATTATGTGCTTTGTCTAATATGTCATACCCATTGACCTTAATCCATTTGCCATGACAGCTTTTGATTACATCTCCCAAAAAGAAAGTTGATGTTGGCTTTGCATATTGAAATGCTGTCTTATATAAATTCATATGTTCAGTATCCCAGTACTATTCAGGGGCTCTGCCTTCAAAAGTTGGCAAGTTAATGCCGAGGCAGATGAATGGAAGTTGCCAACAGTTGTCATTTCCCACAAACACAATGATTCAGACATGCTAAATAGTTATTTAATGATCAGCCTAGTGTCACTCACTACTGGAGCTATCTTCATAACTGCTCTAAATGGCCTATGGCTAAAATCTGAATATGCATTTCCTGATGATGAAAGCTGAGGTTTTCTTCCTGCTGTAGTAAAAGAAAAATCATAAACAAAATATTTGGCTGCAATGCAGGGGAAACAGAAGAAGCCTTAATGTGATTGCATTTTATTGCTTCATGCAAAACACCTTAGGGATCATTCTGAATTAAAGCAAAGAGATGGGGTTGAAATAAACTAAGTTTAAAAAAATTTCACCAGTCCTTGGGAATATAAATGTAACATGTACAGTTATCATTATGCTGAGACATTTTTCTAAGTGCAGGCAAAAAATGCTATATGAGCCACTTAAGCACATATTGGCTGCTTTTACAAATCAGAGCTCTAGATGAGACCAATGCCTTATCTAGTCCAACAAACTATTGTCATGGAATGCTATAGGAAGCCTTTCAAAGTACCTTAAGGTACTCTTGAGTGCAATAGCAGCTTCATATGTGTGTTCCCTGACAAATAATATTCAGATCCTCCATGAATGTCCAATCCTCCATGAATTTACTAATTGAACCAATCCATGTTGGTGGTTATCCCTACACTGGGTGGTAGCAAATGCGTCTGAACAACTGAGACGGTAGTTATATGTTGCTAGTAGAGATGGGCACAAAATGGAAAAATTGTGTTCCGTTTCCATTCTGTTCGTGTCCCATCTCCCTCCGTTTCCATTTCCTATGTTTTTTTAAAAAAATTGTTTCTGTTTTTCTTTTTTTGGAAACGGGGGTCTTACTTCACTTCGCCATGCTGGATGACAGCACCCTGTCATCCGGCGTGGGAAAGATGCCTCTCTCCGCCCTCCACCTCGATGCATGGCAGCCCTGTGGGCTGTCATTTCCAGGGCGGAGATCGCTGGACAGGGGCTCCGATCCGGCCTCCACGTACGGAGATCGGATTGCAGGCCCCTCTCTCCGCCCGCCGCCATGCATCTCCGGAGGGTGGAGAGAGGGGCCTGCAATCCAGTTTCCACGCGCGGAGGCCGGATCGGAGCCCCGTGTCCAGCTCTCCGGGCCAGAAATGACAGCCCGGCGGGTTGTCATTCTCGGGGTGGCGGGTGACGGGAGGGGCCTGCAATCCGGCCTCCACGCGCCGAGACCGGATGGCAGCCTGTTCTCGACTCTGCCCCTAACTGGACCAGGAAGACGGAAGACAGAAGACTGGACCAGGCAGGAAGGCCAGCAGCACCAGCAGGTAGGAGGACTCATTTTCATCATGCGGCCAGGCCAGTAACGGAAAAACGAACAGAATGAAGAAAATTTTCTTGGTTCTGTTCAGTTCGAGCCTGGCCCGTCCAAATGGTCGTTAGTCGTACCATTACACAACGGTAACGGTAACGGGGAACGGAAATGAAAAAAATGGTTGTTTCGTGCCCATCTCTAATTGCTAAAACAAAATTTTGCTTAAAGGAGCCAAAGGAGCCCCATGGCACAGTGGTTAAAGTTCTGGAATGCTACCAAAACTGTCCTCAAGACTGGGGGCACTGTTTTCAAACCCAGGTAGCCAGCTCAAGGTTGACTCAGCCTTCCAGCCTTCTGAGGTTGGTAAACTGAGCACCCAGCTCATGGGGTGAAGGGGTGGGGGTGGGGTGTAGCCTGCATAGTTAGATTGTAAACTGCAGGGGGGGGGCTTTTAAGTGCTTCCTGAGTCAATTATAAATGATTTTCTCCTTGGGGGACCCCCTTTGGAGTTTAATAACTCAGTCCCATGAACCCCAAACTTCTCCAAATTTAGGGGGTTTAAAGGAAAGAGTCCAAATAAGCTATCTTGTGATTTCCATGCTGATAGATGCCTGTGATCCCTATTTTCAAGTACATAACCAAACATTATAAACTCCTGGGAGTGAAATTTCCAGAATCCCATAGGAAGCATGGGTACTAGCTGTGGGATTCTGGGAGTTATTATACAAAAAAAGCTCTCCCATCTTTGTGTATGGAACAATGATACCATTGAATCAAATATTTTGGATCAATACTGGAGTGACATGTCTTGTATAACGCCCTATTTTAATAGAATTTTCCTGGTCTTCTGATGTGATTTGAACTTTGAAAATATGACTGTGTATCTGGATCTCTTAAAGCCTTAGGCATGAGCTTAAGCTAAATGACCCCATGTTAGCTCTTGTGTATTCTCTTGCTTGTACAATTTTGTGATGACCTCATTCAATGTCCTCTTTGGTGTCATTTTTTTTTTTTTTGCAAATAAAGGATCAACAATCTTTCCAGCAGAAATGAGCAGATTTTGACCATCAAATGGCTTGAAGTTGATGGACAATAGAGGAAAAAGGAGAATTAATGACATCTGTTATGACTGCCAATAGTTCATCCAGCTCTGTTAATTAATCGGTCTGTTAATTATAGCACAGAATTATTTATGAAGTTTGTAGCTCACAGACAGCTTCTGAGATAACTGTTCCAGGAAGGAATGGAGAAAGTGACTCTTCTCATTGCTGCCTGCAGCAGTTTGGTTTTTAAAAGATATCCCTAATGTATGTTACAAGATTTTAAAATCTATAAAATGCCAAGTAAAAATGTTTTGGAAATGATTAATTTCCTTGTCAAGAAAGAAGCAGAGATGGAGCCTGTGCAAAACCCTGGAAGCATTTCTGACTGTGAACTTGAGGGGGAAACTCTCTTCAAAATCCCTTAAGAACTTCACAGCATAAACATATTACCTTCTCTCATTCACCCTGAATGAGATGAGGCTCAAGAGCTGAAGGGCATCACAAAGATTTATTACCTTCGGAGTATATAGTTTATTCAGACCCTCTAATATTTTTATATAATTGCAGAAAGGTGTGACAGTATGTCTGTCTGTCTGTCTGTCTGTCTGTCTGTCTGTCTGTCTGTCTGTCTGTCTATCATAAGCTGAATAAGACCCAATGTGGCCACAACAAAGGCAAATGCTATCTTAGGTTGCATTAGCAGAAGTATAATTTCCAAATCACATGAGGTGCTTGTCTCCTGGTATTCAGCCATGGTTAGGCCTCACCTTGAGCATTGTTTCCAGTTCTGGACACCACACTTCAAGAAAGATGCTAACAAATTGGAACAAGCTCAGAGGAGGGTGACAAGCATAAATGGGGGCTGGAAAGCAAGCCCTGTGGACAGACCGAAAGAACTGGACATGTTTAGTCAAGAGAAAAGGAGACTGAGATATGATCACCCTTTTCAAATTTTTGAAGGCATGTCATACAGAGGACGGGCAGGATCTGTTCTTGATCATTCCAGAGTGCAGGAGGTGCAACAATAGGCTCAAGTTAAGAGAACCCATTTTTCAGGTGAATACCAAGAAAACCTTCCTAAATGTTAGAGCAATACAGCAAAGAAGCCAATTACCTCAAAAGGATGATCGGGGGGCTGGAAACCAAGCCATATGAGGAATGAAACATGCTGAAAAGGTAGAGCAAGTTAAGAGGAGGACAACAAGCATGATTATGGGATGATTTGTTGTTCAGTCATTCAGTCGTGTCTGACTCTTCATGACCCCATGGACCAGAGCTCGCCAGCACGGCCGGCGCTTCCATTAAGGCCAACTAGGCAGTTGGCTAGGGCGCCAAAAAGGAGAGAGGGCACTGGACAGCCTGCCGCCCCCCCCGCTGCTGGCCACTGCCGTCCGCCCCCCACCGCCTGCCAGCCGCCCGTCGCCGTCCGCCCATCGCTGCCCTGCCCCCACCCCCCACCACCACACCACCCGCCCTCCACCACCCTGCCCGCCCCACCGCCACCCCACCACCCCCACTGCCGCCCCCTGCCCCCACCCCCACTCTCCACCCCTCACCTAGGGCGCAAAAAAACCTAGCACCAGCCCTGCTCACCAGGCCTTCCTGTCCTCCACTGCCTCCTGGAGTTTGGTCAAATCCATATTGGTTGCATCGATGACACCGTCCAACCATCTCATTGTCTGCCCTCTCCTTTTCCTTTTGCCTTCCATCTTTCCCAACATCAGGGACTTTTCCAGGATTATAGGGGACTATAAACCAAGCCATTTGAGGAAAGATTAAATGAACTGCGCATGTTCAACCTTGAGAAAAGAAGCCCCAGGAAGGATATGAAAGCCATTTCCAAATACTTGAAAGATTGTCACCCAGAGGAGAAGCAGGATCTCTTCTTGATCATTCTAGATAGCAGGTTATGTAACAAGGGACTGGAGTTACAGGAAGCCAGGTTTAGGCTGAGTATCAGGAATATTCGGAAAAAAATGACTTGTTAGAGCAGTACAGCAATGGAACCAATTACCTTGAGAGGTGTTAAGAGCTCAAATGCTGGAATTATGCAAGAGAAAATTGGACAACCATCTGTCAGATCTGCTTTCATCTGGATTCCTGCCTTGAGCGGGGTCTTGGACATGATGGCCATATAGGGCCCCTTCAACTCAATTATTTTATGACTGTTATTCTATGAAGAATTGTGCCATTTTTCAGAAGGAAAGCTACAGCAGCTGGGGCATTCTGATGCTTCTAAATCAGTGTACAGTGATACCTTGTATAAAGGAATTAATTCATTCCAAATGAAATTATGTTAAGCAAATTTTCCTTTATAGAAATGTCCCATAGGAATGAATTGAAAACAGGTGATTTTGTTAAACAAATTTCCCCTATCTCTGGAATTTTTTATGTTGTACAGATTTTATGTTATACAATATGTTTGTTGCAAAAGGCTACAATATGAGGGCCCACTGTATGGTTGTTTAGCACTGAGAAGGGCAGGATGTGGAATCTTCTTTTGTGAAAGTAATGGTTCTTGCAAGTCCTCACTTGAGACATTGCATTCCTTAAAACCATACCTGGGGTTTAGAAAGTAAGCTACCAACCCACAACATTTTCACACAAATAAAACCAAAAGATGCTCCATATTGGGTTACAATCTATAACCCTATAATCTAAATTCTCTGTAGTGGTTCTTCTTCATTCTACATTTTTCAGACATAATCCTTCCCTTTTGGCACAGTCCCTCACCAAAGGCTGCTGAGAAAATTGCAGTCAGGGGATAAGAGGGCAGGTCCTCTTATGGATTGAGAACTGGTTGAGATCCAGGAAACAAAGGGCCTTTTTACACGACCCCTAAGATCCGCTGGCCACTTACATTCAGACCAGAGATCTTAGGGGTTCCTCGCTCTTCCTCTGTCCCCACCCCCCTCTGCACTTCCTGGTTGCTGGCTGCGTGAGGGAGGGAGAAAAAAGAAAGAAAAGAATGCCGGTTTACCTCCGTTTTGTTCCCAGCAGCATTCATATCTCTTAAAGGGGCGGGGCGCAAAAAAAAGAACAAACAGAAGCCAGGAGAGCCCTGCACTCACTATCCTTACACCGGATCAAATATTTGTCACATCCAAAAAGCAGGTACAAGAAAACTGCTCTGGGTTGCGCTAAAGTGGGCGGGGTCGCACTTAATTGTCTGCAAAGTCCGGAGCTGATGGGTAAACATTTTTAAGGTCCGGACCTTGCAGCCATTTGCAGCAGAGCTTAGGGGTCGTGTATAAACGCCAAAAGAGTAGGTGTCAATGGGAAATTTTCACAATGGAGAGAAGTGAAAAGCGGTGTGCCCCAGGGATCTGTCCTGGGACCAGGGCTTTTCAATCTGTTCATAAATGACCTGGAGACAGGGATAAGCAGTGAGGTGGCCAAGTTTGCAGATGACACAAAACTTTTCCGTGTGGTAAAAACCAGAGAAGATTGTGAAGAGCTCCAGAAGGATCTCTCCAAACTGGGGGAATGGACTGAGAAATGGCAAATGTGTTTTAATGTAGCCAAATGTAAAGTAATGCATATTGGGCCAAAAAAGTCCAAACTTTATCTATCAACTCATGAGCCCTGAGTTATCCCTGATGGATCAGGAAAGAGATCTTGGTGTGTTGGTGGACAGCTCCATGAAGGTGTCTCCCCAATGTGTGGCAGCAGTGAAGAAGGCCAATTCCATGCTAGGGATTATCAAAAAGGGGATTGAAAATAAAACAGCCAACATTATAATGCCATTATACAAAACAATAGTAAGGCCACACCTGGAGTATTGTGTACAATTCTGGTCACCGCATCTCAAGAAAGACATAGTGGTACTGGAAAAGGTGTAGAAGAGAGAGACTAAAATGATTACTGGGCTGAGACACCTCCCTTATGAGGAAAGGCTAAAACATTTGGGCCTCTTTAGTCTGGAAAAAAGGTGCCTAAGGGGGGATATGATTGAGACATACAAAATAATGCAGGGCATGAGTAAAGTAGATAGAGGGAAGCTCTTCTCCCTCTCCCAAAATACCAGAACTAGGGGACATACACTCAAATTGAGGGCTGGGAGAGTAAGAACTGACAAAAGAAAATATTTTTTCACCCAGCGCGTTGTTAGTCTATGGAACTCGCTGCCACAGGATGTGGTGATGGCATCTGGCCTAGATGCCTTCAAAAGGGGATTGGACAGATTCCTGGTGGAAAACTCCACCACAGGTTACAAACCATGATGGAGATGTGTAATCTCCAGGCTTAAAACCGGGGTACTTCAAGGGCCAGATGTAGGGGAGTAGTATCAGGAGACAGATATCTAGTCTCATGCGCTCCCAAACGCATCTGGTGGGGCCGCTGTGAGATACAGGAAGCTGGACTAGATGGGCCTTTGGCCTGATCCAGCATGGCTCTTCTTATGTTCTTATATTCTTATGTACCAGTACTGATCTGAGGAGGCTTAATTTAGTTCAAGCATTTGGACTTCAAACCTGATACCCTCCCTCCCTCCCTCCTCTTTGCAATAACTGTAATACAAAATTCATTGGCATCCTTCAGTCTCGAAAGACTATGGTATCATGACTGGAGTAGAGATCCTAAAAACAACACCTAGTGTGACTAAATAGACCAATTTGAGAATGGCAGTCTCTACCACACTGGGGGCAGATGTATTCTGTTTCTTGCCCGGTGCTCGAGTTTCGTTCTTTCCGTGCCAGCCTCTTTTCCTCTGCCTGTTGGACAAATGCCTCTTCAAATTTATGTAGACCATGCTGTATCTCTTGCCTCCAGACAGTGCGATCGGAGGTCAGGGTTTCCCAACTGTTGAGGTCCATTCCCAAGGCCTTCAGGTCCCTCTTACAGATATCCTTATACTGCAGCTGTGGTCTCCCTCTGGGGCGCTTTCCCTGCATTAGTTCTCCATATAGAAGATCTTTTGGGATCCGACCGTCATTCATTCTCACAATGTGTCCAAGCCAGCGTAGGCGTCGCTGTTTCGATAAAGTGTACATGCTAGGGATTCCAGCTCGATTCAGGACTATGCTATTTGGAACTTTGTTGTGCCAGGTAATGTTGAATATTTGCCTAAGACAGTGCATATGGAAGGTATTGAGCTTCCTTTCCTGTCAGGCATGGATGGTCCAAGACTTGCGGCAATACAAAAGTGTGCTCAGTACGCAAGCTTTATAGACATGTATCTTTGTATGTTCTGTCAGCTTTTTATTGAGCCATACTCTCTTTGTTAGTCTGGAAAGCATAGTTGCTGCTTTACCTATACGCTTATTCAGCTCGGACTTTAGTGAGAGTGTATCTGAGATAGTTTAGCCAAGATACACAAAGTCATGGACAACTTCCAGTTCTTTTTCAGAAATTGTAATGCAAGGAGGAGAGTCCACATTCTGGCCCATTATTTGTATGTTTTTCAGGCTGATTTCTAGCCCAAAATCTTTGCAAGCTTTACTAAAATGGTCCATGAGTTGTTGGAGATCTTCGGCAGAGTGAGCAGTAATTGTGGCATCATCAGCGAAGAGGAGATCCCGCAAACACTTCACCTGTACCTTAGACTTTGCTCTCAATCTAGAGAGGTTGAAGCATTTTCCATCTGATCTGGTCCGGATATAGATACCCTCTGTTGAAGTTCCAAAAGCATGCTTCAGCATGGTAGCAAAGAAGATCCCAAACAAGGTTGGCGCAAGGACACAGCCCTGCTTCACGCCGCTTCGGATGTCGAAGGGATCTGACACCAGGCCATCAAAAACTACATTGCCCTTCATATCCTCATGAAAAGACCTAATGATATTAAAGAACTTGGGTGGGCATCCAACCCGGAGGATTATTTTAAAGAGTCCATCCCTACTAACCATATCAAATGCCTTCGTAAGATCTATGAAGGCTACAAAAAGTGGTTGTCCTTGTTCCCTGCATTTGTCCTGCAACTGCCTGAGGGAAAATACCATATCAGTAGTGGACCTGTTGGTTCGAAAGCCACACTGTGATTCTGGATAGACTCTCTCTGCAAGTATCTGGAGCCTCTTCAGTATAACATGTGCAAACAGCTTCCCAACAACACTAAGAGAGATACCACAATAGTTGTTACAGTCGCTCCTGTCACCTTTGTTCTTATAAAGCGTAACAATATTAGCGTTCCTTCATATCCTGTGGTACTCCCCCTTCCCTCCAGCAAAGGCAGAGGATTTCGTACAGTTCAGTGGCAATGATCTCTTTGCAGCACTTCAGAACTTCAGCAGGGATGTTATTTTTCCAGGTGCCTTGCCAGAGGCAAGTGAATCCAGAGCTACATTTAGTTCTTTTAGTGTTGGTTCATTGTCAAGCTCCTCCAAGACAGACAAGCACTCAATATTATTTAAGACTTCTTTGGTTACTGTGTTTTCTCTGGAATATAGTTCAGAGTAGTGCTGCACCCAGCGTGCCATCTGCTGCTCACGGTCCTGGATGATCTCACCTGAGACAGTCTTTAAGGGTGCAGTTTTCTTATGTATTGGCCCTAAGGCCTGTTTAATTCCATCATACATCCCCTTGATGTTTATATGCAGTCAAGGCTCTCCTCTTTTCCTCAATAGCTGGCATCAGCTCTTCTGACTCTGCTTCAAACCAATCTGCTGTCTTTCAAGTCTCCTTGCCGAATACTGATAAAGCAGTGTTATAAACAACATTCTTAAAATATTCCCAACGTTTAGATGCATTATCTTCAGCAGGGCCAGGAAGAGCTTCCTTGAGTACATGGGATAATACCTCCACTTTTCCTTGGTTATAGGTCTTACTGGTATCAATTTTTGATCATCTTTCCTTCTTCAGGTGGTGCAATCTCTTTGTTTTCAGTTTTACTTTGCTGTACACCAGGGAGTGGTCTGTGTCACAGTCGGCACTCTGATAACTGCGTGTGATTGCAACACTAGAAATGCTGGAGCGCCTGACGAGAATCAGGTCAAGCTGATGCCAGTGCTTCGATCTTGGATGTCTCCAAGAGACTTTGTGCCGGGGCTTTGTGTTAAAGAATGTATTGCTGACACAGAGACCATAATAGCAGCAAAACTCCAGCAGGCGTTGGCCATTTTCATTCATCTTTCCAATGCCGAACCGACCTAGGCAGGTGGGCCAGGAGTTATAATCAGCTCCAGCCCTGGCATTAAAGTCACCGAGGATAGATATTGGTCTTTTCTCAGGGATTTTCTTGATAGTGGCAGCTAGATCATCATGGAATTTGTCTTTAAGTTCTGCTGGAGATGATAATGTTGGTGCGTATGCACTGATAAGTGTAACCAACCCTGCTGTAGAGTGTAGTTGCATGGACAGGATTCTCTCACTTCCTACAGCAGGTGGGATAATGAGACCTAGCAAAGTATTTCTAACAGCAAAGCCAACCCCACATTCCCTGGTCTCGTTTGATGGTTTTCCCTGCCAGAAGAACATCAAGTTCCTCTCCTTGACAGATCCAGAGTCAGGTAGCCTTGTCTCTTGGAGAGCAACAATGTCAATCCGCAGTCTGCACAGTTCCCTGTCGATGACAGCTGTCTTTTGTATAGTGTCAATTTCTTGGAGATAGTCTGAACAGCCAGGATTCATTATCCTAACATTCCATGTGCCCAACTTTAGGCTCAAGATTTTTTTATGTTTATTGCATGGTGCCGAGTCAACAATTTGTTTGCTGGTTTCCATCCTGATCCGCCTACACCCAGGTAGCTGCCACTTCCTGTGTTGTTCCCCCACTATTTGCTGCAAATGGTCCTCTCAGCTTGAGTACCCATCTTGCTGGGGGCAATGTGTAGCCTGCACTCTGTAATTAAAATTGTAAACCGCCCAGAGACTACTTGTAGTGGTATGGGGCGGTATATAAGCAGAACACTTTGCTTTTCTCCAGGGCACAAGGCCTGGGTAATTCAATATGGAGATTAGGCTGTTACCCTGGCAGCGAAACCCCCCTCTCCACGTAGCTGGAGTGGTCCAATGGAACTGCAAAGCCGATACGATTAGTTCCAGCTGCATCGCAGGAGTTGCCAGAACATGAATGTATATAGTCATGAACTGTCTCCGGGACTCCGGCTCCGTTTTTTTCCTCGAGGTTGACTCCTGAAGCCTTTTCTAATGATGGATATAGCCACAAGGCAGTGGAGGTTTGAAAGAGTTTCCTTCTCCTAAGGGTGGTTCTTCCGCTTTTTCTGCCGTTGGGGCAATGAGAGCCCTCTTCCACCTTCAAAACCGTTGACCATCCCCTCCTGTAACCCCAGATGGTGGCCCTTACAAGGTACTACGAGTCGGGCCAGCTGGACCAAGTTTTTTTAAGGAGGTATTACTCCTCCAGTTTTCTTCTTGTTCCTTGGAATCCTGCCCCCTCTTGAAGCATTCTTGCCATGGGCAAGAGGGATCCGTTGGGGAGGTAGGGGCCGGTCAGGTCTGGAATCATTATAAAGGGATACCCAGGATACGGTGGGCCCTTAAACAACCCTCCATCTTGCCTTTTCCCAGCTCACTCACCAGCCCTTGCCAGTCGCTCTCAGTGCGGTTGGGGTTCATGGCATTGGCTGCCCATGTTTACAATATTTGGTGTAAAAGTGACATGTTTTCCAGAATAAATTATAAATTCAATACTAGCAAAAAAGCTGTTGCCTTGAAATGTCTGGCAATGCATAATTTTAATTTTCTGTTTAATTTTCCCCCAGCACAGTGTGCTTGCAAAATAAGGAGAATCTTTTAGTACATCAGCCTTAGTGAACCTGGCAGGTCAAACAGCTGTATATTATTGATGACAGGCTGAAATAGCACTTTCACATTCCCAAATACTATAAAAAAATCTTTTCAGACAATGACAGCCAGAGCCATATTTCTGTCGAATGTAACTCATTGCATTCAAATGAGATTACACTCACTGATAGGAGATGAGACACAATCAACACAAATCCTACCATATCAGCTTAGTATTACTATGGGTAAAGTCACTTAATCTTAGGCTTGTGCTGGATGCTCACTAGTTTTAATCCTTGGGTAGAATCTCTTTGTGTCTCCAGAGGGGCAGAATTGTGTTCACTGAAATACATAGAGCAGTGCAAATTTCAGAGGTCCAGAGGCCATGCATATCCCACTTTCAGACAGCCTGATACTCACATTTTTCTAAAGTTAACAAAGGAAACCTCATGCTTTCTAAGCAACACAAACTGCCTTTTTACACAAGAAGGGGGGGAGGCGTAGGATGTTGGGTAGGCTTGGAGATCCAGGGTGTGGTGGAGCATATTGGGAAACTGATGAATATCATTTTTGCTTCTAACCTCTTGAGATCTTGTTTTTTTTTTTTAAGCACATTGGTTATTGAGTGCCATTTCACTTCAAAATGCTGGTGAAAGGGGTTGCTTCTGTGAGGGTTCACCTTATTCTGGAAGCAAAACATTTCATAGAATCATAGTATCATAGAAGAGTGATGTTGGAAGGGGCCTGTAAGGCCATCAAATCCAATCCCCTGCTGAATGCAGGAATACAAATAAAAGGATATCTGCCAGGTGGTTGTCCAAATTTCTCTTGAATGCCACCACTGTTGGAGCAGTGTTCCTGGTATTCAGCTGAAAGCTGGGTTCTCTTAACTTGAGCCCTATCATTGAACCTCCTACACTCTATAATGATCAAGAACAGATCCTGCCCGTCCTCTGTATGGCATGCCATCAAAAATTTGAAAAGGGCGATCATATTTCAGTCTCCTTTTTCTCTAGGCCAAACATGTCCAGTTCTTTCGGTCTGTCCACAGGGCTTGGTTTCCAGCCCCCAAGTATGCTTGTCACCCTCCTCTGAGCTTGTTCCAATTTGTCTCAGCATCTTTCTTAAAGTGCAGTGTCCAGAACTGGAAACAATGCTCGAGGTGAGGCCTAACCAGTGCTGAATAGAAGGGGACAAGCATCTCATGGGATCTGGAAATTATACTTCTGCTAATGCAACCTAAGATAGCATTTGCCTTTATTGTGGCCACATCACACTGTTGGGTCTTATTCAGCTTATGATCTACCAGAATTCCAAGATCCTTCTCACTTGTAGTATTGCTGAGCCAAGTGTTCCCCAGCTTGCCACTGCACATTTGGTTTCTTCTTCTTTGCTGCAGTACTTTGCACTTATCCCAGTTTGACTGCTCTCCTTGAGTATAAGTGGCAACAAGTGCTCTAACAGTTCCAAAATATTAACATTTATTTCAGGTAGCTATAAGAAACTGTAACAGTAACCAGAATGTCCACTGTTGCGTTCTTTCACAATGAGGCGTGGAAGGGGGCTCCAAGCAGGCCTCTACTGGGAGGGGCTACTTTATCAGGCTTTGCCAGCATACCTGGCCAGATTGGCCAGTGGCTGACCACTGGGTCAGCTGACCACCAGGAAAAGCCACAGGTATAGGGCTAGCAGCTGGGTCATCAGGGTCTTTGTACCCTGGCTGCTGTCACCCAGAATGAGATTAGCTGGTCGTGTGAGGGCTGGATGGGAATTTTTGGCCACCACTCTGATTGGCCTTGAGCAACAGTGTGTTTTCGCCCATCCCATTCTCTTCTCTATGGGACTCAACCTACTACCAGAAAGGGCAAGTGGCAAAAAAAACCTTAAGGTAATAGTAGGTAATAGTGCTTTGTACAAGGCAGCCCTTAAAATCCTAATTTAGGAGTAGAAATATATAGGACAGTGTATAGTGATTTATGACTCTTGACATAAAGCCTGTTGAAGGGCTGCCCAGAACTTTTCATTGCTGGGGGACCATTACCCCATGTGTTAGCACGCTAATTATGTAATGAGTGAATACCTGAGCACCACTTGCTCTTTCTGTTCCCCCTTTTAGGATGCAACAATAGGAGAAATAGTCCAATAAAGCATTAATAAACATGTGGCCCATTATTAATCCCAAAAACATGTCTCGTCTCTTTATTTTGGGCTGGGTGGACAAGGGGTTAAAGTTGCAGCAAGTTTTTTTTTCCGCCCACTGCCTCTGTCCTCTCATACACAGGAGAAAATTGAAAGTCCTCTGCCTCCAGTTCTGATGAAATGGGCAAAAAGGGCACCAGGACTCCATTCTCAACTTCTCATTACGGTTGTCAGGTATCTCAGCTCTCGGAAGTCCAATGGATCATTGGTCTTCCATGTCCCATCTATGATCTAGAGATGGGAATGAACTGCCAAGAGGACAGTTCATCATGCTTCATGGTTCTCCAAGGTTGATGAACTATGAACCATGAATCCCCCGACCCATGAACCAATGAACTGATTGAGCCATGAGCCATCTAAAAAGGGGGGAACAAAAGGATGAATAAAAACAAATAAATATCCATCCCTTCATATTCACCACGGTCTCCAGCATATTAAATGAATCAGCAATATCCTTTGGATATCCTGATTCAGGTTTTGATTCATCTCCATCTGTAGTTAAAGTCAGTAAATTTAGTACCCAGCTTGCTGGTGTGTGTGTGTTGGGGGGGGATGTGTGGCCTACAAAATTTAATTCTAAGTTGACCTGAGAGTGTTTTAAGTACTATGAGACAGTCTTTAAGTATCATACATTGCTTTTTTCTTTGCTTTGATGCTGCTGCCAAAAGGGGCATCTGTATGCACGTGTGGGTATGTGTGCTTAGCAATGTAAATCATGATCCAGCCCTTCCCCATGTGCTCTGTACAGAAACAAATCAACAACAATAAAACTTCCAGTATTTCCAAGACAACAAAATTTTGTTGTTCCAGGCAAAAAAATTGCATTTGCATAGCTAATTGTGCATGTTTCTGTAAACCTGCAAATGACTACTGTAAGTGCTGCTTTCTTTGAAACAGAAGTATAGTGGTACCTCTACTTATAAGCAGCTCAACTTAGGAGCAATTCAACTTAAGAGTAGAATACAGTTGGTGTTTTAACTGCTGCCTTACAGATTTTAGATGTGGTATGCTCTACTTACTTTTTAATTTTATTTTTTATATATTTATTTATTTATTTATTTATTTAATTTTTTAGATATGGCTGCTCTACTTATGAGTTGTTCGACTTATGAGCATGCATTTGGAACATATTAAACTCATAAGTAGAGGTACCATTGTACTGGAAAAATAGAAGTATTGGAAAAATAGAACTATTTCATGAGCTGTTCACATTTTTCTGGCAAGTCATACTACTCTTTCGTGTTTTTGGTAGAAATGCGCTTAACTTCACGAAGGGAAAGGATTCTAGAGATGTTTTATTTTATTTTATTTTATTTTATTTTATTTTATTTTATTTTGTAGACTGCAGAAAGCATGGCCAGGAAGAAAACCCTTGGGTTTTGCATTTTGACTCTGAAGGTAAGATTTTTTCTTAGGGCTTCAGGCTTTCTTACTATGTCAAAATTGCTCATCTTGACCATAAGCAAACAAACAAAACTGGCAAAAATGTGTTAACCCTTTGAGTGCAACTCAGCTTGTGCTGAAACATGAATCATTCAACCAATTTATTTTGGCCATCAAAGGTCAGGCTATTTAGCCCAGGACCCAGGAAGTGAAATGATTTACGAAACGTTTTAAAGAGCAAGCCAGGAAGTAGAATGCTTTAAAGATCAACAAAATGCAAGCAAGTTGCATGTTGGAAAAAGATGAAATGCTTTTATTGATTGATTGGAGTTGAGGAGATAAATTATTTACAAGCCCCACAAGCCAAAGCATTATGATACCATGGAAGATGTACTTGATCAAAACCTCACTGAAGGCCAGAGAAATGATATCTACAACATTCCATAATTCAGTAACACAGTAAAAAAAAATGTGTGTGTGAGAGGGGGGATGGCTTGGTGGGCTTTATTATTATTATTTGCTTTAATCTCTTTTGGCTTACACAAACCACTGCACTATTATTGGAATTCTTAGGGAATTATTCCTTTATTATATGGTCTAGCGTTTCCTTCTTTGCATCAGAGCGTTGCAGAATTTAAAATTATGGGTGTACATGAACTATAGGTAAACATAAAAAACAAATTAAAGTATTTAAATAACTAGACTGTTTTTGACCAGAAGTGTACTAATTCAATAGCATTATCTCAGCTGTATACTGATCTTATATGGTACACTTGGTAGGGCATAAACTGCATGTACACAAGTACTGCAGGGATTGAATTTATCCACGGTCACAGAAAATGTGTCCTGTATCAAAGTATCCCCATTTTACTTGATTATTCTTTTCTCTTCCTACTTGGTTTTAAATTTTATTAAGTGGTTTCCAGATGGTCCAACTAGAGTTGAGCCCTGGTGACGGACACTTTTCACCCATTTGGCAAGGTGGGTAAGCATGCAGCAGTACATTCCGCTGGGGATTTCGGCCCTTGGTAGGATTACTTGAGCATACTCAGTCCTCAGTAAAGGAATAATGTCCATGCTTATTTCCATAAAAAGACAGGAAAGCTTGTGTTCATTTGGGAAACACCCTTGGGATACAAAAAACTGATAGCATGGAGACTTTTCTCTTAAGAATTTGTAAAAAGGCAAATTGAGGGTTACAAAAGTGTTTTATTAATGCTGGCCAGCAGAAACAGTAAATACATAATCAAGTGAATGGAGAATCTAAGGAAACAAGGATGTATGGATAGTTATATAGGAAAAACATACAAAGGGCCGTAAAGAAGTAATTTAACATGGTATTCCTTTCAAATATCTTTCCCAGGATCTAAATGATACATTTTCTTTATAACACTAGAAGTATGTTTGGATAGTTTTATAGTTCAAAACATACAAATATGTGTATTGGCTATATACTGTATTAAAGTGGTACCTTGTATAAAGGAATTAATTCGTTCCAAAGGAAATTCTGTTCAGCAAATTTTCCTTTATACAATTTTTCCATAGGAAAGCATTGAAAACAGAGTAATCCCTAATTGTGACAATTTTATGTTGTACGGTTTAGCGGCATAGGCGATTCTGTTAAGCAAATTTCCCCTATCTCTGGAATTTTTTATGTTGTACAGATTTTATGTTCTACAAACAGTTTGTTATACGAGCATCCACTGTATATGGTTATGTTTCAGGTTGCATTGTGGAGGGATCTCCTTGATTGTAAGGAAATGGTTTCCCCTGCACATACATGCTAGTCGTGTCTGACTCTAGGGGCCATGCTCATCTCCATATCCAAGCCGAAGAGCCAGTGTTGTACAAGTTCATGGCCATGTGGCCAGCATGGCTGCAAGGAAACACTGTTTTACTCCGCTGCTTAGCAACCAGGATTCGAACCACAGAGCTGCCGACTTTGCAGCCGACAGTTTCTGGAGCCTTAGTCTGCTGAGCCTCCACACCCAGATCTAGCTTAATAAGATGGGGGTGCCAGCAGACACAGCTATCCTCTAGGAAACATCAGCAAGGTGTTTCCTACTTGGAGTGGAAAGAGGGAGGTATGAGTGGAAAGAAAGTGATGTCAGCAAGTCTGAAGTTGGAGGAAATTGTACCCAGAGCAGAGCAGGTAAAGAACAGTCTAGGGAACTTGAGAAAGTCATCTCTTTAATCCTGCCCCCACAAAGACATACATCTTCTTGAGTATAGGCTACTGCAGGCTAAATGGGGGTTGGTAAGAGGTGGGATGTGCTATTTTGTTCCGTCTTCACCTCCAAATGGCATATTAGAGCTCCAGTATCCCTCTTTAGTCCACCTCGCTTTTCATGCATTCTGACCAGCCTTACAAACCCAGGGTGAATGAACCAAACCCAGGATGTGGGTGGGGGCCAAAAAAAGAGGGAGGGGAAAAAACAGAAAGGTGTGAATGAAGATTTGGCTTGCTCCAGTTCTTATGCTGTCTGGTTGCTGGAAAAATAAGTCAACGAATCAGTTCTCACCACAGGCTAAATGCCTATCTGATTGCACTCAGAGTTGCACCCAGGTACCTGCAGTAATTCTGAAGACACCACACTGAAGGTAGGACCTAGGTATTTTGAGAGCATCTTCTTACCAATCTTGTACTGTAATCCTGGTGCTATTTTTGAGAGGCTTTTCTAAAAGCAATTAAGCAGTTCCTCTTTTCACTGTATAAAAAACAGCATTGCATTGTTTCTCCTCTCATTACAAGCACAGTTTACCCCCACCCCTGTATTGCTTTTGGATCCTTTGTCTATCTCAGCTCATGCAGGGCTGTAGCTTTCCTGCCAGTGTCCCTACAAGTTGAGTTACTCATCTGTTACAGTTTGTGGTAGGCTGTTATTCTTACCATTTCTCCTATGTATCCATTTCCACTAAGCTCCTTCAGCAGTCACATTGATTTTGGAGCTATCTTCCATAGGTTATACCTAATAAAACTTTTCAGGTATTGTATGTCAATTGACAGGTTGTTATGGTGTATTCAAGTTTTGTTAATTAGTGATCTGGTAGACAAACCACCAGAGAGGGGAACATTTGTGAAGGGTTTTGAACATAGTGCACAGTGAAAACTGCAGTGTCAAATAAAATGACTATGACTGCCCTTCGATATTGGTCACCTTCTTGTTGATTGAGAAAGACCTGCCCATACTGCAAGTTGAATGCATCACTGCAAGCGGTATGCAGAAGCTAAACCAAAAGCAAAGTCAATGGCCAGTTTAGGTATTGGGCTAAAGTAAAATAGAATATAGATTTTAAGCATCCCAGTTGGCCTTTGGAAGTGAGCAAGTGGCTGCTGCCCAAACTGCAGATGCTAGCCAAAAACAAGTGTAGGACCAGAGGGCAGTGGGCTTGTAAATCCTCTAAATGCCTGCTCAAGCTTCCTATGAGCCCATATTTGAGATGTCACAATAAAGGAAGTCTCAGAGTCACCTGTGCTCTGTTGTCCTCGAAATAACACTATTTTGTTGTTGTTCTTATCTGCATTGTAAATATTTATACTGAATTATAAATCTTTGAACCCACAACATTCAATTAAAAAGTGTTTACTGTATGGCCACAGACCCAATGAAACACATGAAAAAAATTAAAATCACTGAAAGTTATTTCTTTGAAGGATTCCTTAATATTTCACAGAGAACTATGATTACTTTTAACTCTTCTGCACATAGTTCACAGTGAGTCTTCAATATTTTTAAAAATAAATTAAACAAGTCTTTTTTTCTATTCACTGCCTGCATTTTCTTTTTCTACATGTTTTCACACATATTTTCTATACATTCCTTCTCTCATACAGTCTTTGTAGAAACAAAGTAATAAAGAGCTAGAGCAAGCTACAAATGTAAACACTGCTATTAGACTTGGCACAGTCTAAATAAAATAGCTGTCAATTGCCTAGGACCCTGTGAGTCTCTCACCGTCTTCTGTCTTAGTGACATCCATCTTGCAGTCTGGATTACTTGGTTTTCAAAGTAATAGCTTCAATTCTTGAAAGTATTGAATTTCAGGAGGTCAAAGATGAAAATGACTTGCCGAATATTCTCCCTAAAGAATGCTTCAATTTTTGCACTCTGGATTTCTCTTTTATCAAAACGGTAAATAAAATTGAGAGCACTTCAGTATTGGCACCAAGAATGTTTAAAGAAAGAAACACTAAGTTCTTTCTGCATATTGAAAGTACAGCATTTACTTCTATTTTGACGCCTCTCCTCTCTCATCTTCCATTTCACACAGTTTCAAGCATACATGTTTCCAAGGCTGGTTACCCGATTGTTTCTTTTTTGTCTGAAAATGTTTATGTCAATTAATCCTTTTAATGGAATTGCAAACACCTTGACAAAAGTGTGTTTTCAAAACAATTTTTCATGAGGTAACTCAAATACATCACAGAACATAGCAACATATAGAAGAGTAGATATTAAACATAATTTACCATACACAATGTATGGTAAATTCTGTGAGATAATGTGATTTAAATGTCAGATTAAGACCCATGAGACTTGAGTACAAATCCTGCTGAATTATGCATCTCTCTCTCATACACACTCTTGATAGATAGATAGATAGATAGATAGATAGATAGATAGATAGATAGATAGATAGATAGATAGATAATAGATAGATAGATAGATAGATAGATAGATAGATAGATAGATAGATGATAGAAAGAAACACATGCACATATTAACATAGTGAGTGAGTTTACCTCATACACAGTTTGACAGGAGACAACAATTAGACATATCTATATAGAAAGTTGGCATTTAATTTTTTAAATTATTTTTACCACATCTTTTTCCTTAAAAGTTTCCCCAAATACATTTTGTCATCTCTTCTGCTACTGTAATGTTTTCAACCTCTCTAAGTTGTTAACATTTCTCTTCAACTGTAAATTATGGTTTTCTAGAAAGATGTCAGTAGGAATATTTATTTCTAGCAAACTTGTAAATAAGTTTGTCCCAGGGAAAATGGTAGAAAGCCTCATCCAAGAGAAAATCTTAAAAGACATAGAAGAACAAGCCCTGCTGAGAGAAAATCAGCATGGCTTTTGAAATGGTAAGTCTTGCCTGGCAAGCATTTTAGAATTCTTTGAAAAGGTCAACAGGCATGTGACCTTTTCAACAGGCATGCTTATAGTACAGCAGTAATAGTAACAGAAGAACTGGGGATTCCACCATTGAAGCCCCCCCCCCAAAAAAAATGTCTTGAGAAATCACGGTAGAAGTTCAGGCTGGAGCTTACAATCAAAAGTTCAGATATTCTTGTTTCCATAATTGATGCATCCACTTTTGGTAGCCTCATTTTTCAGGTTATCCTCTATAATAGCATTTCATGATTGCCCGATTCTCTGGTAAAATATATTTCTGCCGCTTATGAGATTGTTCATCTTCCAGTAATTCTACAGCCTGTGCCCTGGTTGCTCAGCAATGGGACCCATGGTCTGTAGCCCATTTACTGACGGATGTCCAGGTTCATCAACACCCGTCATGGTCCTTGTTAACCCGGGTGACTACCGAGCCGGTATAGGTTTCTGTTGATGATATTTCACCATGATTCATGGGTTGTTGGGTGCACTTAGTTCTGTTCCTCAGTCAAGACCTATTTATTATTATTATTATTATTATTATTATTATTATTATTATTATTATTATTATTATTATTATTATTATTATTATTATTTTTAACCAAGGCTATCTACGCTGGATTTTATATTACCAATCACTAGTCGAACGCTTCCCAAGCGTTTAGGACTCAGTGATGTATCGGCGAATTATGCAGCAGATTCCAGTAAGGTGGCTTTCTTCATCTGACTGATGGTGACTTTGTCCACTCCAATTTCTTCTAGATACTTGCTTAGGTCTTTGGGCACCACACCCAGTGTGCCAATTACCACTGGGACCACCCGTACTGGTTTATGCCAGAGTCTCTGAAGTTCAATTTTGAGATCCTGATATCGGGTAATTTTTTCAAGTTGTTTCTCAGTGACTCTACCATCTCCTGGTATAGCAACATCAATGATCCACACTTTTTTCTTCTCCACAATCACAATATCTGGGGTATTATGCTCCAAAACCCTGTCTGTCTGTATTCAGAAGTCCCAAAGTAATTTTGCATGCTCATTTTCAGTCACTTTTTCAGGCTTATGACCCCACCAGTTCTTTGTTATGGGCAGATGATAGTTCTGACACAAATTCCAGTGGACCATTTGAGCAACTACATTATGACACTGTTTGTAATCAGTCTGAGCAATTTTCTTGCAACAACTCAATATATGGTCAATAGTTTCATCTGCCTCTTTGCAGAGGCTACATGTGGGGGACTCAGCTGATTTTTCTATTCTAGCCTTAACTGCATTTGTTCTGATAGCTTGTTCTTGAGCTGCAAAAATCAGGGCCTCTGTTTCTTTTTTCAGTGTTCCATTGGTGAGCCATAACCAAGTCTTTTCCTCATCTACTTTTGACTTTTTCGAGGAACTGCCCATGCAGTGCTTTATTATGCCAGCTATCAGCTCGTATTTGCTTATTATTATTATTATTATTATTATTATTATTATTATTATTATTATTATTATTATTATTATTATTATTATTATTATTATTATTATTATTAACCACACAGCTAACTACACTGGATTTTGTAATACAAATCACTAGTTGAACGCTTCCCAAGCATTTAGGACTATGTGATGTATCAGTGAATTGTGCGAGCAGATCCCAGTAAGGCAGCTTTCTGCAGCTGACTGATGGTGACTTTGTCAACTCCAATTTCTTCTAAATACTTGCTTAGCTCTTTAGTCACTGCACCCATCGTACCAATTACCACTGGGACCACCTGTACTGGTTATTTATTTATTTATTTATTTATTTATTTATTTATTTATATCTTCTGAACACAGCTGCCAGGTGTTAAGCTGGAGTTGGCCTTCTCCAATGATTGAACTCTTTCCAAGAGCCTAGGATGACTGGATATATCTTTGTAGAATATATGCTGTTACTAATAATGTCACCATTTGTAGTTGACCAATGTTGATCTTGTTAATGGCAATAGTTTTCAGATGTTGATCCAGGTCTTTTGGGATTGCACCCAAGGCACATATTATTATTGGTATTGTTCTTGCTTTCTTATTTCATAGCTTTTTTATTTCTATTTCTAAATCCCGATATTTGGTTATCTTTTCAAACTCTCTGCTGCTGACTCTTGTGTATTATTATTATTATTATTATTATTATTATTATTATTATTATTATTATTATTATTATTATTATTATTATTATTACGATGCCCATCTGGGCATCTGGCCACTCTTTTAGTATGCTGCTGTTCAATCCTCATTTTAAAAGGACAATACACATTTTCAGGAGTGCATTTCTACAGTTTCCTTGATTTTTTTAAACACTCTGAGCAGAAAGTTTCAAACTTTGACAGACAGTTCTCTATATTGTGTTACTTTCAATGTGGTATGAATTTTTAAGCATATTCTGATGCTGGCAGCATTAGTTTGTTGCCTGAACAAACTGATGAATTCTCTCATCTTACTTGTCACAGTATCCTACCCCAAAGCAGCTATCCAGCCATTTGAAAGTAATAAAGCCAACAAGGTTCTCTGTCGTTTTGATTCTGACTCCTACTTTCTCCTGTATCCCATTGGTAAACTGACATTCTTAAGGTCTATCAGTACCACATTATTTCCTCCCTAGTTCTCTCTTCCTTTACTGTGGAACCATCCATTCACATGTTTTTACCACTGTTGTTTTGAATGTTGAAAGCTATCCATAGTTGCCGTTGGCCAGAAGGGTGGGATATAACAAACAAACAAACAAACAAACAAACAAATAAATAAACAAACAAATAAATAAATAAATGTTTATGTAATGCTTACTCTGCTGAGAGAAAATTTAATTTCTTCTCTCATACCTTTTGAGCATTCTCAACAGGAGAAGCACTGGAAGCAAGGATGGTTATATATGCTCTAAAACAGGGGTACTTTTTATTAACCATGTCTTTATTGGAGTGTCAACCTTCACAACAAAGCAACAAAACAATACAGAAAAAACCTGCAAATGTTTGGTACATTATTGTTGTATTTGTGACCCAGAGCATATTAAGTTTATGGAAGTCTATATTCCAAACTTTCTTTGAAGATGTACTTTCAGCCTCATACTATTTTTTTCTTCTCTAACAGATTAAAAGTGGTCCACTGTCCAAAAGCAGACTGTGAACAGGTAATAACACAAGAAATTTTTCTTTTTACATTTTAAAATTCTGGGTATTTATTTTATTTTATTTTTTAAAGCAAGCATACCTTATTTGGCAGATACCTTAACTGAATTGTTTTCTGTATTACATTTATGAATAAAATAAACTTTCTTTGAAACAGTTTTTATAAAGCTATGGCTTATTAATGTAATAAAAGTATTTAATAATAACCTTCTCTCACACAACTAGTTCTAACTGTCTTTTGCTGAAGCTAAAGATAATTTATCTTGAAGGGAAATTGCTGGGATACTGCTATGAGTAGTTAAGCAATTCAAGGCTGAGGGATTTTGGAGATTCCTCCTTAAGCTACACATCACAATTAATTCTCAGTGAATTCATGATACAGTTATTCTCTGGTAAGTGCTACACAAGGGGAATCCTTTCACAGTAGAAGGAGCTATTCCCCACATACTAATCAGCTTCTGATGGTACAAAACTACCCATCTATCCCTGATGTTGATCAAACTGTCACAGCAGCTGATCTAGAGAGCAAACAAAAATGGTGCTCTGGCCAGTAGAATAAAGTAATAAAGCATGGCCTGACACTGCAGATGCTGTATGAGGGTGGTGAGGGAAGGAGTCTGTTGACAGAGCGGCAGATTACTGTATTGCATTTTGAGTGCTCCCTGCAGGAAAAATAAAGATCCATTTCTTCCCTGAGAGTTAATTTACTACAGGGAAGAATAACCCCCCTCCCTCATATGTTTGAAAACAACAGCAAATTGAGTGGAGAAGATTGTCTTGATCTGATGCACGTGCACTGATACCAAATAAACAAAGGCTTTGACTAGGCATGGATTGCTTGTCTGGAAGTCATTGCTCAGCTATACACTAAAATTAGTACAGCCCAATGATTCCCTTCCCTTTTCCATTTTTCTTTGTAAAGGTGGCATTTGGAAGAGAGTGAGAGATAGAAAGTAGGGAGAAGAGCCCAAGCCTTTTACTTTGCAAAGTTCTCCTCCCTACCCCCCACAGAGAGAGAGAGAGAGAGAGAGAGAGACAGACAGACAGACAGACAGACACAGACAGACACAGACACACAGGGGAGAGAGAGAGAGAGAGAGAGAGAGAGAGAGAGAGACGCACACACACAGAGAGGGGGGGCACATACACACACACAGAGAGACAGAAACAGACAGACAGACAGACAGACAGACAGACAGACAGACAGACACACACACACACACACACACACACACACACACACACACACACACACACACACACTGGATGGCCATCTGTCAGAAATATTGTGATGGGATTCCTGCATGGCAGGGGGTTGGACTGGATGGCCCTTGAGGTCTTTTCCAACTCTATGATTCACTGCAGAGACATAACCATAAAATGTGGAATGTGTCTTTTTCAGAAGACAGAGCAATTTTGTTTCCAAAGATGTCATAAGGTCTGTTCTAATGGATGGAGACACTTTACATATATGCAAACAGAGCACATTTGTGCCTCGCCCTTTGGTGCTAAACTCTGGAAATAGCAAGAAATCAAAAACTAAGGAATTCAGAGACTATCAGCATAGGCTCTGAAAGCTTTCAATAATGAATTTTAATCAGATATCAGGAACATTAATCTCATGTATCCAGGAGACATTAATACCTAAAAGTTAAAAGCCAAGCATTCAAAAAACAATATTATAGCTAAATACATAGAAGTATGTAGAAAACTGTGTCGGTGTGTAATTAACCATTGAGGAGAAGGCAAATGACAGTGCCCAAATACATCTGCCTTTGTGCAAATCTGTCTGCCAAGTAAGCATGGATATCAGAATGTAGGAACATTTAAAAAGTGGGAAGAAGGGCTTTCACATATAAATTTTAGATCTTTAGATGACTTGACTGGAATTAGAACAGATTTTGTGGAACTGTGACACCATTATCAGGGAAGGGTAGACAAAGAACTATGAAAATTTTATTTTATTTTATATTTTTCTAAAAGTGGTGAAAAAAGTTAAAAAGAAAAAAAATCAAAATAATTGTGACATTTTCAGAAACAGCCTGTAGCTTCAAGAAACAAATGCATTTAAAAAGTCCAGGCAAGGATAATTACAGAACAAACCCACAAAAACACTGATTGACCTATGCTAATATGTACATGTCAGCACAGCTTCAGCATAGTCTCAGAGCATAAACAAAGTTCCTGTCTTAAAGCAAGCAGCAAATGAGCATAGCTTTCTCATACCTTTCTCCTGAAAGATAACTAAGCTAATTAAAATAACTTTTATCCCTATTTTTATACCCAAAGTTTTAGATTCCTGACTTTTCCAGAGAATCTGCAAGCATGCAGTAAGTGTTCCCTCACATTTCACAAAGAGTACTCCCCCTAACCCCCTACGCACACACTCATCTGAGCCCATTTTCAAATTATTGGAGAGTGAGCTCAGCCTTGAAGGTCATTTTCACATATAAGCCACAGGTGTTACTGTCAAAATGCAAAAGTTTGGGTGTATACAGTGTTACTAAAATTACAGGGATAAGAGAAAAGGCAGCCCTGAAAATGAAAGTGGTTTTAAAATAATGACTTGGAAAATAGTTTACTATAATAATTTCAAAACAAGTAGCTAGCTCCAACTGAGCAATGTCACTGTGTCATAGCAATCCTCTCATTTTAACATGTCTTGCAAATAATAACCAAACAGAAATGGAAGATGTGATCTTTAAAATCAAAGTGTTTGGGTTTTCCAGGTTTTGCGGCCTTAGATATTTTGTTATAGCCCTTAGTTACTTCAAGCTCTGTAAAATTTTAGTCATAGCATTATCAGCTTAACAACAACTTTCTAGATTTCAAGTTACAAACTATTGGAATTACAGAAAGTTCAGGAATAATATAATTTCCAAATGGAAAAAAAACATTCAAGACTCTTGGATCTTCAGACCCTGGAGAAAGAGACTGTTCACAGATGTGAGGAGGTGTGAATATCTGAAATAAGACTGTCAGCTGTGACAAACATGGGCTTCATATTGTTTACCAAAAGTCAGAAGGGTAATGTGATGATCTCTCCTTTCCCCAATCTTTTGGCAGGAAGTTGCACAGAGAAAAAAGAAAAATTACAAAAGGAAGCCAGAGGACAAAATCTGATAAAGAAACAAAGGGCAAGAAAAAGAGATAAATCATTTAACAATTTGTTTGATCAGTTAGAAAATGTGGCAAATTAGTTAGAGCTAAGAGGAAGGAATGAAGGACAAAAATATAGCAGCTGGGTTGGGAAGCATCCACTGGGGCTGGGACCTCTGCAGCAGCCTCTCTGGAGGCTCCTGACATGGGTGTATTTGCCCTATAAGACACAGAGACATTTCTCCTTACTGTTGAGGGGTGTGTGTGTGTGTGTGTTACAGAGCGAAAAATATGGTAAGTCAGTAAAAAATAATAAATCTTGTGAATCTGCTTTGAAATGTAGACTCTTATGTTTGTACCCAGAATACAACTAGGGATGTCATGAATACCCAATAAATACCTCATTCCCATCCAGTTAGGTCTTTACAACATGAAACATCTCAGGGGGAGGGAGATTTTTCAAACCTCACAAATGTAGCATGAAAGCAAGATGAAGGGTCCCCCTCCCTCCAAGTCAGGTTCCATCTAGTTTGTATAAAGCAGATATGTCCAAGTCATGTCCTTTTCATTTTGAGAAATGAAACATAATATGCCCAGAGCAAACACTGAAAGACATTTGTTCAAAGTCCACATAAAGCCCCCACTTGATGCTTTTACTTCTTAAAAATCCATCAAAGTAGCAACCAGTGCAGCCACTTACACATTTTTCATGACCTCCCCGCACACACTAGACATGGACACGACCAGAAAAAATGACATTTCCCGTTTTTGTTTGTCGGAACGGGTCCGTTTCGGTTGTTTCCGTTTGTTGTGAAAGTTTTCAAAAATTTGTCATTTCCATTTGTCGTTTGTCGTTTCCACCGTGATTTAGCGCAATTTGACATCCCAGAGCATAGGGGCGTCCCGCAATCAGGGCCAGCGCTAGGTGTTTTTGCGCCCTAGGTGGCGGGGGGGGGGGGGGGGGGGGGCGGCGGCTGCGGGCAGGCGAGTGGGCAGTTAAGATATTACTTAGGATAGAGGTTCTGTTCTTGGCTTGCACCCCAAATGTGTGTGTGTGCAAGCAAATTGAAGTTGGGAAAATAGAAAATAAATGGTAGTATATAATAGATTTTTAAAATAAATCCACACCTCCCACTCCCAGTCGAACCTCCCCCTTTATCCAATATCAGAAAAAAATCCTCACAAACTGCCAGAGAAGAAATAAAGAATAAACTGCTATTCCCTTCAGCAGACAAAGCTGCAGGGAATCAAATAAATTATTTTCTAAATTCAATTTCCTCCCTGCCTGTCTAACTTAAATCCTAAAGCCTCCAGCCTCCCTCCTCAATCTCGATCGGATCACACCAGTACCAGCAGCCAGCCCTCCTCCCTCAACCACATCCATACACCCGACTGCGATTTCTGAAAGGTGCCTCGGCTTTATATGCCCTCTGAGACATCCAGAAGTGTCAGTCAAAAACCTGGCAATGCCATTGGTGGAATGGTTAAAAAAATTGCATGGTCCCATCCCATGCCCAGCCCAAATGGGCAGGTCTAAACAAATAAAAAATAAAATAAAATAAAATAAAATCAATACAACATTTTATTGCTATAAAAAAACCCACTGCTGCTACTATTAAAATTCAGGCATTTAAAATAAATAAATTTCACATGTTTCTGTGGTGATTTGGTGTGTTTTTTTACCACGATTTCAAAAGAAAAATTGCAGTCACCATTTTGGATCCCCCCCACTGCATGGCATGGCGAGACGACAAGGATGACCCCCCCAGCCTGGTGCAAGCAGCCCAGGACAGGAGAAGAGGGGGGAAAGTTCGAGGACCCCCCAGAAACCACCCCTCTGGTAGGTGTCAAAGCCTCAGGCAGGCATATTTTCACCTGCTTTTTTGGCTGGGAGTTGGGGTTTTTTAAAAAAACTTTTAAAAACTTTTTCTGTGCTTTGCATTGTGCGATCGCCGCGATGCCACAAACGGAAACGAAAAACCCGACCAAATTTTTCTTTTTTCGGTTCAAGTTCGAGTTCTGATGGCTTAATTATTGTTACCGTTTCCATTACGTAATGGAAAAGATAACCAAAAACGGAAACGAAATTTTGCCGAGTCGTGCCCATGTCTACCACACACACACATACTTTCTCCCAGAACTTTCTCTGAGTGATCACATGAGGAAATATGTCACCATTCTTGTTCTTGGAAAAAAAAGGAACATACCAATTCCTTGTTCTTCTGTGCAAGAATGAGACATTTGCATCACTAATCATGTTCATGAAAGAATATGTGCATTCTTGTGGAGCTCCGAACAGACTCAAAAAACCCAAATACCACCAAGACAACAGTTTGAACATCAAGAATAGTTTATGTGAGTTAAAATATGGAGGCTAATAGGATGATAGTCCTTATTTTGTTTCAGTGGTGTCACATATTGATTAGACCATTGTCCTATACATTGAGAAGGGTATTGAACCATCAAAATATTCTGATTACTTTGAAATCTATTAAAATAAGTAAAAAGATCCTGCACTTTAGCATCGACAGGGAACACAGGGCTGTGCGCAAAGGTTTGAGAGGCTGACTAGAACTCCAGTCAGAATTTGCCTCCTTATAAACATCCCTCATTGTTATGTGATTTAAAAAAACAACAAAAAAAACCAATTTCTTTGATTGCTTCAAAACATAGCCTTAGCTATATTATGATTTCCCATACAACAGGGAAGTTAATTTTCTTCCCTGCTGGTATTCTGATTGGCCCGCTGAACTGTTAGCCCATTTCACTAAATCACAGGCCTGGAACAGCCCTTCCACTAACTGATGTATTTGCATAATGTTTTTCAGCTTTTTAAAAATTTAATCCAGTTTACAAAGCCATGGCTTGTTTTCAGAAGCCATTGCCCAAAGGCCAGAAACAAAATATAATGCATCCCAGTTGATGATTAAACTCAGCAGTCAATCGTCCACTAATAGTCTAGTCAATCTGCTTTGCAAAACACTTTCCCCTCAAACAAAATTGCAGCAAAATCATTTGTATTCTTAAGCCAACCTTCTCAGGAACACTTTATCATACCTATAAAATTTCCTGAAATCTCCACTGCCTAAACTCCTAGACTTCACCTTTATTTTTCTTTGCTTCCCATACCTCAAAATAAAAGGTCCCCCCCCCGTAAAATATTTAAAACAGAAGAATGAGCTATTTAAAATAATCAAATATATAATACTTTTTTAAAAATTCTATGGTCTACAGGCAACATAATTTGAGTTTATAATGCCAGGAAATTGCCTGACATTGCTGCACAATATTGTGCCTGTGTTACCAGTAGAGATGGGCATGAAATGGAAATATAGTGTTTCATTTTGTTTCATTTCAGTCATTTTATTTTTTTGTTAATAGTGGATTTTTAAAAAGAATTTTCATCATGAAATGAAACACTTTGTAAGGCTATCAATAATGGGGAGCTTTCATTTTTTTAATTTAATAGAGTTAATAAATATGCTGCCCTAAATCAAAGAATCTCTCATAACTTCCAATCAATTTGCTTTCGAGCAAAGAACCCTCTGTAAACAAGTTATAAACCTAATAGCTAGCTGCTGCACAGAGAGATCAGGGATATAAACTCAACAACTGATCCACGGTGTGGTGAGGGAAGAAAAGAAAATATCAAAAATATTAACCTCCACAGTCCTACTTTAAAAGGAAAGGAAAACAATCAGTGTAAAAACTTGCAGCCACAGCCAGCCAAGGGAACAGCTCAGCTCCTTGGTACTTTCAGGCAGATCAAGATTAGAGATAAGCTATCTCAACAGCTGAGGCACAGGAAGAAAGGAAAACAATCAGTTTAAACATAAACCTCCTGTTCTCAAGATGGCTGGATCAAGAGGCTAGGTTGAATCCTTTCATTTCCAAAAGAAAAAATGTTGTTTCATTTCATTTCTTGGTGACACATTGCAGTTTAGTTTTGTGAGGTTTTGTAAACTTACAAAACAATATTTTTCGTAAGGTCCCCATCCCTTGTTACCAGCAGGAAAAAGAACGCCAAGCTTTATAATGCAAAGGACAGCTTGACTGTTGCCAGTGACAGCAGTCAAGATGGGCTACAGCAGTGATGGTGAACCTTTTAGAATTTTTTACTCTAGCTATTTTAACTGTGTGAGATCTTTGTTTCTTTTTCATTCTCTTTTTTTTCCTTCTGTATTTGATATGGCCCGTTAGGCTAATCAATAAATTTGTTGTTGTTGTTGTAGAGACTGAGTGCCCAAACTGCAATTCAAAACCCACTATTGTTTTTTTGCAAAGTTCCAATACAACAATTTAACCTGACTACAGGTGGCTGGGAAGGAGCAATGTCAGGTGCTCACAGAAAGGGTTCCAAGTGCCACCTTTGGCACCCATGCCATAGGTTCGCCAACACTGGGCTACAGGATACCCTTTTGCCCTCCCAGCCAGAAATAAAGAGGCAAGATGGAACTGACAGGTGAAAAATTTGCACCATACTTTTTGAACATTAAATGTGAACTTTATTGAACATAGCCAAACCATAAAGGGGGACTATCATAGAGCAGAATTCCATATTTGGAGCTGTAAGTCATACCTGACCTCCCCTCCAATGTAACACAGCCAAGTCCCATGCCCTGTGGTCATCCTGTCCTTAAGATGGCCCCATCCCAGGCTGTCAATGGTTCATGATGCACCCTGTGCCATGGAGCCTCACAATCATAGACAGCCCAGAATGGCCCCAGTGCATTCGTCCCCAGCACTGTAATACTGTGATCCAAAATACTGACATTTCAGGTGCAATTGCACTTCCCATGTGCTCCATGGGAACTCATTACCAGTGTGATTTATTTACTATCACTCCACCCCTTGTCACTCTGGGCCCTATACATACACCAGTGTGGGACAGGCAAAAAATGTTCCATCAAATAGCCTATCAAACAGAATGGATGAAAAATTCTATTCAGCCATTACAGCAACCAGCTGGCCTCACTCAGGGATTTGAGGGTGGATTAGGGGGAGATGTAAGCCTCAAAAAGAGGCCTACTGTTGAGTAAAGCTGCTCCATGTACAGCCAGCTCTGACCGGGGGGGGGGCAAAGGGCCCCCGAGCAGCCGAACACACTTTATCAGAACCTTCAATATATAGTTCACCTTGATTTCACCTCCAATGTATAGTTCACCAAGGTGAACTATAAATTAGAGGACTCACCGCTAGCTTTCATCAGACTGACAAAGCTGCTTGGATGAATAGCAAATTATTTTGATTTCTCAAGAAAAGAATTTGAGTTGCTATGACTCAGCTTCCAGATAACCTCACCTGGATGACTGAGAATCTTCACAGACATAATTCTCACTCAAATACAGAACAGTTGTCAGGGCTGGTTTTTGAGAACTGGGAATGGTTATATCCATTTTTAGAATTGCCTTGTAGAATCTTGATTTGCTCTGCCTAATCCACCTCAGCCCATATTTGGTTAATTATTAGACATGGGCACGACTTGGCGAAATTATCGTTTCCGTTTTCGGATATCGTTTCCGTTACGTAACGGAAACGGTAACGACAATTAAGCTGTCAGAACTCGAACTCGAACCAAAAAAAAAATTGGGTCTGATTTGTCGTTGTCATTCCTGGCATCGCGCGGCGATCGCGCGATGCCAAGCGGCACAAGAAAAAAGTTTTAAAAATAAAAAACCCCGATTCCTGGCCAAAAAGCAGGCAAAAATATGCCTGCCTGAGGGCACCTACCAGAGGGGTGGTTTCGGGGGGGGTCCCCAGCCTCCCCCCCCTCCTGTCCTGGGCTGCTGGTACCGGGCTGGGAGGGGGCATCCTCGGCGTCTCCATTTGCCATGCAGTGCGGGGGGATCCAAAATGGCGTCCGCAATATTTTTTTTGAAATCGTGGTCCAAAAAACCACCAAAGCACCACAGTAACATATGAAAATTAGCTATTTTAAATGCTTGAATTTTTACAGTAGCAGCAGTGGGTTTTTTATAGCAGTAAAAGGTCACACTGATTTTATTTTTTTATTTTTATTTTTATTTTTTTATACCTGCGCAATGATGGGCTGGCCATGGGATGGGACCATGCAAATTTTTGGACCCATTCTACCAATCGCATGGCCAGGTTTTGACTGACACTTCTGGATGTGCAAGAGGGCATAAAAAGCTGAGGCACTCCCAGAAGAGTCGCAGTCCGGGCTTGGATGTGGGTGGGAGAGGGCTGTGTGTAGCTGGCTGCTGTGCTAGACTAGTTTCGATTTCGCGGAGCCTTTAGATTGCAGTTAGGCAGGCAGGGAGGGAATTCATTCAATTGAATTTTTAGGAAATAATAATAATTCTTTTCATTCTCTGTCTGCTGTGGGGAATAGCAACACAGTTTATTCTTTTTTATTCTGCAGTTTGTTAGGATTTCTTTTCTGATAGTGCTTCAAAGGTGGGGAGGTTTGAGTGGGAGGGGAGGTGTGGATTTATTTTAAAAATTTCATTTGCTTGGTGGCAAGCCAAGGTCCTTTCATCCCTGCCTGCAGCTGTGCTGTGGGTGCACTGCCTACTTTGTTTGCAATAAAAATTGCAATTGCTTTATTCGATGCAGTCTTGTGCAGCAAGTCAGTTTAAAGTGTTTTCCGCCTGCTCTGGGTCATCGCGGGACCCGCGCCTGCTGCCCACGTGCCCGCCCCTCCCCCGCCGCTGCCGCCGCCCGCCCATGGCCCCACCACCCCCCCCCGCCGCCTAGGGCGCAAAAACACCTAGTGCCGGCGGGACGCCACTCGCTGGGACGTCAAATCGCGCGAAACTGTGGTGGCGGTAATGACAAACGACAAAATGAAACGACAAATTTAAAAAAATTTTCGCGAAAAACGGAAACGAGCCGAAATGGACCCGTCCCGGAAAACGACAACTCGAAAAAAATTTCTGGTCGTGCCCATCTCTATTAATTATTATAGTTAAACAGGCTCTGCTGCCTGGCTCCTTTCTGTATCACCACCTGTTGACTTTCTTGCTCCAAGAATGACTTGCCTAGAGTGCTTTAATTATCTGCCTGGACTCAGAGTGTATCTAAACTTTTGACATTTGTTTTTGCAAGGGATTCACCCAGCCCTCCTCTTGTAGGGCAAGCAGTTTCACTGTAGTCTTTTATGCTCCCTTATGAGATCTTCTGAATCATCTCCTAGCTTCCTGGGTGGGTGGGTGGGTGGGTGGTGGGCAGAAACATGCACTTTCAGAGATAGACCCAGGTAGCTGTTAATTTGGACTCTGACCTGGTCTGAGTAAACCGCAGCCATGTCGAGGCCAGATGGGCAGCACGCTAGGAGCTCTTTGCCTTTCCACTGCCTCCTATTACTCCTATTACTCCTGGCAATAAGGGCTGTTGTTTGGATGGTGACCAAAATCCTATTAGATCCATCTGCCAGCAGACACAAAAACGTAAGCCACAAATTCCCTCAGGTTAAGACGTTGGCATAGATATTTCTTGTTGCATACCCACGAAATGGCAGCTGCTGCCTATGTGGATTTTTGAGCAGGTGGCCATTGGCCACTACTTTTTACACCACTGGAGTTATGTTGCCATAATTTTTAAACTGGATTCTGGCCAGTGTCTCTGCTGCACCACCAAGGCTACATTTTTATTACATTTTTATTACATTGTTGGGAGGCAAGCTACTCTAGTGTTAGTGAGCATCACTTTGCCTGCAGCTCACCTACAGCAGACCCATGGCAATTTTAACTCATTCCCCTCCAGTCTCTACCCTCCTCTGTAAAGGAAGGGTCTCAGGGCTGCACCTTCTATTTACAATGTACTCATCCTCCTCAAGGAGGCAGACAGCAAGGATATATGAGGAGCTTACCATTTGCTTTCTGTGCACACATATGCACAGCCGAGACTGTGGTGCTTGCTGAGTGATCATGGACTTTCTGCTCCATGCCATTTTTTTCAAGAAATCTTCCATTCCAAAACAGCTTCGAGCTGAACAAGTCATGAATTGATGCAATTCCCAAAGACTGAGCTTGGGTAAAAAATATGTCACTATAAAGAGGAATGTGGGATTTTTTTTCTTGGTTTCTCTCCAAGAATGAGGGTTTGCAACTAAATATGCAATAAGTGCAGAGCAACTGTCCATAAAAATGATACAAGCACTACCTATGGCCATGGTAATCCTTAAGAATCTGTTTAGAGGAGCAGCTGCTGTTCTCATTTTGAGTCGTATGGGTTACTTGTGTGCAAGCATTAATCATGCTATTCTATTCTTGACATAATTCTGCTTGATATTCAGGGAGAAACTGCCCTTATTCTCCTATCTTGTCAAGATAACTCTAAACTATCTTCTCATTTCATGGAGCTTGAAGAATCATTTAGTAGTTTTTAATTCCCAAATGTTTACATCTCTACTTGTGTACAGATAATGTGGTCAGGACCCTTGGGGAGCTGAGGACCATCATATGTGTGTTGGATCCTTGCCCCTCGTGGATCATAAAAGCTGCCAGAGAAGTTATGGCAGACTAGTTAGGAGGAGTAGTGAATGCCTCCTTACAAAGGGAAGGATTCTGGCATACTTAAAGGAGGCAATAGTGAAACCAATGTTTAAAAAAGCCCTCTTTAGATCCAACAATATTGAACAATTACTGACCAGTATCAAATATCCCATTCTTGGGGAAAGTTCTAGAGCGGGTTGTGGCCTCGCAGCTCCAGAGGTTTCTGGATGAGATAACCTACCTGGATCCATTTCAATCTGGTTTCAGGCCTGGCTATAGTACTGAGACAGCACTGGTTGCATTGGGAGATAACTTACACAGGGAAATGGATAGAGAATCTGTGTCCCTTTTGGTTTTATTAGATCTCTCAGCTGCTTTTGACACTATAGACCATGGCATCCTCCTGACTTGTCTCTCTGAAATGGGAATTGCATTAAAGTGGCCCCAGTCCTTCCTGAAGGATAGAACACAGAAAGTGATGTTAGGTGATTCATGTGCAGCACCACAGCCACTGACCTGTGGACTCTCACAGGGTTTTGTCCTGTCTCCTATGTTATTTAACATCTATATGAAACCGCTGGGGGACATTATCAGGACTTTTGGGATTAAATGCCAGTAGTATGCAGATAACATTCAACTTTACCTCTAGTTACCTCTGGATTCTGAGAGCTACCATTTTGATTTTGCACGAGTGCTTAGCTGCAGTAATGAACTAGGTGAAGATGACCAAATTGAAACTAAATGCAAACAAGACATAGGTGTTTCTGGTCAGTCGAAAGGGAGAACAAGGGATAGGGATGCAACCTGTACTGGATGGGGTCACCCTCCAATTGAAAAAAGAGCTGCGCAGCATGGGATTACTTTTGGACTCATCCTTGAACCTAAATGACCAGGTCACAGTTGTGGCCAGGAGTTCATTTGCACAATTAAGGCTAGTATGGCAGTTACACCTGTTCCTTGAGAAACCAGCTCTGGCCATGGTGACACATGCCCTAGTGATGTCCCAGCTAGACTACTGTAATGTGATCTATGTGGGACTTCTGATGAAAGTTCTCAGGAATCATCAACAGATCCAAACTGCAGCAGTCAGATTACTGGCTGGGGCAGGGGACAGAGACTACATTACACCCCTGTTAAAGCAGCTCCACTGGCTACCAATCAACTATCGGGTACAATTTAAATTGCTGACCTTAGCCTACAAAGCACTGTACGACGTGGGTCCTAGCTACCTCAAAGATTGAATCTCACAGCGTGAACCAGCTTGGGTGTTCAGAAGAGGCCTTTCTCTTCATCCCACCATCCTCACAGATACGTCTCATGGGAACTCATGAAAGGGCCTTCTCGGCTGCTGTGTCCAGACTCTGGAACTCTCTTCCATTAGAGTTCAGGACTGCCCCATCTCTGCTGTCTTTCCAGAAACAGGCAAAGACCTTTCTCTTCGGACAAGCTTTCCCTGAATGTTAGACTATGTATTTGTGTCTTTATATGAATCTACATGATTACATAGACTTTGTATTTATTACCACTTATAACTTTTTGTTTATATCTCCCTTGTGTGATTGAATTGCCACTATGTTTTCAATGTTAGTTTCCATCCCCCATAACTTTTGGATGGTCTACTGTGCATAATTACATGGAATTTTTACTCTCTCCTTAACTGCTTGCATTCTCTTGTAGCTTTAATGTTGTCTTTTAATGCTATAAGATGTCCCTCAATTCCCTGTTCTCAAACTTGAATATGTCTTAATTGTACTGGACTGTATATTATCCCTCATTACTGTAAGCTGCCTTGGGTCCTTTTCCAAGGTGAAAGGTGAGGCAATACTCTTCTTCTTCTTCTTCTTCTTCTTCTTCTTCTTCTTCTTCTTCTTCTTCTTCTTCTTCTTCTTCTTCTTCTTCTTCTTCTGATGATGATGATGATGATGATGATGATGATGATGATGATGATGATGATGATGATGATGATGATGATGATGATGTAGTGCCCCTTTGGGTAATGCATACACACTAGCAGTGCATCATTATGCAGGAAACAACCTGTTATTTCATATTTTCTTGTTTGTGAAATATTCTTTGATTTAAGTTAGGTTCCTCCTACACAAGCTATCAATCTTCTGGGAACCATTTTTGGCTTCCATATTTCAGCCCCCCTGCTCATCTACCGCAAAACCTTTGTATATCTCAGAGGAATCCAATGTTGCTTTAAAAGTCCACACCCAGCTTTCATTGGCCATTCTTTCTGGACTTTGTATAGGGATATGGGGGAAATGGTGCAGTTGGAAATATTAGTGATAAGCTAGATTTGCCAAGCCAGTCTACAATGAGGACATTTCCCCCCTCACAGCTGTGCAAATGTCTTTGGGCAGGATTAGCAGTACTTCTCTTCCTGTAGCTGACGGCATAGAGAAAGTAGGCACAAAAATATGACATGACTGATCTACAGGACAACCTGATAGATCAAAGAGAAGCAATCAGTGCATGCAGGGCTACTACATGTCTGTGGTCAATAGCAGTCCACAAGGCAACCGTTATTGTAGTTTTAAATGTGGTCCACTTAAAGAAATGCACAGCAATCAGTCTCAAAAAGTATGAACAATCCCTTTGAAACTAGCAGAAAGTTATTCCACTGTTGGGAATAAAAATCCTCAAATTATCTTATTTACCAGTTCAGGATTTACATCCTATGCTTAATCATCTCCCCACATGAATTCAAACTAAATGCAAATTTTACTACTACCTGGCCATACTGCACGTTCCTTCATTCCTTCATTCCTTCATTCATTCAATGTATATACTGCCTATCTGGCCAGTAGACACTCTGGGCAGTTCCCAGCACAAGAATAACACAAACAAAATTATATACTACTACTCAATTCTAAAATGAAATATAACAAAATCAAACAATATGAAATGCATCTTAAAGCCCCTAAATATAAAATACATTTAGAAATATCTGCACATTTAAAGTGGTGGTAGTCAGTGACGTTATCAGCTTTTTACTTCAAATTCAGTGGGCTATGTGGATGACATAATTTGGAAGGCCTGCCAGAATAATCAAGTTTTTAGTTGTTTCCTTGAAAGTCCCCAGTGAAGGAAAGTGTTGTCTGTCTTCAGTTCAACACATTTGAACAGTAATTTTAAAAAGAATACTGGTAGAATCCATCTAAACATAAATATAAGCACTTGAAAATCCCACAGGCTTCTATGGAAGACATTTATAGTGCTATATTATCCAGCTCTATTGAGCAGAAAAGTCTAATGAATTCCACCGGTCTTGCTTCCAGCAAAGTATTACAGATGCATTACATCCACATCCTTAGTGTATGTGTACTTTGCTTCGTAAAGTGAAAGGAAATTAGTGTGGCGCAGAGGCTATTTGCACAAATTGGAGAGAAACAGGCAATTAAAAAATAACACTCCATTCCTCATCCCTTGATGGCTTTAAAGTTCCTTGTGGCAGTGTCTTGTCTGGTCAGGACAGTCTACTTGAATGAGAATTGAGAATGCAGTGAGTATTTTTTAAAGGTAAAGGTTCCCCCTGCACATGTGTGCTAGTCATGTCCTACTCTGGGGGCGGTGTTCATCTCCATATTCAAGCCGAAGAGCCAGTGTTGTGCAAGTCCATGGCCACATGGCCGGCATGGCTGCAAGGAATCACTGTTTTATTCTTTAGACCCCAACCAAAAATACCCCACTTTCTTAAAGTAAATAAGCACACCTGCAAGCATGTGACATATCCCCAAACACCTCTCTCGCTTAAGAGGAAGACAGAGGCTGAAGGCAAGTGGCCAAAATTTTCAGATGCTTTGTTCTGGTTCCAGCAGAAAAACATGTGTATTATTATTAATTATAATTGAGCCATATGAATCATGTTCCTCTATATATTTTCCATTAACTGGAATAACAGAACCTGAAATAAACTGTCATTCCACTGAAACTTAATGTGAACATCCAAAGCTGTGACATGAATGGAAGACAGCCTTGAAAATATTCTTGTCCTTTCTCATTCTTGTAGAAAGAGTAAACAAACTCATTTAACACCAACTGACCTAGATATGTATCATCCTCACCTAGTTTCTCATTCAGCAGCCCAGGAGCATCTTGGGAGCTCACTCCCTACCACTTGTTCTATGTTTTGCATTCACCGAATTCAAATGGAAATCATAATGGAATTTCACCAGATGCATTGGAATGAATGGTTCATGAGCTTGACTTTCAAAATAAATTGTAAAATATAAAGTCAGTATGGAAGAAAGGAAGATTCATTTATGCTTTATCATGGGACAAATGCAGTTAGCTTCACACTGGGTAAAATCCAGCAATGTCAGAACGAACTTAGTTTTGTTGAATTAATGGGGGTTTAGTGAGTCAACTGCTCTGTAGGTTCCATTGAGTCAATCAGCCTACTCTAATTGTGTCTTACTATCAAATTTCAGCCATTAAGCAAAATACTCTTGAGCCATTGTTCTCAAACTTGGAGTCCCAAAAAATTTTTGGACTGCAACTCCCTGAACCCTTCATCACTAATCTTTTTAAAAATATTTCAATGGAAAATTACTGATCTCAGGAATGTGAATGGTAGGCTTCTCTTCCCCAAGTAATTTTAAAGGATCCCTTGAAATTTGGAAAAGTTAGGGTTTCTGGGGGGTAGATGTATTAAGCTCCAAAGGAGGTTTCATGAGAATCAATGCTCTAGAGCAGGCATGTCCAAACTTCGGCCCTCCAGATGTTTTGGACTGCAACTCCTACAGTCCTTTGTCATTAGCAATCTAAGCTTAGAATTCTGGGAGTTGTGGTCCAAAACATCAGGAGGGACAAAATTTGGACATGCCTGCTCTAGAGGGAGGGAGTCTGAAAGCCCTTGAGGGGAGGTAGGAATGTATATGTTTTGGTGCAATTAAGTATATCAGAATATGTACAAAAATCCAAGCAACCCATTTGAAAGGATTCTGTAGTATCAGAAGTACAAACAGCATTCTAAGCAGTATCACAATGCATTAATAGCCCACAGGAACTAAGTGTCCTTCTCACCCATCTGCTACCATGTTCCAACTTTAGCAGTGGTTGACGAAGCTCTTTGGTGGTGAGAAATGTCCTGCATCAACATGGAGTGATAAAAATGAACAGAAAGCATATTGTAACTGGTAACCTCTGAGGAGTGGCACTTCATGGCATAGCATGACATGGCACATCACGAACTTGCTACTTGGGCAGTTGATTTAGCTTCTGTGGTGGATACTCTAGCCCAGATACCGCTGCTAGTAAGCAAGCATGATGTGACAGCATGATCTTAACTAGTGTCATTCTGTTGCTAAGTCATCCAGCCATCTCCCAGCAATTGTTTTTCTGCTTATAAACAATCCCCATTTTCCCACAGTCCCTGGGAGCAATGTACCTGGGGGTGTTCTTATGTTAAGATGGCCCTTCTAGTTTTATTTTTGCTGGATAGCATAGACTATAGCTCAATGTAAAAGTGTAAACAGCCAATCTATATTTTCAGCTGCATCAAGCTTCATTAATATTGACCAAACAATTATGATGTGGAAATGGCAGATCATTACATGTGATTTTCCTGCAAAACTAGAAACGCAGTATATGCTAGCATTACAACATCTTTCATCTCTCCTTTGGAAGGCTTGGAAAAAATTATCAGCACAAGCATAATTTTCTTTTAAAAGTATTAAAAAGGTCCAAATCAATACCTACATGTTTTATCTGTACAACTAATGAATGTGTGTTACACACAGATATTACATAGTTACTATACAAGGCTATCTCCAGCTGGCTGTTGCTCACAGAGAGAAAGATGATTTTCAAAGGAGAAAAAAAAATCCAGAAATGTCTGTGCTCCACAAAAGAATGTGGATTTAGGTTATTTTACGAGTATGAATATATCTGTACCTAGATAGCTATCTAGTTAGCAACACACACACAGTGGTGCCTCTGCTTATGAGCAGCTCTACTTGCGAACAATTCAACTTACGAGCAGCAAACCGTTGGCTTTTTGAACTTCCACCTTATGAATGTTAGATGGGGTTTCCCCTACCTACAAATGACAACTGATTTTGACAGATCCTGCAAAAGAGATCAAAGCAACCATGAAGGACGAGGAGGTGTCCATTGCGCCTCCCTTCCAAATTGCCTGAGCTGAGTTGGGACGGGTAGATGTTAGTGTGGCTTGGGTGGGTAGAAGGGAGGTGTGTACATGCTTGTGTGGATCGCCCCTTCCAAGGCCACCTTATGAATGTTAGATAGGGTTTCCCCTACCTATGAATGACAGCTGACTTTGACAGGTCTTACCTGTCAAAGTCATCTGTATCACCTCCTCCTCCTCCTCCTCCTCCTCCTTCTTGGTTCCTTTGATCTCTGCAAAAGAGATCTAAGCGACCATGAAGGAGGAGGGGGTGTCCATCACACCTCCCTTCCAAACCACCCGAGCTGACTTGGGATGGGTTCATGCTAGCGCAGCTTGGGTGGGTGGAAGGCAGGCCTGTGCATACTTGTGTGGATCGCGCCTTCCAAGGCCGCCTTATGAATGTTAGATAGGGTTTCCCCTACCTATGAATGACAGCTGACTTTGACAGGTCTTACCTGTCAAAGTCATCTGTATCACCTCCTCCTCCTCCTCCTCCTCCTTCTTGGTTCCTTTGATCTCTGCAAAAGAGATCTAAGCGACCATGAAGGAGGAGGGGGTGTCCATCACACCTCCCTTCCAAACCACCCGAGCTGACTTGGGATGGGTTCATGCTAGCGCAGCTTGGGTGGGTGGAAGGCAGGCCTGTGCATACTTGTGTGGATCGCGCCTTCCAAGGGGCAATCTGCACGAGCGTGCACATGACTCCCGTGGAAGGGGCAATCCGCTTGAGCATGGACACACCTCCGTTCCACCCACTTGAGCCACACCAGCTTGAGCAGATGCAAGGGAGGCGTGTGCATGCTCAACCTTCCCGTAGGAATGCATTTGAAATCTGTTCCCTCCAGAACAGATTAATTGATTTTCAATGCATTCATATGAAGAAACCGCTGCTCTACTTATGGATTTTTTTCTACTTTTGAGCATGCACTCAGAATGTATTAAATTCTTACGTAGAGGTACCAAACTCAAACATGGCTTGACTGATAAAAGCAGGGCTTGTATTCCAAGGCAGCAAGAGATTATAAACAGTAGAAGGACGGAGTAAACAGCCAGCCCAGGTCAAACACCAAGTAGTCAGAGTTGAGTTTGAGGAATATGCAAGCCATACACCATGAACATACCAAGGTGAAAGGGCCAAGTGGGAGAAGGTTTATCATGGTCCAGATAAGCATGGTCAGCATGTTGCCAAGAGGACTTAGCATAATGTGATTACAAACATAGCTCCCAGTGGTTTGGTCTGTGTTGGGGCTGAGTGTTCTTTTTTTCTTTTGTCCTTCGGAGTCCTCCCGTCTTCCTCTGGCTTTATATATATATCTATATCTATATATAAAGCCAGATTTGCACACGCCCTCCCTTGCATCTGCAAATATATATATTTGTACTGAAGGAACTCAGCAGATTTTGTCAGGAAGCCAGTTCCATAATTGAGGGACATTTACTGAGAAGGCCCAACTCCTCCTCCTCATCTTCTGAGTCTTTTTTCAGTGTCGGCACTCTCGGGTGGCCTGCCAGAAATGAACAAATGGCCTGGGTGTTATTTCTTGGGAGGAGCCGTTTTGACAGATTGCAAGGTCTTAACCCGCTAAGGGCTTTATATGTTATTATTAGTTGCTCCCTCTCCTTTGGTACTTGGAGTCAGAGAGTCCCTCAGTCCACTTTTGATGGTCATGTCCCTGTCCAACAAAGGCCACAACAGAGGGCCAATGCCTTCCAGAATTGCACTGCTGCTACCATAGAGACTGATGATGATCTCTGTTGGAGGGAAGGAAACCCTACGGTCTCTAGATGCACTAAAATGTTTCAGGCTGCAATTACCAAGTGTACTCAAGCAAACATAATGGAAACAACTTTTCCAGTTACTCTGACCATTTCATACACTGTCATGAAAAAGGAAACATATCAACAAAAAAGAAGGCATAAAACATAACACCTACAGGAACCATTTATATGTATAAATATGAACTGAGCAACATTCGCTTTCATTTAAATAGAAACACAGTACATTTCATCACAGCAGGAGGGACTATGGCCTGATGACTTGTTAACTAATCAAAAGCCATTGTCCAAATTATTAATAGCATGGTTTAGCAACTCCAAGGCCTTTGTTCTCCAATCTTCTTATGACTTGTTGCCTCCAAACAAGTCTTGGACTCCTGTGTGGTATATGCTGTCATATCAGGACTGGCTTATAATGGCCCTAACAAAGCTTTCAAGGTGAGTGAAATATTTAAGGAAACATTTTATTAGTACGGCATTCCCCATAAGGGTTCAAGGCTAAGCAGAAATTCAGATTCAGTACTCCTGTGTAGAGATGGGCATGACTTGAAAAAAATTTTTCGAGTTGTCATTAGTCGGGCCAGTTCCGTTTCGGGTCATTTCCGTTTTTCGTGAAAATTCGCAAAAACTAGTCAGTTCATTTTTTTGTTTTTTCGTTGTCGTTAGTACTGTTTTTTGGGGGGGCTCCTGGAGGCACCTCTGTGGGGTGGGTGCCTCCTCTGGCCCGCTTAGTAATGGGCTGGTTTTTTCCTCACCCACTAGGAAGGGGAAGCAGGCTCCTGGAGGCACCTCTGTGGGGTGGGTGCCTGCCTCCATATGGATATTGCATACCAGGGTGCAAATGTGCAGACAGGGAAGACTCCTGGATGGCACCCAGAACCATAGGTGAGATGCCTCTAAGGCTCTCCTCCCCACTCAGGGGAAGGGGAAGCAGGCATCTGGCAAGAGACCGCTTAGGGTTAGGGCTATGTAAGGTTACGGTCCACCTCTGGGTGCCTCTTCCCACTAAGCTGCTGCATATGGGTACGGAGTCAAAATGGTTATTAGCAGGGCAGGTTTTAGTCTTTTGGCACATCCCAGAAGTCTCCATGGCCAAGTGGCCATGCGTTTGGTGGGATGGCTCCAAAATTTGCATGGTCGTCCACTCCCACATGGCTGGCCACTCGGCCAGCCCATCATTGCGCAGGTGTGAATAAAATAAAATAAAATAAAATCAATGGAGGACAGAGGAGGAGAGGAGACTGGAGAGACATTTTGTTGCAAGAAAAAACCCACTGCTACTGTGAAAAATCTGGCAGTTTATAAATTTTCGCGTGTTTCTGTTGTGCTTGTGTGTTTTTGGACCATGATTTCAAAAACAATATTGCGTTCGCCGCCCCATTTTGGATCCCCCGCCCGCACCGCATGGCATGGCGACTCGAGTCCAGCTGCCCAGGACGGGGGGGGAGGCGGGACCCCCCCCTCCAGAAACCACCCCTCCTGTAGGTGCCCTGCGCCCTTAGTCAAGCAGGCATTTTTCCGCCTGCTTTTTTGGCCCGGGAATGGGTGGGGGGAGAGTTTAAAAGTTTTTTCCTGTGCCGTCCGTGCCACTTGCTTGCCCTTTAATTGCGGCGGCTGGCGGCCGGCGAGACTGGGCTTTTTGCTGGCTGCCTGCGAGCCTGCGGCGAGTCCCACCAGAGCAGCCCAGGACGGGGGATGGGGGGGAGGCCGGGGACCTCCAGAAACAACCCCTCTGGTAGGTGCCCTGAGGCATGGCAGGCATTTTTCCGCCTGCTTTTCGGCCGGGAACCGTTTTTTTCCCACTTTAAAAAACTTTTTTTCTGTGCCGCATGGCATCGCGCGATGCAAGGAACGAGCACAACAAATCAGACCAAAATTGTTCGTTCGTCGGTTCGAGCTCAAAGTCTGGCGGAGTAATTCCCGTTACCGTTTCTGTAGAGTAACGGAAACGAGTAACGGAAACGGAAATGGGAATACCGCTAAGTCGTGCCCATCTCTACTCCTGTGTCCTAATCCACCACTTTATCCACTACACCACACTGAGCACCACTGAATAGGACAGATCTTCAAAAAGAGGACGATCCTTTGTAAAAGAGAACACATTAAGATCACAAGATGCTGTTATTTGTCCCATCTACTGAAAGCCATTTTCTAATTTGTTTTTGGTGTGTTGGTGAAGCAGGGAAGGCCTTTGAAAATCCCCATCGACTGTACCTTTGTCTTTCCTTTTTGTTTGCTAAGCTTGAAAGGGAGGTAGGGTCAAGACTCAAGAATCAACAGAAGGCAGCATGGATTTGTGGAAAACATGGAATTTATAAGGTATCATGAAAGCCCAACAATAATAATGCACTCCACTCCATGCCATGTCAAAGATGTATTTTATTTTGTACATATTTCTCTCAGACTTGAATTGTTTGGCATAGGAAGATTGCAGCTAATAGGAGTCTGATAATAACATGAGATTGGACACTGTGTAGAAGCCCTGGATTTATGATCCTCAAATAACTGCATTCATAGGTTGACAAAAATACTATTTCACTTGTCATAATCACTGTATTTTTCTCACTTGTGCTCCCTAGTTTGGCATTTGTGGAAGTACTCCTCTATTGTTTGGCCCATCTAGAAATCATATTTAAAAAAATCTTTCATCCCTCCTTTCTGCTAACAGAGAGTCAGGCTGGCCAATAGACCAGCTATATAAAATGCCTATAGGTTTAATGATAAACCTAATAAGCAACAAAAAGGAGCATACAGCATAACAGATGGGGAAAATATCCACTGAAAATGGGGGGAAAGTGAAAGAAAAAAAGAAAATGAAAAATACATGATTTATGCTTATAAAATTCTGTAACAATAGTTATGTGACTGAAATATTGAAGCATCTTTAGGGGAGCATTTCCTTTAAGCATCTGCCAATGTGCCCTGGCCTGTTCTTTTGTGAATGAAACCAACCTGCCACGTACCTTTTACTATTTCAGGAGTTGCAGTTTTCTAGGGGAGATCCTGAGATTTCTACCTGGGATGTAGAGATGAGAATTCTGGCTTCTCCTTTGTCTTCTCCTTTGGCACCAGCAGTGCAATCTTCTGCATTAAATTGTTCAAATTGTTATCCATCTTTTCAACCCTATTACAGTAGAATCCTTGTATCTTCAGGATCAGAGTCACTTAGCCACAGTCTCAAACTAGTAAAACACATTAAAAGAGGGGAAAGCCCCACCAGAAATAATTTCCACAATGTAGTTACAAGAACTGGTCGCTGCAGTGAGCCAGGGACTATGCTATGTATAGGATATGCTACAAAAATGTGAATTTTCATGATGTAGTTACCAGTACTGGCCAGTAGAGAGAAGCAGACACCATGCTACACAAAGTGTGTGTTATTATCCATGGTTTTCAACAACTGTGGTGGTGGTGGGGGCTTGGAATCAATCCCCTGAGGATATGGGAGGGTCCCAATGTCCAATATAATATGAAGGGCCAGCTGTGGTGTTGGTTTGTTCCAGGGTTGAACAGCATCACTTTGCACCACCTTAATGTTGCCTGAAATATATATCCCCTGACTTGGTCCATTGTTTCTCTTACAAGGAGCATGTGACTCATAACCATATGCCATTTTCTCCTCAACATGCCTGATTGGGTGGGAAGCATGGGTTTTTAAAACTTTTTTTAGCCACCGAAGCAAGTGGCGGCTACAGCCATCGGCACTTGCTTCAGTGATTAAAAAAAGTTTTAAAACCCTGCACCATCCCCCCCCCCACAAGGCAGCCTCAGTGGCTCCAAAACATTTTTTAGCCACCAAAGAAGAAAACCATCAACTGAAATGTCTTGGAGCACAGTGTTAAAAAAAAGTAATGAAATCCTGGTCAGCTCAGTTAGTGATGAAGACGCCTGGGAGTTGCAGTCTAGGAACATCTGGGGACCCACAGGTTGAAAGTACTGAGTTTAATGGTACACATAGTGAACTATGCTGAAACACCACAGTCAGTTTCAACACCCCCACCCCAAGCCATGTTTAGGGACCTCCAGTTGCAATCATTGTGTTAGTTACTATTAGAAAACCCTAATTAAGTTCTGCTGTATGTACTTTCTGTAAATGTGTCTTAGCTATGCCATTAAATGTTTTGAATTGAATTTGAAAATAGCTCCTCAAATGCATCAGATGGGCAAATCATTCCATCTCTAGAGATCTTCATAGTTTTGACATTCCTTGACAACTTTTATTCACCTTTGAACTCCAGGGCTAGAGGAGACTCTATAGATCATCAGAGTCTAGCCTGTCAAAGAGGCCCAGTGGAGAATTGAACTCCCAGCCTTGGCCTCTGCAGCCAGAGACCTTTGATGCACGATACCTGTAAAAATATCCGTATGACATGAGCCTCAGCATGACTGTGTGAAATGAAAATGTGTTTTAATATACCCCCTTTCCCCCACTATATTTCAAAAATCTCTATAGAAGCCCTTGGTGCTTAGGTATGGGCTTAATTGCAATGTTTGCTTAAGGCCACATTGCGACAATGTCAGGAGTTTTATAGACCTCCCAGGAAGATCCATTCCACATTTGCACATTCTGTTCCTGATAAATATTATGGCAAGACCTCTAAGGGGCAATTCATAAGCAGGCAGTGTGTTCTGACTCTTATCTCTGGGTGGTGGCAAAATGCCAAGCCAGTACCTAATTTATTTTCACACTCACAACTTTGGCTACAAGCAAAAGGTCTGTTTCTGACATTCCTTCCAAAGGACCAATATCATGAAGCCTGGGGGAGGAGATTGGACACAACCAAGAGTCTTCAAGTTATTATCTAGTCAATTCAGGCCTTTGTGTCCTGGGGCCTTCTCTTCCTCAAAGGGTAATGCACAGAGAAGAAAATAATGCAGAACTGAGTGGCAGATATTGCCAAGAAACAAATTTATTTTCTTCATGCCTTGATGAAAGTTGAAAACTACTGTGTATAAATGTATATTTTAATATATATTAATGTAAAAATGTATCTTACTCAAAACTAATATGTTACTGTTAATTAATGCATGTTAGGAAAAGCATTCAGCTTCATGGATGGACCAGTCCTTAGTGTAATACACTAAAGCCTTTACGCGCAGTTACCGACCTGGGCTGCGGTCCTACCAGCGTTTTCTGTGTAGTTTCCCCGGCGGCGAACTGCTTAGTAAAAGATTGCGTCCTAACCAACCAGGAAGAGAAGTAAATTCTGGTCCTGGCCAACCACGCCCCTGGAACAGCAGTTTCAGCAAAGTTTCCTAAACCACTGCCAGGGGCTGGATTCAGAAACTTCACTCGAAAATGCTTACTTATTTGCTTCTGTAACCATGACAGGACCCTGAAAATATGCAGTAAAATCAGTTGTTCTCCTTTAACACCATGGAGGCTTGGAAACTAGAGCCAGAAAGAAGGACAAAATGTGAAGTAGACAGGTAGAGACTGAACCAGAATACGAAAATACGACGCAGAAGAGAGGACACTAACTGCACATTAAAAACCACGTGACTGCCCGGAAAAAAATACATAGGAAATTTATATACCCAGAAAACTCTGGTAAGACCGCGGCCCTGACTGACTAAGATCCCCTTTCTATCTGAATTGTTCTATGCCTGCTAGCAGCCTTACGCATGCTCCCTGCTGTGGTATGTCCCTAGCTCTCTGAGAGAGGGATCTTTCCTCCCACTGCGTGTGAGACGGTTGTCTCAAAGGAGGCAGGAGAAACAGCCATATGATTTTCTCCTATGCAGTATTCCCAGAGGCTTCAAGCTATATCAACTGCAAACCTGTTTGCTGGTTAAGGACATTATCCACTTAGCAGCCAAAGATAGTACTGCAGGCTTCAAACCTCAGGCCTGTTTAAGTTAATTGCTAGTCATGTGTCTCATAAACCAAGTAATTCATAGGTTTCTAACTCTGGGCTCCTTTGTATGCATTCAAAGCTGTTGGTGTCTGGGTGTCATGTTTTGGAAGCCATGGCATGTAGGCTTGTGTGTGCATCCATCCATCCATATTGCCTCTTTATTATTTGTATTGTTCCTATCACTCGTGTACAATTCTATACAGTATTACTATTAGTAGCAACACATGGATTGTTGCCACTGCAACTGCTAGTACCATCATTATCAGAAAGGCTCTACACAGGCTGGAATAACCCTAAACTTGATATGCCAAAACCTTCAAGCAGAACTCTGCACCCGTCAGAATTGGGCATATTGTGTCCTTTCTATCTGAGTGAAGCCAGGCCTGCCAGGAACCATTATGTATAACCAGTAGAGATGGGCACGACTTAAAAAAATTTTTTTCGAGTTGTCGTTAGTCGGGCCGGTTCCGTTTCAGGTTGTCTCCATTTTTCGTGAAAATTCGCAAAAATAGTTGGTTCATTTTTTCATTTTTTCGTTTCCGTTTCTGCCGCGATTTCGCACATTTTGACGTCTGACTGAGACGTGCGGGCGCGGCTTGCGGGCGCAGCACGGGCGGCAGTGGCGCGGGGTACATGCGTGGGCGGTGGCAGTGGCAGCGGCAGGGGGAGTGGCTAGCACGCGGGTGGGCGTGCGGGTGGGCGCGCGGGTGGGTGGGCGCGGGTCCCGCAAATGAGCAGGCGAAATACAGTTTAAACCTGCCTGGGTGATGGACTTGCTGCTGCACAACAAGGCTAGTGCATCCTAAGCAAACAAAGTGGGACAGAAACAAATTTGCATTTCTTTTTTTTTCACTTGGTCTGCTGTGCTGAATCTGCTGATGCTGAACCAGCCAGCCACCCTACTTGGTCTGGCTGACGTGCCTGTTTGTTGTACTTTTTTGTTGTTTGGTTTTGAATCCATCCCATCTCCCCTCCACCTCTCTCAGAGGCAGCAGGAGAAACAGACATTCCGTTCCTCCCCAAATCTGGATGAGGGGGGTCTACTCTACTCCTCTCAAATTGGGCCCCCCATCACCAAGGTCCTTCTGCCTTCACTTCACATTCACAGTCAAAGTCACACACACTTAAAGGACAAGCAATAAAGCCAAAGCCAATGCAACCCTGCTTTTGGTCATGGTCAACAAAAACATTAGCAGTTAGAGCCTGAGGTGGTTAAGCTACGTACCTAGCTAGTAGCTACAGCCAGGAATAGTTTTGGTAGGGATGGGAATGGGATAGGGCTCTGGGTTGCTCTGACTTAAGTTTTACAGCCCACAGCCCAGCCCACTAGGCTATAAAAGGAGGAGGACTATCTCTGGTCAACGCGTCCATAAGGCCAGAGTAAGGGCGGCCACTCCGGCCAGGCCACAAGGAAGAGTATGAGAGCACCACAGCACAGAGCCAGAGTGCGGCAGGCTCATTGCCAGCTCCAGTACAAAAAGGATGGAGCTGAATGGCATGACAGGAATTTAAATGCCACTGGCCTTGGGTCACAGTGTCTTGCAGCCCAGAGGACTGAGTTGCGGAGGAGGCCAATCACCTTGAGTCTGGTCTGGCACTACACTGCCTGCGATGCACCACATGGCACTTTCTGACAAACTGTACGTAGTACGAACGCTGTTCAAATCAGTACCCCCCCCTTCTGTGTGAAACATGGCGTCCTGCAGCCCAGAGGAAAGACTGGAGGAGGAGGCCAATCCCCTTGAGTTTGGTCTGGCACCACACTGCCTGCGATGCACCACCGTCCACCACATGTCACTTTTTGACTAAGTCTTGGTGGTGCTGTACGTACGAACGCTGTTCAAATCAGTACCCCCTTCTGTGTGAAACACGGCGTCTTGCAGCCCAGAGGAAAGACTGGCGGAGGAGGCCAATCACCTTGAGTTTGGTCTGGCACCACACAGGCTGCAAAAAGGACAGCAAGCCACATTCTGAGTCTGACTCTTCCTCCCCAAGTCCCCAGCTGTGTGCTGGTAGACTTGCTAACTGCCGGCCCGGCAGTCTACTACCATGCCCTTCTTTGTGAATCACAGTTGGTTCCCACAGAACTCCAAGAGCCAAGCCTGCAACTTTGCAATAAACTAATGGAGTGCTGGCACCCAACTCCTCTTCCCTTCCTTGTGAGGCACAGTGTCTTGCAATCCCAGCTCCTACAACTCCAAAAGCCAAGCCTGGAACTGTCAGAGAAACTACTGGAGTGCTGGCACCCAACTACTCTTCCCTTCTTAGTGAGCCACAGTGTCTTGCATCCCAGAGGAAAGAGTGGCGGAGGCCACAAGCTGGAGTAATTGAATGCTGGGCCAGCAATCCACGGCCATGGCCTTCGTTGTGAATCCCAGCTCATACAACTCTAACAGCCAAGCCTGGAACTGTCAGAGAAACTACTGGAGTGCGTGCTGCACACAACTACTCTTCCCTTCTTAGTGAGCCACAGTGTTTTGCATCCAAGAAGAAAGAGTGGCCGGAGGAGGCCACATAGCCTGGAAGCTCCAGCTCCCCAGCGTAGCTGAATGGCCTGAGGAGGACGCCAGGAAAATGCCCTTCTTCGTGAGCCACAGTGGGTTGCAGCAAATGGAACACAGTCACCCTTCCCTCACAGACTCACAGTCAGTGACTCCAAGTATCCATCCACCAACAAGGGCCAGGCTGCACCTTTCTGACAATCTGTTATGTACGCCTACGCAGGCTTCCCTTCTTCGTGAGCCACAGTTGGCAGCCCAGTGGAAAAGCAGAGTCCACATGGTGTCTGACTCGGAGGCCTGAGACCACTCTGAAAAAAGGACTGCAAGCCAGAGGGTCTTCCTACACAGCTGTGTGCTGCTTTCCCCGTAAACTCCTAGCAGGCCAGCACAGCCATGTTCCCTTCTCAGTGAGACATAGCTTTGCAGTCCACGGAAGACAGTAGGCCTGAGAACCACAGGCTCACTGTCTGTGTGAGTCAGAGTACCCACAAAGAACCAAGCCTGGAGGCTTCCTTGCTCCCTCCCTTCACAGAGAGCCACAGTCAGTGCATTGCATCCCAGTGGCATGCCCTTCGTAGTGAATCACATTCCCCACAACTCTAAGAGCCAAGCCTTGAACTTTCTGATAAACTGTCCTATTTATAATGGTGACAGAGGGCCACCAGCACGGCAGTAACTTGTCCTTCTTTGTGAGCCACAGTGTATGGCAATGGCAGCCCACTGAAGACTAATTGGCGGTCCGGAGGCTGACAACACTCCCACACTGCGGCACTCCTTCTTGCAGAGTCCTGTCACTGTCCCAGGCAGAGTCCAAGAGTGCTTTCGCATGAGTTCTGCCTAATCACGGGCCCACCCCACGGCTGTTTTCTAGCACACATGTTCAATGCCCTTCTCTGTGAGGCACAGTGTGTGCAACCCAGAGTGAAGGGTAGGGGAGGCCAGAAGGCCAGACTAGAGGGCATTGAAGGAGAACCACCGAATCGCCCCTCCCTCAGCCAAGGGATTTCCCAACCTAGACTGCGTGAAGAACCCCCCAATGTGGGATGACAGAGTCCACCAGTTCTTCTAAACAAAATAGTTGATGAGTGAATGCACTATTACAGTTGGTGTTCAAGTGGTTTTCCGCCAAGAGGCGGGCGCAGCCGTGGTTGCTGCATGGGCAAGTTGAGGGCAGTGGCAACAGGGCTGAACTTGAAGCACTAACTGGACCATGATGTTAGGGTGAAGGAGAAGCGGCTGGAAGGCCTCCTCTAAGCCGTAAGTGGGGGGAGCCTAACAGGCAGGCAGGGAGAAGACACAGAGCTAGAGTGAGTCTGAGTCTTTGACCACACAGGCTTCCAAAAGGACAGCAAGCCAAGCTTTCTGACTTTCTTTCCCAGCTGTGTGCTGGTAGACTGCTCCTAACTGCCGTGCCAGCATTCCATCTCCATGCCCTTCGTAGTGAATCACAGCAGTTCCACAACTCCAAGAGCCAAGCCTGGAACTTCCTCCTGAAAGGCTCTTCTATTTCTAAGAAACAAACGATTATTGTGCAGAACTGTGGTACGCGCAAGTACATCCCACTCCAGCCCTTCTTAGTGAGACACAGTGTGGTGCAGCCCAGAGGACAGAGTAGCGGAGGCCTAAACATCCCCCCTAACCCTAACCCTAACCCTAAGCCCACCACCAGATGTTCCTGAAGAGTGTTCCCATAACCCAATCATCATCATCATCAATTACAACCTAGATTTGCAACCAGTAACTTTTCTTGTCCGGCAGCCTTTGTTCCGGGGTTAGGGCAGAAATGATTATAAAATGTTTAAGCACTGAGTGTGCGCACAATGAGTCACACAGCACAGCACCAAGATCCACACAGGGGACTTTCGGACAGGAGTACGCACACACAACAAGGACGTTTCCCTTCTTTGTGAGCCACAGCTGGCAGCCCAGTGGAAAGAGTGGCGGAGGAGACAGAGCTAGGTCTGTGTGAATTACAGACTCACACAGTCAGTGTGCATCAGAGTATCCACCAAGCACCAAGCCTGGAGGCTTCCTTGTCCCTCCCTTCACAGTGCATTGCAGGTCAGAGTGAAAATTAGTGGTAGCGGAGGCGGACAAAACTCCCACACAGTGGCAACACTTCCTGCAGAGAGGCCTGCCTCTTCCCACTAGAAGCGGAGCTCCTGTCTTTCCCTTTCCACTGCCCTTCTTAGTGGTTCACAGACCAGCCCAGACAACAAAGTATGGGACTGGGAGGCCAGAAGGGCAGACTGGAGGAGGTTGAATGAGAAGCAACTTGAAGGCATGCTCAAAGCCGGGACTGGTGGAGTCTGACAGGCAGGCAGGTTGGCAGAGGGCCGGGCAGGCAGGGAAGCATTTAGTCGGGTTTACAGGTATGTGTGTGTAGCCTAGGCGCATGCTTAGAGGATACCATCCTCCAAGACTAGGGATTGGGAAGGCACTAAGCCAAAGTGCCAGTAGGGAAGATTGTTTCCGCCTTGGCAGGCAGAGTTTCTATCGCCACCCCAGGAGACCAGGTTTTGGCAACCAAGGAGACAGAGTGGAAGCAGGAGAACTGGGTGGGTCTATTTCTTTAAGGCTGTAAGGAGGGGAGCTTTCCCCCTGATACTCAGTCTTTGAGGTAGGTTGTTGTAAAGTGCTTCCTCACCACTTTGTTAGCAGATTGGCGCCTAAACCCCAGGGAACGGTGTGAAGCACCAAGGAAGGCAGGTATTAGGGTCTCTCTCAGACCAACCATGGCAAAAGGGGAAACATTGGGCCAATACTGACCAATGACCATGGCCCTGCCTGGTTTGGAGACAGGCCAGGGCATTGGGCCAATACAGACAGACCCTTTCCAAAGACACTTTGAGTGGCCCTGCCTGGATTTGGAGACAGGTCAGGGCTAGAAAAATTGGCCGATACAGACAGACCCTCTCCAATGACACTTTGAGTGGCCCTGCCTGGATTTGGAGACAGGCAAGGGCTAGAAAAATTGGGCCAATACTGACAGACCCTTCCAAAGACACTTTGAGTGGCCCTGCCTGGTTTGGAGACAGGCTGGGAAACATTGGGCCAATGGAAACTTTGAGTGGCCCTGCCTGGTTTGGAGAGGGCTAGAAAAATTGGGCCACTAATAGTACCCTTCAATTGTGTGTGAGAGAGAATACAGGTAGGCAGGCAGGCAGGCAGGCAGTCAAGCAGGCAGTTTTGCAGGCATTAGGCACTGGAGTCTGCAGGTAGTCACAGGGCCAGGCAGGCAGGCAGGCAGGCAGGCTCATAGGGCCAAGGGGAGGCAGGCAGGCTTGCAGGCGGACATGGAGGATTGCAGGCAGGAGGTTAGGTTACAGGCAGCAACTTAGTTCTTGGAGTGTTGGGGTAATCCCAAGGTGGAAAGGTTGAAGCGGATGAAAGTCAAACTTTCCACCGTCTCCGGGTCCAGGCGACAGCGGCACGGCCTCAGGACATCTCCCATGTGGGAGAAGACACGCTCACTCTGGACACTGGTGGGTGGGATGGACAAGAGGTCCAACGCCAGAGTCGAAAGAGCAGGCCAGAGGTCTGCCTTTCTGGCCCAGTAGTGCAGTGGGTCCGAGCTGAGGGGTTGGAGGGGCTCGGCCATGTACTCCTTCACCATGGTCTGAGCGGGGTCTGCTACTTCTTCCTCCCTTGCCTCCACTGAGGAGGAAACTGCCATGGCTAGGGCAGAGGCCAGGTAGTTGGCTGCTGGAACGGAACCTGGTCTCTGGGTGAATGCTCCTGGAGTACAGAGGGATGTGGATCCTTGCGAGGACTCCTCCTCAGCATCGCTCTGGCTTCCATGCGCCCTCTGAAACGCCTGACCCTCATCGGAGAGAGCCCTGACTTGACGGCATAGCTCCGTCTTCCAGGATTTCAGTTCGGCAGTGCTGGCCGCCAGGGAACCCTTGACGCGAGGGTCGCACAGGCAGGCCATCTGGTACACCTTTTCCCTTCTTAGTGGGCCAAGGCGGGTATCCACGCTGGTCAACAGCCTGTCTGCCAATGCCCTGCTCTTAGGGAGAAGATTGCCTTCTTCCCGGATACTGGTCTCTAGGCGTTGGCGAAGGGCATTGACCAGGGGGAGAACGTGGCCCAGGCTGGCGTTGTAGCTGCTGAGGACGTGGGTGGTCTCCTCAAAAGGCTGCAGGATACCCGCCATCTGGGAGAGGGCGAGCCACTCGGTAGCACCAAGGTCCAATTCCCTCCCCTCATGCAGGACTGGGGTGGTTGACATGATGTATTCCACCACTTCCTTCTGCTCCACCAGACGCTTGACCATTTCGTGGGTGGAGTTCCACCGGGTGGTCACGTCCTGGATCAGGACGTGCTCTGGTCGGCCCGTCTCCGCCTGCCTCTCACGCATCATCCTGGCTGCCTTGACGCTGCGAGCGAAGTGCCCCACCATCTTCCGACACTTGTCCAGCAAGGCCCTGGTCTCCCTGGTCCCCTCACTCCAGGAGTCCTTTGGTGCACCCAGGCCAATGGCATCGCCCACCACTAGATGCAGTTTGTGTGCTGCGCACACGATGCCCTGGAACCCTGCCCCAAGAACCGCGTTGGTCATGTTACGGCCCGTGTCTGTAACCATGACTCCACGATTGACCTGTCCCTCTGTCCCCAATCCCCACTCTCGCATTGCTGTCTTGAGAACATCAGCAATGTTGATCCCTGTGGCGTTGTCCTCCATGCTTTGTGCCTGGAGAAGCACCACTCTATACCCTCTTGGGGTGCTGCCTTGTGCCTTCCCCTGCAGCTGCTCATGGGCTGACCGGGGCTCCAGGACCTCCTTGGGTTGCCACCAATGAGCCGTCAGTGAGAGGTATCCGTGGTGCCCACCGGTCCAGAGGTCGGAAGTGAAGTGGATCTTCCTCCCTCTGGCCGCCTGCAGCAGGGCCCGGATCCTGTCCCTGACAGACTCATAAAGGGAGGGAATCACCCGCCTGCTGAAGGTATGTCAGGATGGAGTCTCGTACCATGGTGCCACGTGCTTCATCAGGTGCCTGAAGCCTGATGACTCCACAAAGGAGAGGGGCAACCCGTTCATGGCCACCATTTCACCCACCACTCGAGTGGTGGTCTCCTGTGCTTTGGCCCTATTTCGGGGGCTGACAAAAGTCCCACCCAACAGCCCCACTTCCTGCAGAGTGGCCTGCCTCTTCCCACTCTCACTAGCGGAGCTGTGTTTTTCTTTCTCTAACCCTTCTTCCCCTCTCTTCCTCCCTGAAGAGCAAGGGCCTGACAGGGTTCCAGGCAGAGTCCCAGGGTGCTTCCTCATCAGATGGCTGCGCAACCCACTTGAGGAGAGGTGTTTGGGGTCATTCCCCCTGCGCAACACCACCCCGCATATCATGCACACCACCATCCTTGCGTCTTGGGGGCTGTTGTCAAAATGCTCCCAGAGACACCCTCATGGCTTACTGAAAGTAACACCCCCTCTGTTATTGCCTGCCGGTGCCACTGCTGTGGTGCTGGTGTGGCCTCTGCCCTGCCGGAAAAGTAGACTAGTACTACTGCTCTCACTGGTGGTACTCTGGGTGGAAAGAGGGCTGCTCCTTCCGTCACTGCCTGGAGCCTGCCTTAAGTCTGTCCCTGCCAACAGGTCCTCAGAATCTGGCATGTTTAGATACAAGGACCCCGATTCTGATTCTCATGCCATTTCAGAATCAGAGCCCTTGTCTTCTTGCTGATTAAGGATGGGGCTGTCAGGTAACGAAGATGGGATTTGGTACGCCTCATCCATGCTTCCCTTGGTGACAGATGATGGCACAGTGCTGCTTGTGCCACTGGCACTGCTACTCGGGGAGGGAGTTGCACCAGTATCACTTTCTGCACTACTTCCTGTCCCTTCCCTCAGAAACATGCCCCTATTTATCTTAGTAGGGGTCCCCCTCCCCTGCCCTCTAGCTGTGCGACCCCTCCTCATTTTTCTCACTTCTTGTGGCTCAGGCCAGGGAATGTATAATGTGATAGTAAAGAAAAGCACCAAGGAACTGTGCAAGTAAATGAGTGAGATGGACTCACAACACCAGCACAACAAACAAGGAAATAGGAGCAAGGGGTTTGCCAATCCTGGCACCCAAGTCTCTCAATGCACAGCACAGGGCAAGTGTAATTAGGAGAACTGTAACTTCTTCACAGTTGTAATTGGATTGTGTATGTAGATAGACTGTAAGTAAATGAGTGAGATGGACTCACAACAGCAGCACAACAAACAAGGAAATAGGAGCAAGGGGTTTGCCAATCCTGGCACCCAAGTCTCTCTATGCACAGCACAGGGCAAGTGTAATTAGGAGAACTGTAACTTCTTCACAGTTGTAATTGGATTGTGTATGTAGACTGTGGTGGCAAGTAAATGAGTGAGATGGACTCACAACAGCAGCACAACAAACAAGGAAATAGGAGCAAGGGGTTTGCCAATCCTGGCACCCAAGTCTCTCAATGCACAGCACAGGGCAAGTGTAACAAAGAGAACTGTAACTTCTTCACAGTTGTAATTGGATTGTGTATGTAGACTGTGGTGGCAAGTAAATGAGTGAGATGGACTCACAACAGCAGCAACACAACAAACAAGGAAATAGGAGCAAGGGGTTTGCCAATCCTGGCACCCAAGTCTCTCAATGCCCTGCAAAGGGCAACTGTAATTAGGAGAACTGTAACTTCTTCACAGTTGTAATTGGATTGTGTATGTAGACTGTGGTGGCAAGTAAATGAGTGAGATGGACTCACAATAGCAGGACAACAAACAAGGTAATAGGAGCAAGGGGTTTGCCAATCCTGGCACCAAGTCTCTCAATGCACAGCACAGGGCAAGTGTAACAAAGAGGAATGTAACTTCTTCAAAAATGTAATTGTGTATGTAGACTGGTGGCAAACTGGCGAGTAGATGAGTGAGGTTGACTCACAAAAACAGCACAAAAACCAAGCTAGTAGAAGCAAGGGGTTTGCCAATCCTGGCAAACAAGTTTCACAATGCACAGGGCAAGTGTAATTAGGAGAACTGTAACTTAACTTCTTCACAGATGTAAGTTACAACTGCACAAAAACCAAGCTAATAGAAGCAAGGGGTTTGCAAAATCTGGCAGCACCCAACTTTCACAAATAATGCACAGTAAGATGAATGTAACTTCTTCAAAGATGTAATTGAAGAAAAAGTTCTATAGAGGTGGCTGGGTGCCTGCCCTTCAACAAATGTTTGTTTGAGTGCCTGACTGCAAAAAAATGAATGAGGTGTTGGACAAGTGAAAGAATATCTATAAGTGTTAAGTAAAATGAAATTTTAAAATGTTCTACAGAGGAAGGTGCCCTAGCCTTGTTGCCAACAAATGTGTTTGAGAAATTGGAGTGCACTGGTCGGCGAGGGAGACTCTGCCTACTCAGTCGGTACTCTGTATAATATTTTTAAAATAATTTAATCCACAGCCTCCAACCTCCCCTTCTAAGCACTAGTACTGGACCTTGGCTGTTGCTTGCCACTTGCTAATAAACTGTAGAATAGAAAATAAATGGAATAAAACTATAAGCTGCTACTAGGGTAGGCTAGGGTTGCTGGATTCCCTTCCAAAACCCCAATCGCAACAGCAGCAAAAAAGCTATAGGCGCAGGGTAAAAGGACCTTGGCCAAGTAAATGAACTTGGAGGGAAATTGGGATACAAAAGAAATGGTATGGTAGTGTAAAATAATATATTTTCAAAATAAATCCGCAGCACCTCCTCTCCCCTACCGCTCCCACTCAAATCTTCCCTCCCCCTTGAAGCAAATATAAGCAAATAAAAAACGGAGCTCTTCCTCAAAAATGCAGAAAACAAAAAAGAATAAACACTGTGTTGCTATTCCCCACAGGGAATAAAAAAATTATTATGTTTTGCGAATTAAAATCAATTCAATTCCCTCCCTGCCTAGCGAGACCGAGACCGCGACCGCGAAATCGAAACTAGACTGAGCGCAGCAATCCAGCCCTAACCACCCTCCACAAGATCCAAGCCCAGACTGTGACGGACTGGAACTGCCTCGGCTTTTTATGCCCTCTGGCACATCCAGAAGTGTCAGTCAAAACCTGTCCATGCGATTGGTGGAATGGCTCCGAAAATTTGCATGGTCCCGTCCCATGGCCAGCCCATCGTTGCGCAGGTGTAAAAAAATAAATTAAGGAAAAAATAAAATAAAATCAACGGAGACGTATTTTGGCAAGACAAACCCACTGCTGCTACTGTAAAAAATCAAGCATTTAAAATAGGTAACTTTCACATGTTTCTGTGGTGCTTTGGTGGGGTTTTGGGCAAGGATTTCAAAAAAAATATTGCGGTCGCCTATTTTGGACCGGGAATCGGTTTTTTTTTTACTTTTAATTTTTTTTCTGTGCCACTTGCCATTGCGCGATCGCCGCGTGCAAGTAACGACCACGACAAATCAGACCAAATTGTTCGTTCGTCGGTTCGAGCTCGAATTCTGGCGGAGTAATTCCCATTTCCGTTTCCGTAGAGTAACGGATACGAGTAACGGAAACGGAAACGGGAATACCGCTAAGTCGTGCCCATCTCTAATAACCAGTTAACCACTTCAATAGTGCATGCTGCAAACAAAACAATTCCTAGATCGATGATCCCTCACACTTGATCATTATGCAGGTCAATGTTCTGATGTGTGGATGGGCACCTCATCAAATTGCTATGGCAGTTTCCACAACAGGAGTTCTGCGAGTGTAACTATTGAACAGGACATTGCTCTATATATTTAACAGTGTTTGTCAAAATATAAATTGGAGTTCCTCAACCATCTATCTATTCCTCACTGAATGAGGTATACGTTCATGACTCCCTATCAGGTAATGAACAGAATTACATCAGTCTTCTCCAGAGGAAATGCACAATAACTTGTTTAATAAAATTCATGTTGTTAGGTTTGTTGTTGCTTTGTCATTACAGTTGTGACTGACTCTTTGTGACCCCATGTCCATGGAGTTTTTCTTGGCAGAAATATTGGGGTGGTTTGCCAGTTCCTACTCCAGGCGCCTACAGCACCTGGTATTCCCTGGTGGTCTCCCATCCAAGTACTAACCAGGGCCGACCATGCTTAGCTTCCTAAATCAGATGAGATTGGATGTGCTTAGGGCATCTAGGCAGTTGTTGTTAGGCTAGAAGGACATTATTTATAATGATTTACTTGAATTTATTTCAATGGGACTGGATTACTAATTTTCTTCAAATCCTATTTGCAACATACTAAAAGTGATCTTAGCTCAGGACTGGCCCCAGGGCATTGGGCTCATGACTACATCCTAAAGTGTTGGCATGATCATTACTAAAGGTGTGTGAATGCTGCCGGCTCCAATTTGTACCCAAATAGTCCCTGTACTAATTGTGTCTGACCCATCATGAGTGGCCTAAACTGATCCATTTTCACACTTCTCAGGATACTTTATGTATTTCTATGCTTCCAGTTTGTCAAGAAAGAAATTTCATCCCCAAACACACTCACAAATGTGGGAAACAAAGGACTATGATTTGGGTTGAGCTACACTACGCAGTGCTACTGAGCTGTGCTAAGGGGAAATTTGGGTATGGAAGATGTCCCTTTGTGTCCCACATCACTAGCCTGGCTTGCCCAAGTATAGAATTTATGCATTTTGAACATTCACAGTCACCCAAAGCAAGGGGGAAAGGGGGCCTCCTTGGCATTAGTAGCTTAGGAGAATCTGCCCTACTCTACATTTTTTAAAAAAGCTGACAGATGGACTCAGTTACTCCTTACTTCTGTGGCACTCTGCAGGATGTGCTCCAGACAGTAAAAATAAGTAATGAAGGACAGGGGGACATGTGTTAGGGTGTTGAAGATGTTTGTTTAGGGCCCCTAGTCAGTGGTCTAGCTTGTCCCCTTGTGGGCTCCCTTATTGCTTAGTTGAAATCACAACGCTGCATGTCTGGTAATCATTCACTAGGGCAGTGTTTTTCAACCACTGTTCCGCGGCACACTAGTGTGCCGCGAGATGTTGCCTGGTGTGCCGTTGGAAAAGCTGAAGAATATCAGCTTTGTGTTCAGCCAAACAGGCCCAGGTTGCGCACTGAATAAAGTATTTTATAATTTTTCATATTTCTGTTTACTATTTCATAATAAAGTAATTATAAAATACTTTATTTGTGTTTATTTGATTCCTATTCAAGAGAATTACTTTATATATAGTCAATATAGGCACAGAGTTAAATTTTTTAACATTTTCTAATGGTGGTGTGCCTCGTGATTTTTTTCATGAAACAAGTGTGCCTTTGCCCAAAAAAGGTTGAAAAACACTGCACTAGGGAACATATACATGCACCCACAAGAAGGAGCCACCGAGTGTTGTAAATAAAGGCTAGTGGCAGGCATTACAAGTGAAAAGAAAAAAGGTCATTGGGGGAGAAAGCAAGAACTTAGCACCATTTCATCCTGTCCAATCAAAGGTCACACAAAAGAATTAGAGAGTAAAATGTTAGTAATGTTCTCTTTGATGTAGAGTCATTGAAACATCTTGGGAAACCAAAGGGATCCAAGCAAAATTCTTGCAGATTGAGGAGTTCTGCAAATACCTAGATTCGTCAAATGCAAAATTCTAAATGCGATTAGAGGTTGCATTTCAGGCAGTTGATTAGAAGGGTTAAAATGAAAACAAAGATTTATTAACACCACAGAACTTCAAGGACAGCACTTTGTCTTTCATACGTCAGCAAGATGCAAGGGAAGGCGAGGAATGCTATTGTTGGTGCAAAATTGACCATTTGGAATTTTTCATGTACAAAGTTGTTTAACCGTTAGCTACTGATCCAATTTTTCAGGCACTCTTCCTCTACAATTTATCTATGGAAATGTTTGTAGGCATGGTATCTCTGAGTGGCTTTTCAGCTAAAGTTCCTCCCAACTTTCTGGAGTGACAAAGTCCAAGTCTCTTACCTCCTTTGATCATGTTGCACGTATAATGAGCAGTTTTAATATCTATGCTAATATCTCCTCCTGCCTCAGCCATCTAAGCTTGACATGAGCCCTTGTGGCAACAAAGGAATTGTTATCTAAATTAAACTGTATCTGCCTTGATTGAAGAGGAAGGCAATTTTATTAACCAGTCACTAATGAATACATGTCACAAGCTAGCCCGGCTTTGACTAGGTGACATGGGAATCTGGTATCTCTTGATTGATGTCAAATTCAGATAAGGCACATTTTCTGCCTTTACAAGCATCTTATCACCATATGGAGTCTTTATGGTACCCAAGCCCATAAATCTTGGCTGATGATTGTTCTTTTCATTTAAAAAAATCATCAAAGGGTAAAAGGTATATACCAGGAGAAGACAATGTACAGTAATTTTGAAGAAAAATGGGTTGGTCAGTATCTTAAGATTTGCAAGTTTGTTTAAGTCCTGAGAGGGGAGGTGGGTTGCACTGGGTTAGTCCTGTTTTGTTTGGTAGAGTTTTAATTATTTTTTCTCTTTTTGTGTAAATGTTGTTTTATGTCTTGTACTGTAGTTTTATTTAAAAAATAATTTGAAAAATCATTGTAACTGGACATTCTGAAGGATAGGGTTTAGTCTGCACTAGAGCTGGGCATGAACCATGAACCACCACACCAAACTGGGCCAGTTCATGGTTCATTTCATGGGCACTTCAGGGAACCACACCTTTACAAAGTGAAACAACGTGCCAAGCTTTTTTCATCATTGCCATTTTGTTTCATTTCACTTTGCCACCCAGAAAACTTCTTTTTGTAGGTCCCAGCACCTACCAACTCTGGGCATCAGCCTCCCTGGCCTCCCTCTCCCCAATGTCACTTCTGCTGCCCAGCTCAGTAGGGCAGTAGACTGTTTGAGGTCTGCTTCCTGAGCTTTTAGAGTATCATGGGAAGTGCAGTTTTGTTGTCCATTGAACTACATATAGGGAACCCTCAAAGAACTGCCTACAATATGCTAAGGCTCCTAGAAAGCACTGGGGCAGGAGATAATCTCCAGGCAGCCTACTGTCCTACTCAGCTGGGTAGCAGGGCAGCAGCAGGGAAGAGGAGGAGGCCCCAAAGTAAGGTACAGTAGGTGCTGGGGCATGGGGTGGAAAAACTCATGTAGGGCAGCTTTTGGTGTGCCTGAGCTACCTTGAAAGCCCCTTTCATTTAGAGATGGGTTCTTATCAAATTAACCACAAATAAGTTCAGGGTTTTTCTAATGGAGTGGTTTGTGGACACCAAAAGCCATGAATCATTATGAACCACCATTGTACAGGTTCATGTCCACCTCTGTTCTGCCCCTTTGCCTTTGGACTGAGAAAATATGACCACTAAGTTCACTTGTAGCCTATTGTATGAACATGGCCCTATGACATAGTTCTCATGGCTCCTCCCTTACCTCAGTGACCCCTTGATTGGTCTTCAATGCCCATGGAGTCTACTCAGTAAAAGGTATTGGCCAGTGCTGCTTGGAACCTCTGCTGACTAGAGTCCTACCAAGGTGGCAACAATGAAGAAGACTGCTTGGACAAGCATTAACATTTTCTTCACTGGGACCACTGTTTGTGAACCAGCTTGCAAAAGCAATGTGATTCTACATAACTACACTGGTAGGAACTGGTTCATGCTACCTTTTTCAAGTGAATGGGGCTGTTTTCAGCCATGAAGGAGCTGGGTAACTCCTTGACTATGGGAACCAATCCATATAATCTATTTACCAATTGCTTCTTTTTGAATGTATGTACTGTTTCAATCACATCATCCTCTGGCATTTTAGATTCATCAGAAAATTTCAAAATTGCTAGACTCCTTCAGACTGCAGATGACTTTTTGAAACTGTTAAACTGATTATGCAAGCTACAATCCATGGCCAGCTTTTCAAAATCATTTTATAAATGGAGTGGATTTCCCCTCATCCACCAAAATGATTGCTAGTTCTACATTTCTGACTAGAGCTCTGATGGGAAATTGAAATAATGATGGGTCGGGGGGAGGGGAATGCAGACTTACTGAATTTAGGTTTCAGGTGCCAAGCTCTCTCTGTGTGTATTTTACATGCTATGAAGTCAGTTCTGACTCATGGTAACCATAGTAGAGTTTTAAAATGGGATTATGCTACCTCTCAAATCACAGATGCACAGCTTAGAGTTTGGAGGTGTTCCTAGAGTCATCTCTGAGCCAGGATGCTCAGGTTTCAACAGTGGCCAGTAACACCTTTGCATGGTTAAAACTAGTGTGCCAGCTGTACCCATTTTTCGAGAGGTCTTCTCTGGTCACGGTGACACATGCCCAAGTGACATCTTGTTTGGATTATACTATAATATGCTCTAGGTGGGGCTGCCTTTGGAAGGGGTCTGGAAACTCCCAAGGGTCCAAAACGCTGCAGCCAAATTGTTCACCAGGGCTTGTTACAGGGAAGCTATAACTACCCTGTTACAGCAACTCCACTAGCTGCCACTCCATTTCCAGGCACAATTCGGTGCTTGTTTCAACCTATAAAGCCCCAAATGGCTTGGGTCTAAGCTACCAAAAAGAATCTCCTTCTATGAGTTTACCACAGCGTTAAGATAATCAGGCAAGGCCTTCTTCTCAGTCCCAGTACCCTCACAGTCATGCTTGGCAGGAACATGGAAGAGAGTCTTCTCTGATACTGCTCCCTGAATCTGGAACTGCTTCCCCTGGGAAGCTGTTCTTTAGTGACAGCCTCAGAGGGTTTTTCTTCCAAATGGATTGTTATGCTCTGCTTTTTTAAAATATGTTTTTAGTAGAGATGGGCATGAAATTGAAAAATAGTGTTTCGTTTCATTTTGTTACTCATTGTGTTTCATTACTAACTAATTTTTAATAGAATGTTCATAACAAAATCAAATAAGCAATGAAACAATTTGGAAGCTGATGCCACCAGCTGGTTTTTTTTGGGGGCTTCCCTCCACAGGTTGGGCTGGTGGTGGCGAGGAGATGGGGGTTTTGAATTTGGCACCACTTTCTCCATCCCCACACCCTGACCTGTCAAAAACACCAACTGGGTGGTGGTGGCACTGAGAACCTGGAGAGCAGGACAGACAGGTTGGGCTGTAGGGATGGGGGCTGCCCTCCATCCCCACACCCTGACCTGTCAAAAAACACCAACTGGGTGGTGGTGGCGAGGGTGAGAACTGGAGAGCAGGACAGGATTTTGAATTTGGCACCACCTGCTGTGCTCTCCAATTGTCCCCACTGCCACCCAGGTGGGGTTTTTTTTTTGACAGGTTGGGCTGTAGGGAGGGGGGCTGCCCCTACTCCCCATGGAGTAAAAAACACCACCTGTGAGGTGGAGGTGAAAAGGGAGAATAGAGCAGGGTTTGGCTTTACCACTGGTCTGTAGGGAGGGGGCTGCTTCATTCTCACCACCTGGGAGGTGGAGGTGAAAAGGGAGAATAGAGCAGGGTTTGGCTTTACCACTGCCTGCTTCATTCTCCCTTGCTGTCCCCACCTCCCAGGTGGATTTTTTTTTCATAGGTCAGGCTGTGGGGAGTGGGGGAAGCCCCGCTTACCACACCCCAAACTGTAAAAAAAAAAAACCACCTGGGAGGTGGGGGCAGCAAGCGAGAAAGAATTGTTTCATTTCAAGAGTAAAGAAATTGTTTCATTTCGTTTTGTAACAAAATGCTGTCTGCCATTTTGTTACATTATGAAACACTTTGTAACCTTATGACATGATGAAACAGCCTGTTGTTCATTTTGTGCCCATCTCTAATTTTAAGTATTGATTTTATTTACCAATTCAATGTAATATTTGTTTCATTCCTTTTTAAATATTTGTATACTTATTGTTTTTAGTTTTCAAATATTGTCTTACAATTATTTTAAACCACTTTGGGTCATACTAAGGAAAAAAGAATTGGTATAAATAAATAAAATAAAAATAAATAAATAAATAAATAAATAAATAAATAAATAAATAATCTGAAATATTTAAGTGGTTGAGCTGATTAATTAACCCCTATACTGGGAGTGTGTGCCAAACACACTTCTTAGTTGACTACCCATAACCCCTTTGGACATTAACAACTCAGCCCCCTGAAACCCAAATTTGGGGGGGGGGGTTACCTAGAATCACTTGAGGAAGCTACCCCTGCCATTCCCACACCAAAACCTAGCTGCAATCTGTATTTTTGAAAACCAATCCAAGGTAATCCCCTTAAGTTTGGAGATGTTTGTGTTTTAGCTCCAAAGGGGGTGCCCCTAGGAAAACAATATTTCTAATTGGTATCCAAGGCCAAGCTGAGGTGGCTCTATCCCTTGCCCAATTGGCTTCTAACTCAATTAGAAATATTTTTTCCTAGGGGCACCCCATTTGGAACTTATTAACTCAGCTTTCTAAATTGCAGAAGCTTTTAGGGAATAGCTTGAGGTCCCCTGCCATTGATTCCTCTAGGATGTATCATTTCGTTCTGGGGGTGTGTTTCGTGATGAAATGAAATGAAACGTCCTATCATTTTGTTAAGTAACAAATTAATTCATTACTTAGCAAAATGATAAACAGTGTTTTGTTTCTCATTTTGTGCAAATCTCTAGTGACTAGACATCATGATGAATTGAAAAACAAATCACATTTTCTGATGAATTTGGCCAATTAATCAAAATTTATAGATTTGTATTAATGAAAAATTGAGTTCCCCAATGAATATGAATTGATGATTTTAAAATGATTTTTTTATTCATTGGGCAACAAAATGACTCCCAGGGCACCTAGAGACACATACATTAGAGGCAAGCATCTACTGCCTTTCATCTGTGAAGATCCTCAGTCATCCAGGTGAGTTGATCTGGAAGTTGAGTCATGGCAACTGGACTTTTTTTTTCTTAAGATATTGAAGCATTTTGCTACTCATACAAACAGCTTTGTCAGTCTGAGGAAAGCTAGTTGCAAGGCTCCATAAAGTGAAGTATAAAATGGAGGACTCACAACTAGTTTTGTCCTGTCCTCTACAAGCCCTGCAAGTTTGGCAGAGATTAGATTTTTCATGTTTGAGTTATGCACCCTCAAATAGGGTCCCCCAGGAAAGTTTTTTTCCCAGGCACCTAGAGACTGCAAACTTGTAGAGAAGCTTCCTATGACTCTTCAGTACAATATCTCCAAGTTTAGTGATGATTGGTTTCCCGACTCAGGTGCTAAAGGGCGCTGGGCTCCCCCACTTTGTGGGTGTATAACTCAGATGTCTGAAACCCAGTCTTCACCAAACTTGGAGGGATTGTAGAGAAGAATTGAGAGAAACCTCTCTGCAATTTTCATGTTTCTAGGTTCCTGGGGCACCCTCTTTGGAGTGCATAGCTTGGGTGTTTGAACCCTAATTTGTACCAAACTTGGAGGGATCTAGAGGAAAGGCAGAGGAAGGATCCCTACATACTTGGCACCTCCAGATGCCATGGTGACTTTTGGTAGCATTTTAAACGGGAGACAAAACAATGCATTGATACATTGATTCATCTTGGGAAATCCATTGATTCATTAATTTATCTATTCGTCAGCCACAATGAATCATGAATCACAATGAATTGCCATGTTTTATTCCTCCCCATCTCTACTAGTGATCACAAATAGATTAACTGCTACATCTAGAACATCATGCAGAATGAGAAATGAAAAGGTCACGTGGCTTTTGGTAGTTCCACTGTACAAATGTATTCCTGAGTTTCAGAATCTGATTGAAATTCTCTTTAAACATAGCACATAATTCCTCCCTTGATGGTGCTGATGCTGAGCCTCTTTATATAAATAGAATAAATAAAAATAAATTTAGTACTGGTTTGACTTGACAAGGACCAATTATCATTTGTTTGATGGTGGATGTTGATTCAGAAAAGCTAGCCTGCTTGTTTGTGACTTGGCAGTGTTCCAAAAAAAAGTCAAACAATTTCATGAACATCTTTTGGAAGAATCAGATTTAGAGTTCACACACCAAACAAGCCAACCATAGTAGATAATGGGATGGTCACTGAGAGCCCTGAGTGCATGGATCTTCTGGAATCTTGGTATGTGAAGCATAACGGGCTATACATGAGCAAATGGCCCATAGTAATATAAGAAAATTACAGCCTTGTACAGCATACTTTTCCTTGAACACAGGATGTCTGTGGGGATTAGAGATGGGCACGACTTAGCGGTATTCCCGTTTCCATTTCCGTTACTCGGTTCTGTTACTCTACGGAAACGGTAACGGGAATTACTCCGCCAGACTTCGAGCTCAAACCGACGAACGAACAATTTTGGTCTGATTTGTTGTGCTCGTTCCTTCCATCGCGCGATCGCACGATGCCACGCGGCACAGAAAAAAAGTTTTTAAAAGTTAAAAAAAACTGGTTCCCAGCCAAAAAGCAGGCGGAAAAATGCCTGCCGTGCCTCAGGGCACCTACCAGAGGGGTTGTTTCTGGAGGTCCCCGGCCTCCCCCCCATCCCCCGTCCTGGGCTGCTCTGGTGGGACTCGTCACAGGCTCGCAGCCAGCAAAAAGCCCAGTCTCACCGCCGGCCACCACAATTAAAGCGCAAGCAAGCGGCACGGACAGCACAGGAAAAAACTTTTAAACTCTCCCCCCACCCATTCCCGGGCCAAAAAAGCAGGCGGAAAAATGCCTGCTTGACTAAGGGCGCAGGGCACCTACCGGAGGGGTGGTTTCTGGAGGGGGTTCCCGCCTCCCCCCCGTCCTGGGCAGCCGGACTCGCCATGCCATGCTGTGCGGGCAGGGGATCCAAAATGGGGCAGCGAACACAATATTGTTTTTGAAATCGTGGTCCAAAAACACACAAGCACAACAGAAACACGCGAAAATTTATAATTTATAAACTGCCAGATTTTTCACAGTAGCAGTGGGTTTTTTCTTGCAACAAAATGTCTCTCCTCTCCTCCTCTGTCCTCCATTGATTTTATTTTATTTTATTTTATTTACACCTGCGCAATGATGGGCTGGCCGAGTGGCCAGCCATGTGGGAGTGGACGACCATGCACATTTTTGGAGCCATCCCACCAATCCCATGGCCACTTGGCCATGGAGACTTCTGGAATGTGCCAAAAAGCCCCCTAAAACCTGCCCTAGCCCCCGAACCCTAACCCTAATCCTTGACTCCTTACCCATACGACACAGACTGTCTTCTTAGTGGGTCAGAGAGGCACCCAGAGGTGCAACCCACTAGCCCACCGTAACCTTACCCGTCACTAGCCTAATCCTAGCCCTTGCACTAACCCACCTTAACCCTAAGCCAGATCTACTTGCATTGCACTACACGCAAGTACAATTCCCTTCTTTGTGAGACATGGTGGTGCGAGGGCCTTAGGCATCACCCTATGCCTCTGGCGGGTTCACTGGTCTCACTGTCTGCAACTGGTATGAATATCCATATGGCTATTGCATGCCATTTTGCAGCAGCAGGTGAGAAGGGGAGACCCCCATGTTGAGGGGTCTCTTGGAGCCTGCTTCCCCTTCCTAGTGGGTGAGGATAGGAGGCACCCACGGGTGCCTCCAGGAGCCCGCTTTCCCTTTATAGCGGGCCAGAGGAGGCACCCACCCCACAGAGGTGCCTCCAGGAGCCCGCTACCCCCCAAAAAAAACCAGTACTAACGAAAACGAAAAAACGAAAAAATGAACCGACTAATTTTTGCGAATTTTTGCGAAAAACGGAAACGACCCGAAACGGAACCGGCCCGACTAACGACAACTCGAAAAAAAAATTTCAAGTCATGCCCATCTCTAGTGGGGATTACTAGCTTAGTTTTCCTGCTATATGACTCACAGTCTGTCTGTGAAGATTCTCAGTCATCCAGGTGAGTTTATGTGGAAGGTGAGTCATGGCAGCTGGGCTTCTTTTCTTGAGAGATTAAAATGTTTCACTGTTCATCCAAACAGCTTCGTCAGTCTGAGGAAAGCTAGTTGCTCCATTTTATAGTTCACTTTGACCTCATGTTACCCTGGTCTGAAATAGGCTCATAAGATGAACAATAGCCTAAATAGGCTCATTAGGTAGACAATAGTCTCAATAGGCCTTTAGGTGAACAATGGCCTAAGGTGCTGAAACCCATAAAGTATGGTTCCTTAGCTATGGCCTTGGTGGTGGAAGCATGAAGTGGGGTAAGTGTGAAGTACAGCTAACAACCCATACTTTATGGGTTTCAGCACCTTAGTCTATGGGAATGTCCCTTCCTTCGTGTGGCTCTTTGCTTCCTAACTTTCCCCCATCCTCCCTTCTCTGCTCTCCAAAGAGACATGGGAGGTCTAACTCCACACTGCCTATTTAAAAGGACAAAGTTATGAAGTGAAGCATTTTTGAACTCCCATTAACCAAGCAGCATCCAAATCAATCACTGTTTCTTTGGCTGTGCTATTCTCACACCAAAAAGGGAATAACCGCATTCTCAATTCATCCAACAGAGAAAGCGAAAGCTAAGTGGGTTCCCATCTTCATGCATGATGTGGGGGGGGGGGCAATTCATCTGGTGAAAATGTATTGGTTGATGCAAGGATCTTGTGTTCAGCTTAATTATGTATGGGCAAGTAATGTTCATGAGAATTCTGTTCTTCATTGCATGATCATCTCTCTGGCAGCCTGTCCATCTTCCCAGGTATGAAGGAAGATCTCAGGCAGTTTTTGCAAGCAAGGAAATTTGGGCAACTGAGGAAGCTTCAGAGAACTGAAGATATTTACTCTGTGAATGTGCCTGTAAGTTATGAAATGAAATCTGATGAGGTATCAAATGGTTTATTTATACGGTAATAAAGATCAAATAAAGTTTCCCAAGTAAGTACAAAAACTGCACAGGAAAGAAATTTGGAACAATCTCCTGCCTTTGAGACAGAAGGAAATTGAGGGGTAGATTCCAGCACCTTCCTAGAAAACAAATGAAGACTGACTATTGTTTGGCCCACATCACCAGAGCTACCTCTAATGAAAGGCAACATGTACTTCTCAAGATTTCAAGTTTCACCTGAGATTCTTTGAACTTGAGGTCTGAGGACTGAAGACCAGCCTTTCTGCATGCAGAGCAGCTGTGAGCCTCCCCCTCAGCAACTGACAGAAACCAGATTAAAGTCCGGCCATAGCCATTTATATTCCAGATGGAGAAATCAAATTTTTCTCAAGGTGAAAGAGGCAATCAGACTGATTGCTAATTAGCATCTTGGTGTTAAAATGCTGGCAAGGGTGACGTTAAGATGAAATTCCATCTATGCGGTGTAAGAGTTACCTTAAGTGGCAGACAAATAGGCATGCTCTTTATATGGGGAGGAAATAATGGTCTTTTAGATTATCCACCTGGTGATTGATTGGGGAGACATTATGCAGATCAGGTGGGTTCCTTCCACCTTGAATTTGGGTTGTCTTTCTGCTGGGATTTACAGCTTATCGTTTTCTGCCTTCTGCAAACAGTAGGAAACAGGAATATGCTGTAGCTTGTTGGATTTACCAGTGTCAGGCAGGTTGGCTTTCAGACATGCAGAATGGCCTACAGGGCTGGTTTACCACATGCAGAGTTTAGAAGAATATATCCAGACTGGAAGTTTGTGAACACTGCAGAAATTAAGCCACTTCTTGCAGGAACTGGTCAAAACTGCAATGTATTGGTTTCCCAGTAAACATTAAAAAATCCTACCCACCCCACCTCTTAATGCTTTGCAATGCATTATCTTATGGGAAGTCACACAGAAAAGAGTAACAATGTTTGCCTCCTTTGAATGAAATAAATGAATTGCTCAAATGTTTGGCAAGGTAGGAGAAAGGGTTTGGGGTGACCCATGTCCCAAGGAACATTTCTTCTTCTTCTAGGATAACATGCTTGTGTTTGACTGGAACTATCTCCACCCCCCACCAGCAGACACTTGGCATGTGCACCTGTTCTTCAGATCTCAGTCAGTTTTGGTTTTATGACACAGCATCTCCATTGGTCTAGGCAGCAAGTCTTAGCTGGTTATCAGGTCTGATCCAGTGCAACACATCCCATTAGAGTAGAGAGGGATATGCATCTATATGAGCACAGATTAAAGTCCTACACTGAGGAGGATTGTGCTGAACTGATGTACACTCCAATATTGGCTTTCTTCAGTGCTAACACATATATGCACTCTTGCACATCAGTAATCCAATAAGGGAGAAAACGAAACAGCAGCAGCCGTATAGCTAGTTGAAAATAGTATCATCTGTAGACGGGCAGTGCTTGAAACATAGTTTAGGAATTAAAAATACACGAATGATGAGTAATTCAGAGTGGCAAAATCGGGTATTGCACTTAGATGGAAAGTATCTCTTCAGCATCTCTAAGACTGCATAGCATCTTCAGAGCTTTCTGCTTCCTTACATGCTCATTTTTATAAATATTTATAAACTACCCTTTGATTAAATTGTGTGACACTCCCAAGAAGTGTAATAGTACTGTGGTGGTTTTGGGAAATGGTCTGAATGACTTTCAAGGATCTTGCACTTCAGCGCCTCGAGGCTGTAATTGCAGAAAGAGACTGCAGAATAAATCAAGTTGAATTGGGCAAATTTAGAAATTCCTATTGGAGAATGGCTTTTAGTTGCACTCCAGCAAGAATCCACGCAGCCACTTTGGGCTATGTTGCTTAACATAAATGTAATGTAATGAAATAATAAATAAACCTAAGATGACATCTCTAAGACCTACAGTTGCCTAATCTCTGCTCTCTAGAAAGATCATAGAATCATAGAATCATAGAGTTGGAAGAGACCTCAAGGGCCATCCAGTCCAACCCCCTTACATGCAGCAACCCCCATCACAGTATTTCCGACAGGTGGCAATCCAGCCTCTGCTTAAAAACCTCCAAAGAAGGAGATTCCACCACCATTTGTGGCAGCATATTCCACTGCTGAACAGCTCTAACCATCATCAAGTTCTTCCGAATGTTCAAATGGAATCTCTTTTCTTGTAGTTTGAAACCATTGCCCCGAGTCCTAGTCTCTGAAGCCCTGGAAAACAAACCTGTTCCCTCTTCAATATGACATCCTTTCAAATATTTAAACATAGCTATCATATCCCATCTCAGCCTTCTTTTTGAAAGGTTAAACATTCCCAGTTCCCTAAGCCATTCCTCATAAGACATTTCTTCCAGAACTTCAACCATCCTGGTCACCCTCCTCTGCACCCGCTTGAGGTTGCCAACATCCTTTTTAAATTGAGGTGCACAGAATTGGACACAGTACTCCAGGTGGGGTCTGACCAGAGCAGAATAGAGTGCTACTATCACTATCCACTGGTCTCAAAACTCCACAATATGTGCAACTGCCATTGAGAAAGGGAGCTACCATTTGTAGCAAAACACCCTGAACTTTTCCCATTCCCTTATCTTGCAAATTAGCTTGCTTTGCTTCATGAATGGACATTGGGAATGGGGGGGGAGAGCTGAATTTGCAAATCTGGTTGCTCAGGCATGTAGCTCTGAGAGGACTCTGTCACTGGAAGGAAAGCACATATTCAGCATCTAAGAGCAACCTAAGCAGCTTGACTTTTAATTATGGCTGTCCTCAGGGACAATGGCTTTGGAACCTGCAAGCAAGACCCTACTGACAGGAGGCCTTTCCTTCTTCACGCACCATGTAATATGCGCAGAGCTGCCTGAACATGTCTCTGAAAGTTAATGGTGTGGAGGACAACTTGTCCTTTTCTCTTACTAGGGTATGGGGAGAGGGCTAGCTTTGCCTGTCATTTTAAGCAGTCTGAAAGGAAGGCCGAGGACTGGCTTTGGCTTCTTTAAGAAATGAGCGTTCAAGTTCACTTAGAAATCTGATGACAAGCAAAGTCCTTGGGAGGGTTAACATTATGCTCTTTTATGCTAAGCCTATATATAGGTGTAAATCTACAAAAACTTGTCTATTCTATGATTTTTAATGGTCTATAAAGGTATCGATGCAACCAGTATGGATTTGACCAAACTCTGGGAGGCAGTGGAAGACAGGAAGTCTTGGCAAGCTCTGGTACATGGGGTCATGAAGAGTCGGACACCACTGAACGACTGAAGAACTAAACAACAACAACAACAACAACAACAACAACAACAACAACAACAAAGGTATCACCTATTTTTTGCATTTGTATTTTATTCTGTTCGGACCACACAGCTACCCTTTACTACACAAATACCAAAAATTAGCTCACCATCACCACCACCACCACCACCATTCATACCTACAAGAAGACACATGGTCTCCCAGCATCAGCACAGGGTGACTGCAACCACTAGGTTGTGAAATCATCTTACCAAGAACTTTACATCTAAGAATAATCTCCTGGCAAACCACATCTGTTTGGACTTTTGGTGCTTGATTTGAAAAAGTGGATATTTTCCACAAAATCACACAATGATTTTTTTTTTTTTTTCATTAGTGGCATATAAACATATCACTACATAGCCTAGTCTCGCATAGGTAACACCACATTAGTTTTAATCTAAACCCTGATGGGCTAAACCTAATGAGTTTACTAAATTATCAGCCCACTTCCCAGCTGGAGGATTCAGGCTTTCCATATCAACTCCTCACCCCTCTGCACAAACAGGAACAAATTTGCTTTGAACAAACACCAAATGCAGAGGTGCATGTAGGCACATGGTCTCCTGACATCCATATAAGAGACAAACCTCCCTGGTAAGAACTGCTGGATTTAACATTTAAGAGTACCTTCCCTGGCAAGGCCTTCTGTATCATCCTCCTTCATGTACAAGATATGGTAAACCAATTATTGAGAGAAGAACAAGCTGGCTTTTGCCAAGGACAATTTTGCACTAAGCAAATATTCACTCTCCAGAACAACTGAGAGAGCAAGGTATTGAGTTCCAAAAGCCACTGCTTATCAGTTTTGTTGGCTTCAAGAAACCCTTTGATGGTGTCTATAGAAACTCACTGTGGAAGCTGTTGTGAGTTTTTTGTGCTGTTTGGCTGTGTTCTGGAAGTTTTTCTTCCTGATATTTCACCAGACTCTGTGCCCCCACCCCGTCTGAAGATGCCGGCCACAGAGTCTGGTGAAATGTCAGGAAGAAAAACTTCCAGAACACGGCCAAACAGCCAAAAAAAAAAACAAAACTCACAACAGCTATCAGATCCTGGCCGTGAAAGCCTTCGAGAATATATTTGCTGTGGGAGATTATGTGGTCCTATGGAGTACCTTTTAGGTCTTTTTCAGAATTTGTATTTGAACTCCAGCAGCTGCATTAAAACAGAGAGAGGAGTTACTGATTTCTTTAAAATAAAAAATGGTGTGAAGCAGAGATGCGTTCTTTTCCCATTTCTATTCATCCTTGCGATTAGAGATGGGCACGAAACACCAAAATGGCATTTGATTTTGTTATTCGTTACTCCGCCCCAATTTTGTTTTGTTTAATATGAAACATTTTTTAAAAAAATAATTTAGTATTTTGTTTGTTTTGTTTCTTTTTTACTTTTTACTTTTTTGACTTTACTTTTGAGCATGGTCGGAGCTTTTTAAATTTTATTTTTATTTATTTATTATTATTATTAAAAATCCCCAAATGCTAGGTTTTTTTTAACAACTGAGAGGTCCTGACTTGTGGCTAACACTGAGCAGCTGAAAGACCTTGGCTTCCCTGCGCCCCATGTTTTTTAAAAATTCTATTTGTATTTTTATTTTTTACTCCCCGCCTGGACCAGCTGGCCCGCGGGCCAAACGGAGGTTTATTTTATTTTATTTTATTTTTAAGTCCCGGCCAGGGCTAGCGCCATTTTTAATTTATTTATTTATTTATTTATTTATTTATTTATTTATTTATTTATTTTTACAGTGCTGACCACGCAGAGCCAGGAGCCAGGTTGGTGCTTTTTTAATTTTTAATTTTCTTTTCTAATTTTACAGTGTTGACCATGCAGATCCTGGGCCAGGTTAGCACATTTTAATTTTTTTAAATTTTTTTCTCACAGCCCTGGCCCAGTCAGGGCAGTTTTTTTCTCTTCTTTTTTCTTTTGTTTCACTCTTGCTGGCCATGTGGCTTCTGGGCCAGTTCAGCATTGGTTTTTTTAAAACATTATTTTAAAATTTTATTTTATTTTATTTTTTTCTTGCATCCCTGGCTGGGTCGGTGTGGTTTTTCCCCCTCTTCTTTTATACTTCCCATCCATTGGGCTCCCGGGCCAGGTTGGCGCATTTTATTTTTTATTTTTATTTTTATTTTTATTTTTTCTTGTGATCCTGACTGTGATTTAACTGTGATGTTTGCTAGTGAAACATGAAAAATGACAAAAGGAATAACCCAGAAGCTGGATGTATTCCATCAGAGATGGTTCCACAAGATAATGGGCATCTCCTACAGGGACCATGTTACAAATGTGGATGTATTGTAGTGGAGCAGCATCCAAAAAATAGATGAAATAGTGACCAAATGCTGGACCCCCAAAGATAACAATGCACTGGACACCTCTCAAAAGAAAAAGAAAACAAGGAAATACTGGCGAGCAACTTTCTGGAAAGATATAACTGTGGTGAATGTCAGATGGGAAAATGCAGGAATGGAAGCTGCTGACTGGACTCTCTGAAAAGAACTTGCTGCATTATGCACCCAGAAGCATGAGAGAAACAAAGTCTAAATAAGAAAGAAATTTCAAGGCAAGTGTGGAGATTTCTCTGAGACATAATGCAAGGGAAAATGCCAATACAGTGGACCCTTGTATAACAAACAGCTTGTATAACATAAAATTTGTACAACATAAAAAATTCTGGAGATAGGGGAAATTTGCTTAACATAATTGCCTATGGGAAAAATCTGTACAACATAAAAATGGGATGACTCCATTTTCAATGCATTCCTATGGGAATTTGTATAAAGGAAAATTTGCTTAACATAATTTCATTTGGAACGAATTAATTCCTTTATACAAGGTACCACTGTACAAGCAAAAAGAGTGGTAATATTTCTCTTGCTATTTTATATCTCCTTGCTTTCTAGTTATTTTGAAAATTGGTGCAACATTTGTAGGATAATATTGAAGTGGGAAATGTTTCAGAGTTCATAACTTCTAATCAATGATTATGCCAAAATATATGCTAGTTGGATCAATTTAAGGGGCCTGTATACAGTACATATTCATAAAAAGCATCACTATACAGGTGGCTCAATCATCGCACATTTCTTTTCATCCACTTTGAGATGATGATTTCATAGCGTGGATTTCCATATTGATTTATGGAACTATGCACGCACAACTGTGTACACAGCACAAAAAGTTGTGCTGCTTCAATGGGGAGAAATGTAAGGCTAAAGGAACCCAAAATCATACTGCATTTAAACCAAATTCAAGAATTATCTATACAATTTCATCTGAAGTCAAGTTTGAAGTGGATTTGGATTCTTCCTCAGGCAATGCATATGCTGAAAGCAGTTTTCATTAGAATTTATTTATTTATTTATTTATTTATTTATTTATTTATTTATATTTCTATACTACACCCTTAGTGCAAACTGCACTACCCAGGGTGGTTTACAAAATTTTATTTTTTATTATAGTAATGTATTCTATGTTTATTGTATTGTATGAATTATTTGAGTTTATTTGCACTGTACTGTACTCATGAATTGCTAACTGCCCAGAGTTACCTCGCTGCCAGATGGGTGGTATAAAAATCCAATAAATAAATAAATAATATAATAAAATGGTTAACCATAAAAACAATTTTAAAAATTACATTTACAATTTAAATACAATTAATACAATTAAAAGGTCTTAAAAACACATTTAAACCTGTTAGATGGCAAACACCTCATCCTGCCCATGAGAATTTAAACACAAAATTTAAAAATGAAATTTCAATGGATTCCTGGGGGGGGGAATAAAACCATAATACTGTAAAATGTGCCCCCTCTCAGATGTCTGGTGGGAGAAAAAAATACCACTTATTGTGCAAAGCCCCTGCAAATAAATAAGTCTTCAGGGCCTTCTGAAAGGAAAGTACAGAGGGAACATGCCCTATCTCTGCTGGTAGGTGGTTCCACATTTCAGGGGCCACCACTGAGCTTGGTTTTATTGATATTTGAACTACTTTCCATTGCATTCTTGGTGGGAGAAGGTTAGGGTAGTCCTGCTGGATTCTTTTCTCCATGTTTGCACTGCAGGAGGTTGTTCTCTCTCTCTCTCTCTCTCTCTCTCTCTCTCTCTCTCTCTCTCTCTCTCTCTCTCTGTGTGTGTGTGTGTGTGTGTGTGTGTGTGTGTGTGTGTGTGTGTGTGTGTGTGTGTGTGTGTGTGTGCTCCAGTATTGCAAGCACTTTATAAAGAGAAAACCACCCAGCTTTTTTGCCTATTTTCAGACCTCTGGAATGGATTAATTGGTTTCCCATTCATTTCAACGGGAAACCACATTTTGGATAACAAATTGCCTCGGATAACGAATTGCCTCGGAGAACAAATAAAATTCATTATCAGAGATACCACTGTACATTCAGCATTTCTGGTGTGAACTTCCGTTCCATCTGACTATATAAGCCTTATCTAACATTTGACTACACCCTTTCAGTCCCTATTACTAATAATGCATCACTCAGGTCCTATCTAACTAACTCTATCCCCAATCTAAAGAATGACATGTCCCTATCTAACTTCTGGAGGCTTGTACAGAGACATATAAGTACACATGGGGTCCATCTATAAGCTATCCCATTGGAGTATGCTAATTCAGGTTATTTTCAAAGTTCCAAACAATAAATATTCATAGGTTAGGGTGACACACTACAAGGAGAAAGTCACCCATATACTTATTTAATATTTGAATCTACAGACAAAACAGCCTGATTCAGGCACTGGGACTTGCACGATCATGGGTCTGTTCGTGTTTGAGTGGGCTTGCTTTCTCACATGGGAATTTGGGAGCAGGCGATGGCAGTGGTGCACTCATGTACAGGAGATGAAGGAGAAGGCTAGCACAAGGTGTATCACTCATCTACCACTTGTAACCATTATAAGTCCAGGCAACCATGTGAATAGGTTTTACACTGATTTACATTCCACGTCATTTTCAGGACTCATGTTCAAAGGGAGGAATTGGCTGTTCAATCCTGGTAAAGTTACTGCTTTTCTGCTGAGTGCAAAAAAGACAGAGAGAATACAGTTTTTTTATAATATTGGCTAGATGTATTTTCCTATTTTTCAAAAAAAAAATCATTAAGGACATTTCTTCTGTCGAGCTGTGTCTGCTTCCTATACTTGTCACATATTTGCTGTCATTTTCTCTTGAGTGCTTCTTGTGCAATTCTGCGTCAAATTATTCTGGCACCATTGTCAAGTCAAGAAAAAAAATCTATATTTGCTTTGCTTTTTGGGTTCTTGGACTCAGATTGGTTTCAGTTATCTGAGCTAAATATGGAAGATAAAAAAACTTGAACAACACATCACACAGAGGCCAGACCTACCCCCAAGCTATTGTCCTGTTAATGCAATGTATGGGTTAGCCGCAGGATGTGATACCCTCACCAGCATGTGATTCTTCTACAACAACAACTACTACCTTTATAATCAGGCATTTTGAGGACCTGAGTTATGATGCCGCCCTTAGTTTGCTTTGTTCTTGTGGTATGAATTCAATGCAAAGAAACCATGTATTTTATTGTTTTGTCACTGGCAGTGTCTTCAGCCAACAAAATCAATTGCATGCATTTTTCCCCAGGAGCAGCAGTCACAAGAACATGTCTCACAAATGTTTCATGCTATGCTACATTTGGTGGTTAAGGATGTCCTTGACTTCTGTATATCTATAGTCTGTACCACAGATACCACAGATAGCTAGCAGAATGAAGATCAAATATGATTTTCTCATAGGGTGGAGCATGCACAAAGCCTTTAACCAGCTCCTGCACATGAAGTCCTGCTCATATTTTGGAAGCAAATACACACAGGGTGATTTTAAAATCTCCAGGTAACAGGACAAGTCTGGGAAGCTTTGCCTTCCCATCCTGGAATAAAGAGACATGCTACAGGTGATGGGGTGAATTAGGCACACTTTATTTGCAATGCAACCTATCCAATGAGGAGACTGCAGTAGTGCAGAGCAATGGTTGGGCCACCAAGGTCACCTGGGACCTCCCTAACTGCTATATCATCTTGCCCTGGCCAGTCTAATAACCCCCATTTGGGCAGTCCACAAGTTGGCGCACAGAGGCCAGTAAAATGTCCATTAACACCCCCCGGGGGGCTGCCATGTTCTGCTAATTGGCTGCCCTTGGCTTGGGGATTATTTCTAGAACAACTTTCCCATGATACTGTAATCTCATGATCCTCAGTATCATATAGTTTGATGAGCTAGAATATTTTTAAAATGTGAACTCACCAACTTCTTTCCCTATGCACTACCCGCCACAGCAAAGGAGGTAGACTAACTATGCTCCTTACTTCATCTCCAGCTGAAAACTTTAGCCTGCAGGCCCTGATGCAAATCTGCTAAAATATCTCCATTCCTAACTGCAATAAATGAATCCCATCACCTCTAAACAACTCAGGCCTATCCAGCCTGATGACTGGATGGCCAATCATTGAACAGCCAGATGGAATCCTACATGCATGCGGGATGGACCTAAACTTTGTAATGCTGTGAAGTCCATCATCCTATCCTCTTAATGCATTAATGTTCTGAATTCACTAAACTCCCCATTGGTAACATCATCCCCTGTGTGTCCTAGGGGTGAGGGCCAATCCTATGGCCCTTTCAGCTTTGTCCCACCAATCCACCATACCTTGCCCAGAATGACTTCTGCCTGCTCTCTTGATTTTGGAACTAACACCCTGAACTGGTTGATCTGTTGGTGGGACAGGGTATTGGCAACACTGTTATCCAACCCAGGGATGTAATGGGCGTGCACAATGGTACTGAACTGCAGGCATCGAAGCGTAAAAGCTCTAACCAAATGCATAACTCTTTCAGACTTGGAAGTAAGCTTGTTGATGATGTGGACAACAGAAATGTCATACCAGAAATGAACTACCGAACTGGCCAGTCTCCACCCCATAGACACAATGCCCCAACAACAGGGGGAAAACTCTAACAAGTGAATACTTAAATCTTCAATATGCAGGCCCAAAACTAAGGTCTGTGTCACCCAGAGCAAACATTGATTTTAGCAGGGAGCATGGAATAGTTCAAGGCAGAAATGCTATTTTCTCATCTTGCCCCTCCCCACCCAGCATGGCATCCAAGGCACAACTCTTTGTTGCACCCCTGTTAATGTGAATAATAATTTCTTCTCATGGTAAAGTTGTTTCAAAAAGCTTTGTCTAGAATGATTGGGAGAGACGTACATCTGGCCCATACATCTGGAAATAGATTTTAGAACTTTTATGTTTCTTTTGCACTACCTGGAGAAATGGTGTTAAATACTAGCTTCAGATTGTGATTTTAGTGGGCTAATAAAAGTATCACCCAGCCTTGCTTTTGAGTTGGGTACAAGGATCACCCTTCCTTCCTTCCTTCCTTCCTTCCTTCCTTTCAACCAGTGACACATACATTAATAGGATTACTGAATGAGGCAGAAGGGAAGATGGTGCAAAATTACCGAGAGGCTGAGAAGAAAACTTACAACACAAGCAGCTGAAACCATTAGCTGTATCAGAGAAGAAGGCAGGCTTCTCATTCCACCCCACTCTTTTTCACAGGCATTGTCGCCATAAAAATTTCTGGAGACAGCCAGAGGTAGTGCCTCTGGTGCACACAATTGGTGCTGCAGAGATTGCTTAAATACTGTGATAAGAGAGATTATGCAAGGCAGTGAGGGAAAACCTCTTGTTACTGTTCTCAGTAAGGGAAGACATGACCATCATAAGGTTTTTCAACCCTACATAAGACGGAAGGACTACAGGGTATTAGAAACTCCCAAGGTATCTACAAATTTAAATTGCTCTGAAAAAACTTGATAACAAGACCCCTGAAATGAAATTCTGCTGGTAAATAGATCAGTGAATGGGAAATCAACAATCATTTCAAGACCTGATCCTTCAAGAACATGCTGATCTCACAAATATTCAATGAGAAAATAATGATCTCGGGCATGTGAATGGCAGGTTTTTCTCCCCCAAGCGATTTTAATAATAACTCTGCTTCCTATACCCCAAACCTCTCAGGATTAGGGGTGCTTCAAGGGGAGAGCTTGAGGAAGCTCCACTGTAATTTCCACACCACTAGCTGCCTGAGATCACTATTTTCAAGTACATATCATTGCAATTCTTAAAGGGGGGTTTTCAGGGGAACTCCTTTGAGGTTGAATAACTTTTCCTCCTGAACCCCAAATATCTCCAAATTTGGAGGACTTAAAGTGGAAAGTCCAAGGAAGGTATCCACCAAATTAGTTGCCTCTAGGACCCAGGGGACCCATTTTATAGAGTAACGAATTGGTTCATTTCATATATATAATCTGACAAAATATAAATGAATCACTGGGGAACAAATATATAAACAAAATGAATTTCAATTTTTATGTTTTGTGAATCACTGGGGGAACAAAATGAAACAAAATGAATTTCAATTTTTCTGTTTTGTGCCCATCCGTATTACAGATCTTTTCCATATATTAATAAAGTTATGACCCTAGTTAACCCAATGACAGGTGTCTTGTCTATTTTCTAGGTCTGGGCTCCATGAAAAGCAAGCTATCAATTATTTTTCGGAGGATATGAAGAGCAGGACAATTTGGCATTAACTGCTAGTTATCCTGCAACTACAGGGCTTGTTGCAAAAACAGGTTTGTGTCAGATTAGTACAAACAAACAGAGTGTCAGCATCCATTCAGGAGAGCCATAATGAACCATGAAGGAGTACAAATCCTAAGGCTATCACTGTATCTTGTAAGGGGAAGGATAAAATCCCCAGAGGAGCAAAGCTTTGTGCTGTAGCCTGTCTGCATTCTTGAAAAGAACATTGAATGACCCAGTAAAATTGTGGAACGTTGGGGAATTTATTTCTGCCACTGCCAACAAGAAGGCCCAGTTTCACTGAGGTGATACACCTGGGCTGACTATTTCACTTCAGAAAACAAGCGTAATTGAATGATATGCCATATTTAGATTAATGAATAATTCAGAATCCATGCATTTTTCTTAAACTAGCATGGAAGGGAGAAAGCTAGGTATTGTGGAAGCATTGTAGGATGGAAGCTGCACTGGTGGTCTGAGGCTCCACTTGTGATCTGAAGTGGCACAGCCCAGACATGTGACTACCACCTCTGGGAAACTTAAGCTTAGGTCAAACCTTCTTCTCCCAGGTATTGGGAGAAAAGAATAGGAACACCTCTCCTGGACACTGGGATATGCTGATTTCACATGAAACAGATCTTGCACGTAACTATATTTTATCCATCATATGTAAATTTGGAAATTGTGGTTATCTCATCGCCTAAAATTATTAATCTAACTATCATGATAATAATCATGTGCTGTCAAGTCAGTTCTGACTTATGATAACCCTTTTCAGTGTTTTCCAGGTAGAGAATACTCACCGGTTCTTTAGCCTTCTTGTCTTCAGGGGGTGCCATGGCACTTTGCAGCTTGCCCAAGGCCACACAGACTGGTTCTACTCACAGAGGAACAGTGGGGAATTGAACTCCTAGCCTCTGGTTCCATAGCCAGATAATTAAACCATTGAGCTATCCATTCAGCTAATCCATCCATAGTACTTTGGAATTTAAGGGCATAATCAATCAATGGGTAGTTCTAGAGCAGGGCTGTTCAACTTTGAACAGGCCAAGGTCTACTTTTTCCGGCCCAAATTGCCAGAGGGCTACTACACTAAAACCTCTACTTACAAATTTTATCCATTCCGAGCACAGGCTCATAAGTAAAAACTTTTGTAAGTAGAGCAGCAGTTTCCCATAGGAATACATTGAAAACCAATTAATCTGTTCTGGAGGGAACAGATTTCAATGCGCCATGGCCCTTGAACTGCCCCGCTCGGCAGAGACAGTGGGCTGGCAGACCCAGAACTTTGCTGGGGCAGTGGTGGTCCTTGGGGTCGGGGAGGGAGGGGTGGAGAACTTATGCCCTCACTTTTTTTAATTGATGGCCGGCGGGCTACTTTTGAACCCTTCATGGGCTACTGGTAGCCCCCAGTCTACCTGTTGGACAGGCCTGTTCTAGAGTGTATTTGCAACAGGAATAAGCATTTCACCTCTGTTTCTATTTTTGTCCCCCCACACACACACAGAATAAGCATATTATGGATAGAAAAACTGAACTTTCCATGGAAAAATCACATCCTTTACTCTATTTCATGTGAATTTTGCATCACTCCTTATCCCATTCCTGAAGAAGCTCTAATGGAGAAATGAGGTTTCATAATAAAGCTATCTTTAAATCTTTATATTAACAGGGAATCTAGCAACTCTTCATTAGTTTGAATTTTGGTCCCTACTGGAGAGGAATTTGAGAGATTTTCAAGTTTCCTTCACCTCTGAGGTGGACTTCAAGTGAACTCTCCAAATTATCCATGTGAGCCTGGCTCAGAGAAACTTCAGCTACTTCTCTGGTAATAATATTTGAGTTCATGGGTATTCCTTAAGCATCATCTAGGAAAGTGTGTGACAAATACTTCCAGATTCTTCATCCTTAATGATATTGGCTGCCTCAATGTGATGAGACATTTCAGCAAGGCATCTGACAGCCCAGCAAGATTTCCTTGTCTCCTGCCAAGAATGAGACAAGAAACTTTTCTCCCTTTTTCTGCTAATGCCTCTGCATTGTGCACCAAATCTTTCCTCCTTGAAACTGCATACACAGCAAGGACTGGCAGATGGCAAGAAAGAGAGAACCAACCTCATTTGAGGCTTTAAATCATCAAATGAACCTGACATAGAGGAGTCATCCTTCCATTTCTAGGCCCTTAATTTAAACACACACACACACACACACCATCCTCAGAGTAGCAAGGGACATGAATGAACAACAGAATATTTCAGCCCATCCCTGCGGGGGAAGAGCAGAATATGGTGATTCTTTATTCTTCCTTGGTAGGGCAACAAAAGCCAGGATTTATATCTGCAGTCTATAGCCACACCTTTCGTTTACAGAACTTCAGCACCCCAAACAGGAAAGCAAAATAGAACACCGGACATTGATTTCTTTTAAACAAAAACTCACTTCAGCATTGAAGAAATGCTGGAATATTCCCAAACAGTTTCTAAAAGCAAATGGCCTTTGGTTCTATGGTTACACAATTGCTGTGAAGTGTTTCAGTGACTGAAAGTCACTCACCTGCGATCAATAGGGTAAAGCCATCCTTCACAATTATGGGTATAATTTTTTCCAAATATGTGTTGTAATATTCTTCCTGAACTCAATGAAAATCCCAGCTAGGTCACCAATATTAAGGCAGAACCACACATTTAAGATTCTTCCATCCATTCTATTATACTCACATTTCACCTTGAAAGTTGTCAAAAGTCTGGCCAGCTCAGAGACATCCATCAAAACTACTCAGTTACCTTAAATGTGTTCTGCTTATATATTACCCCCTAGCACTTCAAGCACTCTCTGGGTAGTTTATAATTTTAAGGCTACATAATTACCAACCTTACCTAGTGTGGGTAAATTCTCAGAGGGCCAGATGTGCTGGTGGATGGGTAGAATCTTCCTGCCCAATACCCCACCCAATACTTTGAGTTACTCAGTCCTCTAGGGAGTTACCAAAACATTACAAGGTTGAGCCATTTAGCTTGTATTCTAATCATGCCATGTTGGAGTACCAAGATAGTCACAAAAAGTACAGTATCCCTTCAGCCAAAACCAATTTTGATAATTAGCTCATAACAAAAGTCAGTTACAGCTTTGGATATGCCTCCTTATAGAGAAAGGACACAGATGGCAAAACTTCCCAATTAATTGGATATTTCTCCCCTGCCCCTTTTCTGGAACAAGCTAAGAAACCTATATTTCAAATTCCTCTTTTCCAGTTTCCCAATAGAGGTTAAATAGTAACTTTTAGATACTCCCACCAAGGTGTCCCCCTCCCCAAAGTTTTGTTTTAAATGGTTTAGTTGGCCCGTCCGACTAGGTTGTCGCGGGCGCACATGCTGCGTGTGGCCACGCCTAGGGAGGCTCGGAGAACTTCCACCCATACCCGAGCCTTCTCTGTGGCTGGCCCAACCCTATGGAATCACCTACCAGCAGAAGTGCGCCTTGCAGATTCCCTGCCTGCCTTCCGGAAGGCGCTGAAAACCCTTCTCTTCCGGGAGGCGTTTGGCTGACACAATTTTTTTTTTTTAGTTAGTCCCGCCATCTGCTGCAGCCGTTTTGTTTTATTGTTTATTTCAGTTGTTGTTTTAATTTGTTGTCTGTACATTTATTGTAAACCGCCCGGAGTTCCTTTCAGGAAGACGGGCGGTATATAAGCTGTATAAATAAAATAAATAAATAAATAAATAAATAAATAAATAAATAAATAAATAAATAAATAAATAAATAAATAAATTTCTTTAAATTGACTTCAAGGACAAATGTGAACATAGAATGTACTCATGGCTAAAACCCCAAATTTTTAACTCTCATATATCAAGGATTAATAACCCTAGAGTTAGTACACTTGTTTAGTACTTCTTCCTTGCACCCTAAGAAAGTAACTCTTGAATTATTTACAGAGTAGTGTGTGCCATTTGATATTTGACACAGAGTAGTGTACCAAACATCAATTAGCTTGATATTTATGCAAAAGTACCAGTTATACATTAAGAAAACCAACTTCTATGTCCATGTTTGTTACTTTGTTAGTATGTAACAATGGATTTCCTGAAGGCCCTTTACATTTACAGTGTGGATTTGGTGTAACTTCATGCTTAAACTTCCACTCAAGCTTCCCAAGAGGTTCTAGAATGTTAGCTTATCCATTACTGAAAAGCCAGAAAAGTGTCTAAAGCAATATTCAAGGCTTCCCACTATGTTGTGACTTAATGTATTTCTTTTGTTAATAATAGACAAGACATTGCTCTTTTTGTTAAGACTTTAACCCAAGAAATGCACCAGCTAATGTACAAGAGAAAAATTCATTAAGCTGAAAGTGAAGTGGAGTTGGATTTCTGCCAGAGGTGACCTCTAGGACTTCTGATGAAATAGGATTTACTTTCAAAGAACATAGATTGATAATCCTCAGAGCTGCCCACTATGTTGCAGAACAATGAGATATATTAATATTATATGACCTCAACAATTTTGTACCAGTATTCTTGGAGAGACTGAGCATCCTAGCAACTTTTCTGAAGACATCCAAGGAGAAATAGTAAGGTGTTCTAATGGCTCAAATGCTCTGCAATCTTCAAACCTTATGTTTGTAGGACTCCATGACAAAAGATTCTGAAATAATATGAAAAATTGAACTCTCTGATTTTTGTAGTGCTACTCTTGGTAAAGTAGATAATGTCAGGCACAGAAATGAATGTATATGAATATTTTCTGCATTAAAGCAAAAACATAACAACATAAGAAGAGCCATGCTGGATCAGGTCAAGGGCCCATCTAGTCCAGTTCCCTGTATCTCACAGTGGCCCCACCAGATGCGTCTGGGAGCGCATGAGACTAGATCTCTGTCTCCTGATACCACTCCCCTGCATCTGGCCCTTGAAGTACCCTGGTTATAAGCCTGGAGATTACACATCTCCATCATGGTTTGTAACCAGTGATGGACTTTTCCTCCAGGAATCTTTCCAATCCCCTTTTGAAGGCATCCAGGCCAGATATTATCACCACATCCTGTGGCAGGGAGTTCCACAGACTAACCACATGCCGGATAAAGAAGTATTTCTTTTCTCTGTTCTACTCTCCCAACCCTCAATTTGAGTGGATGTCCCCTAGTTCTGGTATTTTGTGAGAGTGAGAAGAGTGTCCCTCTATCCTGTTTACTCACACCAATGATGGCGAACCTTTTAGAGACCGAGTGCCCAAACTGCAATTCAAAACCCACTAATATTTTTGCAAAGTGCCAATACAGTAATTTAACCTGTATACACGTGGCTATGAAGGGGCAATGTCAGGTGCCCACAGAAAGGGCTCTGAGTGCCACCTTTGGCACCTGTGCCATAGGTTTGCCATCACTGCCTCACTCCCTGCATAATAATGTACATCTCAGTCCTATCCCCCTCAGGTGCCATTTTCTGGACTAAAGAGCCCCAAATCCTGTAGCCTTTCCTCATAAGGGAGGTACCCCAACATAGTAATCATTTTAGTCACTCCCTTTTACACTTTTTCCATTCCACGATGTCTTTTTTTGCGATGTGGTGACTAGATGTGGTATCTTGCTGGACCGGCTTTCTGAGGTGGGTATCGGAGGCACTGTTCGCAATTGGCTCCGGTCCTTCCTTGAGGGTCAGCCCCAGTATGTGCAGCATGGTGGAGAGCTGTCGGCCCCGTGGACACTCCCTTGTGGGGTTCCGCAGGGCTCATCTCTCTCCCCCATGCTGTTTAACATCTATGTAAGGCCGCTGGCTGGGGTCATTCGGAGATTTGGAGTCTGCTGTCATCAGTACGCTGATGACACACAGCTCTATCTCTCCTTTTCCACCTCTGCAGTGGAAGCTGTCCGGTCCCTCGACCAGTGCCTGGAGGCGGTCATGGCCTGGACCAGGGCCAACAGGCTCAAACTCAATCCCGAGAAGACCGAGGTGATGTTCTTTGGGAGTTCTCCGTCTGGCTATGGAGGCCCTCTCCCCAGCTTGGAGGGTGTTTCTCTCCAGCTGGCAGAGAGGGTTCAGAATCTGGGCATGGTCCTGGATCCGGAACTATCTCTGGATGCCCAGGTGGCTGCCGTGACCCGGACTGCGTTTTATCACCTTCGCCAGATTGCCCAGATCCGTCCCTACCTAGACGGCGACTCTCTGAGAACAGTGGTTCAAGCACTGGTGATCTCGAGGCTGGACTACTGCAACTACTGGACTACTGGGGTTGCCCTTGACTCTCCTCCGTCGTCTGCAGCGGGTGCAGAATGCTGCGGCCAGACTGGTGGTGGGCGCGCGTCACTATGACTGCATCACCCCAGTTCTGGCCTGACTGCATTGGTTGCCTGTTGCAGCCCAGATCAGATTCAAGGTCTTGGTTTTAGTTTATAAAACCCTCCATGGCTTGGGCCCGGACTACCTGGCAGAGCGGATCGCCCAGCGATCAACTTTGGCCCAACCAGTTCGGCAGTCACGAGTGCACTCGCTTCGGGTTGCCACACCCCAAGAGGCCAGACGAACTTCCACCTGAAATCGGGCCTTCTCGATAGCTGCTCCATCGTTGTGGAATAGCCTTCCCAGCGAAGTGCGCTCTGCAGAGTTCCTGCTGGCCTTCCGCAGAGCGGTGAAAACCATCTTATTCTGCGAGGCCTTTGGTGACCTAGCCTAATAGTTTTCAGGTTTTTTTTCCGCCTTCTGCTCCATTCACCCTACTGCTCGATGTCTTCGAGTGATGGACGCTAATGCAAGGGTGTTTTACGATTTCTATGATTGCATTTTATTGCTTTTAATCGTTGCTGTCCAGTTTTTCATTGTGATTGTATGATTTGTGCTGAATTTATCAGCTTTGTAAGCCGCACAGAGTTCCCTTAGGGAAGATGGGCAGGGTATAAATTTAATAATAAACAAATAAAATAGAACTGTACGCAATACTCCAGGTGAGGCCTTACTAGTGTTTTGTACAATGGTTATTATAATGTTGGCTGATTTATTTTCAATCCCCTTTTAATGATCTTCGACATGGAATTAGCCTTCTTCCCTGCTGCCACACACTGGGTAGACACTTTCATTGAGCTGTCCACCAGCACACCAAGATCTCTTTCCTGATCTTTCAAAAACAGTTCACCCCCCCCCCCGAGTTGATAAAGTTTTGGTGGGTTTTTTTGTGCCTCAATATGCATTACTTTACATTTTCCGACATTGAAAGGCATTTGCCATTTCACAGCCCATTCTCCAAGTTTGGAGAGATCCTTCTGGAGCTCTTCACAATCTTCTCTGGTCTTCACCACCTGGAAAGTTTTGTGTCATCCACAAACCTGCCCACCTTACTGCTTATACCTGTCTCCAGGTCATTCATGAATAGATTGAAAAGCACTGGACCCAGGACAGATCCCTGGGGGACACTGTTTTTCACCTCTCTTCATTGTGTAAATTTCCCATTGACACCTACTGTCTGTTTCCTGGATCTTAACCAATTCTCATTCCTTAAGAGGACCTGCCCTCTTATCCTCTGTGCAATTTTCTCAGCAGCCTTTGGTGAGTAACTGTGTCAAAAGCCTTCTGAATATCATAATAGATAATATCCACCAGTTCACCCAAATCCACATGCCTATTGACCTTTTCAAAGAATTCTAAAAGGTTTGTCAGGCAAGACTTACCCTTACAGAAGCCATGCTGATTTTCCCTCAAGGTTTGTTCTTCTATGTGTTCTAAGATTTTCTGTTGGAAGAGGCTTTTCACCATCTTCCCTGGGACAAACGTAAGGCTAACTGGCCTGTAGTTTCCCAGGTCCCCCCTCCTCCCTTTAAAAAAAATTGGTGTGGCATCCACTATCCTCCAGTTCTCTGGCACCGTGGCCATTTTAAGAGGAAAGTTGCATATTTCCATTAAGAGATCCACAATTGTATTTCTCAGTTCCTTTACAAACCTTGGGTGGATGCCATCTGGGCCCAATGACTTGTTGATCTTCCATTTATCAATTAACATATGCATATGCATTAAAATTAATATGCTTGGAAGAAGTTAATAAACTTTTTCCTTAGCAAATCACTTTTTCTAAATACTGATAGGGAATAATGAGTTACAAACTTGAACTGTCCTCTACAAATGGACCTTTAAGCTATAACAAATGTTATAAGACTCCATCCATTTTGAATTATTTGGTGCATCTCTTTCACCCAACACAGACGGCAGATAGAGATGGGCATGAAACGGGGAAAAATTGTTCCGTTATTCATTATTCGTTTCATTACGTAATGAAATGAATAAGGAAAATTGTGATGGTTGGAACAAATCGAACAGAACCACGAAAATTAGGTTCGTTACGTTTCGTTTTGGTTAATGGTGATGCACAATGAAATGAGCTGTTTTAAAATGTTAAAAACGTTCTGAATATCCGGAAAAACCCAGCAATAATTATTTATTCTGCCTGATAATACCTACAGGGGGGTTGGGGTCCTCAAAACGTGTATTTATGTCTTTTCTCAGATCGCTGTATTTCCCCCCCCCCTTTAAGGGGAGTTAGGAGACATCATCCCAAAATGGCTCCCAGATACCTAATATTGATTTCTTGGATATTAAAACACCCCGGAAATCCATAAAAACGCAGTGATAATTATTTGAAATTATTACCTACCAGGGAGTTGCAGTCCTGAAAATGTTTGTTTTTGTCTTTCTCCCATTGCAATGTATTTTTTCTTTTCCCTTTAAGGATGACACAAAATGGATTCCAGCCACAAGATGGATGCAAACCATGTGATGGGATCATGTAAATTCTTGGACAATTTCAACCAATAGCATGCCCAGGTTGCAGACTGGGTAGGTGTGGTAGCCACAGAGGGCATAAAAAGCTTTGGCAGCCCCCGTGCTCCTTGCAGTCTGTGGTGGGAGTTAGGGTGGAATTGCTGTCTCTGTGACTTGTTTCTTTAGGCCAGCCAGGCAGGTGTGTGTCTCTGTGTTCCTGCCAGCTGCAGCCTGGCTCTTAGGGGAGAGAAAGAAGAGATTTCTCTCTAGCTTCAGTCCTGCAGCCTCCCTGTGTGCATGCGTGTGTACCTCTCGGTGAGTACCCTCCCCTGCCCTGCAGTGCAGTCACTCTGCGGCTGCCTTGCACCCTGGGCAACGCCCGCCGCTGCCTTTGCAGCCTCCCTGCTTACCTAGTCTATACTGTGTCTCTGCCAGCATCATTTTTTTTAGTGTTTTCCCTCTGGTCTAGGGCGTTGGGGGACGTCCGCACGTGGAAATGCTTTAAGTCGCGCAAAAAGCAGGTAAAATGAAAAACAAAAAACAAAAAAGAAACAATTTTTTTCCAAAAAATTCACGAAAAACGAAAATGAACCGAAATGGACCCACAATGAAAAACAAAAAACTGAACTGTCATTTTTTCGATTCGTGCCCATCTCTAACAGCAGATATCTGAGTTGCAGCCAACCTTTTTCAAGAATTTTGCCTTCTTAAGTGTCAATGTGAGTTATCCTTTGATAACTTTTCCTTCCCTTTTAGGATTCAGTCTAACTGTGGACATCTTCACTCTATCTGGCAGGATTAGGTTTTTTTAAAGCTTCCCTTCCTGATGTTAGCTTTCACTGAATTATGTAGCCTAACTCAATATTTTGGAGCACTTGGAAGTTTGTGCATATTTCTGCCTTTCTGGATATCCCCAGCTGGTGATAGTGTGTATCTGCAAACTTTGACTTTTTCCCTATGGAACAGGAGGGCTGGACTTGTTTGGCTATTTTAAATAAAACCGGAATGGATTATTAGTACAACCATCCTCACCACTATCATCATTATAGCTACATTCCAGATTTATACACTATTGCACATTATGACTGTTCTCTGTCATTTCTCCTAACATCTGAAGTGCTGAAAGAGACCAGTGGTTTATAATTGCCCTGTGGTGAGACCAGAAGACAGGCTCTTTAATTATTATTTTCTTCACATTTTTTTTATTTATTGTAGTGTATAACAGTAATTTGCCACAGTCTAAGATGGCCGTGCAGCTAGAGGGGGTGGTCTATACATTTAATAAATAAATAATCAATTAATAAATAAATAAAGAAGCAGATAATTCAGATAAACAGCCTCATTCACATTGAGTGGGGAGAGAAACTAGCTAGTTATCTGGCAATTTATTATCACTTCCATAGCCACACGGAATAACGATAACATGGCAAAAAATCTGGAAAACATGAAATGTTTAACAAAATGTACAATAGAACAATAGCAACAAAATCTGAACAGCAGATATGCTGGTCTAATATTTGCTTTTTTTCTGCCGCCATTCTCCTCCTCCTTCCTAGTCTTAGTATCTTCATTTATTTTAGAGGAAAGATTAAGGCCCAAACCTCGGTTATATCTAAGAATGTTGCAATATAATGTCTAGTTAAGATAATGTCTAGTTAATATGAGTTACATACAGTTAGCCATGGCTTGCCTCATCTACTGAGTTCACACAAGTGACTAATTTAGTTGGAATTCATCTGTTGGAATTGAGCTGAAAAGAGAAGGGGATGCATTGTTGATAAGAGATCTTTTCCTTATGCCTGCTGAGGCAGTGGGGAACTCTTTCAGCTAAAATATGTTGTTTTATGTTAATTTTTAAAAATAACCCACAGGCCCCAACGGAAAGGCAAAGAAGATGCACAAGTCCCGCATTTTGTAACAAAATGTAAAAAGCCACAGTCTTAAGGGTACAGTCCTTGCCAGTCAAGATGGCTGAAGGCCACTGAGCTGATACTGCGTTGAAGCTGTACTGAACCTAAACTTGTTGGGGGGGGGGGAATGGAAATTGCTTAGTGCTGAGCCTGACCTGACTTTGTGCCAGCAAAGCGACTGTTATGAATCGGGACTGAGGGAGATTTGGACATGGTGAATCTGAACTCTCCTCCTACTCCTCAACTTCCTCATTTTTGGGGTGGGGGCATATGCACCCAGCCAGCCCAGCAGTTGTAACCAGCAAAGCCAGTTGTACTGGTAAATCTGAGATCAGCCAGTGCAATGTGTGTGTGTGTGTGTGTGTGTGTGTGTGTGTGTGTGTGTGTGTGTGTGTGTGTGTGTGTGTGTGTGTGTGTGTGTCAGCACAAGAATTCTAGTGCCAGTTCAAGGGCAGCAGTTGTGGTACAAGATTGTTCAAACTCACTACAGCTGGTGTATCTTTGCCTTCAGATTGCTCTGCCTAGCAGCAGAAACAGCTGAATTATTTTTATTTATTTTTTTAAAAATGAAGCCAGCCCATTTGTGCTGAACTATTTCAGTTCAGTTCAAAGTGGTTTTTACTGAACTGAAATATTTCAGTGCAAATGGGCTGGCTTCATTCTTGAAACTTTGCTTGACAAAGTAAGAAAAGACAAAAGCTAATGACAATGAGAGACAAAAAAAAAAAAGCTCCCAAGGACTGGAGCTTGATCTAAAAATAGTTTCTGACTGTTTTTGAACAGCAAGGCCAAGTCCTTTTAACTTAATCACAGAGTATGTATCTACCCTGCCAGAATGTAACTCACTTGATCCTCAGGAAAATGAATCCAAGTGATGCAAGTATTTCTTTTTCCATGACTAAGCCATGGGAGTCTCAGAATATAAGATTGCTGACAGATATTCAGAGCATTAGGCCATTTTCTTCACATCGGCCACTCTTATTGTCTTCCATGTGCTAGTGAAGGACTGTGAAGCCCTTAAGAAAGGGAGGGCTTTATTTTCTTATCCTCAATAGGATAAGAAAATGCTTATCCTATTTCTGATAAAATGTCTTGCTTTACAGCAAGTGGTTTCCACCATTCCTCTTTTGGTGTCTCCCAATTTCCTTTTCTTCTAAGTCTACCATTGCATTGCTACTCCCCTAAACTAATCATCCTGACCAGCCTTCCACTCAGCTGGTCAGCATGAGTTATAAAAAAAATTAAAAAATTAAAAACGAAGCCAAAAAAAATGGTTTTTTATTAAAAAAATGTTTCATTTTTAACAACCCCAAAACAATAAAAAATGAAAAATGAAACAAAATGCCATTTTGGCATTTCATGACCATATCTATCAACAACTTGCTACAGGAGAGGCCCTCTTGATGGTTCAGCCTACAACGGTCCATCCATTAACAGGTACATAGGAGATGGCTTTCTCTGACATCTTTGAGAAATCATGTCAAGGTGCATTTCCTCCAGTTAACATTTGGAATCATTTCAATAGTTTCATTGTTGCATATTATTTTTAGTTTTTATGGTCTCACTTTCCTTGTTACCCACCTTAAGTACCATTTTCAAATGGAAAAGCAGACTATAAATTTAGTCAATAAATAAGGAGAATTGAAGGACAGTATGTCTCTTCTGCCATTTGTGTCATTCCTTTGTCCTGGAAAACCTAGTGAAGGAGGAGCTGTTGTATGGTGAAGGAGGGTGTAAGGCTGAGTGTGTAGCCTGACAGAGTTTAAAACTCTTGAAATTAATCTTGATTTTCTGTATCTTAAAATTGAGCATCTTGAAAATAGAGAGATTGTAATGAAATAGGTAGATATCCAACGCACACTTCCCTAGTGATCCTGGAAGAGGGAAGCAATAAGGTAGGGTAGTGAACTCAGTCATTCCCATGTGAGTGCATTGCAACCTAGTCCATGCCTGAAACTTAAGCTGTGCTCAGAATGGGCTTTCTGGCTAACCTGCCCCCATCCCACAGAGGGGATAGGGGGGCACTGAGTGCCACCAGCCAATGAGGCTGCATAGCAGCCACATCTTATATCAAGAATAATTAAGGATGGAAAAATTACAAACTTCTGCTTGTTTCTTTTTTTAAAATAACTCTTTGGCAGTATAAAAAACTGCACATCAACAAATGCAAGACTATAACTACAGAAAGACTCTGTTATTTGTGGGATGGAATTGGTACAAATTTCCAAATAAATTTACAAATTAGACCTGAAATGCTTACGTTTCATACTTACTCTTACCTTATCTCATTAGCCTGTTATTTAATCCTTGCCAGTTCATTGCTGAATAGAAGGGGTTTGCTGATTCACTGTTCTGTACAACTTCATTTGCTAATGAGCATAAATATTTATGCAAACCGGGATTGGCGGGCTGTTCAACTTCCATCTTGGAAGCATCGAAGGAAACAAGATATCTTATTCCACAGCACTGAAAATGTCAGTATTCATTAAATTCATTCAACATGACTTGCTGTATTTTTTTCAGTTTGTTCTCTCTTTGAAAATAACGATGAATCTAATGTTCACCCAGGTTTTGACTTCATTTAACAAGCATAACTATTGAGAGGTAAATTAAGCATTTAAATGTTATGAAAATATATCTAGAATCTTCTAATCCAAAAAGGTTCCTGATAGCAGCTAGCGCCTTAATCTAAACACTTGTTGATCCCAATCTTCTTTTGCTTAGCCCTTGTCACCGTGGCATGGATCACCATGACCAGGTCTGCATGATCCAGGTAAGGCCGCAGCTGGTGCGCCACACACCCCTGGCCACAGCCACTACATGAGAGACAAGGAGCAGCTCTGCATCCAGGCTGCAGACCTGCTCCTTCAGAGGGAGTGCAACCCCATTCAGAGCAGGATGATATTCCAGCACCTGCAACAAAACTTTCCAAACCAGGAGAGCCTCTGCCTTGTCTGGATTTAATTCCAGCTTGTTAGCCCTCATCAAGATCCCCACGAACTCCAGACAGCACTCCAGAACTTCAACCACCACCGCCACCCCTGGAATCAGGGGAAAAGAGAGATATGACTGGGTGTCAACAGCACATTGATGGCACCCCACTCCAAATCCCCAGATGACCTCTCCCAGCGGTTTCATGTACATGTTGAATAGCATGGGGGACAGAATTGAACCCTGTGGCACCCCACACTTCAAGGGCCAGGGTGCCGAACAGGCATCCCCCAGCACCACCATCTGAGACTGATCCTCTAAGTAGAAAAGGAACCACTACAAGACAGTGCCTCCAACTCCCAGCTCGGCCAATCAGCCCAGAAGGACACCATGGTCAATCAAGGGTGATCAGGGGGCTGGAAACCAAGTCCTATGAGGAAAAACTGAAAGAACTGGGTCTGTTTAGTATGGAGAAAAGGAGACTGAGGGGTGATATGATAGCCCTATTCAAATATTTGAAGGGTTGTTATACAGAGGATGGGCAGGATCTGTTCTCGATCATTCCAGAGTGCAGGGGGTGCACAATGGGCTTAAGTTAAGAAAACCCAGCTTTTAGCTGAATATCAGGAAAGACATCCTAACTGTTAGAACAGTATGGCAATGGAACCAATTACCTCAAGAGTTGGTGTGTGCTCCAACACTGGAGGCATCTGTGAGAAATTTGGACTGGGCAGATATCCTTTGATTTGTATTACTGCCTGTCGCATGGGGTTAGACTTAATGGCCTTGTAGGCCCCTTCCAACCATTCTATGATTCTATGAAAATAATAATATGTAATTTCACACTTAACAGAAAGAGCCTGGCCCAGTGACCTTTACCAATAAGCAGAGACATGAATCTTTCCTTAGTCTGGCTTTGACTGTTGCCAAAGCACAAGCATTCTGAAGCACTGAAATGACTCCTATTTGAGAAGCAGCAATAACAAGAACATTGGTAATACAAGGTGATTTCCATTAAGCATCCAACAAGAAGAGTTAAAGTGTGATTTGTTTGATACTTAAATGACAAATAAGCCTATTCAAAAGCTACCAGGGGTTATTGAAGTCTTTGAAGAAGCTGGTGTTTGCTATTTGGGCCATCTGTTTGAAGGCATGTATTTACATGCAGTGCATCAAGGAACCGAACTGTCAAGAAATTGAATAGAAAATTAAGTATATGAAACAAGCAGTTTTGACCTGAATTGGCTGCCTGTCCAAAGGGACGCTGTAGGGAGATGTCTAGGTGGACGTCAGGTAAAAAGCTCACCTGTGATTTTTTTATAATGTTGGCATCCTTATGCAAAAGATTCCCTTCTTATATGGGTATTTGTTATTTTCATGCACAAAGAGGAATGAATAGAAGAATTGGCATTTGCTTTTCCTATATTTTAGAGTGTTCAGATAAGGGTAATTGCATTAGTTCTCATCTAAATGATGAAACCCTAGAGCCAAAGCACTGGGTTTTAATTGGCTGCACCATCCATGTCAACAAATTAGATTAATTACAATATGTTAAAGTGCTTTTCCAATCATCTTCAACTGCAAACAAAATTCTTCCTGTATGTTTTATTTTAATTTTAATTTAATTATAGGCTCCATAAATGAAGATTGGTTTGAAATGGGGGGAAGGGGAATTCACTAATATTTTTCTCTTCAGCAGGAAAAGCATCCCTCTGATAGTAATTATTGGGGGGTGTTAACATGGGCAAATGGGAGAACATCTTAGTCATTAAGACAAGCTGTCTTATATTATCTGCCCCTCCAATTCAACGAGGCAACAGAGATCTCTTTTCTCTTCCTTTAATAGGTCTCCTCCCCCTTTGTGGATGCTGTGGTTACATCTGTGACATCTAGGCCCTGGGATCTATGGCACTGGAATGATATTGTAAAAAGTGAGGGGGTGGAATTAATTCTGCAAGGCAGTTAATAAAATGGAGGGAATTAGAAGGTTTCCCATCAAAATATATTCTGAGAAATTCTGGCTCAAGATATGAAAGTCTTTAGGATTCATTAGCCTTCTGCATGCCTTAGAAATGTTGTGGGGTTCATTAAGTCTCAACAGCAAGGGTTTATACTGGAGCCTGTTTGCTACAGGCCCATACCAGGGGTAGAGGAAGGTCGTGTTGTGTCCTTGTCCAGGAGGGAAATGAAGCAACCACTCTGCCACAATGATTTCCCCAAAGGTTTGTTTTCCATGTGGGAGGCCTCCCCCCCCTTGTTATTACCAGGGCTAGGAACAGGCAAGAAATGGAAAAATAATGTTTCATTTCGTGCTCACCCCTGTTTTGTTTCATTTTGTTTCTTAGAATTTTTTTAAAAAATTTCATACAAAATGAAATGAAACAAAACAAAATAGCTCCCCTAGGTCCCAGAGGCACCAGATTTGGTGCCCGGGACTCCGGGAGCCATTTTTAAAGGGCTCCAGCCATTGGCAGAGCAGCAGGTGCACTCAGAAAAGGGTAAAGACTCAGGGCAGTTCCTGATCACACTGCCCTCTGCACCATTTTCGGAGGGCTCCTGCTGAGCTGTCAGTGGCTGGAGTCCTTTAAACCTGGTCCAGTTGGTACCTAGGTTTAAAGGGCTCCAACCATTGACAGATTAGCAGGAGCCCTCAGAAAATGGTGGGGAGGGCAGCATGAACTGCCTACCCTGTAACCTGACCCTTTTCTGAGGGCTCCTGCTGAGCTGCCAATGGCTGGAGATCTCTAAATTTGGCCCAGTCAGCACCAGGGGGTCCCCCTGTTACCGACTGGGCCAGGTTTAAAGGGCTCCAGCCATGGACAGCTCAGCAGGAGCCCTCAGAAAACTGTCAGGTAGGAAGTTCCGAGAGATCGCGCTCCCTATCCTACTATTTTCTGAGGGCTCCTGCCAAGCTGTCAATGGCTGGACCCCTTTAGACCTGGTCCAGTCGGTACCAGAGGGTCCCCCTGGTACTGACTAGGCCAGATTTAAAGGGATCCGGCTCTTGACAGCTCAGCAGGAGCCTGAAAATGATGGAATGAAAGAGTTTGTTTCAATGGAAAAATGACTGTTTCATTTCATCTATAATGAAATCCTGCTTCCTCATTTTGTTTTGTTTCATTTTGTTTTGTTATGTAACAAAACAACAAAACAGCATTTCATTTTTTGTTTTCTGCCCATCCCTAATCAGGGCCTTTGGATTTTATTTTGCTAGTATGTTGTGTGTGGCGTGACATTTCAAGGTGGCCGAAGGTGCTTCTTTTTTTAAAAAAAAAATACTGTGATACCTCTTATCACCACCCTCCAGCTTTTCAAGCAGCCCACATTTCTCAAGGGATAAAAAGACCCTCTGGCAGAAGCCATATATGACATTTTGCCCAGAGTTGTACTTAAAGGGTGAGAGGCTTGGGCAGATGGAGAGACACTCCAGTCGCCACAGACATAATTATTTAATGAAAGCCAAACTGTGCACACACATTTTCCAGTCACCTCCTAAGGGGAGCTGAAACCATGCTGCTGCTGCTTCTATCCTATTTTGCTTTCTTTTTCTGTAGAAAACTATGTGTTACAGAGGTGAGGACTTTTCTTTCTCTTCTTTTAACACTTCAAAAGCTATAGCTGATGTAACACTTTATTCAGGGCTATTTGTTTACTTACATACCTATCAATGAACCTTGGAAACACAAGGAAGCCTCTTCTTAATCCAAGTTATATAGCAGACATAAGCAAATAAAAGAACAACGCAATACACCCAAGGCCTCAGGAGCAGCACCAATACAGACATTGCTTTTAGAATTGCCAAGTTTAAGTGTCCCATTGAATGTCGAATTCAGACAAAAATTCAATATATCTTCCTCCACTGGGTTATAGAAGACCTCCATAGAAGACCTAGATTCACATGCCAGGTCTTCAAAGTTCTAGATCAAGGATTTTTCAAATGTCTTGGCAAATTATTTCCTATTGCTGAGCTGAACTACAGTCAACCTGCTGACTCACTGGGATTTATGTATGTCTTGACTTACCATTCAGCAAGTGAGTCAATGGCCAAAATCCTGTTCAGTTATCCATACTGAGCTGTGCGATTTAAGATTCAATAGCGGTCTTTTGAGATTTCTTAATCAGAGGCAATTCACCACCAAAAGCCTTCCTTTTTTTGTATACAAGCAACTGGATTTTGGCCAGTTGGTCTATAATTAGCCTACTGGTCCATATAACTTAAATTGTTTACACAAGTGCCAGTTCATGCAGATAAAACCTGCAGTCATGTCATAGATAACCGTCAGAAGAATGGAGCAATCCCTGGTCATTTCTTCCTGATCTAGAATATCCTGCAGTGCAGACAAATTCTTTATTAGTGTGGAAAGTTTTTGTGCATAGCACCAGGGCTTGACATCTTGTTGTTCCTGTGTGAAATTCAGCCCACTGGTACATTTCAGGAAGCTTTTAGGTTTGCTGCACCAACCTCCTGACCTTCAATAAAATTGGAGAGGGAAATAATGCTCTTTGAAGAAAAAATTTACTTTCCTCAACACTCTTTATTATTTCCATATCCACTGTTTCTCCTTCCAATAACAATAACCTGTGTAGAATATTTCTTTATGTCCATGGATCTCATGATTTTTAATTTATTGAGGATAGGAAACAGTATGATGGTAGGCTGTCATATTTCTCTCCCGAGCTGGGGATTATTTTTAAAAAGTATTTTCAGCTGGCAAACAAAGAATGAGGTCAACAGGAAAACATAATCAAGAAGTTGCTTCTTGCAGTAAAGCCTTGGTACACACTAGGGATCCAATTTGGTTGTGCAAGAAGCTTGTCAAAATTCTTGACAGCAAATTGTCAAGAGATTTGTCAAACTGATGACTTTCTAACCTAAAGCCCCAAAGCAAAAACTACAATATATGTGTGCATTATATGAAATGCAACCTTCCAACCTTTCTGTGACCTTAACCCCAAGCCACTGATTAATCTCCAAGTGGCAGTAGATTCTAAAATGGCATAACACACTCCTCCCCAGGTTTTCTCTCAGTTCATCAATCAGGGCTTGTCTGAAAGACCTGAAGTGATTACTGCACAGCACTACCTCATAAACAGAGGGCAGATACACTGCAGAGTGAAACAAAGCTGCTTTCCATTTCACAACAGATAGGGCCACTCTCACATATGCCTTGGACACTTCTCTTTAAGCTACTGCACCATGGTTTGTGCGGGGCTGTCTTTGAATAATATTTGGAAATCAGAGCTGGTTGCTGCCAGGGTCCCTGTTTGTTCTGTGCCCAGTTAAATGTGATTGTGATTGTCTGAGGCACTTCCATGTTCTCTTTTTTATAGTCAAAGTCTCACAAACAACAATTTGGAAGAACTACCCATGTTAGTTTGTTCAAGCATATGAGCATATGAGAGAGAGAGAGAGAGAGAGAGAGAGAGAGAGAGAGAGAGAGAGAGAGAGAGAGAGAGAGAGCACTGTGGCACGGTAAAGACTAATTTCTAGAGCTCAATACAAGATTTCATGGATCAAGTTCCTCAAGTTGGAGGGAATAGACATGATCCACAAAACCTTTTGCCTTCCCATCCTGGAATAACAAAGTGAGACACAGGTGACTGGGTTGAATTGGGCCACACTTTATTATTAACAATATAATCTGGTTTAATACAATGGGGGTAGAGGCTTCAGTAGTGCAGAGTAGACATGGGCACGACCAGAAAAAATGACGTTTCGAGTTTTCGTTTGTCGGAACGGGTCCGTTTCGGGTCGTTTCCGTTTGTCGCGAAATTTTTCAAAAATTTGTCATTTCCGTTTGTCGTTTGTCGTTTCCACCACGATTTAGCGCGATTTGAATTCCCAGAGCATAGGGGCGGCCCGCAATCAGGGCCGGCGCTAGGTGTTTTTGCACCCTAGGCGGTGGGCGGGGCGGGGGGGTGGGCGGGCGGCAACGCGGGCCGCAGGCGGGTGGCGGCGCAGGCGGGCGGGCAAATGGGCAGTTAGGATATCACTTAGGATAGAGGTTCTGTTCTTGGCTTGCACCCCAAATGTGTGTGTGTGTGCAAGCAAATTGAAGTTGGGAAAATAGAAAATAAATGGTAGTATATAATATATATTTAAAATAAATCCACACCTCCCACTCCCAGTCAAACCTCCCCCTTTATCCAATATCAGAAAAAAATCCTCACAAACTGCCAGAGAAGAAATAAAGAATAAACTGCTATTCCCTTCAGCCGACAAAGCTGCAGGGAATCAAAGAAATTATTTTCTAAATTCAATTGCCTCCCTGCCTGCCTAACTTAAATCCTAAAGCCTCCAGCCTCCCTCAATCCCGATCGGATCACACCAGCACCAGCAGCCAGCCCTCCTCCCTCAACCACATCCATACACCCGACTGTGATTTCTGGAAGGTGCCTCGGCTTTTTATGCCCTCCGAGACATCCAGAAGTGTCAGTCAAAAACCTGGCGATGCCATTGGTGGAATGGTTCAAACAATTTGCATGGTCCCATCCCATGCCCAGCCCAAATGGGCAGGCCTAAAAAAATAAAATAAAATAAAATAAAATCAATATGATGTTTTATTGCTTTTAAAAACCCACTGCTGCTACTATTAAAATTCAGGCATTTAAAATAAATAAATTTCACATGTTTCTGTGGTGATTTGGTGTGTCTTTTGACCACGATTTCAAAAGAAAAATTGTGGTCGCCATTTTGGATCCCCCCCCCACCGCATGGCATGGCGAGACGACGAGGATGACCCCCCCAGCCTGGTGCAAGCAGCCCAGGACAGGAGAAGGGGGGGAAGGCCAGGGACCCCCCAGAAACCACCTCTCTGGTAGGTGGCAAAGCCTCAGGCAGGCATATTTTTGCCTGCTTTTTTGGCCGGGAGTCGGAATTTTTAAAAAAAACTTTAAAAAACTTTTTCTGTGCTTCGCATTGCGCGATCGCCGCGATGCCACAAGTGGAAATGAAAAACCCAACCAAATTTTTCTTTTTTCGGTTCGAGTTCAAGTTCTGACGGAATAATTATCGTTACCGTTTCCGTTACGTAACAGAAACGATAACCAAAAATGGAAATGACAATTTCGCCGAGTCCTGCCCATGTCTAGTGCAGAGCAATGGTTGGGCCAGTGAGGTCACCACTGAGCTCCCCAAACCGCTATGCAATCTTAACTTGGGTGAGTCTAGTACCCCTCCCCATTTGGTCAATCTAAAATACTGCTCTCAGGAGCCATTAAATATGTCCAACCCCACCCCCAGGTGGCCAAGCTCCATTGATTGGTAGCCCTTGACCAAGGAGGATTCTCAGTGTATCCTTCCCACAACACTGAATCTCACAAATCACAGTAGCATAAAGGCGTGTTAAGTCATAATTGGGCATAATGAAATTCTCAGAGATGCTTTTGGGGTCCCCTGAGACCCCTCCCAAAACATTCCTTGTTGGGCCAGGATAAAATAATTCATTTCCAGGACATTCAAAAAAGCCAAACACACAATTCAGGTCGAATCCCCCTGAATTGGCAGTTCATCCCTACTGTGGTCATGACTCATGGGGTGACGGCCACAGATCACCATCTCCAACCCCCGGGGACACCCCTTTACTATCAAAGCTACCTCCATTGCCCCTCTATCTATATGAACCCAGGCTTTTAGCCACAGCCAGCCCCCCATTCCCTCTAGGAAGCATACCTCCATCATATCCATTTGCCTACACTGGCCCAGGTCTCTGGCCCCAGCCAACCTCACCCCCCCTCTCTCTTTTCCTTTCCACCCCTCCTGCCTGCTTTTTTCTGATGATTTATTTCCATCATGTCCTTGGCTCACGAGATGATTTTCACAGATAATCATCTCCAAACCCCAGGGACTCCCCTTCCCTCCAGAAAACAACCCTGCTTGTCTCTCCCTGCCTATGGCATGGCAGCCCTGGCTTCCGACCTGAACCAATCTGAGCCCCCCCCCCTTCCTTCATTCTCTCTCTCTCTCTCTCCCTCTTTCTTTCTCATTCGTTCTCTCTTTCTCTGTGTGTCTTTTCATTCCCACCCACCCCCTGCTTGCCCTTCTCTCTCCCTTCTCAGATTCCCTCTCTCCCGCTCTCTTCCCCCATTCCATCTACCCTGGGTGTGCTTTAAACATGTCTCTGCTCTATCCTATGGCCTCTATACCTATAATCTGGGGCAAGGGGGTTATGGCAAAGGAAGAAGGCATCATGGCAACTTCCACAAGGCGGTCAAATCTTCCAGAAGCAAGACTCCATTCTTCATCAAAATAACAACACGTCGCCTTCTGCAGCTGTTTCCCGGATTAAGCCACAGCCTGGGGCTCTCTATTGTTTTCCTTCAACACTCACCAAGGACTGTCTAGCAGCCCCAGGCGTATCTCATCAGCTTTCCAACCTCACCATTGATTCCCATATTGACTCTCTCCGGCCCCCATTGACTTTCCAATCTTCTCAAGTTTACCTGGACCCAAGGACAATGCCCTGTTCCCCTTTTCTCATTGTCACACCCTGATGGCCCAATTAAAGAACAGATTTGGTTTAGTAACACCTGGACAGGCATCCAGTTCCAGCCCATCAGGGAAATCCCCTGATCACCCAGAACCTCCTCTGGACAAGCCCCTGGACTACTCTGATTGGACATCCTGGAAGACCAGCCCCTGCCCATCCCTGGGAGGTGCTGCTCGGGGGGAGGGAAGGGGGTAACTAATAAAAATGTGGTTTTCTTTGTCTTCGGGGCCAGACATCTTAGCTCTGTCTTCAGCTTGTGTCCGCCTACTGTCTCTTTATTGGGCTCAATAAACACAGTATTTTCCCTGGATCTCTCTCCTGCTGGATTCTGTATTGGGTCTGTGGGTGCCAGCAGAACTCAGCGGGATTAGCCTTCCTGCAGCCTGATTTTAAATACATTTTAAATTCAACAGTGGATGGGCTAGAATAACATTTTTAGCATGGACTCACCAACACCTTGCCCTCTGCACCACCTGCCTCAGCAAGGGGATAGCCTAGGTATGTTCCTTGCTCCCCCTCCAGCCAACCGCCTTGGCTAGCAGCCCCCTATGCAAAACAACCACGAATAATTCCACACTGGAATCTGACAAACGAACCCCATCACCTCTAACAACTCAGGCTTGTGTATGCTAATATTGGGGTGGCCAATGACTGATCCCCCAGTGGCATTAACAGCTCTGAAAACTTCACGATTAATCCTGCACTGGGTCCAATTTAAACAATGTGGGTTGCAACTAACCTGCCAAACCAAACGGGGAATAATAGTGGACCAAAACATTTTGGTGCAGGGAAAGCGGTCACGGATTGCTGCACAATGCTCGGGATCACTGCCTTCCCTCTCAGACTGCCAATATCGTTACCACCCAGGTGGATAACCAGCACATCTGGTGGACTGCTGACTGATGCCTTTATTACTGTCTCTGGGAACTCGTTCCAGAACATGCCATGCCTTCCATGCCAGCTCAGCACTGCCTCTCCTCCCAGGTCGAGGCTTCAACCCCAAGAAGAGCTAAATGCATAATGAGCAGGTCACTAGATGTAACTGTGCCCAATCAGCTGAATCTGCATTATATACCTGTCCATGCTTCCGGGTCCTGAAACCAAACAGAAAGAAAAAAAAAGACAAACTGCCAGGCCATATCCTAGGCCAGGAAGGTCTGCAAGTAAACTTTAAAAAACTGGGAAGACCATTTCCCAATTTGCTTAATGCCTTTGGTGCCATAGACGAGAATGGCTGCCATTGAGTCAACCACAATCCTAAATGAGTGGGTCCCAAATCACCAACACTGGAGGCCCACCTGCTGGAGTGCCTGTTCAGTATTTTTCCAAAATTCGTACCTGGTCAGGGGAATACCATCCCAGTGGCATAACAGGTACCCCGGCTTCTCCCCTCTAAATGCCAACAAAATATCCAAGGCCCTTAATGGGCATAGGACTTCTATAGAACAGGGACTCAAAACAATGTCCATACCTTTTTCTAATCAATACATTTTAGAGCACCTTATATGAATTATAACCTTGCCCTGAGTGATAGCCACATTGAACCTCTGTAGCACCACCCTGGTCTTATCCTCCTTCCCAGATGCTACATGCTTGCTAACTCTGGAAAAATTCAATCAGAGTCTCAGATCTAGAGGATACCTCATAGTCATACCATCATAAACCATTTCATACCATATTGAGTTTCCCCAGAATCTCAGGCATTATAGTGGAGTGGTCATCAGACTTCATACCCCTTTCCCTCCCCAAGTCCTTCAACATCTTTCTAAGATGATAGTCAGTTCTATTGTACTGGTGCTTGGAGATCTTTGCTGGAAATGCCAGCACCAAGAGCTTACCCTGGATAGAGGCCCCTTTTATACAGATGTATTATAAATTGCTGCTAGGGCTGGCCATTCTACCCTTAGGCCTCCCCTGGCTCTAAACTCCTCAAATTCACTGGCTGCCACCCCATGCCCTTGGCATGTCCGTGGGACAAGGGCCAATCCAATGGTCATATCCACTTGCTCACAAGTGTCTGGAGGCAATATGTAACCTGCATAATTAAATTGCAAACCAACCAGAGAGTGCTTGAAGTGCTATGGGGTGGTATATAAGCAGAATGCTTTGCTTTGCTTTGCTTTGCTTTGGTGCTAACTCCCTGAACCTGTCAATCTGACAGTGTGATACGGCATCAGTGACACTGTTGTCTATCCCTGGCATATTTTGATTCTGAACTACAATGTTAAATTGCAAGCAACATAGTGTGGAAGCCCTAACCAACCCCATTACCCATTCAGATTTGGAGATAAGGAAGGTTGTTAATGATGCAAACAACCACCAGGTTTTCACACCAAAACTGAACCACTGAGTTCACCCACTGTCTGGCCCAGAGCCACAGGGTGCCAACAATAGGGAAAAATTCTAAGAAGGTGAGGTCCCTGGTAACTCCCCTGACACTTCCACTCCTCGGGCCAGGTGCCAGCTAAAATATGTGCCGAAACCCAATGACCCGGCCATGTATGTGTGGACTTGAAAATCTGCCTTAAGTCGGATATCATCCTTCCAGAAGGATACCCCATTAAACCCTCTAGGGAGTGCAGCCAAATGTCCAGATCTTTCCGCTTGCCAAATGTCCACCTAGTTCTATAATGCGGCTTCTTCAAGCCTTGCATAGCAGAGCAAAGCCACCACAAAAATGCCCTCCCAGGGGCCACCACTTTACAAGCAAAGTTGAGGTGCTCGACCAGATTTTGGAACTCCCTGAGTGTGACTTTCACCCATTCAGATCTTGATCAGACTCTTTGTCTAATGTCCAGCAGTTTACCCTGCGGCCAATGGCAGGATTGCTACTGAGTATCTAGCTGCACTCCCAAAAATTCAGGGTAGTCACGGCGCCCTCTGTTTCCTCCTTGGCCAGGGGCAGGCCCAACTGAGCAGCCAGTATCTGGAAGATCTCTATCAGAAAAACACAGTGGCCAGATCCTACCCTTCTGCAAAAAAGAAAATTGTCCAGGTAATGGGCAGAGCTAGCAATATCTGCAGCATGTCACAACTTCCATTCCAGGAAGGTGCTAAATCTTTCAAAGGCCATACACAAAACTGAACAGTCAAATGGTAGGGCCCTGTCCATATTCAGCTTACCATCAAACTCGATTCCCATCAGCTGGAAATCATAGGGGTGGATTGGCAGAAGGCAAAATGCAGACTTGATGTCACATTTAGCCAGTTCCGTGTCCAGTGCGAAAGCCCTCACTATCCTGATAGCCTTGTCAAAAGACATATAACAAACTATAGAGTTCCAGGGGAAGCATATCATTCACCTAGATCCCTCAGGAATGGATAGATGGTGAATAAGTCTGAACTCCCCTGCACCCTTCTTGGGGACCAAACCTTATGGGGGCACTCTCAAAAAAGGAACTGGGGGCTCAACAAAAGTCCCCAACACCCTACCCTCCTTTACTTCTTTATCAATCTTTTACCTAACCAAATCCTCTCTGCCTCTCAAAGAACTCAAGGTACCTGCTCAAAATGCCTGTCTGTCACCTACCACTGGTATTCTAAAGCTGAACAAAAACCCATCTAACAGATAACTCGTGGCCTGTTTGTCAGAGTAAGCCCAAAGCCACCTGTCAAGCATGGTAACATTGATGGGGCTACGTCCCTTTTGCAGGAGGTGGTGGATTAGGGGGCTTTTTGGGTCCCCCCTCTCTATTCCTGTCCATTTGCCCTCTAGTTGTAAAGTAGGTGGCACTGGAATGTGGGACACTACAGTTAGCACACTCGTGCCTATATTTGCAGGATTGCCTAGTGCAAACCCCTTGGCTGTTAAAATCCCAGCAAAGCAGGCAGTGTTGAACCCCCTGCCCTGCAACAGCAGGGGGCACCTACTGGACTGGGCACTGAATAATGTGGACGCTATTGTAGTAGTCCCCCATTGCTGGGCATGTTGGTGTCATTATCTGAAGCCACAGGCCTGGCAGTAGCTCATCCCATATCAATATGGGATGAATCACTACCCTTTTCCTGATGTTAATTCATAAAGGAGCTACGTGTGCCCTGGGAAATCCTTGTATGCTCTGTAAATTAAGTCTAGGTACTGAACTAATGCCAGTGCCCACCATGGCTGTGCTTTCACTATGACTCCCATGTAGATTAAATAGGCTGGTAGCCAATTAGCCCAGGAACACTCAGGCTTCTGACCAAGCCTGTGCTCTTTGTCTTCAGTGTCTTCCTTTTCCAACTCCTTAGTCTCCCTCTCCCTGTTTAACAATTTGAACAAATGCACATACTCCCCCTTCCAAATATTTTCTTTAGTTGCTGAATGGTCACCTAATGGCATCCTATGATCACCGTAGGGCAAAGCCTGTAGTGGCACAGAGTCAGGTGATCTTGTCAGGTACTGACAAGTAAAGGCCACATTGCTACTCCAGGTGTGCATCCCAAGAGGGTGGGAAATGATACCTGAGGGCAAGGGGCAGTCCAATCCACCCTAGCCTGCAACGGAGCAGGCATGAAGGCCGTCTGAAAACCCATGCCCATGTAAGGATGATGCGAGGGTGTGGTTGCGCTGAATTATGAGACCTCAGATGCCCAGGGCAAGGCCATGGGTGCAATGTTGGTTTCAGTACAGCCATCAGTTCACCTGCTACCACACACAAGGCATCATTCCATGCCAATCCAACTGCTTGGTCTCTCTGGGCATTTTGCTCCAGCCATATCTCATTGACATTTTCAACAACTAGCATTTGCAATGATTCACTGCCTTCTGGGATGCCAGCCACTGTCTGGCATCCTGTGGACCTTAATAGCCCTGCCTTCTGCAGCTTGGTCACTTGTCCAGAGGTAAAGGGTTTGTCACCTTCCAGTGCAGAGAATCGGAACAGAAGATCATTAGCCATTGCCCTTAATTGTAATTTCCCCCTGGTCTTTGACTGTCTGGCCAAGACCCTTTGTTCAGGGGCAGGTATGGCTGGGGTGCTCTCTCCCCGGCTGTCCTTTTCCAGGGCTTCTATTTTCTTTTTTAGCTGCTCCCAAATAGGCCAGTCCTCTTCATCTGAAAAGGAGGAAGCTGAATGAGGTGCCTGCGGAACCCTGCTTTTTGCAGGTTGTGTACCCTAACTTTTCCCTTGACCTTTATTTGGGCCCATGTTAAACAACAGAGGAAGTTAATCCCACACCAGCTATGTCCAGGGCAACTATGCCCACAGGTAAATCAGCCAAAGAGGTTAAGGAATATAATGAATCCTGACCCCAGGCAACTTGCCCACACGAGGCAACAGCCAAACCAGGGGAACACTCCTGCCATTAGCCCTTTCACAAATTTGTTTTTGTTTTTGTTGTTGTTGTTGTTGTTGTTGTTGTTGTTGTTGATGATGATGATGATGATGATGATGATGATTTTCCTCTTTCCTATTCTAATGCTCTCTTGCTCTCTCTTTTTAAAGTTAGACATATATATGGGGGGAGTGCCTTCCTCTGAGCTTCCTTTCCTGTGCAGCCCCCACTATCCAGTTGCTACAAAACAACCTGTTCGGTTGTTTAAAAAACCACCAGGGCCTTCCACATCAGTCCCCTGCACTGAAAAGAAAGACACCCTGGGGGCTATCACAAGCCTCCAGCTTCTGCCCCCTTGGAGGGCTTTTTAGACCAGCTGGACTCTTCACTGAGGACCCTCTCCCTCCCTTTGTTCCACCTGGGGTTTGTGTCGGCTGAGAGGTGTGCCCGGTCCTTGAAGAGCCTCCAGCTTCTGCCCCCTTGGGGGCTTTTTAGACCGCTGGACTCTTCACTGAGGACCCTCTCCTCCCTTTCTTCCACCTGGGGTTTGTGTCAGCCCCCTTGAAGAGCCTCCAGCTTCCCCCCTTGGAGGGCTTTTTAGCCGGATGAATTGCAAGATGGCAACCTTGCTGCACTCAATCGTTGTTTAAAATCTTCATTTGGTCTGAAGACAGAACCAAGGTTTTTTTCCCCCGCCTTCGTCACCACTTCCAAATTAGTCTGTTTTGCCATATCTATTTTTAATTCTGCTAGTCCTCCTGCACTTTTTATATGTTTTGTTGTTTTAATAATTCTATGTTGTTTTTATGCTTTATATCTGATGTATTCTATTGTTGTTGATTTGGTATGTATTGCTTTTGTTACACATGTAGTAGATCTATAAATACAAGAATAAATAAATAAATAAATAAATAAATAAAGTCTCAATGTGACCCTTAAGCCAGATTCAACCCTTGCTAAGTGAGGATCAGAGTGCTGCCGCACTCCTCCAAGGGACCCCAAACCACTTTCTTCTGACTGCCTCGCCACTTCGTTAAAAGCAAAAGGGGTTTTGTGGTGAGTCCAATGCTTCCCTGAACTGCATGCTGTCAAAAGTGGCTGAAGCCCGAGAGGGAAAGGGCTATATAGCCCACCCTTCCCTCCTTCCCTTGCCTGCGAGATGTTGATGAGCCCCTCACTATTCCGGAAGGGAGGCAAAGCTGCCCCACCCTTCAAGGCAACCTCAGCAGCTGAGCAATACGTAAGGTGCCACAACATTAGGTGTTTGTTTGTTTGTTTTGCTTGCTTGCTTGTACTTTACATATTTTAAAAGAAACAAATTACAATTAAAAACTGAGAAAATAATACATTAGACATCTCAGATTGGTGTACACTGGACGTATCAAGCAACAGTACAAAATATTAGCAAATACTGTGAGTCACATAAGCTGTATACATACCATACACATATATAAAGCATTATTAGTCTGTGCTACCAACATGACTTTAGAGCAGTGGTTCTCAGAGGTAACCCAGGTTTTCTTGGACTGCAGCTCTCAGAAGCCTTCACCATCAGATGTGCTGGCTGAGGTTTTTGAAGTTGCAGTCAAGAAAACCTGGGTTATCCAAGGGTCGAAACCACTGTTTTAGAGTAAGAGCTAAAGCTTATTCTATCCCTTTGAATGGCAGGTGTGAATATTTATGGTCCCACGCTTTCATTTCTAGAAAATCATTAAGCATAAGATTCTCAGGTGAAATTAATAAACACAAACTAGGTTATGGCAACATGTTTTCAATGATTTCTCCTGTAGGTAACTTACATTTCTCTTTGTGCAAATTTTATAAGTAATCCAAACTAGTATGGGATGGAAGAGATGGTTTTTTCCTTGCAGATCACTATTTATTGCATTGATTTTTATAATAATTATAAAACAAACTCTTTGTTTTAAAATGGTGATATAATTGCATTCATTCTGGATTCTAATATAGAGAAGACAAATCTTGTTTGTCTCATTTTAAAATTATTTCCAAAAAGAAAACGTGGAAAGAATCATATAAATATGGTCCCTTACCCCATAACCATATGTTCATATAGAATGGGAATGGGAATTTTCAGCCCTATAGACATTTTGGACGACAACTCACATAGTTTTTATTAATTGGCAAGACAGGCTCTGAATCCTGGAAGTTGTGGTCCAAAACATCTGGAGGACCAAAGTTCCCCACCCCTGGTGGCCCTATTGGAGGACAAGGTCAGGCAGCTGGAGGCATGTGTTTTCAATCTTCACAACCTTAGGGACCAGGAGGGGGTGTGGCAGGAAGCAGATAAAAACTTTGTCAAAACTAGTAACAGGGAGAATCTAAATCAGGGTGAGGGCATTTCACAAATACAAGAGACAGATACTTGGAGGAATGTCACAGTCAGAAAAGGAAGAACTAGGAAACTAGGAAAGAACTGCAAGACAGACAGCTTGCAACTGCACAATAGATTCCAATCTCTCTCCCTTATCAGCCAGGAACAGGAACTGAACCTAGAACAGCAAGGGCAGCTTAAAGACCCTGCACAGAGAAATCTAACAGTACAACAAAGGGCACCTACCAAGCCTCGAAGGAGGAGAGTGGTGCTGATTGGAGACTCCTTGCTTAGAGGAACAGAAGCGGTCATCTGCAGGCCTGACAAAATGAAACAAGAGGTCTGCTGTCTCCCTGGAGCCAAGATTCGGGATGTAACAGAGAGTCTGATGAGACTCATCAAGCCCACTGATTCTAACCCATTTCTTTTGGTCCATGTAGGAACTAACGATACTTCAAAGTGCAGATTTCAAGATATCACAAAGGCCTATGAAGAGATGGGTAGGAAGCTGAAGGACCTGGGTGGAGAGGTGGTAATCTCATCTCTCCTCCCTGTAGAAGGATGTGGTCCACAAAGGGAAAGAACAATAGTGGAGGTGAACAATTGGCTTCAGAGATGGTGCCGGCAGGAACGATTCGGATTCTTGGACCATGGTTTGCTTTTTCATTCAGATGGGATATTGGGCCAGGATGGGGTGCACCTCACCACTGCTGGTAGGAATCTTTTTGCCAAGAGGATTGCAGATTTAATAAGGAGAGCTTTAAACTGAGTTTGCAGGGGGAGGGAGAAAATTCTCTTAACAGTAGAGATCCAGAAGGGGTTGTGGAGACTAGCCCAAATGTTGAAATAGGAGCAGGACAAAAAGTAGTGCAGACCATCAGTGCAAGGAAAAACAGGTTAAGCAAAGGACATGTAAGAAGTGCACACAGCCTCAAATGTCTCTACACCAATGCACAGAGCATGGGGAACAAACAAGAGGAGCTGGAACTCCTAATACAGCAAAATAAATATGACATAATTGGCATCACTGAAACATGGTGGGATGAGACGTATGATTGGAATGTAGTCATTGGTGGGTATAAATTGTTTCAAAGCAACAGGCCGAGTAAGAAAGGAGGAGGTGTAGCTTTATATATTAAGGACATTTACACTGCTGAAGTAATACAAGATAAACAGCAGGGGAAGCATGTTGAGAGTATTTGGGTTAAAATCAGTGGTGAAACAAACAGGAGGGATGTCAGTGTAGGAGTATATTATAGACCCCCAAGCCAGCCGGAGGAGTGGGATGATGCCTTCTGTGAGCAGATGGCCACACAGTCAAAAGGGAGAGATGTAGTAATAATGGGGGACTTTAACTATCCTGATATATGCTGGCAGTCCTACTCAGCTAGGAATGCAAGGTCTAACAAATTCCTTACTGCCCTTGCAGACAATTTCATGGTCCAGAAGGTAGAGGAGGCAACCAGAGGCAAAACCATTTTAGATCTGGTCTTAACCAATAAGGAGGACCTTGTAAATGGGGTCAAAGTGGTGGGATCATTAGGTAAAAGTGACCATGCCCTCTTGGAATTTGTTATACAGTTGGAAGGTGAAGCTAAGCATAGTCAGACAAGAATCCTGGACTTTAAGAAAGCCAATTTTTGTAAACTTAGGGAATTATTTGCTGTGATTCCATGGACTGAAACACTGAAAGAGAAGGGAGTCCAAGATGGATGGGAGTCCCTGAAAAGCGAGATATTAAAGGCACAATTTAAAACTGTTCCAACAAGAAGAAAAAATGGGAGAGGTCTAAAGAAACCACAGTGGTTTACTAAAGAACTTTCAACTCAGCTAACTATAAAGAAAAACAAGTACAAGGAATGGAAAAATGGGAAATGCACCAAAGAGGAATATAAACAAACAGCTAATATATGCAGGGGGATGGTAAAAAAAGCTAAAGCGCAAAACGAACTTAGACTTAATGCCAGAGAGATTAAAGATAGTAAAAAAAGTTTCTTTAGTTATGTCCGCAGCAAAAGGAAAAATAAGGAAATGATAGGCTCTCTGCGTGGCAATGATAACCAGTTACTAACAGGAGACAAGGAAAAGGCAGAACTACTCAACACCTTTTTTGCCTCCGTTTTCTCCAAAAAGGAAGAAAGAGATCCGCTGGGACAAAGAGTAGATGAGGTAGGATGGGAATTGCAACATAGAATAGGTAGGGAGGTAGTACAGGAACATCTGGAAACATTAAATGAATTTAAGTCTCCTGGGCCAGATGAATTACACCCAAGGATATTAAAAGAACTGGCAGAAGTAATTTCAGAACCATTGGCAATAATATTTGAGAAGTCCTGGAGGACAGGAGAAGTCCCCATCGATTGGAGGAGGGCTAATGTTGTCCCCATCTTCAAAAAGGGGAAAAAAGAGGACCCAAATAATTACCGCCCAGTCAGCTTGACTTCAATTCCCGGAAAGATCCTAGAGCAGATTATTAAGCAGTCTGTCTGCAATTATCTAACAAACAATGCTGTCATTACAAGAAGTCAACACGGGTTTCTTAAAAACAAGTCATGCCAGACAAATTTGATCTCTTTCTTTGATAGAATTACAGGCCTGGTGGATGAGGGGAATGCTGTGGATATTGCTTATCTGGACTTTAGCAAGGCCTTCGATAAGGTTCCCCATGGTATTCTTGCTAAGACGTTAGTAGCAAGTGGGATAGATAGTGCTACTGTCAGGTGGATTTGTAATTGGTTGACTGATCGCACCCAAAGGGTGATCATAAACAGCCTCTCATCAGCTTGGAGAGACATGACCAGTGGGGTGCCCCAGGGTTCTGTTCTGGGTCCAGTGCTGTTCAATATCTTTATAAATGACTTGGAGGAAAGAATAGAGAGTATGCTAATTAAATTTGCAGATAATACCAAATTGGGAGGGGTTGCTAATTCCCCAGAGGATCGGATGAAAATCCAAAAGGACCTTGACAGATTAGAATGCTGGGCCAAAGCTAATGGAATGGATTTCAACAGAGGGAAATGTAGGATGCTACATCTAGGAAAAAAGAATGAATTGCACAGATATAGGATGGGGGACACTTGGCTAGAGAATAGTACCTGTGAAAGGGATCTAGGAGTCTTGGTGGACCACAAATTGAACATGAGTCAGCAGTGTGATGCGGCGGCCAGGAAAGCCAATGCGATTCTTGGTTGCATCAACAGAACCATAGTGTCTAGATCAAGGGAAGTGATAGTGCCACTCTATTCTGCTCTGGTCAGACCCCACCTGGAGTACTGTGTCCAGTTCTGTGCGCCTCAGTTTAAAAAGGATGTTGACAACCTCGAGCGGGTACAGAGGAGGGCGACCAGGATGGTTGAGGGTCTGGAGGAAATGTCTTATGAGGAACGGCTTAGGGAACTGGGAATGTTTAGCCTTTCAAAAAGAAGACTGAGAGGGGATATGGTAGCTATGTTTAAATATATGAAAGGATGTCATATTGAAGAGGGAACAGGTTTGTTTTCCATAGCTTCAGAGACTAGGACTCGGGGCAATGGTTTCAAACTACAGGAAAAGAGATTCCATTTGAACATTAGGAAGAACTTCATGACAGTTAGAGCTGTTTGGCAGTGGAATATGCTGCCACGGAGGGTGGTGGAGTCTCCTTCTTTGGTGGTTTTTAAGCAGAGGTTGGATGGCCATCTGTCGGAAATATTGTGAAGGGGTTCCTGCATGGCAGGGGGTTGGACTAGATGGCCCTTGAGGTCTCTTTCAACTCTATTATTCTATGATTCTATGATATAATGCAATCTCCATACATGACCCTGGGAACTCACAGGTATGAACAATGTACATAGATGCCTTAATTATTTGTTTCTGTATAAAATATCAGCAGCAGAGATGAAGTTGAAAAGATAAACAAACTTTTATTGGTTATTAGCTGATTATTAGTGAGTAATCCCTGAACTGTTCGGAATACATGAATTTGCATTCACTTTTTGTAGAAATAGCTTATCGTGCAGGGAATAGAATGTTCTGCTGAGTAAAGAAAGCTATGTGGAAGAAGACAAGAATAGAGATGTACAAATAAGTGTTGTTGGACTAGAACTCCCAGAATTCTGCAAATGGCAATGAAGAGACCTGGATTCACATTGTCACAGCGCAAAGGAAAACTACTAGGAGTGGTTTTCATAAAAACTGCTTCTTAAATACCTCATGTACCTTGGAAACACTTATTAGGGTTGCTCTAAGTCAGATGTGAGGTGATGACTCATAGCAACAACAGCATAAACAACTAATTCATATTCATACTACATATACCAATTAAAATTGCAGTAGCTAACAATGGTCAGTTACTACTATTAATGTATTTATAGTAAAATATGTTCATGTATAGTAATATTGAAGCCTTTTGTTCTTTTAAACTAATTTATGTTTGATGCAAATGTAACAAGAATTCAGAAAGTATCATACATTCATAAAACCCATGAGGGGAAGACTTTATGAACATAGAGCTATTGCAGATTGTCCAAATACATCAATTTCTTCTACTTTCATATGTTTACATAGGCAGGAACCTGTTTTTGGCCAGCTAATTTTTTAGTGAAGAGGAGTGATTTTTCAGAGATTATTTACCTTCTTATTCCTAATGAGTCCAATCAAATATAGCAAATCCAATTGCATTTTAGAAATTAGGATAATATAGCTGATCTTGTTAGGTTTTGTCCATTTTGTTGAAGTTAATTTAGAAGGATTAATGGGCACAGTGCAAAAAGTATAGCACTCTATAATGCCATAACAAATGTTGTGAAATTAAAGACATTTGCCATGAAGAGTAATTCATATTTGATTGGTGGAACATCAGTGATATAAATTATATTGTACAAGATCTGGCTTTAGCTGACAATTGTATTGATCGAGATGAACAAAAAAGCACACCATTTTACTCTCTTTTTATTTATTTGGCATTTATTGCACTATTTTAAGTACCCAAATTAACCAATTTATTTTTGAGTGGTGAATATTAGAAAGCAAAGGTTAGATCTGTATACGAGACAAAAAAGAATATCCAAAATCCATTAATCCGACATGTCAACTCAACTAGAATAAACCTTTATGAAATTCAAACACCTCCCCATAGCCAGTTTCCTAAAAGTAAAAGCAAAAAGCAAAGTAAAGTGTTCTGTTTATATACCACCCCATACCATTTCAAGTAGTCTCTGGGCGGTTTACAGATTAATTACAATATGCAGGCTACACATTGCCCCCCCCCCCAGCAAGCTGGGTAGTCATTTTTCTTACCTCAGAAGGATGGAAGGCTGAGTCAACCATGGGCCTGCTACCTGGGATTGAACCCCAGCTCATGAGCACAGTTTTAGCTGCAGGACAGGCATTTAACCACTACTGCCACAAGTAAGCCTTATTGTATTCAATGGCTAGGATTCTAGGTCACCACGTCCAAAGCTTTATTTTAAAAAACTGGCACTGGAGGACACCAGAGAGATTTTTCAAGTAATGGGGTACACTAGAGCAGTGGTGGGGAACCTTGGGCACTCCAGATGTTTTGAACCCCCAGAATTCCAAGCCTGTATGGCCAATGACAAAGGACTCTGGGAGTTGTGGTCCAGAACATCTGGAGTGTCCAAGGTTCTCCACCACTGTACTAGTGGATGCAGCCATTTGTGAATGAGTTTTGTGGCCCCTGGCCCTCTGAAATATGTCCATGTTTACTTTAGTGTCAGCATAACTGTGATTTACGAAGAGCTATTAATACTACTACTCCTGAGTATCTGGCACTGGTGTACACGTTCAGCTCCTGGGATTCTAGAAAGCTGCTATTAATGACACAAAAAATCCTGATAAGAGTTGGAATGGAAATAACACAAATCCTGCTGTGAATCTGTTTTTGGTTCTCATTGATTCCTCAAGTGTTTACTCAACATGGCTTTTTAAGATGATTTAGAAATTATTAGACGCTTCCCAGTGAATGGAGGCCTGGATCATGTGGAGCAGGGCCATGCAAAGTGTTTCTCCATGCTTTCCCAGACATCCAGCCCCACAGAATCCCCCACTCTGCCCCCTAAATAAAATACAAATATAGAACTGTATTACAAATGGTAGTTTTCCTTCAAAGATAGATCTTCTGGAAATCTCTGTGGTGCTCTCATTTCTGAAAACAAATCATTAAAGTTTTCCTTCTAAGATAGATACATGTCAGTGGTTCTCATTTTAAAACAAACATTAAAGGTATACTACCCCCCCCCTGTAGGGTTGTGATGCCTCAGCAGTCTGGAGTGCCGAAATGTCGGCTGCAAAGTTGACAGAGCTCACGCAGCAGAGTGAGCTCTGACTGTTAACCCCAGCTCCTGCCAACCTAGCAATTCAAAAGCATGTAAATGCAAGCAGATAAATAGGTATTTCCATAAAAGCGGGAAGGTAAACAGTGTTCCATACTCAGCCAAATGACTACGGCCTTCCACAACACTGGCTCATTGACTTAAAAACAGGATGTGGATAGATAGATAGATAGATAGATAGATAGATAGATAGATAGATAGATAGATAGATAGATAGATAGATAGAGATACTGTATCTGGGTTTTACGTTATTTAATATTGTGTATAATTGTATGCCATTTTTAAATCATTAGCTGTAAATGATCTACAACTGTTTTATATGCATAAAAGGCCCCTAATATATAGCTTATCCCAGGACTGTATTCCGATTATCTTGCAGAATTTTCTAAGTGAAACCTGTGACATGATTTCTCATCATACATACCCTAACCCCTGCCTATCATATCAGAACAGGGGCATTTCCCTTAGTCAACATTACAGGGAAAGAAGGCTGAGCAAATATCGATTGCTCTTTTCATCTCTTCCACGTTGGTGCTTACATAGCCACATCTCTCATCGCTCACTCCTGACTGTAGCCCACTGGGGGAAGGGAATCACACCCAAAATATAGGAAAATACAAAAGTACATTTTGAACTACTTTTCACACCACACAAAGGCAATGGATTTAATTATGGCTGTTCATTGACTTTTGAAGCTAGATGTCAATAAACTACACCACTGTAGTATGTCATTTTGTGTTTGCAATGCTAGATGACATTTCCCTGAACATGCAGCTGTTTGACATGGCACACTGAGAATATCACGAAAACACAAAGATGAAAATGTTAAATGTCTCCAAATGAATAATGTGAAAACTTTCATACAGATTACTCCCTCTTTAATATAAGTTGTGGATCAATATGCCTAGTGAATTCAAGAACATAATGATTGCCCGGGCAGTACAGGCATAGTATAATATGTTAATGTAACAATTATATTTTATATTTATATAGGAAAATAGTATAATGTGTTAATGTAACAATTATATTTTATATTTATATAGGAAAATTCTATTTACATACTAAATATAATGGTAAATTATATATATATATATATATATATATATATATATATATATATATATATATATATATATATATATATATAAAAACATAACCACCAGAATGTTATTGCTTTCACATGCTATTACTGTATAAGCCAAAGGGTGTAAATCACAGCAGTAAATTAGATTCTTTGTCCTGTTACTCACCAATGCTCAATGAGAAATAGAAGCCTTGACTAGACTACATTACTCCCTTACTTGTTACTGAAGGGACTAACCATAGATTCTGGGCATAAGTCTAAAGAATTGAGCAGGACTGGGGTTGGCCTGGGAGTCTGCCCTAAAAGAAAGAAAAATGGTGCAGTTATAGTGACTGAATCAATTCTGATCCCGTTGCACAGAGAAAATTTAAAAGACTGTGCCAGATGGCAAATGACATCTGGGAGGGAAAGCTAAAGCCCTATACACCTTAACTGATGGTTGGACTGCCTGGGTAAAAGGTATGGCAAAAGTAACCTCGTCCCTTTTCTCCCATAATTACTCACAAGGCTGAGGTTAATTCCCCATGGAGAAGAAGGTGAGTAGAAACTTATGCTGGATTTAAGGTGTAAATTATGCTGAATAAACATTCCCTAGTTCAGTTGATGGTTTCCTAGTCTCTTTCAAGATGATGGATGATACTGGGATGTCAATAGTGGTATCCATCCCTTTCAATGAGGTATGCACCTTCACAAGCTGAAATTCAGTGGCAAGTCACAACTAGAGTAGGTGTATCAAATCAATGAAACCTTTACAGAAATTGATCACCAAATCCTCACTGATTCCCTGCTCCAGTTGACTCACCAAATCCCCACTGGGCCTGTTACTCCAGTTGCAATTTCCTACTAGATTTCATACACTCTCTCTGCGTGTGTCTGCATTTTTGTTTATAGCTCACCTAACAGTGATAGGGACACTACATGATCTGGAAATGACAGCATCAGGGTTTAGAGTGAAGGTGGGACCTCTCAGTCATTGGCCCAATGTGGCCCACTTATGCCGTGGACCTCACAGAAGCCCTCTCAGATTTGCCCTGTGCAAACGAGCTGAACAGTTCTGCTTTATTATTGTTTATGCTATTTTTACTGATGTCATCCTACTTCGAACACATATACAGTAATCCCCCACCACACCGCAGTTCATTTAATGCGGTTTCAGTATATTGCGGGATTTTTATTTGTAGAGAAGGGACCAGCCCAGCTGAATGGGTAAGTGCAAGTTGGGGGAGGAGCTGGCACACATATCCTCCTTCCCTTCTTCCAGATCCTCCATGGGAGATCCCCCCCTCCTTCTGTCTACACCAAATCCTCTGTGCCCAAGCCTGGGAGGAGTGTGGTTTCTTTCACATACGTGCACTCCCCCCTCTCTCCAAGCTCCCAGGGGTCCGTGCGAGGCAGAGGTGGCGGCGGCAATCCTCCCTTGGTTTCTAGAGATGATCTCACCAGCCTTGCTAGGTGGAAGGACAAGGCAGAAGCCAAACGCCCAGGAACAGCTCTGTTTTTTCCCCTCCACCATAGACTTCATGTGCTGGGCACTTGCTTCTGCTCGGCCTCGTCCTTCTGCCCAGCAAGGCTGGTGAGGTTATCTCTAGAAACCAAGGGAGGCTTGCTGCCGCTGCTATCACCTCCGCCCCACATGCACACCAGGGACCTTGTGGTGTGTGTGTTTGTGGAAAACGTTGGAACACCAAGTCTAGGGGACCCGGGAAGACCAGTGGAAGGAAGCAGCAAAGCCACCATTACATGCAGCCCTTCCAGTCTCTGGTCAGGGTGTGTATCTGACTCCCCCCCCAACCCCGTACACCCGCACTTACGGTACCCTTTCCTGCTAGGTAGGTTTCCAAAGTGCCGGGTGGGGAAAAGCTGCGCTGTGCAGCTCCTCCCCCAACTTGCACTTACCCATTCAGCTGGGCAGGTCCCTTCTCTACAAATAAAAATGTGCGATATACTGAAACTGCATTAAATAAACCGCGATGTGGTGGGGGATTACTGTATTGTCTGTGTAGACTTTATTCTTATCTAAAGTCTGTGGTGAAAATATTTTCATACATCTTGAGATTCTGTTTCCCATTTGTACTTCTTAACATGTATGAAAATATTTTGACCATAGGCTTTATATAAGAATAAAATAGTTCAATACATCTTGAGACTCTTTCTCCCATTTGTACTTCTGCCATCAGTGGATGCATCAATTTCCTGTGCTTTGATTTTGAATTGTGGTCGCAGAAGCACAATATCCAAAATTCATAAACCAGAGTTGTTGTTGCTGTTGTTTTTAGAAGAATTGAATCTTATTTATGCTTGAGATGGCATGTCTGAATACTGTGTCTGAATCCCAGAGAAATCTTTGTCTCACTGTGACAACAATCATAGATTTGAAGCCATATTTTGCACATTTTGTTAGATGTCTCTGGCAACTGCGCCAAAAAAACCACAAAAATATAAACAACAAAAGACAAAATGTCATGATAGGTTATAGACTAGCTGTTATATTTTAATATGACATTTTGTGAACATGTCAACTTCTTCTACCTGAGAAAGAAGAGGTAGGCTTGTCTAAGAAAGTTGGCATTAAAATATAACAGTCTTCAAGGTGAGATAACATTTATGTCTTGTTTGCATATATATAGGGTTTGCCTGATGTTCTAGCATAGATGAATAGGGCTATCTGTTTTAAAACTACAAATGTCTTGCAACTTTTCCCTTTGCGAAGATAAGAACATGTACACACATATTGTGCAAGCAAACAGAAAAGAGTAAGCTGATTGCTCCAATGACATTTTTAAAAAACCCAATGTCCCCAGTTTTGTTTTTGTTTTTTTGAAGTCAATAAACAATGAGTTGGCTGTTTAGGGATGGGCATGAAATGGAAAAATAGTTTTGTTTAATTTCATTTCGTTTCCCCCTGCGTTTTGTTTCATTTCATTTTTAAATGGGTTTTTGTAAAAAAAAAATCGTAACAAAATGAAACAGTAATGAAATGATTTGTTACTCTGTAAAACAGCTCCCCTGGGTCCTAGAGGCACCAAATTTGGTGAATAGCTTCCTTGAACTCTCCTTTTTAAGCCCTCTGAATTTGGAGATGTTTGGAGTTCAGGGGGCCAAGTTATTCAACTCCAAAGAGGGTGCCCCAGTAAAACACATTTCTAATTGCAATGTTATATACTTGAAAACAGTGATCCCAGGCATATAGCAGCATGGAAATTACAGTGGAGCTTCCTCAAGTAATTCCCTCTAAACCCCCCCCCAAATGGAGAGCTTTGGGGTCCAGGGGGTTGAGTTATTCAACTCCAAAGGAGGTCCCCAGGAAAAAAATGTAATTGGAAAGTACTTGAAAATACTGATCCCAGGCATGTAGCAGAATGGAAATTTCAGTGGAGCTTCCTCAAGCTCTTCCCTTTAAGCTGACCATTGCCCACAAGGCCATATCAGATGGACCCTCTGTTGCAGTGCACCAGGCAGCAAGGCAATAAACATTGGGCCATATCAGACCCTCAGGTATGAAAAGAGAGTGAGTGAACCTCCCTGGCATGAACAGGGTATAAAACACCTCTATGTCCAAAGCAGGACTTTTTTAAAAAATGGGCCATATGGACCCTCAAAGAGAGAGAGGCAGGCAGGCAGGGCGACTGGCAGGTAGGCAATAAACACTGAGCTATATCAGACCCCCAAAGAGAGTATGAGTGGACCTCCTTGGCATCATGACCAAGGCAGGTCTTAGGGGGGAAATGGGCCATATCAGACCTCCCCAAAGCGAGAGAGGCAGGCAGGCAGGCAGGCAATAGGCAAATAAACATTGGGCCATTTCAGACCCCAGGTGTGAAAAGACAGTAATTGGACCTCCCTGGCATGTCCAAGGTATAAGACACCTCTATGTCCAAGGCAGGTCTTTCAAAAAAAGGGGGGGGGCATATCAGACCCTCAAAATGGAGAGGCAGGCAGACATTCAATAAACATTCGGCTATATCAGACCCTCAAAGAGAGTGTGAAAGGACCTCCCTGGCATCATGACCAAGGCCTATCTTAGAAAAAAATGGGCCATTTGAGACCCTCAAAGAGAGTTTGGACCTCCCTAGCACATTAATGACCAAGACAGGTCTTTCAAAAAATGGGGCAATTTGAGAACCTCAAAGAGAAGAGAGGCAGGGCAGGGCAGGGAAGCTGGGAGGCCTGGAAGGATGGCAGGCAGACAGACCATGGTTTGGGGTAAGGGAACCCCCAACATGGTAAGATATAAACCTTATAAAGGCCAACATTTCCATGGTGCCTTGGTCCAGGCATGAGTGTTGAGATCTCAAAATGTCCCCAAGTTGTGAGAATACTCACTCACTCTGGATGCTGGTGGGTGGGATGAAATGGAGGTCCATGACCAAGCTGGACAACTGGGACCAGATCTCTGACTTACTGGCCCAGTAATTGAGGGGATCTGCCATGGGGGTCTGGAGGGGCTTAACCATGGCCTTTGCAGAGTTCTGCTCCTCTGCCAGCCTCTCCACCCAAGACATCGACATTGCCATGACGATGATAGAGGCCAAGTATGATGGCTTACTTGGCCTCTGGGTGGTGCACCCTGATAGGGAGGACTCCTGGGATAACCCCACTCCTACCTCAAACTGGCATCCTTGCATCTCTGGCAGCACATGCCCTCCTTGCGCTTGCACAAACTTGTGTACCTCAAGGGACAGCTGTGACTTCCATCCCTCAAGATTCTCAAGGCTGGTAGGCAGAGAGCCCTTGATGCAAGGATCACAAAGGCATGCTAGCTGGTACACCCTGTCCCCACATAACAGTATCAGCCAATTCCACATACTAGCCTGCAACCTTGTTGTGACCAAGGCCCTGTTCCTTGGGAGGAGTGAGGAAGCCTCCCCAGATGAGAATTCAGGCCTCAGACCAGGGCATGGATGAGGGGATAACAGGCTGCCGCCAAGACCTCTTGGTGGTCTCCTAAAAGGGCTTCAGGATATCCACCATTTGGGCGAGAGTGAGCCAATTGCTGGCACTGATGTCCAACTCCCTCCCCCCTGGCAAAATTGGAGTTGTGGACAGCATACCCTCCTGCACGTCTTTCTGTTCCACCAAGCATGCCAGCATCTCAAATGTGGACTTCCAACTGGTGGGCATATCTTGAATGAGGACGTGCTTTGCCAGCCCCAACTCCTCCTGCTTCTCACAAAGGTGCTAGGCAGCCTTCAAGCTGTGTGAGAAGTGGCTTCCCAGCTGCCTGCACTTCTCGAGGAGTGCCCTCATCTCCTTTGTCCCCTCACACAGATCTCCCTCACCTGTCTCCCCAGCTCAAGGGCATCATGCACAACCAGGTGTAGCTTGTGGGCCATGCACATAATGCCCTCCAAGCCTCCCATGTTCAGTGCAGCCAACATGTTACAGCCTGCGTCCCTAACCATGTAGCCACACTGCACCTCCCCCTTGGGCTCCCACTCCCTCAGTGCAGACAGAAGCTCCTCCATGATGTTTCTGCCTGTCACTGAGTCCTCCATTCTCCATGCCTGCAGCAGAGCCACCTGGTAGCCTATAGGTTGGCTGGGGGCCTCCCCCTACATCCCTGCCCATGATGCCACGACACCACCATGCACATCTGCCAGCTGCCACCAATGAGTCATGAGGGACAAGTATGCATGGTGCCTGCCAGTCCACATGTTGGATGTGAAGTGGATCTAAACTCTGGCCTGCATGAGCTGGCCACGGACCATCTCCCTGACAGACTCATGCAGGGAGCGCATCACCCTACAGCCCAGGGTTCTCCTGGGTGGAGGCTCGTACCAGGGGGCCAGGTATTTGAAGAGGTGCCAGAACCCTGGGGAATCCACAAAAGATAGAGGCATCCTGCTCAAGGCAACCATCTCACCCACCACACAAGTGGTCGCATCCTGTGCCCTGCCCCTGTTCCTCTGGCTCAGGCTTGGTGCATCACGGAAGGGCAGCATGTCCTGCAACATGCCCTGCCTGGATTTGGTTCCCTCCATGGTGATGCCAGCGGTTCTTTTTCTGCAGCATCCATCTCCCTGCCCTTTGCTCCGCCTTTCCTCCCAACTGGTGCTGGTGACTGCAGCGGCCTGGGGTGGTGCTGCTATAAGTGTGTCCTCAGGGCGCTTAAGGAAGGTGCCTGGGGTTGCTGCCCCTGTGCACCACCACCTGGCAGACATTGCAAGTCGCCAGCCTCAGGTCTTCCTTGTTGCATGAAAAATGCTCCCACAAGAAGCCCCGAGGCCTGTGATTGCTGCTGCTCCTGCCTGCAGCTATCTGGCACTGGCTCCCAGTCCCAATCCCACTGCCACCCTGGGATGACTTGGGGGTGCTGACAGCAGAGGAAGGAGAATAGGAGAGGGAGGGAATACTTCCCTCCTCCTCCTCCTCCTCCTCCTCCTCCTCCTCATCTCCTGTGGCCAATCCTGAGACCAGCTCCTGGGTCTCCTCTAAATACAGACGTGGTTCAGGACTTGGTCCACAAACAGAATGCTGTTGTGTGACTGCCCTGGCCTTAGGCTCAGTGGCCTGGTTTGTGGAACTGCCTGCTGGGCCTGCCTCATCCCTGCTGGGCCTGCTGCTTCCTTCTGCAGAGAACAGGGTTCTCTTAATTTTTATAGGAATTCCCGTCTTCCTTTTTTATTTTTATTTTCTTGTACTGTATAGTACAGTTAAACAAACACAAACATGTGGGGGATTTAAGGAATGAAGAATGGGGGAAGTGGTACTGGTGTGTTGGTGGGAAGGAATGTAGTTTCAAGGGGGTAGGAGAGGGGAAAAGAATAAAAGAAACCCTGCCCAAAATCCTTCCCCTACTGTCTCCTCTCAAACAGAATCTGTGCTGTGCCTTCTCTCTGAGCAGAGAGACAGAAAAACTGTCTCTCTGATCTCTCTCACACAACAAATACTCTAACTTTGTCCAATCATACAACACACCAAGCAACAGCAAGAGCACAAGTGAAGCTAGCTAGCCCAACTGTTCCCTACAGACAGCTAGCAGCAGCACTGAGCCATCTGAACTCTTCTCATACTTCCAGAGATGACAGAGAAATGAAACCACGGGGCCTCTGATGCAGCCTAGCCAGGCAGCCAAGCAAGCCATTACCCCCAAATTTGGTACCTCTAGGATCCAGGGGAGCCATTCTACAGAATAATGAAATGGTTCGTTTTGAAAGATAAAAATTGAATTTTGTTTAATTTCGTAACAAAATGCTGTTTCCCATTTCATTACATTTTGTATCATTTTTTTTAAAGCCAGGGGTCCTCAAACTTTTCAAATGGGGCTGGTTCACTGTCCCTCAGACATTGTTGGGGGGCCGTACCCTCCATCTCCCTGGCGCAGCGCCGAGGGGAGAGAGGGAAGGCCTGCCCTGCTTTGCCCTGCTCCCAGCCCAATGCCACACTTCTCAGCTGCCGGTCCATACAGCAGCCCCACTTCTCCTGTAGCTCCAACGGGGGGTAGGGGAGGGCCCATCCTGTTCATCCCCCAGCCCAATGCTGCTCTCCTCACCTGCCAGCCCGTGTGGTGGCCCTGCTTCTCCCACAGCTCCAAGGGGGGCAGGGGAGGGCCCATCCTTCTCACCATTCCCCCAAGACACTATGGACAACAGTGTGCTTTTCCCTCGCATTGGTGGCTGAGGCAGCAAGTGGGGGGATCAGTGGGAGGGGTTCTGCAATGGACAGAGGGCCAGAATCAGGACCATGGAGGGCTGGATCACACCCACGATCCGTAGTTTGAGGGCCATTGTTGAAAGCTTACTAAATGATGAAAGTTCCAATTTTTCTAGGGTGCCCATCCCTATGGCTGTTTGCATTTCCCCACTGTTGTGCAGATGCATAACTGCACAGAAGATTGGCTTTGCGAGTGTGGATGGTCTCTCCAACGCTAATAACACCTCCCTATCATTTTCCCATGCTTTCTCATTCCATAGTGCAGGGGTCCTCAAAGTTTTCAAACAGCAGGCCGGTCCACTACCCCCCAGACACCACTGGGGGCCAGACCACAGTCCCCCACTCCAAAAGGCCGACATTTTAAATTGCCCCGCTTGGCTGCAGCCAGTGCCTCGACCATCTGGACGGCGGGTGGGGGGGACCAGGAGACCTTGCCGTGGCCCTCCCACTTTGAACTGGCCCACTAGCTAGCATACCAATCATCTGGGCGGTGGGTGGAGGGAATGGGGGAAGCGACATAGCCCACTTCAGCAATAGAAGCAGCTGCGGAGGCTTGCTTGCTTGCAAAGCAGGGGGTAGGTGGGGGGTCTGCAATTGGTTCTGGGGGCTGGGTTCAGGACCCTGGGGGGGCGCATCCGGCCCCAGGGCCTTAGGTTGAGGACCCCTGCCACAGTGTTTACAGCCATTGAGAAAGAATCAGCAGAAAAGATCAGTTGCCTCTCTGACCTGCTTGTTTAAAACAAATACACAAACAAAGGTAGCTGATTTAGAGAACCCTCTTGGTCTAGTGCAGCTATTTTCCAGCGTTCTTCTGTCTTGTGCTTCACAAACACAAGCGGCATTATGCTCACTCCAAAGTGGTTCCTAAGGGATTTTTTTCTGTAAAATTCTTTATAGTTCTACTTATAAAAACATTGTACAACTGACTGCACTGTTCAAATAGACCAAAGACAGGTGAGAGTACTTGTTAAGATTCCTTAAGCTCTCCTCCAGAAACTGAGTGAAATGAGACCATCATGGCTTCCTTTACCTTGGCCTCTGTATTTCCTTCATTATTTTATTTTATTTTATCTCATGAAAAGAAATAAAACTCCCTTATGAGATGAGGACTATGGCTCAGCCTATAAACATTCATTTTAAGTAGCTGTGCTCCTCCATCTGTAGCTAAGGAGTCATTAAAGAGAGTTGTTATCCTTAAATAAGTTTGGGACATCTCTATGCAGCAGTAGCACACACGTACTACAACCCCTACAATTTAACAATAATTTGCAAATTATTTTGCCAGACACTGAAGGGAAAAAAGATTACCCCCCCCCCCAAAAAAACCAACAACATATAAATTCCCTGGCACTTACCATTCAGCAGCATTGCTTGAGTGGCTTTAATTTCTAACGAATCCTTAAATGAAAATGCTTGCTAATTGCATTTTCCCAAACTTGCATCAAGTTACCTAATTGTCTAAAAGCAATTGCTTTAATGTGATTCATTCAAACTGAATTTAAGCACTGCCCTGTCTACAAGCATTAAGCTATGTTCACTACTGCAAAATCTAAGCACTATGTTGCTGCTACTGGCTTCTGAGCGCTTCAGCTTCTAAGGACTGGCAGGAAAGCTTGAACAGTTACATTTTTAAAGGAACACATCACTTTATTCATTAATTCATTGATTTCAAACAGACAGATTGCTTTTGTGATTATTGTTGTATACCAGTTATATTGCAATGCCTTCTTCTGTCAACAGGCCAGAGAAATATAGGGAAAAACGTAGTTTCCTCTAGTGACCAATATTGATACTGTCCCTGAGAAATACTCAAAATTCTAAACAAAAACCCAAGGTGACTTACCTTGTCACTTGAGATCAAAGAATAATCACAGCCAGAAGTTTTTCTTCCTGATGTTTCACCAGACACTGTGGCTGGCATCTTCAGATGGCAAGGCGCTCAGGGAACTAGGAGTTTTCTCTGTGCTCCGGGTTATAAAGTGAGTGAGACTGGCATTTTTAAAGTTGAGGAAACTTGTCCTATGTAGGAAAATAGATGTCATTGTAATGGAGATTAAGAAGTTTCAATGCAAACAAGGATAGCAATGATGTTTGATGAGTAGATGGAGAAATTAAGACGGAAACGGTAACGATAATTAAGCCGTCAACTGCAAAAAGGATAAAAAATTTGATGTTTGATGAGCATCGCAGCGATCGCGCAATGTGAAGCACAGAAAAAGTTTTTAAAAGTTTTTTTAAAAAACCTGACTCCGGCCAAAAGCAGGCGAAAATATGCCTGCCTGAGGCTGACCTACCAGAGGGGTGATTTCTGGGGGTCCCGGCCTTTTCCCCCTTTCTCCTGTCCTGGGCTGCTTGCACCAGGCTGAGGGGGGTCATCCTCGTCGTCTCGCCATGCCATGCGGTGGGGGGGGGGGATCCAAAATGGCGACCACAATTTTTCTTTTGAAATTGTGGTAAAAAAACACACCAAATCACCACAGAAACATGTGAAATTTATTTATTTTAAATGCCTGAATTTTAATAGTAGCAGCAGTGGGTTTTTTTTATAGCAATAAAACGTCATATTGATTTTATTTTATTTTATTTTATTTTTTTTTTTTTTTAGACCTGCCCATTTGGGCTGGGCATCATGGGACAATGCAAATTATTTGAACCATTCCACCAATGGCATCGCCAGGTTTTTGACTGACACTTCTGGATGTCTCGGAGGGCATAAAAAGCCGAGGCACTTTCCAGAAATCGCAGTTGGGTGTATGGATGTGGTTGAGGGAGGAGGGCTGGCTGCTGGTGCTGGTGTGATCCAATCGAGATTGAGGAGGGAGGCTGGAGGCTTTAGGATTTAAGTTAGGCAGGCAGGGAGGGAATTGAATTTAGAAAATAATTTCTTTGATTCCCTGCAGCTTTGTCTGCTGAAGGGAATAGCAGTTTATTCTTTATTTCTTCTCTGGCAGTTTGAGGATTTTTTCTGATATTGGATAAAGGGGGAGGTTCGACTGGGAATGGGAGGTGTGGATTTATTTTAAAAATATATTATATACTACCATTTATTTTCTATTTTCCCAACTTCAATTTGCTTGCACACACACACATTTGGGGTGCAAGCCAAGAACAGAACAGAACCTCTATCCTAAGTGATATCCTAACTGCCCACTCGCCCGTCCACCCGCGCTGCCACCCGCCTGCGGCCCGCGCTGCCGCCCACCCACTCGCCTGCCCGCGGCTGCCCTCCCCTGCCCGCCCCCCGCCCTGCCCGCCGCCTAGGGTGTAAAAACACCTAGTGCCGCCCCTGATTGTGGGACGCCCCTATGCTCTGGGAAGTCAAATTGCGCTAAATCGCGGTGGAAACGACAAACAACAAACAGAAACGACAAATTTTTGAAAAATTTCACGACAAACAGAAACGACTCGAAACGGACCCGTTCTGACAAACGAAAACTCGAAACGTCATTTTTTCTGGTCGTGCCCATGTCTATTGATGAGTGTCATTAGCTGTTCTATTGTGTTTACTGATCACATGTGCTTGTGGCTGGATGGGGAATCACCGTTTGCACTTTGCAGCTTTTAGTACTAGAAGCCAGGCTTTGTTGATTTTTACACTTTCTTCTTTTTTGTTGAAACCGTGCTTATGTTTGTGGATTTCAATGGTTTCCCTGTGTAGTCTGACATAGTGATTGGTAGTGTTGTCCAGTACCTCTGTGTTCTGGAAGAGAATTTCATGTCCAGCTTGTTTCAGGGTGTGTTCAGCTACTGCTGATTTTTCAGGCTGTTTTAGTCTGCACTGTCTTTCATGTTCTTAGATACTGGTTTGGATGCTGCGCTTTGTGGTCCCAATATATACTTGGCCACAACTACAAGGTATCCGGTATACCCCTGCAGTGGCGAGTGGGTTCCTTAACATTCCTATACCAAAAGCAGTTTTGATCACGGGGGCCTCCCTAGGATTGAAAGAACCAGGTGCTTTCTCTCTCTCTTGGTAATTAACTTATGGTTTATATTCTGTATTAACCACAATCCTTATTTTGAGATTGACTCAACACCCATGTGATGGCAATTTATTACAATTTCCAGGATGCAGAGATCCATGGACACCCCAACTCCAAATTTGGAGGTGATGCATACCTTAGAATGGAAACCATCTATACCTGTAGGTGCACGAAAAAAGAAATTAAATGAGCAATAGTAATCTGCATCAAGTTTTAAAGAGAGAGTTCTGTACAATCAACCCCTATCTTTCCTCCTTCCTCATGTGAAACAAAATCCACTTCCAGCAGCAGACAGGGAAGTAACCATTTCATTTTCTATCGCAATATTGTGATAGTTTCCACTGTAGCACTGGATCTTGATTTTAAAATAATGACACCAATGTGGAAATGGTGGAAATAATCTTAGGGGAGTAAGGAAAAATAGCTATGAATGTCTTGGCCCCCCTCTCTCTCCCTCCCTCCCTCCCTCTCTCTGTCTCTGTCTCTGTCTCTGTCTCTGTCTCTGTCTCTCTCTCTCTCTCTCTCTCTCTCTCTCTCTCTCTCTCTCTCTCTCTCTCTCTCTCTCTCTCTCTGTGTGTGTGTGTGTGTGTGTGTGTGTGTGTGTGTGTGTGTGCTTATATGCTATTATCATGTGCCACCAAGTTCGAACTGACTAACAGTAAACTTAATAGAGGTTTAAAATACACGGGATATGTAAGGAGTAGTTTAACCAATTCCACATCGCCCTGTGAACTTCCATGGCGGGGCAGGGATTTGAACCTAGGCCTTCTGAGAGCCTAACACATCACTCTATCCAATACCCCACATTGGGTATCTGTGTATTTATATTCTGTTCATTGCCCTAAACATACATGTCACGATACAGTTTTCTAAAATGCTTTACTTGGTATAAGGAATGTCTGTCTTGCACCCAGCTCCAGAAAAAAAGAAGCAGCTAAGTTTGGAGTCCAGTTTCCCCAAAGTGTTAGGACCTGAACAAGAAGCTCCTGTTTTTCTAGGATTTTTTTCCTGTCTGTGTTTGTGAGTTTACCGATACATTACAGGTTGCTGCAATCATTTTCTTCTTTTTATTCCCCATCACATTGTTTTACTGCAGCTTTCTGGCTCCTGCAGTTTCTGAGGTAAAAAAAAAATTCACCGCAGAAGGAGCTGCCCACGACATCTTTCTCTGTTCTTGCCTTTAATCAAAATGGAGAAAGTGGGCTGATCCAGCAGCCACAGAGATGTTTGCACAGTGAAAGACAAAAAAGTGCACCAAGTCTCAAAAACCAACTCATAAATAAGGTAAACATAAAATCCTTGAATGTTTCACTCTTTTGAAAGTAGGCTAGGTGATACCTTTATTGGTCACTAGTAAAACAAAATATTTAAGCTAAGCTTTCGATAGCAGCTTGCTATCTTTATCAAAGCAATGTACCAAAATGCAATCTTGATAGAGGATGTTGTCTATCAGGCACTGAGAATCTTTTTGGTGTAATGGAATACACCAGATGATGGTATCAGGAGGCAAGCTGGTGTTAAGACTGCTTCAAAGTCCCAGATACGGTTTAACACCCAGCATAACAAACAAAGCAGATCATGCAGACCTGGTCACAGTGATCCATGCCATGGTGACATCAAGACTAGATTATTGTAACACGCTCTATGTGGGGCTGCCCTTGAAGATGGTTCGGAAACTACAACTGGTACAGAATGCGGCAGCCCGGGTGGTTACTGGAGCTCAGCGGTACGACTCTGTTGGGCTGCTTCGCCAGGGACTACATTGGTTGCCCATTCGTTCCGGGCCCAATTCAAGGTGCTAGTAATGACTTTTAAAACCCTATACAGCTCAGGACCAGGTTATCTAAGAGACCGTCTACTTCCATATAATCCGGTCCGCCCCCTTCAGTCATCAGGGAAGGCCCTTGTACAAGTACCGCCACCCAAGGAAGTGTGAGGGGTGGCGGCAAGAAATAGGGCCTTCTCAGTAGTGGCACCGATACTATGGAATTCCCTCCCCTTTGAGTTACAAACTGCCTCCTCCCTTGAAATATTCAAGCGAGGCCTTAAGACTTACTTATTTAGGCAAGCCTTCTGAGCCTCCAGCCTTTACAAATTTTTATAACATCTTACTTTTTTAGTCTTATTGGCTGGGGAGCTTTTTAAACTCTTCTGCAGCTATTGTTTTTAATCTTGTTTCTTATTGTATTGTATTTGTATAGTATTTGTATAGTATTTTATAGATATTGTGTTGTTTTTACATTGTATTGCTTTTATTGTACTTTTTTGAATTTGTTGTAAGCCGCCTTGGGTCCCTTTGGGGAGAAAGATGGCATAAAAATAAAGTTGTTGTTGTTGTTGTTGTTGTTGTTGTTGTTATATCTATCAAACAAAACAGCATACTGGATATGAGTACAATGTTTGATAAAGATAGCAAGTTGCCATCAATTTTTTTTTTGTTTTAGTAGTGAGAGTGACCAATAAAAGTATCACCTAGCCTACTTTTGAATTTGTTTTTCTGGTCACGCAGCTCAACCCACAATTGTTTTTTTTTTACTCTTTTGAAATTATTTCCAAAGGGATCACTGAACGTCTTATGGGAGAATATTTTGGCACAGCATTTGGCTCAATAGAGGGATGAATATCTTGAATGAGCTTCATAACATAATGAAAGCTACGTATAAGCACCTCTGCTGGCCCATTAAACAAAAAACAACCCACCAACCAACTCCAAGTTATAGTACAGGGATGCTTGCCAGCATCTCATGCTTCAAACTGGGAGTCATTTCATCCCACTGGATAAACCCCCCACTCCCTGAATCAAACAGGCTACAGGCTATAAGACACATACCGTTATTGCAACATCCTTTTTGGTTCTGCAACACTTAAGTTGATTTCACTTTTTAATAACCTTAATGTGGACTGCCACTGCCATCTCCCAGTGAATTTCCATTAATGAGAGCGGATTTCAACTGAGGTCTCCTCAATCCTAGTCCAACACTTGATACAGAGCACCACACACTGGCCTGAGGACATATTGAGTTGGTACCAATTAAAGGCATTACTGTCAGGGGCCATTAAATTCTTGAAACATGTTGATTCAGCTGAAGGTGAACAGTATCATTTCATTCCAAGAGTGGATTCCATTCATTGTGGATGAACACATTCTAACTCCACAGAACTCTTTGAGAGGGTTGTAAAAGCACAATTTCAGAAAGTAATAACGTTGGACATAACATCATATTCCTATCTAGCAACACCTCCGTGTAAGAGTGCTTGTGTCGCGTATGCCACCCAGAAGTGCCGACAGATGGAGAATAGCATCAAATCTCCAGGATACTGGTTGTCATTTTAAAAGGTGCACTTGTTTTATTTTTGCTGGAGGCAAGAGCTCAAAACTAAAGCCGGAGCTGAAGAACAACATTGCTCCCATTCTCTGACATCCACATAATAGAAGAGAGATGTTTTCCTCAATACATTCCGACTGCCTCATCCGAGCATCACACACATAACAATGAGATAATTCCCAAAGGTGCCTTAAGCAATGAGGCCCATAGCTCCTCTTCCCTTGCTCCTTCTGTTTGCTCAGAACTCCTTGTGTTTTCAGAGCATGTTTACAATCGGTGGTTAAGATGTAGCCATATACATTTGGAACAGACAGCAGGAAGCGTTAAACGAAATATGTGATTTGAAAAGTCTGTTCCCAGCATACTGATTGAACTCTGTCTGTGAAGTGACAAGGGACTCAAAGGAGGGGCCAGAGCACCAGAACCTAGTGGCCCACTCTTGGTGCCCTTCTATGGGAGCTTATTAAAGGAAACTGCTTCACTCTGGCTTTACAACTGCCATAAACATCCCTCCATCCCGCCCAATCTTGCCTACATTCCAGAGAGAGAAGAAAGTGCAAATATTGCCCTCCAGAGGTTCCAAGTCTAATTGAAGTTTCAGAGAGGGTAGCCATGTTAGTCTTTTCAAGAATTTCAGGCAAAATTCAAAGAAAAGCAAAACAAAACAAAATAAAATAAAATAAAACAAAATATTATTTTGTTTTGTTTTGTTTTTCTTTTTGAATTTTGCCTGAAAGTCTAATTGAAAATCTTTTCTCCCACAGAAGTGCTAGGGATCAACATGCCACGCTGACAGGTATTCACCCTGTGCATGCGCTTTTTCAGCTGGTGGTTAGTTCCAGAGTTCAAAGCTAATTTGTAACCTGGAACTAGAAGTCTATTCAATACAGAAGGCATATTATCAAAGCCCTGTTCTGGTCATACAGTGGCAGGTAAAGAGCTAAAAAGTTAAAAGTATCCCTCACCCAGAAGCCACATAGACTTCCCTTGTTCAATGTGAAAGTTTGCAGCAATGTTGTAAGTATATCCTGCAAGAAGTACTTATGAAAATTCTGTGATTCAAGCCCTTGTAAGGCAAGACTGATTTTCATGGGAGTGCTGTAAGTGAATTAACCTGGATGCATTCTCAAAGACTTTCACAGTTGGGATCTGATAGTTGTTGCACGTTTTTGGGCTCTTTGGCTATGTTCTGGAAGTTTTTGTTCCTGATGTTTTGCCAGACTCTGTGGCTGACATCTTCAGAGTGGGTTGCCGCTGAGTGGCTCCAGTCATTCCTGGAGGAAGATCACATCCTGGATCCTTTCCAGTCTGGGTTCAGGCCATGGCATAGGACCAGGACAGCCCTGGTCATGTTGCAAGATGACCTCCTGAGGGGGGCCAACAGGGGTTGCTTTACCCTGTTTGTCCTCTTCAACCTGACTGCAGCTTTTGATACCATCGACCATGGAATCCTGCTGGGTCGGCTTTGTGAGGCCGACCCAGCAGGATTCTGGGGGCTCAGCTCTGAGCTGGCTCTGCTCCTTCTTCAGTGGCCGCACCCAGTGTGTAGGGCTGTGGGGCGTTCTGTCAGCCCCATGGACCCTCTCTTGTGGGGTGGCAAACTCCTTTATGCTCTTTAACATCTTTAACATCTACATGAGGATGCTAGCTGAGGTCATTTGGAGTAATGGGGTCTGCTGTCATAAGTACGATGACACACAACTCTATCTCTCATTTTCTATCTCTGCAACGGAGGCTGTGTGGATCATTGATCACTGACAGGCTGCAGTCTTGGAGTGGACCAGGACAAACAGGGTCAGGCTCAAACCAGAGAAGACTCAGGTTCTGTTCCAGGGGGTATGGGTACAGTGGCCCTCTTCCCAGCTTGGGAGGTATTGCCCTCTAGCTGGTTGACAGAGTGAGGAGTCTGGGTGTCGTTTTGGATCCAGCATAGTCTGTGGAAGCCCAGGTGGCAGCCATTTCTGAGGCGTCCTTTAACCAATTTAGGCTTATCACCCAGATTTGTCCGTACCTTAATGGGAAATCCTTGTGGAAAGTTGTGCAAGCTCTGGTGATGTCAAGGATAGATTATTGTAATGCTTTCTACATGGGGCTTCCCTTGACCCTTGTTTGGCAATTGCAATGGGTGCAGAATGCAGCAGCTAGGTTGGTGGTTGGTGCAGGAAGATTTGACTCCATCGCCCCTATCCTTGCCCGCCTACATTGGCTGCCCATTACTTCCCGAATAAGGTTCAAGGTATTGGTTTTGGTTCTGAAAACCCTCCATGGCTTGGGACCTGAGTATCTGGCGGAGTGTATCTCCCAAAGGTCAGCTTCATCCTGACCCACCAGAGCCTTGCTAGCTCTCTTGATCCAGGTGGCCACCCCTAGGGAGACCCATAGGGTTTCTACCCACAGTCGGGCTTTCTCAGTGGCTGACTGAGCAAGATTGCCCCAAAGCGAGATTGCCCCAAATGTCAACTAGCTAAAGAAATCAATGAAGATTAAACTGTGGGCAAGTGAGACATTAAGGGCCTTTATACACGACCCCTAAACTCTGCAGCAAATGGCTGCAAACTCCGGACCTTACAAGGGTTTTCCCACCAGCTCCGGAGTTTGCAGGAAATTAAGTGCGACCCCGCCCACCTAAGCGCGACCCAGCTGCACTTTCTTGTACCTGCTTGAGGTGGGTGAAAATCCCCAGGTCCGGATTTAATCTGGTCAGTGCGGGGCTCTCCTGGCTTCTGCTTGTGTTTTTTTTTTTGCCTCCCGCCCCTTTAAGAGAAGAGGTGGGAGGAAAAAAAGCAAGCGGAAGAGAAACGGAAGAGAAACGGAGCTCCGGGAAGCTCCTCCAGGTGAGCTGCATTTTTTCCTCTCTTTCTCTGGTGGGGAGGAAGGAAGAGCAACAAACCCCTAAGATCTTTGGTCCGAATTTAAGGGGCCAGCGGATCTTAGGGGTCGTGTGAAAAGGCCCTAAGTAACTCTATAATTAAGCAATTAGGAAGATTAGGTATTAAGCAATGCTTAGACATTAGAGAATCCAACCACATTCAGCCTGATGTACAATAGATAGTTCAGATTAATTTGACTACAGTTCACCTTGTTTACTGTGCAGATCTTGATCCCTAGGTTTCTGTAAGAATTAAACCAGAAATTGAGGATTTAAATCAAAAATCAAATTTTCCAATGGACATGGCTGCAATTTGGTCTTTATCCCTGGCTTCCTTACACAGTGGCACCTCTGATAATGAATTTGATTAATTCCCAGAGGCAAATCAGAAATCAGAGGTTATCAGAAAAAATGTTATCCGAAATGGGGTTTCCCATTGAAATGGATAGCAAAGTGATCAATCCATTCCAGGGGTCTAAAAGGGGGCATCTCTCCTCCCCCTCCTCTCCCAGCTGCTTCCTCCATCCTGTGGCAGTGGCAGTGGCAGCAGAGGAGAGGTGGGGGCCATGTGAGATGGGGGAGGAAGCGGCTGTGGCACAGAGCTTCAGCCACTGTTCGGGTGCCCAGTGGCAAAAGTAAGGGGTCAGGTGAGGTGAGGGCCAGGCGAAGAGGGGAATGCTCACTCTCAATGGCTCAACCTGAAGACATGGAGCAAACAGGAGGAGGAGGAGCAGATGCAAGGGCTGGGGGTGACCCGGGGATTTGGGGGCTTCCATCCTCTCCTTCATTCAACATCCCCATAGCATTTCTCCCTCCCTTCATTGCACACACCTCCTCCTCCTCCTTCTTTTGGGGACTTCTTTCCTCCCTTTCCAGCAACCATAGAGCTTTGGGAGGGGAGAGAAAGCCATGTGTAGAGCAGCCCCTTCCTGAGAATGACGATCATTTCCTCCCAACTCTAAGAACTGGACCTCACTGCTCTCTGGTTCTCCAAGGGGAAAGCCCTACTGAAAGGGCTTGGCTGAGAGGGTGACTCCTGCCCGTCGGGGAGAGTGCCCCTCTCCTTATCCAAAAAATATCTTCGTTATCAGGGGCATTTTTTATCTGAGGTATTACTGTATGTAAATCTTTCAAAATCTTTTCCTGAGATCCAGATGTGATCTTCCTTAACCAACACCAATTTCATTCCCTCTTCAGTTATTGGTATTTATATTCTGGCTCAATTTAAGCTAACGACATTGGCTTTTCCAATACAGTGAAGAATTCTATTACATTTTTATGTCACTCTAGTGCAAGTGACATAAATCTAGGAGGCAAATTGCTTGAATAGAACAAGTCAGTAGATGTATTTGCATTGTGCAATAGCAAAATGGCTCTTCTGACTTTTTAATCTACATCAGTTTACCCTCAAGAATTGTGATGCAAGATTTTAGCCACAATTGCATATGCATATAGCAATTAAGTTCCAGTCTGTTCAATAATACCTAATATAACTGCCCTCTAGTCCTAAATGCCCCAGAGACAAAATTATCTTAGAATACACCTGTGACTGTATGAACTACACAGGCTTTGAATCTACCAAAGGAGGTCCTTACTTTCTGTCCTGTTTACTTCTGCTTCTAAAGCACTATTGATTAGACATGGGCATGGCTTGGTGAAATTGTCGTTTCCGTTTTCGGTTATCGTTTCCGTTACGTAACGGAAATGGTAACGATAATTAAGCCATCAGAACTCGAACCCGAAACGAAAAACCCGACCAAATTTTTCTTTTTTCGGTTCGAGTGCGAGTTCTGATGGCTTAATTATCGTTACCATTTCCATAAAAAGAACCGAAAAAAGAAAAATTTGGTCGGGTTTTTCGTTTCAGTTTGTGGCATCGCAGCAATTTAAAAGTTTTAAAAGTTTTTAAGTTTTTTTTAAAAACCCGACTCCCGGCCAAAAAAGCAGGCGAAAATATGCCTGCCTGAGGCTTTGCCACCTACCAAAGGGGTGGTTTCTGGGGGGTCCCCAACCTTCCCCCCCTCTTCTCCTGTCCTGGGCTGCTTGCACCAGGCTGGGGGGGTCATCCTCATCGTCTGTCTCGCTGCATGCCATGCGGTGGGGGGGATCCAAAATGGCGACCGCAATTTTTCTTTTGAAATTGTGGTAAAAAAACACACCAAATCACCACAGAAACATGTGAAATTTATTTATTTTAAATGCCTGAATTTTTATAGTAGCAGCAGTGGGTTTTTTTTATAGCAACAAAACATATTGATTTTATTTTATTTTATTTTATTTTATTTTAATTATTTTAGACCTGCCCATTTGGGCTGGGCATGGGATGGGACCATGCAATTTTTTTGAACCATTCCACCAATGGCATCGCCAGGTTTTTGACTGACACTTCTGGATGCCGGCACCTTCCAGAAATCGCAGTCGGGTGTATGGATGTGGTTGAGGGAGGAGGGCTGGCTGCTGGTGCTGGTGTGATCCGATCGAGATTGAGGAGGGAGGCTGGAGGCTTTAGGATTTAAGTTAGGCAGGCAGGGAGGGAATTGAATTTAGAAAATAATTTCTTTGATTCCCTGCAGCTTTGTCTGCTGAAGGGAATAGCAGTTTATTCTTTATTTGTTCTCTGGCAGTTTGAGGATTTTTACTGATATTAGATAAAGGGGAAGGTTCGACTGGGAGTGGGAGGTGTGGATTTATTTTAAAAATATATTATATACTACCATTTATTTTCTATTTTCCCAACTTCAATTTGCTTGCACACACACACATTTGGGGTGCAAGCCAAGAACAGAACCTCTATTCTTCCTAAGTGAGATCCTAACTGCCCACTCGCCCATCCGTCTGCGCCGCCACCCGCCTGCGGCCTGCGCCGCCGCCCGCCCACTCGCCCGCCTGTGGCCGCTGCCCACCCATGGCCCCCCGCCACCGCCACCCACCCACACCTCCCCCCACCCCCTGCCCCACCCGCCGCCTAGGGAGCAAAAACACCTAGCGCCGGCCCTGATTGTGGGACGCCCCTATGCTCTGGGAAGTCAAATTGCGCTAAATCACGGTGGAAACGACAAATGACAAATGGAAACGACAAATTTTTGAAAAATTTCACGGCAAACCGAAACGAGCCGAAACGGACCCATTCCGACAAACGAAAACTCGAAACGTCATTTTTTCTGGTCGTGCCCATCACTCTACTATTGACATAGAAACAGAAGCTGAGATATGAATGTTGGTTACTCCTTTGTTGCTTTAATGCTGTCATGGTACTGTTATTGTTTTACATTATTTAATCAGTCCCCTTTTAAATTACAATTACATTATCATGAAAGCTCACTTCATTGTTTTTAGTCAGGAAAAAATCCTGCCCATCATCATACTAGGAGAATTTTTTACTGCTTGTTTTTCTTTTCCCCTTTCCCTTTTTAAAAAATGTATTAATTCTGTCTACTAAGCCAGTGTTTTTCAACCACTGTTCCGCGGCACACTTGTGTGCCGCGGAATGTTGCTGGGTGTGCCGTGGCGCGCATCCGCGGAAGGGGGCGAGAGCAGGGCAAGGCAAGGCATCTCTTCCCCTCCAGCTATTGGACTTGCCGCCCGGACAGAAAACAGGAAGGGAGGGCGGGGGAAGGCTGGGAGATAAGTGAATGGGAGGACGGGGGGACAAGGAGAGCTGGGAAGGGCGCAGCGTGGTTTCCTCCCTACTCTTGTTGCCAACTCATTCTTTGGCGGGAAAAGGAGCGCTGCTCCCACCCATGGATGGCTGGCTGGCTGGCTGGCTTTACGATTATTTAATCTGGCGTGGGGCCGCCCCTTTGCTCCCGTCAGGCACCCCCTTCCTGTGCGCCCGCTTAAATTACGCCCGCCAAGAGGCTCTTGCACCAGCCGGTGGATGTCCTCCCACCCCCGCGCGTTACATTATCAGGAGGAAGGCTCGGCGCAGGACGCCGGTGGCGTCCCGGGCCACATGCTGCAGCCCCGCCGGCGCCCAGGTCGTGGACAGCGAAAAAGGAGCGAGCCTGGCACCAGGTGCGCCATCATCCATACCCGGAGCCCCGCGACACCCCGTCCCACCAGGCAGCCAAGGCCCGGCCCCGGCCCGACGATGTGTTTGTGTGTGTGTGTGTGTGTGTGGGCTGCTTGTTTTGTGTTGGGCTTTGGTGCCCGGGTGGCCAGCGCCCCCCGCCGCGGGACCCCAAGGTTCATCCCCAGGTTTTTAAAATTTTTTTAGCATTTTCTAATGGTGGTGTGCCTCGTGATTTTTTTCATCAAGCAAGTGTGCCTTTGGCCAAAAAAAGGTTGAAAAACACTGTACTAAGCCATGCCAGTTGAGGAATGACTCTCCTTTGTACTGGAGAGAGGCTGGGGAAAATGTTAGACAGCACTACATGAAGTGCTGGTTCAGCTATCAGTTCCCTTCATTGTAGTCTACTGTATGGTGGTCAAGTTGCATAGTATACTAGGGGGAGTTGTGTTCAGGAATTGTAGTAATGTTGCAGGGATACCACCACATGAAAAAAAATAATTCTAAATTCAGCTGGAAAAGGCCGGAGAGTCCAAGAATGAGATAGATTAGGCTAGACATTTGGGTCAGTGCTGCAAGCACTGTATACTAAGCTTCTAATACCATTGTTCACCTGGCAACTGAGCTCAATGTCATGAAAATTGCCTGCAAGGGAACTTGCAGCCCAGTGACCTCCCTCAAAGATTGGTCTGAGTGCTACCATGATTGTATCATTCAGGAAAGATCCTTGAGCTTCACGGGGTGGGAGTGATTTTGAACCTGTCAGTCTCATTCTCCATTGTTGTCATGACATTTCTCTTTTTCCCTTTCCCTGCTTCTTATCACAGCTCCATTTTGGAAACACTTTTTAGAAAACCCAGATCCCAGATTTTACCAGACCAGTTTGTTAGAATGACAATCTGCATTGTGGCCAGTGAGGAAATCTTTACTACACTCTATGGCAGACCACATTTGCATAAATACAAGTAATAGCTCGGATAAAGAATGCCTTTGATAACAAATTTTTCAGATAACAAATGGAAATTTCTGGGTATAGGGATGCCTTGGATAGCAAATGTTTCCTATGGGCTGACTCAGATAACGAATGTCTCATAGTGCCTTGGTGGGGCGCTGGTGGGGCTGCTGTGAGATACAGGAAGCTGGACTAGATGGGCCTTTGGCCTGATCCAGCATGGCTCTTCTTAAAAAAAAATGTGTTCCCACGATGCACTGTATTCCCTGTAGCTTTTATTAATCTTTGCACTGCTTTTCTTTGCATTTTGATGGGAAGAGGCATGGGTAGTCTTGCTGGTTTCATTTCTCCATGTTTGCAGTCTTTATTTATTGCTCTGCAGGCAAAAATGGGCTGGATTTTTCTTCCTGCTTATATTTGTCTGTTTGCATTTCCCCCCGTTGCACTTTGGGTGGGAACAGGCTGGTGCAGACTTGCTGGTTTCTTTTGTCCAACTGCAGGGGGTTGTTGTTGTTGGGGGTGTTCCAACACTGCAGCCTTTAAAGTGCACTGTATAAAGAGGTCTGAAACACCCCCATCCCACCTTTTTGCCTTTTTCGGAACTCCGGAACAGATTAATTGGTTTCTCATTCATTTCAATGGGAAACCATGTTTTGGATAACAAAATTTTTGGATAACAAATTGCTTCTGAGAACAAATTAAATTCGTTATCAGAGGTAACACTGGTATTATGATTTATTTTCTGTTTCAGCATGTATCTGAATCTTGTACAAAGCTTTATCCATCATCACATCCCTAGCACTTTGTGGCAATTAGTTTGTGACCTCAGAGTTTGGGAAACTTGCTGCTTATCTGTCAATATTGCAAAACTGAACTGCTGAGTAACAGGAAAAAAATCCTGGAACAAAGACTTCTCTACACTCAGCTGATGGGCTTGTTGTCAAAGTGTGATGTTGATAGTATAGGATGATTAAGGGCATAAGAAATATCATCCTGGAAATATGAAATGTGAGTGTAATATGGAGGTTTGAACATTAATGAACTGCATGACAGAAGGTACTTTAGGACATAAGATGTAACCTTGAAAATGGAAGAAAGAAAGAAATTGCTGTTTAAGTAGCAGTGTACTGAATGTCTGATGGAAATTACTCCAGAATGACTGACAAAATTCCATCTAGTTCCATGTTATCTGTATAGAGCACAGACTATGGAAAAGTCCATTTGGTCTGCAACTGTAATACTTTCCATAACAGATGCATAATTAGGGATGGGCAGGAAATGAAAAATGAAACACTGTTTCATTGTTTTGTTACATAATGAAACAAAACAAGGAAGGAGCATTTCGTTATAGATGAAACAAAATGGTCGTTTTTGCATTTTGTCCCATCATTTTCAGAGGGCTGCTGCTGAGCTGTGAATGACTGGACTCCTTTAAACCTGGCCTAGTTGGCACCAGGGAGACCCTCTGGTACTGACTGGGCCAGGTTTAAAGGGGTCCAAGCAATTGACATCTTGGCAGGAGCCCTCTGAAAATTGTGGGGAGGGCAGTTCTGGTGATTGCACTGCCCTCCCAAGCATTTTAGAGGGCTCCTGCCGAGCTGTCAATGGCTGGACCCCTTTAAACTTGGCTTAGTCAGTACCAGGGTGTTCCCCTGGTGCTGACTGGGTCAGTTTTAAAGGGGTCCAGCCAATAACAGCTCATCAGGTTGAGCCAAATTACTCAACTTGTCTGTGAAGATTCTCAGTTATCCAGGTGAGTTTATCTGGAGTTTGAGTCCTGTCAAATGGACTTCTTTTCTTGACCAATTGAAATATTTCACTGCTCATCGAAATAGCTTTGTTTGGATCCAAACGAAGCTGTTTGGATGAACAGCGAAACGTTTCAATTTCTCAAGAAAAGAAGTCCACTTGCCATAACTCAACTTCCAGACTCAGCTTGTCCCAAATGGCCCTATAACCAGGCCATTGATCCTCAGAAAAGGATGAAAACTCAGGAGGGGTAGTGCAGGAGTTCGCCTTTTAGCAGGCTGCTTCCCCTTGGGCTTACTTTTCCTTTCTTGGGAGCCATGCTCCGTGCAGTACTGCAGCTGGTTTCTAACTCTGCCTTATAGTTATACAGAAAAAAGGCCCCAGGATGGGTTATAATATCCCTGAATATCAGGCAGCAAGAGCTGTGCCAATGGGAAAGCAAGCAGGATAGAAGCAATGAGGGTATGAAACTGGAGTGGGGGGTAGGTATGGAAAACAAAAGAAAAGCTGAAACTGCTAGTAAAGCAACCAGCAGTGACTGAAGCCTCCTTGAGTTCAATAGAGCAAACAAATTACAAGCCTCTAGGGCCGCCTTTGTCCCCCAAACATCCCCACTCCTATGAATACTAATGCTGCCGGGAATTTTTTGTAGAATTCTCTCCCTCTCCCCCCTCCGCCAGTTCAAACAACCTAGGGGTATGGGTCCCTGAACTGTCTTTCTCCCCTCCCCCAGCCTAAACTAATAATCTGACCCACTCCCGAAGCTACCCCTCCCCTGAACTGCCTCCCGAGAGGCCTGTTCAGGACTCTCCCCCATCAAAATTTTACCCCACCTCAACCTTTAAATCCACAACTAAATCTTGATTGAGGTAAGAGCAATAAAATCAATGGACACCACCTAAGCAGCCTAACCGCATGACCTGGCTGAGTTAGGAGCCAAAAAGACTCCAAGCAGCTGCCACGCAATCAGGAAATGAAACAACAATCAGCTGAGCAAGACTCCGACAGGACAAAAGGTTTGCTGAGCAAGAGGGTGATGGAATGCAGGGACAGCCATGTCAATGCTACTTTTCATGCAAAAAAAGCTTCTCTGATTGGGTGGGCAAAGGAGCCCCACCCACAACTGGGTCTGTGGTGGAGTCACCATTTTCAGGAGTTAAACAGGTCAAGGCTTTAGATACACCAAGATAAGAGGTAATTTAATCTTGGTCACTTATCACACTGCTTGCCCAGATAGCTCTGTTGGCTGCTGGAGATCCCAGCCCAGTCCTTCTCCACATTGCTGTTTGTGAATTTCCAGATCTCCATTGGGAAAAAAATCCCAGTGAATGGAGAAATTTAAATGGGCTATAACTTGAGTTACACGGTGCCTCCAGAATGGTTTTTGGCATTTGCCTACCTCCAGCCCAGTGTACCCAGGAAACGGAGAAATAGCAGACACCACTATGCTAAGAAAAAGAGAACCAAAAGGCAGTTGAGAACGATCTTAATATCTTAATGCAAACCTCAGGAAAGCAGGCATTTCTTTACACACAGAGATACACACCCAATCCGAACAACATATATAATATTTTTTTAGTGATGGATGAAAATAAAAGCCCAGACAATATGCGAGAGGAGTAGCACACACTTTGCACTGCAGCTTTAAAAAGAACAGCTACTACAAATATCCTCTAAGCAACTGGAGTATGCAGGAGAGGCCACAGGTGGGTGGGCAGGTGGTATGAGCTGATGATCTGGGTCTCCTTTTCTTTTGGCAGGGGCTCAATGTCTTTTTTATTTGAATTCCTCTTTCCATGTCCCCTGTGTGGAAGTGTTTCTAAGAAACCTGCCAGGAGGTGTACTAAAAAGTGAGGTGTCAGAAGAGTGTTTATTAATGCTAACAAAGAAATCAATACATACACATCCTCAGAGGTCAGTATAGTAGTCCAAAATCCAGAATGTGTATGGCAGCATTTATAGATGATTACATGAAGAACTACAAACAAGTACTTTAATACTGGTATTCCTTTAATTTTCTCTTTCTCATATCTTTGTTTTACGCTGCCTTTACCTACAGGATGTTTCTCAAATTGTAACCATTTTTGTCTACATTTGCCCTGTCACAAATGAAAATGATGAAAATTGTTTATCTGTCTCATTAGCCTGCTTGTTCAAAGAACAGGATGTCTGTGTGGAGTTCTTCCTTCAAAAAATGCCCATGTGCCTTCACATTTTTGTAGGAATGGCTATTTTCCATAATGCATTTAGCTAGAAGTAGGTATAAGAAAGTACATGGGCTATTTTAGCTAGAAGTAGGTATAAGAAAGTACATGGGCTATTGTAATACATTCAGATAATTGCTGAAGTATAAGAAATCGTTATGCTTGCATCTCAAAAGTTGCAATGAGGAAGGTTCTTGCTTGCTCTTGTGGTTTGCTGTTGCATTTCTAGAGGTGTTATTGAATCTATCATCTGTTCCTCTATAACTGTCTGGTTTGGTTCTGCAACTAAGCATGACAGATATAGACTTCAAAGGATAATTGGAACTGCAGAAAAAATTATTGCTACTAATTTGCCATCTATTGTGGAATTGTATACCACACGAGCTAAAAAGAGGGCAATGAAAATATATACAGATTCCACACATCCTGGACATAACCTGTTTCAATTGTTACCCTCAGGGCGACATTTTAGGGCATTGCACACTAGGACAACTAGATATAAAGATAGTTTCTTTCCAAGTGCTATCAAACTGTTGAATAATTAATTTTTACTTTTCTTCTTCCTTTTTAAATAATAGGTTATATTGTATTGTTGTACTGTGTTTTTATACTATATGATTCTTATATTTCCTTTTATATAGAGAGAGCATATTTTACCAAAACAAATTCTAGGTGTGTCCAACCACACTTGGCCAATAAAAGGATTCTGATTCTGATTGTGATTCTGATTCAAAAGTTGCAATGAGGAAGGATCTTGCTTGCTCTGGTGGTTTGTTGTTGCATTTCTATGGTGCTGTTGGCCAGGGTGTCTTTCCTGAAGTCATTTTGTGGTGTGGAACTTGTCTAAAGTGATTGGGGCAACTCCGCTTACACTTGAGGAAGAGTAGAGACAGTGACGGAAACCATCCTTTCCCTGCTCTGACCTCAGCTGACCTTCCTTCAACTACAGATTTCTATTCTCAGAATTTCTGGTATCCCTTTCTTCCTTCTCACACCTCTCTCTCATCCCTTCAAGGAGGAGACGGCTTGCCTCTGTTTAGAGAAAAGGGTCTGTCCTGATATCACCAAGTCCTAATTTCCGTGATACACATTCCAAGAGGGCCAAGCGGGTGAGAGATTCCCCCTGCCGGAGGCCGAATCTTTTCGCCCAAAGTCATGTGTGGCCAGTTAATATATATATTTATTTATTTCTTTACTTACTTTTTCTCCGAAATGCCGATGCATCAATATTTCAGTTAACCCGCTTCTTTTGATCTTGCTTTCTGTACACGGGGCAGGGGCAACAGAGGGGGCAAGCATCCCCGGGTGACGTGAGCAGAGCCCCTCCGCTGGCAAGGGATGGCGAAGGGCTGCGCAGAGGGAGGGGGAGGGGGTGTCGGTGCCACCGCTGCAAGACACCCCGCGCGCGCCCACCCAGAGAGCGGCAGCGGGGCACACAGGGCGATGAAGCTGAGAGAAGCCTCTCCCCCCCGCCCCCCAAAAAACCAACCCAGCTGCTCTGCTTCAGGGAAACCTCCTCGGGACAACCGCAAGGGCCTTTGAGCGCCAGGCTTTGGCTTGTCCTCTGACCGTGACAGCCGGGTTTGATGCATCGATGCTGGTAATTTTTTTAAAAATAAAAGAAAGCAGAAACCGGACGTTGCAAGTAAGCTTCCCAATGTTGAGGTAGTAATGGATTCATCCTAAAATTTTGCATGGTGAGGACAGAGAAAGAGGGGTGGGGGCGAAGGGAGACCACGTGACCGTATTCAAAGTCCCGCTCTGCATGAAGTACTTCGTGAAGTAACGGCCCAAGAGGGCGCAGTTGCCCATTCTTTCTACCTTGTATTTGTGTCAGTTTTAATATGCTTCATATCAGTTGGCAGTTATAGTATCAGTCTACATGACATACAGCTAAGCACATATTTTGAGGACATTTTTTTCTGGGAGGTTTGTTCAGAAACTGTGTTATTTTAAATGGGTTTGACGGATCTGTTTATTTTGCACCTATTATCTTGCTTTAAAAATATTTTAAAATTTTTGAATGCTTATGTCAGTGTAAATTGTGCCTCTTTCTCTGTGGACTGGGTATTATTTTCTGTCAGAATGAAAACTTTTCTTGACAGGTTAGAAAACAACTCTTTTAAAAAAATTTAAAAAATATTTTGTAGTGCTGGATTGTTTTACCAATATGCCATTTTAAAACTAATGAACGAATGAACGAACAAACGAATGAATGAATGAGCTAACTAACTAACTAACTAACTAACTAACTAACTAACTAACTAACTAACTAACTAACTAACTAACTAACTCTCAGATCCTTCTTTGTTAGTAGTGAGCACATATCTGGAGTCAAGGGGTATCTCAAGCCTGCAGTTACTGCTCCCCATCCCACTTTCCTAATTAATTTGCACAGTGCAACCACACACTTAATTGGTTATAACTAGGACTTCTATTACCTTTCCAACTGCCAGTGTATTTCTCTAGTATTTATTTATTTATTTATTTATTTATTTATTTATTTAATTTATTTTGGAGTATTTTTACTCCACCTTACTATAAGGTTGCTTACAGTAAGGAGAAACTATACAGTCCATTAAAATTAAGACACAATCAGTTTGTGAAACAGGGAATTGAGGGGCATCTTACAGCATTATAAGGCAACATTAAAGCTTACAGTTGATAATATAGTGTCAATTTATTCACACAAGGAGAAAAAGTAAGCACAGTCTTTCTTGTTTTGTTGTAACTGTGGAAATCATTCCTACATAAAGGGGAAAGTGTACTCAGGTAATCATTTCAAATGTCAACAGGTTGAATCCAGAAGTTTGCATTGCTCTAGTACAGTCACCCCCCGCCATTTCACGGTTCAGGTACTGTGGTCCCACTACATTGCAGGATTGCAGTACCTGCACCTCGGAGCCGCGCGGGGGTGGCAGGGGTGACCGGTTCGCTCCGTGCTGTCCCCCATGCTCCTCTGAGAAGCCTCAGAGCCACGCGGGGAGTCGGTTGCTCCACACCGCCCCCGTGCTCCTCCAAGAAGCCTCAGAGCTGCGCGTGGGGCGGCGAGGGGTGATCTGGTCACTCTGTGCCACCCCTGCGCTCCTCCAAGAAACCTCAGAGCCGCAGGGGGTGGCAGGGGTGGCGATCCGGTCGCTCCACACCACCCCCACGCTCCTCCGAGAAGCCTCAGAGCCATGGGGGGTGTTGGGGGGGTGATCAGTTCACTCTGCGCTGCCCCCGCGCTCCTCCGAGAAGCCTCGGACAGGCACGCGATCACCCCCCCCCAGGCCCCACCCCACCCACTTCCGCATATCACAGATTTTCATGCATCACAGGTGGGGTGGGTCCCTAACCCCCATGATCAGCGGGGGCTGACTATACTCCTATTTGTGTATTCTCCCCAGAACTGCTGATGTTGGCTAACCATTGATATAAACAATGACCTCTATGTGATAACAAGATCAATTTTCATGGTTTCACTCACAAAACAAGAATGAAATCAGCATCCATTTGGGGTTTGTGATTCACACATTACCATCTGGTAATAACACATGAAACAACTTTAGGATCAATGCATCACATAGTTCTCAGGTAGATTTCATCATGGTTCATTTTTTTCTTAATGAAAAATGCATTGTAATAATGTTTTGCTTCTCAGATTCTAAGAATTCCCTCCATCCCTTCTAGTTCCTATTACCTGTCTTTGATACTTTGCAGGTGAAGATAAAAGCACTGCAATTTGGTTGTTGTTTTTCTTGAAAAAAATAAAATAACCCTTTGATGATACAATAGTTTAAAGCAAGCAAGGCTAGCTGGTCTCATGAGTATTCTGAGAAAATGTAAGACAGTTGAAAGGGAAGAGCGTTTTTCTTTTACTGTTGATAGAACAGGGAATTTCCAATGATATGAGATGTCTTGAGTTTGGTAATAGCTTGCTGTATGCTTTTCACACTGATAAATATTTCTGTATTTATGGAAACTTTAAAAATGAAGCTCCTGCAATCCTTAACCACTTCTCAACTTTCAATCTTTCATAGATAAAAAGAACTATTTTTTCTTCCAGCTCTGCTGTTCATGAAGAAGAAGTACTTGAAGCTTTTATGTATTAACAGTCTTGCATTGTTGAAGGTTCTTCTTTACCAGCTGTAAACCACCATCCCACCTTCACCTCTGTAAGACTAAGATCTATTGAATACAACTGGGATTACTTCCAGGTAAATATTATAGGACTGAATCACCTTTAATGCTTAAATAGCTTATTCATAATTATGAATATTATTAATAAAGTTTGTCCCATCTAGAGCTCAAGATAACCAATTGCAAGTCAGTTTTAGTGCCCTTTACCTTCCTATATATATAAAAAATCCTATATCCATTTACAAACTACACTGCTCCTTTTGTGTCACTAACTGAGTAGATTTATTTTTTCTTCCAATGGATTTGTAGCTCTGAGAGTCTCCTCTTCATGCATAATCAAACTGGTAAATTTAGTTATCTGATGGGTTTGGGGGCAGGTAAAGAAAAACTAAACAAAACAAAAGACACAAAACATATAGCACCTTAAAGACTAACTTTCATATTTTAATTCAACTCATCACATTTGTGATAAGATACCAGATACATCTGGTATGAAATGCATGTCTCATCACGTATTATATTACACTCCTCATTCTGCTGCTATATGTCTGAAGAAGTGGACATGTCCATGAAACATTACATTAAAATATGAAAATAGGCCTTTAAGGTGCCGCATGTTTTGTGTCTTTTGTTTTGTTCTTCTTTAAGTTTTGCCTGCAATTCTTGAAAGGACTAACACAGCTACCCTCTCTGGAATATATAAGGAAAATCATAGGCCTAGGTCAAAGCAAAAAGGATTAAAACTTTGGTTCACTATCACTGTCAGCAGAAGCATCCATAAATATGGTTCTTGCAGAAGTTGACAAAAAGACATTTAGACTTAATAGCATTTTAAAAGCAAAAGCAACATGTGCTGCTTATATACTGCCCCAGAGCACTTAAATAACTCTCTGGGTGGTTTACAAGTAATTAGGTAGGCTACACATTCCTCTCCCCCCCCACACACAGAGTTGGGTTCTCATGTTACAGACCCCAGAAGGCTAGAAGGTGGGGGTCAACCTTGAGCCACCTGGAATTGAACCCCAGGTCATGAGCACAGTTACAGATGCAGTACAGCAGTTTAACTGCTGCACCACGAAACTTCCATTTTTAGATATTTAATGTTGGTGCCATCAAAAATCAGCAGAAACATGAGGAATGAAGGAATTGCTGAAGGTGCAACCAAGTCTGAATATGTCTGGACTAGTTTGAACAAGTTTGTCCCAAGCCTATAAATGTGCATCCCTGCCTTTGTTGTAGTAGCTTTTGTGAGTTATTGACGGGATGAGAATTATGAAATGTTATATATAGGCATGGTGCATCACGGAATGATGAAATTAAAACAGAAAAAGCCACGGTCAATATAATCTGTTATTTTGGACATCTCTGAGAAAACATACTACATGAAGCACATACTACAGAATACGTTTTTCTGTTTATTTCCAGGAACATATTCAAGAAACAGTTTTCTCATATGAGAGCTTCCTTACAATGTCATTTTCTTGAGTCAAAATACATAAAGATTTTAAGCACTCGCCTGTCATGGTAGTGTCAGGATTGGCATCGTTTGACTCTGCTTCTTTGCAGAATCAAGGTCCACTCAGGCTGAGGCAATCGGGGAGTGCAGCTGGTGGGGCTTGGGACTAGCATAAAGGGAACAGTGGCCACTCCCTGCCCTTTGCCTCAGCAATGTGACACATTGGACACTGGAAACTTCAGCTCTAAACGCTGCTGCTCCATAAATCTGCCTGTTGGGCATCTCCCTCCCTGTTGGACTGTGTTTACTGTGTTCTGAAATTGGACTGGCTGATGACCCGCTCTATGTCTCTCAACCCCGGACTGTTTGATCATGCTTCTGAATACATGCTACTGCTAGTCCTGGCCTTATGCTGATAGCCTTGTTGCCACCCACACCCTGGCTGTTACAGGTAGACTGAAACTACTGCTGGAGGTGAATAGGTTGAAGTGGAGGTTCTCCAACGTTGGGCACATCATGAGAAGGCAGGATTCTCTGGAAAAAGACTGCTATATCAAATTTCATATATATCTATAAAAACATCAAAACCAATTTTTATTTCCTAACAAATCAAGAGGAGGAATGAAGAGTCGTATTTGCAGATTTTCATTAAGATGTGATCCAGACTTTATTTAGTTAGATTTATCCTCGACATGACCAGCGCCTGCACCACTGTCCTCAGGGAGTCCTCTTCAAGGTATGGGCGAATCTGGGCGATAAGCCTAGTATGATAGAAGGCCGACCTGGTCACGGCTGCCACCTGAGAAGCCAGGGACAGGTCCGGATCCAGGACGATGCCCAGACTCCTCACTCTTTCAGACAGCTGGAGGGCGGACCCACCCAGACTGGGAGGAGGGCCACAGTACCCGTCCAAGCCACCCTCAAAGAACAGAACCTCAGTCTTCCCAGGGCTAAGCCTGAGCCTGTTGGTCCTGGTCAATCCAGTACTGCACTCAGGCAGCGATCAAGGATCCGGACAGCCTCCACTGCAGAGGTGGAAAAGGAGAGATAGAGCTGCGTGTCATCAGCATACTGATGACAGCAAGCTCCAAAACTTGGGATGACCAGATAGGTATCCCATGAAGTAGTTGGTACCTATAAAGACTCACACAGCTGGGAGGATATGAAATCCACCATTAATATAAAAGAAACGAGTCATTACTGACATGCTGCTGTAGGCCTTGTTATGTACATAAATACGATGAGCAGTCCAATCACAATAATACTTAAAATTCAATCCCAAATACTTGAATTCCCTAACTTGTTCTAAGAAATTATTCTGGATTGACCAACAATATTTCTTCCAAGCCTTAGTAAACACCATAACTTTAGATTTATGAGTGTTTATGGTTAGGCTATTATGGTTACAGTAGTCTGAAAATGCTATCAATAATCACCTTAATCCCAAGCGAGTTAAGCATAATACTACGGCGTCACCAGCAAATAATAGTAAAGGAACATGTTGGGTGCCAAGTTTGGGAAAATGGCCCTCAACCTTCCTTAGATGTGCATCCAGATCATATAGAGAGAGATTAAAGAGGTGCAGCGCCAGCACACAGCCTTGCCTAACCCCCTTATTGCACAAGACCTCCTCTGTCAGTTCGCCATGGGGACCATAGCAAACACAACAGCTATTGTGCGAATACAGTTTTTGGATGAGAAAAAGTAATCTCCTGTCTATTGAGGTCTTATCTAGTTTAGCCCGTAATAGTTCCCTAGAGGTAGAATCGAAAGCCCCCTTCAGATCAAAAAAAGCAGTAAACAATCTGCTCCCCCATGCATTCCTGTATTTTTCGGCCCAGTGGGCCAGTGTCACGCAGTGATCCAGAGTGTTTCTGTTGGCTCGAAAACCATTTTGTTCTAACCCCAATATTTTCTCAGATTCCATCCAACTTGTCAACTTGTCAGCTAAGTGACTTGCATAAAGCTTTCCTGTAATAGATAACAAACTAATAGGGCGGTAATTATCTGGTAAATTTGGTTTCCCTTTTTTAAAGATAGGTACTACCACTGTTCTTTTCCATGCTAAAGGTACCCTCCCAGTTTGATCAAAGTAAAGAAGATTGATAATGGCATGGACCACCAGTCCGAAAATGTTTTAAAAAGTTCAGGAGGAAGTCTATCCAGACCTGAACCCTTCTTCAACTTCAACTTGCCGATTAGGGCTTTAATGTCCTCTGCAGATACTGGGGGCCAGAGTGGTAAGTTGGTTGGAATGGAGTCCAAGTGTTTTTGAGGGGACTAATGGATCATAGAATATGCTAGAGAAATGCTCCTTCCACACATGAGCTGGTATTACATTACCCGGTGAATCTGTTTTAGTCACCATAATACTGGTGACCAAGGTCCAAAATTGTTTACTGCTACAATCTGTTTCAAGTGTCCTGCTTCAGTCCCATGTTAAAGGCGGAATAGTCTTAGTTTCATTTACCTTTATGTTCTCCAAAGCCCTGTCTCTAACAACAAGAGGCAACTCCGCATTTTAAAATCATAAGAAGCTATGGAATTGCTTTCTAAGACTGCAGCTGGATTTTTAATTTGTGTTACAGCTTTATGTAGAAATGTTGTGTGAGAGTGGCTAAATGAACAGTCCATGACTCAACAGCTTGGGTGGAATTAACAGTTCAGTTTTCCATGTACAAAGTCAATGCGGGTAAAAATAAGTTATCTAATGCTTCAACCCTTCAGCAATTAAAACAAAGACTGGGCTAGGGGATGCTTCAGAGGTTTTAGCAATGAAGAAATGAGATAGAGATTTACACATTTGGCATCTTCTCTGGTTAATATGCCAGTCTAATAAATTCAGCCATACCTAGGGAAAGAAATCCTCACCTGGACAAGACTTTGCCTTGAAGCACATCTGCACATATTGTAATTAATTCAAAGAAAGAAGCACAAAATTTCAGGATTTCTCCCCCTCCCCCTTAATTTTCCTGTTTTCTGCTTCAGTCTACTAGAAAATTAAATTCTCTATCAATAGAATGGCACTGGCAGTTTATTGTAATGATGAAATAACTGTTTTCAATAGACTTTGTTGATAGTCATGACTTCTACTTTAATTGCATCCACCTAAAGTATGGGAGAAGGTGGGGGTTATGTTGGGATCAAATGTTGTATCGTGAAGAGCAGAGACATCTACAGACATTTTTAGTAGAGGCAAGTAGACCTTGGGAAAGCAACTGAACCAGCTGCATAGCAGCACATATTCCCAACTTCTCACTCTCATAAAACAGTTTTATTTATTTATTTATTTATTTATTTATATAAAGGTTCACAGGGAAACATAGAAGTATGTATAGCATGATGATTTCTATATGAGCCTCAAGGAAAAGTGGATGGAGGGGAGAAAGAAACATTCAGATCCAGATTATAGTTTTGGCAATGAAATTATTTTTATAATCTTCGTAATTGTTTTCTTCACACTAAACTAAAGGCTGAAGTGGACTATAAAGATTCATTCTGCTGGAAGCAACAGAAAGAAGAGACTTCCATTTGGCACATTTACTATGTCAGTATAATGTGTCCCATGGGTCAGAATATTTCAATAGGTATGTACCACCATATTGGATACCTATTGCCATTAGAGATGGGCACAAAATGAAGAATGACATGCTGTTTCATCATTTAATGTAATGAAACAAGTTTTTAATATTACAAAACGGCAAACCACGTGTTGTCACGAAATGAAACAAACTTTTTTTCGGTTCAGAAAGTGAACCGGGGAGGCTGCTGGATCTCGCTTCAGGCAAGGGGCTACAGCTAGGATAGTACCCACCACCACTCCTCCTTCACTCAAGCCTCTGTAGGTGAAGGAGGGCTGGTGGTGGCTTCAATCCTGGTTTTCCGGTATAGCCTCACTTGGCTCAGAACAAGAAAGCCAGGATGGAAGCTGCTGCTACCCCTCCTTCCCTGCCACCCCTCCATCCCCCACAGCCACCTGGGCAAAGGAGGGGTGGCAGCAGCTAAGATCCTGACTTTCTAAATCAAGCTAGATGGGTGGGTTCCCCCTAGGCCAGGGAGAGAACCAGCTAGCCCTCCCATCAACTGGTCTTCCATTGAAGCCACTGCCATCAGCAACCAGCTGGTTTTTTTTTTTTTGACAGGTTGGGCCCCTCCCCACAGCCTGACTTGTCAAACAACAACAACCACCAGCTGGGTGGCAGTGGCTGCAATGGGAGAATGGCTGGTGGGAGGGCTAGCCAGCTGGCTTCCCTCTAGGCCACGGAGGGGGCCCACTAGTCCTTCCACCAGCCGCTCTCCTTTTGCAGACACCACCACCTGTATCCAGCAGGTTTTTTTAACTAGTAACACTATAGGGAGGGGAATACCCCCTCCCCACAGCCCGACCTATCAAAAACAAAACAAAACTGGATGCTGGTGGTGCCAATAGGGGAGTGGAACATGCAGCACCAAATTGTAAACCCAGCTCTGCTCTCCAGTTCTCACCGCCACCACCCAGCTGGTTTTGACACCTCAGGCTGTGGGGAGGGGGTGCAGCTTTCCTTTTTTAAAATATTTGCTAATTACAAAATGGAATGCAATGAGCAATGAAATGAAATACTATTTTCCCATTTCCTGCCTATGTTTAATTGGCATGGGTTCCTCATTTCAGAAAGTGAACAAATTAGTTATTTGCCAGTTAATGGAAATGGTGGTGTCTGGCAGGGCTATACAACAACTTCTTCTTCTTTAATTTCTTATTTATACAAAATACAAATTACAAAGAAAACAAAACATCTCAACAACAGTGCACCCCTTTACCAGCGGGACCATTCTTCTTACTTTCATTCATTATCCTCCCCTCCAGAACAGAACTGATTGTTGCACAGAGGCTTTACCCTTATCTCTTACAAGCACATATTCCATAAATCTACCCCAAATCTTAGAAAAAATATCTTTTTTACGGTCCTTTTTTAATATTTAAAGTACAAGTCAATTTATCATTTAAAGCAATATTCCATATTTCATTATACCATTCATCTAAATATAGTTCATGTTTGGATTTTGAATTTCTTGCTATTATTAATCTAGCCCAGTGATGGTGAACCTTTTAGAGATCGAGTGCCCAAACTGCAATTCAGAACCCACTAATTTTTTTGCAAAGTGCAAATACCGTAATTTAACCTGTATACAGGTGGCTATGAAGGGGCGATATCGGGTGCCCACAGAAAGGGCTTCGAGTGCCACCTTTGGCACCCGTGCCATAGGTTCGCCATCACTGATCTAGCAGCTATCCATAAATTTGTAATCAACTCTCTAGTTTTAAATTCATAATTATCATCAACAAATATTGACAACAAATCAATTTCAGAATTGGGCTCTATATTCCTTTTTAATATATCACTTAATTCTTTAAAAATACATTTCCAAAAATTTTGTATCAATTTGCCTTCCCACCACAAATGAAAAAAGTACCAACCTCCTTGTCACATTTCCAACAAAGCTTAGAGAAATTAGCAGTTATTTTAGTCAATTTTACTGGCATCAAATACCATCTTAAACTTATTTTTAATTTTCTCCCCTTTATTCTAATGGACATGATCTACGTATTCTCATTTTAGCCCAATCTTCCTCTTTAGGGATGGGCATTTCATTTTAGAACCTGTAGGTTATAAAACAAACCACGTGAGCCCAGGTGGTGCTCAGAACCATCTGATACATGTGGAACCAATTGCTTTACCCTTCTCTCTGTTGGCACGGAGCTGACCTGCAATGAGGAAGCACCCTGCAATGTCATATTTTCTCCTCTATGATGCTGGGTAATCAGGACAGGAATCATCATGCCTTCCTGTCTGATTGGCCAGCATCAGAAGGAGGAGAGATGACATCACAATGTGCTTCCTCATTGCAGTTTAACCCAATGTGAGCCCACAGAAAGATAAAGCAATTGGCTCTGCGTGTATCAGATGGTTCCGAGCACCACCTGGGCTCGTGTGGTTTGTTTCATAACCTACTAGTTCCGAAATGAAATGCCCATCCCTATTCCTCTTTTATTTCTTTTTTTCAAGTCCTGTTCCCAAATTAACTTCATTCCAGTTCCTTCCCTATTTTCATCTTCTAAATCCAAAATAATTTTATATAATTTACCAACATTACCTTTTACTGAGTTCTCTTTCTGGATATCTTTATACAGCAGTAAAGCTTGTTTGTATTTTGCATAATCTCTACATTTATTATATTTCTTTATCCAAGCATTAGTCAATTTCTCTAGTTGTATACAATTAAACTAGGATGTGTCTCTACACTGAAGAATTTCTTTCATTTGGACATTTTCTCTAATCTTACCTATGAATGTTTTCAATCTAATCACTTGTTTCTCATGGCCAGCACCAGGGAAAGGGAAAGATGACATGTTGGAGGCTGCTTCCTGGTTGGATTTTTGCCCAGTGTCAACTACAACAAGGTAAAACAGTGATTGATCTTGTTCTGGAGGGTGGGACTGGGTTCCAAGTGTCAGCTATTCTGGCCTCTATCATTTTAGAACCAGTCCCCTTCCGAAACAAAACACCCATCTCTAGTTACAACCATTTTGCCTTTTCAATGCAAGTCATTAGAAAACATTACAAAGAAATTCAGATCGTAGGCACAGCCTGAAAACTGCATGAAACAGAGATGAATCTGACCTGGTCATCAAATCTGAAACTTGCATACAGCTCAAATTTTTACTTATGGTGACCCCTCATAGAAGTAGGATATAAAACATTGAATAATGTCTGCAAGAGGTTTTGTGTTAGATATAAAAATGGATATGTCAGGTTCCTGCATATTCCCTATTTTAGCAACTAAAACAGAAATATTCATTACAAATATTACTTTCTTATTCGTTGACTTGTCTTCATGGGCACTGGCATGTTTTATGTTCCATCTCTGCACTTGTACATAGTTTTGTGTCTTTTTAATATTCTGCAGCTGTGTAGATAGTTAAAGTAAACAGCTGCAAATGTACAGTCATTAAAGTATCTCTACATTTTTTTCGGACACAAGAGCAAAAAACATAAGTGGTAACAAGTCATTGCCCTTGTTTTCTTCCCCCCAATCTTTATGGGAAAAGACAGCAATGAAGTACATCTTTCTGAAAATATTTCTTGAAAGCCCAGATGAAATGAAGTGACACAAATTTTAGGAACAAAATAATTTCTCAAGCACACTTCACATTGTCCATATACAGTGGTACCTCGGATAACAACTGCCCCAGATAACGAATAATTTGGATAACAACAGCAAATTTCTGGGTATAGGGCTACCTCTGATAACAAATTTTCCCTATGGGCTGCCTCGGATAACGAATCGCAATTCCTAGGTATAGGTCTGCCTTGGAGAATGAATTTTCTCTATGGACTGCCTTGGATAACAAATCTTCCTATGGGCTGCCTCGGATAATGAATTTTCCCTATGGACTGCCTCAGATAATGAATTTCCAGCATGCATCAGTAAAAAAGCTATCCCAGGTGAAATTGCATCTGTACCTTTAAAGTGCACTTTTTAAAGAGTTTTGAGCAAAAAACCAGGTGTCTGTGCCTTTTTCCTAGGCTCCAGAACGGATTAAATGGTTTCCTATTCATTCCTATGGGAAACTGCATTTCGGATAACGACGTGTTTCAGATAACAACTAACCTCGGAGAACGAATTACCGTCGTTATCCGAGGCACCACTGTAATAGAAATTTTAGACTCAGTACATGGAGGCCAACAATCAATGGCAGTAATATCTTGGTTTAAAAGCATTTTGCAAGACAAGCGAAATTTCTTCTCAATTTTGCCTTGATCAACAAGCAATGTCTTGAAATACAAGCACTGGAGCAGGCCACATGATCACAAGTGAGCCAATGGCAACTCCCCCCTCGTGCTGAATTATGGGGGATTGTATGGAACATTCTGTCTCAGGAAGCCTCCAAAGCAGAGGGAGGAGAGAGGAATGGAGGCCTCCCTTGCACCCACCAGAAACATTATAATCTGTTTTCAAAAACCTTTTCTTATTTTTCAAAACATTTCTATTCATGGGGCAGCTGGTCAAGTGTTTACATTGTTACAAAATACACTTTATTATTATCACATTAAAAACATATAGTAAAATCCAGCTGTTAATCCCAAACACAGCAGATTCCGCAGCCAGGTACCTAAACCATGGTGAGGTTGCGGATTTCTAGCAAACTTGTCATTTTATGTGTATAGTATGTGGTCTGTGGGACCCCAGAATGAGTCATCTGAGTTTCCATTATTTCTTATGGGGACATTTGCTTTGATATAAGTGTGTTTTTGTTTCCAAAACAAATTGTGTTCCTAAACCAACATATTACTGTACTGTGAGTTCACTCAGGCTTTTACCCTGAGCTTTAGAAGAGCTATTCAAGATGCTGAATCTTGTCCCCAGAACAGTCTTGGTATGTTGAATAACTCATGCAAAGTGCAGACTAAAAGCCTGAATGGGTTCACAGCACTGGCTTCCAATGCCATCAATACAATTCCACTGTGCTATTCAGTATTCAGGTTATTCAGTAGCTCATGCATCTCTTATACACTCTGAAGCACTCTGAGTTTGCTTCGGGTAATGTTTGGCAATAGGTAATGTATTCTCACATCCTGTTAAATCACAGAAAATTAAAACAGCTGGTAATACATTTTGTTTGTATACCATCAGTTCCAAAATGGAATATAGTCATATGGAAGAGATGATGCATTGCTCATAATAAACCTCATTTTGAAAACATGACATTTAAAATGACTAAGTTCTTTTGGAGCGCTTTGGAGATGAGTAAATTACTTAGGAAACTGACAAGATCTACGTTATTATCTCCTAGACCAGAAATCTGTGTGCTAATTTACATGTCATCAAATCATTCTGTTCTCAACAGTTCTTCTGACACCACGTTTTCCATGTGCTTTCTTACAGATCTCATTTTAATCAATATATAATCTTACCTATTGATGAATGCATCAATGTGACTGCACTTCACACCTGAATGGAGGGATGGCTAAATAAACATATCAGCCAAATCTCCAAAAACTGCTGCTCTCTGGAGAAAAACACCCTGGGCAGAAGCTCTGACATCCGGCATACTTATTATGCTGGATGTCAGAGATTTGCTGCATACACATAGGAAATGGGAAATGAATTTGCAGATAAGGATATATTCTTCAAAAATAAACAGAAAAAATTATCCAGCATTTTCATTACTTAGATTCAGCAACTAAGGTTGTTCCCAGCATGGATACGAAAATACGGTATCTTTTGGCCACTCAAGTGTAAAAGATAAGGAGCCCCTCATACAAAACAGGTGATAATACCAATTCCACACTACTATGATTAATAAATACATAGGAATTGCAAGGCAAATTTTAAAGAAATAAGCACACAGTGAGCTCACTCTGGATGAATGGAACAGTCTGTTTCATTTGTTCTTGCAATCCAGTTTTCTATAAAAAAATATATCAGGTTCAATCCATCCTAATTATGAAGGCCAGTATTCTGTAGGGATTGCTGTGAGTGACATGGAAATGAAAGAAGTGGTCACATTCTCACCTCAAAAAACAGTGAAAATTGCTTTAGGTTTGGGTTAACTGATGAAAAAAGGACTGTTCCATGTTAACCTTTTCCTTGTTTTGACATGTCTTTGTGAAAGGTAGTGAGCACAAGAGGATATCCTGTAGACCATCTTGACTGCTGACATTGGGTCTCATAGACATTTTCATTAAAAAAATTAATAAGATACAATATACAAAACTATAATTATAAATCACCTTTCCCTACTGGAGATGGGCACAAAATGGGCCTCAAAGAAAAATGAAATGAAACGAAATGGAAATTTTCATTTCGTTCTGCTTTGTTTTTTGTTTTCCCATAGGAATTCATTGAAGCAATGCATGTCTATGGGAAACTGCTTTAAAAAGCCGGTGGTTCCACACACACACACACACACACACACACACACACACACACACACACACACACACATGTCCGATGGGGTAGGGGAAACCATGGACTTTTAAACTTTTTTCCCACCCCAAAGCAAGCGCTGATCAGCTGGCATGCATGGCTTTGGCAGGAAAATAAATGTTTAGAAAGCCCGTGGTTCTTCCCCATTACCGCGCAGCAGCTAATTGGCAGTGTGAAAGCCCGGAACTGCCCACCCGACTATTTTCAGAGAACTCCTGCTGAGCTGTCATTGGCTGGACCCCTTTAAAAATGGCCCAGAACAACTGCTGACTGGGCCTTTTTTAATGGGGGCCGGCCAATGACAGCTCAGCAGAAACCCTCTGAAAATGGATAGGTGGGTAGTTCTGGGCTCTTGCACTGCCCACTCAACCATTTTCAGAGGGCTTCTGCCGAGCTGTCATCAGCAGGTCCCCTTTAAAATGGCCCAGTCAGCACCAGGGGGAATCCCCTGGTGCCAACTAGCCTATTTTTAAAGGGGTCCAGATGATAACAACTTGGCAGGGCGATTCCCCTGGTACCAAACTTGGCCATTTTTAAAAGGGCCCGGCTGCTGATAGCTCAGCAGGAGCCCTCTATCAGGTGGGCAGTTTTGGTTCTTGTGCTGAACTGCCCTCCTGGCCATTAAAAAAAAAACAGTTTAAAAAGCTTGAGGTTTCCCCACAGCCAATCAGGTGGGGAAAACCACAAGCTGTTTAAACTTTTTTTGCTACCCCAAGTGCCAATCAGCTGGTGTGTGGGGCTTTGGGTGGCAAAAAAAGGTTTCTAAATCCACCGCTTTCCCCCAGATTTGTAATCTTTTTTTGCCGCCCAAAGCCCCATGTACCAGCTGATCGGCACTTGGGGTGGCAAAGAAAAGTTGCACTAAACAAAAAAATGAAATTCAAAACAAATTGTTTTTTAAAAATTCATTTCATAAGAAATGACCCCCCTTCCCCAAATGATTAACAAAATGAAACAGATTTTTTCCAATTCGTGCCCATCTCTATTTCCTACATAATAAGTGGAAAATTAACAAAATTAACAAAATAACAAAAATTAAAATCTTTTGGTACAAAAAAACACATTTTGGAGAATTAGGTTTATCTAATATAAAGTAATATTATATAGCTAATCAATATCTATGATAGATATTTTAGCAAAGTCTAATAAATAAATATGGTCACAGCTGGAATTTGAAGAGGTTGGTGGAGATTTGGAAAAATTCAAAACAAAATAATAATTGTAAAGAAGATTGGAAATCCTTTTTAAAGAGCATGTTAAAATTTTGAAATAGGTATAAAATATTTATTCCATCAGTTTTTCCATTATACCCCATAACACATGTATAAAATGTTCCAGGGAATTAGAAAGGAATTTTGTGAAAATTATTAAGAAGAAAACAGGTTATTAGAGTAAAGGAAGGGTTTAAAAAGATGGCAAAGTAAAAAGTAAAGAGGAAATAATAGATTTGTTAGGAGTGAAAAGGTTATCTTGGTTGAATATCGGTTTAAAGCTGGAACGCTAGATTAAAGAATGGGAGAACAGAAATGGTATATGTAGATAATTTACTAACTTTGAAAAAATGGTGGTACAAAAGGTAAAAGAAAATTAGAGTAGAAGAATGGAAAGGGTAATATGTAGAATTTATGCAATATTCATAGACGCAGAGGACCAACAAGAAGCTTTTTAAAAAGTATAAAAAGTAGACCTGGGAAGAGGAATAGATATTGAGAAGTCGAAGAATATATGAATTAAAGGAATAGTAAAATATGTCTGTAAAGATAAAGCATTTTATCCTTACAGCTTGGAGATGGTATTGAAACTGGCTTGGAGAGGGTATTGAAATTTTATTCAGTTATTTAATTTATTTATTTTGCATTTGTAGACTGCACCAATTTTCCCACAGGATCTTTTTTAAGAAATAAGTTTTGGATGTTTTTAAATAAATAAATGAGATGGTAAATTTAAATTTTAAACTGTATCTTAAAATAGCACTGTTGTCAATATTTGAGAGTGAGCAATGTAACTGGACAATTAAATAATTAGAAATTTAATGAGAGTGGTTAGATTCATAATAGCAAAGAATTGGAAGAAGGAAAGAATGAGAAGTATGAGCATTTTAAATATATGCATGGAAAATTTAGCAATTTAATGAAGGAGAAGGGTTGTATACCCCAAGAATCTATCTATTTTTGAAGGCAAATGGGCCTTAATGCAAGGAAGCAAATAAGAATATCTCCAGTGGTCCCACTTTGGAGGTGGGCATACTGGATTGTATGAGTGATAAATAAGTTGTTTTTTGAGATTTGGTTTTTGAGATTTGGTTGTTATTTGTTGATTTTTGTTTTGGATAGTTTGTATTTTTTTACGTTTAATGAAATTAAAACAAGTTCAAGATGCACTTCTAATATGTTCATAGGAATTTAAGGAAACTCTTCTTCAAGAGGTTATATCTCCTAGGTCAGTGACGGCGAACCTTTTAGAGACCGAGTGCCCAAACTGCGATTCAAAGCATTAATTTTTCGCAAAGTGCCAATACAGCAATTTAACCTGAATACATGTGGCTGTGAAGAGGCGATGGTCGGTCCTCACAGAAAGGGCTCCGAGTGCCACCTTTGGCACCCGTGCCATAGGTTCGCCAACACTATCCTAGGTATTGCAACCTTTTCCGTAAAAATCTATTCATCCTCTCCATTTAGTAAAGGATGCCCAATAGTAGTCAAAGAATGAAGAGTTACTAATGAAGACATAATTCATCATTTGTATTTGTTCTCCCCAATATTTGTATTTTTAAGCACAAATATGTCCCACTTCTTTCTATATTTTGGGCAATTTGAAGTGTGCATAAAAATGTATCCATATTTTGTGAGCATTTCTATATGGAACACAAATCTTTCTGCTTTCATGGAATGCAATGTTTCTGCTTTCATAATTACACAATTACTCTCAAAAGACAATTCCTCTGCAAAAATTATGGAAGTGTAAAAACTGAAAGATAACTGTCTTCTTCATCATTTCTTAAGAAGGCAATTTAGGTTTCTTTATATTCAAATATGAGTAAAAACACATTTTGTCCCATCCCTAATCTTTAACCATGTATATTTTAAATTGCAAGTACCTTGGTACTGGGAGTTACAGGAAGACAAGATGCTCCAATGATTTTATTTCAGAAAATCAATAAATATTGTTCAAAGGGTGGGTTAAAAATCGATACCATGTACTAGCAGTATCAAATTAATTTCCAGTGTTAGTTTACATTTCACATGGTTAGCTTGGTATATAGCATAGGATAAGATACCATTTAATTTCTCAGTGGTGTCACTAATACTCGTGCATGAAAGCAGTGCTCTTTTGTTTCATTAACTCCTGAAGCACAGAAAAATTATTAGGTAAAATGGTACATGTTAGAGAAGGTATGTGGTTTGAGTAAAAGGTCAGTGATGTTACTCATGTGTGTATAGCAAATCCCTCTCTCAATGGGGGTGGGAGACCTAGGCACAATCTCTCTGCTATTTATCATGCTGCCCTTTCATCTATCCCAGGCATGTCCAAACTTCGGCCCTCCAGATGTTTTGGATCACAACTCCCACAGTCCTTTGCCATTGACAATCTAAGGTTACAATTCTGGGAGTTCATTTGGAAGTTGAGTCATGGCTACTGGACTTCTTTTTTGAGAGACAGAAACGTTTCGCTGCTCATTCGAACAGCTTCATCAGACTGATTAAGCTGTTTGGATGAGCAGCGAAACATTTCTGTCTCTCAAAAAAGAAGCCCAGTAGCCATGACTCAGCTTGCAGATAAACTCACCTGGATGACTGTGAATCTTCACAGATATAATTCTGGGAGTTTGGTCCAAAACATCAGGAGGGCTGAAGTTTGGACATGCCTGAATATTCAAATATATGATAATGAGGCAAATAGTACATGTTTCTTCACATACTATACACTCTGCTTCCTTTTAGAATGAACCTATTTCGATAATCCTAATTCTTTTATTTGGCTGTTAGCCTTCTTTTAGCCTCTGTCGTTCTGGAGCTTCTGTTTATTCACTTTGCCATTTTCTCCTGATTGGATATCAGTCTTTTGCCATTCTCCTGACTCTGGTGAGGAGCAACAGGCTCCCTCTTCTGTCCCATGATGATGATGATGATGATGATGATGATGATGATGATGATGATGATGATGATGATGATGATGATGGAGAAGTCAATTTCTACATATGGTGATCCATTTCAGAATTTTGTCTGTACAGAATACCCAGAAATGGATCACACCTGTTCTTCTGGGGAGTGACTTGGGACGGTGAAAGTAGTCTAAGGCTGCTGAAATTGGTTTTTCTTCTAGGAGGCACAATGGGCAATTGAATTCCAAACTCCTAACACAGAGAAGGAATCATTTTCCTATCCTTGGAATATAAAAATATGGATTCAATTCTTCAAAAACAAAACAAAACAAAACAATCCATCCACTTTACAAATACTGTGTGGCAGGCATGTCCAAACTTCGGCCCTCCTGATGTTTTGGACCACAACTCCCAGAATTCTAAGCTTAGATTGCCAATGGCAAAGGACTGTGGGAGTTGCTGTCCAAAACATCTGGAGGGCCGAAGTTTGGACATGCCTGCTGTATGGGATAGTGTGCTTTTGTATTTATTCTTCAAAACACCAGGAAATGGCCCAATATTGCAACAGGTGCCAAACATTTTTAATCAGTGTTTTTGATCCTCCACTTTACTGATTTGTGGGGGGGGGGACAAACTACCCTGAGGTTGCTGGGACTTCTTGAATGGCTCCTGTAGCTGACCCAGAGACACACACATATCCCTGCTCAACTCCATCTGGACACTCTTCTCTGAAGGCAAGGCATGTCCCTAATAATAACCCTCTACTTTCTCATTCCTCTAAAGTAGTATACATTCTACCAAAGAAAAAGTAATTCCTTAATTTCATATGACTCAACTTCCAGATAGTTTCATATTTTGTGTCATTCATGTTGTAAACCAGCTCCTCTGAGTTGGTGCTATGGGGAGTGAGGAGATGTCTCCCTTTCGGTCTCTCCACCTTAAACATCTGTGTGGGCAGCTGCACAAGTCAGCCCTGGAATACAGTGATCCCCTGCCAATCGCTGGGGTTAGGGACCTGACCTGACCCACGATAACTGAAAATCCACTACATGTGGATGCAGGTCGAGTCAGGCCTGGGGGGGCCTAGCCGGGGGCTCTTGTACTTTCTGGTAAACTGAAAATAATTTCTGAGGCCTCCAACAGGCCTAGAAAGGCTCTCGGAGACCTCAGAAATGATTTTCAGCGATCCGGAAGTCACTTCCGGTTCGCAGGGAAGCCCCTTTGGGACCTCCAGAAGGCCCAGGAAGGCCCTCGCGGGCCTGTTCGGGGCAGCTCCAGTCCTGTGGTAAGTATGGGAGGCTTGAAACAGGACTCCCCCCCCTTACCCTAGGGGGTGTTTTTTCATATACTGCGATTCCACAATATAGCGGGACCACAATATATGAACCGTGAAAGGGTGGGGGAACCACTGTATTGTGATATTCCTTCTGTGACATTCAGTGAAGCCACACCCCTCTCACTATAGAAGACCTAAACAAGTTAAAATTGCACCATTAAATGATTGGCATTCAACTCTGCTTGCTTTCACTTGAAATGCAATGTAAGTATCCCTTCATTACGAGAAAAAGGGATACGTTATTTTACTCATTACTTATGACTTCCAGGCTCTCTAACTGTGTGGAGGTGAAGATAAGGAAAGGAATTAATTAAAGCAAAAATGTAAGTAATGTTCCTTATTAACATTGCTTCCAAGCTGTGTAGCTGTGTGGAAGGGCTAAAATAATGCTAAGGAAAGGCACAAAATTGTGAAGAATGAAGAAAACACACAGGGGCTATGAATAAAACATTTTGCACTACAAAGAGAGGAGAAAGTTGGCATTGTATGGCTAACATGGCAGAGAAAGCATATTCTTTTTTGAATCATACACATAAAACTGTTCTGTAAGAGACAGTCTGAAAATCATGGGCAGGACACTTGAGAAATCAACAAAAAGGAGGACCATCAGAGCTGATTTCCCCTCCTTCAACTGTTTCCTTCAGAGAAAAGAAATCCTAGGATATTGTGAATATAATCTTTGAGTTTCAGAGACATAGCAGCGATTGTTTCTATGGTAATGTCAGCTTAATAAGATTTATGATGGGTAGAAAGAGGTTTTGTTTTGCTTTGTTTTGTTTTGTTTCCTCATGCTGCTTGTGAATAATGCTAATTTTTACTGCTGTTTATTAGCCATTCTATATGATACAGGAATATGAATATCGATGATGAATATAACATTTATTATAAACAAACACCTAGAAAAGTCATAGATCATCCAAGAGAGAACACAGGCACAAGATTTTAAAAATGGCTTTGCAACTCTGCTGTGAAGACTGAATGTAAAAAACATGTATTTAATGCAGTGGGCCACATAATTTATGAGCTTGGGTCCCAAGGAACACAACCCTGACCAGCCTGAGGACATGGAAGAAATCTACAAGCTTTCCAGGCTGCTCTTAGAACTGAAAAGTATGTCTGAGGAAGACAGTGGCGTGGGGAAGAAGGGAGCTTTTATGCAGCTTTAATACTGGGGATTTACTTAGTCTTAAAGATGTCACAAAAGTCCCCTACCTAATTTTTATACTGAAACAGACTAATAAGACTACATCTTAGCAAGCTGAGGAAAAATCCAGAGACTATAATTCTTTGCTAGCAATATATCCCAGCCACCTCACTTTTTTTAAAGTGTAGGATGAACTTCTGCACCTGAGAAGTACAGTATAAACAATGCTATCTTAGCAGTTTGAAAGCATGTAAATGCAAGTAGATAAATAGGTACCGCCATAAAAAGTGGGAAGGTAAAACAGTGTTTCCTTGCAGCCATGCTGGCCGCATGGCCACGGAATTGCACAACACTGGCTCTTCAGCTTAAATACAGAGATGAGCTCCACCCCGGGAACCTCTACCTTTTTTATCTTAGAAGTGGAACTGGCTTAAACAGTAAAGTATGTGTGATTATACTCTAAAGCAGGGGTCCTCAGCCTAAGGCCCCGGGGCCGGATGCGGCCCCCCAAGGTCCTGAATCCAGCCCCTGGGACCAATTGCAACCCCACCCCACCTACCCCCTGTTTTGTGACCAAGCCAACCTCCACAGCTGCTTTTGGACTGTGATCCGGCCCCCAGCGGTGTCTGGGTGATGGTGGACCAGCCCGCTGTTTGAAAACTTTGAGGACCCCTGCTCTAAAGGCTTTCTAAGCTTCAGAAGTTACAAGTAAGCTTATTTTTGTTTGGTGCTCGGTCTTCTCCAGGAAAAAACAAAGTTGATTTTGCAAACACACCAGCTTTAAAGACGTTTCATTGCAGGGGGATTAACATGTTAGCCTCTGTTACCTCTCTGGATGGATTTAACGTGTTATCACCTCCAATTGTGAAGGTGCTTGTTTGTATGTTCGGGCCCTTCCCTAGAAACGGGGGAAGACTGTTTAAACTACTAAATGTTTTCAGCAAGCTGAACACCTTCCATTCTACTCCCTTCTCTGATTGTAGCATGTGGATGGAAAAGACCTTTGCGAATCGATGCTGTTCCTCTTTGGAGAAATATTCAGACCAGCCATGACTTGCTCCAGGACAGTGGAACATCTTTGCCGGAGGCAAGCCTTGTTCAGACTTCAGGCCCTTTTAAGATAAAAAGTCAGGCTGGCCAAAATTTTCTTTTTTTTTTTTTTCTGCACTGCCTTTTTCTCTGCTATACTGAACGCGAGGGAGGCATGATAGCTTTGTAATGGTAGTTTGAGGTGGAAGTTTAACAAACTCACTGCTCTAAATTTAGGAAGTCATTCTTGTATGCCCTTGGAGGATTGGATTCAAACAAAAATGTTTTTACTGGTCCACCTTGTCTCCTTGGGAAAGCATTTTTTTATGGCTTATAATGGATTGAAAATGCAAATATCATTAGTAATTCAGCTTTGAAGACAAAAATCGATGCATCGAATGGCTGCTAATTTTTTTTTAAAATAAAAACAATATTCAAACGCTGAAAGAACCATGAGCCTTAAGGTGGCATGGATAAAGCAAAGTGTTCAGAGAAAGAGGGGTGGGGGTGAAGGGAGACCACGTGACCGCCTTCGCATTCAAAGCGAAGGCAATCCCGCTGCGAAGCGAAGTACTTCGTGAAGTAACGTCTCTGATTGTAGCATGTGGATGGAAAAGACCTTTATTATGCTGTTCCCTATAAAGAGAAATATTCAGACAGCCATGACTTGTAGGACAGTGGAACATCTTTGCACAAGCCTTGTTCAGACTTCAGGCCCTTTTAAGATAAAGAGAGGCTGGAGACAAAATGTTCATTTCAGGCCCCCTCTGCACTGCCTCTTTCCTGCTATACTATATGGCCACCTTTATTCCCTCAGCTGGAAAAAAGCATTAACAAACTACTGACCAAAATTAGTCTGTCATTCTTGTATACTATTATTCATTCATTCAAAATATTTTTACTCTGCCTTTCTCCTTGAAAAAGACCCAAGATGGCTTATAACATTGAAAGGCAATATTTAAAGTTGAAGACAAAAAGTATACAATGGCTACTAACAAACATAAAAAACAATATTCAAAGCTAAGAACCATGAGCCTTAATTTTATACAAAGCAAAGTGTTCTGTTTTATAGTAATACCACTGGAAAGTCTCTGATTTTTGGATTTTAATTACAGTGTGTAGGCTAATTGCAACCAGCAAAGGGTTTAAATACTTAGGTCTAATTTTTTTGAACCTAAGCCTGCTACCTGGGCCAGAACCCAGGTCATAGCACAGTTTTAACTGCAGCCAGACTTTAACCATCCAAGGCTCTTCATTAAAAGTTTTTTAATGCTAAGAACAAAAAGTGAACAAATATAGAAAGAACACAAATTATAATGTCTTGGGATTGGGTTTAAGGATGGGGTAGTGGGGGAAAGGTGAAGGGTTTTATGTTCTGTATTTTAGTTTGGCTTATGCACATTGATCCACTGGTTCAATCCAAACTAAATGAAAATAATGGTTAAATAATTTAAGATTACAACTTGGAACATGAAAGGCCTAGGTTCAGTTAAAAAAAAGGGGGCTAAAGTTCAAGCCACAGTGAACAAAGATCAGGCTGATAGAGTATTTTTTTTAAACAGGAAACACCAGAACAAAGATGGGATGAAAGAACTTGAATGTAAATGGATTGACATCTATGAAAGATCATTCGGCACAATCAAGTCCAAAGAGCTAGCTACATTAATATCTAAAATATGTGAATTTGAAATTTTAAAAGTAGAAAAAGATAATTAGGGTGCTAATAATAAAAGGGAAAATAAAAGGAGAATATTGCACGTAAACTTTACATGCCCAATGACAATCAAGAATTTTTCTTGAGAGAAGCGTTAAATTAATTAGATAAGATAAGGAAGGGACATGTCATTATGACAGGAGACTTTAACCTGATTATGGATGTTTTTTTTTTTAAATTAAGACAAAATTTTGAAAGAAGAAAGAGGAGATAAAGAAAACCTATTAAAACAGATTTTAATGAAGTTTGGAGTGAGTTGAGAGAAGAAAATATTCATTTTATTCACCTGTATATAAGTCATGTTCATATATAGTTTATATATTTATGTCCAAAGACTTATTATGTAGGATAAATGATGTAGATGCAGTAACACCTCAGTTAGCAATAGACTCGTTTAGCATAAACATTGGATAATGTAATGAAATTTCTGGGAATGGGGATTCCTTGGTTTTAGAAAAACATTTTCCAGGACCCATCCAGGCAGCAAGGCGTTTCACCCCTTGCTGTCTTGGGACTGACGGATTCGGGGTGCTGCAGCCTCAGGATTGAAGTGGGGGCTCCACTGCAGGTGAGTGGCGCTGCTTGGCTGGGTCCTGGAGAAGCAGCGATGGCAACAGCACCAGGACGAGGAGCAGCCAGACCACCACCAGCAGCAAGCGATTCACTAAGGGGTTAAATTCAGGGAGGTGATCAGGGCTGCCTTTGCTGTGCTCCCCAGAATCACCAAGCTTGATTGGGGGCAGAGAGGAGGAGGGAGGAGGAGGAGATGTGCAGCCGGGGGACTTCCTTTTGTGCACTGGCATATGCAGCCACCCACCCATCACCATCCCAGCCTCCCATGGCAAGATCCTGGCTCTGATCAAGCCCCTTCCTGATGGCAGCATCCAGTGCCTAGCCACAACCCCTATCCCCCACAGCAATCCTTCAGCATCCTGCGGTGGTGGCTCTGGACCTGGAGTGCCTGCAGCCACCACAGCTGCCTTCTGGGAAGCACCCAGGGTCATTAGTCAAGGTGACAGTAGCTGCCATTGCTGCTGGTGGTGGTCCAGCTGCTCCCAATCTTGCCACTGCCACCATCACCACTTCTGCAGGACCCATCCAGGTGGGGCTGCTCACCTAATCACCTGCAGCAGAGCCCCCACTTCAATCCCAGGGCTGCAGCACCCAGAAGCCAGCAGTTTCCCATAGGTATGTTAGCTTTACATGCAATTCAGTATGCAAAGGGTTAATGCATGGGAGGAAGGAGAATGCACACAATGCATGTTGGGCTATGTAGTTTCTGTATAAACACTTCCCTCTCTATCCAAACAACTTTATTCCATCCAACATCAGGGTGGACTGGAAGGGCAGGGGTGGAAGTCGCCACTGTATGTAAAAACTCCCCTGAGCCTGTCAGGCTCTTTGCCCTGATGATCCCAGGTCTTGAGACCCTTCCAAATGTCATTTGGGACTAGGGATGGGTTTGGGATTGTGCTTCTTTACACTGCTCCCGACTATCCAGTGCTCTCCCTTCTGGAACTGGTGGCATTTGTTTTGGCAATGCTCCCGAGGTCTCCCTGACTTTGTGTTCTGGGTGACATCAACATCCATTATGAGACTGGGACCACAGGCCACACTCTAGTCTTCGTGGAAACTATGGACATGTCCTCGCATACCAATGGTCCCATTCCATTCAGGGGGAGAGTGGACCAGTAGTAACCAATCTTTGAATGATCCTCTTTATTATGATCAGATGGCCACTTGATCACATGCAACCTCTCAGTGGTATGTCTCCTTCCTGGGCAGGAAGGACCCATTAAGATGGTCCACCCTTTCAGGTTACTGGATCCTGCTGGATTCTAAGATACAGTGCGGGGTATGCCAGCTGATCTATTTTGTGCTCATGTAGATGCTCTGGTTGATGGTTGGTACACCACCACCACCAGGGCAGCTGACCTGATAGCCCTTGAATGCCCCCTACACCACTGAACCCATCTCACTCCTTGGGTATAATCATCCCCTACGATCAGTGAAAGAGGAGGAGTCTAGAGAGCATTTGGGGATCGGCCCTGATAGAAGTTAATTTAGCTGCCACAAACATCAATTTGGCAAAAGTAAAGGCTGCCAGAAGAACATAATTCCCTGTCCAGATCAGTGAAACTCATAATAGCCAGAGGGCGGTTTTTTTAATATATATATTGTCCATGATCTATCTAAGTCAGGCTGCAGTGACAGGCCTCCAAATAGCATCTCCTGTGGCCATTTTGTTTTATTTTTAAATGAAAAGTGGAGGCCATCCACCAGAAACATGACCACTACTGTTTATCAGTAGGTCAAACTGAGATGTCCCTTGCATTGTCTTCTCCAACAACTCTGACATAATTTCAGGTGGGTAGGGTGCTTGACTGCTGCAGAGCCACCATCTCCCCTCTAGATACTTGCTTGGCCTGGCTCATAAAAGCAGCCAGGCTGGTGATAACCAAATGGACCACAGTAATACAGTAATTAGTGGGTCTATCCAGAGGGCAGGGCCCCCCTTGTCCTCAAGGAGACATTTATTATACCACTTCATAAGAAGCTGAACTTGGTGTCAAAAAACATCAAGAGATATAGGCACATCAGCAAGGATCCATTTATAAGCAAGGTAATAGAGAGGATGAAGGCCTACAAAATTCCAGCCATCATGGAGGAAACCAATGACCTTGATCCAGTCCAGCCCAGCTTGAGGCCACATAATGGCATGGAGCCAACATTGGCTGCCCTGCAAAATGACACCCTGAAGGAGTCCAATATGACAAAATGTCCTTGTTGATTCTCCTTGATATCTCAGCAGCCTTTGATACTGTTGACCTCCTGGGGAGGCTCTCCGATTTAGGGGTTGGGGCTTCACTTTGGCATGGCTCTGATCCTTCTTGGAGGACCACCCCCTGTGAGTAGAAATTGGTTCATGAGGTCCATTCCTTAGACCCTCAAATGTTAGGTTCCACAGAGGTTGACCATCTTGCCCATGTTATTTAATATCAATGTGAAGTGACTGTTGGAATATGGCAAGCTCTACATTTCAGACATTATGGAGTTAATGTGAAGTGGATCTCACCTGGAACTATGAACCAATGAGTCCAGTCTCTTTTACCAGTAAGACTCTACAAATGGAAGCTCCAAACAGCCGTAGTGCTGGGCAGGGCCACTTTGCCCCCTGCCTCACTAGTGTCATGTTTGTACAGCCTAAGGGCTGCCCAGCAGGGGCCAGAATCTTCAAAAGTCCTCACCACATGGTGAGAGGTCTCTTATGATCTAGACATCTCCCCACTCTCGTTACCAATTGGGAGAATGAAAGTAGCTGGTCACGTAAGGGCTGGATGGGAATTTTTGGCTGCTCCTCAGATTGGACAGGTGCGGCAGTGTGATTTCACCCATCCCATTCTCTTTAAGGTGAAGGGGGGGTATAACCAGTCACAACTGGCAGGTAGTGCAAGCAGGAAATTTAAGTCAGGTGAAATGTATTGAATAATATTCCCCAGCAAGCAAGTAGCCCTCAATATGAATTAGGAAATTAGGAACATTAGGTGTTAGATATAAATAAGTTAAAATATTAGGAATGAGGGCTGCCCAGACTGCAGGCTTTGGGACGGTGCTGAACAGGTATGCAGCACCCTTTTATTAATATTAGGAAAAAAGTAACTGATCTGCTTGCACTACATGTTAACTTCAAGGTGTTGGTGATGACATACAACACCCTAAACAGTTTAGGACCATCGTATCTGTCAGAATGACTGCTTCCAATGAGAACTGCCCATACTACCTTTTTCCTCTGAGGGCGCTTTTACATGACCCCTAAGATCCGCTGGCAACTTAAATTCGGACCAGAGATCTTTAGGGTTTGCTCCTTTTGCTGTGTTCCCACCCCTCCGCACTCCCTTGCTTCTATCTGCGTGAGGGGAGGGAGAAAAAAAGGGAGAAAAGAATGCAGGCTCACCTCCGCTCTGCCGTCGGGAGCTGCCCCGGGAAGCATTCCAGTCTCTTAAAGGGGTGGAGGGCCAAAAACAAACAAACAAACAAACCACCAAACAAACAGAAGGGAGGAGAGCCTGACACTCACTGCTTTGCAATCCGCATCAGAAATTTTTTCACCTTTGGAGACCAGGTACTTGGAAAATGTGCTGGAACATGCTTATGTGGGCGTGGTCATACTTAAGTCCGGAGCTTGTGGGAAAACATTTTTAAGCTCTGCATCTGGGAGCCCTTTGCCTCAGATTTTAGGGGTCATGTAAAAGCACCCCCAGTCAGGGTGTTTGAGGGCACTAACCCCAAGAGAGGCCTCTAAAGATAAAACCAGGAATCAAGCATTCTTAGCTGTTGGCCTGTGCCTGTGGAATTCTCTTCCTCCTGAGATACACTTGGTTCCCTCATGGGGATATTTCAAGTGTGCTTTAAAAACTTGGATGTTTTCACAGACTTTCCCCCAGATTGGTATAGAGCTGCAGTGTTCTACATGATCTCAAACTGCACCATCAACCATTTACCATCACTCACCTATGGCCTTAAAGTGTTAATTATTCTTGCGAATATTTATTATTTATTGTAATTTTGATTTATTTTTTTACTTCATCAGTAGTTTATATTATTTTGCCTTATTGTATTGACCACTGCCCAGCGTGGTCCTGTCACCAGATGGGTGATATAGAAATCTGATAAATAAATAAACATGTCATTATTGTCCAATCATATTAACTGTTATATATCCCTTAAGCATTCTTAGGCCTTAGTAGAAATATGTGTAGGCAGCAAACCAGGTTCATTTCCTGCTCTCTCTACCTTGACTATTGATATGGGCTCCACCAGCCCATTGGTTCAACCATCTCAGATCATAACATGGCAATCTCTGTTAATATTTCAGACACCACTCAAAACAGCATCAGCAATGTTGATTATATTTAGAAACAAATAATTATGCTGCATCTCACAGAGGTGTCATGTTGCATAAGCAAAAATCAACAGTACAAGCATCTGCCAAAGAAATACAGAATGGCCCCTTTAGGCACATGGACAGTTCATTAAAAAATCTCACATTCATGGATTTTCCAAGTCTCACCATGCTGAGATCCATTGCTCCTTCCCCAGTTTCCTTTTAAGATTGTACTGTTTCCCTTCTTGCTGCTTTTCATGTGTTCTACTCCACAAGATTGCCAAATTTTGTGCAGCTCAATGGCCTTTCCAGGGCATCTTGCACAGGAAAAATACCACACACACACACAAAGTAAAAAATCTCATTGAGGGACTAAAGGACCACCACCTTCCACTTGAACTTCTCATGAGGAGTGAAGGTACAAGGTTCTCCCTAAATGCCACCTTTCTCCTGCTCATCTTATTTCATTTGTACACACTCCAGGCAGCTCTCTGCAATGTGCACCTTCAAGCATTTGGAAACACGCACGCACACACACACACGTGCCTTGCTTGTTCTTCCTACTCCTGGGGAAGAATAAGTGCTAGATGTTAACTGATGTGGAAGATGGTATTTAAAATCATCATTTAACAACTGTCTTGAGTGAAGAGAATGTTTGAATTTAAAGAGATTTCATACCTGGGAGAATAGGGGAAAAGATGGCACTTATTCCATTCTTACAGTTTCAAAAGTTGTCACCAAAAACGTTCAGAGAAGGAAGCTTCATTAAAAAGGGGTTTTTTTTGCACAGTATGCAAGATATTTAACAAACTAAAATGCTTCTGCAAAAAAGGTTTTGCTAGTGCTGTGGCTAACAAAAATGCTGATCTTTTTGCTCTCACGCGGAAGTGAAAGAATGCACTGCATTTGGCAGTTTTCTATATTGATGTCTCAGTTAGGGATGTGCACTAGCAGCAAAATTTGGATTAAGATATCAGATTCAGAGTTTGAAATTGCAACCCTTCAGATTCAGAATTGGGAATGTTAAAATTTTGAAATTTCTCAATATCCAATATTCACATTGACTGTTACAGTCAATGTGAACAGGCAGCTGGGTGACAGAATTTGTTTGAGGTTTCATAATAAGGTTGTAAACTGCATTTTGATGTTCCTCCTGCAGCCTTTCCCAAGTGGCTATTCCTTCAACCACACCAATGTTTTATACTGCCTGTTGACTCTCATCAAAGAAGAATAGTATCTGAGTCTGTCACAACAGAACACAAACCCCAGAACACAAACAAAATCTCTTACTTTAATCTATCTATAGATAAAATCTTATTTACCTGCCTGATATTAACTAAGAAATGTGATATGTTATGATTGAATAATAATGTTAATTTTTAAAAATAATAATAAAAGGCAATAGAAGAATGAATAGTTCAAGACAGCCTAAGTAGCTGTCTCAATTTCTATTGCTCTCTAGTAGAGTAGTTCTCAAACTTTTTTTCGTTGCAGCACCCTTGTCGGGCTAAAAAAAAAAAAAAATTCACAGCATAGCTACCCTTAAAGCAGTTTGAATACTTAGAAAAGAAGAAAAAACAGCTGAAATGTAATGCTAGGTTGTCTTTAATGCAATGAATGAAACTGTTTGGATGAATTTTTCATTATTTCCTTTATGTTTATGGGAAGTTTAGTTAATTAAATATTATTGCTGCAGCACCCCTGACATACACTCGTGGCACCCAGTTTGAGAACCACTGCTCTAATAGATCACAACAAATCATGCAAGCATACTGACACCTTTCTGGACTTTCAGCTTGTGTACAGTACTCTTTAAAGGGCTTTGCTAAGTACAAATAGTCTGAATGATTCACCCTACAGGTAGAATGAGAAGTTGAGACAGTTCCTTTCAAGGTCAGTATGAAAAGTGGTCATTGTACCTGCAGAAGAAGCTGAGGCAGCCAGAAGAATGCAGTCACTCTTCCCTACTGGAGTTCCCCCATATGCCTGTAAAATCTTGACAAGCCTTTCTAACTCCACAACCATGATTTCATTGGACTTAGTCTCTGGACTAAAATTCTAAGAAGTTTACAGAGATCATGATCACTCTTAATGGCAGTAAAGAGACATAGTCACAAAGGATGATTTGCCCAAGCACTGCTCTGAACCACAGTTTCAAGAAGACAAAAGATAGTGGTGGGAGAAAGGGTTATGTTGGGGTTATCCAGAGCTGATTCATATCTTCTTAGTGTGTGAAAGGTGTAGTATGGCAGCCCTTGACTTCTCCGGGAAATGAGGAACAACAACCAATACTCAAATTATGAGAGACAGAGAAGCAGCACTTTATGAAGTCCTCTGCACAACTCCCATATCCTTCAAGCTTAAATCAGATTGTATGGATTCAGGTTCCCACTGCCAACCTCTGTAGCTACATGCGGGAAGCATGGTTTATTAAAATTAAAGCAGTACATCAAGTATGGATTCAGTGAAGCAACAAAAATAGATAAATGGATAAATGAGACTTAACATTTATTGGAACAGATATTTGAAGAATTAAGATTGCTCGGATGCGTTAAGCTGCATAGACCGCAGACAAAGAACCTTTAAAAGATGTAATTTGAATCACAAGCCCAGCTCGTCAGCTTGATGTCATCTCCCAGCATTAATCAGAGAGTGAATGCTTTCTTTTACTTATATTCATCCAGTATAGCAATGGAAATGACTTGGCATTTCTGGTTTTATGCAGTTTATTAGAAATAAAAGAGTGGAACATATGCCAAACAATTCCCACAAGAACAATGGAATAGCAGAAAGAGGGCTAAAAGGGAATCACTCAAAGCACTGACGTGGTACACTTTGTAGAACTGAGCTGATGTTGCTCAGATATTGTTCCCATTTTCAACAGAAGTTTCCAGTACTTCTTGAGCAAGGTCTGTCTATTCATTTGCATTGCCTTGAGTCGATAATTCCCATTGTGCAGCCAAATCTGATTATCTGTGCAGCACTGTGGTATTCGCCTTTCATCGGATTGATATCTGGGTGACTGTTGCAAAAAGCATTGACTTCACGCAGCATTTCTCCAGTTTCGCTCTGGAGAAGAGCTGGACCCGTGCGGCTGATTCATCACAGCCCTCCATAAAAACCAACAGAAAAATACAAGATTTCAAAACTGTCCGATTTGAGAAGTCCGCATGCCCAGTCTCAAAGATGAAGCACCAGCAGGTTGGAATTCATGCTCTGAGCTCATTTCTTGTGTTCCAAAGTACTTTTACCAATACCTTTTGATTACAGGTTGAATTAAGGTGCTACCATACGGCTGACAAACCAGGAATAAAAGGGGGACATTTTGTTCCCTGCTTCTGGTCACATGACCTTTATTCCGTGTTTTCTGTCCTCACTTTCTCATCAAGTTCCGAAATTTATAAGCTGGATTTATAGTGTCCACATGTATCAGGCAACAATTAGTCTTCCTTTGTTTCTATTTTTTCAGGTGTAAAAAAATGACTTAAGAAACCAGGAGATGGCAGTGCCATCTTGGCATCTCCCTTGACTGTGGACTAGGTAACCCATCTTGCTGTGCTTACAAGTAAAGGCTCCCCCTTGACTGTGGACTAGGGAACCCATCTTGTTGAGGTTACGAAGGCTGGCTCTTCCTTGACTTTGGACCAGGGATATGGCGTTTACCACTGTCCCCACGAGAATTGTCACTGTTAAAACTTAGAAACAAAAGAATGACAAAAAAAAGTTCCAGAGGTCGTCCAGGACCCCAGTGTTGTGATAAAATTGCTCTATTGCCTCATTGTCCTTCTTTTAACCCATACATCATGCGGACAGATCAGTATACCTCAGCCCTTGAAATGGACATTACAGAGAAAAGAAACCTGGTGTGGTAGCACTCTTAGTTGTCAGAGAAATAGAAGGACAAGATTGTGGCATCCTTGAAACTTTAGTCTGATGGTATGCTCTAGGTATGAAATGGTTTGAGAGTACTTTGGATGTTCAGCCAAAAATCTGATCTGTATAACATTTATCAGGTCACTACCTAGGTTGATCTAAAATTCTCCTTTATATCTCTTCAGAGTGCAAATCTGATGTTCAGTTGTATACAGAAATATGTGGCCCATTAATTGCTATTTACCAATGTGTATGCCTGTGTTTTCTTTATTTTGCAATATTATCAATAGTAATAAATAAATAAATAAATATGTGCATATATTTCTGTATCCATCTTACCTCCCACTCCCTTTCCCATTCCCCATGGAAGAATGATATCCAAAATATTATGAGGGTTTACTCAGAAAATTATAATCATGTTCCAAGTATGTTATAAGAACAATAAATTCTTACGTATAGATTAGGGAGTCCCTTACTATCTATTCCATTCATATAAACAATAAAATAATGCCATTCAGTTGCAAAACAAATCAAAATGTTTTATCCTTTTAAGCTGTATGTAGTTTGGAAGTTATTTTTTCCTGCAGTGCTTCCTGCCATACCCTAGAGCAGGCCTGCCCAACAGGTAGACCGCAGGCTACTGGTAGCCTGCGAAGAGTTCAAAAGTAGCCCACCGGCCATCAATTTAAAAAGTGAGGGGATAAGTTCTCCACCCTCCCTCCCCCATCCCCAGGACAACCACTGCCCCAGCAAAGTTCTGGGTCTGCAAGCCCACTATCTTAGCCAATGGGCCATGGCACATTGAAATCGGTTCCCTCCAGAACAGATTAATTGATTTTCAATGCATTCCTACTTACAAAAGTTTTCACTTATGAGCATGTGCTTGGAACAGATAAAATTCGTAAGTAGAGGTTTTAATGTAGTAGCCCTCAGGTACCTTGGGCCGGAAAAAGTAGACCTTGTTCTGTTCAAAATTGAACAGCCCTGCCCTAGAGTGCTCATGCGGAAATTGATACCCCCTCCTTGATTTTCCACCCTTCAACTATTATCTGTCTTGCTGCTAAGAGATGACCTTTTAAGGATTTGTGTAAAATGGACTCATCCTCCCATAATATAGGGTGGAAAGTGCTAATTCCAGGGATTTAGAATTGACTTGCAATTTTGTTGAATGAAATCAACACCTGCTCCCAAAAATGGGTCTACCTTTTGGCAAAGCCACATGAGGCCTTGAAATGAGCCCACATGGTTACAGATTCTCTAACACGTAGTTGCCATTGCAGGGTTCATATGTGCGAGGAGAAGTGCTATTCCAGAGTACTTTTCATACAGTCTCCCTAGCAACCACAGAAACCCCTTTATTTGGAAACTGTGTAAACATTTCTGAACTCTTTTTTGTGTTAGTTGTAATATTCCTATCATATTCCCATATCTCACAAAGCCCAGATGAAGAGTATGGATGTGCCTTAATCAACAAGGAATTAAGCATTGATAGTAGAGATGGGCACGAAACAAAAAAAAAATGGTGTTTCGGTTTTTCGTTTGTCGTTGAGAGGTCTGTTTCGGTTCGTTTCCGTTTGTCGTGAATTTTTGGAAAAATTTTGTTACCGTTTTTTGTTTTTTCGTTTGTCGTTTCTACCCGCTTTTGCGCAATTTTTAAAGCATTTCCGTGCGCAGGCATCCCCCGACGCCCCAGACCAGAAGGAAAACACTATAAAAATGGATGCTGGCAGAGACACAGTATAGACTAGGTATGCAGGGAGGCTGCAAAGGCAGTGGCGGGCGTTGCCCAGGGTGCAAGGCAACCGCAGAGTCACTGCACTGCGGGGCAAGGGAGGGTACTCACCGAGAGGTACGCAGCACGCACGCACACAGGGAGGCTACAGGACTGAAGCTAGAGTCGCAGAGACAGCAATCCCACTCTAACTCCCACCAGAGACTAGGAGGACGGGGGCTGCCAGACCTTTTTATGCCCTCTGTGGCTGCCAGACCTGCCCACCCAGTCTGCAACCTGGGCATGCTATTGGTTGAACATGATCCCATCACATGGCTTGCCTCCATTTTGTGGCTGGTGCGACATCCATTTTAAAGGGAAAAGAAAAATACATCGTGATGGGAGAAGACAAAAACAAACTTTTTACAGACCCCAACCCCCCTGGTAGGTATTATCAGACAATATAAATAATCATCGCTGCATTTTTACGGATGTCCAGAGGGTGTTTTTTAACATTTAAAACAGCTCATTTCATTGCATGTCACCATTAACGGAAACGAAATGTAACGACCACAATTTTCGTGGTTCTGTTCATTTCGCTTCATTTTCATCACAATTTTCGTTTGTCGTTTCGTTACATAACGGAAACGACAAACAATAACGGAAACAAAAAATTGTTCGTTCCTTGCCCATCTCTAATTGATACTGCTCCTTTATTTAGTGCAGCCAGACAAGGGAGAAGCTCTTAAGAGGGTTTGAGGCACCTTGAGGCTTGCTTCATGATGTCAGGATGTCTAATAACATTAGTTATATGATATCAAGTTAGCCAGGCAATGTCCCATTCTCTGAAGTGATCTCTCCAGAACTTCCTAGGCAGAGATTGATTGATTGATGTAGAACTCCACTAACCTAGTAAGACTGATCTTTGCAAAAACTTTAGGGGTTAAATACCTCATCACCTGTGAGAGACCTGGGAGACAGTATATTGGTATTACATGGGAGATAATCTGGTAGGAACTTCTCCTTTCTTTGCTTCCGTAATTGCATTGCAGGATATAAAGTGCTATTGACATTTTAAAGCTGACATTTTAAGTCCTTTTTCACATAAAGTATTTTTCGTAGCTCAGATATACCCAGTAAAAAGCAAAAATTAAAAGTCAAATGTGATGTTTATGTACTACCCCATAGCTTTTAAAAGCACTCTCTCTGCAGTTTACAAATTAATTAGACAGGTTACACATTGTCCTCCCTCAGCAAGCTCAGGTTACTGACCTCAGAAGGACGGAAGGCTGAGTCAACCACAAACCATCTACCTGAGCCCATTGGGACTGAACTCAGATTGTGAGCTGAGTTTTGACCTCAGGCTCCTAAGATGAGACATAAGATCAGACCAAGCCCTCTGGGTTTTTTTAAAGCCCCCTGTCTATTTGAAACCAGGAAGCTTGGCCTGATCTTATGTCCAGCTCCCTCATATGATTAAGTTAATAGGCTTCATAATATGAATGGATTAACAGAATAACCCAGGCCCCTTTGTTGATCAGACAGTAATGAAGCAATTTGGCTGTCCTATTTTCCTCTTAAAGTCTTTGAATGTGGCATCCTGAATTTTTAAAGCTAAGACATAAAAACATTTATTTATTTATTTATTTATTGTTGAATTTATATCCCGCCCATCTTCCCAACGGGAACTCTGGGCGGCGAACATGGCTGAACAATTCAGCAAATACAGGCAGAAAATACATAACAGAGCAATAGGAGACAAGACCAACAGGTCAACAGGAGTTAAAATAAAACATATTAAAAAAGCAGAGGCGAAGGCGCACCCTTAAATTAGGTGAGCCGAGGTAAAATCGCCATCATAACTGGACCAATCTGACTTGATATTGAGAGCTTGTATTTATCCCCATTTTTCATGTCTAATTTGTATTTTTTCCAAGTACTTGCATAGTTGGATTTGAAAAGCTTGGTGGGATTTTTAGCGATGAAAACACCTAAATATTTAAAGCCTTTATTTGAACTGTGACTTTTAATAGTTGAATTTTTTTTCTGAAGGGGGGGTATATTAAAGCACATTAAATCTGGTTCCCTAAAATTCATTTGGAGTTCTTCTAATTCCTTTAAGACATGAGGGATTGCTTCTTTGAAATTCATCAGCACCAATATCACACCATCAGCCTACAAACGGGTGATGTACATTGAATTCCTATTATGCATCCCCTGAATGCTCTCATTTGGTCTTACATGTGAAGCTAAACATTCTGTCATCATAGCAGTTGAAAAGGGTGCTTATTCCCTCCACAAACTCTTTAGAATCCTGAACATTCAGCTGGAGCCAAGAGTATATTGGGGAATAAACGCAATGTAATACTGATGTAAATTTAAGGTTGAATTTATATAATTGTAGATAATTAAATAGACATTTCCAACTGACACGGTCAAAGGCCTTATAGAGATCCAGAGCTAGTAATCCTAATGGAAGATATCTTTTTCTTGCTATAATTCATTCATCCAAATAATGGTCTAATTGGGTCTGCAGTATGTCTGGAATAAAGCTGAATTGATCTAAATGAATTTTTAGCTTCATTTTAGTTGTTGATTTATGTATATATTTTTTATTTTGTACATTGTATTTTGGTTTTTAAAATGTATTCCTTTGTTTGTTGTTACATGTTGTAAACCACCCAGAGTAGCCTTTGGTCTAGATGGGCGGTATAAAAGTCAAATAAATAAATAAATAAATAAATAAATAAATAAATAATGTATCATTTGTCCAAGATGTCACTTAAGAAGTGCTGCTAGATCTGGTGCAGATAATTTGTAATCGGTGTTGAAAAGTGAAATAGGCCTAGTTTAATGATGCCACCACTCTGGAGTGGGCCTAGTTCTTTAGCAGTTGACCCCCCCCCCAGGATGGCATTGAAAACCCTCTGTAGATGATGTGTCAAGAGTTCCTGAAATACTTATAGAAGGAACCACTTGATCAGTGGTGGCGAACCTTTGGCACTCCAGATGTTTTGGACTACAACTCCCAGAATTCTAAGCCTAGATTGCCAATGATAAAGGACAGTGGGAATTGTGGTCCAAAACATCTGGCGTGCCAAAGGTTTGCCACCACTGCACTAGATCTATCTGGCCCTAGAGCAGGCATGTCCAAACTTTGGCCCTCCTGATGTTTTGGACCACAACTCCCAGAATTCTAAGCTTAGATTGCAATGGCAAAGGTCTGTGGGAGTTGTGGTCCAAAACATCTGGAAGGCCAAAGTTTGGACATGCCTGCCCTAGAGCTTTACTGTGTTTAATATTTTTAATAGCATCTACCCCTTGATATTATTTCATTTTCCAGATTTTGACCTGTAATTGTTAGTTAGCATATAGTGGTCTTTAGCATTTGAGAGATTATAAGCACTGATATTTATATTGTAGCTAACATTTGATTATTTATTGCTTATGCAGGATGCCTGACTGTAAGGCAGGCAAACAAGAGATGCTTGCAACGCAAAAATTCATGGTTGAAACTGTTTAATTGGAAATATGGCAAATTTTCGATGTTTGCAAATATGTTTCTAGTTCTGCTCCCACATATTCTAAATTTGATGCATCAACATTTACTTTAGAACTTAAATATTATGATTGATGGGCTGATTCATGTCAAGTCCATATATAATTTGATTATCTGGATAATAACTGTCAGCTTAATCCATTAACTGAAAATGATTTTTACTGCATAAAAATAGTGTTTTTAAGCTAGCAAAATATTTTTATTTCAGGTTTCCAGTCTATTCATTCATGAAGGTTATCATTTGATACTGCATTCATCAAAGCAATAATCACCGGATGCAAGCCTTTAAAGATAGTGTAAGTGTCTTCCTTCTGCCAAAGCACTCTTCTACCTAATTATTGCACAGAATGTCCAATGTGGCTTTTCAAAGATTCTAGGATTCATTGGGGAAATACTACAATAGTAGTGTTTTATCACATGTGTTGGCATGACCTTTTTATTTCCATCTTGCTGATACAGTCATGTTTGTTACACTTCAATTTTATCTTCCTGTTGTCACAATAGGCTGAGCTAAGCATAGCTTTAATTTTGGAATCTATGGGATGAGATGCATTTCCTTGTTCCGTCAAAACAAAACAAAAACAAAACAAAAAACACCTAATGCTACAAAATTCTATGCCTAACAATTAACTAATTCGAAGAAATTTTGGTTGACTTCACATTAAGGACAGACATCAAAGGTATCCACAAAATGTCCAAAACGTCATCAACATACTCCTTTGTTACACTGAATGTCCACCACCAAAATTGCAGCCATGAGGACAGAAAGAAGATTCAGATGTTAGGCATGTCTCCTTCCTGTGCTACATATGTGTAGAAGTGTTCACACAGTGACTAGGGAACTGTTCTTATCCTTCACTATCAACAAATTGGTGTAGGAGGAACATGTACACACTGGGATGACCAAAGCTCATGTTTTCGCATAGCTAAAATCCCTCACAGCTGGGAGTCCAGATATATATTAGGGATGGGCACCTAATGAAAAATGAAATGCTGTTCTGTCATTTTGTTAGCTAGTGAAACGAAACGAAACAAAACGGGGACACAGCATTTCGTTACAAATAAAACAAAACACCATTTCCCCCTCTAGAACAAAATGATTTGAGGGACTTCTGGTTTCCTGCTACAGTTTTCTCAGGAGCTCCTGAAAACACACACTGGACATGGACTTGCCTGAGGGGTCTTCAAGAAAACAGAGAGCCAGCTGGCACTCTGGAGGAGAGCCGAAGCTAGGGGGTCCGTGAGGGAGTTCCTAATCTCCATAGAAAGGGAGAGATCTCATGTCCCCTGGAAAGCCCAGACAAGGTGTAGCATTCTTGCAGCCAAGATAGCAGCACCGGGAAGAAAAAGCATGAGTTAAAAGCAGAGAATGCTCAACAACTTTGCACCACTTTGTTATGCTGTTCCTTTTTCTTTTGAAATGAATATACAACAGGGAAATACCCCAAAAGAAATCCCACACTGAAGCATGTTGAAACAGCCATCAATGGAAACAAAACTAGCCCCCTTAACCCCAAATCTTTCCAGATTTCAGAGATTTCCTCTTGCTCCATTCTGCTTTTCGCCGCTCCCCCCGCCTACCACCTGAGGATTTTTGACAGGTCGAGGTTTAGAAGGGGGCATCCCTCCACCACATGTTGACCTGTCAGAAAGCCCCAGCTAGGGGTGGGGGAGGGGCAAAAGGCAGAATGGAACAGCAATGGAAAAAACCCTGCTCCCTTCTGCCTTTCAACCCTCCCTCACCTACCAGCTGGGGCTTTTTGACAGGTCAGTGTGGTGGGGAGGGGTTCCCTCTCCAAACCCTGACCTGTCAGAAAAAGCCCCAGCTGGTAGGTGAGGATCGCAAGGAAGAAGGAAGAAAGCAGCAGTAAATTGAAGCTCTGTTTGAATTTACTGCTTCCTCCTTCCTTTCCCCGTGCCCCCCTCCTCCCAAGGAGGTTTTCTGGACAGGGGGTGCTGTGGGCAGTGGGGGCTGCCCCCACTGTGCACAGCACTTCCTGTGCAAAACACTTCACTGGGAGGAGGGGATGGCAGGGGAGAAAGGTGGAGCAGGCAGGAAATTTACTTCTTTCTGGCTGTTCCTTTCCTCCTAACAGCCCGCCTCCCAGCTGGGATTGAGCTGTCACAATCAGCTGAGAGGTGGTTGTAAGGAGGCTTTTGAATCCCCCATGCACCAGCAACAGTGCTGGGATTCATTTTATTTTGTTTTGTTTCATAACAATTTTTTTAAGAAATTCCATAACTTACGATACTAAACAAAACAAAGGGGGCAAAACGGAATGAAACAAAACACAATTTTTCCATTTCATGCCCATCCCTTTTTTGTGCTAGTCCAGTTGATGGCCATTTTTGTGCTAGTCCAGCTAGTTGTTCTGTGGTTTGGCACTCCACATCCTCTAACAGGTGCCCACTCAGAGGCAGAATACCGGCTTCCATGCCCTGCCTCCTCAAGGCACTGCCTCAAGTGGGTATCCACTGGAGTCAATGGGGGTGCCAAACCACTGATCAGCTGTGTGTCCAAATGGGCTATCTGTGCCCATCTATATTGCTAGTGTCCTCTATAATGCTGGGTATCATTTTAGATCAGAAGTGGCCACCTTTAGAGAGTCCATGGACCAATCTTTCATCTGAAGGGTCCATGGGGGGGGCACATCACCTACCAAAATGGAGGGGTGAGGGGTAGTATTGTAAAAATCAACTGAATCTTGTTGGAAGTCCAGCTCTGGTTTCATTTTTGCATATGTGGTTGAGAGGGTTGGTAAGGCCGTTTATTTTAGTGTATTGCAAAATCACGACTTCTGCCTTCCCTTGCAATATAAGCTGGCTGGGATGAAAAGAAAACTTAGCTCAGATATTTCCATGAGCTTGGACTATTTAATGCTTCTTTTCTCTATTCGTTCCTAATCTAGGCTTAAATTTCTGTTTGATCCCTTTGATCTTCAGGAGGATTGTTTCCCTCCATTTATTTTTCTCTATTTCTTTGCACTGGTTGTTGAATAGTTCTCTCAGTTACTTTATTTGACACATACTGCATAAGCATGGATGCATGCATACATACATACATCATTACTTTCTTACCTTACTTATTCCTTTGGGAGTATACAGCTTTCATCATTGTTGATTTGAAGATAGGAAAGTGATCATTATTGCCAACATGATTGGATGGGAGAAGGGTCTCCCTTTTTTTACAAGAAGACTATGGAGTCTAGAGCTGCTGCCGCTTAGAGTGTTGATCTTCAGTAAAATATTTGCATGATATAACTAGGAGCCATCTTGAGGGACAAAAGAGCAAATGCCATGGAGTACAATGAAGTATAATTACATTTTACCTTTCAGGTGAGTCCAGAAACATAAAATGAGCCTGAGAAATGAGCTATCTAGGAATAACCTAAGCATGAGGCAGAGAACTGGCCATTTGTATCTAACCTCCATAATACTCGAATTTCTTTCATGATTTTGATACAGCATCATTGCTGGTAGTTAGCTAGTGAATCTCTTACCATATAGCTAGGATAGGATTCTTCTGTGATAAGTCATCTGGTAACTTTGGAAAGGTAGAGACAAGAAAGACTCTTGACAAGTTTTATTTAGCAAACATTGACAAGAGATATATTTGGAACAGACTTTCATGGACTGCAGCCCAATTCAGATGCGCAGAGTATGAGGAATGTTATGAGGATAACTCCATATTGCAAATAATGTATTTTCATCCATATCTTGAAGTCTTCTGCAGTTTGCTGCAGCTTTACTGGCAAGCTCATACCAGAGATGATGGTTGAATCAACAGCTATCTAAACAGTACTTTTGTTCACCGGTACCATAACATAGCTCCCCTGTAAACATCTGTTCCTGCTCCAAGTATGCTATTTCCCAGACATTTCTAAAGAAGTAGCTGCTTTACTCTATCTCAGCATGTTGGCAAAAGAAAAGAAAAGGAACAGTAACCAACCAACCAAAATATGGTGGCAATTTAAAGACTATCAATTTCATTTCAGTTTGAGCTTTGATGAAGTCTACTTCCTCAAACTACAGAGTACAATGTAAATCTGTGACCAGAGAAGAAACACATAATAAACAAAATTACAGTCGTTTTTAGAAACAAAATTAGATATTCATTTTTTTTTTCTGGCATGAATCACTTTGGCTGAATTCCTGTTCTATAATTATGCTGCACACCCCTGGCAATGCCAATCAGCCAGAGTAATTTTTTAGAAATACAAATCTCTCCCTGCTCCCTCTCGCCCAATTCTAAGGCACCAGTGGAACCCAGTTGGTTGTGGGGAACTGTTGGACTCTTTAACATCTGAAATCCCCCCCTCTCAGAAAAACCTCCCAGTCATAGCAATTTTCAGACATTAAAGACTTGCCCCCATCTGATCCTGATGTCTCCAATTGCTTTCCCACAATGAAGTGGGTTGCATGGAAGCCTTGATACCTTTGAGCTTGTGTGATCCTATATGGGAATTTTTTCATTTCTGAAAAAAAAATTACTCTAGTTGATGACATCATCATTCTTATGCAGCATAATTGATGCAGCAGGATTTTAGCCATTAGAGGAGAAGTACATTCCTCACAAGGCTTCTTAGTCCACTATATTGCACATAATCCAGATGTTTTTTCTCTGATATATTATGGCGTAAACCTGTCACCTCCCATGATAGACTCAGACCTCCATCTCCAAAATATTCCCTGGCATTCCTAAATGCCCATGCCCCCCTCCCCAAACCATGTTCCCCTGGTTATCATTCTGATCAGGACCTGCTAAATAAAGTAATTTGCAGCCTGATAGTCCCATTCTTGTGTTAAAAAGCTATTGTCTGCATCCTCACTTGGTGTTGGGGAGATGTATCAATCAGTCAGTCATGAGTTTGCACCCCTTTGTCTGTGGAAGTGCACTTCAACACTCAGAAATAAAATTATGTGTTAAAGTTCTACATGGTTGTTGCTGTTATTTCCTCCCCCTCTCTTGATAACATATGTATCAGAAGTGTTTGCACTGGAATTGCTAAGAAAATTAATCTCTATTGCAATGGATTTCAATTATTTGTGTCTATATTTCTCAGTCCTCTTTTGTCAAATGTTGAGAATCTCTGTCACCTTCATCACTGCATTCAAAATTGTTCTGAATAGTATTTTTTTTAAATTCAAGAGTGCATCTGCATCAGAAATTGCTTCAAGACTATTACATAAGCTAGAGATGATGTAATAGCTTAAATATAACCTCCAGGGTCTCATATTTGCTTTCTTGCCAAGGCTGAAGATAAACCAAATACACTGCATGAGATACTAAGTGAAAATATTTTTTATTATTTTCAGATCTGAGAACGACCATTGATGCAACTTAGAAATGCAAATTATTTCTATTACTTAGACAAACAGTTAAATATGGCAATCAATCTAAAAGGAACGAACATCTGAAGTAAAAAGAACATTTAGTTTAGCATCACTGTGGATGAAGAACAGACTGAAAAAAATGATGACTTGCATCATATAAAAACTACAACACACAATATCACTCTGTCAGAAGGCCAGTTGGTACATATGTGCATAGGTGAATTAAAATGCAGGAAAAGAAACAGCCAGGATTCAATGTGAATCCTATAACAGACTCAGGATAATGTTTCAATGGACACAGCCAATGCCTTTTAGCATATTGGATGACCTTCTATCCATGTATGCAACCAAAGGTATAACATTCACTGATTTCCAACCACCAAGTACAGTCTATGAATTTCAGAGGCATGATGGACTTGAGTATCCCAGTGGAGACTCTTTACTTCCTAGCAGGAAGCAAGTGAATGTTACAGCTTTTATTATGTAATGCATAGCAGCATTATTCCATTCACTGAAACCATGTTGCACAATATATAGCCATGTAAGACTCCTCATATAATCAGCAGGGATAGTTTTTCAGAGGTCAAACATTTCCTAGTTTTGTCCTGAGGCTCTCACTGCTCCCATGCAATCCCATTCCTCATCAGGATGCCCTAGGAGCTGTGTGATGGGTGGAGGAAGACTTGAATCACCACAAAGCCTGGAGAAAGAGGAAGTAGAAGCAGCTGCTTTGAATCAGCCAGTTACTCTGGATGCAAGGACTTGGATTCATCTTTTCGTCTCCGCTTGGCAGCATAGTAATCCCTAGATGGGCAGAGACAATAACAAAGCGGCATCAACTCAGGAGAAGAGAATGAGGGCCCTCTCTTGGTTTACATTCAATGACTCCTCCTCACTCAACTGTACCTCCTGAATCAACTGCTGAGTGAGCATCAGATCTGTGGACACCAATTCCACTGACTGAACAGTTCTACTCTAGTTCTGATGTAATGGAAAAAGATATCTCCCTTTCTTGAAGACTCTTCTTTAAGGAAGAGGAAATGTTTCAAAGACCACCACTAATATGAAATGCAAGAAAAAGTCAAGAGCAACGATGGACCAAGGACTCACCAACCTCCCCCAATAAGTGGGTCATTAAGGGCCTTTTCACACGACCCCTAAGATCCGCTGGTCCCTTAAATTCGGACCAGAGATCTTGGGGGTTCGTTTCTGTTCCTGCGTCCCCACCCCTCAGCACTTCCTGCTCTTGTCGGTGTGAGGGGAGGGGGTGGAAAAGGACAAAAGAAGCCTTTACTAACCTGCCGGTGCCGGTTGAAGTTGCCACGAGCCCCGTTACTTCCTGGTTCCTTCTCAAGGGGCTCTTAAAGGGGCGGGAGGCAAAAAAACAACAGACAAGCGAGGAGAGCCCGGCACTCTTATCCGCATCAAATATTTTTCACCTCCAGAGAGAAGGTACAAGAAAAGTGCGCTGGGTCGCGCTAAAGTGGGCAGGGTCACACTTAATTGTCTGCAAACTCCGGAGCTGGTGGGGAAACATTTCTAAGCTCCGGAGCTGGGAGCCATTTGCAGCGCAGCTTAGGGGTCATGTATAAACACCCTAAGGAAACCACACACAAAGAAGAGTTACTTTTTCAACTTCTCTCTCAATGCGTCCCAGCCTAATTTATGAATGTGCTTTGAATACAAGCCCTGCATAAACCTGTATGCCACAAAGTGTTCTTCAAAAGCTAAATGAAATATGACTCAATACACCAAGTTCTTGGCTCTGCCTAGCGGCAAGCATAGAGAGATGCCTGGAAATAAGCAGCATGGCACCTGGAGATCTTCTGCCACCAAGGGGAAGGAACTGGCTGTCAAGATCTCTGTGAGGTTCCCTGCTCACCTGTCATCATCATCCCTCTGCTGTTTGTGGGATGAGTTATTCAGACACTTTTCTCCACATGACCATTCAACTACATCTGCCCTGCTGGGAAAAAGTTAGAAGCAATGAATGGCTTTGCAATCTGTTCTTATATATCATCATAATGGGATGGAAATAATGGGATTTAGAAAACCCTGCAGAGGTTTCATAAGAATTTGATTCTTGTAAAAAGTAAATGCAACAACAGCTCAGTAGGCAGGGACAAAGTGAGAAAGCAATGAAAGGCAGAAGCGCACTCCCATTCATACCTTTGCCAGTATTTGCAAAGTGTTTCTGCACTTGGCATCAACCTCTTGATATCTGGGTATGTGGATCCTTCCACCATGCCCTTCCGGACACTTTGAGGCTGCCTTCTCTGCTTTGGCCTCTTTTCATCCTATGAGTCCTCGCTCTTGATGCTTGAATCCCCACTGCCGCCCTGAGACTACAAGGACACAGAAGACACTGCCATGAGAAGCTAGCAAGCTTGCCAAATGTGTGCTCCCCTTTCTTCCATCTTTATTTTCTATTTCTTCATCTTTTTTGCCATATTGTATAATGCACTATGATGTTTGCTTATTATTTATTGTTATATATTGGGAACCACCCAGAGTGGCCTTTGGCGACATGGGCAGTAGATATTAATTTATTCATCAAATAAATCAATATATATTCTGCTAGAAGGCAAATGGGCAAAATGTAACAATGCCCCACATTATGTTTTGAAGTGATCAAACTTCAGTGATAACTCTTCCCAAACTTTCATCTATCAGATATTTTGGATTTCAGCTTCCATAATTTCTTTACAGTACTGGCCATGCTGCCTGAGACCTCTGGAAGGAAAAGATCAAAAACATAAAAAGTCCTAAAGATTGACATATCCTCTCCCTTTCCCTTCCCTGGTACATTCATTTGAGGAAGCACCTTATTTTCAGCTGCTACTTACATTGTGGATGGCCCCATTTAACACTAATCATATTATTTTTCCTGCAACAGTCACCCAGAAGATTGGGTCAACAGAAAAAAAAATAAACTGTGGCATCAAGCTAACCCCAATTGTGCAACCATAAAGTCAAATTCCACGATTTGTACAGCTTATACAAATTCATTTTATTTTTTCCTAGCATATTCCAGGAATAATTTTATGGAGGCAAGTATCATAGAAGGTTTTAAAAGTAACCACCAAGTCCATTAGATTGAAACAGTAATCACACAGGTTTGGTCTGGCAAACAATCCAATCCTAGGTTTTCTTTTACAAATATCAAAATCAAAATATCCACAAGGGATTTGCTTTTATTTATTTATGAATTAGCAAGTGGAATTAACTCTCAACCACCACCACCCACTTCCTCTCTCCCTCAACTGTCCTAACTGCCTCTTTAAACACAGCATTTTCATCTCAATGGCAACCAGGTGAACATCAGGCTCTCCATTCCATCCCCAGAAACTGCCAACTGACAAAAGCCAACTGACAAAAGGGAGGGGCCATCCAGCAACAGATGTGAGGCCACTAACTCTCTGAGTACATACCCATTTTGTCTGGTAGCCTTTGAGAAACATTCTTTCTCCATGTACTCCTCTAAACCCTTTTTGAAGCCACCTGAGTTAGTAGCAACCACCACATAATGAGGCAGAGAATTCCATACATATTCACAGGAAGCTGCTTTGTATATGCACAACAACATCCTGGTTTTCTTCAGGACTGAAAGACAAACAGCCACAGGCGTACCTTTTTAGCCAAACTGCAAATTCTGGGGAGCACACAGGTCTCCTTCAGTCACTTTTCTTCCTCCTTCTCAAGGATCAAATGGCCCCAGTGCTTTTGAGATCTCTCTTTCTTCTCAGCTTCCTCTTCCTCCATCCTTGCAAACTTAGACACCTGTGAGGGAAAACATCCATTGTTACATTATCTGGTAAAATGTTCACACCACTTTCTACCAATGCCATGAATCAAAGAGGACCAAGTGGGCCACTTGAGAGTTAAAGGGCCAGGCCCTGTCGTGATGGCAACACCTCACTTCCATAAAGCAAGTTCCACAGGCAAACCCCACAGAAGCTTCAGCTGCAGGACAACAGAAATGTGAACTTTCCCTATGGATCAGTGCTACCTAGCTACTCTTCAGAGGACTGATGTGCTTTCAACTCTAAAACCACTGGTACAGACCTCTACTTTTAAATTACAGACAGACAAAACAAGGCAAATCAACTCCTCTACCTCCCCTTTTGGAGTTTTTTTTTTGGTGCAGTGTTGCATTGTGGAATGGCACTCCAATGTCTGCAAAAACAAGTCTTTGGGGCAACCTGTAGTCTGAAAGCTTCAAGATTCCTATTCTGCTCAAAGGCAATATAGATTTAGACAGATCAGATGGATTAATACTGAGCATTCAGGTTCCTGGGATCGATGTTCACATGGTGGTCTTTTTCTCTTTTGAGTGGTTAATGTTGATTCCCGTTGTTGCCCAGAACATTGTGGTATGGGCATGCTGATTTGCCACTCCATCTCCTGGTGACAACAGGACAAGGAACTATGAACATATCTGGAAGCAATCTGAGGCTTCTTAATGGGATATTCTAAATGATGACTTTTAGCTGTGGCCTTTCGGCCTGTAGAAATTGATGCTTTAGAAGGACCAGCAGAACAGTGAGTCACTGGATATGCGAGCACTGGCCCTTGCAATGGGATGACAAGATTCAGTATCACACGGCTTGTTGTGACTAAATTCTCAGAAGGAGAAGCAGGGAAGAAGTGCTGCTTCATATTGATTGAACCCACTAGGTCCTCCTGCTTGTTTTCATTGGGCTTTGGAGCAGAGATTTTCAGTCTTCTGAACTGTTCCAGAAACTTGGCATCCAATACAACCATTTCTTTCAGCTGCTTGAGTTTTGAATCAGCTGTCGATTTAAACGTTGGCTCCGAGTCTGTTTCATTTCTTTGTTTCTTCAGTTCTGGAGTAACTGCGTTTTCCAGCCTAATTCTCTTACACCTTGTTCGACACACTGAAGTTAGTGTTGTGGAGGGTATATCTGAGGAGAAGAAATCCACAGGCTGTAGTACTTTTTTGGTAAGGCTAATCCTGTCACATTTCTGGTCCATCAATTGAATCGTCGTAAAATTTAGATGACGTTGACAGATTCGGGGCTGGTGTGCCTCATTCATACAATATAAGGAGCATGACTGGCCATTGATGAGGGGTGTTTTGATTGAGCCATCCGAATACCTTTTGAAGGAAGGTGCATTGGGAGCCATGGCAGATAAAATGCTGGGGGAGGGAGAGAGAAAGAACAAAAAAATCTTCTTTCCTTCTCTCTCTCTCTCTCTCTCTCTCTCTCTCTCTCTCTCTCTCTCTCTCTCATTTGACACAGGAACTATCAGGAACAATAAGAAGGATTGGAATGACAAAAAGTCAGAAAAATAGGAAAGTTGAAACTCTGAAGAGGGAGGTTAAATAACAGCTACTGGGAAAGAGCAAGATTGCTCAGTCGTGGCTGTAAAGAAATGAGGAGAGTGACCGTTGGGCACGGAGATCTACTCAGAGGGAGGGGGAGATCTACTCAGAGGGAGGGGGTGGGGCTGCTCCTTCCTACTATTCTATGGAAGCTTCAAGATTCCACATATCCATGCATGTGCCAAGGCGCTCCCTGTGTGCGATTCTGAGGGACCATGAAGAAGAATTGAGCGCTTCATGCCTACACGAGGTTTTACCTGGAGCCTCTCCATCCCGCCAGTCTTTGAACAAAAACTATTCCTCTTCTCCTATGCCCCTGCCGTAACATGTTAGAGGAGCTCATCTGTTGTACTTGTAGATACTACTTTCATGATCTCAGGAATTACAAGGAGACTTGGCGCCTGAACAGAGATGGAGTCTCCCAAACATCACAGCATTTTGTAAGTTGAGGAGGTACATGTTCCTCTCATGGAACCTCCTAAAAGGTTCACTAGCAGAGTTGTTAAAAGGAGGATAATTACCAGCCCTCTATGGCATCCGCTGGGTTATTGCAGCAGCTGCTTTCGGATGTATCATCCACATGGAAGCAAGGTGGAGCAGGAGAAGCCAGCAGAAACCTTTCAGACTTGCTACCCATCTTAGAATATTCAATTAACATACTATTTGTACAACAGCTGTGTGAGAAACACATCATATAAACACATAGGGAAGAATAAAAGGTTAGGCATTTCCTACATCTCTCACACAAGGAAGCACAGGCTGAAATTAAATCCAGACATGATGGATATCAGATTGCTGGGGGAGGAGGGAGATTTTGCTTCCCTCTTAAGGATCAGCTGTACAGTCTGGATGTGATTTGAGACATGCTGACCATAGAAAAACAAGACTACACTGTAGTCCGTTCTGCCTTCTACCAACTTCAGCAAATTGCACAGCTGAACCTCTCCCTTAGATGACAGGACCCTAGCAACACTGATAGTCTCCAAAATTGACTACTGCAATGCATTCTATATGGGACTTCCTTTGAAATTGGTATAGAAATTTCTGGGAAGGGGCAGATTGTGGCAGTCAGATTGGTGGCTATAATGAGGAAATTTATCATCATCACTCAGTTCTGGTTCACCTTCCCTGGCTATTGATCTGTTTCTAGATCCTGGTTTGAAAAAATAAATCCCTAAACTGTTTGGGACTTCATTATTTGTCTGAACATCTTCTGCTATGTATGACAGCCTGTGTGACCTCACTGACCTCATGCCTGTGGGTTTTAATTCCAAGAGAAACAGGAAATTGGGCTTTCTCTCCAGTGGCACCCTCTCTATGGAATTCTTTCCTGAAGGAAATACAGCAGCATATGAGAAAAGCTCTTAAAAATAGAATTATTCAGAGAAGCCTTTGGGGGCAATCACCCAAAATAGTTGGGACACTGGAAGAAGGAGGAGGAGCAGCAGGAGGAGGAGGAGGAGGAGGTTGTGTTTCAGTGTTTTTGGAAACTGTATTGCCACTTGTTTTGGTATATGATTTATACAGTATTAGTATAAAATGTACATTTAATTTGTTTTATGCCACCCAGAGTAGCAGTTTGCTAGATAAGTAGTATAGAAATTGAATGAATGAATGAATGAATGAATGAATCCATATGTTGTACAATAGCCATTAAGACAAACTCACCCATGGATCAAATTATCCCCCTTCTGCTTCTTTGAAGAGATTTTCAGCTCCAAATTTCAAGATGGCTGTCAGCTCTTCTTTGTTACAACAGTTTGTGCTGTAGAGAAACAATTTGAAAAATTTCATTACTGTTTTTCATTTGCCGTTTCTACCTGCTTTTTGCGCGATTTTTAAAGCATTTCCGTGCGCAGGCATCCCCCGACGCCCCAGACCAGAGGGAAAACACTAAAAAAATGGATGCTGGCAGAGACACAGTATAGACTAGGCATGCAGGGAGGCTGCAAAGGCAGCAGCGGGCGTTGCCCAGAGTGCAAGGCAGCTGCAGAGTGACTGCACTGCGGGGCAGGGGAGGGTACTCACCAAGAGGTACACAGCACGCACGCACACAGGGAGGCTGCAGGACTCAAGCTAGAGTCGCAGAGACAGCAATCCCACCCTAACTCCCACCAGAGACTGCAAGGAGGACGGGGGCGGCCAGAGCTTTTTATGCCCTCTGTGGCTGCCAGACCTGCCCACCCAGTCTGCAACCTTGGTTAAACATGATCCCACATCACATGGCTTGCCTCCATTTTGTGGCTGGTGGCGACATCCATTTTAAAGAGAAAAGAAAATACATCGCGATGGGAGAAGACAAAAACAAACGTTTTAAGGACCCCAACCCTCCTGGTAGGTATTATCAGACAATATAAATAATTATCGCTGCGTTTTTACGGATGTCCAGGGCGTTTTTTAACATTTAAAACAGCTCATTTCATTGCGCGTCACCATTAACGGAAATGAAATGTAACGACCACAATTTTCATGGTTCTGTTCGTTTCATTTCATTTTCATCACAATTTTCATTTGTCGTTTCGTTACGTAACGGAAACGACAAACGGTAACGGAAACGAAAAAATGTTTGTTCCGTGCCCATCTCTAATTGTAATGTAAGTCTTCCCAGCTCTTTCAACTCTGTAGGAAGCTCCAGTAGAATTCAGCAAAAGCAGCTGCATTCCCCCCAACTCTTTGAATCATTTCGACAGTGAGCAAAATGCTGTCAACATTGCCTGCAGGGGATGGGAATCATCCTGTGTGTACAAAGCCTCCAGTAAAAGGAGTGCCTATTTGGCTTTATTTCCCTTGCAAATTTCATAGTGCACCATGGAAAATGTTGCCTCGGCCACACTTTCAATCTCCCCTTAAAATCATTTTATGCCCGGAATACAATGTCTGCCACCTTATTTCAGATTGGAAAACACAGCCCATGGAAAAGAACAGCTGAAGAAAGTAGGGCTGAATTTTGTTTTCTACCCAAAAGAGAAAAGAAGAGAAAGGGAAAAAATAATGAATGAAAGAGAAAGAAAGCACTTGTTTCGATGGTGATGTGAATCCTTGGTTAAGCTACACTAGAGTGAGAGCCCAAAGTCCCCCCTGCATTTTATATTGGACAATTGCATCAATTTAAACACGAGATTCACATATGCTAAATAGCAAACAGGCAGAAGATGTATAACCAAACAAACCAATCCAGTCTTCCCTACAAGACAGTTTATGTATGTATGTATGTATGTATGTATGTATGTATGTATGTATGTATGTATGTATGTATTTATTTATTTTAGTACTTATATACTGCCCTTCTTCCAGAGGAACTCCGGGCGGTTTACAACAAAAAAGAAACAACAACAATGATAATAAACTAAATAAAACATCATATTAAAACTCCTTTAAAAAAAAAAGAGTCACTGGCGTGATAGCGGGGGGGGTGGTGGAATTAACAGTCACCAAACGCCTCACAAAAAAGCCAGGTCTTTAAGGCTTTTTAAAAGGCTGGCAGGGACTTTGCAAGTCGCAACTCACTCGGGAGATGGTTCCAAAGCACGGGACCAGCCACAGAGAAGGCTCAGTTATGACTCAGTCACCATTTTCCGAGCCTCCCTGGGCGTGGCCACCCGAAGTGAGAGCACCCGCGACACTCTGATAGGTCGGGCCTCAGTTGATCTTTGAGAGATTCACTCTGCCAGGTAATCAGGTCCCAAGCCGTGGAGGGTTTTATAAATTAAAACCAAGACCTCCCCTTTGCCTCCTTCTGCCTTATGGTTTTCAGTACTTCCCTTTCAATGGTACAGTAGAAACTAGCCGACGGGGGCAAATGAGACACACACAGATGCCCTCCAGATGTTTTGGACTATGACTGCCACAAATCCCAGGCAGCATGGCCAATAGCCAAAAATTATGGAAATGTCTAAAACATCTGGATCACACTTGTTGCCTACATCTGCCCAAAACACTAGGGGAAATGGCTTATAAAGTGCATGTTGGTTGCATCTACATTGCCTTTATTCTGACATGTGTTTCTTCCCATCTTCCTATTTTTTACCGCTTTAAGTCTTTACCACTGAAATAAAGCAAAAGCAAAGCAAAGTGTTCTGTTTATATACCACCCCATACCACTGCCAAGTAGACTCTGGACAATTTACAGTTTAATTACAGTATTCAGGCTTCACATCCCCCCCAGCAAGCTGGGTACTCATTTTTCTGACCTTGGAAGGATGGAAGGCTGAGTCAACCATGAGCTGGCTACCTGGGATTGAACCCTAGGTCATGAGCACAGTTTAACCTGCAGTACAGGCATTTAACCACTGCGCCACAAGGCTCCCATTACCAAGAGTCCTCCCCACCAAACTGGGAAAAAGCCTAATATCAAGCAATGCAGCTAAGTAGAGATGGGCACGACCAGGAAAAATTACGGTTTGAGTTGTCGTGTGTCGGAGCCGGCCCGTTTCGGCTCGTTTCCTTTGTCGCGAAATTTTTCAAAAATTTATCGTTTTGTTTGTCAGTTTTTCGTTTGTCGTTAGTACTGGTTTTGGGGGAAGCGGGCTCCTGGAGGCACCTCTCTGGGGTGAGTGCTCCTCTGGCCTGCCATGAAGGGAAAGCGGGCTCCTGGAGGCACCTCTCTGGGGTAGGTGCCTCCTCTGGCCCGCCATGAAGGGAAAGCGGGCTCCTGGAGGCACCTCTCTGGGGTGGGTGCCTCCTCTGGCCCACTACAAAATGGCATGCATAGCCAATTGGATATGCATACCATTAAGTTGCAGTTGCAGCAGACAGAGGCACCTCTTTCGGGTGCCTCTGAGACTCACTGCCTGCCGGTGTGCACTTGGGCTGGGGAACAAAGTGAGAGAGGACCCCTACGGGCGCCCTGTGACTCACTAAGAAGGGAAGTGTACCTGCTGTAGTGCAAAGCGAGTACACATCTGGCTTACTGGTTAGGGGTTAGCGCAAGGGCTAGGCTTAGGGTTATGGGTAAGGTTAGGGTGAGTTACTGGGGTGCACCTCTGGGTGCCTCTCTGACCCACTAAGAAGGACAGTGTACTGGCGTATGGGTTAGGGTTAGGGTTAGGGTTCGGGTTCGGGCTAGGGTTAGTGGGCTTTTTATGCCCGACTGGCACATCCCAGAAGTCTCGGTCAAAACCTGGCCAAGTGGCCATGCAATTGGTGGAATGGCTCCAAAAATTTGCATGGTCCACTCCCATGGCCAGCCCATCATTGCGCAGGTGTAAAAAAATAAAAATAAAAATAAAATAAAATAAAATCAATGGAGACGTTTAGTTGCAAGAAAAATCCACTGCTGCTACTGAAAAAATTCAGGCAGTTTTAAAATAGCTATTTTCGCATGTTTCTGTGGTGCTTTGGTGTGTTTTTGGACCACGATTTCAAAATAAATATTGCGGTCGCCCCATTTTGGATCCCCCGCCCACACCGCATGGCATGGCGAGTTGGCGAGACGACGAGGATGCCCCCCACCAGAGCAGCCCAGGACAGGAGAGGGGGGGAGGCTGGGGACCCCCCACAGAAACCACCCCTCTGGTAGGTGCTCTCACTCAGGCAGGCATATTTTCGCCTGCTTTTTTGGCCAGGAATCGGGTTTTTTTTATTTTTAAAACTTTTTTTCTGTGCCGCGCCGCTTGGCGAGTTGGCGAGACAACAAGGATGCGCACTTTGCGCAGCCCAGGAGAGGGGGGGGAGGCCGGGGACCCCCCCCAGAAACCACCCTTCTGGTAGGTGCCCTCAGGCAGGCATATTTTCGCCTGCTTTTTTGGCCGGGAATCGAGTTTTTTTAATTTTTAAAACTTTTTTCCTGTGCCACTTGGCATCGCGCGAATTCGCTGTGATGCCGCCAGGAATGACCACAACAAATCAGACCGAATTTTTCTTTAGTCGGTTCGAGTTTGAGTTCTGGCGGAGTAATTATCGTTACCGTTTCCGTTACGTAACGGAAACGAGGAACGGAAACAGAAACGAGGATTTCGCTGAGTCGTGCCCATGTCTACAGCTAAGCTGTTGTGAGATTTGGGGGCTGTTTGGCCATATTCTGGAAGTTTTTCTTCATGACATTTCACCACACTCTGTGGCCAGCATCTTCAGAGGGCAAGTTGCTCAGGGAACTGCACAGAGAGAACTCCTAGTTCCCTGAGCTCCTTGCCCTCTGAAGATGCCGGCTACAGAGTCTGGTGAAATGTCAGGAAGAAAAACTTCCAGAATATGGCCAAACAGCCCCAAAAAACTCACCACAGCTATCAGATCCCAGCCGTGAAAGCCTTCGAGAATGCAATGCTACTAAGCTTCATTTGCTATAGAATTGCATTGACTATGCCATTTAATTTAATCACAAGAACAGAAAGGTTTATTCGGATTAAACAGCCTCAAAATATCATTTGGGAGGAGATACATATGGCTAATATTTATTTTAATCAATCAATCAATCAATCAATCAATCACTTGCCAGCAAGGTAATTGATCAAGTAGGGTCTCCAAGTGGCTGACAGTTCTATTAGGAAGCAATCAACCTTAAGTCCTGGAGTTAACCAGTGCTGTCAAGGAAGAAATTGCATCTTGGTTTTCTCCAGGCATCTCGCGTTTAATTTTCTGCATACTGGCCCCAATCCAGAAAGTGCTCTTAAATGCCCCCAGTGGGACTTCTTTAAGGTGAGAAAAAATAAATAGAAGCCCCATGTTCAAGAGAGCTACCTGCATTCTTTCAATGTACAGCTTTCTTTATCCCAAGAATAGGTTCCAGCTCTTATAGCCCTCTTCAGGCATTTGTATTAGGAATACTACTCATATATTCAGAAGGAGCAACCTTGTAACCACTTCATCACTTCTATTATACTGAGCAAGTGAAAGGTAATAGGTCTGAACAGAAACTCTTCTATCCATAAGGGCTCTCCATTTGAATTAGAACCATGGAAAAAATTGGATTCTAATCCTCATGGAGGGGGCTCTAAAATACAGGGAGGGGCATGTTTCAACTTTCAGATTAGCCACTCTTCAAGTGTTCATGATGACAGAATTGTCAAATGAATGAGACTACTACTGTATGTTCCCTGAATGAGTGGTCAGAACTCCCTGACATGAACACCTCATGAACAGACCATAAATGGCCAGCCAACCCACTTCTGGCTCGTTTCAAATATATGAATGGGAGACAGTGAGTAGAGGCATAGTTCACTTCTAGAACAGCGGTTCTCAGCTTTTGTACTTCGTTTTTCATTGTTTATTTATTTATTTATTTTTTACAACTGTTGGGGCCACTCTTCACCAGCTGTCCTGCCTGTTTTTATGATGACCAGCTGGTGTGTGGGGCCCTGCTGGTCAGCACTTTTATTTTTTACTAGCACTGACCAGCTGGAACTCGGGGGCCTGCTGGTTGGCTCTCTATCTATCTATCTATCTATCTATCTATCTATCTATCTATCTATCTATCTATCTATCTATCTATCTATCTATCTATCTATCTATCTATCTATCTATCTATTTACTAGCGCCAACCAGCCCTGCCAGTGGGCTTTTCTTTTCTTTTCTTTTCTTTTTTTTGGTCACCCCAAGTGCCGATCAGCTTGTGTGCAGAGCTTTGGGCAGGCAAAAAAAAAGTTTAAAAATCCTTCACGTTCCCCATGTCTGATTGGGTGGAAGGAACCAGGGAATTTTTAAACTTTTTTGCCACCTGAAGCCCCATGTGCCAGCTGATCAGTGCTTGGGGTGGCAAAAAAAGTTTTAAAATCCTGCAGTTCCCCCAACTCAATAAGGTGTATGTGGGGGCAGGCTTTTTTCAATAGGAATGCATTGCTTCGAAAAACAAAACAGAATGAAATGAAAATTTGTTTCATCTTGTTTCAGTTTTCTTTGATGGGTCATGAATTCTGCATTACCAGCCGCTGTGACCAAATTAAGGAAGTCACCCGAATAACTGAGCAGCCTAGATGCCCTGAGCACATCCAGTCTCACCTGATCTCGGAAGCAAAGCAGAATCAGGCCTGACTAGTGCTTGGATGGGTGACCACCAGGGAATACCAGGTGCTGTAGGTGCCTGGAGAAGGAACTGGCAAGCAACTCCAGTATTCCTGCCAGGGTCGGTCACGACTGTACGACACAACAACCACCACCTGAACAACTAAATCAGATAAGAACAAGATGGGCAAAATAACATATCCTATCCCTGAGGCAATTGTGAGAGCAGGTCAAAATTTCTCATCCAACCCTGAAGCAAACCAGCTAACCTCATTCTTATCATAGGGTCAGTGGGTGGGCTGTTCCGTCATCGAAAGAGGCTGAGTCTAGGCACGGATTATTAAATAGGCTTGCTACCACCAACATACCCACTCTTGCTTGGCTCATGCAGGCAGCAGGCAATGCGCTCCCATCACCACTGCAGCAGCTCCAGAAGGTACCATCTATCTATCAATTGATCAGTCAATCAATCTTCACACATACCTTTTGGCAGATAACACTTGTAGTGCTTGCATGTAACTTTGCATAACCATGTATCACAGACACAATTATCCCACATAGACTCTGGAATATTCATGGCTATCACTCTTCTCCTCTGGTTTCTCATGGCTCATCACCTTAGCTTGAAAGAGACCCAGTTGCCTTGTCCTCTCCTCAAAGGAAGGAAGGAAGGAAGGAAGGACGGATGGACGGACGGACGGACGGACGGACGGACGGACAAACATTCTGGTGCACTACTGTTTTAAAATTCCCCAAGTGCTTCGTACTGACTAATTCCTTTCATCGGTGACATTACTAGTGATGCTCTAGTCTAGCTTATTTTACTATTTTACTACTTTTATACTTTTTATATTTTTAAAAAAATCTTTTCCTGTAAGACTGCGATACAGGATAGCAGCCAGAACTACTGTAAGTCTCAGCTACCATTCATACAACATTCATTAAAAATGCCATTCAACAGCAACTTTTAAAAGTGGTCATTGCACCATTCTGTTGACACTTTCTTTAGACTCTTCTGATCTTTTACAGGTGAACTGCCCAGGTCAGGGTGGTGGTGTAAGTCACAAGATGTTGCATATATCTCTATAACATTTTCCACTCATGACAAGCTCTAAGGAAGAGCACACATAGGGCATTACCATTCAATTGACTTTCTTCCAGACTCCATTGGACAGGCAGATGTAAGAATATTTTGTGTCAGATGCTGTTTACACAGAAATGGGCTGCCAAAGAAATGGGCCCAGAAGTTACAGAGCAGTAGAAATTATTATCAAATTGCTGAGCATACTGTCAAATACAATTCAAGAAACAGAAATTGTAAGATATTCTCAGAAAGGAAAATTGTTGGTGTATAGAAATGTAAATGTTATCTGCAGATTTGTGTATTTAAGATCTGGCAAGTTGGTAATAGTATAAACATTGCCAGGCAAGATGGCTAAAGGCTGGCAAAGATGACATTATACTAGTTAAAGCTCTATTACTTCCAAACTCTTATGTCACAGGGGGAAAAACACATGGAAACGTAGGAAATTGTTTAGAGTTATTCTTATCATGGCCTAGTACTGTTCTGCTGGACTGGCTCTGACTCTTGGGTGGAGGAGGGTTCAAACTGCCTTAAAGAAGCTCCTCCTTTGCTCCCTTCCCCTGCTCTCTTTCTGGCAGATTTCTTCGATAAAAGTATTTCTAGTTGCATAAGAGGATTTCTGCCAAGAGAAGACATTCCTGCCAATTTCTTGCCTGGCATATTTTTGGAGTCAGGATTTGCAGTGTGCATTAATTAGATGGGATTCTAGGCTCAGTTATTCTACATCTTTCTTAAATGAATCAGATATCCATGAATATTGCTGGATGGAAATGTGAAGTCCCACTGCAGAAACCTTTCATCTTAAAAGAAGATAAAATATGAAGGTGAAATTGGTTATTATGAAGAGCCCTGTGAGTGTGTCGCTCAGCTCAACAACAATATAGAATGCTGAAGTAATCACAAAATAATTTAAAAATCTTGTGGATGTATTAATGATGAGAAAATTAGCATAAGCACTAGGAGATATGATGGCTAAGAATTTGAGTACTCATCAGATATTTATGTCACTGGGCACTTATGATAAAATGTTATTTAAGATTTCTTGGCATTTATAGTAGTATATGAAACCCAAGAGCAAAAGTGGATCATACCATTATTATTTCATTAAAATAACAATTAATAATTATTAATAATAAATATTATATCAGAAAGATCTGGATGTCCCTGATAACCAAGATAGTGTAGTTGCTTATCTTGAGCCAGACATCCTGGAAAGTGAAGTCCAGTGGGCCTTAGAAAGCATTGCAAACAACAAGGCCAGTGGGGGTGTCGACATTCCAATTGAACTCTTTAAAATCTTAAAAGAAGATGCTGTAAAGGTGCTACACACAATATGCAAGCAAATTTGGAAAACTCAGTAGTGGCCAGAGGACTGGAAAAGATCGGTCTACATCCCAATCCCAAAGAAGGGCAATGCCAAGGAATGCTCCAACTACCATACAATTGCACTCATTTCACGCACTAGCAAAGGTATGCTCAAAATTCTACAAGGGAGGCTTCATTAGTATGCGGACAGAGAACTTCCAGAAGTGCAAGCTGGATTTCGAAGCAGCAGAGGAACTAGAAATCAAATTGCCAACATGCACTGGATTAAGGAGAAAGCTAGAGAGTTCCAGAAAAAACATCTACTTCTGCTTCATTGACTATGCCAAAGCCTTTGACTGTGCGGACCACAACAAACTATGGCAAGTTCTTAAAGAAATGGGAGTGGTACTCATCTCTCCATCTGGTAACTCCACATAAAGCCTGACAGTACAAATCTTTGTGCATTTACAAAATTCAAAAGAATAAAATTGTTCATCATTCCACACATTTTATAGCTTTTATCTAGTACTGTTTTCATAAAAAGCCTTATGGTAACTTAAAGACTAAAATATTTCATTAGCGTAACATTTTGTAGATTCCAATGTACCTCCTTTTTGTCTTCAAGATGAGTTGAGCAATTTTGATCTCTCTGCTGAGAGAAAAGTGTCATTAAACAAAATTAAGGGCAGCCATACAGACAGTAAGACTTGCTGTTGTATTGGGTCATTCTTAAATAAAATAAGTTTCTAAAATTCATGGCTAGACAACTCAAATGGAAGTGCAGCCGCCCCCCACCCCCAAGGAATCAGGTTTTTAAAATCAGAAGCGACATATTTCACTAGGCCAGCAAGAAGGCCAATTCAAAGCTCTGATGGGGCCTGGGCAAAAATTATATTAGTGGGTCCCCTTCCTCCTCCCTCCCTCTCCCCACCTAAATATGAACATGAACAATGTAATATAACATGAATAAGATTATTTTGCTAAGGTACTCTAGGTGGCAGTAAATAAGTCAACAAAGCTTAGGTGATGAAACAAACATAACCTGATGAATGCCAGGTCGGTGCATAATAAAATCCCTATTATTTATGATACCATCGTGGAGGAGAAGCCCGACCTGGCATTTATCACTGAGACCTGGGTGGGCTCGGAGGGGGGGGCTTCCCTCTCCCTCCTATGCCCGCCCGGCTATCAGGTTGAGGGAGTGGGAAGGTTGGGGGGTCAAAGGGGGAAATTGTTTTCAGGGACTCTTTTCTAGTAAGCAGGGCCTCGACATTGGTTAGCCAGGGTTAGAGGTACTTCACCTGTTGGTGGGACAGCGGGACAGATTTGGCATTGTGCTGGGTTAATAAATGCACAATCCCTGCCAGAGCTCACAGAGTTCATTGCAGCTGCACTGCTGAGGTCCCCACGGCTTTTGGTCGTGGGTGACTTCAACGTGCATGCGGGCGATGGACTCTCTGGAGTGGCTCTGGAGTTCATGGAATCCATGGCGTCCATGGGTCTGTCCCAGCATGTTCTATGCCCCACCCACAGGTCCGGTCACACCCTGGATCTGGTTTTTTCCTCCATGTCGGGGATTCGTGTCTGGAGGTGGGGACATTGTTCCCCTCCCTGTGTCATGGACAGACCATCACCTGCTCTCATTCTCCCTGGCGATCCCGGCCCCTCCCGCGGGACCTCGGCCTTCAGTTCTGGCCCGCCCCGCAGGCTAAATAGCGGTTCAGTGAGCTCTTCGGGGCCTTCCTGATGGTATGACTGGCGCTCCGGCTGAGGCAATGGCCAATCATTGGCATGAAACAGCTGCCAACACCATCGAAGCCCTAATTTCTCCGTTGCCGAGCCCGGCCCTCCCCATGGTTCACGGGGAGCTTAGGGCAATGAAGCAGGTTAGGAGAAGGCTAGAGCGCAGCTGGAGAAAAACCCGGACGGCGTTAAGTAAGGCTGCTGTTGATGCCCAGACTAAACGCTATACCAACGCGATCAGGAGGCCCGAACATCTTTTAACTCCTGAGAATTGCTGAGGCCTCGAACCGCCAGGCGGAGCTCTTCCGGGTGGTTCGAGACCTCAACAATCCTAGTCTGGCTAGGCCTCCTCCTACTGAGTTCAGTAGTGAGCAGTTCGCAGCCTTTTTCGAACTAAAATAGAGGCCATCCGTGCGGCTTTGACCTGGCCCTGCCCCGCCATCCCCAGTCGCTGGTCCGCCTTCGTCGCCTCGGTTGGATGCGCTTGGGCCTGTTTCCGCTGTCGAGGCCTCCAAGGCTGTGGCGCATTGCCGGCCTGCCTCCACCCCTTTCGACCCTTGCCCTGCCTGGCTAATTAGAGCTGCCAGAGGGACCATGGCCGAATGGGCTTCTGCCATTGCCACCGCCTCCTTCAGTGAGGGGGTTTTCCCTCTCGTCTGAAGGAGACGGTGGTGAAGCCCATTCTGAAAAAAACCTGGCCTGGCGGTGGATGATTTAACAAACTATCGTCCCATCGCCAATGTCCCATTTATGGGCAAGGTGATCGAGAGGGTGGCGGCGGTCCGGCTGCAGTCATACCTGGAGGATCGGCAGTGCCTCGATCCTCCAGTCCGGGTTCAGGCCCCGTCGGGGCCCCCCTTTGGTCGCCCTGCAAGATGACCTTCTCCGGGCGGCCGACAGGGGTTTCTCTACCCTGTTGGTTCTCCTGGATCTGTCAGCGGCCTTTGATACCGTCGACCACGGTATCCTACTGGACCGGCTCTCTGAGGTGGGAATCGGAGGCACTGCTCGCAGTTGGCTCCGTTCCTTCCTGGAGGCCGGCCCCAGTATGTTCAGCATGGGGGAGTTATCGGCCCCTTGGATACTCCCTTGTGGGGTTCCACAGGGTCGTCTCTCTCCCCCATGCTGTTTAACATCTATGTAAGGCCGTTGGCGGGGGTCATCAGGAGTTTTGGAGTTTGCTGTCATCAGTACGCTGATGACACGCAGCTCTATCTCTCCTTTAACACCTCTGCTGTGGAAGCTGTGGAAGTTCTCGACGGGTGCCTGGAGGCCGTCCTGGCTTGGACCGGGGCGAACAGGCTTAAGCTCAACCCCGAGAAGACGGAGGTTATGTTCTTTGGGAGCTCGCCGTCTGGGTTCGGTGGTCCTTTTCCTCGTCTGGGGGATCCCCCTCCAGTTCACGCGGAATCTGGGTGTGCTCCTGGACCCGGCGCTTACCTTGGAGTCCCAGGTGGCGTCCCAGGTCCGCCTATTACCATCTCCGTCGGATCGCCCAGATCCGCCCGTACCTGGACGCGAACTCTCTGAGAACAGTGGTCCAAGCGCTGGTGATCTCGAGGCTGGACTACTGTAACGCTCTCTACATGGGGTTGCCCTTGAATCTTCTCCGGCGCCTGCAGCGGGTCCAGAATGCTGGCGGCTGGTGTGCGTCGACACGAGCACATCACGCCAGTCCTGGCCCGCCTGCACTGGTTGCCCGTTGCGGCCCGGATTAGATTCAAGGTCCTGGTTTTAGTTTATAAAACCCTCCATGGCTTGGGACCGGACTACTTGGCAGAGCGTTTCGCCCAGCTATCCACCTCGGCCCGGCCCGTTCGGAAGGCGCGAGCGCACTTGCTTCGGGTCGCCACCCCTTCCTAGCCTCTGGAACTCCATCCCCTCTGAAGTGCGCTCTGCAGAGTCCCTGCTGGCCTTCCGGAAGGCTTTAAAAACTTATCTATTCCGGGAGGCCTTTGGCGATAGTTATTAATTTTTTTTTTTCTTTCCGCCATCGTTTCGTGTATTACCAATAATGTTAGGTTTTATGATCTGTTGAGGTGCCTCTAGGCTTTTCTTTTATGTATTGCTGTATTATTTGTTTTTATTGCATACTGTATTTTCTTTGTAATACTTGTACCCCATTGTTGTAAGCCGCTTAGAGTTCAGAGCTGAAGATAAGCGGGATATAAATATAATAAATAAATAAATAATAAATAAATAATAACAGTTGAAAGAAAGTCTAATTAATGACCAGAAGCAAGCCTTCAGTACTAGAAAACAAAAAGTATACAAAGAAAAATCTGCAATAAAAACAAGAGTCTTGGTGCCAATGGGTTGTAGTGGTATGCTGCCATATTTTAATCTAGACTCTCTAAGTCAGGCATGCCCAAAGTCAGGCCTGGGGGCCAAATGTGGCCCGTTTTCAAATTTTGAGTGGCCCACAGCCTCTTCTCCCTGCTGGCTCGGCCTGTCACACATCCCTGCCACCTGGCTCCTCCCCATACCTGGATGGAGACGTCAGCTTGCAGTTTCATGGTTTGCGTGCCCCCCCGTCTCTGTCCCTTCCCCCAGCCACTTGCCCAAACTACCTGCCTCCCAGTTCCACTGCAGTAGCATCCTCCCTGCCTCGTTGCATGTCCTAATGCAGCTGAATTGTCACCCCCATACATTTTATTTTCACCTCACCAAATCTGGCCCTCCTTGCAACAAATTTGGACACCCCTGCTCTAAGTAAAGTACTGTATTTTCCAATCTCTCTCTCTCTCTCTCTCTCTCTCTCTCTCTCTCTCTCTCTCTCTCTCTGTGTGTGTGTGTGTGTGTGTGTGTGTGTGTGTGTGTGTGTTGTGTCATTACACATGACCGACTCTTTGTGACCCCACGTCCATGGAGTTTTCTTGGCAGGAATACTGGAGTGGCTTGCCAGTTCCTACTCCAGGCGCCTACAGCACCTGGTATTCCCTGGTGGTCTCCCATCCAAGTACTAACCAGGGCCGACCCTGCTTAGCTTCCGAAATCAGGCGAGATCAGATGTGCTTAGGGCATCTAGGCAGCTTTTCAATCTATAAGACACTCCAAAGTATGATGACCCCTACTTTTCCAACCCAAAATTTTTGAAAGAGGAGAAAGAGGAGCCTGTCCGGGATGGATCATTCCCATCTTAGTTCCCTGGATCTGGCAGGCGGTGGCTGAGAAAGAGGAGCCTGTACCGCTGTCTGCCTATGTACCATGTATAAGATGACTCAATTTTTAGCCTAACAATTATAGAAAAAATAGTGTCTTATAAATTGAAAAATATGGTAAACAGATGCAAGAAAGCATTGACACTGTTAGTATATAGAACGGCCTCGCCTGGTCTGGACCCTGCTCACCACCAGAGGGCGCAGTTTCCCGGCCAATGCACCAAGAGAAATGTAGCCTTTTCTAGGCCCACATTCCTACCAAAAATATTTCCAGGTTCTTTGCCGCTTGGGGTGAGACAAGGATTCAAATGAAACCAGATTTTTGATGAAAAAGAGAAAGGCGTTTATTTACTAAGCAGCAATGCCGCTGGCGTTCAGCGGAATCATTTCTCAAAGGCTGAAGCACATTACATTGCAATCATACATGTTAAATAGCATTGGTAACTCCACCCCTATCGCCTCACATTGACCACGAGTCTAAGCTTTAGCCACTCAGGAGTGGGGACTGACATGCGCAGAAGCTGTTCTCTAGCATAGGCCTCTATTGTGTTGTTATCTTAACATGATTTGCAACATGGTCTAGCTAGTTAGACAAAGGCAGTCTATACTGACTCGCTGGGAAACAGAAACTAAGTTGGGCACATGCGGGGAGCATTGAAACAGTTCAGGGAGTATTGAAACATCTAGAGTTGGAACATCTGCAGAAACAGTGTAGGACACAAAGGCTATCTAGGTCACATTCCACTCATGGGAGCTAACACAGCTTTCTGACTGCAGTTTGAATTTATACTGACACAGACATTTTGTAAAGCATTCTAGGTTAACATAACAGACGCCATTTTAATACCCTTCTCTACAATATAAGAATTACTGTGATTTGCTTTTTCTAGATATACTACTTCATATAGGGCTTGGCAAATATTTGTAGACTCCAAGAGGCACATTCAGGAGCTGGCCTGGTTGATTTTAAAAGCCAAAGAAATAGGCCTTCCACCGTCTTACGTAAAACAGTAAAAAATATTAGGAGCCACCAGCTGAGATTTTACCAGCCCTCGGTCCCCGGATCTTCCAAGATCTGAACTGGAATGTGCAAAAGATAGAAGAAAGAAGATTGGAACCTATACCTATCCCACCCCAGATTTCCCACTCACTGGGTGAAAGGCTGAAGTCTTCTTAATATAAGTTGCTATACTGTACTATGTAAAGTGCATTAGTGGGAGAGTTAAATAATATTAATTACTTTATTGAATCACAAATGAAAACAATACAACAGTAATCCAGAACAATATATATGGTAATACAAATAAGGTGTATTATTACTATTCCAAGCAACAAAATGTCAGCCATTGTTTGCTGATTGCCTCTTGTAAACAAGTAATTAGCTTCCCCCCTGCCCCTGCTTCCTTCCAATAAGCTTGCAGGTTAGATAGCTAAGTGAACTGGATTTCTTCTGAAACAATGGGCAGCCTGAGTGACCTTAGGTGAGCAACATGCTCCCAAGACACTCCCAAATTCTCTGTAGCTAAAAAGCCCAGGAAAGTGTCACCTCACCATCAGTCAGATTCTGCTTGGCAGCATGTAATCATTAATTACAGTAACCCCCGCCGATCGCGAGGGTTAGGGACCCACCCCACCTGCAATGCATGAAAATCCGCGATATGCGGAAGCGGGTGGGGTGGGGCCTGGGGGCGGGGGAGCGACCACGCACCTGTCTGAGAAGTCTTGGGGCGGCACGTGCAGGTGGTGTTGCGGGATCTTACCTCGACAGCCCGCCGGCGAAGCCCCGAGGCTTCTCAGGGGAGCCTGGGCGGGTGGCGCGGAGCGACCCGATCGCCCCACACCACCACCCCACGCTGCTCCGAGGCTTCTCGGGGGAGCCTGGTTGAGCGGTGCAGAGCAACCCGATCGCTCCCCGCCGCCCCCGCCACGCTGCCCTGAGGCTTCTCGGGGGAGCCTGGTTGGGCGACGTGGAGTGACCCGATCACCCCAGGCCGTCCCCCATGCCGCCCTGAAGCTTTTCGGGGGAGCCTGGGGCAGCGCGGAGCAACCCGATCGCCCACACCACGCCCCACACCACCCCGAGGCTTCTCGGGGGAGCCTGGTTGAGCGGCGCGGACTGACCCATTCGCTCCCCCCATGACGCCCCAAGGCTTCTCGGGGGGAGCCAGGTTGGGCGGCGCGGAGTGACCCGATCGCCCCACGCCACCCCCCCACACTGCTACGAGGCTTCTCGGGGGAGCCTGGGGCGGCGTGGAGCCACCCGATCACTCCCCGCCGCCACCCCAAGTAGTAGTGGGACCGTAGTATGTGAACCGCAAAATGGCAGGGGGTGATTGTATTGCTAATGTGCTAAAACCCACTCTTTATATCACTTTTCTCAAACTATATCTGAAGCGTTAGAAATACTTTTCTCTCTGAGAAATATTTGTGTTGTGCTTCTAAGAGATGACTATATTTCCAACTCTTGTCATGCTAACTTCTAACACATCCATTTTGAATTCATTACCGACATTTATCTTATTATAATTATCTTTGCTTACTGCTGTGATGATAAGTACTTTTTAAGTTTTGATAATGTGTCTGCGACATATGCTCTGTGAATCTCCAGCACATTTTCTTCCATATAGTTATGGATAAATTATCTTGCTATTTTACTTTTATCAACTGGAGATTGTGTTTCTCTTTAATAAAAATAAATTTAATAAAAATAAATTGGATTTCTCTTTAATAAAAACACAAATGATTTGTGTTTTTATTTTTAAGACCCTCATCATCTCTCACCATACTAAATATATTGAACAGAGTCAGAAACAGAATATCTAATTTCAGTCTCCACTAGCTTCAGAGTTAAAATTGCCATGACAATGTCTATTCTTATATAACTTTTATTAGGAATTGAATAAAGCATGGCATTTTGATTCTTAGAAATGAAATACTCCAGATATGCATCACATGCACTGCCTAAATTACTCTCTAAAAATTATGAGGAAATACATTAGTGGCCATATTACTTTTTTCCTTTTAAACCAAAGCAGCATTCAGAACTTCTTTATCTCTCTGCAATTTTCTCAGATAAATTCTCAAAAAGAAGTAGGTTATTTTGGTTAACAAGTAATACACTGATTAATATTATCAATATTATTCAAAAAATGCCTTTGGGTAGATTTGCCTTTTACATCTTCTGTCCCTTTAGGTTCTCTTAAATAACAAGACTGAAAAAAAAGAAGCATTGTGCAGTGCACTTCTATTACTTTCATTTTAATACCTGTACATGCCACATAAGTCTATAAATCTAGGTTTTGTGTGAGTTGTTTTCAAAAGAAAACAACCAGTTTCTCTTGTTTTTAATAAATAAAACCCTATTTTCTTTATGACACATAGGCCAGGGGCTCCCAACCTGAGAGGTATGGAGATATCCAAGGGACAAGGGCTAATGCTGTGAGATTTTTCATAAAGAAAAACAACAAGACAGCTGGAATAAACTTCCTGTGATAGATACTATTACTAGAATTTTTAAAGCCTTATCTGTTGCTTATTTTTAGTACAACAGGTACACTGGGGCAACCTCTGGGCAACAGTGTGCAGCTGACCTCTCCTCCATGTCCAGAACTCTTACCTTCATTTTGCTGCAACACAACCCCCACCCCCAAGACAATGGCTATATGCAAGGAAAGGTTTTCTGCATACACGTCTAGCCACATGTTAGACTTGATGCTAGAATATATCAATGGAGAGCAAGACCCCCCCCCCCCCCCCCACGAACAACACACCTTGGAGAGAGAATGAATGCTGAAAAGTACCTCTCACAGGGACAAGACTCTGCCTTGGCCACCTGGAAATCATGTAAAAGTCTTTGAAGCGAAGTATAATGGTCAAAGATTAATCATGTAAAATGGGGCTATTTGGGTACAGGATAGATTTTCGATAACTGTGGGAAAATTCAATCAGTGCAGCATTAGACACTCAACCACCTGCACAAAGGTACTGCTCCGCAGCTGGGTGCGCTCCAGCAGGCAGGGCGGCTTTGCCTCTCTCCCTGGAATTGCCAGACGCCTTAATCTCGTTCTGGAGAGGAGGGGGTGGAGTGGGCCAGATAAACCTGCTTCCTCCCAAGTGTCAGCCTCTTCTTTGACGAGGACTGCCTAGCCAAAGTGAAAGACTTTCATTTTAGGCAGTGCGGCAGCATGGTTTCCAGTCCCACCTGATGGGAACGGTTGGGAGCCCAGCGAGGGCTTTGGGGAGTGAACCAAGGGAGGGCAGCTCAAGTAGATGACTGGGAAGGGGTGGGCATTTTTGGGAGCACAGGTGACAGCACCTGCTTACCAGGCCCCTGCGTGACCACACCAGGGTTTCCCTTGCCCTCCTCCCTCTGCTGGGCTCCTCTGGGACAGGTCTGGTTTGTGCTAGGCAAAGCAAAAAACACGAGCACGGCTTGAGACCACAGTGAAGCCTTTTTATAGGTGCAGCTCTGCCATTTAGTAAAACACAAAGGGGGGATAATAGTAACAAAATATACTTTCTAAAAATATTTAATTAGTGGTAACTGGAAATGGAGACCAAAGAACGAGTTATAATTACAGATAGAGAGAATACTTTAGGAGTGTCCTCTCATGAAGCAGACACAGAATAAGAAAGGGCCATTGAGCATGTCTAAGGCAGAAGAGCTCCAAATGTTGTCGTGTTTCCACTTAGTTGGCTCACTACATCTATTTTTCTTAGCACAGAAAATTTCCTAAAGTTTCAAGACTGAATTGATGCACAAAATGTTTTAATAGGCAGTTGGAGGAGCCATCTGTTTCAAGGCATCCATTATTTGCATTTACTTAGACACCAGAATTGAGGCATCATCAATAGATACATTCCTCTACCTTTTACTATTGTGAAAGGGCATGTATCGCTCATTGCTCAGGGATCCGTTAACATAAGAACATAAGAGGAGCCATGCTGGATCAGGCCAAGGGCCCATCTAGTTCAGCTTCCTGTATCTTACAGTGGCCCCACCAAATGCATCTGGGAGCTCACAAGACTATATATCTGTCTCCTGATACCACTCCCCTGCGTCTGGTCCGTGTAAGTGCCCTGCTTTTAAGCATCTAGAGCAGACATGTCCAAACTTCAGCCCTCCTGATGTTTTGGACCACAACTCCCAGAATTCTAAGCTTAGATTGCGAATGGCAAAGGACTGTGGGAGTTGCGGTCCAAAATATCTGGAGGGCCGAAGTTTGGACATGCCTGTTCTAGAGTACACATCTCCATCATGGTTTGTAACCTGCAATGCGGTTTTCCTCGAGGAATCTGTCCAATCCCCTTTTGAAGGCTTCCAGGCCAGATGTCATGACCACATCCTGTGGCAGGGAGTTCTACAGTTCATTGCAGTGTATCAAATGGTGCCTTCAGACATGTTAGTATAGGTTAAAACATTCTAGCACACAGCTGTCCTTCTTACTAGACCCACAACTACAGACTCTTAAAGAGCTCACCTGGAAAGGCATAGCTGAAAAGCATCATGGCCTAGCATCCTTTTTAAAAGCCTACTGTTTTCTCCTTTTATAAAGCCCCAAAAGGTAGATCCACATCTATCAGGCCTAACCTAAACAGTTTGGTGCCTAGGGAGAAGGGCAACCTACCTCTGGCATTCTTTTCTTTAGCACCCAAAAGCCAACCTGACAAGTACACTTGAATTGCACTTCAGTAATGATGATGGAATAATACCTCAATGCACCGGAATAAAGCATCTATCTTTTGATATAAGGGAGACCATAAGACACAGAGGGGGTGATAACTACTTGAATAAACATCTGGATGTGGACAGGAGGTTGTTAGTTTCATTCCTTATTGGGCTTTCTGGGAAGAACCAGCCTGTCTAGCTTTGGGCACTGTGCACAACCCCTCAACATCTGTTGTCCAAGACTCCAGCCTCCACTTATCTAATGATGGCACTCTCCATGTTATTTACAATGTTAAGAGAAGTCAGTTATGCTCAACGGACTTTGGTTTCTTGAACAAAAGAGTGATGAACAAAACAAAACAAAAAAATCCCTGAATCCCTGGAACTTGAATATCATGGGGATCTCCACAAGCTGATGGCATGGCATAGCATTCAGCACTATATCCAATGTCAAAGTAGCAATATTTTGGTATGTATCTCTCTAGGGAATAATATGAGATTAGTAGCATTTACTTGTATATTGAGGAAACAAAACTCTTGGAATTACTGAGGGACATATTTTGATACTAGTTGTTAGCCAACATCCTCTTACATAGCTAAAAAAATGATGTAAATGTTATTCCAAGTTAAGAAATCATTATAGGCAATTGAGAAACTTAAGGCAATTAAGCTCCAAAAGTTCTGCTGTTTGTGTTATATACCAGCATAAATAGAGAAGAGGTGTTGGGTCATTGTAAGCCATCATTTCAGGGCCCTAACCTGGGTTTGGGTGTGGAGGCTGTCTTTTATAGGCAAGGAAAATCTGAAATGATATGGAGTTATTTTGGTTGGTGGCTGTACAGGTGGGGTCTCCCTGCCCACCGGACATTTTGTTGATTCATTTGGGAGAAAATGACATTGCTCGGATGAGCCACAAGGCCCTCATCCTCAATATGCCTTTGAAGGCATTCTGAGAGATTGCAACTGGTTCAAAATCGTGTGGGCATCATCCCATGTAAGCCTGGTGCATGAGCTATGTTTCAATCAGCCCGATTCTCATCAGAGAGTCTGCATTGGTTACCATGTTGCTGCCCAGTAGCTGTTAATTCAAAGTGCTTGTCTTGACAAATAAAGCCCTAAAGGTGATGGGGTACTGCATAAATGGGAGGACCGCCTCCTTCCCATATGAACCTACCCGGGGGATGTTAAAATTCTAGCCATGGGGCCCTCTTTTAGCCATCCCTCAAGGAGGTTTCTTCTCATGGCAGAGTTGGAGGGCAAAGAGGATCGAGTAAATGCTGCCCCCAAATGCTATGGAATGCCTCCCAAGTGAGATCAAAACAGGTTGCTTGCATTGATGACATTTCGCGCCAGGTAAAAATTCCTGTTTTAAAGATTTTTATTTATTTAAATTTACTATTTATTTTGATGGCAATTTTAGTGATGATTTTAGTATAAGGTTTTGCTGTTGTTTTAATTATTTATTGATATTTGATGTCTTAACTGTTTTAATTTCTTGTTGTAAGGGCAAGATGGCAGAGACCTTTGGGATAGTGAAAAAGAAGAAAAAACTGTAAAAATAAAATAAATAAATAAATAAAAATAATATAGTTCAGACCTAAGGCATTCTGAGAGCACTTTCTGAGAACAAAAATAGTGTGCATCATCATCCCATGCATAGCCTGGAGCATGAGCTGTGTTTGAATACAGCCCTGAGTAGGATCATCAGAGAAGTCTGCTGATCAGTATGTGCTAATACAGTAGCTGTTATTGGTCACCCCGACCTTGTTGTGGAGCAAACATAACTTTTTAGAGGTGATGGGGTACTGCACAAATGGGAGGAGGGTATTGCACTCACCCAGGTGAGTTGCTATGGAAGTGGGGATGTCACAAATTAATCGCTTAATAAAGTGTGGCCCAGATTTACCCCATCACCTGTGCCTTTCCTCTCATTCCAGAGTTGGAGGGCAAAGAGGATCGAGTAAATGGCCAAGAAAATGCTATTGAAGTGGCTCACTTCTGGTCAAAACAGGTTGCTTGCAATTCTACCTATATTTCCTATACATTCACAGTTTTAAAGATTAGAATAAAGAAGGAAAGAAAATTACTGATTTTTACTATTTTGGACAGTCAAAGAGAGACATGAAACTTTCCAAACTACAGGGATGATGGAGGGGGGAGTTTTTGAGTTTCTTATTTAAACTGAACAGCTAGCATTTTTCAGGTTGGGGATAACAAACTAAGTTGGAAGTAACATGTTAAGTAATGTCCTAATAATTATTACCATGGTGGCCAAGGGGTAGAGGGACTTCTATCCCATCATAAGCCTAACACCATGGGATTATAGATATAAAGGAATACAGTAATTACAAAGGAAATGGCAGTATAAATGAGAGAGGACTGGGCAAGTCAGAAATGAAACAACCTAAAGAAGAGGAGACCCTAGGATGCCCTAAGCACATCCGATCTTGCCTGATTTCAGAAGCTAAGCAGGGTAGGCCCTGGTTAGTACTTGGATGGGTGACCACCAGGGAATACCAGGTGCTGTAGGCACCTGGAGTAGGAACTGGCAAACCACTCCAGTATTCCTGCCAAGAAAACTCCATGGACATGGGGTCACAAAGAGTCGGTCATGACTGTAATGACACAACACACAAAGAAGAGGAGAATCAGCCCATAGCATCGTTCTCCATTCTCTCTTTGTTATGTGTTCACTTAGTACAGTCAGCTAAATCCATGTTCATCTGACTCAGAACAGATCCACTGAAATAACAAGACTTATTACTTATAAATAATAAATTCTGTTAGTTTCAACAGGTTCACACTAGTTAGGACTAACATTTTATTTAACCAACCCCTTAAGAAATAACTCTCTAATGTTCAACTGATTTAACACAAAACAAAACAAGACAGAAGTACAGTGAGTTATTTCCATAAAAGTATATACATAAACATGAAATACAACATAGTTTAAATTATTGAAATTTTAATTTTTCAATTTTATGCCATTCTTTTATCACTCCCAAGTGGCATGGGAGTTCTGGTCTTCTTGTTTTGCATTCTATGTTTCTCAGGTGCAATATCAGAATTATTCTCTAGTCTAGAGGGAATCATAAAGCATTTGTCTGCATTTTTAGCCTGTTCTTAACATCAATTAAATGCACTAACAATGCACAACACCAGGAAGTATTTGTGGTAGTGGAGCAACTATGAGGATAACAGAAACCTGAGGAGTAATAAGTTCCTTTTAAAATTCAGTGTTCCAACTTTTTTCTCCAAGTCTAAGGTCCTCTGAACACAACAACAGTGTTTCAGCCTCATTGTGTATATTTTTAATTGCCCACGTCTAGTTTTTGTTGCAAGAGACAGACATATAAACTTAATGAGAACCACTTCCCTCCAGAGGTGGGATAGGGTTATATATAAAGCTGCAGGCCAGGGAAATGCTGGAAAGTCTCTTGCCACCTTCGTGGAGAGGGCATAAATCGAGGTGCTGCCTATTGCTGTTTTACTCTCCACCATCATTCCATCCCCATCAGTGTGAGAACAACAGTGTTCTGGGGAGTGGGCAGATATCACAAAACGTTCTGCCACCCCATATGCTCCTCAACTTTCACAAGAAAATATATATGAATCTCCAGGACTACATAGGTTTGTGAAGGAAACCATTTGCAAGAAGTACAAGGAGAAAAGGAGGAGGGAGAAAAAAAGAAACTTAGTCTACATAACCTTGCGGTCTCTAAACTCACTCAGTCACTGTGTATCGTAAAAGGTACTTATATTAACAGGAGTAGCCCTAGATGGGCAGTATAAAAGTTGAATGAATAAATATATAAATAAATACAATGCAGATTTGTTGATTAAGTCTCTATCTCCCCCTAGATATGTGTACGATGCTTTCCTCTTCCTTTGGGCTTTTGCAAGTAGCTCTTTCATTTTCTATACAGATTCAAAGACTGCATTTCCATTTCTTTTCCAAATGCAGGAGAGCAGTAAACTGTATTTTATCTTCTAGATCAACCAAAGTTGAGCTTTCCACTCTGCTGCAGAAAACTTAAACAGCTCTGCATATTTCTTTTCAACTTGGATTTCCCTCCAGGTATACATATATAAATTAAAGAAGTAGAACTGCAACAGTTAGTAAGGTAAAATGCTACACTTTCAAAAAGAAAGGGAAATAGTTTCCGGGAAGCAAGCCAAAATGCTTCGATCACTGACACGATCATCCTTGATTTAAAAAATATAAAGTTAATAACAGGAAACAAAAGAATGGGTCATGTGTTTTGCTTTATGCCATTGTAGCAAAGGAGAAGGTAATAGTGATATAATAGGAGCCTTGTGGCGCAGTGGTTAAATGCCTGTATTGCAGCTAAAACTGTGCTCAAAGCCTGGGGTTCAATACCAGGTAGCAGGCTCATTGTTGGGAGGTTGGTAAAATCAGTACCCAGCTTGCGGCGGGGGGGGGGGGATGTGTAGCCTGCATAATTAAATTGTAAACTGCCCAGAGACTACCTGAAGTGGTATGGCGTGGTATATAAGCAGGACACTTTGCTTTGCTTTTAAAGAAACCAGTGTTGTCTGAGGTGGCTGCCTCACTTTGCCTTACATTAGGGCTTAGTAAGTATTGTCTTGGGACTGATTCAGATTATTGCATTCAACATCATATTGCTAGTTGCAAATTCTATCCAAATATTAAAACTTGGTTCAATTTTTTAAATCTACACATACAAAAGAGTATGAGAAATTTTGTGCAAAATCACTAATAATTATCATTTTCCTTCCTTCCTTCCTTCCTTCCTTCCTTCCTTCCTTCCTTCCTTCTTATCATCCACTTCCTTGCTTCCTTCTTCTTCCTTCCTTCGTCTTCTGCTGATGGAGGTTCGAATCCGTGCACTTTTCCCATATAACTGAATCAGTGGATAACTAAATCAGTGGATATGGGGGTCCTACTGATTTACCTTCCTTCTACTTGTCTGTCTCCCTGAAATGACCTCCATCGGTTCTACAGCCCCAGGGAGCTTCCCTGGTGAAATGGGAGTTCAAACCCTGTTCTGGCCCTCTTATCCCCTATAACCGCTGAACAAAAAAACTCAGGGGCTCAGGGTTCTCAGAGAAAATGGTTCATGGGCCAAGGAGGAGGCAGGGGAAGCTCCATTGTCTTTAGAGCAGAGATCCTGGGGTGCTCTCAGTGTTGTTGGACTATAGATCCCATAACAGCCCTGATTTGTGGTGCTAGTAGCAGCTGATGGGAGCTGGAGTCCTAACACACAGGCTCCTTTTCCTGGTTGCACGGGGCCATTCATCCATCCCCCAGGAAGCCCCGCAGGGATTTATGGGGTCTTAGTTGGAGACCAGCTGCCCTAAAACACAGCCTGGTTCTCAGATGGTGTGAGCAGAACTGGAAATAGCAGCTCCCTTAGAATCCGGAGGTGAGGAGAAGTACAGCTGGGTGTCATCAGTATATTTATTTATTTATTTATTTATTTATTTTTACTTTATATGCCGCCTTGTCAAGGAATTAAAACAGTTAAAAACATCAAACAACAAAAAATAATTAAAACAACAATAAAAACCTTATACTAAAACATCACACTAAAATTGCCATCAGAAGACCCACAATCTAAATTGTATCAATTAAAAAACTTCTGGAACAGGAAGGTTTTTACCTGGCGCCGAAATATCATCAGTGTTGGCGCCAGGCGGATCTCACTTGGGAGGGCATTCCATAGCTTGCAGCTGCCGAAAAGGCCCTGTTCCTACAAGCCATCCCTTTCACCTCCTTGAGGGATGGCTCTTTCAGGAGGGCCCCCTGGCTTGAAATTGCCGGGTAGGTTCAATGGAAGGAGGCGGTCCTTCAGGTATCCAGGTCCTAAGCCATTTAGGCTTTATATGTCAAAACAAGCACTTTGATCCCAGCAACTGGTAACCAATGTAGGCTACGAAATCGGCGTGATGTGATCCCTAACCACTTACTAGGGGCTTCTGAACCAGTTGCAATCGTTTCAAAGGCAGCCCCATGTAGAGCGCATTGCAATAATGGTGTTACCAGTGCATGTGTAACTGTTATGAGGCTCCGTTCATCCAGGTAGGGGCGTAGCTGATATATTTTCCGCAGCTGGAGAAAGGCACCCCTGGCCACCGAGTCCACCTGGGCTTCCAGAGTTAGACCGGGGTCCAGGAGCACCCCCAAGCTGCGGACCCTGTCCCTTAGGGGAGTGCAACCCCATCCAGAACAGGAAGTGTCCCTCTAACCTGTCTGGCGAAGCACCCACTAACAGCACTTCCGTCTTGTCTGGATTGAGTTTCAATTTGTTAACCCTCATCCAGTCCATTATCTGGCCCAGACACAAGTTCAGCACAGAAACCGCCTCACCTGGATTGGTGGAAAACGAGAGGTAGAGCTGAGTATCATCAGCATATTGCTGAGTCCTCAGCCCAAACCTCCTGATGACCTCTCCCAGTGGTTCCATGTAAATGTTGAACAGCATGGGAGACAGTATAGAGCCCTGAGGAACCCCATGACATAAATGCCACGGGGCAGAGCAACTGTCCCCAGCACCACCTTCTGGACACGGTCAGCCAGGAAGGAATGGAACCATCGCAAAGCGGTGCCTCCAACTCCCAACCTGGCCAGCCTATCCAGAAGGACACCATGGTCGATGGTGTCATCTGAGAGGTCCAGGAGTATCAACAGGGTTGCACTCCCCTGTCTCTCTCCCGGCAGAGGTCATCATACAGGGCGACCAAGGCAGTCTCTGTACCAAAACCCGGCCTGAAACCAGATTGAAATGGATCCAGAAAATCCGTTTCATCCAGCAGTGCCTGGAGTTGCCCGGCCACCACCCGCTCCAACACCTTGCCCAAATAAGGGAGGTTCTCTGGAGGTAGTTAACCACCAGCCCTGGGTCCAGGTTAGGTTTTTTAAGGAGTGGTCTAATCACTGCCTCTTTCAAGATGGTGGGGACCACTCCCTCTCTTAATGAGGCGTTTAGCTTCCTGGACCCAGGTGCGAACTCCCCTGGCAGATCTTTCAATTAGCCAAGAAGGGCAAGGGTCAAGTGGCGTAGTGGTAGCACGGACAGATCCAAGCACCCTGTCCACATCCTCGGGTCTCAATAATTGAAACTCATCCAATAATACTGGACCTAAGCACGGCACACTGGACACATCCCTTGATTCGGCACCAATAGTGGAGTCCAATTCCCTGCGAATCTGAGTGATTTTTTCCTCAAAGTGGACAGCAAACTCGTCACAGCGGGCTGCTGAGTGGTCCAGAACCTCCATCGTATTTCTCCCAAGAAGGTCCCGGACCACCCGAAACAGCTCTGCTGGACGGCACTCTGAAGAAGCAATACGGTTTGTGAAATATTGCCTTTTCGCAAACTGTATCGTTAGGCCCGATAATGGGCTCTACCGTGTAGGAGTGATATTTTCTCCACTTGAACATTGCCCGCAGCTCAGATGTATACCAAGGAGCTGTCTGGGCTCTGTAGGAGAAGGGGCGCTTTGGTGCAGTGTCAACCGCCACATTTCCCTATTCCACAGGGTGACCTGAGCTTCGACAGGAGCGCCGACCATATCAGATGGATAATCCCCAGAGCTTTCAGGAAACCATCTGGATCCATTAGTCTCCGAGGGCGGATCATCTGAATAGATCCCACCCTTGCAGAGGGTAGAAGAAGCTAATAGCCTAAACTTGACCAGAAAGTGGTCTGACCATGACAATGGAATTAGAACTAACCCCTCTACATCCAGACCACCATCCTCCAATCCCGTTGAGAAGACCAGGTCTACCCTTCTCATGCGTTGGGCCGTTGACATATTGAGACAGCCCCATGGTTGTCATGGCGGCCATGAAGTCCTGAGCTGCCCCATTCAAGGCTGCCTCAGCATGGATTTGAGGTCCCCCAATACCAACAGCCTGGGGGTCCGCAACACCAGGTCCGAGACAACCTCCGTCAGCTCAGGCAGGAGACTGCTGGGCGGTACACCAGCAGAATCCCCAATCTGTCTCGTGAGCCCAACACACAGTACAGGCCAAAAGGGGACAGGAAGTCTTGTCAGGAGATAGAACTCCGATAGACTAAACTCCCCTCCCCGACCCTTCAAACACTGGTGCTGGACCAAGTACCCAGGTGGGCATAAGGCAGCTGGGAGAGGGGAACACCACACTCCTCTCCCACCCAGGTCTCGGTAATACATGCCAAGTGGGTACCCTCATCCAGAATGACATCATGGATGAGGGCGGTCTTATTTTGTACCGACCTGGCATTCAACAACAGCACCGTGTGGCTTGTGGGCTCACTGATATGGTCACCTGATTCCTTCTGGCTAGGGGTGGAACCAGAAGAGGGGATAGATGTGAGGTATCTAAACTCTCTTCTCCTAGGCGGGCATGTTCCACTCCTACCACCATACCTTCCCCTACCCAGCACAATTCCAATGGCTGCCCCATCCATTGTCCTCCCCGCTTCCTGTTCCCTTAGTTCTATTGTGGGTCCTATCTCTTATACTTGATGGGCAACAGGGACTCCAAGGCCAAACAGCACCCGAAGGCTCTCACCCAAAAGGCGTGGGGGTGGCAGATGTTGTTGGAGTCTCCCGGCACAGGAACCCTGGTCTGACAGTCCCTGGCAGCCCGGCCTTTCAAGCCCTTTCCTCCCTGGGCCAGGTGGCTGGTGTTAGGGAGGTGTGGGGAGTCCAGGCAGCCAAGTCCCATCCTGGTCCTGAGGAGACTGGGGACTCCAAAGCCAAACAGCACCCATTCTGGCTCTCACCCAAAAGGCGTGGGGTGGCAGATGTTGTTGGAGTCTCCCGGCACAGGAACGACCGACAGTCCCTGGCAGCCCGGCCTTTTCAAGCCCTTTCCTCCCTGGGCCAGGTGGCAGGTGTTAAGCAGGGAGGTGTGGGGAGTCCAGGCAGCCAAGTCCCAGGGTCCTGGTCCTGAGGAGACGGCAGGGACTCCAAAGCCAAACAGCACCCACAGGGAAAAGCTGCAAGCAGCCCCTTCTGGCTCTCACCCAAAAGGCGTGGGGGTGGCAGATGTTGTTGGAGTCTCCCGGCACAGGAACTGGTGGCACAACTCCAAAAGTCCTGATAATCTCTCCCAGTGGTTTCATATAGATGTTAAACAACATAGGAGACAGGACAGAACCCAGGGAGACTCCACAGGTCAGCAGCCATGGTGTGGAACATAAATCACCTAACACCACTTTCTGTCTCCTTTTCCACAGGAAGGACTGCAGACTGCTTTAATGCAGTGCCCCCAATTCCTATTTTCAAAAGACTAGTCAGGAGGGTGCTGTGGTCTGTAGCGTCAAAAGGGGCTGAGAAGTCTAATAAAAGCAAAAGGGACACAGATCCCATACCAATTTCCCTGAGAAGGTCATGTAGCAGTGCAGCCAGTACCGTCTCTGTCCCGTAGCCAGGCCTGAGGCCAGATTGAAATGGGTCCAGGTAGTTTATCTCATCCAGAAGCCTCTGGAGCTGAGAGGCCCCAACCCGCTCTAGAATTTCCCCCAAGAATGGAATATTCGAAACTGGTTCGTAATTGTTCAGTATTGTTGGATCTAAGGACGGTTTTTTAAACAGTGGTTTTACAATTGCCTCCTTTAAGCATACTGGACTCCTGCCCTGTTGCAAGGAGGCATTCACTACTCTTCCTAACCATTGCAGACATGCGTTGGCCTTCACCTCCTCATCATCTGGCTGTAGGAGCTGACCATTACCTATGTAGAATACTCTCTCTCTCTCTCTCTCTCTCTCTCTCTCTCTCTGTGTGTGTGTGTGTGTGTGTGTGTGTGTGTGTGTGCAGTGCAAAGAGCACAGCAGATGGGAGGGAAATGGCATCGCTCACAACAGAAGAGGCAACCTGCATTTTCTAGGCCAAGGGCCAAGGAGATTAAAGTCTTGTTTTCCATAGAGAACGTGCCACGCACAAAGTGAAGGGCCTCCCCACAATGACTACAGTGACCATAGAAGGAGTGCCAAGCCCCGAATGCCACAGAAGGGGTCCTGGACACAAAGTGAGGTGCATCAGCAGGACAAACACGGGGGCAGAACAAGTCCAGAGCCCTGTGTCCCACGAAAGAGACTCATGCCAGAAAGTTCTGAGTTGCACCACGACAGCCCCAGGGGCAGTACAGAAGCCCCAGACCCTGCGTTGCAGGGATGAGGCAGCAGGTGCAAAACCCATTCCCTCCACACAGTGGCCCAACAGACAATAGAAGGAGGGCAGAGCCAGCCATTCTAGTCAGAAATCTCAGGATCCAACATGAGGGGCCAAACCACCACAGCCAGAGGGGCTTAAGAAGCGGCCCAGAACCCGGCATTCAATGCAAGAGGTCCTTGTCACAAAGCGAGGAGACAAACCATCTAGTTGATGGTGGCATAACAATGAGCCACAAGACCCACATTCCAGCCACCATTCACAGGGTCCAACAGGAGGGGCTGATGCACCATAGCCAGAGTGGTAGAACAAGGAGCCCAAAATCCAGCGTTCGACATAAGAGGCCCTTGGCACAAAGTGAAGGGCCAAACCATCTAGCTGACAGTGCTGTAACAACAACCCATGAGACTCACATTCCAGCCATCATTCACAGGGTCCAACAGGAGAGGCCAATCTACCATAGCCAGAGTGGCTTAAAAAACAGCCCGGAGCCCAGCATAAGATGCAAGAGGCCCTTGGCATGAAGCCCAGAGCCGCCAATTCCAGTCAACACTGTCACCATCCAAAGAAAGGGGGGAACCATAATGGCCAGGATATGAGATCAAGGAGCCTGCAGCCCCACATTCCAACCAACAGTCACTGGCACCAAAGTGTGGGGGCAAACGACAATGGCCATCATGGCATAACATGGAACCAGGTAGTCCTCATTCTAAGTAACATTCTCAGGGCCCAAAGCGAGGGGCCAAACCACCATGGCCATGTGTGAGAAGGAGGCTTTGGGTGGGCCATCCAAACTACAGGATGACAAAGAAGGCCAGGGAGAGATGAAGAATCAGAAGGGGACAGCAACCGGGAATGCAGGAGGAGGACAGAAAAGGGATCAAGATGAAATAGTGGGAAAGGGGACTGTTGATAATAGAGGTGATGAAGTGGAAGGTTTATGGGTGGATGTAGAAGAGGAGGAGGTAGTAGTGATTAGTGATTGGCTGGGAGAAGGACCAATGGAAAAACAGGAAGTGGGAATACAAACCAACGAAGTGACCATTGGGTCGGTTGGAGAAGGGGAGTGTTGGGAGTGATCAGTAACGGTGGTTCCGTCATGGAGTGGGGGTATCCCCAGGCCAGTGAGGGAGAATATACCTCACCAAGGATGGAGGGAACCTCCCTGTTGGGCACGGCACCTGTGCTGCGGCAGTCCCTGTCATTGGATGGGTAGTATATCGGAGCCAGCCAGCCATTTACCATGGGGTGAGAGACCCTGCTTTTAGAATCTTTTAGGCCAAAGTTAAACCTGTTCTGTTAGAGGTAAGACAAGTTGATGTTGAAAGTGAAAAGAAGATGAACCCATTCGCAGCTGATGTACCAATCAAAGTTTATTAGAAAATACAACATCAGCATCTGGTCCATCTGTCCTCAAAGTGCCGAGCCGGGAAGGTGACAAAGATGAACCGACTCACACGATGGTGGCATATCAACAAGCAACAATCCCCAAATTCCAGGGAAGAAGCTACATTGCGATGACCATGGGGGCACAAATTGGAGCCCAGTCTCCCAAGCTAAAGCCACAAGTCATCAGGCACAAAGCAAGGGGCCACGCCAGGACCACCAAAGCCATTCCACAAGAATGCCAGAGACCTCAGTTCCCGGGGAGAGGCCCCGGCTCCAAAGTCCATGGCCCAGAGAAAGTCAAGAGGACTGTATGCCAGCCAAAGGACCCAGCCCTCAAAGTGACAGGCCCTGGGTTCCAAGTCCTTTTCCTCTCCCGGCAAACCTAGCACCCCAAGGGGCAAACAAAGGGGCCTGTGCTCCAAACAAGAGGCCCCGGGTTCTCAGTCTTTGGCCAATCTCAGAAAGTATTGTCCCCCTGACAACAACCCCTAATGCCGCCAATCATGTCTTTAAGAAGCCCCGAGCCCTGTTGGGCAGCCACAGAACCCATTGCCTTTGCCGGTCAAGGGTCTCCTGGCCCTCATTCCAGGTTGCCCATCCGAAATCCAAGGACACTAAAGGAAAGTTTTCCCCAAAAATATTTTTATTTATTTCTCTTTTTAAAGTAATACATTCTCAGTCCATTTAGATGAATCCTTCCAACCCCATGCAATTACTGCATGTGCAGCAATTATCATTGCTTTTTAACTAGGCATTGATCTGCTTCCCTTAGTTTTTCACAACCTAAAGTTCCCATAAACAATAAGGATCCATTAATGTGCAGTTTGATTTTGAACCAGTTTTCTATTTTCCTATGTATTATATCCCAAAATGATTTAACTTTAGCACAATCCCACCACAGGTATGAATACCACCCTGATTTATCATTGCAACACCAACAGTTTGGTTTAAACCTTTTACCATATATGCCAATTGTGCTGGTGTTCTATACCATTTAAATATCACTTTCCTTTCTAATTCTCTGAATTTCTTCAATTTTATTTCTCTGACACCCTTCACTACTTTCAATATATCATCTTCCAATAATACCAAAATCTTTACTCCATTTGTTTTGCATAAAATCCTTATCTTTAACCATAAGTTTATATATTTCGTCTGTTAAGCCTCTTTCTTTTGCCTCCAAAATATTATATATTCTCTCTATCCTCCTATCTTCTTCCGGAGGTCCTACATCTTGCAGATATGTCTTTACCCTATTACACAACCCTAACTGATTAAACCAATACTTTTTCCCTACTTCCCAACTTCCTTGACTAAATCCTGATGTGAAATTAGTTTACCACTTTTATACAAATTCTTTACACAATGATGTCCTTTTCCCCTTAATTTTTTTCCATAACCCTTCTTCAATCATCGCTCCCTACTTACACAAACTTTCTAAAGGAGTACCCATTACAAATCTTCCTTTCCATTCTGCTTGTCATTTTTTCTGTATCTTAAAAGTCCCCCCCCATTTGTTTTGTTCTGTGCCTGAGTAGATCCATTATTATTTTTGTCCTCTACTCTTGCCCATTTATTTTGATTTCTCCCATCAAGCTCTAATAGATATTTCAATTGAAATGCTTCATAATATCTTTCCATCTGTAGAAACCCCCACCCAAGGACCTCCTGTGGCATATAAATCAATCCCTGAACCTCTGTTGCCTTCTTTCATCCAAATACCCAATTTCTTAGTTCTTTATTCCATTCCCTTAATTGTTTGGTGGGGATCCATACAGGTAAAACTTGAAAATGATACATTACTTTAGGAGCTATGAGCGAGGGGGATAGGATGCAAGTGAGCCTGCTGTCAGGGGAGGATTGAGCAGGGAGGGTGAGCAAGGGAATAGAGAAGCAAGGAGCAGAGTGACAGAGGGTGATTGGACAGGAGCAAGTTAGTGCACTGGGCAATTTGAAGCATTAGACCCCGACTCAAGCCCTGAGCTAAAATAAATGACCCTACCAGGAGGATGTTTAATAGCTCACTTTCAAACAGAATAACACAAGTCGGGGAGAGAGAAAAAACAAAATCCGCTGTACACAATTCAAATACCAGTTCTTTTACCAGAGTAATCAGGAACTTAGATTTAGACCTATGCTTCAAGCATCCAAGAAAGAGGTAAACACGTGATCAGCAACAAGAGATGGGAATGAAAGAAATTACATTTAATAAGCAGTGAATGTCAGTTCAATGGCTTAACCCTGACAAGGGCATGAATGCTAGAGCAGACATTTTACTATTTGAGCAAGGAGGAGAAGAGAAATTGTAGTAGGAGCAGCTCCCGGGGGGTGGGGGGTGGGGGGTGGGATGCCATGCCCTGGCAACTTAGAATGGATGAGGTGTATTTAGGTTAAGCAGAAATAAACCATTCATATTAATTATTACCACAAGTACATTAAGGTACTCATTTTCATTTCCAAGGAACAGAATGTTTGACCCCTGTGATGTAAAACAGCTGACTGTAGAATGATGCATTTTTGTCTTCTTTAATTGATGCAGCAACAACAGAAATTTCTTAACAGCAAGCTTTTTATTTGCCCCCAAAAGCTGTCCCAATTTGCATTTTGTTCTCTGGTTAATAATGCATGGCAATTAATTGCGTATAATATTTGCACTTTAACTAGGAGACAATTAGAAAGATTTTATGAGCATGGGCCTGATCCTGATTCCAGGCAATGCAAAGCATTCAATCAATTTCTATTGTAAACAGAATTAGGTCTTGATGGAAGCTTTATATGGTTGCAAGTATGTTAAACATGATTTCTTTTTTAAATCTGACTTTATATTTTCTTCAAGAGCAGCGCACAATCTGAACGGGGAAAATCCAAGACAATTACCGTATTTTTTCCATTTATAACATTCCCCCCCCCGGTGTATAAGACGACCCCGACCCCTTATTTCCAACTCAAAATTTAAAACATAAAATACCGGTACTCAGACATGATTTTCCTCCGTTAGAAAGGGTGGGGACAGCCGATCGGTCCCCCACTCACCCATAGAATCAGCAGAAGGATAACAAGGCAAAGATCCTGGATTTGGGAGCAGTTTAGAAAAAAGAGGAAGAGGCTCTCCTTCTGCCAAAACAGATGCAGAGGGAGGGTGAGACATCTAAACCCCTCCAGAATCTATCCTTCCCTCCCTCTTTGCTGTCCTCCACCGCCCCCAATGCCTTTCGTGCCCACAGCAGCCACCTCACTTGTGCACGTGTGTCCTGTCCAGGATGGATCCTCCCCATCTTTTTGCCCTGGACTTGGTGGGTGGTGACAGTGGCGCAGGCTCCTCTTTCCCAGCTTCAGTGTGAAGGAAAGAGGAAGGGAGGGATATGTTTTTGGAGGCTTTTAGATGAGGTTAGTCTGTACAAGCATATTGGGCACAATCCAAAGAAACAAAACTAAGCAAAGCAACAACACGGAAAAATACAGTATCTGTTTTTAATGAATCATAGATGGCAAAGAAAATTGTTCTTACTTTACATCAAATCATAAGAATAAAACAAGTGTCTGGCTCAATCCCCATAAATGCCTATCCTAGTCTAGCATTCTTTCCAACAACCAGATGCTTCTAGCTTCCTCCATAAAACAGACATGGCAGCAAGATCTCCAGTGCTCCCATCCTCCTCTGATGACACTCTGGAGTCACACAGTCTCTGAATCTGAATGTTCTGTACAGCCAACACAACACAACCATTAATCATACATTGTGTGGAAAACACTGCTTTGTCTTCCCTGACTTTCCTGCAAAATAGTCCCATCAGATGGTCCTATATTATGGGTTTATGGATAATATGGGCATGTAGAAAAGAGGACAGGGCTTCTGCATTTGTAATACTTGCGTAGCATCAGGCTGTAACTAGGGCACCTAGATGTAGAAAGCACCAGAATCTAAAGGCAAAATTACTTGTGTCAGAAATATAAAGGACAACATTCACTGCCATTTTCGTTCACTTTTAAAAAAATTACCTTTATCTCTCCCTCATCTTTTCATATACTTTTATCACTAAAAACCCTGACCCATGTTGGATGGGACTTCTGGGAGGCTGAAGTCCCAAGCTTTTCGAAGCCAAAGGCTGAGATCTATAGGATAGCAGGGATAACTAAAATAGATGGAGCTTCTCATGGGGATAAAAGAAAATAAAATAAAATCTCTGTTAAAGATCTCCATGCCACACATAATTTTATATTCCTCTATCAAAACTTAATTTAGTCTTCCGTTTTCTGAAATATAAACTCCTTCTTTTTTCTCCTCCTTAAAACACCGCTCGTTAAAACATTGCCTCCTTAAAACATGCTGTTCATGTTGATTACTATTTTCAGCATTTTTATTTTTTGGTTTTTATTATCCTTTTTGGGATGATCATGAAGCATATACGGCACAGCAGTATTTCAAATGTAATAACCACACTATGGTTTTGTATAAGAACATTATAATGCTGCTATGTTTATGTTCTAATCCTTTATAGCATTATATTTGTTGTTTTTCCTAACAGCTGGTCAATGAATTAATGTTTTCATTGAGCTGTCCATCATGATCATAAGACCTCTTTCATTATTATTCACCACCCATTCAAAACTCATATGTGAAATTGTGCAGGAGGGTTGTTATACAACAAGAACAAGAAGAAAACATTTATATTTAAAAAAGGAAATAATGCTCATAATGTGATACAAAATTCTCTGTTGAGTACAATACTACAAATGTGTATGTTTGGCCCACCTTTCCACATAAGTTCCTAAATGTGCCTGCCTGCCTGCCTGCCTGCCTACCTTCCTTCCTTCCTATACTTTTTCCAAACAGCAGTCTGCAGCCCATCTTTTTCCCATTCATTTTTTTCAGTGTAACTGAACACTGTGGAGCTGACCATTGGACAATGACTACTGTGTAGAGATGGGCACGACCAGGAAAATTTTTTTTCAAGTTATCATTTTTCGGGATGGGTCTGTTTTGGCTCGTTTCCGTTTTTCACGAAATTTTTCAAAAATTTGTCATTTCGTTGTGTCGTTTTTTCGTTTGTCATTTCTACCACGATTTCACGCGATTTGATGTCCGGCGCGACCGGCGCTATTTTTGCGGGGGCAAGGAGGTACAGGCGCAGGGCGGGCGGCGGGGGTGGGGGGGGCCATGTGCGGGCGGCGGCAGCAGCAGGGGGGAGGAGCGGGGGCGCGGGTGGTGGGCGCACAGGCGGGCGGTGGGCGCGGGTCCCGCAAATGACCCAGAGCAGGCGAAAAACAGATTGTTAAACTGGGTGATGGACTTGCTGCACAAGACTAGTGCATCCTAAGCAAACAAAGTGGGCAGAATGCAATATATTTTTTTTTTTTTTCTCTTGGTCAATCATGCTGCTGGTGCTGATGCTGAAGCTGATGCTGAACCGGCCGGCCACCCTACTTGGTCTGGCTGCCATGCCTGTTATACTTTTTTGTTGTTTTGTTTTGATGCTTTAATCCATCCCATCTCCCCTCCACCTCTCTCAGAGGCAGAAGGAGAAACAGACATTCCGTTCCTCCCCAAATCTGGATGAGGGGTCTACTCTACTCCTCTCAAATTGGCCCCCCATCTCCAAGGTCCTTCTGGCTTCACACACTGTAAACAAAGACAAGCAAAGCAATTAAGCCAAAGCCAATGTAACCCTGCTGGTCATTTAGCGGTTATTAGAGTCAGTCTGATATTAGGGTTGGGTTAGGGTTATAGGAAGGAATAGTTTAGGTAGGGAATGGGATAGTGGGCTCTGGGTTGCTCTGACTTAAGTTTTACAGCCCATAAGACTATATGGGTGTCCACTGTCCACAAGGCCAGAGTAAGGGCAGCCACAAGGCAGAGTATGAGACCACAGAGCCTGAGTACGGGAGGCTCATTGCCAGCTCCAGTATAAAAGGAGCTGAATGACCTGACTGAGTATGCAAGTAAAATGCCATTGTCCTTGGGTCACAGTGTCTTGCAGCCCAGAGGACAGAGTAGGGGAGCCCAAATGGCTGAGTCTGAGACCACAGGGCCTGCCAACAGGAGGCCAGCTTGATTATCAAAAGATTGCAGAATGGCCTGAGTACACAAGTAAAATGGGTAGACTGGAGTGTTTTCCAGCACACAAGTACAATGTCCTTCTCAGTGGGTCACAGACAGTGTTGGGCAGCCCAGAGGATAGAGTGGCGGTCAGAGGCCAATCACCTTGAGTCTGGTCTGGCACCACACGGTCTGCGAACGTGGGTCCACAGTCAGCCAGCCCTTCTCAGTGAGCCACAGTGTATTGCAGCCCAGAGGACAGAGTGGCAGAGACCCAAAGGCCTGAGTCTGAGGCCACAGGGCTGCAAACAGGAGGCCACAGGTATTCAGCCCTTCTTTGTGAGTACCACCATGAACCACACCACATGGCACTTTCTGACAAACTCTTGGTGGTGCAGTACGTACTACGAACACCAGTACAATTCCCTTCTTCGTGAGCCACTGTGGTTTGCAGCAAATGGAACACAGTAGCCCTTCCTCGATAGACTCACAGTCAGTGACTCCGAGTATCCATCCACCAACAAGGACCAGGCTGCACCTTTCTGACAATCTGTTATGTACGCATACGCAGGCTTCCCTTCTTCGTGAGCCACAGTTGGCAGCCCAGTGGAAAAGCAGAGTCCACATGGTGTCTGACTCTGAGGCCTGAGTCCAGTCTGAAAAAAGGACTGCAAGCCATAGGGTCTTCCTCCACAGCTATGTGCTGGTTTCCTGATAAACTCCCAGCCCAGCCATGTTCCCTTCTCAGTGAGTGACATAGCTTTGCAGCCCAGCCCACAGAAGACAGTAGGCCTGAGAACCACAGACTCACAGTCTGTGTGAGTCAGAGTATCCACACAGAACCAAGCCTGGAGGCTTCCTTGCTCCCTCCCTTCACAGAGAGACACAGTGCATTGCAGCCCAGTGGCATGCCCTTCGTAGTGAATCACAGTCACAACTCTAAGAGCCAAGCCTGGATCTTTCTGGAAAACTCTTCTATTTGTAAATGGTGACAGAGTGCCACCAGCACGGCAGTAAGATGTCCTTCTTAGTGAGCCACAGTGTATGGCAATGGCAGCCCACTGAAGACTAAGTAGCGGTCCGGAGGCTGACAACACTCCCACACAGCAGCACTACTTCCTGCAGAGGCCTGTCACTGTCCCAGGCAGAGTCCAAGGGTGCTTTTGCATGAGGTGGCTGCGCAAGCCACTTGAGGAGAGCAAGGCAGAGTTTTGCCTAATCAATTATGGGTCCACGGCTGTTTTCTAGCACACAAGCAAAAAGCCCTTCTCAGTGAGTCACAGTGTGCAGCCCAGACTGAAGGGTAGCGGAGGCCAGAAGGCCAGACTAGAGGGGGTTGAAGGAGAAGCACCTAGTTAGGAATCTCCCCTCCTTCTGCCAAGGGATTTCCCAACCTGGATTGCGTGAACCCCCCCCATGTTGGATGACAGAGTCCCCGAGTTATAAACAAAATAGTTGATGACTGCACCTGTTACAGTTGGTCTCCTCAAGTGATTTTCCACCTAGAGGCAGGGGCAGCCGGGGTTGCTGCATGGGCAAGTGGAGGAGAGTGGCCGACAGGGCGCATGTCGGCTCGGAGGCTGAACTTGAAGCACTAACTGAACTGTGCTGTTAGGGTGAAGGAGAAGTGCCTGGAAGGCCTCCTCTAAGCTGGGAGTGCCGGGAGCCTGACAGGCAGGCAGGAAGAAGACAGAGCTTGAGTGAGTCAGAGTCTTAGACCACACAGGCTGCAAAAAGGACAGCAAGTCAGAATCTGAGTCTGACTCTCCTTCCCAGCTGTGTGCTGGTAGACTTGCTGCTAACTGCCGGGATTCCATCTACTACCATGCCCTTCGTGGTGAATCACAGGTTCCAGAACTCCAAGAGCCAAGCCTGGAACTTCCTCCTGGCAGGCTCTTCTATTTCTAAGAAACAAACGATTATTGTGCAGAACTGTAGTACGCGCAAGTACATTCCACTCCAGCCCTTCTTAGTGAGCCACAGTGTTCTGCAGCCCAGAGGACAGAGTAGTGGAGGCCTAAACATCCCCCCTAACCCTAACCCTAAGCCCACCACCAACTGTTCCTGATCAGTGATGAGTGTTCCTACAACTTAACTCGTCATCATCAACAACCACAACCTACAATTGCAGCCAGTAAGTTTTCTTGTCCGCCGTCCGGCAGTCTTTGTTCAGGGGTTTTGGCAGAAATGATTATAATGTTTAATAAGCACTCATCCCTTCTCAGTGAGCCACAGTGGTTTGCAGCCCAAACTCTTGGTGGTGAATTGAGTGGTGAGAGTGACGGGACGGGAGCGACAGACACAGTGAGTCAGTGACAGTACGTACGTACGCCGCAAGTACATTTCCCTTCTTAGTAATAGTGAACCACAGTGTCTTGCAGCCCAGAGGAAAGATTGCCTGGAGGAGGCCACATAGCCTGAGTCTGAGGCCACAGGGCCTGAGTAGGGGAGGATCATTGCCAGGAAGCTCCAGTTCCCCAACGTGGCTGAATGGCCTGAGGACGCCAGGAAAATGCCCTTCTTCGTGAGCCACAGTGGTTTGCAGCAAATGGAACACAGTAGCCCTTCCTCGACAGACTCAGTCTGGCAGCCTAGCTCCAGTACACAAAGTGGATGAATGGCCTGACTACGCACGCCAGTAAATTGTCTTTCTTAATGAGCCACAGTGTATTGCACATGGGGGCTGACTCTGAGGTGAATCTCTCAAAAAACTCCCAATGTCGAATGCAACTTGAAAACATTGTACTCTGACCAGTGATGAAGATGAAGAGCACATTATGACAAGTGAGCAGAAAAATATTAAAAATTGGGTCAAAGAAAACGTGACAACAACTAGTACTGAGTCTGACTGAGTCACACAGCACAGCACCAAGATCCACACATGGGATGGGACTTTCAGACAGGAGTACGCACACAACAAGTGCATTTCCCTTCTTAGTGAGCCACAGTGTCTTGCAGCCCGGAGGAAAGATTGGTGGGGGGCACATGGGGCCTGACTCTGAGACCACAGGGCCTGAGTAGGGGAGGATCATTGCCAGCACTGGCACGAGTATCCGAAGAGCTAGTGCACTGGCCCGAGTACGGGCTGCCAAAAGGCCAGCAAGGCGGCGTGCTGCCTCTTCAAAGCTGTGTGCAACTACAAACAGTTTTCTGCCATTCTTAGTGAGTCACAGACAGTCTTTTGCAGCCCAAAGGAAAGAGTGGCGAAGGCTCTGAGTCCACAGGGCCCGAGCAGGGGGGATCATTTGCGACTCTGCGAGCGAGCTCCAGTACCCCAAGGAGCGGAATGGCCTGGGAATGCCAGTTAACTGTCCTTCTAAGTGAGTCGCAGTGATTCCTTCTGGCTCAGGAGACAGAGTTTCTCTCACCAAACCAGGAGACCAATTTTTGGCAACCAAGGAGAACTGGGCTATTTCTTTAAGGCTGTAAGAAGGAGAGCTAGCCCCCTGCTACTCAGTCTTTGAGGTAGGTTGTTGTAAAGTGCTTCCTGACCACTTTGTAAGCAGATTGGCCCCCAAACCCCAGGGAAGGGAGGAAAGCACCAAGGAAGGCAGGTTTTGGGGTCTCACTCAGACCAGACATGGACAACGGGGGGAAATTGGGCCAATACAGACCCTTTCAAATGACACTTTGAGTGGTCCTGCCTGGTTTGGAGCCAGGCAAGGGCTTCAAAAATTGGGCCACTAATAGTACCCTTCAATTGCGTATGTGTGAGAATACAGGAAGGCAGGCAGTCAAGCAGGCAGTCAAGCAGGCAGTCAAGCAGGCAGTTTGGCAGGCATTTAGGCACTCGGCAGGTAGTCACAGGGCCAGGCAGGCAGGCAGGCTTGTAGGGAGGCAGGCAGGGTTGCAGGCGGGCAGGGAGGATTGCAGGCAGGAAGTTAGGTTACAGACAGGAACTTAGGTCTTGGAGTGTTGGGGTAATCCCAAGGTGGAAAGGTTGAAGCGGATGAAAGTCAACCTTTCCACCGTCTCCGGGTCCAGGCGAGAGCGGCGCGGCCTCAGGACATCTCCCATGTGGGAGAAGACACGCTCACTCTGGACACTGGTGGGTGGGATGGACAAGAGGTCCAACGCCAGAGTCGAAAGAGCGGGCCAGAGGTCTGCCTTTCTGTCCCAGTAGTGCAGTGGGGCCGAGGTGAGGGGTTGGAGGGGCTCGGCCATTTACTCCTTCACCATGGTCAGAGCGGGGTCCAGTTCTTCCTCCCTTGCCTCCACTGAGGAGGACACTGCCATGGCTAGGGCAGAGGCCAGGTAGTTGGCTGCTGATATGGAACCTGGTCTCTGGGTGTACACTCCTAGAGTACAGAAGGATGAGGATCCTTGTGAGGATTCCTCTTCTGCATCACTCTGGCTTCCGTGCGCCCTCGGAAACGCCTGGGCCTGATTGGAGAGAGCCCTGACTTGATGGCATAGCTCCGTCTTCCAGGATTTCAGGTCGGCAGTGCTGCCCGCTAAGGAACCCTTGACGCGAGGGTCGCACAGGCATGCCATCTGGGACACCTTTTCCCTCCTTAGTGGGCCAAGGCGGGTATCCACGCCGCTCAGCAGCCTGTCTGCCAGGGCCCTGCTCTTTGGGAGAAGATTGGCTTCTTCCCGGATAGTGGCCTCTAGGCATTGGCGAAGGGCATTGACCAGGGGGAGTACGTGGCCCAGGCTGGCATTGTAGCTGCTGAGGACGTGGGTGGTCTCCTCAAAAGGCTGGAGGATACCCACCATCTGGGAGAGGGCGAGCCACTCGGTAGCACCAATGTCCAACTCCCTCCCCTCATGCAGGACTGGGGTGGCTGACATGACGTATTCCACCACTTCCTTCTGCTCCACCAGGCGCTTGACCATTTCGTAGGTGGAGTTCCACCGGGTGGTCATGTCCTGGATCAGGACGTGCTCTGGTCGGCTCGTCTCCGCCTGCCTCTCACGCATCATCCTGGATGCCTTGACGCTGCGAGAGAAGTGCCCCATGATTTTCCAACACTTGTCCAGCAAGGCCTTGGTCTCCCGGGTCCCCTCACTCCAGGAGTCCTTTGCTGCACCCAGGCCAATGGCATTGCCCACCACTAGATGCAGTTTGTGGGCTGCACACACAATGCCCTGGAACCCTGCCCCACCAACCGTGTTGGTCATGTTACGGCCCGCGTCAGTAACCATGAATCCGAGATTGACCTGCCCCTCAGTCCCTAATCCCCACTCTCGCATTGCTGTCTTGAGGACCTCAGCAATGTTGAACGCTGTGGCATTGTCCTCCATGCTTTGTGCCTGGAGAAGCACCACCCTATACCCTCTTGGGTTGCTGCCTTGTGGCTCCCCCTGCAGCTGTTCTTGGGATGTCCGGGGCTCCAGAACCTCCTTGGGTTGCCACCAATGAGCCGTCAGAGAGAGGTATCCGTGGTGCCCACCGGTCCAGAGGTTGGAAGTGAAGTGGATCTTCCTCCCTCTGGCCGCCTGCAGCAGGGCCCAGATCCTGTCCCTGACAGACTCATAAAGGGAGGGAATCACCCGCCTGCTGAAGGTACGCCGGGACAGAGGATCATACCATGGAGCCACATGCTTCATCAGGTGCCTGAAGCCTGATGACTCCACAAAGGAGAGGGGCAACCCGTTCATGGCCACCATTTCACCCACCACTCGAGTGGTGGTCTCCTGTGCTTTGGCCCTATTTCGCTGACAAAACTCCCACACAACGGCCCCACCTCCTGCAGAACCAGGGCCTGACAGGGTTCCAGGCAGAGTCCCAGGGTGTTTGCGCATCAGATGGCTGCACAACCCACTTGAGGAGAGGTGTTTGAGGTCATTCCCCCTGCGCACCACCCCCCGCATATCTTGCACACCGCCATCCTTGCGTCTTGGGGGCTGTTCTCAAAATGCTCCCAGAGACACCCGCGTGGCTTAGTGAAAGTACCGGCCCCTCTGGTATTGCCTGCTGCCGCTGCTCTGGTGGTGGTGTGGCCTGTGCCCCGCCTGGAAAGTAGAGTAGTACTGCTGTCACTGGTGGTACTCAGGGAGGAAGGAGGGCTGCTCCTTCCATCACTGTCTGAAGCCTGCCTTTCATCAGTTCCTGCCATCAGGTCCTGAGAATCTTGAACCTCTAGATTCAAAGTGCCCGCTTCTGATTCTGATGCCATTTCTGAGTCCGAGTCCTCCTCTTCTTCCTGACAAAGGAGGTCGGAGTCAAGTATCTGTGGTGAAGGGATTTTTATCGACTCATCCATGCTTCCCTCAGTGACAGATGATGGTACGGTAATGGTAGTACTACTGGTTGTGGAGCTGCTTGGCGAGGGAGTACTATCTGCACTACTTCCTGTGCCTTCCTTCAGAAATGCGGCCCAATTTATCTTAGTGGGGGTCCCCCTCCCCTTCCCTCTGGCTGTGCCACCCCTCCTATTTTTTTTTTTTCATTTCTCAAGGTATTAGAAAATAATAATGGCACTGTGTTCTACAGTAGGACAAGTCAAGTGATCAATGTATTGTAAACTTGCGCTGGCACCCACCAAGGGTGTGCCTTGTGTAACCAACTAGTTGTAAATAAATGAACAAGCAAGCACACTAGTGCAGGAGTAGTACTGTGTTGTTAACTGTGAGCAAAGTAAACTTGCGCTTGGAGGCAGGGTAAAGTAACTTCTTGCCTTGCCTGCTGCTGCCAATGAACTTTTGAATATTCATGGAATAGAAAATAAATGGTAGAATTATATAATATAAATCCACTGCCCTCCAAGAAACCTCCCCTGTTGAAACACTAGAGTGGAATGAGTTCTCCCCCTGTCTCAGAAAAAAAGGTGAGGAGAATAGAGAACTGCTATATTAGGCTGCTTGCTTTATTCCCAGCCTGAAAGCACTGCACTGCAGCCACAGTGATGGAGGCAGCCAGGTAAAGTAACTTCTTCTTGCCTTGCCTGCTGCTGCCAATGAACTTTTGAATATGAATAGAAAATAAATGGGTAGAGTATATAATTATATAATATAAATCCACTGCCCTCCAAGAAACCTCCCCTGTTGAAACACTAGAGTGGAATGAGTTCTCCCCCTGTCTCAGAAAAAAAGGTGAGGAGAATAGAGAACTGCTATATTAGGCTGCTTGCTTTATTCCCAGCCTGAAAGCACTGCAGCCGCAGTGCCAGTGATGGAGGCAGCCAGGTAAAGTAACTTCTTCTTGCCTTGCCTGATGCTGCCAATGAACTTTTGAGTATGAATAGAAAATAAATGGGTAGAGTATATAATTATATAATATAAATCCACTGCCCTCCAAGAAACCTCCCCTGTTGAAACACTAGAGTGGAATGAGTTCTCCCTCTGTCTCAGAAAAAAAGGTGAGAATAGAGAACTGCTATATTAGGCTTGCTTGCTTCCCAGCCTGAAAGCACTGCACTGCAGCCACAGTGATGGAGGCAGCCAGGTAAAGTAACTTCTTCTTGCCTTGCCTGCTGCTGCCAATGAACTTTTGAATATGAATAGAAAATAAATGGGAAGAGTATATATATATAAATGCTCCCTCTGTCTCACAAAAAAAGGTGAGAATAGAGAACTGCTATATTAGGCTTGCTTCCCAGCCTGAAAGCACTGCAGCAGCTCTGTCTCACAAAAAGGTGAGGAGAAAATAAACAAAACTGCTAGCAATGAAATGAAAAAATGAACTTTGGAAAATAGAAAATAAATATTGAATGGTAGTATACTCAATCCACACACACACCCAGTCAAACCTAAACCAGTATCAGAAAAAAAATCCTGACAAACTGCAGGAATGAACTGCGTTGCTTGCTATTCCCCACAGCAGACGGAATGAAATTCCTATTCCTCCAAATTCCTATTCCTAAAAATTTAATTGAATTCCCTCCCTGCCTGCCTAACAGAATCTAAACGCTCCGCGACCGCGACCGCGAAATCGAAACTACTAGCACAGCAGCCAGCTACACACAGCCCTCTCCCACCCACATACAAGCCTGGACTGCACTGTTCTGGGGAGTGCCCCGCCTTTTTATACCCTCTTGCACATCCAGAAGTGTCAGTCAAAACCTGGCCATGCGATTGGTGAAATGGGTCCAAAAATTTGCATGGTCCCATCCCATGGCCAGCCCATCATTGCACACGTGTAAAAAAATAAACATAAAAATAAAATAAAATAAAATCAACGGAGACGTTTTGTTGCAAGAAAAACCCACTGCTGCTACTGTAAAAATTCAAGCAGTTAAAATAGCTAATTTTTGCATGTTTCTGTGGTGCTTTGGTGGGTTTTTGGACCACGATTTTTAAAAAAATATTGCGGTCGCCATTTTGGATCCCCCCCGCACCGCATGGCAAATGGATTACGCCGAGAATGCCACCCCCCACCCTGGTACCACCAGCAGCCCAGGACAAGGGGGGAGGCTGGAGTGGGGACCCCCCCCCCCAGAAACCACCCCTCGGGTACATGCCCTCAGGCAGGCATATTTCCGCCTGCTTTTTTGGCCGTGAATCGGGCTTTTAAAAACTTTTTTTCTGTGCCGCTTGGCATCGCGCGATCGCATGCATTTTGGTTCATAAGCATGCATTTTGGTTCATAAGGAACGCATGCATTTTGGTTCATAAGGAACGACAACACGACAAATCAGACCCAATTTGTTGTTTATCGGTTCGAGTTCGAGTTCTGGCAGAGTAATTGTCGTTCTTCGTTTTGTTGCGTAACGGAAACGAGTAACGGAAACGGAAATGAGAATTTCGCCAAGTCGTGCCCATCTCTACTACTGTGTAGTAGAAATAAAAAGCTGCCTGGTTGATGCATGAGTCATTTGTGGTAATATGTACTGGCATCCTGTAGTGATGGCTCAAGCTGATCTGCCAGCTTCCAAGCCCCTTCCTGGCCTTCCATAATGCTGCTGCCACTGCCACAGCCAATGAAGCTTACTAGGGATGGACATGAAATGGAAAAAAAATGTTTCACTTTGTTTCCTTTCCTCTCCCCCCTACATTTTTGTTTCATTTAATACACTTTTTTGTTTTGCTTCATTTAAAAAAAGTGTATGAAACAAAGCACAAATGAAATGGTTTTGGGGGCTTGAAAGTGAGGGAGGGAAAAAAGGTTTTTTAAAAACTCATGGGTTTATAGAGTGAGAACTACGGTAATGGAATTATAGAACTATGACCGACCCACGTCTACACTGAAAAGGCTTTTAATCATGGTACTTTTCACATATTCAATAAGCATGCATTTTGGTTCATAAGCCATTACCATGCACCATAAATAGGTAGAGGTGAGATTTGCAAATATCCAAATGGAGTCACAATACAACACATCAAATTCCATATATATTGAAGGTTGCCTTATAACACATAACATTCATAATGGTTAATTGTGTGATCCATTTCAATGAGAAACATGTGCCATTTGGAGGAACTTTGCAAAATTCCATCTATTTTACTATGATCTCTTGGAAAAGAACTCTTTTTAAAAAAATTAAAATTCTTTTAAAGGATGGGTGATTAATTATGTGTCTTGTATATGAATCTATCATACATGCTCACAAAGACTTTGTGTTCATAATAACCACTAAGAACCTTGTGTGACGGCATTGATACTATATTTTCAATGTTAGTTTCCATCACTCATAACCTTTCAATGGAATTTTTACTCTCTCTTTAACTGCTCATGCTCTGTTGTGGCTTTTAATGCTGTAAGATGTCCCTCAGTTCCCTTTTCTCAATACCTGAACATGTCTTAATTGATCTGGACCATATATTGTCCCTTGTTACTGTAAGCTGCCTTGGGTCCTTTTCCAAGGAGAAAGGCGGGGCAAAAATACCCTAAAGTAAGTAAGTAAGTAAGTAAATAAATAAATAAATAAATAAATAAATAAATAAATAAATAAAAATAATTGTCTGCCTTGGGTAGGAGGACACTCCCTCCAAGATGTTCCACCAAGTTCTGATTTCTTATTGGTAAAGTCTGCAACATTCATGGGAGATTGTGCTGGCTTCTTGCAATAGATCTTAAACAACTGAACTAGGGAATTTCAATTTGTAATGTTTATTAGAAATGCTAAATGCCTGAGTCTACATTAGCAATAGATTCCCTCCTTCCCTCCATAATTTAGTTAGCAGCTGTACATTTGATCAAATAAAACAGTGGTTCTCAACATGTGGGTCCTCAGATTTTCCTGAACTGCAACTCCCAGAAATCCCTTCCAACACAGTGAGTGGGGAAGGCTTCTGGGAGCTGCAGTCCAGGAACATCTGGGGACTAGAGATGGGCACGGAATGAACAATTTTTTCCAGAAGGTTTTTAATTGATTGACAATTTTAGGATGATGATTTTAAAGAAGGTTTTTATTACTGTTTGATGATTTATTGATATTTTATGTATAACTATTTTAAATTGTTTTAATTCTTTGATTGTAAGCCGCCCAGAGACCTTTGGGTAGTGGGCGTTTGTCGTTAAAATAAAATAAAAAACCTGTGGGTCCTCAGATTTTCCTGAACTCCAGAAGGTTTTTATTTTGTAAATATTTGTTTGATGAACCTGCATATAACCTTTGAGTGGAATAAATAAAATAAATAAAATAAAATAAAAAACCTGTGGGTCCTCAGATTTTCCTGACTCCCAGAAATCCAACAAGTGAGAAAAATGTGATGAAAATGAAACGAACAATTTTTTTGTTTCCGTTAACAGAACAACAAACGAAAAATGTGTTGAAACGAACAGAACCCACGAAAATTGTTTCTTTTCCGTAACTGGTGACACACAATGAAATGAGCTGTTTTAAATGTTAAAAAACGCCCTGGACATCCATAAAAACACAGCGATAATTATTTATACTGTCTGATAATACCTACCGGGGGGGTCCTTAAAAGGTGCATTTATGCCTTTTCTCAGATCGCTGTATTTTTTTCCTTTAAGGGGAGTTAGGGGACATTGACCCAAAATGGCTCCCAGATGCCTAATATTGATTTCTTGGATATTAAAACACCCTGAACATCCATAAAAATGCAGCGATAATATGATAATTATTTGAAATTATTACCTACCAGGGGTTTGGGGTCCTTAAAATGTTTGTTTTTGTCTTCTCCCATCGTGATGTATTTTTCTTTTCCCTTTAAGGATGACAAAATGGATGTCACCACACTCCAGCCACAACATGGAGGCAAACCATGTGATGGGATCATGTAAATTCTTGGACAACTTCAACCAATAGCATGCCCAGGTGACAGACTGGGCACGTCTGGCAGCCACAGAGGGCATAAAAAGCGCTGGCAGCCCCCGTCCTCCTTGCAGTCTCCAGTGGGAGTTAGGGAAATGCTTTAAAAATCGTGCAAAAGCGGGTAGAAACGACAAACGAATAAACGAAAAATGGAAACGAATTTTTTTCAAAAAGTCACGACAAACAACAAACGAAACGAAACGGACCTCTCAATGACAAACGACAAACGAAACGAAACGGACCTCTCAATGACAAACGACAAACGAAACACCTTTTTTTTATTCGTGCCCATCTCTACTGGGGACCCACAGGTTGAGAACCACTAAAATAAAAGCTCCATGACACACTGTCATAGTAAATAAAATAAGTATTATTTGGGGAAGCAAGGAGGAATTTTCCAGGAATACCAATACAAAAGGTTGTGTGGCAGGGCATTTCCCAAACAGACAAGAAGGGCCAAAGGACAAGCCAACAACACTCTTACTGCTTCCTGGTGTGGTTTGGGGGTGGGGAGACCTGCATGGCAATATTAAAAGTATTTACTTACTTACTTCTACCCCATCCACCTGGCCAAAGACCGCTCTGGACAGCTTACAACACTCATAAAACAATACATGAAAACGTAAACAGACACAATAAAAAGCCTCACTTAATATAAAATATATAAAATCACAATAAATAAATAAATAAGAAGCCATGATCCTGCACATTTAGGCTGAAATGATGCCACCTGCTCAATTACTTCATTCACAACATGTCCTATTCCATATGTAGAGTACACAAAATTCACCACTGGATATAAAGCAGTAGTTCAAATGACTTAGTTACAGCCCGAAAGAAATGCGTGAAACAGTTGCTTTAATACAGAAGCAATTATCCAGAAGATCACATTAAAGCCCAAATGTTAGATTCTAGTTCTTTCAACATCAATGAAATTATAATAATAGGCCTCTGGAGTTCAAACAGCAAGCAAAAGTGCTAAACCTTCACCTTTTTATAAATTCATTAAAATATTTGAAGTGGATTAAAAAGGACGTAGAGCTCACCTTGTGATCATCTATTAATCATAGTGATGAACTTTGTACATGCTATTGTGTTTACAATAATTTACTACATACATAGGTGTGACCTTTACAAAATGAGTTTGACCTATTTGAGATTTTAAAAGTGTTTTGCATTTTAGGATTGTAGTTTTTCTAAAAATGAATAGTAAAATGGATCACTTAACCTAAGTCCTTTAGCTTCCTGTGCATCTTTAATGCAGATTAGGACGCACTTGAATAATTCATTTAGAAGGATGTATGCCGTGGGTGGATGTGTTACACCAACCTCTATATAATGAAACCAATGTATTTTAGGAACCGAGTCCTGTAAAACCCATTTTCAATGCCTGCAACAATATTCAAGCAAAATACATTTGGACTGCACATTGACTTTGCCTGTTTCTGCTCATGTGCAGGCTGCTTTACTGAAACCAAAGACTCAGTATCTTAAAATGCCCCTGAGCACCACTTATGTGCAAGAGAGTATGGTAGGCCGAAACCCTTTTGTTTTGTGTTGTAAGGTGCACTAGAATAGGCCCACTAATCAGTGGGATAAGATGAGTCAACACCTCGTGATGTTCTAACATGATGACTTGTATGTACGAGTATGTTACAATCTTAGACCCTCTGGTGGAAGTGTCTCAATTATTGTACTAGGTCCAAGGATCTGAAAAGCCACTCCCAAGACAGTGCCTGATGCAACACTAAATGTGAAACATTCCGACTCATTATGACAGACAAATGCATATGTATCATAACCTCTCCCCTGAAATTCACTTTACTGCAATACACTTAAGGAATATATGATTCTACAGAATGAGCAAAGCTGCCAGTAGATCATTTTGAAATGGAACTGATATATTTAAAAGTCTTGTGCAGCTTTTCTTGGGGAAGAAAGATGCAGAGCCCTCACTTATTTCCTTTATATAAGAAAAACAATAACAGCTGTGAACTGATTGAATAACCCAGTCAAAAACTAACGCATGCAGTGAACGGTATAAGAGCACAGAATAAAAATAAACATTCAGCAGTATCATAAATATATGTAGCTTTGGAAGAAAGTGTCTCTTTTGAAAAAGAAAGTCTGAGCCATCAATAATGCTTAAAAAGCAGCAACATCGCAATTGTACAGGTCAGCAAAAGGGGGGAAAGTTGCACAAACATCAGAGAAATAACCACAAGAAACCAAAACTTATGTTTATGCAGTGACTCCCAAACCTTTGAAATCTTAGTGTCATTCAAAATATTCGTTCCTAAAGTCTGTTGTTACAGTACTCCCCCACCATATCACACTTCATATACTGTGGTCCCGGTATATTGTGGATTTACTGGGACCGTGGGCATGGCCAGGCAGCACTGGGCCCGAGGCAAGCTACTACAGGTCTGGACCAGTGGGCCTGTGTGGGGCCTCCTCTATTTACCCCAGGCCTGGTGCTTCCCAGAATGGGCCTCTGGTAGGCTTCCTGGGCTTGTACAAGCCCCAGCAGTGGCTGCTGGTGGCCCAGAAGTCACTTCTGGTATGCCGGAAGCCCCATCTGGGGCCTGCAAAGGCTCCAGAGGCCCAGAGCAGGCCATGGACGTCACTTATAGTTCACCAGAAGGTAGTTCTGGGGACTGTACAGGCCCGGGAATCCCATCTGAGGTTCATTCCAGGTAGTGCCAGGCCTGGGATAAGTACAGGAGGCCCCAAACAGGCCTCCTGGTCCCTACCTCACCCACAGATAAAGGCCTCCGCATAATGCAGATTTTATTTTATCACAAGTCTGATCAAAACTAGAGTAGCTCTACTGAGTCAATGGGACTTACATACAGTACATATTGATTTATGGAGTCCCATTCAATCAATGGACCTGCTTTACTTGGCATTAACTATTCACTTAGTGCCACATGTTCAGCAGGAGACTTTACCTAGGAAGCTTATGGTATAATGCACTCAGTAGGGAAACACATAACATGAGGTCTATTGCTGTTGTGTATTGAGGCTTACTTTTCCTTGTGAGGAGGTTGTCCTTGGCAAATTGCCCAAGGGCCATTAAGCCAAGGACAGAAATAGGAGGCTGGAATACCATGGCAGTTTTTCTGGCTCACTGTCGCTCAATCTTTCTTTCTGCTGCTGAGGGAATCTTCAGTTTCCCTGGAAAACTGCTCCTTTTCTTTAGGAAGGGAACCAACCTCAACATTTGAGAATTGTATTAGAATGAAAGAATTTGGCCAAAGCCCTCAAGGTGCATGCTATTGTGTCAGAATATCATTAGTGTAAGCACCATATTTGTTTTAATGAATGCATGGCTGCCCTTCAGACTGCAGCAAAGTCTCCATGAATTAATGCATCTCTATGCAAAACATGTCAATACGGTGAAGTGACTAGGGCAATTTTACTTTTCTGTGTGGGGAGATTTTTTTTTTCCTAATGATAAATGTGCAGTCAATCACATCAGCTCCAGTTGGCAGTCTGCAGTCCGATGTGGTAATATTATGTTATACATTTTTAAAATGCTTGTATGAGGGCAAGCATTGCTGGTAGTAGGCAATGAACTTCCAACATTATATGTAGTAAGAGAGGAACACGTCCGCAGTTCCTCGTTAAATAATGTGTATGCCTTCTTCCCCACTACTATCCCTATCCAAATGTACTGATTAATTATTTCAATTATGTATGGATCACTTTTTTTTTTGAAAAAACAGCCACCAAGAAGATATGACTTTAAAATTCAAATCAATATCATAAAAATAAATTAAGAACAGGAGATAACCATCTTTAAAAACAACAGAGTTAATTACATTTCAGAAGTTGACTTACCTGCAAAGGATTCTAATAATCAGTGTTTGATATTTAAAGTGTAATATGCACTTCAAAAATATTTAAAGTCTCACTTTTTTTTAATTTGAAAGGAGAACCTACATTTTCCTCTTAATGATTTTTTGGACTGTCCACTGCTAGGTTGTTTTCTGTAGGTAGCTTTGCTATTTGTTTGTATCAGTTAGTAAGGAAGATATTAAGAAACTGATATGTGATTGTTGTGAAATTGTTATAAGAATTCTGTCAAGAAGTAACCAACTTGACAGCAAATCAAATGTTAGCTTATTCCTAAACATATTTTAAGTAAAAGTTTTTTAAAGTTTCTTATGACTAAATGATTATTCTCCCCCACCACCACCACCACACACACACCAGTTAACTAATCCTCACGCAAAAACAATGCAATGGTCATGTCTGGTTTTTTTCAAAAGTGGGGATTAAGGTTAAATCAGTTATCAAATTTTGTATTTCTAGTTTCCTGTTCAGCTATATCATCTGCCATTTGTAAACATCCATTATCACAGTTGTTGGCGTTGTTGCATCCTTTGACCTTGACTTCATGACCCTCATTGTTGGTGAACTGATTAGAGCAGTGGTTCTCAACCTGTGGGTCCCCAGATGTTCCTGGACTGCAACTCCCAGAAATCCTGGCCAGCTCAGCTGGTGATGAAGACTTCTGTGAGTTGCAGTCCAGGAACACCTGGGGACCCACAGGTTGAGCAGCACTGGATTAGAGTTTAACCTCCAGTCCAACGTACCTTCCTTGGTATCCCCGTAGAAACCTCAGTATGCTGGGATATTATAGGACCTGCAGCTCTCTGTACACTTTTCTAAATGTCATGTGATCTTCCACCTCACATTAGTGCAGAGCATGGATATTCCATAATTTGAACAATATGAGAATGGGAGATGTGGATGAAGATGTGGAAAATATGATCACAGCATTCATATGTTCCCATGGGCTGGCACATTCTTTGGAGTAGAAGGTGAAAAGTCGACACAATCCAAAGAAATTCTTTTATTGTGCTATAATCAGATAACTAATTGTTCTCTCTGCTTATTTCTAACACCCTTGTTATTTTTATATCTATGTGATGGCCCAAAATCACATAATAACCTTCATGGCTATTAGAGATGGGCTTTTCGTTTTGGAAGTGGTCAGCTTGTGAAATGAAACGCAGGAGCCCAGGTGGTGTTCGGAACTGGAGGAATGCAATCAACCAATCCCTTATCTTGTGATGGGCTCGCACGGGGCTAAACTCCAATGAGGAAGAAGACTCCCATGTCATATTTCCTTCTCCCTTGTGCTGGCCAGTCTGAAGCTGTGCAGGGAAATGCATCCTCCTGCCTCCCTGTTTGATTGGCCAGTGCCAGGGAGAAGGAAAAATGGTGTCAGAGGCTTCTTCCTTGTTGGAGTTTAGCCCTGTGCGAGCCCAGCACAAGGTAAGGGATAGGTTGATTGTGTTCCTCTGGTTCTGAATGCCACCTGGGCCCCTGCATTTCATTTTGGAAGCTGACCACTTCTGAAATGAAAAGCCCATCTCTAATGGCTATATTAAAATTTGAACCTGATTAGTGATCAAAACCGTGATTGATTGATTGATTGATTGATTGATTGATTGAAAAAGTGAAGTGCCAGCAATATTTCAATCACTATATAAAAAGATAAGCATTAGTAAAGGACTCACAAGGTAAATATCTAGGCCTAGCAAATTATCAACATTGGTTTGCAGTTCAGTCTACTACATTAGAATTAGTTTGTCTTCCTTCAATTCAAATTGCTAACCATCTTTTAACCCTACATATGCCAAATGGAATATGACGGATTTGTGGTGGTGTTCTACCTCAGTGGGGTTTTTTTTTTTAAAAAAAAATCTTCTTCCATACATTGAAGATTGTAGAATTGCACAAATGTAACTGATCCAGTAAATTCTCATACATTTATTTGAAAGTCATCCTACTTAGAAGGCATTCTTAAGCACCTTCATTCCTCTCACTGTTGTTGCCCGTGTGCCTGCACCTGTGCATATATCCCAGTCCTGCCAAGAGCTCAAGCAAGATCTCAAAGATCACAACAATACTGTTTTCCCCAAAACTAAGTGTGTAGAGTCTTGAGTGAACCAGATATTTTGCCTTTCATTCTTAGGCTCTTCTTGCAGTATCCATGATGGATCAGGCTGAAGGAGATTACAATTTATATCAAAAATATCTGGAAGTTTCCATCCACCTCTGCTGTGACTACTAGTAAGTGGCTGAAGACTGGCTGGGCTATGCCAAATAGTATGGATACACAATCTGCCCACTAGCTCACTGAAACTGGGCAGAACATCTAAAAAACAACCAACATTCCTTAAGCAGGGTAGGCAGGGAAATTTCCTTCTCTACTTAAAGGCCCCTCTCAAACTTTAACCTATATAAATCAAGTTAGCTCACCAACAGATAATATGAGGAACATTTTGATGACTTTATGTAACATTTCACTACATATGGAATTGCACCAGAATTGGAGGTGTGCCTGCTTTGTAAAAAGCCATTTTAGCCTGTGCTGAAATCTGAATGAAAGAGTGTTCTCTCACAAATGTGTTTGCTCAAAGAGCAAAGTTTCCTATAGTGAGAGCAGCAGCTTCCTTCTTAATATACACACCACCTTATGAGAGGATAGAGGGGTGACAGTGGGTTATCAGAATGCAGCAAAGAAAAGGCCAAAAATACAACACAACTGCTATGACCCCAAGGCTGAAATGTGACATGTAATTTCAGCCCTATGTTTCCGGCCTTGTTTGTCACACTGATGTCCCTGAGTTTTCTGGCGGCATCTGTGAAAGCGTGGGGTTTAGTGATTTCAGCAAGTGATTTCAGCTCTGTGACATAGTAGGCTGGAGACAGCTTCTATGGTAACTACTCTTTATTCAGGGGAAAAACAAGGCTGGGGACTGGGGCGAGGGAGCTACATTTATAGGAACGAGGACAGGCTAGGAAAAGATACATTTTGGAGGGAACAATTACAAGCAATCACAAAGCTGCCTTTTGGCGGAAACCAATAGGATTGAGGATCCAAATGCAGCAACTAGAAATAACCAATAGGCCTGTTCCCTTTGGGAACAGGAAGGCAGTTACTTCACATAAGCAATTACAGATCAATACACAACAGCATCTTTGGAAAAGTACATGTATTCCATTTATGTGACTGCTTGCCTTTTGCAACTTCCTGCCAGCTATACTCCCCACACCCACCCATACGCACATCACCACCACCTGAAGGTACTGCATTTGTAGCACTTTAAAGGAGCATTATCCTTTCTCTGCATGCCCCCATATTCCAGTCCCCCTATTTGCCTGTTAAACATTCCTCATTAATTAAATGTGCTTCCAAAGTGAAGGAATGCATTCTGCTCAGAAGATTTCCATTATTCATGCTATTAGTCTGATTTATCCTCCATTTCTAAAGGTCAGCTGGAAACTCACAAACAGCTTGACAAACAAACAACCTTTGTAGATTAACCGCAAATTTGTGTAATAATACATCAGTCTTATTCTTGTGCAATTTGCACCAAATTGCCTAATGCTATGTCATTTAAGGTTTCTAGGCACTGAATTATGCATGAATTTAATCCATCCATAAGTTGCTCAAACATTATGCTTTTCCCCCTTTTTGAAAGAGTGGATGAAGATCAGATATTCAGGAATACAAATGGAACATTTAGGCAAATCAGGGTGGAAAAGCAAAATGCCGCATATAGGGTGTTTGTGACAATGAAGTCGCGCCGAGGCATGTATAGAGAGGGGTATTGAGTGAGACAGGAAACGCCATCACTATACACTATACACAAAAGATGCATGTGCAAGACAGATGAGAAATGGGAGAAAAGGAGAAGGAAATTAGCTATTTTGCCTGTTTAGCTAATGCAGATTTTTAATTTTTTAAACATGCCATGTATTTCTTGCTGTACAAAAAATATAATCTTTCCTCCACTCACCTGCAACCATTGTTAATTACAGTCCTGATTAATCAGAGTTCTGATTTTGGTTGGGGCATCTCCAAGTTCAAGTTGTGTTGTTCGTTGGAAGATATCACATGGTCTGAGCGAGTGATGGACATATCTCTATCACAGGCCACCTATCCATTTAACCCAACTGGAAAGCAATGACTGAGGCTGATTTTGCATCCTGATTTTTTTTTCTTGTTGTGTGCTCTTTGTAGCTTTAATGTTACATTTTAATGTTCTAAGATGCCTCTCCCAATTCCCTGTTCTTAATTTGAATATGTCTTATATATTCTGGGCTGTATATTGTCCCTCTTTATTGTAAGCCACCTTGGGTCCTTTTCCAAGGAGAGAGGTGGGGTAAAAATATTCAAAATAAATAAAAATAAATACAAGTCAAGTCAAGTCAAGTCAAGAGACCTTTATTGGCATTACTAAACACATAAGCAGCTCATAAACATCTCTCTGTGTATAAGAGGCATAAGAAGAGAAATATATACATCAAAATGGCACAAATGCACTTGGTGGAGACACAGGACAGGGCCTTCTCTGTTGCTGCTCCCAGACTCCGGAATTCCCACCCAGCAGCATAGTATGCAGGGACACAGAGGCAGTGGCTCCAGGTGCAAAAAGAAAGAAGTAATAATATATATAATTTTAAAGTGCACCTGCCTGCTCACACAGAAAATATCCCCATGTTCAAACATTTTAGACAGTTTCATTCCAATGTTAGTGCACATGCTGCCAAGTAGATCTCCAAGTAGACAGTTTTTAAAGGTCTAAACTGTAAATAAATGAATAAATGAATAAATAAATATATAAATAAAAGAAGCTTAGGAAGAGAAAACCTACACCTCAGGAAAGGAAGAAAAATGGGATTATTTCCTGTTCTGCTGGTAGATAGAGATGTCTCATGGCCTTCGGATAACTATGGTGACTGTTCACATGGTTTGAACTCTGAAACACTGGGATTGTGAATCACATGGACAGCTTCCATGAGCAGAGGTTCACCTTTTCAGACTGTCATTGCTCTTACATAATAAGTGATAGAACTAAAGGGGGCAGGTCATGTCTACTCCACCTCACATTCTGAATCAACACAAGAATGTACTGTATACTGGCCTACTGAGTCAGGAGCCTCGTTCATGATTCTTTATTTGGACGCTTCTCTCTCAAAGGGGGAGATGCTCAGCTTTGTAGCAAAGGAGAACAGTCATAGTGGAACCAAACGTTTAAGGAGTGGGTCCAGTGGCACCAATTGGGTCCTTGCTTTACACCTGAGTAAACTCTCTCCCTCCTGAAATCTATCACCCAGGAAGATTCCATGTGAAGAAAAACCCTCACTCTTTTGCCAGAAGAGTCCCTGCACTTCACCAGTCACACACCCCTATCAACACCACCTCACGCTAAAGAAGTTCCTGTCCTTACACCCAAAGAGACCTCCATTAATTACACTCCTTTTTCCTCTTCCTCTCTTCCCTCTTTTCTTTCTGTTCCAAGACATTTTCCCTTTTTAATTTAGCTCCATTTACAAGCTGGGGGGGGGGTCACTTTACCTTCTTTCCCCCCAAAGCAGTGTCTCTCTCCACTGGGTCCATCCAGCTGAACTAGACCCTGAAAACACCCCCTTGTTCCATAATGGAAAACACTAGCAGCCATTATAGACACCCTGAAGTTACATGTTTACATGTTTACAGTTGGAACACCTGAGGGGACTGTTGACTACAGATACCAACCAATCTCCCTTTCAATTTTTCCTGAGCCCTGGAGGCGCAAGATTGGATTATCCCAAACAACAGCTGGATCCTGCTCTCTTCACCTCAGTCTGGATTCCTGATTGACTCTTTTGTATTGCCAGCCATGGACTTTTCATATGTGTGTGGCTCAGCAATCAAGCAACAATTATTATCACATAAAGACATCTGCATACCATATACTATTAAACAATGCTTTCTTGTTTTCTTTGTTCTCCCACAGGAAACGTCTAGCATCTATCCCTGCCCTGATCTTCTCCTTTTGTACACTATGCAACCCCTGTTTGTGTAACCATGTAAATACCAATTCCTTCATTGTGTTTCTATTGTTTCTATATATGATCAGTCTCCCCTAAGGGTGTAAAAATCCTTTAAAAACCTCAGCTTCCATTTGTTTGGTGTGGTCTTGGCTCTTGCCTTAGCAGAGTACAGTCCATCAGCTCTTTATTGGATCCAATAAGCATCACAGTTCAGAACTCTCTCTCGCCAGAATTTTTATTGGGCAAATAGGTCTGGCGCACACAGTCAGGGACTAGCCTTGAGCTGTCCCAACAGATACCATTCCCAAATAAGGATGTACGGGTTGGACACTAATATTATGTGCCCTTTTGGAGACCCTGTGATTCAAGCCCTGCCCTTGTTTGTGCTGTTATTTGAGCATTTCCAGGTCTTGGGAAATAACTCAATTTCTGCAAATGACTGGGAGTGGTCTCAGGTTATACAGCACAATCTCAATTATGTCTAGCCAAATTATTTGTCCACCCCATCGCAGAGAACACACGAAAGAACGGAGAACCAGGAGCCAAGTATTATGAACTTCAGTTGTGATTACCACAAGAAGAGAGAATCCAAGGAGTATGTATCACATCCTAAACTAAAGGTCTGACTTGGCCATTCAAAACTAGTGAAATAATGCAGACATTCTTCTGCATACATATGAGCATGTTGTTGTTGTTCAGTCGTTCAGTCGTGTCTGACTCTTTGTGACCCCATGGACCAGAGCTCGCCAGGCCTTCCTATCTTCCACTGACTCACGGAGTTTTGTCAAATCCATATTGGTCGCATTGATGACACCGTCCAACCATCTCATTCTCTGCCATCCTCTTTTCCTTTTGCCTTCAATCTTTCCCAACATCAGGGACTTTTCCAAGGACTCCTCTCTCCTCATGAGGTGGCCAAAGTACTGGAGCCTCAGCTTCAAAATCTGTCCTTCCAGTGAACATTTGGGGTTGATTTCTTTCAGGATGGATAGGTTTGATTTCCTTGCAGTACAGGGGACTCTCAAGACTCTCCTCCAGCACCACAGCTCAAAAGCATCAATTCTGGGGCGATCAGCCTTGTTTATAGTCCAGCTTTCACTTCCATACATCACTACTGGAAAAACCATAGCTTTGACTATCCTGACCTTAGTTGGCAAAGTGATGTCTCTGCTCTTTAGGATGCTACCTAGGTTTGCCATTGCTTTCCTCCCAAGAACCGGGGGCCTTTTAATTTCGTTGCTGCAGTCGCCATCTGCAGTGATCAAGGAGCCCAAGAAAATAAACTCTGTCATTGCCTCCATTTCTTTCCCTTCTATTTGCCAGGAGCTGATGGGACCAGTGGCCATGATCTTAGTTTTTTTATATATTGAGCTTCAGCCCATTTTTTTCACTCTCCTCTTTCACCCTTATTAAGAGGTTCTTTAATTCCTCCTCACTTTCTGCTATCAGAGTAGTATCATCTGCGTATCTGAGGTTGTTGATATTTCTTCCGGCAATCTTAATTCCGGCTTGTGATTCATCCAGACCTGCCTTTCACATGATGTACTCTGCATATAAGTTAAATAGGCAAGGTGACAGTATACAGCCTTGTCGTACTCCTTTCCCAATTCTAAACCAGTTAGTTGTTCCATATCCAGTTCTGACGGTTGCTGCTTGGCCCACATATAGATTTCTTAGTAGACAGATAAGGTGGTCAGGCACTCCCATTCCTTTAAGGACTTGCCATAGTTTGTTGTGGTCCACACAGTCCAAGGCTTTGGCATAGTCAATGAAGCAGAAGTAGATGTTTTTCTGGAGCTCTCTGGCTTTCTTCATAATCCAGCGCATGTTGGTGATTTGATCTCTAGTTCCTCTGCCCCTTCGAAATCCAGCTTGCATTTCTGGAAGTTCTCTTTCCACATACTGCTGAAGCCTGCCTTGTAGAATTTTGAGCATAACATTGATAGCGTGTGAAATGAGTGCAATTGTGCAATAGTTGGAGCATTCTTTGGTGTTTCCTTTCTTTGGGATTGGGATGTAGACCAATCTTTTCCGGTCTTCTGGCCACTGCTGGGTTCTCCAAATTTGCTGGCATATCGCGTGCATATGAGCATATTTAGTCCCAATTGTGTAATTAACTGTTTAAAAGTCACTATCTACAAAGTACAGTACATTGATGATGAAAATCACTCATTTCTCTGTACTTTTTTAAAAATTTCTGTATACAGAGAGATTACTTCAGCCTAATGACCTCACTCAGAGACCCTCTACAATACTTCATTGACTGGAGTGTGCAAGAGATGTCTTTAAAAAATGAGCAGTTCACTTCTTTTCCTTTAAGTGACAGCTTAGCTTCTTGCCATATATTCCTTTTTAATTTCCCTGCTTTTAATCATATTGTCCCTTTTCAGTTTTGATATTTTGACCCCTGATATGCTGAATTTAACATGAGAGATGTGCAGGAACTGCCACATCTCTCTGTGTGCCCCCCTGGGTTCATGACTGTGTCCCAGGGTTGCCATCAATGTGCACATGCAGCAGTGATTCAACCAGCGTTTTGGCATTCAGGTGAATATAGTGCACATGTCTAGCCATTTAAATAATTAAGATACTGTGTAGAACTATATAATAATATATATAATAAATTATATAATTATTATATAATTTATATAATGTCCTCCCACTTTCTACTGACTGTAGATACAATAGCAGAGTACTATTTTGACCAGTTTTCTGCTTCTTATAAATTAAATAGAGATTAAAGGGGGAAAACCATACATTTGTTATTATTTATTCAAGCAGTTTAGAGTTTGCTGCTTTATTTCTCTTCATCTATTTAGCCATAATCAGAGCTCTAATGATGATGATGATGTATACATTTTCTTTATCTTAAAGAACATATTCTGCCCTCCTATAGTCACTAAAATCAGTAAATTTCATAATTTAAAATGGCTGCTTGCATTTTCTTGAAGGATAGCAAAGTGCTCTTTGTCATTTCAAAATATTTTCTGTTCATTGGAATAAAATGCCCTTCTCTTCTCAGCTGGTATGAAAACAATTCTTTTTCTCCCTACTGTGTTAATTATAAGCCATTAAAATGTGACATTATCTAAGTGTCTAGACCTTTCACACGGGTTTTGATAAAATGGACAAGTTAATTGATTAAAATACTATCATTTGTCTACCTGACACTCTCTCGTTGTAAAATGTTCCACATTATTAGGTAATGTAGTTGTCTTCCCAAAGCTGAAAGTTTAATCTTAGTAATGGGGTGCATTCATCAAAGTCCAACAGAGGCTCTTATGCTTCAGACATTGTGCTCATGTTCAAAGTTTGGGCAATTAGCATTCTTGGGCACCATAACTGCATTCTGGAGCTGCAGTCTTTGGGAAGGCAAGAATCCACAAATACAGCACTTGGCCACAGAAGGATAGGAGAAAAAGGACACTGGAAGTTTTGCAAGAAAAAAAGAGAGTGTGAGTCAAATTAGACAATAGATTTACTTTGCAAATGCTCTTTGAAGTAGGAAAAATTCCTGTATAGCTTCATTTTCCAAACCTCTGTATCCTGCATTTAAGGTGCTTTCTTTTTGTAATTTAGAATCAGACAATAAATCTTGAAGGAATTAGCATCACTGATTAGCAAGTCTCATAAATTTCAGAAAAAAATCCCACTGTGGAAGACAAATAAATTTCAAAGGAAAAGCACATTCAATTACACATCTAGCAAAGACTAGGATCTGATTCACATTAAACAGTGTGTTACAGGCTCTTTCTCCCTGCCTTACCCTTTCATTTTTCTAAAACATTTTGCTTTTGAAAACAGGAAACTAATTGACATTCATGGTGCTTTGCTGCTATTGGTACAATATCTATAAAGCAGGGATATGGAAAATGTTTGCCTTGAGTTTACATTCATCCTAATCTGATTTTCTGGACCCTAGCCCTCCCCCAATCCCTCTTTTGCAGGCCAAAAATAAACCTGAATTATATCTCCTAGAAGCCTCCAGACATAAGGACTCTCTTGAGAGAGGGGGGGGAGTCCCCCACACACATCCTCTCTCCCTTGTGGCTTCTACTTTTTAAAGCTGGAATGATTTGAGCAAAGGTAGGGCCATGCAATCACTTGGTCTATTCTTGTCAATACAGGGGCATGTCTGTGGGCGGTGTTTTTGTGACATAGGTAGTTGGGCCACAATGTTCAGGACCAGAGGAACACCCTCAGCCAAATTCTTTCCCCTGATTGCTCTCTAAACTATTTTTTAAAACATATGAGAACAGTGCTAGATCACCTTATTACTAGAATTTGATGTGCTCATTTAGCACTAGATCACCTCTGGATGAGAATTTTAAAAAGAACACCCTAATTGCGAACAAACCAGAAGCAAACCAGACAAAATAAAAGATATTTCCATGGTATATTGTATTTCTGTACACATTACGAAGAACTTTCAAAATACTACCGCTTTTTCCAGAACATTATACAACCCTATTAAAACCAAGCAGCTTGACAGTGAACCATAAAAGGATTGGCAGAGGCGGGACAAGAGGAAGAAAGCAAACAAGGGGGTTGTGGGCTGAAATTAGTAAATTGCATCACATTGAATATGAATACAGAAATTCCAGATGAGCCCTGTGTGATAACTGGTGCCAAAATTTACCACTAGAGAATGGGGAGATTTTAACCAGGGTTCCTCAGCCTAGGCTTTGCCACTGCTTCCATCTCAGTTGAAAAAATTCTGGAATTTTTATGTAAATTGTAGTAAATTGAAAGGACTAAACACTGCCTATAAAAACTGTGACAAGAATAGGTCTACATAGAAGGGTAATGTGAAATCCATTGTAGAATTGAATAAACTAGAAATTCATTTCAGAAAATGAGAAAAGCCTTGACAAACCAAGACTTATCTGACTTCATACTTGAATACTTTGAACCTATATATTTACTATAGTTCTCTGTGGTGTTGAAATGTGGACCCTTACAGACACATTAGGCAGGAAGCTGGAAACATTTGAAATGTGGTTGTAAAGAAAGATTCTGAAGACACTTTGGACAGCCAGAGTCACTAATGTGGCTGTATTGTAGCACATGAATAAAAATCTAGAAATTCTCAATACGATAAAGAGAAGAAAATTACAATATTTTGGTCATATAGTGTGCAATAAGAAATAACATCACCTGCAGGTTACCCTTCAAGGAAAAATAGACAGGAAGAGTTTCCCAGGATGTAGAAGAACATTCTGGCTTACGAATTTAAGCCAATGGTTCACAGTGGACACAGCTTCTCCATTTAGAATACCTTTAAAGAACAGATTATGCTACTGATCACCAACATTGTATGCAGACATGGGACTTAAAGAAGAAGGCAGGATAACTATGCTTAGTTCCTTTGAACACAGTCTTAGTGAAGTACTTGTGGGAAACAAAGATAAATTGGGAAATTATAGTTAAATCATAGAGCCATGTATCCCATTTCCTAAATGCTTTACTCATGTGCTGCTTTTGAAAAACAACAAATCATATAAAAGGAAGACAATTCTGACTAGAGCGTTATGAACGTTATACCTGAAGGATCTCAAAGGTTTTGAAATTTAATCAGCTGTTTTTAAGCTCAACTGAATGCATCCCTTCCATACAGAAGGAGCTTTACTGAGGCAAGGACAGAGTTTTTGTGAGCTATTGTAAAAGAGTTTAGAAATGATCTAAACATTACCAAGTAGCAGGCAAGTCTAAGAGAAGCCACCAGGAATTTCAAAACAATTGCCAGAGAGAGAGAGAGCCATGTCAGACAATGTAATCCCTTCCATCTCAGTTGCCCCACAACAAATGGAAGGGTGACCTTTGCAAACATCAATACATGCTGTGATGTAATTGGTAAAACCTGGCAAAAAGAGAGAATTCCCCACGCAAGCATACAAGTTATTCAGTATTATTATTCATGTATTGATTTTATATTGCTATATCTGCAATGTATCATAGAATCATAGAGTCATAGAGTTGGAAGAGACCTCAAGGGCCATCTAGTCCAACCCCCTGCCATGTAGGAACCCCATCACAATATTTCTGACAGATGGCCATTCAGCCTCTGCTTAAAAATCTCCAAAGAAGGAGACTCCATCATGTAGAGTACATGCATTCAATCATTAGTTCTACCTCGTATGATTATTTTCTATTGCACTTTTATAATCTCTATTGCACTTTGATTCTTATATACAAGCATCTTTCTTGTTATTAAGTAATACTCCTACTGTAGTTTGTAGTTTAAAATGCTAGATTGTAAGTATAGGATTTTTAATCTTCAAAGGGGGGCATGTAATGGGAGTAGATGTAGGCAAGCCTGTTAGTTAGGCCAAATGTAAACATTGAATATTAAAGTGCAGTTTTGTTTCAGTAGCTATGTGCTTATCTGTAGTATGTGTAAACATGAGTTTCCTGGAGACGTAAACAAGACTCAGAGAAGAAGTCAGAGGAATCTGATTGGTCTATGAATACCATGTGACTGATGTTTCCCATGCTAACGGACAGTCTGAATTGAGCTTTGGGAGAGATGGCGAGAAGATTCTTTTGGCATATGAAGTCAAGACAAGCTTAGAAAATGTAGTTTAGGAAATTAGAGGGAGGCATTCACCTCTAGCCTCATGAAAGTTAGTGTAGAAATCAGCTTTGTTATTTTCTAGATAAGAGCAATATTTTGTGTAACCTCCAATAGACTCAATAAATACTTTTAATTACACAGAAGGTGCCTTGCTAATATTTTTGGTAAGTCTACTAAGCTACACAGCAGATAGGCTGGGAAGTCAAATACTGTATATACTCGAATATAAGCCTAGTTTTTCAGCCCTAATTTGGGGCTGAAGAAAGGGGCCCTCGGTTTATATTCGGGTCAATACTTTTAGCCACTGAGGCAAGTGCTTGGGTCGGTGGCTAAAAGTCATTTTAAACATTGTGTGCCGCTTCTCATGACCCTCCTTTGCATCACAGGGGAGCGGCACGCGAAGTTTAAGCACTTGCATCAGTGGCTAAAAATCATTTTAAACATCACACACCACTCCCCCAGCTCACAAAGGAGGAGCTGCCAGGCCCTGCTGCATTTCCCACCCTAGACTTATACTTGAGTCAATACGTTTCCCCAGTTTTGGGGGGTTAAATTAGGGGCCTCGACTTATACTCAGGTCGACTTATACTCGAGTATATATGTAGATGGACTCATGGGGCTTTGACAGTCTCTGGGCTCCTGCATAAACTGGCTGAGGTTGATTTATTGCAGGGAGGACGCCTGGGAAGAGGCTAAACTAGCCTAATCTCAGTGTAAGGTTCTGAGATTCTGTTATAGATGTGACAGTGTTTCCCAAACTGTGTGGTGTTGCTCCATGGGAAGCCAAGAAGCCCACCTGAGGGTGCCATGGAATCCTCTTATCGTCCCCATTTACCCTTCCAAAAATGTCTTGCCATACTTACTTGCAGTCTTTCTATTGTGGAGAGAGGGAACTTTGCTCAAGGACTAGGTTTCCTGTCTTCCTATTCGCAGGAGGCCATCCTCCCCACCTCCTCACAAAAAATGCAGCCTCTCTCTTTTTTCCTGGATGCTTCTTCCCAAGAAGAAGTCAGGCCATGAGAGAGTATCTTTTTGAGCAACCTGTATACACCACTGTCTCTGGTTCCATCTGGTGGCCAGTCCTGATAATATGGCTTGGGAAGGTGTATCAATGTGTTTGTTTGTTTATTTATTTATTTATTTATTTATTTATTTATTTATTTATTTATTTATTTACTTTATGGTTTTATTTTTTTCAGGCAGTGTATATATGGGTACTGATTCTATAGTCACAGCAATCCTAATGTACTGGGGAGCTGCGAGTTGAAAATGTTTGGGAACCACTGGGTATGGCCCCCAAAAGGCCCTGCTCCAGCAATTCAGAAAACTGTATGGAAGTATAACCCTTAGCCAGTAACTCCAAAAAGACTGTTTCCTCTTGTTCCTGAGAAACTTTGACTGTTGTTCTGTCTAAGGAGCCAATTCACATTGCAGTCTCAGACCCAATATAAGCAGACAACACAAGATATTGGGTTTTAAATTGGGGTACAACATTTTTATTTTGTTAATTATTACTTGGAATTAAAGGGGGATGCTGTAGTGCAAAAGAACCTGTCGCATGTGTCATATTGACTTCCAGGCCAAATAATCTAGGTGAGTATCTACCTGGCAACATGCTGTGTGGGAGAACAGGAGTTAACGGGTTAATGGTTTCATAGCTAACTTGCAGCTACCATTATCAGCAAGGCTGCCTGACTCGGTCTCAAGAAGCTTAGGTCATGGTTTACTCTGCACATGCTCTAGGCGTAAACAGCAATTCTATTGTTTCACTTATCTCTGTCTAAGCCAATGATAGCAGTTGAATGTGGCTTCATGCATACGTATGATTGACCTACTTGTACTCAATAAAGATTGCCGTGGGGGTGCGCACGGCAGAACTGACTCTATCTTTTGCACCAGATACCAGTCTGCAGACTCCATTCTTTCTGATTACACCCTTTGATTTGATTTGATTTGATTTGATTTATTTAGCTTGTATGCCGCCCACTACCCAAAGGTCTCTGGGCGGCTCACAATAAGAATAAACAGTTAAAACATCAAATACAATAAAATTAAAACAATAAAACATGTAGATGCAATAAATACAATACATTAAAAACACACCACTAAAATTGCCATCAGGGCCCACAATCATTAGTTAAAAAACTTTTGGAATAGGAGGGTTTTTACCTGGCGCCGAAATGTTAGCAACGTCGGTGCCAGGCGAGTCTCATATGGGAGGGTATTCCATAGTCTGGGGGCAGTTGCTGAAAAAGCCCTATTCCTGCAAGCCATCCCCTTCATCTCCTTAAGGGATGGCTCTTTCAGGAGGGCTCCCTGACTAGATCTTAATTGCCGGGTAGGTTCATATGGAAGGAGGCGGTCCTTCAGGTATCTAGGTCCTAAGCCGTTTAGGGCTTTATATGTCAAAACAAGCACTTTGAATTGGGCTCGGGCAGCAACTGGTAACCAGTGAAGGTTATACAGAATCGGCGTGATGTGTTCCTTGGTGGCCCTACCACTCACCAGCCGTGCCGCACGATTCTGAACCAGTTGCAATCGCCGAACCGTCTTCAGAGGCAGCCCCACGTAAAGCGCATTACAGTAATCTATACGGGATGTTACCAGTGCATGTGTAACTGTCATGAGGCTCCGTTCATCTAGGTAGGGGCGCAGCTGGTATATATTCCGCAGCTGGAGAAAGGCACCCCTGGCCACCGAGTCCACCTGGGCTTCCAGAGTTAGACCGGGGTCCAGGAGCACCCCCAAGCTACGGACCCTGTCCCTTAGGGGGAGTGCAACCCCATCCAGAACAGGGAAGTGGCCCTCTAGCCTGTCTGACGAAGCACCCACTAACAGCACTTCCGTCTTGTCTGGATTGAGTTTCAATTTATTAACCCTCATCCAGTCCATTATCTGGCCCAGACACGAGTTCAGAACAGAAACCGCCTCACCTGGATTGGTGGAGAAAGAGGTAGAGCTGAGTATCATCAGCATATTGCTGACTCCTCAGCCCAAACCTCCTGATGACCTCTCCCAGCGGTTCCATGTAGATGTTAAACAGCATGGGGGATAGTATTGAGCCCTGTGGAACCCCATGACGTAAACGCCAAGGGGCAGAGCTACTATCCCCCAGCACCACCTTCTGGACACGGTCAGCCAGGAAGGATCGGAACCACCGCAAAGCGGTGCCTCCAACTCCCAACCTGGCCAGCCTATCCAGAAGGACACCATGGTCGATGGTGTCGAAAGCCGCTGAGAGGTCCAGGAGTATCAACAGGGTTGCACTCCCCTGTCTCTCTCCCGGCAAAGGTCATCGTACAGGGCGACCAAGGCGGTCTCTGTTCCAAAACCCGGCCTGAAACCAGATTGAAATGGATCTAGAAAATCCGTTTCATCCAGCAGCGCCTGGAGCTGTCTGGCCACCACCCGCTCCAACACCTTGCCCAAAGAAGGAAGGTTCGCTACTGGTCGGTAGTTGACCACCAGTCCTGGGTCCAGGTTAGGTTTTTTTAGGAGTGGTCTGATTACTGCCTCTTTTAAGGCAGCAGGGACCACTCCCTCTCTTAAAGAGGCATTTACAGCTTCTTGGACCCAGGTGCGAACCCCCTTGGCAGATCTTTCAATTAGCCAAGAAGGGCAAGGGTCGAGCAGCGTGGTGGTGGAACGGACAGATCCAAGCACCCTGTCCACATCCTCGGGTCTCAACAATTGAAACTCATCCAATAACACTGGACCTAAGCACGGTGCACTGGACACATCCCTTGATACTGTATCAATAGTGGAGTCCAGTTCACTGCGAATCTGAGCAATTTTTCCCTCAAAGTGAACAGCAAACTCCTCACAGCGTGCCGCCGAATGGTCCTGGGCCTCCACCCTATCTCCTGGCTGAAGAAGTTCCCGGACCACCCGAAACAGCTCCGCTGGACGGCACTCTGAGGAAGCAATACGGTTGGCGAAATACTGCCTTTTCGCCAACCGTATAGCCACGGAATAGGCTCGATAATGGGCTCTAAGCCGTGTTTGATCAGACTCACTGCGATATTTTCTCCACTTGCGCTCCAGCCGTCTCCCCTCCCGTTTCATTGCCCGCAACTCAGATGTATACCACGGAGCTGTCCGGGCTCTGCGTAGGGGGAGAGGGCGCTTAGGTGCGATCATGTCAACTGCCCGGGTCATCTCTCTTTGAGGGCTGGATCCCTAGAATGCTGTCCTTATTTTGCACCTTGCCAAACTCAGGGATACTAACTTCCCCAAGGCAGCCATAAACAATTTAACCACAAAGTGATAACTTATTGCTCCACAAATCCTAACTGGACTGATAACATTCTATTAAAGGCTGCCTAGTCCCGTTCCTGGGAACCTATACCGTGTACTGGCCTCCAGACAAGACCTTGCATTACCCACCATGGCAAAAAGGTTATAAAATATGCACCTTGCCCCCCACCAAGCCGACAATTTAGGCCCAAAGTCCCCCTTTTACATTCCATAAAAATAACTCGAGGCCCCATCAGAGAGATGCACACCATCAGCCCTATACAATTCTCTTTGTTGGACTGAAATTTGTGAATGTGTTATAATTTATCCTAAGCCTTGCCTAACTGCTCGACTAAGCTCCCTATTAACACATTTTCTGGTGCGACCTATATGCCTAGGGTCTATGGCACCTCACCAAACCAAACATGGTATAATAGAAGACCACACTACCCAAGTAACTTGAAACAGACATTCAAAATTTCCGAAGTCAGCAATAACTTTACGGATCAACTCTTTTCCTGGAACTTGTGTCAAGTCATTGATGCCCTGATAGACAAGCAAGACATCCAAACGTGCTTCACAAGCACTCTGGAAAATGAGATCCAAAAACCTATCCCTTGTCATGCCTCTCAGGCCTCTCCATTCAAGCAGAGCATGCTTGCCCAAACCAAGGTTCCAACTCCACGAGGAACGTTCTGCAAACTTAGCTGCCCAAAACACATAACTGTGGCCACAGATGACCACCCGTAGTCATGCTCGGCTGTGGAGATCTGCAGTGATAAAACATATAGAGGCCAGCCTACGTAACAATTAGGTAATGGCCTAACATAACTTTTGAATCTGTCAGAGACCCAACAGTCCACAGTTTGGATATCCCTATTCGTATACCCCATAACAGTGGCTGTGGATGCAGCTCCAATCCGTAAGGAATGGCTACTAAAGTGCAAATGGGGCATACCAATCTTATTAAGTGCCAAGGACATAATTTTCCAAAACTGAAACAATGTGAGGGGCTCAGCACTTTTGTGCTGGAATAGATAACCTTCACGTTTGCTCCTAAATTGCCAAAAAGTGTGAAAGCAATTTTACTGGGCAGATCTTTACCCCAGTGCGGGAATACAGAAACCAAACTCTAAATAATCACTAATGTACCTAGCTGCCTCCCAATCAGGGTAGCTGCATAGTCACTCCTGAAGAGGTCTAAGCTTAATGGGGCTAGGTCCCTTTGGGAACATTGCCAGTGCCTGGTGGTGGCTTCTTGAAGCCCTCATCTCCACCCCCAGCCCCTCTTTGGAGGCCTTTGGGGCAAGCACTGACAGAATGTACCCATGAACATGATGAACATTGATGTCTGAATTTGCACTCTTTTGTGTGCAAAAACCTTTTTTGTTGTTGTTGTTGAAATCCCAACAAAAGAGGTGGGGTTGAACTGCCTGGCCCGCACTGATGGGGGCTGTTGGGACATGACCTAGTCGCTAAAGTAGGTGACCACTATCCAAGCATTCACCTTGGGCCGGGCGGTTGGGGTTCATCACGTAGACCCACAGTGGGTCCAGAGGAACATCCCAATGAAGGACAGGCTATAGCACTGCTCTCATTCTAAAGCCCTCATCGTATAACATCCAGGCAGCTCCTGGAAAGTCAACATAAGCCCTATATATCAAATCTAGGTATTGAATGAGGGCAAAAGCTCATTCCTGCTGCATAAATACAGAATGCTGGCAATCAGTTTGCCCAACAGTGGTGAGGTCTGCATCTTCTAATGTGTTCTTTTTTGTGTTTCTCTATATTTTCAAATTTTGTGTCATCTATTTCCCGATTAAGCAAAACAAAAATATCAATGTACTTGCCCTTCCAAATTTTCTCTATCATAGCCGATCAGCCTCCAACAGTGGTGCTGCCAAAAGCGAAAGTGACTCACAGCAATTACGACAAACTCGTTCTGGTTTGGTAAAGCAGCAAAGGAGGGAGATTAAGCAGCGGGGAGTCTTTTAAGGGCTTGTAAACCCGCGCTCGCCCCAAATCACATGAGTGCAATTTTCACACTTTTCTGGTCAGGTTGGGTTGCAAAGCGGCACCCTTCTGGACTTTGCCATGGTGAGCCTCCATAGTGTGACTGGTATACAACATGAATGGACTGAACTAAGAAAAAACATTATTGTAGTTAGGCATTGGGAGGCTGATAATTGTTAGAACTCCAACAAGTGGAGAGAGAGATCTTACCTGCCCTTTTGTTCCCTTGTGATGGTGCTCCTCAAACATCTGTTTGTTTTATGATCGAATCTCCCATTGGCACTGATGCAAATCACTTCTGGAAAGGGTTTTTTTTCCCCTGGGGGGTGGGGTTTCCAGACTGAAATAGGGAGGAAAGAATTAAACTCCTGTCTGCTTGCTATGGATCCCAACTATTCAGCACCAATTAGGAGCCCCCTTTTTTTGCATTTCCAGAGATTCATACATTAACTGCAGAGACCCGTTTGACACCACAAATATTCTTGCCTGATAGCCACCTCTTTGAAGCAACAGTTCCCTTCCCCCCTTCCCCCTTTTCTCCTTCTCCATATAGTGAATCTTTTGCATTGTCTCAAGATGCTAATGAGAAAAGGAGGAGTACACTCTCACAAAGAATCAAAAGCGCTACATCAATTTATCTTTGCCAACCCGCAAGTCTCAAAGAGCTTTTATGCTGTTGATTAGATTGTTAAATGAATATTCCATCCTTTTCTGGGAAAGAAAAAGGATTGTCAGGGCGAAGCAAAAATAGACAGCTGACACAAGACAACAGTTTCTCTTAATGGTTTGTGTTATTAGCTGACATTAAAAAAGAATTCATTATTTATAGGTTAGAGTCCATCGAAGGGATCACTGGAGGCAGAATGAACTGTCTTTCCCCTTTCTTTGTGGTAGCTCAATAGAAGGAGCTTATTGAGATCCAGAGCTAAATAAGTAGCTCTGTGCTCACCAAGGCTGAGCCCCTGCATTAGACTGCAGCACACACTATTATCATAGAATCATAGAGTTGGAAGAGACCTCAAGGGCCATCTAGTCCAACCCCCTGCCATGCAGGAACCCCCATCACAATATTTCCGACAGATGGCCATCCAGCCTCTGTTTAAAAACCTCCAAAGGAGGAGACACAACCACCCTCCGCGGCAGCATATTCCACTGCCGAATAGCTCTAACTGTCATGAAGTTCTTTCTAATGTTCAAATGGAATCTCTTTTCCTGTAGTTTGAGACCATTGCCCTGAGTCCTAGTCTCTGAAGCCATGGAAAACAAACCTGTTCCCTCTTCAAGATGACATCCTTTCAAATATTTAAACATAGCTATCATATCCCCTCTCAGTCTTCTTTTTGAAAGGCTAAACATTCCCAGTTCCTTAAGCCGTTCCTCATAAGACATTTCCTCCAGACCCTCAACCATCCTGGTAGCCCTCCTCTGCACCCGCTCGAGGTTGTCAACATCCTTTTTAAATTGTGGCACACAGAACTGGACACAGTATTCCAGGAGGGGTCTGACAAGAGCAGAAGTGGTACTATCAATTCCCTTGATCTAGACACTATGGTTCTGTTGATACAACCAAGAATCGCATTGGCTTTCCTGGCCGCCGCATCACACTGCTGACTCATGTTCAATTTGTGGTCCACCAAGACTCCCAGATCCCTTTCACAGGTACTATCCTCCAGCCAAGTATCCCCCATCTTATATTTGTGCAATTCATTTTTTTTAACCTAAATGTAGCACCCTACATTTCCCTCTGTTGAAATCCATTTCGTTAGCTTTGGCCCAGCACTCTAGTCTGTCAAGGTCTTTTTGGATTTTCATCCTATCCTCTAGGGAATTAGCAGCCCCTCCCAATTTGGTATCATCTGCAAATTTAATTAGCTTACTCTCTATTCCTTCCTCCAAGTCATTAATAAAGACATTGAACAGCACTGGACCCAGAACAGAACCCTGGGGCACCCCACTGGTCACGTCTCTCCAAGCTGATGAGAGGCCATTTATGATCACCCTTTGGGTGCGATCAGTCAACCAATTAAAAATCCATTTAACAGTAGCTCTATCTATCCCACTTTCTACTAGCTTCTTAGCAAGAATAACATGGGGAACCTTATCGAAGGCCTTACTAAAGTCCAGATAAACAATATCCACAGCATTCCCCTCATCCACTAGGCCTGTAATTCTATCAAAGAGATCAAATTAGTCTGGCATGACTTGTTTTTAAGAAACCCGTGTTGACTTCTTGTAATGACAGCATTGTTTGTTAAATATTTGCAGACTGACTGTTTAATAATCTGCTCTAGGATCTTTCCAGGAATTGAAGTAAAGCTGACTGGGTGGTAATTATTTGGGTCCTCTTTTTTCCCCTTTTTGAAGATGGGGACAACATTAGCCCTCCTCCAGTCGATGGGGACTTCCCCTGTTCTCCAGGACTTCTCAAATATTATTGCCAATGGTTCTGAAATTACTTCCGCCAGTTCTTTTAATATCCTTGGGTGTAATTCATCTGGCCCAGGAGACTTAAATTCATTTAATGTTTCCAGGTGTTCCTGTACCAGCTCTCTACCTATTCTATGTTGTAATTCCCATCCTACCTCATCTAGTCTTTGTCCCAGTGGATCTCTTTCTTCCTTTTTGGAGAAAACAGAGGCAAAGAAGGTGTTGAGTAGTTCTGCCTTTTCCTTGTCTCCTGTTAGTAACTGGTTATTATTGCCACACAGTGCAGCACTGTAACACAACATCCCAGGTTATTGCACTTAACGGCTCATCATGGGGTATTTCTATTCCATTCTATGTGGATGGAAAAGCTGGAGACAAAACACAGGCTGTATGCCAGAACCACATGTATGGTTCTAAAGAAGAGGTCCTCGGCCCCAGATTTCAAGTGATAGGGACTGGAACAGCTACCCTTAGTCTGCCCAGTCCTCTCAAAGCTACAATTGCTCACTATCTCTTTGGGATAATCAACTTTGCCCAATCACCTTTGCAGCAGGAACCTTTTGTGCACCAAATGGAGATGGGCCTCGCTGGAAGGCTTCTTAACCTCATAAATGTGGACTGGGAGTTGAGCTCTTTATTCAAACGATGACAGCCAGAGGCCAAGGAGGAAAGAGCAAGCAGGCATAAAGTGTACTGTTTAATTGCATGGGCTTAGTTATGCCCTTAGTTATTATGCCAATAGTCAACTGTGTCTGTGAAGAAAATGCATTTGACTCTTTCAAGGTGATTTGAGCAATCATTGGTTAGAATAGAAGAAACTACACACCGTAAACATGGTTCTTTGGTGGTACATGATTTCTGTTATATTCTCAGCCCCCCCCCCCGCACTCACACACTTTAGTCCTATGGAGAACTGACAGCATAAAACTGAATGGACAGGGAGATTAAGAAACTATCCCATATTTAATTAGTACACATAGGCTTTGTAAATATAGTGAACCCTTGTATAACAAACAGCTTGTATAACATAAAATTTGTACAACATAAAAATTCCAGAGATAGGGTAAATTTGCTTAAGATAATCGCCTATGGGGAAAATCCGTACAACATAAAAATGGGATTACTCCGTTTTCAATGCATTCCTATGGGAATTTTTATAAAGGAAAATTTGCTTAACATAAATTCATTTGGAATGAATTAATTCCTTTATACAAGGTACCACTGTACTTCTGTGTTAAATTTTGCTCCAGAATATGGAAAGATCTGTAGCAGCTAACAAGGCAGGCTGCACACTGCAGAAGAGATAGGAAATGTCTGCTTTGCTGAAGCTGCAAACAACTTTATCCAGCACAGTGAGACAAAATCTTGAGGACTACCCAACCCTCTTGCGATATGTCACCTCCAACAGAAGACCAAATGTTCATTTTGTGTTGTTTTTTTAATCTTACTCATGTTGTGGTTTCAGCACCTGTGGTTTCTGTGATTATCTCTTTGGGATAATCACCTTTGCCTTCATTCAAAACTATTTGCAGCCTTTTTCATTTCCACATGGAAAGCAGAAGAGGACAGGCTGATGGGTTACAAAAATACAAGCAACCAATCCAGTGCTGCTACTTTTCCAAGTCCATGCAACAAAGCAGCACTGAGGATATCTTGACAGAAATACATTAATACATTTCAAAAATGCAGGCCAAAACAAATCCTGGCATCTTTTAGATAGATAGACTATTTATTGCATCTGACAGCAAGTACAAATCAGCACAGTGGCCTCAATTTTGTTTCTTCTGTGCATTTGAAATATAATATTCCTTTAAAACAAATGGTTCATTTTGTCACTATTAGAGGACAATGAGCATGATCACTCCTCCTTGGGCTATTTTAATTTTTTTTTTCAGTCTGTTTTTGTTCTTATTTTGGATGCTGAGAGAGCTCTCCAAATATTCAAAACCTCGCTATACAGACACTAAGGCAATATAACAACCTATCAGTATAGACTAGCAGGGTAAAAATACTCTAAAATAAATAAATAAAATACAAAAAAGTACAGTGGTTCAATTAAAAGGCAGCAGATCCCCACACAAGGGTACTGAGCTTTCAGGCCATCTTTCTACTCAATTTCTATTTCCTAACCTCAGCAGTCAGTGAAAATCAGCATTGCCGCATAGTCTTAGGCCATTACTTCACGAAGTGCCTCGCTTCGAACCGACCTTGCCTTCGCTGTGAATTCGGTGGTGGTCACGTGGTCTCCCTTCGATCCCACCCCTGTTTATCAGTGCTCACGCGCTGCATTTTTACTACCGAATCGATTACTACCTCACGTGCTCCCTTCGCATTAGGACGCCACTTTGCAACGTTCGCTTGTTCCCATCCTTTAAAAAAAAAAACTTGGCGTATCGATGCATCAATACTTGGCTGTCATTTCCGATAGAGCTGGTTATGTGTCTAATCTGGTGGCGGAGAGAAGCGGGCTTGAAACCCCCCCCCTTACGTGGGGAGACTTGAAAGCCAGCAGGGTAAGGGACTCCTGCCCAACCTCTCCCCTTTGGATGCGTCTTTCCTCCCTCCCCATTCCCTTCTCGCTCCCGGAGGGTTCTATGATTTTCAAGTCCTCCCTCTGATGCCGACCCGACCGGATCGCCCGGCAGCGGAACTCCTGGGCGTCCCATGAGGGGACAGAGGTGATCGGGCTTGAGGGCGCGTTGCCATCTTTCTCGCCGCGCCGAGCATCTTCAGTTTGGAAGGGGTCGGCAGAGTTTGGATATTTAAAAAAAAAAATAAAAAAACGAGTCCACACGTCACATTGGGAGCGAGCGCGAAAAGATTCCCGGCAACTGGCAGGGCACCACTCGCCCGGTTGGAGCATGGTAAAGGGGGTGTGGTCGGGGTATCATCGCAGCCAAAAAGGAGGGGCGTGCGGACTGAAACGATCGATTCGCACAGAAAGGAGGGGTTGCCGCGAAGCGAGCGGTTCGTGAAGTAACGGCCTTAGAGCCTTTTCACACGACCCCTAAGATTCGCTGGCCACTTAAATTCAGATCAGAGATCTTGGGGGTTTGTCACTGTTCCTGTGTTCCCACCCCCTCCACACTCCTGGCTGCTGTCTGCGTGAGGGGAGGGAGAAAAAAAGAAAGAAAAGAATGCCTGCTCACCTCTGTTCTGCCATCTCGCTCTGCTCCCGGCAGCATTCCAGTCTTAAAGGGGCGGGGGGCAAAAACAACAACAAACAGAAGCGAGGAGAGCCCGGCACTCACTACGTTACATCCACATCAGGATTTTTTCACCCCCGGAGAGCAGGTACTTGAAAAGTGTGCTGGGACATGCTTAGGTGGGCGTAGTCGCACTTAATTTGTTGTAAACTCCAGAGCTGGTGGGGTAACAATTTTAAGCTCCGGATCTGGGAGCCATTTGCTGTGGATTTTAGGGGTTGTGTGAAAAGGCCCTTAGATTATGATAAAGGTACAGTGTAAATGAGAAGCTGCTTATCTCAGGCAGAGAAGTCCAGTCTACTTTAGGGTTGTGCGTTTTCAAAATGCACCTACATTCTCTTAAAAAAACCCACCCCAAATTAGGTTGTTTTTGCCTCTGTCTTCATTTCCATTTTCACCATTGAACAGATGAATTACTTTATGCAAAGTGTCTCATGCAAAGTATGTCTGGCATATGTCTGTCTTTGGTTTAATAATAATCTGTCATAGACTCATGAAGTTCAACCAATGTACTTTATTTCTCTGAAAAAGGGCTTGCCTAGGAACATTTTTCATTGTCATTGATATACAGTTCTATTAAATAAAGGACATTTAATGGCCTGCTGACCATTTTACTTTTTTGTGTAGTGTCAAAAGAGATGTATTACTATAATTAAGCTGTACAGGCTACACTGTGGATGGACCTATATTTCTGAGCTGATCTCAGACGAAGGAAAGAGATAGCAAGGCACAAAGGACAAAGACTGGGCTAATACTTCTTATCGAATTGGTGTAGTTGCAGGCTGGGTCTCCTACTTATTTCATTCTTTGAAATAGACACATGTGTATTAGAAATGGAGCCAAAGTTGCTACTTCAATTATAAGACCATGTACTTAAGATATTCAGGTCTCTGTATCAATATAAAGTAAAGGGGTCATTTGGTTTCATGTGCCTTCAAACGAAATTCGCTCTACATTAGGATAAAGATCTAGGGTGAAGGCCGCCCCACTCCCCACAGCCCAGACTGTCCAAAAAACCCACCTGTGAGGCAGGGGCGGCAAGGGAGAAAGGAACAGGCAGCAATAAATTCAAACCCTGCTCTGTTCATCCTTGTCACCCCCGTCACTGCCACCCAACTGGTGTTTTTGACAGGTTGGGCTGTTGGGGGGGGGATGCCCCACCTATTCAGACTTCACAACACTCATTAAGTATGGGTCATTAGCTATAGTCTTGCTGGTGGAGGTATGAAGTGCTTTTGATTTGTCTGGGGATTAATGAAAAAGCAGACAGAACGTGTCGAGTCCCCCACCTATGTTGAAAGAGGGGTTTTCAATACACACATAAATGGCTTCCCTGACCCCTCTCTCAAACCCCCTATCTTCTCTGTCTAATATGTGTACATCCTCATCTTTGAATGAGTGTTCTTTGTCCTTCAAATTGAAGTACACTGCTGATTCTGGTCCTGAGGTGTTGCCCCGCCTATGTTGGGCCATCCTCCTGTTTAATGTCTGTTTAGTTTTAATCATATATGGTCCAATGTAGTGAGGAGTGTGAAGACCACTACATTGGAAAAACTAAACTAAACGTATGAGCCTATTCAGACCAGGGTGATATAAAATCAAGGTGAACTATAAAATGGAGGACCTGCCACTAGCTTTCCTCAGACTGACAAAGCTGCTTGGATGAGTAGTGATACGTTTCAATTAGAGATGGGCATGAAATGGAAATATAGTGTTTTGTTTTGTTTGTTTGTTTTTTTCAGTCTTCATTTTGTTTCATTTCATTAATAACATATTTTTAAAAGAATTTTCACCATGAAATGAAATGGGAGTGTCGAAAAATTTTCACTGACTGTAGAGAAAGCTGCTTTAGATACTGATAAAGAATCACATTTAGCAGAACATTGTCTGCTCACAGCTCAAACTGTTACAGCTATATTCAACAAGCTTCTAAGGGTGTGTCATCAAATGTCTGCTGTTGAACGTGTCCTGGAGAAACTTACAGACCTAATAACCCAGGTTCAAGGAAATCCTCAGCAAAAGGGAAGCAATCAAGGTAACCCAGAAGAGGTCAACAACAACAATGGCACTCTGCAAAATGAGCCTGAACACCAGCGTGTTAGACCAGTAGGAGATGATGTTAGTACTGTAAAAATCTTTCAGCCCACTCAGATAGTGCTGCAGATTGCCCCAATTCCTATAAATAGGAGGAGATGGGACACACGAAAGGCAATCCTATCCTCCTTAAGTCAACTGCTAATGTTAGATCTGCATCAGATAGACCTGATGACCATCAAATGGCTCCCCTGTATTAGGGGCCATAAGAGAATACAGCTTTCCTTTGAGCATGCTGTGATTCCACTAATGTTAAATAAAATGAAAACCTTCCTAATCAAGTTTCAGATCAGACCAGTTAGAGTTTTCTCAGAAACATCTTATCTACCCCCATCACGGACAAGATTACTACAGCAAGATTTGAGCAGTAGCAAACAAGGAACCAAACAAGGGGGTCAAAAAGTAACCTCACACCTACAACAGGTTCATCATCTTTGAAACTCAGGGGTCAGGAAGCTAAGCTTGAGACTAGAGCTCCCCAGCAAGCTGTCTCTGTCAAAACGAAAGCCTTTTCTCTGGCAGAAGAAGCTTCAGCTTTTTTAGCTGAATTTAATTCTAACTGGGAGGAAACTAAAACCAGCATAACTTCCCTCCAAGCGATAGCAGAACCCCTGAAAATGCACAACTTGACAGCGTTTCAAGCTTCTAGAACAACGGTTCAGCAGAATCAACTAACTCCTTCCAACCAGATGACGGACTGTCACCTTACAGACCGGCTGCTTGCAACCTCAGAATATTTTAAAGATCATCCTGCTCCAAGCCGCCCATTGGAATTCCCTGTGGATTCTGATGTTGTAGCAATATGCAGTCCACCTATTAAAAAGGTGGGGATAGACATGAAGGCTAAGACCTCAAATGCTCCAACTTCTGAAACTCCCATGAATACGCCAATCAACCCAATTCATAAGTTTTGTGACTCTATAGTGGAAAAACGTGAACACACAGACTATCTCCAGCATCAATGCCTAATAAACCTGAACAGTACTCTAAACATAAATCCAACAGTTCTGGCAGACTTACCATCATGCAGTAAAGAAGTCAAGTCTAAGCTAAGAACTAACAGGGAATTGGACATCTTGGAACCAGAACCTCCAAGAATACCGGGCCCTATTCTGGTGGATGACCCACATCCTGTTGCAGATTGCAGTAACCCTGAGACAGTAAACAACGGACACACTCATTTGGATCACACAGGACCTTCAGAAACTTTGATACCATCAGATTGACTACAAACTAGTAGGAAACCATCACTTTTGAATATCGTTTCCTGGAATATAGCAGGTTGGAGGAGTAAGGCCAACGATGGTGATTTCCAAAAGTTTCTATTTGAGTTTGATATAATCCTGTTGCAAGAAACTTGGTGTGAGGGGGACATCTTTTTGAATGGTTATATCTCAATGTCGCTAGCGGCCGAGGCCCTAGCCCAGAGAGGACGACGCAGTGCAGGTCTTTGCTGTCTGGTTGCAAAACGACAGCAACTTAAATTAGTGTCCTTGCCTACTTGTCCTCCCCTGGCAATGGCCTTCCTAATTGAAAACATAAGACCTACCATACTTGTAGTCAATGTGTACCTACCACCACAAAATAACAAAGGGAAACTACTAGCTCAATGGGACACCCTAAACAAATATTTACTGGAGCTTGAAGCCAAATATCCTTCTGCTGAAGTTTTCTTGGCAGGAGACTTTAATGCTAGGCTGGGAAGTGATGATATGGTCCTAATGCAGGCCTTGGGGAATAATATGAATGACTCCCTGATAGAGTTATCCCATCAGGCTAGACACTCTAAGGACCATCAAATTAACAAAGCAGGGCTTTGCTTTGCAAAACTCCTTATAGGAGCTGGTAAACTCATCTTAAATGGGTCCTCACCACAGGATTCTCCTGGCGAATATACATTCAGCTCCTTAAGAGGAAGTAGTGTAATTGACTATGTCTGCATATCTCAACAGCTGAAAGGTCTAATTGTTGATTTTCATGTAGGTGAGTGTACTGATAGTGACCACTTTCCTCTGATCACTAAAATTAAAGGCAACCAATCCCTGCTTAAGTCTCTGCCATGCTCCTATACTATACCAGGGAATACTCTTCGTTACAGAAGAGGTCAATGGACAAAAAAGGTGGTAGACCTACTTGATAAGGAAATAGACTTCGGAGAACTAGCAAATCTGGGGAAGAAATTATCTAATACATCAAACGTGACTGATGCTATTTATTACTATGGGGAAATGACTTCTACAGTTAACAACATATTAGAGCAACAGACATCAGCAGGTCTATCAGTAGGCAGAAACAAGAGACCTAAAAATAAAACCAACCCATGGTATGACAGGGAATGTTATCTTCTGAAAAATCAGCTCAATGCTTTGTACCAGTCTTATCGAAAGAAACAAATGAATGTACTTCCTAATGAATATTTTGAGCTAAAAAAGCAGTATAAGCTGACATTAGCCTATAAGAAACAGGAGTGGCAAAAGGAAAGGCGGGACCTATTGGCTAATGCTGTCCGATCAAATAACAGCAGACAATTCTGGACCCTGGTCACCGGTATCATGACAACTAATATAGGATTACCGGATTGTTCGATACCAGCCCAGATATGGGAGGAGTATTTCTCCAATATATTCTATGATCCAACTGTTCCTGTAAATGTTCTCACTGACTTAATAACAACTGACCTACCAACTTGGCCCCCAGTAATTGCAGAGGATATTAAAGCTTTAATTGGTAAACTGAAGCTTAATAAATCACCAGGTCTCGATGGACTTCCACCTGAAACTTTTAAAATATACTCAGACTGGTGGTCCCTGCCCTTATCAACCCTGTTTACTCTGATAGATAAAACTGGGAGGATCCCTGTAGCTTGGACAAAAGCAGTTGTAGTACCGATCCATAAAAAAGGGAAGCCATACCTACCAGAAAATTATCACCCAATCAGCCTGTTATCCATCACAGGAAAGCTGTACGCAAGCCGTTGGCAGATAAATTGACAAAATGGATGGATTCCCAAAAGATACTAGGGCCAGAACAAAATGGTTTCCGTGCAAATAGGAACACATTAGATCACTGTCTAACCCTGGCCCACCTGGCTGAAAAATATAGAAGTGGAGGGGGGAGTGGACTGTTCACTGCTTTTTTTGACTTGAAGGGAGCCTTTGATTCAATTTCTAGAAAACTATTATGGGATAAATTGAAAAATACTTCAATAGATAGGAGATTGCTATTTCTTATTCAAAACTTATATTCCCATACTAGTTGCTATGTTCGCTACGGCCACCAAGGCGAACTGACAGAAGAGATTCAGAGTAATCGGGGAGTCAGGCAAGGTTGTGTGCTGGCTCCTCATCTCTTTAATCTGTACATTAACGATCTAGAAGCACACCTAAGGACGGTAGAAGGTCATTTCCCTAAACTTGGTAATCAGCAGATTCCACTATTATTATACGCAGACGATGCCATAGTCTTATCCCAAACTCAACTGGGCTTAAAAAGACTTTTGGCAGCCTTTGTAAATTATTGTGACAACAACAGTCTAAACGTAAATATACAAAAATCAAAAAGTATGGTATTCTCCAAGGTCTGGAAAAAATTCTGCTGGTCAATTCAGAACAATTCCTTGGACCAGGTAAGAGAATTTAAATACCTAGGACTGAATTTCACATATAACTGTACTTGGACTGCCCAACGAGAGTATGCACAAAACAAGGCTACTAATAGTATGACAGCCATCACTCGCTTTTTCTATATCAATGGAGGCCATCACATTCTCCCTGCTGCCCGTGTTTTTAAAGCAAAAACGAGGGCACAACTGCTTTATGGAATACCTTTTTGGATTAGTGCTCTTAACTCAGGGATAGAAAAGGTACAAACTACCTTTTTACGCCGAATCCTAGGTGTTCCCAGCTGTGTAGGCCTGGCCGCTTTATATCTAGAAATAGGCTTTGAGCGTGTTGAGACGAGAGCGTGGATACAGACATTAAAATACTGGTTGAGAATCCACTTTCAGGCAGAACAACTGGGATATATTTACTATTTGCTATCCGACTCATATATTAGTAAGTGGATGCGTATAATCCAAGGCAAAATTAAATCTATTGGAATGCCCCTTGATTCCATCTTACTACTAGGACAACAACAGGCCTTGCACGCTCTTAGTCAGTGACTTCATGATATAGAAAGACAAGAATTGTCCTCGATGGCGAACAGAACTTGTTCACCACAGGCATATGGCATTATCCCAGTGTATCAAACACCTCCATCATTCTTATCCACACTCAGAACTCCCCAAGCTTGCAGAGCATTCAACCTCGCAAGATTTAATGTTCTCCCCTCTGCCTTACTTCAGGGCAGGTTCCAGGGAATCCCCCGACAAGAACGACTTTGTCCGTGTGGAGCTGGGGTCCCAGAGTTCCTGTCACACGTCCTCCTACACTGCAATTTCTATGAGAAAATCAGGAGGGATCTGATTTATCCCTTGATCCATAGATTGCAAGGGAACTCAGATAAGTGGTTGGTTGCATATTGCCTAGCGGACCAGAACTCTCATACAACAACTCAGGTCGCTAAATTTTTCTTAGCTGCAATCCATAGAAGGGCCATGTTGATGGCAGAAGGCTGACTTATATGTACCTTTTGGGAGGTTGTAGTTTCTGTGCTGACATTTATGTTTTGTACTATCGCTGTTCCTGTTCTTTGTCCTGTTGTTTTACTGAATTGGGTCATATGACCATAATAATAATAAACGTGTGACTCACCTGAGCTATCCCAACAGCTGAGGCATGGGAAGAAAGGAAAACAAATCAATTAGTTTGAAGAAATAAACCTGTTATCCAGACAGCTGAATCAAGAGGCTAGGATTAATTGTTTCATTTCTGAAACAAAAAAATGATGTTTCATTTCATTTCTTGATGACACACTGCTGTTTCATTTCATTTCTTAAGTTTTCATAAGCTTACAGAAAAACAAAACAGTGTGTCGTTTTTCGTAAGGTGTCCACCCCTAGTTTCGATCTCTCAAGAAACGAAGTCCAGTTGCTGTTGTGTATTGATCTGTAATTGCTGGTTGAAGTAACTGCCTCCCTGTTCAAAGGGAACAGGCCTATTGGTTGATTATAGTTGCTGCATTTGGATCTTCAATCCTATTGGTTCCCCCCAAAAGGCAGCCTTGTGATTGGTTGTAATTGTTCCCTCCAAAATGTATCTTTTCCTAGCCAGTCCTGGCCCCTGTAAATGTAACCTCCTCTCCCCAGTCCCTAGTCTTGTCTCTCCTTGATTAAAGAGCTGTTCACTAGAAGCTGTTTCCAGCCTTCTTTGTCTCAGAGCTGAAATCACTGCTGAATCACTAACCCCATGCTACAATACTGGTGACGAAGGTGGGATCCGGAATGCTGAGTAGCAGAGGCTCCTCACGCTGACTCAGAGTCCGGATTGCAGCAGAAACAAGACTCACCTGCTGGCTAGAAGACGACCCTGCCCGCCTGGAGAATGGAAAGTCCACGGGTCTTGGAGCCCTTCCAGCCGTCCGAGCCTCACACTTGGGAGGACTATGTTGAGCGTTTTGAGTTCTTCACGGTGGCTCAAGGAATCACAGATGCCAGCAAAAGAAGGGCCACGTTCCTGAGTTGCTGTGGGCGGGAGACCTTCATGTTGGCCAAGGCACTGCTCGCCCCAGCAAAGCTGAGTGAGACAGCACTCACAGACATTTTCGCCCGGCTGACAAGCCACTTGGCACCAACCAGAACCCAGATGGCCTGGCGGATGGAGTTCCAGAAAAGGCAGCAGCAAGGCGGAGAATCTGTGGCTGCATTCCTGGCAGGACTCCGGGAGCTTGCTCAGCACTGTGGCTTCCCAAATCTTGAAGACACTCTCTTGAATCAATTTGTTAGGGGGCTCTGCAGCAAAAAAGCCCGAAGGCGCATTGTGGCAAAGGAAGATGTCACCCTTGCCTCCGCCTTGAAAGAGGCCTCTGCCACAGAGAATTATGAGCAGGAAGAGCTCAATGCCAGTGGCAAGACCACGAAGCTGCGGGTAGAGGCTGCCCATGCCATGGATGAGCCAGAGGCTAGTCCAAGCCAGAGCCCAGTCCAGGGTGTCGAGTTGGTGCGTCAGGCGAATGCACGGCCCAAAGATCGCCGAGGCGCTTGCACAGGCTGTGGCGGACACCATGAGCAGAAGAGCTGCCGTTTTTGTGATGCTACGTGCAGGGCTTGCAGTAAGACAGGACACATTGGCCGGGTCTGTCGGTCAGTGGCAGCTGCAACAACGGAATCACCTAGATCAACGCGTCGCAGATCATCCATCACGACTCATCTCCTGGACGACTGCAATTATCTCACAGAGATCAATGGAGAGATCGTGCAGTTTCCGGCGCAGGGCAAACCATCCATCAGAGTGAAGATCGAAGGTCGACCGTGTGACATGGAGGTGGATTCCGGATCTGGATTCACCATTGTCTCAGACCAGACTGCAAGGGGGCTCTTTCCTGGGGGTAAGTTCCCCTCTCTGGAACCATTCCCAGCAACCTTGCAATCATACACGGCGGGCCGCATCCACATTCTAGGTAAGTGTACTGTGAGGGTACAATTCCGGGAGAAACAGGCCGTGCTTAAATTGGTGATTGCACAGGGGAGTCGCCCCAGTCTTTTGGGTACTGACTGGTTTCCTGCCTTGGGGCTGAGTATATCAGGGCTCAACTAAGTCCAAACTTCCCCAGAGTTGGGCGAGGTATTAGGCCAAGAATTTGCTGAACTCTTCAATGGAAAGCTGGGTTGTTATAAAGGGCCTCCAATTGACTTTGAGCTGGACCCCAGGGTGGCTCCAATCCGACTCAAGCCAAGGCGAGTGCCTTTTGCGCTGCAACCCAAAATTGAGGCGGAACTGGACAAATTGGTCAAACAGGGAGTTCTTTCACCTGTGGACTCTTCTAAGTGGGAGACTCCTATCGTCACACCCCTTAAGGCGAATGGGGAAGTGAGGATTTGTGCAGACTACAAATGTACTATCAACAAGGCACTCAGGGGAAATTCATACCCCATTCCAGGCATCTCACAGCTGTTGGCAAAATTGGCTGGGGGAAAAATTTTCGCCAAACTTGATCTGGCTCAAGCTTACCAACAGCTGCCAGTGACTCCGCAATCTGCGGAAGCACAAACAATCGTAACGCACAAAGGGGCTTTCAGAGTGAACAGGTTACAGTTTGGAATTTGTGTGGCTCCAGGAATTTTTCAAGGGCTAATGGAGCACCTGTTAAGGGGTCTGCCAGGGGTCTTGCCATTTTTTGATGATGTTCTGATTGCTGGAAAAGACCCCCAGTAACTAGTGGGGCATATCCGTGCTGTGTTACTCAAATTTAAGGAGGTAGGGCTGCAGCTAAAAAAAGGAAAAATGCAGTTTTGGGGTGCCATCTGTGGATTTCTTGGGGTTTAAAATTGATGCAATGGCCATCCACCCCACTGACTCTAAAATTAAAGCCATTACTGAGGCACCACGCCCACGGAACAAGACGGAGTTACAGTCATTCCTGGGACTTATTAACTTTTACCATTCATTCCTACCTCAGAAAGCTTCAATAGCAGAACCGTTGCATAAACTATTGAAGAAAAAGAGTGTGTGGCATTGGGCTCAGGCACAGCAGAAGGCTTTTGACACCTTGCGGGGCATGCTGGCTAGCAGGAGCGTCCTTGCTCATTATGACGAGTCGAAACCTCTTGTTCTGGCATGTGATGCTTCTCAGTATGGGCTGGGAGCTGTGCTGAGCCATAGGGAAGCGGATGGGTCAGAAAAGCCCATCTCGTTCTATTCTCGTACGTTGTCGCCAATGGAGCACAACTACGCACAAATTGACAAGGAAGCCCAGGCAATAGTGGCAGTGATTTAAAAGTTTCATGACTATTTATACGGTCACCACTTCTTCCTTGAAACTGACCACAAGCCTCTGTTAGGATGGTTCCACCCGAACAAACAGACGCCGCAGATTCTCTCCCCCAGAATGCTGCGATGGTCTATATTCCTGAATGGGTTCCAGTACACCCTGACCCATGTTCCAGGGAAAAGGTTGTGCCACGCTGATGCACTAAGTCGCTTGCCCCTTTCTGGTGTGTGCGATGCAGATCCTGCCCCAGCTGAACGAGGGATGATGCTGGAAACACTTCCAGGGGGCCCTGTAACTGCCACTGAAATAGCTGAGAGAACAAGGAAAGATCCCGCTCTCTCCCGTGTGCTCACTTGGGTGGGGAGGGGATGGCCAGGTGGCCTGCATGAGGAAAAATTTAGACCGTACGCAACTAGGCAACATGAGCTATCCCTGCATAAGGGCTGTCTCCTATGGGGAGACAGGGTAATCATCCCAGCACCACTGAGAAACAGGGTTCTGGATACACTACACTTGGGGCATCCGGGAATGGTCAGGATGAAGTCGCTGGCCCAGTGCTATGTATGGTGGCCTGGAATGGACCAAGAGGTTGAACGATGGGTACGGACGTGCAAGGCATGTCAGGAAGTACGCCCAGAAGTGGCCAGAGCACCAGTCCACTGGTGGGAGCAGACCCAGACTCCCTGGACCCGGCTGCACTTAGATTTTGCTGGGCCATTCCAAGGAAAGGTTTTTTTGGTTATCGTTGATGCATATTCTAAATGGTTAGAGGTGGCTATGGTTCCCAGCATGTCGTCAGCTGCAGTCATCAAGGTGCTGATACAGCTGTTTGCAACCCATGGGTTGCCCGAGACCATTGTCTCAGACAATGGAGCAGCCTTTGTATCCCAAGAATTCAGGGCATTTCTGGCTGATAATTTCATAAGAGGGGTCACCTCAGCTCCTTTTCATCCCTCATCCAATGGGCAGGCTGAGCGCATGGTGCAGACAGCCAAAGGATCCCTTGCACGTTTGATGGAGGGTGACTGGTCAACGCGCATTGCCCGAATGTTGTTCTTGCAGCATGTGACGCCGTGTACTACTACGGGCAAGTCGCCAGCAGAGCTGCTTCTAGGTAGAAGACTGGTGACGGTGCTGGACTATGTCCACCCAGACAAAATGCCAAACCGCAAGGCTAGAGCACCTCCACAGGCAGAGAGCGACTCTACAAGGTATTTTGCTCCTGAAGATTTGGTCTGGGTGAGGAATTATGCCAGAGGTCCCCTGTGGGTGCCAGGGGTGATTACCAGAGTGTCTGGGCCAGTCTCTTATTACGTGACCATTGAAGATGGCAGGGTCTGGCGTAGGCACGTGGACCAACTGAGGTGCAGAGCGCCCAGTAGAGTTGGTACGGATATGGGTGAATTGCAGCCTGAGAGTGACACTACCCCCATTAATGAGTCCCAGCTGCAAGACCAGAGCGGAGATGCCCCAGGAATGCAGGTACCAGTGGCGTCAGCAAATGAATCTACTCCTGCAGGTTCTCATGGTGCCGAGGAACAGATCAGGGACACTGAGCTGTCTGAAACCCCCTCCGTGTCAGACGAAATGGTTACAGTAGACTCTCCACCACAGACACTGCCTGCTGAAGCCCCTGCAACACCCGTAGTCAGGAGATCAACTAGAAGTCGCAGGGCCCCACAATATCTAAAGGATTACGTGTGCTGTGCCAACCAGGAGGGGAGGGGTGTTGTGTATTGATCTGTAATTGCTGGTTGAAGTAACTGCCTCCCTGTTCAAAGGGAACAGGCCTATTGGTTGATTATAGTTGCTGCATTTGGATCTTCAATCCTATTGGTTCCCGCCAAAAGGCAGCCTTGTGATTGGTTGTAATTGTTCCCTCCAAAATGTATCTTTTCCTAACCAGTCCTGGCCCCTATAAATGTAACCTCCTCTCCCCAGTCCCTAGTCTTGTCTCTCCTTGATTAAAGAGCTGTTCACTAGAAGCTGTTTCCAGCCTTCTTTGTCTCAGAGCTGAAATTACTGCTGAATCACTAACCCCACGCTACAATAGTTGCTATGTATTCCTGGAATGTATTTCTCTAGACTGCTGGTGGAGAAATATATGTATGAATGCTTCATTGTGCAAAGTAGGTATAAACAGCCTTGGTCATCTTAAGAGACAAATTGGATCCTTCTGTGTGCTATAACAGTCCCAGAAATTGCCATTACTGGAAGTAAAGGAGGAGGAGGAGGAGGAGGAGGAGGAGGAGGAGGAGGAGGAGGAGGAGGAAATGCCTGAACAGGTTTGTTTTTTGTTTTTGTTTTTTGTTTTTTTTTTTTGTGAGTCAGGCCTAGTGGCCCTCTCATTCCCAGTTTTTTGTTGTTTGTTTTTGTTTGTTTGTTTTGAGGAGGACAGTATTTGTAGAGGTTTCCAGAAACTTAAATAAGTCTTTTTGGGAGAAGACAGGACATAACTACAAAATTGCCCCAAGAGACCACATGGTGCCTCTGAATATTAAATATCCAAATACTGTATAGAATATTTTCAGTATAATTGGGGAAATCAAAAGAGTCTCCCAGTTCTGTAGAATACTATGATATACTTCCAGGTTCATTATGTCATTCCGTTTTTTACCATTTTCATCCAATTTCCCCCCAACAATAATTTAGCTAACCTGGGACTGAAAAGATATGCAGAGTGGTGCAGAATGTAAGAGAAGAATAAATTCTGATTATCACTTTCAAACATAACTGCGGTTGGAAGCTTTAAAAGTGACATTGCCATATTCAGAATTACACTGTGATCAAAACAGAAGAATTATGCATTCCTGAGTTCTATGGAACATTTCTTTATGCCATTGTGCATAAAATTACAGTTTGTTAATAGTAAATCTAGTTGTCCTTTTATTCTTGTGGGATATCTCATATGGTTTCACTCTGAAATTTCCTAAGTGTAGGCCATTTAGCTCCTCTTAGGAAATACTTGAATGATTTGAAAATAAGTATAAGATATGGCAATTTTAGACTATAAATATATTTTATACTGAGGTTTCTATCTGCATACTTCGAAAGTGACTGAGGCTTATTTACTATTATACGGTCATTGACCTGAGTATATCTAGTTCAATGATAGGGCCAATCCACAAGAAGGATTATGAGTTACAGGTTAAATTATGGTCTCAAAATAACTGAAGGGTTTTGAGGCTGATTGTCATTTTGATAGCAGCACAGATGGGTAGAGTATATATGTGAGAGCCACACAAGGCATCTCAGGTGACCCAAGGTGATATAGTGGATAACGTGTCACACTGGACCCAGGAAAGCATGGCTCAAATCACCACTCGTGCAATTGGCAATAGCAAACCAAACATCTCACATATTTTGAAAGCCAGCTTCTTGAAATATACCCAAGCAAGGCATCAAAATAATTTTGTTCCCAGTGTCTACAAGAACATCAGCCACCAGCATTTCTTTATGGTGAACCCAAAAAGGAGAAAAGAAGAGGTCAGTGCAAAAGGAAGGAAGGGAAATACCAGGATATCAAAACTATCTCAATCTAGACTTATCACATTTGTCCAAATCCTTCTATCCTATGTTGTCTTCCAGATATTGCTTCATAAAAGGTCACAAATTTGTACACAAGTGTGAAAGTCAAAAGTATGACACTTGAACAATGACCTCAGAGCACTCTAAAAATTTCATAATACACCTTGACACTTTGACCATAGTTCGTGGGGTATGTTGGCTGTTGAGGGTTTATTACTTTAAGTCCTATGGGGATGCAGCCTTGTCCATTGCATAGGGTGAGAGGACTTTATTTGTTTTACTTGTGTAACTTTCTTCATGGGGTTGATGAAAGGCACTGAGTTCAGCTGAACATAGCAGAGATCCTTCAACCTCTTCATACTTTTGAGCTGATCTTTCACAGTTAAGATTTATCCCTCAAAAGGTTAACCAGTGTCAACCGCATAATCATGCCTTTAACTTTATTATTGTTACAACCACAGGCCATACCAGATACACCAAACTTAAATGCAATAACAGATAGTATAGTATTTGCAAGTAACACAAAGCAGACTAAAATCCAAATTGCAATTAAGTGTAAATTTCAAATCTGATTACTGCAATGATTTAATCATCTGTTTTCTTATTAGACAAGCCACTGCACAGAATTTTGGAACCTTAGCTGTAATTTCACTTGATGATTCAGGGTAGAGAAAAAAGTATGTAAAAATTATCAGGTCTACCTGTGTAAATCTTTAAATTGAGGAAAATAAGTAGATTGCACAAATCATGGCAAAATGTGCAATATAGCAGGACATGGTCCACATTTACCACTGTGTCATTTTGGCAAGGGCAAAAATGGCAATTGTAAGGAATGTGAGAGTGTTTTCCACTCTAGATTGATTGAAGGCAGGGCACTGAAATGGGCCAGAGTGAAAGGTCTCCAATGTCTTGCCAATTTTATGTTGTAACAGCAATCTGTTTGGATGAAGATCTTACTGTGATTCCTAGCCACTGAATAATGTGGAATCTGTGATTTGTTGAATTGGAGGGCTATATAAGATCAGCTTTTATAAGTAATACATGTAGCAAAGCTAGAGGGGATAACCCACTAGATAACAGGTTTTCCTACACTGCTCATCCTGAGGAATGGTTATTTCTTAGAATCAAAGGACTGAGTTTTAACCAAATACTGATTGTTTGATGCCACAACCGTGCTTCAATTGGGGCCATTCCAGCTTCTAATCTGAGCAAGGCTTTAGGGACACAGCATGGCACACCAAATGCAGTTCTTAGAAATTTAGACTTTCCTGTCTCAATGGATATCTTTATGTATGCATGGGCCACAATCATACAGAAGGTGAGCCAGTACCTTACCCTGGAAGACCATTTTACCTTTATCTCTTTATATTTTACTTGAAACATCTGTGTCAAACTATTCATCCCTCTTACCTGATGAACACTCTGAAGCCAACTGCAGTCTGCAAATACGGGGGTGGAGGAAAGAGAGCAAGGACAAGCTCAAGCCCACATTCTCCAGCTAAAGCTGCAAAACAACTATGGATGGATGATCTGATGTCTACAAAGGAGCCAGGTGAGTGACTCTACTGCCTTAAAGTCTTCAAATATAAATGAGGCTCCATGCTCAGACATAGAAAACCCATACAATTATACACTGTTCCTTTTCTGCCTCTGAGGAAGCCCCAGAGGATCTGGGACCTTTAAGGACTAATGGGGCCTGTCAAAGCTCTTTCAGAATGCAGACTGCAATTGGAACAGTTCTAAAGCTCCTCTTTTGGAACACGTATCAAGCCACTACAAAATACTAGAGTTTTCTTATCACACAAACCATTACAAACCTCTTTCAACATCCCACCCACATCACCTGTTAAATAGAGGCACAGAGACAAGCATTTGGTGTTTTTTGTAAGCCCTCAAATCCTCCAGCCTTTATGGCTGACGAAAGAGACCATGATAGCAATAATAGACAACAACCCTAATCAGAATACTTCAATGCCACATGATTCCCAGGAAAAGGAGCAACCGGAAAGGGAAGAGAAATACTGGAGAACTTGTAGGAAGACTAAGAAATAATCATATACTCTGTATAACTCAAAATTAGAGATGGGTGCTTCATGCTTCATACAAACCATGCAGAAGCATGAAGAGATGCTACCCAGGTATGCTAGACTTCCCTCTCCCCTCCCCAGGCTCCAGGGTCTGCCAGGGACCGTATTTATTGGTGGTGCATTAAACCATCCTGGACTGGTGCACTGAAGACAAAGAAGGACCCCAGCAGGACGGAGAGCCCAGTAAGTGAACCGGGTGAATTGGAGGACAGGAGAGGGAACTCCAGCACACCTGGACAGCATCTCTTTGTACTTCGTATGAGGTATAAACTGCCCATCTCTATTCAAAATTGTATCAACTCAACACTGGACAAATAGGAAAACAATTTGCTACTCAGCTACTCAGTCAGGGCCTTTTTACACGACTCCTAAGATCCGCTGGTCCCTTAAATTCAGACCAGAGATCTTGAGGGTTTGTTGCTGTTCCTCCGTCCCCACCCGCTCCCCACTTCTTTGTTCTGTCTGCGTGAGGGGAGGGAGGGAAAAAAGCCTTAGACGGGGACAAAAGAATAAAGCCTTACCTCCGGTGCCGGGGGAAGTTGCTCCGACCTCCGTTTACTTCCTGGTTCCTCTTTAAGGGGCGGAGGCAAAAGAAAAACAACAGAAAGAAGCGAGGAGAGCTCAGGCACTCTCCGCATCAAATATTTTTCACCATCAAAGAGCAGGTACAAGAAAAGTGCGCTGGGTCGCGCTTAGGTGGGCGGGGTCGCACTTAATTGTCTGCAAACTCCGGAGCTGGTGGGTAAACATTTTTAAGGTCCGGAGCTTGCAGCCATTTGCGGCGGAGCTTAGGGGTCATGTATAAACGCCCTCAGAGATTACGGGCTCAGTATAAAGATTGCTTACCTTGATAAGTGTGTAAAACTACCTAACTTACCATAAAGAATTAAGGTTATCTGGCCTTTCGGCCAATCTTCAACCCCCTGATGTTACTGAAAATAGGAAAGTTTCTCTCCTACTTTGAAATATCAGCAGCTAGAGTGATCTCTTGAGACCATCAGTTTATTTGCAAGTAAAGTAACTTTACTAGACCACTTTTTGACCTTGAGTCTCCGGACTCTTCCCTTAACAACCTCAGAACAATTAGCTTGTGAATGGTGCTAATCAACAAGTTGCATGGCATACCAGCAAGCCTGCCTCAGTTAAAGCTCCAGCAGCTTCCGATTTAAATCATCATATTAAATATGGTACTTAAAAGAAGACCTCATGGAAGTGTAGACACACATTGCCTCTAATTTGGAGGACCTTCAGAGCCCTATGAAAAATCTATGCTCTGTGGTGAAGACTCTTCATCCCTTTCCTTCAGAGAAAAGCATAATCAAATCAACACTGATTCAAGAGTGTACACTACCCTCAGACCATGCTGCAAAGAAGCCAAATGTCAGCATCAGCTCAGAATGGCAACATTAGCTCAAGCCCAGCTCTCTGGACTTGAGCAAAAACTGCACTTGGATGAAAGTTCTAGCTACCTTTAAAACTCTAAACTCTGAAAGGCTCACTTGGACTAATACTGATAATGCCACGGTATGCATTTGGAAAATGCATCACCAAATTATTTTGGTCTGTGTTCCCACACATCAGCAAAGAGTTCTAATAAATTAATCTCACCCAATCCACTACTACCATGCCTAATAAAGTACTACCATCAAAGACACCACCTTCTACTGACTCTTCTTCTAAACTTAATACAATGGATCCTTGTATAACAAACGGTTTGTATAGCATAAAATTTGTGCAACATAAAAAATTCCAGAGACAGGGGAAATTTACTTAACAGAATCACCTATGGGGCAAATCCGTACTACATAAAAATAGTCGCAATTAGGTATTACTCCATTTTCAATGCATTCCTATGGGAAATTTGTATAAAGGATAATTTGCTTAACAGAATTTCATTTGGAATAAATTAATTCCTTTATACAAGGTACCACTGTATCACACCTAGCTAGAACTTTGATGTAGCCAACTTTATTTCAACTTGATGCAAAGACATATCTTTGGAAGCCCCATTTGTAGAGTCAGTCAGGAAGTACAGCTCTGTCAATCTGGGCAAAACAGGCAAGTCTACAATCAGTTGAGGACTGGAAAGTATTTGTTTACCTTGAGCCACAGTCAACCTACATGAATCAGCACTCAGAGACTGCTAACATTCAGTCAAGAATCCACACCATGAATGGTTTTGTTTTTTTAAATCCTAGAGTTGAGTTAGAGAAAAATCCACAGGAAGATTGACAGCCACCTTGGAATTGCTCCATCAGTCTCCTTTCATGGAACATGGCTGGCTAGATAATCATGTCAATCTAAGTTCATCTGGGTATCAAGGTAAAAGTAGTTTAAATCATTATTCATTCATGGTGAATACCTAAGTTGGCATCCATCTTATTTGTTTTCCTTTTCCCAAGTAGAAAAATTGTTCAGGCAATATTGGCTTGTCAAATTCTACAAGCTTTATAAATGTACATTGCTTCTATGCTCAAAAATATATGAGTTATTGAAACCACTCAAAAATATATGAGTTATTAAGAAGTCACTCTTAAATCTATGAGACAGCAGTAGACACAAATGTTTCAAATACAGGACAAAGATATGAAATTCTCATTAAGTTCCAAGCAAATGCTTGTCAGAGAGTCTATTTTAGTTACATGTTTTTACCTATAAAAATTACAGTTAAGAACCTGAACTGTGTTATAATCATATACAGTGGTACCTTGTATAAAGGAATTAATTCATTCCAAATGAAGTTATGTTAAGCAAGATTTCCTTTATCCAAATTTCCCATAGGAATGCATTGAAAACAGAGTGATCCCATTTTTATGTTGTATAGATTCGCCTCAGAGGTGATTATGTTAAGCAAATTTCCCCTAACTCCAAAAATTTTATGTTGTACAAATTTTATGTTATACAAACAGTTTGTTATACAAGGGTCCACTGTAATTAAAAATTGCAGGAGCATATATTCTAAGACTGTAAGAGTTCATATCCTTAAAAAGGCACATCCGAAAAGCAAAGAGTACATCTCTAAAGCATGTCATTAAAAATTAAAAAGCATTATATTTTTGAGCAGTCTTTAGCTTTTAGCATAAATGTAGAAACACATTTAAAAATACTAGGTTTCCCTTTCCAAGTCACTACCATTTGCCAGTGAGCATCTACAGAGGAAAATCCATAATGCATGTGTGTTCTCTCTTGCCTGCTTCTTTTCATCTCATGCCAGGCATCAGTGTTGTTGGCACCAGTGTGTGTGGTATGTCATTTATCTCTTGCTTCCCGATATGTTTATTTCTCTCTCTTGTTTACATTTGCCTTTAACTGTAATCAACTGAAATTTTGCTGGTGCAGCAAACGACCGCCCCTTGCAACACATCTCATAAAATTCATATGAGGCTCTGTATTGCTTTTACGAAGGTAGAAAACTCATAAGGAAGCAAATCATTTGTTTATACATGATTTATTCCTGGAAAACCTTCTGAAGTAGTAGGCTGGTTCCATAATAATGTAGTGAATGAATGAATGAATGAATGAATGAATGAATGAATAAAAAAATTCTGTCCATGTCCAATATGACTTGGTAAATTGCTGATACCATCATTCTCTGGGGCTTCCAGGTCAGTAGCACCCCATTTCTTGACATTTCAGGATGGCATGTGATGTCACAGGGGAGGGCCTTTGTGACAGAAACCACAGAGCGAGATTCATATGATATTGCAGAGGCAGAGCACATAAGGTTGGGAGGAAAGCAAGTGGAACACACATCGAAACACCTTCATAATAAGCCAGTGACCACTGACCCCAGTAGCAATGGGTGGATTTCAAGACGCCTCAAACAAAAATCAGTCTTTCTCTGCTTCTGCATTGAGATTTGTCTCCTCACATGGAGATATCAGAGACCATGGTAATTCCATCAGAATCCAGCCTAGCAATGCTACTGATCCTTCAACTGGCAACTTCTTCAGTCTGTCACTCTTTCTCCATTTTGTATCAAAGCTACATATTTGGGAATCTCATATAGTTTGCAAAAATGTTTGTGTTCTTTCCTTCATGTCAGTCTGAGCTTAAAACATGATACTCTCTTGGTTTAGGTTTATAGCATTTTCTCCCTGTGCTGAGCCCTATTGCCATGCTCAAGATGGACTCCTATCCAACATATATTAGTCATATACACATACCCACTTCTGTGTTGGGAGTACCCATTTGAACGTGGAGCTGCATGCTTGACCTTATTTGCTTATTTGCAGCAGTGTAAATGCTGCTGTAATAAATTGTGTCATTATGAAGAGGCAAACCACATGGACACTTTTTATTTGAATGTCATGAAAGGTAGTAAGGAGTGAGCCATGATATTAATTTTCATTCTTGGTGTTCCCTGCTCAACAAGTTTTAAAGGGTGTGCCTGCCCCCTCAACTCCAACATAATAAATTATATTATGCTCTTTTTTTTAAAAAAAAATGTAGCTTCTGTGAGCACTATGATATTTTTCTGAGTCTGGGAACTTATACAGGGGTACTGAAGTTGAGTTACGCATTGGGAAGACAGCAAATAAATTTAATACGCATGTTGCAAAATGCTTTTTTAAAGTCAATTCACTTGAACATACTTTTTAAGGCTTCAGAAAACTCTTCTGCAAAAAAACCTATTTCCCTCCCTCTCCCTTCTGAATGGTCTTCCATTTCTCTATTGCTGTATTTGCACTGAACAAAATCATCACCTTTGTTGAATATTTGTTGAGATGCATTATTGAGGTAATAAATGCCATCCATTCGGAAAAGTAATCTTACCAATAGATAACTGAATCCCTCTTCCATTTATCAAATGGCCAAAAAGAGAGTTACTCCCACCTTAGTATTTAAATTCAGCCACAGAAACAGAGTGCTTATGTCTGGGATGAAATCTTCTATTGCATTTCCTTTCTGTGGAAGGAAAGCACATTGTAAAGGAAGTAACAAATACTTGAATCTTTTTGTTGCCTATAGCTGAGCTTCCATATTTGTGTAAACCAATAACCAGACATGACCCCTTAAGTGGTTTGGGAAAATATTTTGGCCACAACTTTATTGGTTACACACAAGCAATACTCTGTCTGAGCCATTGGGTCAGATCCTACATATCAAGGAGCCCACCTGCTCCTTGATGATGCTGTGTTCCCCGCCGATCTCTTTGGGAATGCCCCCAGCAGGTTTTAGTGGTGGGTTTCCCTTGGGGTGTCCACCCCACTGGTACCCCGTGTCCATTATCCCGTCAACAGGTCCCCCGAGGGGTGTAGACACCTATGTTGGCATGCATTAATGGATCCTTCTGAAGGCCTTCAGTGGTCCCCTCATGATCCAGTCCTGACCTTTTACATTGTACGTGACCCGGTCAGTTGTTTCTCCTGAGTGCAGGTTCTAGGCTGCTACTCCAACTGCGTGGATCCATCCCAATGCCTGTAAAACCACCAGACACTCAAAATTCATGACATTCATGACACACAATAACCGATACAAAAAAACTTCCATTATATACACAGGGTGGGTGGGGTGGGTTGCTCCATCTCCTGGTTGCAAAAGGCAGGTTCTGCTTCCTGCCACCCCTTTAAATTATGTGCTGACCCAGCCCCTGAGCCCACATCGCCTTTCAAAGCGGCCGAGGCGGATCCGAGCCCCGTGTCTATCCACACCCGCTTATAGGCTTGGATCTGGCACCTGGCCTCTGACGCTATCTCCTTCCTACATGTGGCTGCCACCATTGCCCTTTGTTGTGTCTAGACACTCCAGCAACAACCAGTGAACCCAGTAAATCAGGTCCTTCCTTTTCTCATGGAGGGGGAAGGGCACCACAGCCTAGCAGCTTAACATTTCAACTTGCTGAGAATCCCTCTGAATGTGAGAAGCTGTAATTCCGATGTTGGCAAGGTTAAAGATAAGTAAGTAGAGAGGTGCAGACTTGTGGTTTTGGATTACCACTTTCACCATGTTGGCTGAGGAACTCTGGGAGTTGTCCAAAACCTGAAATCTAGACAGCTCTGATAGCAAGTTTTAAAACCTGCTTTGGGGAGTTACTCAAGATTCCATCACAAAGTTGCAGTGTTTCAGATTTGCGTTTGCTGTGGTTACTTTTTCGTATCTCACAGTAACCTTGTTGGCAGAAAAGTCTGTATAGTCCCTCCTTTAATTTTTAAGGAAAAAAAACAATTAGTGCTATTTACATGTAAGTTGAATATTCACACAGTATTGGCCAAAGGTATAGTTATACATGAGGGGGACAAAGATTTTTCCTTTACGTAACTGTGGCACAATAGTAAAATAAATCAATTTTTAGATCTCTTGATTTCAGTGGGTATGACCGCTTAAGCAATTATTTTGCTCGCCACAATCACCTCCTTTCAAAAATGGGCTTCATCCTGCCTCCAGCATGTACTTTTTTCATTTTGGGTGCACAGGTCTGGGAGTTCACAAATATTTGACCAACCAGGATCCGAATAAAAATGAGTGCAGTAAATCTCAGCAATGGTAACCCACCTGCCACCTTGTCACTTTCAAATCAGACATCTGTCATTCACCAGGCAGCAGATTGAACATCGTTTCAGATTGCTATATTTGCTGAAGATTATAGATGACATTTACAGAGCACAGTGGTATTCAATGATATTCTCGGTGTTGTTTTATTGAAGGTGACACATTGAATAACCTGCAGGTTAGAGGCAGGAAGGTCGGACTATGTGCGCTGTGGACAAATGAGAACCTTTGATAAACTGCCTGCCAAAGCAGACCTGCTACTGACAAAGTATGAATACTAGCAAAAAGCAAACCAAACAGAGAAAGCAAATAGAAAGAAGCTGTACTTGAGAGTATGTATGTTCAGGGTTTTGAAGTGTATATAGCTCCACAAAAAAAAAAAAAATCTTCGTTACCATCTGCACTTGTTTTAAAGGGTGTCTGAATATGGAATAGGTAGAGACAGGCTTTAAATTGCAGAAGAACCAAAATTAATTTTCACAAGCTTAATCTCATTTTGGTTTATACTTAGAGTGGTCACAGATCTTTTTGATAGAGAACTGTCTTATATGTGAAGTGATGCAGTCAGATCACAGTCCTCTTTAATACAGTGTCTTTTTTCAGAGATGGGCCGTCTTTTTTCAGATATGGGCCTTATGTGTCTAAACAAAACATCTGAAACATGAAAAAGTCACTCTTTTGGGTAATTTGTGTGGTTTTGAGAACTGCTGATAAGAAGGTTTCTAAACATTAATGATTTGTGTTTATGAAAGCAAGAGTACATTGAGTTTCATGTTCCCTCTTTTGTATAACCTTTTGACACCCTTTCATTCTTCATCTCTCAAATTGCTTGATAAATTGCCCATCTAATAGTGACACAAGGGCTGTCAGTGGTCAAATGGAATGTTCTAAGATGGCAAAGAGAATTTCGACCCATAAAAGAGCCTGGAACCCAAAGAGAACTGCTCTTTGCTTCAGTCATTCCTTGTGGAATTACTGTGTGCTGAGCTCCTTGTGCCTTCCATCATGGATTGCTGGCTAGCTGGAAAGCCAAATGGTTCATTGGCTGGCTGCCCACCTTCCTACCTGCCCGCTCGGTCTGGTGACAATTTTTCCCTCTCCTATACTGTTGTCTGCTTTTGGGGTAGACTGGATCTTGTTGTCTCCTGTAGACACAGAAAAATGAACCAGGAGAGACAAACTGGAAGGACAGTAAGAGCTTTCCCTTTTGTGTAGAACACATTGACAGATGCACAAAGAGCCATAAGGAGGAAGTTTACGAAAGCTAAAGCCTCCCACTCAGTCACCTTTGAGCAGGAGACTGAGTAGACCAAGCAGGCACCCATGTTATCTGGTCTCACATTCTTCCCCACTCAGGTGGGAGGTTTTGTAATTTTGTTTAACTAACATTAAGTTTGGCCCGTCTGTGGGCCTTTGATGGCCTGGAAGAAGCCCTGCATGGGTCCTCCTCTTCCATCTGTCAAGATATGTAAAAGTTGACAAAACATATGTTATGTATATTTAACAGAATGTGTAAAGTCAATTGTAAAATGGAGGCAGTTAGATTCTGCAGTGTCATGATGTTAATCCACAAGTGTTAGAGACTAGTAATCACAGGCATGTTAAGTGATGAAGTGCAGGTGGAACTGATTGTAACATCATGGTTTGTAATGGATAGATCAGATTGCATCAGATTGTTAATTAGTGATTGCATCAGATCTTATGAGTGCTGAATATGTATAAAAGGCACTAGCTTGTCATTTGTAATTTGGGGACTGTTATGGTGGGAACAGTTCACCCCACACTCTGTTTGTCTGTTTGCTATATTGTATATAATGCTTGGTTGTTATGCTGTGTATATTTTGATGTATATATGAATATATGAGTTTTTACTCTATTCATTGTCATTGTCTTTCTGATAGACTAACTCTGCAAACCCTTTATATCAATACTAACATTTTATCTACGTTACTGCTGCACTGCTTTGTGTCAGGCACAAGTAAATATTATTATTATTATATTTGCTGCCCCCTTAAATCTGCTGACAGGTTCTAGGCCCTTCCCCCGCTCAAGAGCCTCAAGCTTCTCCTGTAGCCACTGCCATATGGGCCAATCCTCCTCATTTGAGGAGGACTCGTGTGAGGACACCTGTGGGGGGCTACCCTGTTGCTGGGGTGCTTGCCCCTACTCACTCCCTGCCCCTTCTTTGGCCCCAACGCAGCACCTTAACTGGAGGAGGGGCAGCACTATGGCACTGAGTGGGGGAAGGCAGGGCCCCAGCATGCTCCTACTCTCGCCCGCAGCCCGCCCACCCAATGGCATTGTACCTTCTGGATAGGAAAGGGCTCACCTACAGTAGACCACCCACGCCATCCCAAAAACACCCCAGAAGCCTTATTTAGCCTGGGGAGGGAGCACTAGAAAGGGCCAGTGGCTCGCTTCGCAGGACTAACTCAACCACTGCCGCTGCTCTCTGCTAAAAAGCCCATGCTCTGGCCCTCCCCTGAACATCAAAGAGGTGGAACGGGCCATGCACCACTGCTGCCTGCACCACGCACCCCCTAACCACCACCAGCAGCCATCCAGCTCCCACTGGGCCCAGTGCTACTCTGGGCTAACCCAGGTTGCAAAATGGTGCCGAGCCCCAACAAGTTGTGGGCGCCACATGCAATCACGGAGCAGCCGGCCAAACTCCTCAGCTCCAAACAAACACCAAAGGTAGAGGCTGGTGAAGGGGAGAAGTTCTGTTATATACCAGACCTCCTCCCCTCTCACATCTGAGGCTGCGAGATCTCACTGCTTGGTTTCGCGCTCTCATCCGCCCAGGAAGGCAAAACGACCCACACCTCCAGACGGACCTTTGGGTGAGTCACCCTTAATTATTGGTGATTTGCAACTGAGTTTACATTATCACTATTGCACACATGGAGCTGTGCAGCAAGATTTCAGCCAACTTTTCCATGTTGAAAGGAATCATTCTATTGATAAATATTGCATGGTAGTTATGCAAGTAAATAAATACCCGGTACTTTCTTAAGTATTGTATTTGTTCCTCTGTTGTTGGCTCCCCTTCTTTTCCCCCTCTCAGTCTTTCTAAAATTGGTTGGACTTCATGCTATTTCTTCTGTTTACTTCTGTTCTGTCTTAATGCAGTCATAGTCCCACTTCTGAGGACTTTCCTTCCACTACATGTAGCCTTTTATTATTACTGAATATAATTCAGATGCTATAGTTCAAGCTGCCTAGATGCCCTAAGCACATCCGATCTCGCCTGCTTTCAGAAGCTAAGCAGGGTTGGCCCTGGTTAGTACTTGGATGGGAGACCACCAGGGAATACCAGGTGCTACTGTAGGCGCCTGGAGTAGGAACTGGCAAGCCACTCCAGTATTCCTGCCAAGAAAACTACATGGACATGGAGTCACAAAGAGTCGGTCACAACTTTAACGACACAACACACACACATAAATACAGAAAATGCATATTGATGCACTAGAGTAATTTCTGCTTGGCACACACCTTAGGCTCAGTACACTGCTTTGTTCTCTGTTGAAGAAGAAAAAAATCTATGGACACCTTTGGCTACCTGATAATGTGAAGAAGGGAGAGGTACCATATTACTTCAAAAAAGAAACTGTGATATCTGTGCCTTATCCAAATGTCTTTAAATCCACAATAAATCTGATTTACTGCACTGAACTGAATCCACCTTTTGTCTTATATCTATGTATCAGAGATGGCAACCGCAACTCCTGACAAAAAGGAGAGGGATCTTCCCCTTCCAGATATGCTGTGCTGGATTCCAATGTGTTGCAGCCTATGGTCTTAGTGGGGAGGATTTCATGAAATTAACATGGAAGACGGAATCGGACAGAGCTCTTTATAGAAACTGTAACAGAAAGAATATTGACTCACCCAAGCAAATAAGTGCCCACGAGGGTTTCTGTGCAGAGCCAGCAGAACATTTTGTAATTATTATTTTTCCCCTTTTGGAAAATTGGCAAGAAGCAGCTGCTCTGTTTTTATGCATTTGTTATTCAAACCTGCTCATCTAGAGAGTTATGTAAGTGTGAGAGTAAACATATTTCAGAGGGTTTTCATTGACTATTCCTTCAATAGCTAGAGCTGCAAGAATATGGTGTTTGGGTATGCCTTTCGCTAATGAAGTCCCTTGGCATCCATCATATTCCCCGGTTGGCTGCCCTATGTTTTATTGAAACCCAGCAAATTATTTTTGATACAGGAATAAATGGTTTCACCTCTAAATGCATGGTAATTAGAGCAGCTAGCTATTGTTTCTGTGAGTACATGTACACAGAGCTTTATTTATGCAAATATTTACAATGTCTAGTAATTCTCCTATGGCTTCTACTAGAAGGCATGGTCCAGACTCTTCAGACCTTGCCCGAAAAGAGTTCAGACAACACATACGGCTGTATCTTCATAGGCTGTCATGACAGTAGCATTTCGGTCAGAGTAAAAGTTATGCACCAGAATAATCTGATGTAATGGCACAACCAAGCCTTTCAGAATAATCCCAATTTGCAGTAGTCCAGAAAGCACAAGCTGATTTTCTTCTGAAACTCTTTGGGCATGCTCCAGCAGCTGCCATCCCGTTGAGCATCACAAATGCTAACAAGAAAAAAACTTTAAAGACTTAAAGTTGCCACCAGTGGTCCTACTGCTGGGATCCCTAGTGAGATTTGGAACCACAATAGAGTTGGGAGCTTTAAATTAAGTTAAAGATGAGATTGTCTGCAATTATGACACATAACTCTGCCAACAAGGTTTTAGCCAAAATGTATTTGCATTATTATTTCCAGTGCTTCTTCCTTCTCTGACTGAATCCAGCTACGACTTCTGGCATTTCTCTGTTTGTATGTGGTGAAAGTTGCTATTGTGAAAATCTTCAACACCGAAATGCATTGGAAACAAATCTTTGTTTTCTCATTTCTTTGTGATTAAAATGCACATTGAATGTTTCCACATTGTGGGCTCTTATTTTTTTTTCCGTATCTGTTAGTATATTCTTGTTAGGACTTATGTCTTGCTTCTCATGTCTTGCAGTCTTTTAAGGTGCTCCTTCCAGCAACCCTAATGTATTGGTACCTAGGTTTACGTACACTTCAGTTAACAAAAATTTGGTTTACAAAAAGAAATTATTGGAAATGGGGATGCCTTGGTTTAAGAATTTTTCCAATGGAATGACCCAGTTTACTTTTTCCCCTTGTAAGGCATTGCAAAGAAAGTATACCCATGATGCATTGTGTCCCCATAGTTTGTGAAGGGGTGGGAGGAGTTGGAGTGGTTTTTTTCATCAAGTTTTGGAGCTATTCTGGACATTTTTGCAGCAGTTTTTGGACTTTTCAGACTTTTTGGTGCATTTCTCAAGCAGTGGAAAGGTAAGGAGCTGAGCTTTATTATTTCCATGCCTGTTATAGTGTGTTCTGCATTGGGGTGGGGGGTGGGGGTTCTGCTGTGCAATACTTTTTTTTTACTTTCTTCTGACCTCTGGAACAGATTAATTGGTTTTTAGTGCATTTCTATGGGAAACCATGTTTCGGTTTATGAAATTTTTGTAATATGAAATGTCCCAGAGAATAAATGAATTTTGTAAATTGAGGTACCACTGCATTTGTTTAGAGAGCCAATGTGGTATAGCGGATAGAGTGGTGAACTAGAATTCAGGAGGCCTGGGTTTGAATCCCTTCTCCACCATGGGAACTGACTGGAGCCATGGAGCTGGACAAAATGCTTCTTAAATATTTCTCTTCTCTTAAGAGCCCTATTAGGTTCACTATAAGTTAGTTACAACTTGACAGTATGCAGTAAATCTTGGTTTAATTTCTGCTTTAATTTCTTGAAATGCATGAAAGAGCTCTCTCATTTTGTGATTTTTGTTTGTCTTCTTTACAATTATTATGTTTTATCTATTATGTACTATGCTAGTCACAAAAGAGTTGTATTTAGGATTCTGACCCTATTTCTGTGATCTATTATTGTTCTTGATTCCTGTTTGTCATTAAAAAATGTAAGAGTTTATCTAGTCTTTCATTAAGTATTTTATTTTATTTTGATTACAATAACAGTTTTTGCATTTTCCCCTAATAATGTTTCCTCATATCAGTCCACAATTCTTCTTGTTAATTTATAATTGAGTTTAGTAATTCTCTCCACTCCAGTCCATTACCTTATATGCCATTATCTTTTCTCTGTGTGTGTGATGAACAATTTGATTTAAACACGTATTAAAACATTGAGAAGCTTACGGCGATGTCTAAGGTCCCATTCTGGTTTTTTTTTAAATTAATTTTCCCGCCTAAATATTTCTGGATATTATAATCCGCCAAATTACTTTTGGTCATTGCAGCTTTGCTATTGTTGTTTGTAATTGATTTTTGCTGTTTTAATTTTTGATGCTGTGAACCGCCCAGAGTCCCCATTGTGGGAATGGGGCGGTATACAAGCGTAAATAATAAATAAATAAATAAATAAATAAATAAATAAATAAACATTCAGATTTCTCTGTATTTTCAAAATCCAATCCCTTGAGTTTCCAATTTTTTCTGTACTTTTTCTGAGAAAATGTTACCGTGTCTGAAAATTTATAAAATATTACAGTTAGGGCTGTCCTAAGAATATTACAGTGGTACCTTGTATAAAGGAATTAATTTGTTCCAAATGAAATTATGTTAAGCAAATTTTCCTTTATATAAATATCCCATAGGAATGCATTGAAAACAGAGTAATCCCTAATCGTGACCATTTTTATGTTGTACAGATTTGCCCCATAGACGAATGTGTTAAGCAAATTTCCCTTATCTCCGGAATTTTTTTATGTTGTACAGATTTTATGTTTGTTATACAAGGGTCCACAAACTGTTTGTTATACGAGGGTCCACTATGTTAGGAAGAACATGGAGTTGGCCCAAGCAATTTAGGAGGAGAATGGATTGCCGTGATGGTTGTAGAATCTCTTTCTTTTGAGTATCCCCTTAGGTTTTTAAGGAGACATGCTAGCAGATTCTCTGCCATGGTACAGTGTATGATTAGATCAGCTTTGATGTATTTTCTAATTCTTTGATACAATTATTATGAGTCAGAAGGCAGACCAATTCTTCTGTAGATAAGAAATCTCCATTTATTTTTATGGAATAATGTCAGCATGGTCCCACCCTTCCAGTATCTGCCATGATCACTATAATATGCAATATTTGAGGGGGTATGCTTTTAAAAGGTATTTTCATAGGCATTGTGTTATTGTCTTCATTACAATGTTTAATTTAGTGTGTCCATTGTTAGCTGTTTCATTTATTATTTTGTGTTGATGTAAACCACTCATAGTGGCCTTTGGTACTAGATGGGTACTAAGTAAGTAAGTAAGTAAGTAAGTAAGTAAGTAAGTAAGTAAGTAAGTAAGTAAGTAAGTAAATGCTTCATTCACAAGTAGAGATGGGCACGAAACGAACAATTTTTCATTTCCGTTTTTGTTTTTTCATTTCGTTACGTAATGAAACGACAAATGAATTTTGTCTCTAAAATGAAACAAAACGAACAGAAACACCAGATAATTTGTCGTCCGTTTCGTTTTCATTACGGCAATACATTGAACTGCTTTAAATGCTAAAAAAAATCACAAAAAATTGAAATAAGTGGTAATGAAACGGTAACAAAATGAACAAAAACAAAAACAATTTTTTTGCAAAAATTCGTGAAAAATGGAAACAAACTGAAACGGACCCTCTAAACGACAAACAAAATACCATTTTTTTATTCGTGCCCATCTCTATTCACATGATATTGTCCCTGTAAAGATAGTTTTTAATAGGGTTTCATGTCTAACATTTCATTTTTATCTTATTTGCTGGAGAGTGTTCAGTTAATGTGACTTAGCCTATTCAAACATCATTAATTTAATTTACACTCATAATGGGTGGACAGGAGTAGCACCATCCCTGCTGTTTCCAGCTGCATCATTGCCTTACTTGTTAAGGGCTATAGATTTGTAAATAGAGAAATAGTGTTCTAAATGTTCTGGGTTGCATATTGTCCTTCAATAATGTAAACTGCCTTGGGTCCTTTTCCAAGGTGAAAGGCCGGGTAAAGATATTCAAAATAAATAAATAATTGAACCATTTTTCATACTTGGTTGAAAACTGGGGAAAATGGGGTCTTCAACTATGTGGAGCCCATCAACAGACAGCTGTAGAAGGGCAGTGAAACTGGAAACAGAGGAGAAAAGGCCAGAGTACATGAATTGGGAGCATACATGAGGTTCATAATGTTTGAGTGGATCTCCTATCTAATCTAATGTCATTCCATGTGAGGACCCTTTAATTGCCAATTACTGATGGCATAGTTCCTTACCATCCCTACATTATCCTCATTTGACTAATGGTTATATCACTGGTTGTTATTTTTAATTTAATCCCAGGAGCAACCACTCCTACAGTTACCTCTCTGGATATTTCTGTCATTCTATGTCAGTAGTTCCCAGCCTTGGTGCTCTTTCTCAAAAATCCTGGCCAGCACAACAAGAGGCAAAGGCTTCTGGGAGCTTTAGTCCAAGCACCTCAGGGGACCCAAGGTTGGGAACCAGTGTTCTAGGTGGTCCTCCTAACTCTTCCACAGCAGTCTGTCCAATATGCCCTCTATTGGTGAAGATCTGGATGTGGGCCTACAAGAGTTTCCCCAAAGCAGCAGAACCGTATATTTGTTTGCTTGCTGCCTTCTAAAGATGGCACCTCCCCAGTACCAATCAGCACCATATGATCCACTGACCAGCTTTGTTCTTTCCAGGGAGAGGCAGGGCAGACCCATTTCATCAGCCTAGATCCATTTCATCAGGGTGGAGCAACATTCCAGTTTGTCACATCAAAGGCTGGAGTGGGCTACATGCCTTGGAGTGGGATTTAATTCTATGAAGACAACCTCAAACAAATCAAATTAATTAAGTGATCACTAATAAATAAGATCAAAATCAAACATCAAAGATAAGAACAATTAAATCTTTGCCTATGGGGGAATGCTCATTAACAAAACTCAAATTGTCACATGATGATAGTCTTCAAAGAAAGGAAAAATAAATTTCCCATTTTTACTGAAGTTCTTTTCTTTTTCATTTGAGGATAATCAGGCCGCTCGTTTCAGATTGCCATCATCCTGCAGCTTTGCTGATTTCTGAATTTCTGCAATGACAGCCATAATTCTGCACCCCTTTCATCAGCAACAAGAAGCTGATAAGAAGAGCTAAAGCGCTAAGTGACAGCCAGCTGTCAAAAAAGTTGGGATAGCATAAAAAATGAGATGTTAGGAAAACTTGAATTGCAGGGGAGGGAGTGTCAGGGGACAGAGAAATAATAATTACAGTTAGGTAACACCACATTCTCCACAGCAGTTTGTTAGGGTCAGAGATATGGCACTGCTGTGCAGGTAAAAAGGTTGCACTGTCCGATGTGTACTTAATCCAGAGGAAGTGGGAGATGCAGGCAAACTTACTGAAATGCATAGGAAAAGCATAAAATCCTGTTCTGGTTGTGAAGTGTCATGCAGTCACCTCCTACTTATGGTAATCCTATGAATGTTTGCTCTTCCATGTGTACTTTCCTCCACAGTCCTACTCAGCTCTTATAAACTCAAGCTTGCAGTTCCTTTATGAAAGTCCATCTCTTCCTCTTTTCTTGCTGCCTTCCACCTTTGCCAGCATTATTATCAGTTTCTTGCCTTCTCGTGAAGTGTGCAAAGTAGGATAGCCACAGTTTCATCACTTCTGCCTCCAAACATGGTTCAGGCTTGATTTGCTCTAAGGATCCACTTGTTCATCTTTCTGGCAGTTTGGGGTAGTCACAATGCTCTCCACCAGCACCATGACTCAAATGGAACCCCCCCCCGCTTTCTTTGCTGTTCAGCTTTCTCATACATAGTGACTGGGAGTGTGCATGACCTTGGAATTCGTGATAAATTCTTACGCTTCATGTTGTTGTTTTTTGCATTCCATTGTTGCTGCCTTATTTCAATTTTTTTTTCATTGTCAACATTCAAGCCAGACAGTTCTTTTGTAGTCGTGATTTTGTCATCTTAATGTTCAACTGAAGGCGTGCTTTTGGCACCTTCTTCTTTAACTTGCAGTAAAAGTCATTTTAAGTCATTACTGCTCTCTCCCAGTAAGATGGTGTCATTGGCAGATCTTAAATTATTCATATTTCTTTCACTACTCTTCATTCTTCCTTCATCTGATCCAGCTTGGCTTTCTATACGATATGTTTTGTCTAAACTAAGAATGAACAGACAAGGGATACAATACACCCTTGTCTGACACCATTTTCAATGGGAAACCATTCTGTCTCTCTCTATTCTGTCCTATCAGAAGCTTATTGTCTACAATACAGGTTACACATCATGACAGTGAAGTGCTGAGGCATCAGAAAGATAATGATTGACCCCAGTAGGACACCACAATTAAGAATCCAAAGGGTGGGGCACCATCTCCCCAAATTTCAATATCTGAGGACAGTCCTCTAAGAAGGTATCAAAGGCTGCTGAGAGGTCAGGGTACCAACAAGGATATTTTGGTCCTGTCATTCTCCTTCAAAAGGTCATCTTGCAGGATGACCAATATCATCTTCATGCCATTATGGGGATTGAACCCAGACTGGAATGGGTCAAGGAGAACCGTCTACTCCAGGAGTGCTTGTGGCTGATCGGCCACCACGCTCTGCACTAGATTGCTTTAAAAAAGGCAGATTGGTGATGCATTGTTGTTAATAGTGTCTGCCACCAAGTTAGGTCTTTTGATGGCTCTACTCAAGAAAACTAGGCCACAAGATCAATTCCTTAATAATTGTAAATGGGAATAGGGGAGATGTTTTACATAAAAAAACTCTTTCTACAAGAAGGATATACAACAGGATAATATATAATTTATTAGGAATTAAGTTAAGCAGTGCCGGTAGCAGACACAAAGACAAAGGCTGGAAGAGCAGGAAAAATAATAATTAAACCCCAAGTGAATATTGGAGGCTCTTGAGGGTTTAAGAAATATATTCTTCACAGATTGATTTTACTGAAGGGTGTCCTAGAAGAGCAAACAATTGTTGTGATTTATATTTATGCTCCTAATCAATTGTCTTGATTTGCTTTGGAATTTGGAATTCATCCACATCGGCTGTACGCCCCTGCTTGCAGAGGTAAAAGAGATTGAGTGACTATGGCACCTTCTCCCAGTGACTGGCATAAATTTTACAAATTTAATTGCACAGGGTGAAATGTGGAATGCTAATGGTCAACCACCCTGAGGCTGTTAAGATACACTTGAACTTTTCAAGGTGATTAGTGCAGTTGCGGAGTAGAAAAGGCATTGTAAATGGGTTGGATTCTTCCTCCAACTGTATTTTTGATCTCTTTCAGGATAAAAGCAGTTAGAAGAGAGTAAAACATTGCAGGAAAGTGCTTGTTTAAATATTTAGAATATGCTTTGAAAATACAAGTGTAAAAAAAGAACAGCTGCACAGCACGAGGAAATCTGATAGTAACAAATGAACAGACAAGGGATACAATACACCCAGATGTTTACCAATTCAGGTGATAAATATCTGGAACAGCTGCACTGAAACAGCCTTCAGGAGGCCAGAGACACTGCCAGGCAGCTCTTCCCTTTGCCCTCTTCAGTAGCTGCCACCCGGTCCTCCCATGGGTCTAAAGAAGATGCAAGGAAAATGCATACTTATTCTGGTTAACTATTTTTCTCTTCCATCATGTAATTCCTCTCTAGATAAATGCCCGCACCTCCATCAGACTTGCAAATGAGATTCATTTCTACTTTCCAATAGCCAGGCACCAAACAAAAATTCACTGGCATGCAAACTAGAGAGGAGAGGAAGGGGCACTGTTTCGAAAGGTACTGCTACCTCTATCACCTACTTTGGACCTCCCTTCTAACAGGATCCCATTTATGTAGGCGACTGCTTTCTGCCTGCTCAGTTCTAGTGAGACTGAGAAGCCCTTGGGTAACGACTAGTATATTTGATGAGGAAAAAGCCTGGATGGTTTTTCTGTCTTCATTCCCCCTTCAGTGCAAAGCAGCAGCAAGAAGAAAAGAGAGCTTTTCCCAAGAGACTGAGCTGTGGTGCTTCATTGAAGAGATGAGTAGGTACAGGTCAATGTTTGTCCTCTGCCACCTGAGATGAGTGACCCATGTTGGTTCATCTTAGGAACAACCTTGAGACAAGTGACTATAACTGTCATGCTGGTCAGGAATCACCTTTACGGTCTAATTTTAAGCACAAGGCTGAAGCTGGCTGAGTGGATGGTGCCTCCACCCAGGCTCAACAATTTCTACTTTTGTTACCATTGTAAAATTGGGAAAGGTTTAACTGGCAACCAGGAGTCTAACATATGATTGGTGGGAGGCACTGAATTTGATGGGGAGCATGCTAGGCAAACTTTTCCCAAGCCAATTGATAAAGGGCATTTTTGTGGAGGGAATTTGTCAGAAACCCCATTTTCACAAAACCTGTAGGGATTTTAGAGGAGAGTTGTTGGTGTCTCTCAGTGCCAGGGAGTCACTTTCCAAGGGGTCCATAACATGGACATATAGAATTTAAACATCACCAAATTTATAGAATTTGTCAGGGAAAGCTTCTCTGTGATTTTGGTGTCTCTTAAGTGCTTGGGTAACAATTTGTAGGGTTTGAAAGCCAAAAATAAATAAACAAATTGATTCATCAGAAAAACAAAATGGTAAAATACTTATTCATGATTTGTCATCATCAATGAATCATGAATTGATTGTCAACAGAGATTGTATCCTCAAGGTTATTCGAGATAAAGAGGTGGAAATCAATAAATCCAAAGTGACAATACTGAAAGATGTCCCATGGGAGGTCCGTCAATTGTGGAAAGAATACACATGGTTAGCCTATAGGCCAAAAAGGTACAATCTCAAAAACTTATTTTAGCACTTAAAGATAAAACTGGGGAAAACCAGACAGAGCAGCTACAAATTCAAAAAATTATAGAGGCATATTACCAGAACTTGTTCAAGCCAGAGACAATAGATAAAGATGCCATCTTTCAATACCTTGAACAAGACAACTTTCCAAAACTTACTGAAGAACAGAGAGCTTTGATGAACGCTCCTATAACAATGATGGAAATAACAGAGGCCATTAATCACAAAAAATGAACAAGGCCCCCGGACCTGACTCGATACCGGCACAATTCTACAAAAAAATTCTGTGAAATATGAAAATATCTCTGGAAATATGAAAAATCTTTTTACATCTATTTTAGAGGGTGAAGACATACCAGATTCATGGAAACTATCTCATACAACACTGATTCCTAAAGAAGGAAAACCCAAAGACCTGATACAGAATTACAGGCCAATCGCTCTCTTAAATGTGGACTACAAAATATTTGCAACTATTTTGGCAAACAGATGGTGGATGATCCTACCCTCTTTGATATCCCATGATCAAACCGGCTTCCTTCCAAAAGGTGCCTTCAATCCAACATTAGAATTTTCCTCAATGCGTTGGAATATTATGAATGCCACCCTGAGAAGCAAGTATCCTTCACATTCATCGACGCTGAGAAAGCATTCGATAATGCATCCTGGTCTTTACTCAAAACTCAGTTAGATTATCTACAGTGTGGACACAGAATGCTACAAGCAATTGAACAAATTTACTCTGCCTAAAACACTAGGATTGTAGTCAATGGCTACCTTACAGACAAAGTCAAGATACACAAAGGCACCAGGCAAGGATGCCCTCTCTCCCCTCTGTTGTTTATATTAACTTTAGAGGTGCTACTCCATGTTATAAGAAATACCACAGGTATCCAAGGCCTACAAAGCAAAGGAGAAGTTTATAAGGTGCAAGCCTTTGCGGACGATCTGTTGGTTATTATGGAGGACCCTCAGACCTCCACTCCAGAACTACTAAAGACTTTGGAGGCCTACTCCAAAATTTCAGGACTAAAGGTAAACAGAGAAAAAACAGTGTTGCTTACTAAAAATATGACTCCACCTATGACCGAAAAATTGGTAAATCAATCGGGTTTCCAACATGCTAGTAAGGTAAAATATTTGGGTATTACCTTATCTAACCGTTGTAACACTTTACTTAAAGATAATTATGTTAATGGTATAAAAGCAATCAAAGCTGATTTGGAAACCTGGTCAAGACTTCAATTATCCTTAATGGGCAGAATTGCTGCAGTTAAAATGAATGTCTTACCTAAACTGCTTTTTTTATTTCAATCCCTACCTATATTACCTAACTTTAAGATCATTTCAGACCTGGAAGAAAGTATACGTGTATTTATATGGCAAAAGAAAAAAGCAAGGATTAGAAATGTTTATCTACAGGACAGAACTAAAACTGGTGGCTTTGCCCTGCCCAATTTGGTGTTATACTACAAGGCCGCTACCATGACTTGATGACAAATAATAGAATACTGCAGCTTGAGAGCCACGGCTTGGATAAGGGTTGGCATCATTATATATGGTATAAGGGTAATATACCTACTCTTTTCAAAAAGTACTGGATAAGGAATGCCTTAGTTAAAATATGGTTACCAATCAAAAAACAATTTTACCCCAAAGCACCATTGTGGTTATCTCCGTTGGGAGCGGTTATTAGCCCCCACATAAGTGTAACCCCAAATTTTTAACTTACAGACACCTTCTGAACGCTGGCCTCTCTTTGAAATCATTAGAAAAATTAGTATCAGAAGGTTATAAGTTAGACTGGTGGAAGTACCAACAAATATACTCACACTTCAAAGATCTTACTAAAGAGGGGGGATTTATGACTAATGATACTCCACTTGACAAAATACTATCCTCTGGTGACTCAAAGCTCCTTAGTAAATTTTATAGTATGTTGTTAAATGAAAAAAATGATTGATACACTGGTTAAAGATACTATGATAAGATGGGCAGAAAATTTTGGTTATTCTATTCATCTAAACAAATGGGACTCTTTGTGGAACACAGTCAAAATTTTCAAATCTATAGCCTTTAAGGAAAATTGTTATAAGATGTTCTATAGATGGCATTTCTCACCACATCGTTTATCTAAGATGTTTAACTGCTCACCTAAATGTTGGAAATGTAAACATGACTGTGGTACTTTTTACCATATGTGGTGGACATGTAAAGAGGCAAGGGCATACTGGATAATGGTGAAATTATTTTTGGAAAGATATTTGAAGATTAAGTTAGAGCTTAGACCAGAATTTTTTCTATTAAATATAGTAGATATTAATATTTCCTATGACCAGAGATATGTACTTCACCATGTAATTGTTGCTGCAAGGATATTGTATGCGAAATCCTCGAAACAGCCAGATGTGCCAACAGAGAGAAATTTCCACGAAAAGATAAGAGAATGCATTGAAATCGACAGACTTTCCGGCTTTCTAAAGGGAGACTACGATGAGATTTCTCGGAAAAGATGGCAAGAAGTAACAAACCTATTAGCATTGTGATATTATTTGGTGATTTGTTAATATGTTAAATTGTTATTTTTGGCTTGATATATTCAATGTAATTTTTAAACTGTACTCCTCTCCCCCCATACCCCTCCCCCTTGTCCCCCCCTAAAAAACCCAATAAAATTACTTAATAAAAAAAAGAATTGAAATGAATCACCAGTTTTCTGATTTGTTCCCATCTCTAATCTGGATCAATTTCACTCTGCTTTTCAACCTGACAAGGAGATAGTGACACTTTTTGTCACATTCAAATGGTGACCTGCCCCCAAATCTGAATAGTGAGATTATGCTGGATCTCCTAGTGACTTTTGATACCATTGGCCCTTTTACCTTTATGGGCCTTCTCTCTGGGATGGGGATGGCTGCCCGCTGTCCCTGCTTCCAGAGATGTCTAATACATTGTGGTAGGGAAATAAAGGTTTTTCTCCTCCTCCCCAGCACCAATGAACTGGAGCCCCGACATTGTGCGCTGCTCCCCCACGCAGGAGGGATCGGGACAAGCGGTGCATGATGTTTAAAATCCCTTAAAGCAATGGAGTCAAGCGCTTGGCTCCGTTGCTTAAAGGCATTTTAAACATCGTGCACTGCTTGTCGTGACCCCCCCCCCGCATGGGGGAGCGGCACACAATGTTTAAAATGCATTTAAGCAACAGAGCCAAGTGCCGTAGCTTAAAGGAAAGTTAAACATCATGCACCACTCCCCCGCGTGGGGGTGAGGGTCGGGAGAAGCAGTGTGCAAAGTTTAAAATGCCTTAAAGCAATGGAGCCAAGTGCTTATCTCCGTCTATCTCTAAGATAGACGGGGGGGTACTGTACTGAAATAGGCTCGCTGCACAGCTTCCTTTGAAAAGGGTTTGGAAATTGCAAGATGCTGCAGCCAGATAGGTAGCCTGAACTGCTTGGTGAGAGGAACAGAGGCTCCATGTCACAACTGATTCACCGGCTACCGTTCCCCTTCCAGGCATGATTTAAGGTGTTGTTTAAAACATATAAAGACATGCACAGCTTGGCTCAAGTTACCTGATGGACTATCTCTGTCCACATGATACGGCCACTGCTTGGTTCTTTGGGACCCAATATCCTCAAAAACTCATTGCCCCCCCCACGGCGGAATGACCACGCGAGACAGGGTGTTGGGTTCAACTCTGGGCCACTTTTATTAACAGCTCAACAACACAACACAACTTAACTTCAACCGGGGCCTGCTGCAGTGCGGGGTGGAATTGTTACTCTGGGTCTCCCCGGACCCCCTCAGCAGGCAGCCTCTCTGGGTGAGTCTCTAGCCCCGAGGACGCCCTGCCCGTGAGCAGGGCATCCTCAGTCAGCCGGTCCCCTTTCCCCAGCCGGACTGCCCAGGCCCGTCCTTTGCGCCTGTCAGTCCAGTGGGCCCTCCAGGTACATCCATCCCCCCCGGCTTTGTGATCTCCGATCTGCAACGCCATGAGAGCGGACGTTCCCGTTGGGAAATTGAGACCTGACTCCCTACTGCCTCTCCATACCCACACTACCGCCCTCAAGTGGCCAAAACGAGCCCCTATGGGGGCACCCACCCCGCCGCAGCAGTATGGGATAGGCGAAAAATCCCCGGGTGCTAATTGCCAATTGTGGATCCGGGTCAAAAATTCCTATCCGGCCCCGACCAAACGAACTCATACTACTGCTTAAATGTGGCGGGTGGGCGGGCAACGCTGTTTGCCTCACAAAGAGGCTGTCGTCCACGTGGCGAGCCCTTATGAGGGCTCGGGTCCAACCAACGCGAGGCCAGGTAGGTCTCGCGAGGCTTCCGACCGGGGGGGGGGCAAGGGAGCTCCGCGCTTGTGCAGTCGCGCCGCGGAGCCGTGCATTTGGTGAGGACATGAGAGGGTGTCCGCTGTCTGCTCTCAGGCTGTGGAACTCTGTTCCATAGGAGGCTAGGCAGGCTTCTTCTTTCCTCTTCTTCTACCTGCAGGACAATATCTCTGTATTGGCCACTAACTGACTGTTCCAAAAGGGCCTTTAAGGATGATGGATGTACCTTCTTTTTTCTTGGAGCTCATTAAAATAAAATTTGTGTCTGTGGTTACTTTTAGCTGTATATGTTTCAAGTCATGCTGTAACACATTTTAGATCATGCACTGGGAGAAAGGCAGCAGAAAATAAACTAAAATATATAAATTAAAGGCAAATTAGCAAACACATACCCACACACGGTTGTGTGGGATCTGCAAAAGATGTGTATAGCAGTTCTGCACTGCTTATGAGCCATGAAATATGATGCAAAGAACCATAGATTGCAGTAGTACAGGCTGTGACATATTCTGGACAGAGAGTACAGAGATTACTAAATTGCTGGTGGGGTATCACATGTCACTAGTAGGCTATATTAGTCTCAGAGACTTAAATTATGAAGGCCTATTCTACAGACCTAAACAATGTAACATGTAGGTATTATGGACTTGGAAGTTAAAGTGGGCAGAATGTGATTTGGAGTTGAATTTGGACGCTAGACAAAATAACTGATTTTCACGTGAGGATCACAAGTTGGCAAGCAGGCTTCCATCTGTTCTGAAATATGACACACCCCAGAGCCAAGAACATTTATAATCTGCTGGCTGGAATGCTGAATTTTTATTGGGTCAGTTACACTTTTCTGGTTTCCTAAACTGTTCCTGAATCCCAGAGATTGATTATTTTCTGCTCCATACTCCCTTATGAAATCATTTTATTTGGCATAATGTCAAAGTCTTTATTTTACATAATTTATGCAATTGTTTGGTGTTTTGATTCATCTAATTAAAAACATTACCAAGTAGAGGTAGCTCTGGCTTCCAAACTCATTTGAGCTTCTTGTACACTACTAATATGACACTTGGATCTTCTGCATAGACACTTTATTCTTAATGTGTAATAGTAATTTCACCAAATAAGAAATCCCTTCAATCTGTGCTCTAGCCTGTGAGTTTATTAAGTACTTTCTATCCATTGTACTTTAGCACCCTGGAGAGGAAAACCAGTACAAGGAATTTGGCCAGCTTGAATGCACATCTAACGTGTTCCTTATTAACATCAAAATTAAACCCACAACAGAATAATCCAGCTGATTTCTAATGCAAGTTGTCACAGCCAAATGATGCCACAGCAATGGATGCAATACTATTGAAAAGACAATTTTACTGGGAGCTTTCCAAAAGACAAGATATCTCTTCTGGGTGATACTAGAAATCTGAGATTAAGAACGCTGAACAACTAACAAGGAAAGTGTCTGACTGGGTACATCACAAGAAACAAATGATTGTTCTGAAAGAAATGAGTATGTTCCAGCATTTGATTGTTGTGGTACCTTACCTGTATTGTGGACAAAAAAGCTGTTAGGACATAATGTGGAAAGAGATATAATGGTTTCCTATAGGCAAAGGTGTCAGCCAAAGATGGAGAAGTCATACTGCTTGAGTGGTGAAAAATAGCAGTTGGTCTTAACTTGAGATTATTTTAACTCTATTCCTTGGACTGCAAGGGTGCTTTGTTTTGGGTCTGGTGATCCAAAGATAAACATGGTCTTAATTTGCAAATCTGCTTGCTGAGGTATGCAGGACTGAGGCAGTCCTTTCACTTGGGCAAGCTTCTATTTGTGAGGTGACTCTGTTATAATTGGCGCTGCCTCATGAGAAAATAACAGGTAATAGAACAGGTAATAGATCTCACCTGATATCGGAAGCTAAGAAGGGTCAGGCCTGGCTAGTACTTGGATGAGTGACCACGCCTGGAGTGGAAACTGGCAAGCCACTCCAGTATTCCTGCCAATAAAATTCCATGGACATGGGGTCATGAAGAATCAGTCACAACTGTAACGACAAAACAGCAACAATAGTAAGGCAGAGAGGCAGAGAGGAACACTAAGTTTGGGTGTATTTAAAGTTGGGAATGTACTTTAGCATTATTTCAATCTTTTGTACCCATTTTTTTCAAATTAAAGAAAACAAAACAAAATAAACAAACATTTCTTAATAAAGGTCTCATACAATATTACCATCATTCCTATTCAAACATAAAAATAAAAAACCCATAAAACATTAATAAGACAAGAATGTACAAACTAAATAGAAAACAAACAGTACAAAAACTTATATAATGTTCTTCACCTTTCACCCTTGGGGTATTCTGTTCCAAATCAATTTACAGTATTATGTTATTGCTTTGTTGGTGAACATCTCTTTGAATGCTGCCCCCATTATTTCCAGAAATATATTAAATTCGGTAGAGTAGGCTATCCTGGTTTGTGTGGAATTACTCTCCCATGTGGTTCTGTACTGTCCATTTTATGATCATTTCGTAAAAAAACCTCCTTGATCCACTCCTTCTGAATAAGAGGCTTTGTTCAGACACTGATAAGTTGACGTTTCTTCTGTCTTCAAGAGAGTCTATTGTGATAGAAAATGTGGCAACTTTTTAGTCCATTTGGTTAGGACCCGCAGGCAGAGATGCACTGAGCTGTTACTTTTGTAATGCAATTATTTTTAAATTTGTATTAGTTTTGTGATTACCTTTTAAATCTGTACTGAAACTGTGATGTTTACTCTTTTTGTATGTCAATAAAGGCTGATTGATTGATTGATTGATATTAAATTCTTACTGGGAGTATATCCTTTTCCTTTCCCAAATATTTGTGTCAAAAATGGGTTCCAGATATCTTTAAAATCATTAGTATGGGATACCTGCTCACTCATTTTCAAATCACAAGTTAATTTACCATTAAAAGATAATTCCACATTTTCTTTATACCAATCTTCAATTTTAAATTGGCAATTAGCTGTTGACAATTGTTTTGCTATGGTTAGCCTTGCTACCATAATCATAATGATTACTAAATCTGTTTTTACTTTATTTAATTTTCTCCTAGCAATCATACTGAACAAGGCTGTGTTAGCAGCCCTGTGCATATCTTTTCCCAATGTACTTATTTCCTGAAAGAGTTTACTCCACTCTTTTTCCTCTTTTCACAGAGCCACCACATGTGTAGATGGGTCCCTTTTCATTTTTTACATTCCCAGGAAGAAGATGGAATTGATCCATTTTTAAACATCATTATTACAGGCATTAAATACAATCTCCATGCTACCTTATAAGAATTCTCTTTGACTTTGATTGACATGTTTTTCATATAAAAACTTTTCTACTATCTTGGAGCATTCTGCATTTTAACAGAGGTAGACCAATATCAGTCAACAGACTGAAAAGATCTACAAAAATTAATGAGTTTAGCTTCCATGTAAAAACTTTTGAAAAGTTTAATACAATTAAAAGATCAAGCTTTCGGCATGTATACCTGCCATGCCATATTCAGGATATCAGAAATGTTTTTGATATTTTTTCATAATTCTCTTATTCCACAATAGAATTCCATTCTTCCTGTTTAAGCCCTGTTACTAACTCCCTTTGCCATATTTTCTTTAGGGCTGTTGTTTTAGTACCTCACTGGGTCAACATTTAATATAGTACACTGACAGTTCCCTTTCTGTTCTCATTGTCATTGATATCCTTTCTTGTTTTCAATTAAATCTTCAAATTTAGTCAACAGTTTTCTTAGTCCATTCTTGGCCTTCCCTTGTTTTGTCCAGGTATCTAGTTGTATTATATTCAGCCAAGATAGACTCTCTTCTCCTATACACCTCTTACCTGCTCTCTTTATCCAATCTTTCATTTTTATAACCCCCTCCTCCATCAACCTATTCTTTATATTCTTTGGGAAATCCTTTACTTCCACCCCCTGACTTAACAGAGAAATTGGTGGGCTTGTTATTTTTCTATAGACTTGTTGAAATATGTATTTTGCAAAGTTGTAGTAGATGGATTTGATTCGGGAATCAAACCTCAGAAACAATGAGCCTTGATTAGGTGGGAAAAGGGAAACAACTCAAGCAGCAGCAGCAGCAGCAGCAGCAGCAAGAGAAAAAGAATCTCTGCAGGATGGAATGACTGCCTCCTCTCAAAGGCAAAGCTAGGGGTTCCAGAGCCCAGGGCAACAGTTTTTGCCCCCTGTGGGAATCTACCTTTAATGTCCATGCTTGGTCAGTCTAGCTATGCATGAGCTCAGACAAACAGCATGGGTCTTACATCACACTAAGAACACACTCTTATTGGAGAACAGAGCTGAACAACTAGAGCTGAGAATAGCTGTATTCCCGAGATGGCGCTGAAATGCGGAGGAGGTCAGGATGAAACTATGTTAGCTATGCTTGCAGACTCTAAGTGAGCATGCTCAGTAGAATATGGTGTATTTGATTGGTAGTTTCTGATGACGTGAGAATGAATCTGTGAGGAGGAATAAAAGTGTTGGGCTGAAGAGGGGAGGAGGCTTTTTTCCACCCTCGAGCTGTAACATCAAGAAGCTGCCTGCACTGGCTGTGTTTGTTCCCGTTTGCCTTCAGAGTCAATAAACAGCACCTATGATCCCAGCTGTGTGTCGACACTTCATTCCTGTACTCCCTTCATATCTGAGATATCCCAGTGCAGGAATCCCTGTCAATCTCCACAGCCCCCCCCCATTGCAAAATACAGTCTGGATTTTACTTCCACCCCCTGACTGGTGGGGGCAGTGGCTGGGGGGGTCGGTAGGCAATTTGGTGCCACCTAATTGCTGCGCCTGGGGCACCCCAACCCCTTGCCCTCCCCAAGCTATTCCCCTGACTTCTCCATTTGCTGATAAGGAATGTGGAGCTAGTTAATAAAGGGTGAGATGATAATATAAATGCTGAAGAACTTGTAAATATTTGGAGCAATATAATAGCCTTAAAAACAGTGAATTGAGCCGTGGCTATATAACTCTGTAAATATTAAAATCTTATTTTCTCAAGACAAAGAATATTCACAGTGACTGTGTTAAACACAAACCTCAACAAGACCCTCCACAATTGAACATGTGAAAAGGGATTTTCAATTTCTTTGAAACTAAGTTTAATATTTTTTATTGCCAATGTTCTCCAATAATATCTTTCTTGCAAGAGGTTCCCATTCTAATCTTATTAAGTTATTGTTGTTTGCTATAATGTCTGGAATATGTCTCAACTGATTTGCTACATAATACAGTTTGATATTAGGTAATCCTAAACCTTTCTCTTTTTGAAATATATACTTTTTAAAAAATTCTTGGTTTCTTGTTATCATTGCAGAGCTCATTAATCACAGATTGCCAACATGTTAGATACATTTCAGCAGATTTAAAGGGTAGCATCCAAAATAAAAAGGTTATCTTAGGTAGGATTTTCTTTTGGCACAAAGCTATTTTGCCATACCATGACATTTTCAATCTTTGATATTCTTTTATTTGTTCCATTGACTTTTTCTTCAACAGATTAAAATTCATTTTAATAATATCTTGGATGTTCTGTGTTAAATTTATACCTAAATACTTAATAATATTACTTATTTTACCCTACATTTAATTTTCATTATTTCTCTCTCCTTTATCTCGTGGTTCAGCAACATATATTCTGATTTATCCCAATTAACTCTCAATCCTGTTACATTCTCAAATTAAATTTGATCCTTTCTATATATTTTAAGGGATCCTCATCTGCAAATAGGTTTACAGGGATGCCTTGAATTAGGCAGTTAATCCATTCTAACAGAGTTTTCATAATTCAATTGTTTTGTAATTCAAAATGCAGTTTCCCATAGGAGTGTACTGAAATCCAATTAATCCATTCTGGAGCTCTGAAAAAAAGGCAAATTAAGGGAGCAGATGAATTGGTTTTCAATGCATTCCTATGGAAAGCCTGCCCCCAGCTAGAAAAGCAGGGGAAGAGCTTTCACCCTTTCCTGGGTGGGTGGGAAACCCCCTCAATCAACTGGCAGCCAAGGCTGCAGAGCTGTCAAAATCATTTGGCTGTTGGCACTCCTCCGAAAGTAGCTGATTTTGACAACTCCACAGACTTCACTGCCAGTTGATTAAGGGTTTTTTCCCTCAACCCAGTAAAGGGGGGAGCTCTTTTCCTGATTTTCTGGGTTGGGGCAGGCACCTAGATGGCTCATTCGCCAACAGCCCACCAGCTCTTACTTCCTACTGTGGTGGCAAGCGCTGGGAGGTTTTCTGCCTGCTTCTCCATACTCTGGTTTTGCCTTGGAAGCAGGTATAAACCACAGCTCCTCCTGTCTGTGGGGTTTCTGCTTGCTTTCATGGCAAAACCAGGGCATTGGGGAGATAGATAGATCTTTATTGTCATTGTCCTGTGCAGAACAACGCGATTGAAAGAATCTACATCATCTTTTACAGGACCTAACAGTACAACCATACATAAATATCTATCCCCCACCCCACATACACACATTTACCCCACTAACAACACACTTAAAAACTCTAAAAACCTCTAAAAATTAATTACAGAAGCTCCCTCAGAAACTGCATTTTGCTGCATTCAAAGCCCACTCGGCATGCGATGAGTGGATGGCGGCTGGTTTGGTCAGGAGCAAAGTCAGGTGGCTGGTTGCGAAGCCTTAAAGCACAGGCAAGGCTTTGCAACCAGCCACCCAACTTTGCCTGGTCTCACTTCACCCAGTTGGCTGAAGTGAGACTGGGTGGCAGAGGCTGCCCTGACCCAGCAGGGGCCTGTGCAGTTGAGGGGTGACTTTACTACTCACCCGCTTAGCTCCCTGCTGGGTCAGGGCATCCTCAATCAGGGCAGCCAGGATTGGTCTCACTTCAGTTGGCTGAAGCAAGACTGGGTGACGAGTGGTTTACATGCTACTGCCACTTGGCAGTGGTGGTGGGGAGACAGAGGCTTCCCCAACCCTGCAGAGGGCTGAGTGGGCAAGGGGTGACTTCACCCCTTACCTGCTCAGCCCCCTGCTGGGTCCGGGCATCCAGGATCCAACAGCCTCGACTCCGCAAGGCTTTTTGCCCATGCTCTACGCAAAGAAGGAGCTGTGGGTGTGGGTCTTTTGAAAAACCTTGCTGCATCAAGGCTGCTGGCCACCCCAACCCAGCAAAATAGGGGGAAAGCTGGGCAATTTTGACAGTTCTGTAGCCTTGAATGAAAAAGTGGTGCTCGGAGCTGTCAAAATCGCTTGTCTGGCTGGTTGTGGAACAGCCTTCAGCTGCTGGTTGATTGAGGGGCGTTTCCACAAAAACCTGCAAAGAGGGGAGGAGTGTTCCTTTTTCCTTCAGCATGCCTCCAAAAGCAGGCAGGGGTGGAGGTCCATGCTTTCGAATCCCCACCACCCGCCTGCTTTCCTGGCGTGCTGAAGGAAAAAGCACCATGCATTATGAAAAACCTGAATTTCAAAGGAAAAAGCACCATGGCTGCGGAGTTGTCTCACCTGGCTGTCAAGGTGATTTTGACAGCTCAGCAGCGGGTGGATTTCCCTTCATAATTCATGTCATTTGTAATTCAAGTCATTCATAATTCAAGGCATCACTATATTTTATTTTGCTCCTTATCTTCTATACCACAAATTATCTTTCTTACTTTGCTTGCTAAAAACTCAATTATACGTGGAAATAAAACTGGAGAGAGGGGGCAACAATCAATTCACTCCTTATTGGGTCTGCCATCTGTCTTCCTTGTAGGAATCCATTTGATCTCTTGACAATATAGTTGCCTATAAATTCAATCTGTTAGCAAGAATTGCCATGCATATTTTCACATCCTGATAAATGACTGATATCTGTCTATAGGAGCTCATACTTGTGGTATCTTTCCCAGGTTTTAAAATAAATATAATTAAGAATTGTTTCCAGGATTAGGAGATATTTCCCCACTCTATTATTCCATTAAGTATTTTTAATTTCGGTATGAGTAACCTAGTAATTTCCTAGTAAAACTTCAGCTTGTTTATTAGCACTTCCATCTCCTTTTCCATAACCAATTGTTTCATTGCTTCTCTATCCTCATGACAATTTTTTCCAGAACAGTTATTTTCTATGTACTCTGATGCTTTCACAATTGATGGATTGATACTGGTACAGTATATCATTTTTGAAAAACACCTCTTGGAAAGCCATCGGTTTTTCATCCGTTACACCATTTACTATTTCCATCCTGCATATCTCTTGTATTACCCTTACATTTTTAGCTTGTGCAATTCATTCTAAGAGCTTAGAATTTCAAAATATTCTGCTTAAACATACTAAATTTTTGAAAGGATCCTCTCCAATTGGATTCCTTCCATTACCTTCCATTTTGCTTGTAACTACCATTACTCTGCTTTCCTTATTAACAATAAATTTCAAACTCTTTAAAACTCTGCTTAACTTGTTTTGTGAAACTAGTTCTTTCCTTCTTCTATGAAATGTTTAGATTTCTAGTCCCCTAGGAATGACATGATAACACTTTACAGAATGATTTAGAAGTTCTCTCTCAAGCAAGAAAGCAAATAAATGGTTTAGATGCCTTTTCAATATAATGCTGTACAATATATATTGCAGGAAGGAAAATAAACCCAAACACAATGAGCAGAATGATAGTTAATGAATAAAATATAAAGCAGGGAGAAGAAACAGTTGAGATAAGCTAACAAAAGATTGTGCACAAAATATTTTTCTCTGTATGTCGGCTTAGCACAAAAAATGCCATAGAGATGTTTAACAGGAAGCTGATAAGCACATGTGGGTTTTGGGGTGGGGGTGGGGAGCTGTATCCTACATTTATCTCAGTAAAGATCTAATTTCTTCAATCAATTGTTTTGAAGGGCTGCATCAGAAAGATGAGGGTGGAATATTCTGAGTCCAAGGTTTAAATACCCATCACTGTTTTCCCTTTCAGAAGGTTCGGGGGGAATCAAGCATTTTAATCCACAAGAGTTTCAGCTAACATAGTGAATTTAATTAGATTGAGGAAGGAAGGAAGGAAGGAAGGAAGGAAGGAAAGAAAGAAAGAAAGAAAGAAAGAAAGAAAGAAAGAAAGAAAGAAAGAAAGAAAGAAAGAAAGAAAGAAAGAAATGGAGGGAGGGAGGGAAGAAGAAGAAGAAGAAGAAGAAGAAGAAAAAGAGAAAAGAAAGAAAGAAAGAAAGAAATGGAGGGAGGGAGGGAGGAAGAGAAAGAAAGAAAGAAAGAAAGAAAGAAAGAAAGAAAGAAAGAAAGAAAGAAAGAAAGAAAGAAAGAAAGACCCACCATCTTGCTCCATTGCATGAGATGTAATTCTTGTGTGTCCCCCCCCAGCCCCCGGAAAAAGTGAAACAATTGTCTGCTAGTGGAAGTGGCGAGACAGCATGAGGATCTCAGCTCAGGGAAGACATTGTCTCAAAACAAGGTGTAACACTTGTCGGAGAGCATGTGCTCCTTTGCCTTTGCAAGCCTCCCATGCTCTTAACAGAAGACAGGGCCGGGTGCCAAAATGATAAAAGGCTGCCAACTCTGTGCTGCTTCCATCTGGACGTTTTTTTTAAAGAATATCAGATGAGAGCGCCTGAAAAAACAGAAGAGCTGCTAATGACTTGTCTGTTTGCCAGAAGTCCATTGGATGATGTCTTTCTTGGCCCTTGCAGAAAGCAGCAGATGTCATGTGATTTCTCTCCCACCTCTGAGAGCCAGTTGTGGTATAGTGTTCAGGAGCTGAACTAAGACTCCAGAGATGTGGGTTCACCTCCTCCCTTCCTCATGGAAACTCAATGAACGACCTCAGGTGCATCACATTCTCTCAGGGTCGTTATGAGGTTAGAGTAGGGATAAGAAGGCTTACTAGCTGCCCTGTATAGACAAATCAAATGAGAATGAGGATGCATCCACTGAATTTATACCCTGTCCTTGGCTACATATGAATGCTCAAAGAGATTAAAACAAATGAAAATAAAAACAGATTTTTAAACATAGCATAGATAGAAATATGCAAAAGATTAATGAACTGAAAATGTAATTGAGTTGGAAATTGAAATCCTGGCCAAAATCCGATTGGTCGATCCACCTGACATAATGCAGTCAGTTTAGCCTTGGCTAGGGCCACAACTAAAATTTGAGTCACTGGAGGCAAACAGGGATTCCGCACCTGACTCCCAGCACGTGTGTGGAACTGTATAGAGTACAAATACTGTTTTGTCATTTTGGTTCTCCCCACCCCACCCCACCGGCACAGCACTAGGGGCACATGTGCTCCCCTGCTGCTGATCTTGGCAGCCAAATGCCACAAACAGAATCAGCAGTGTACTTCCATTTGAAGGACAAAGGGCACTCATTCAAAGATGAGGGTGTACACATATTATTTATTTGTTTATGAGTATTTTTACCCCATCTTTCTCCTTGGAAAAGACCCAAGGCAGCTTACAGTAATGAGGGACAGTACACAGTCCAGGTCAATATTAGATAGAAAAGACAGATGGTTCAAGAAAGCCATTCATGTGTGTATTGAGAACCCCTCTCTCAACAGAGGTAGGGGACTCAGGCACAATCTGTCTGCCACTTTCATCAATCCTTAGACAAATCAGAAGCACTTCACACCTCCACCAGAAAGACCATATCTAACAACCCATACTTAACTTTCTTAATTTACCATTACTCAATCTCACCTGGATGACTGAGAATGGAGAAGATCTCCTCACCTTCCTTGTGAGTTTCAGATTCTGAGGAACAGTCATTAGGTTGTGGTGAGATTCTAGTTTATTGATACTCCTGTCTAGAAGCTTTCCAAGTTCCCAAGCCTCCTTGAATGAGTTCTCAGAATTAAAATTATCAAGGTTGCTGAACCCATTCCCAGGTAGGCTACAGAGTGTTGGTGGTGAAATCTAGAAGCAGGAAGAGACACCAGAAGGTGGGTTTTTATTCACGTTAGTTCTTTCAAACCCCCAGAGCATTTGTTGTTAGGATATGCTCTAGTGCACACCTGCACTGCAGCAGTTTTTCTGCCCATTTTTATCCCCAAACTTACATTTATATCCTCTTAATCTTATTGTTTACATTATATAGTTAGGAATAACATTTAGGATTTGTGGATGTATAGATTAATGCATTATAGATCAATAAGGAAATATATTAGGTTTAGCCTCTCCTCCCTTTTGGGGTATACCAGGCAGGGGAATATGAATTTAAAGAGAAATAAAGTTTAATATATTTTGTGTCTTTGATTTTCATTGAAAGGGTTTGTATAGAATTCAATACTATATTACAAACAGCAAAAAATATGGGTATGGTAGAAGAAGAGGGCACTTGGGAAGGACTGCCAGAATGCTGCCTGCACCCACTGCATCAGCTTTTACTGAGGGAAGTGGGAAAGAGGAAATAGAAGGTATACAAGTGCCATCATGACCCCCAAATTTCACCCAGATATCTTGTTCAGTGCTGACATTATGAAGGAGCAGGAGGCAGCTATTTGGTTTGTGTGTGTGTGTGTGTGTGAGAGAGAGAGAGAGAGAGAGAAGAGAGAGAGAGTTTGTACCAGAGAACCCTTTGGTTCAGGGTGGAACAGATAAGTGTGAGCCAGTGACATGTTCCAGTGATCTGTTTGCGCAATCCAGTGAAGAAAGCCAAAAATAAGGTGGAGACACTTTTCTCTCAAAGAGCCTTTGTGACAGAAAATGAAAAGGTTGGGATCAACAAGCAGACTGACATTGTCCACTTGGGCAAGAGCACTATTGCTTTTGTGGTTAGGAAATAGATTATTTCCCAAATATTGCTAGCATTGATGCTGGCTGTTGGGAGTACTCTCTTTCCTGTTTGATACTATCACTGGCAGGGCCGGTGCTAGGTTTTTTTGTGCCCTAGGCAAGGGGTGGGGTGGGCAGGGGACAGGTGGGGCAGGGGTGGGCTGGGGGGTGGGCAGGGTGTTGGGGGTGGGGCGGGTCAGCAGGGGGCAGGGCAGGGAGCGGGGTGGGGAGCAGTGGGTGGGCAGGGTGGTGGCGGGTGGGGGGCGGATGGTGGGGGGTGGTGACAGGCGGGGGTGGGCAGCAATGGGCACGGGTGGCGACGGGCACCAATGGGCAGATGGCAACGGGCGGCTGGCGGGCGGTGGGGGGACAGGTGGTGGTGACCAGCGGGGGGGCAGGCAGGCTGTCCAGCACCCTCTCTCCATTTTGGCACCCTAGGCAACTGCCTAGTTCGCCTTAATGGAAGCGCCAGCCCTGATCACTGGGACAGTGTCATTGCTTGCGCATCTCTCTGTGTACAGTATGTATGCCTATGAGGATGTGGCCTGGCAGATTCATGATATTTGACAGCAGCTGTGGAGAGTCTGGAGGGGAGAAGGAGAAATTGTGCCAGGACCCTGCCTGTCACAGAACCTGACTCTTAGGGGTTAAATGGTGAAGAGCTGCTGGAGGAGCCTTGCAGCTCAAATCAGCAAGCAGCTGGGTCTGATGACTCAGCTGAAAACATATCTTCTCCCCCAAAAGGGCCATGAGCAGGATTCTGCAAAGACATGCTACCAGGAGAGCTAGGGAAAGGGTTTTTGATGCTAGACGGGGAATCAGGTCGGGAAGCCCTGAGTACTAGCAGAAGCCTTTCCAGAAGTAAGGGTGTGTTCCCTGTTTTGGGATAAAGCTGGCAAGCTCACCTTGAGCTCTCTGTGGGAGCAATGTGTCATTTGAACTTGCAACCACGTTCCTGTCTGTGACCTTGGCTCTGTTTTCTGATTTCGGACTGGCTTCCTGGACAATGGCTTACTCTGTTCCCTTGGGTTTGGCATCTGGTTTACGTGAGATATTCTGGTTTTGACTTGGGCTGTTAATTGCTGGGAGTTGTATTTTGTTATTTATCTGGCACTTGATTGTTGACAAAGAACTTGAACTTGCCTGGCTTTCCACTAAAGATCTTGGCAAAGAACTGAACCCTGTTTGTGTGTGTGCTCTGTGTGTGGGGCTTGACAAATGGGTACACATGACTGAGAGTTCTAGATGAGCCTAGGCGGCTTAATTCACATTTCACATGCTATTCAGACCTTTCTTAGATCAGGTCTACAATTTTTGGTAGCTCTGATGGTAGAGAAACAATCACACTAGATGCTAATAATATATTCACCTCTCGACTTTATTCCCAGCTTGTAAACCTGATGTTTAAACAATGTAGACTGAATCTCAACTGATTTCAAGGCCTTCAGGTAATGTTCTGTTTAATATAGTAGGGGTTGCAAGTAACTGAGCTCTTAAAGATGATTGTCGTCTTAAGAACCATGCAGGCAATGGAGTTCTTAGAACCACAGGGGTGTGATCCATGATTGTGAAGTGGTGGACCAGTAGCTCATCAAATAAACTCTGTGGAGGAGGAGGGTGGTGGAAGCTGTTATAAGAGACTAGCTAGCTAAAAATGAAAAAAAAAACCTGGTTCTTCTGGTGTGATTTGGAGCTACTGGATGGCAATCCACCTCACATGGGATGTATTGGCCTTTGCTACATTCATGACTTTGACAGAGAAAAAAATCTCTTGAAAAGGTAGATGCTGTAGATTTGCATGTATGTGTGTGTGTGTGTGTGTGTGTGTGTGTGTGTGTGTGTGTGGTTACAGACGTGACCGACTCTTCATGACTCCATGTCCATGGAGTTTTCTTGGCAGGAATACTGGAGTGGTTTGCTAGTTCCTACTCCAGGTGCCTACAGCACCTGGTATTCCCTGGTGGTCACCCATCCAAGTACTAACCAGGGCTGACCCTGCTTAGCTTCCGAAATCAAGCAAGATTGGATTACTTAGGGCATCTAGGCAGCTGCTGTCAATGTTAGAATGCATTATATATGGAAGATATCCTTAGTGACACAGGTGTATCTTGAGCTCATTTGGGGTTTTATTTTAAAAACAAGTTTAATCAGTGTTACAAATTTGAATAGAGATACTTTATCGCTTCATAGCCAATCAGGCTGTGCACATAAATGGAAATTAAACTACTCTTAAAAATAGTATTTGGCATCTGATATAAATACATATAAACAATCAGAAAAGCACAGAATAATAAACCAAGCATTCTCAAACAAGTATCAAGTTGTGAAATTAACTCAAAGAGCTTGTGAAGCGAGCAATGAGTTTTGCTTTTCGATGGCTCATTTAATGAATTTAGCAGTCCTATAGGATATATAGTAGTCTGTGCTAGCTAGCAGGAATATAACTGCACAAAAAGGGGATTTATACTTGATCTTGGTTGTTAAGGGTTTAAGATATTGACCCCTCAAATCTGCACAGAGGCATTCTGTTAGGAAATGTAGCATGCCCTACATCTTAAAGTGTCCTGCTGGATAATATCTGCTTGTACCGTCTTGGTCCATATAATGTCCTTGATCTCTTTCAACTTCAATGAGTTCAATCTGCATTTAGTTAGCTGTTGTCTCAGTTCTTGTGAGCTAATAAGGAACAAATTTGGGCCAGGAAAAGCCTTTATATACCCTATTGGAGCAGCAGCTTACAGATGCTATGGTCGTCTAGATCAGTGTTTTTCAACCACTGTTCCGCGGCACACTAGTGTGCCGCAAGATGTTGCCTGGTGTGCCGTGGGAAAAATTGAAAAATTACTTTATATATAGTCAATATAGGCACAGAGTTAATTTTTTTAACATTTTCTAATGGTGGTGTGCCTCGTGATTTTTTTCATGAAACAAGTGTGCCTTTGCCCAAAAAAGGTTGAAAAACACTGGTCTAGATAACAATACCATATAATATTTTAATAATATATTCTCAGGAAGCCTCATATCCCCTCCTGTGGAGGTATGCTGGTGAGTAATCCAGTTTTGATATAATTATGGATGTCTTTTCTGCCCAAGGGCCCCTTCCCATTTCTTCATAGGCCATTGAAACCAGCAGTGAGGCTATATGGTAGATTATCATGAGTCAGAACAGCATGACTTCTTCTTTTTTTGGTGGTGGTGGGGGAAATACCCGCAGGATAGCACAATGTTTTGGAGTGGACTGTGGCCATAGAAGTCGCTATTGGTAGCCCTAGTGGTTGAAAAAATTATTTTGGATAGATTCCAATTTTGTAATACTGTATTTGAAAAAGTCCACAAGGGAGCTCCAGAGAACCTCTAAGGAAGCAGTTTATTAACAGTGCCTGCATTTTGCTACTTGGTCCATAAGCAAAACAACAAATAGCAAGACTATCTTGTTTAGGCGCTGGTGTGTAGTAATTCCTTACTGTAAGTAGTAAGAAAAAGGTTTCAGAATTGGATATTGGATGCCTGAGGCTTTGGTGATTGGAAACATAGTTCAATAACATTGCTATATATCTCCATAGTGTCTTTTGGGGCCATCAGAAAAAAAAATTCTGCTGCTCAGCATCTCTTTCAAAGGCACTGATGCCTTTTAAAAACTTTGTAATTTATTTATTTATTTATTTATTTATTTATTTATTTATTTATTTATTTATTTATATACCTCCCAATTTTCCTGAACGGGAACTCAGGGCAGTTAACAACAACAACAACAACAACAACAACAACAATAATAATAATAATAATAATAATAATAATAATAATAATAATAATAATAATAATAATAATAATTAGAGATGGGCACGAATCAAAAAAATGGCATTTCGTTTGTCATTTGTCGTTTAGGGGGTCCGTTTCAGTTCGTTTCCATTTTTCGTGAATTTTTGCAAAAAAATTGTTTTCGTTTTTGTTCATTTCGTTACTGTTTCATTACCATTTATTTCAAATTTTTTATGATTTTTTTTTTTTAGCTTTTAAAGCAGTTCAATGTATTACCATAACGAAAACGAAATGGACGACAAAATTTCTGGTGTTTCTGTTCGTTTTGTTTCATTTTAGAGATAAAATTTGTTTGTTGTTTTGTTGCATAACAAAACAAAAAAACAAAAACGGAAACAAAAATTGTTTGTTTTGTGCCTATCTCTAATAATAATAATAATAATAATAATAATAATAATAATAATAATAATAATAATAATAATAATAATAATAATAATAATAGGTTCCACAAAATGACATATAAGAAAATCTACAGCAAAGAGTAGAAGCTAAGAGTAAAGAGTAAAGCAAAGAGTAAAAGCTAAAAATTCAAGATAAAAACTGAGGCAAGATGGTGAAAACAAACGGACATACAAACTAGTGATCCCTACTCATAGAATATGTCAACCTCCTTGATCACCAAATGCAGCTGTATAGAACAAGGTTTTAGCACCTTCTTAAATGCTGAGAGGGACTCCACAGTCCTGATTCCACTTGGAAGGTGGTTCCACAATGTGAGATCCACCACAGAGAAAGTGCGGTTCTGGGTAGAGGGTTTACATGCCTCCCGGGGGTGGCGATCTGGAGCGCAAGGGACTGTGATGTTCTGGTGGGCCAGGACAAGACTGACCTTAGGATGATACGTTCTGTTAGATATTCTGGTCCCAAGCCATGGAGGGTTTTGTAAATCAAAACCAATACCTTGAACCTTATTCGGGAAGCAATGGGTAGCCAATGCAAGTGTGCCAGAACGTGGGTGATGTGATCATAACGGTCAGCTCCAACCACCAATCTGGCTGCAGCATTCTGCACCCATTGCAATCACCAAATAAGGGTCAAGGGAAGCCCCATGTAGAGAGTGTTACAATAGTCATAGTCACTTGATGTCAGCCAGAAGTTCAGAGTCAGAAATTCAGGTAACTTAATTTCCCTTTGGGACGTTATGCACGCAGTAAGACTTAATATTGTTTTAGAGTCATCAGATACTGTACATTGGGTGATGTTGTTGCCAGTGTAAGAGGTTTTGAGAGGAAATATATTGAGTGCCCTTTTCCTATTATATTTGTTAGTATTTTCATAATTTACAATAGAGAAAACTACTTGCTTCATTATACAGCCTTGTAACAAAGAGATAAATGGCAGAAGGAGGAGATAAACGATATTAGATGTCACCTGTTTTGGTTTGTGGGTTTTGTATAGAAAGTTCCATGTTCTTTTAGGTGTAAGGCAAGTTTTCTGAAAATGTAATCCTTGTTGTAACGTTTGTTTCAGTCTTTTTTGCTTCAGGACATTCCACTGAATAATAAGGAAGAAATGTCTTCAGCTGATTTGGGCATTCCAGTCCAGAGACAAGAGAACACATTCTGGTAAATATAGAAGTTTATGAAACTCAAGACCTCGGAGGTAAATTTTAGAGTCTTATACTTTTTGTGATGTTTGAGGGTTTATAGTTTTTCCTGGGGCATTTCATTATGCTTGTCTGGCTGAAATTCCAACAAAGACAAACATTCAACTGTATTTAAACCTGTAATGTTTATTTCAGATCTAAAAACTGTTGCCACCCGCTGGGATATTTAACTTCTCTTCCTATTGAAATGGCATGAGGAAAGGGTTTGAAACTGGTTAATAAAAAGTTGTTTTCTGCTGTTTTAAACAGAGTAAATCCCGATTCCACAAGGGACCCAACTATCTCCAGTCCTGATGAAACTGGCAGCAGGGACAGTGACCCTTGGTGGTTGGTTGTGGGATGAGAGTTCCCAATTTCTGGAACAACCAGGTATGGGGGCCCTTTGTTCTGTCCCATTGGGTCTGTTCCATTCTGATTTCTCCCTCCTCTCTCTAATAATTCTAGCCTTTTCCTCCCCTATCTTTCTGCTCCCCTCACATAACGCTTTCCCATCCCAATAGGATGGCTTTACTGGTCTTCTCCTTCCCATCTCCTCATGGGGTATCATTTTCTTTTCCCATTTCCTGGTTCATGGATCTTCTGTCCACATCTTGTGTCTACCACTTCTTCCCCCTCACTCAACCCCTTCTTTCTCTCCTTCCCCTCATTTGTCTTTCCTACTTTTTTTTACCATGTTAGTCACTTCCTTCACATTGATCCCTACTTCCCCAAAGGAGTCACCTCTTTCTCTTCCTCAGTGTTTCCCTTCTCATATCTGACCCTTCTGTCTCCTTCACTCCCTTTTCCTCCTCTGACTCCCAGTGTTCCATGTGGCTTTCAGGAGTAGCCACCTCCCTGGTGGTTTGGGCTTTCTCTCTCTTATGCTCTAAGAGTTACTCATGTCTCCCGATGGAAAGAGATGGCACTCTGGCTGAAAAAGACTCTACCTGATCAGCCTCCTGACATGATGTTCTATGCTCATATTTAGCTATTGATGCTTCTAAAAATACCACATACCTTAGACAGATATTAAACATGAGAGTATACTTGAATGAAAACTGAGTGGGTAGCTCAGTGAGTTGGAACTGAGCAAGGGGTTGGGTGTTCAATTCCTCACCATGCCTTGCAGGAGAAGACCTGGCCTGTATGGTTTTGGACAAGATACACTGTCCCAGAGGACAACCCCCCCCCCCCGAAGAAGGGACTGGAAAGGTACTATTTTATATCTAGAGAACCTTGAGAAGTATCACCATAATGTGGATCAGACTTGATGGCATAAAGTTATTAGGATGGATAACTAAGTGAACTTTCACATCTGGCTGCTGAGCCAAGGACTGGAAGATGGATCCCCATTTGTGCCTTGTAGATAGGCTGCAGAGTCCCAGAATGCTGTCCGGAGGAGGGAATAGTAGACCTCCTCTGAGTACTGTATGCCTACAAAATGCTGGGAAAGGTCACCATAACTTGGAATCAGCACATGATGAAGACGATGCTGATTATTGTTTTACTTGGATGAATATTGCTGAATCAAAAAAAAAAAGATGCATGTTGCTTTAAAAGAAACATATTTCCAAGTGCATTCAAAAAAGCCTATTCTGCATACCAAAAGGATGTGGTTACTCATGCATTTAGTGGAGTGACTAACAACATAGGAAAAAATGAAATATTATAGCACTGCATCTCAGCTTCTTCCTTTTTCTGTCACTCTGAATAAAAATGTGTCACTTCCAAGGTGGCAGTTGCAGTTATAGAACCCAGAGGAGAGAGTTGGATGGATCATGTCAAATCGAGTCCTTTAGCTTCAGATGACAGTGCCAAATCTATCAAGTCAGAAGTTGTATATATACACACGCACACACACACACACACACACAAAGTGAGAAAGAGACACACAACACAGAGAAAGAGAATTTACTAGGTAAAATAAGAAGTCAATGTGTGAGTGTGTGTGTTGTGTTGTTATAGTCGTGACCGACTCTACGTGACTCCATGTCCATGGAGTTTTCTTGGCAGGAGTACTGGAGTGGCTTGCCAGTTCCTACTCCAGGTGCCTACAGCACCTTGTATTCCCTGGTGGTCGCCCATCCAAGTACTAACCAAGGCCGACCCTGCTTAGCTTCCGAAATCAAACGAGATCGGATGTGCTTAGGGTATTTAGGCAGCTCTAAGAAGTCAATAGAAGCCATATTTTGTAGCTGGTTCTTTATTATCACAGGACATGCGGAAGCTCTACGTTCTGAATTGAAGCACAGCACTGAAGGGATGGTAAAGAAGGTGCACCAAGGCCTTTGGAAAAGAACAATATTTTGAAATGTGTACATAGACACACACACACAGACACACACACACAGAGAGACACACACAGGGATTCACATAATAGAAAGATGGATGGATAGATCAACAGACAGACAGACAGACAGACAGATCGACAGACAGACAGATAGATAATAGCTACTATTTAATAAATCACATGGCTATTGCAGTGACAACCACAGGCAGCTGGTATATAGAGAAACCTTATTCCTGTAAGATTTTATGGCAAGAGACACAACCTTCCCTCTGAGCTGCTCCAGTGATGACACTGGATTACTTTGCAAGGCTGACATATTGCACAGTCTTTTAGCCCAGCCACACCCCTTACAATATGGATATGGTAATCATGGATTCCATCTGCATGAATTGGGAAGGTTATTTTTAAAGAGTTTCATAGACCCAGAAAGAACAGCAAAAAATAAACTAGATTTTAAGCAACTAGGGCTGATGCTTCACATCCATCTCATCGTTGTTCGCGGTCCCGCTGGGGACCGGTACAAAGAAATCTTTTTTTAAAATTTATTTTTTATTTTATATCTATCAAACATACAAACATATAATAAGCAATAATACCAACAAACACTACAAAGTGCACCTCCACCCACCCACCTGGGACCATCCAGTGTTCTTTTATCTTCTCTTCCTTCTTCATCTCCTTTTTTTCCCTAGTTGGCTTCTTCAGGTCCTTTTCTCCAGAGCTGTGTTGGATTGTACGTCGGTTGTATCCCTTTCCCTTTTAGTAGTACATAATCTATAAATTTCCCCCAAATATCATAAAAAATATCCTTTCTCATTTCCCCTCGCAAAACTTTTATATTGCAGGACAATTTATCATTTAGCGCTATATCCCACACTTCCTTATACCAGTCAGCAATTTTAAAATCCAATTTCAGTTTCCAATTTTTAGCTATAATCAGTCTCGCTGCTGTCATAAGATTTGCAATTAATTCTTTTGTTTTCATATCATATTCATTAATAGGTGGTAATATAACAATGCAATTTCTGGCTTACATTTAATATCAGCTTGTAGTATTTCTCTTATCTCATCGAAAATCTGTTGCCAAAACTTTTGAACTATTTCACATTCCCACCAAAGATGAATATAGGAGCAAAGCTTAGAATATCTTGGGTTTATTCTATTCCGTCTGACTGGTGTCATATACCATCTTAAAACTAGTTTAAAATAATTTTCTTTTATTCTGACTGATAATGATCGTAAAATCCTCAAGTTCCAAATTCTTTTCCATTTGTCTTTTTTTTATTTCTTTATGTCTTGTTTCCAAACCTCTCTTATTGTGACTTGCTCCCTTTCCTCAAGTGAGTCCTGGATTATTTTATATATTTTACCTACCGCTCCTTTCCCTGTATTTCTTTTCTCTGGTTCATATGTTAACAAGAATTATTCAAACTTTGTATATTCTCTGGGTTTGTTTATTCTTTCGTCCAACTTTCTAATTGGGCATAATTCAACCAAGATAAATCCTTGGCTTGCAGTATGCGCTTAAGCACATCTCATCACGGAATGAGGATGTGCAGTAACAGTCATGCCGGTATCATCCACTACGCCCATGTGTACATGGGAACAGGGACAGAACCACAAGAAGATCATGTGACCGTGACCAACATCAACATGCAATGAACTTCCTCCCAAGACGAGAGTGGACGTGAAGTAACCGTCAAAGATAATGAATTTTTGATCTTAGGTTGCTGTTTCTATCTTTTGGTTTTGTTATGACTTTTTAAACATGCTACTACCATTTGCATTCATTTAGATGCATTGCAAAGGAATGACAGCCCCACTAAAGTCCTTTATTTCCTTTGGAGGCAGCAATTATTTCCTACTAGGAAAGACTGGGGGAGGAAAACACTTTGAAATGATCCCCAAATTTCCATCTTTGTCCAGGGTTTGCATTCATCTTCTCAACAGCTTTGTTTATTAGCTAAAACTAAGGAAGGTTGAGGAGTCTTGTCAGTTACAAAAGGAAAGGGCAGAACAATGGCTTAGCATTTTATTTATTTATTTATTTATTTATTTATTTATTTATTTATTTATTTATTTATTTATTTATTTATTGGTATTTTTACTCCGCCTTTCTTCTTGGAACAGGACCCAAGGCAGCTTACAGTATGGAAGGCCAATATACAGTCCAGTACAATTAAGACATATTCAAGGATAAGAACAGGGACTTGAGGGACTTGAGGGGTATCTTACAGCATTAGAAGACAACACTAACACTAAAAGAGAATGCAAGCAGTTAAGAAAATAGTATACATTCCATGTAATCATGTACAGTAGACAATCTAAAAGTTTTGAGTGATGGGAACCGACAATTGATAACATAGTGTCAATGTAATCCCACAAGGAGAGATAGCGGCACAACATTATAAGTGGTTATAAACACAAATCTGTATTGGCATGTGTGCTAGTAAGGATGGACACCTTATAAAAAATAACACACTGTTTTGTCATTTTGTAAGCTTACCAAACCTTATGAAACAAAACAAAACCAAATGAAACAGCAAATATTGTGTTGTCAAGAAATGAAACAAAACACCATTTTTTGTTTCAGAAACGATTTGTCCTAGCCTCTTGATCCAGCCATCTTGAGAACAGGAGGTTTATTTTTAAATTGATTGATTTGTTTTCCTTTCTTCCAGCGCCTCAGCTGTTGAGATAGCTTATCTCCAATCTTGATCTGCCTGAAACTAGCCAGCCCTTCGCTGGCTGTGTCTGCAAGCTGATTTAAACTATTGTTTTCCTTTCTTTTTTAAGTAGGACAGTGGAGGTTATTTTTAAAAATATTTTATTTCCTTCCCTCGCCACAGATCAGCTGTGTTTATCTCCCCCATCTCTCCCTTCAGCAGCTAGCTATTAGGTTTCTAGCTTGTTTACAGAGGGTTCTTTGCTTGAAAGCAAATTTATTGAAATGTTTGAGGATCATTGATTTAGTGCAATGCCCCCCCCGTTGAATAAAAAAAGGAAAGCTCTCCATTATTTATAACGTTACAAAGCATTACATTTCAAGGTGAAAATTCTTTTTAAAAATCGGTTACTAATGAAATGAAATGAAGACTGAAATGAAATGAAATAAAACACTATATTTCAATTTCATGCCCATCTCTATATGGTAGTCCACTCTCCCAGCCCTCAATTTGAGTGGATGTCCCCTAGTTCTGGTATTTTGTGAGAGGGAGAAGAGCTTCCCTCTATCCACTTTACTCATGCCCTGCATTATTTTGTACATCTCAATCATATCCTAAAGAGCCCCAAATGTTTTAGCCTTTCCTCATAAGGGAGGTGCCCCAGCCCAGTAATCATTTTAGTCGCTCTCTTCTGCACCTTTTCCAGTTCCACTATGTCTTTCTTGAGACGCGGTGACCAGAATTGTACACAATACTCCAGGTACGGCCTTACTATTGTTTTGTATAATGGCATTGTAATGTTGGCTGTTTTATTTTCAATCCCCTTTTTGATAATCCCTAGCATGGAATTGGCCTTCTTCACTGCTGCCACACATTGGGGAGACACCTTCATGGAGCTGTCCACCAACACACCAAGATCTCTTTCCTGATCCGTCACGGATAACTCAGAGCCCATGAGTTGATAGATAAAGTTTTGATTTTTTTGCCCCAATATGCATTACTTTACTTTTGATTTGGATCTGTTGATAACTAAAGAGTTGTTAACACAGTAGATGTTCAACTTTTGTAACAGCCTTCTTAGGCCTACCTGTTTATGGGCCAACAAAACCATATCGTCAGCATAAAGCAAGATGTTTAAAAACTTATCATAAATTTTTAACATATGAGTGGAGGCATCATGTAAGTAACCAGGTAGATCATTAACATAAAGATTAAATAGCATAGGCGCTAGAATGCAGCCCTGCCTAACGCCCTTGTATGAAAAGATAGACTTGGAAAGAGAGCCATTGGGGCCTACGCGGATTTTTAATTGCGTGTTTGAATACAGGGCCTTGATTAAAATAAGGAGCCTGGGATCCATGTTATAACTAGCCAATTTTTCCCACAATAATTCTCTATTTATAGAATCAAAAGCAGTGCTGAGGTCCATGAAGGCAGCATATAATTGCTTGCCCTTGGCAAGGTGGTGCAGAACAAAACAATTATCAATTGTAGATCTGCCAGATCTAAAACCAGCTTGCTCCTCTACTAAAATATTTCTTTCCAACAACCAATCAGCCAATTTGTTTAACAGATGTTTTGCATACATCTTGGCAACTATTCCTATTAGACTAATAGGTCTATAGTTTCTGGGGTCATTTTTGGCACCCTTCTTATGCAAGGGGATGATGATGGCAACTTCCCAACCTGATGGAATGATACCTGTGGCATCTATGTGAGAAAACAGCCCTGCTAATAGGGGAGCCCACCAGTCAAAATGAGATTTAAAAAGTTCAGGGGGAAGGAAATCTTCACCTGGGGCCTTATTGGGTTGCAATGAGTTAATGATAGAAACAATCTCCGCCGTCGCAACTGGGGGCCAGGCCGGGAAATCATTAATTGACAAAGAGTCCTTAAGAGAAGTTTGTTCAGTGACCTGGGGAGGAGCCATAAATAAATTAGCAAAGTATTCCTCCCATGTTGCAACTGGGATGTGAGAATCAAGGTGGAAAGTACGTTCCTTCAGGAGACCCGAAACCGTGTTCCAAAAGAAAATAGAATTTTTCTCCTTGGCTTGCAATTCCAGATCAGCCCAAATTTTGGCTTTATAAATAGCTTTTTTCTTAGAAATAAGTTTTTTGTAAGTGTGTCTTGCCTTTAACATTTCAGTATGGTTTACTGCAGAAGGCGAGATCAAAGATTGACGCATTTTTGCTCTTAGAAGTTTTCTATTTAGATGACAGTCCGAATCAAACCAGGGCGACCTGTGATTCAAATATTGCTTAGAAGGAGCATTGAACAGGTCAACACGTTTACTTACTTAGGAATCACTTTTACATCTAATGGCTCATGGTTAAATCATTTTAAAAGAAGTGCACATAAGGCGGAAATTAGTGTAAATCATTTGCACAAATTAATTAGTTTCAATTGCCCTAGTTCTTTACTACCGATACTGAAAGTTTTTAGGGCCAAAATTGTTCCTATGTTGACATATGGAGCGGAAATCTGGGGCTTAACTAAAGCTCCCCAGCTAGAATTAGTACAGTCACGTTTCCTTAGAAGAATTTTGGGGACAGACAAAAATACTGCTGCCTACGCTGTCAGGGCGGAATCAGGTGTCCATTCTCTTTCTAGTTTTACTGTAACGAAAGATACAGTCTTTAGGCTTTGATAGACTCCCCAAGCTCTGTTTAGTAGAACAGACAGCATCTGACAACTCTAATTCTTGGGCTAAACAAATTCGCATCATTACTGCCCATTTCGGGCTTTCATTTCAGAGCCAAATTTTACATGTCAACCAGGCTAAAGAAATCTTCCTTCAAAGAGCCTTAGATCACAGTGCTCAATCAGACCTGGAGCTGCTCTCTAAAAACAGAGCCTTGGGTTGGCTATCTAAGAATAAACTTGTATTCCATTGCGAAAAATACCTCACAATTAGCCTGCACTTTTCCCTCAGAAAGGCTTATACTAGATTAAGGTTCGAACTTTTAGAGTCTATGAATAAATATGGTCGCTTCCATAACTGGCCGTATTGTGATAGAACTTGCATATGCGGTGCTCCAGTCATTGAAGATATCGCTCATATACTATTTGACTGTGAGTTATACTCCGCTCTTAGACAAAATTATCTTTCAAACATATTGGCCAATACCCTTCATTGGAATGTGAATTATAGACTCTCTCTCCTGCTTACTAGTTCTACCGTGCAGGTTGTTCGTGCAGTGGCCAGATTTATACACAAGGCTACAGTGGTGAGATCTGCTTATATTGATCAAATTGGAGCTCCATGTAAGGGTGATGAGGATCTATAAATTTTAACATTCACGAATTTTACTCATTATATAGAATGCCCAAACACAGTGAAAATATTGATATGGAATTGTTTTTTTTTATTGTGCTTTGTATCTTATATCTTGTACTGATATGGCCTTGTTTGGCTAATCAATAAACATATTCGTATTCGTATTCGTATTCGCATTACTTTACATTTGGCAACATTAAAAAGCATTTGCCATTTCGTAGCCCATTCCCCCAGTTTGGAGAGATCCTTCTGGAGCTCTTCACAATCTTCTCTGGTTTTTACCACACGGAAAAGTTTTGTGTCATCTGCAAACTTGGCCACCTCACTGCTTATCCCTGTCTCCAGGTCATTTATGAATAGATTGAAAAGCACCGGTCCCAGGACAGATCCCTGGGGCACACCGCTTTTCACTTCTCTCCATTGTGAAAATTTCCCATTGACACCTACTCTTTGTTTCCTGGATCCCAACCAGTTCTCAATCCATAAGAGGACCTGCCCTCTTATCCCCTGACTGTGCAATTTTCTCAGCAGCCTTTGGTGAGGGACTGTGTCAAAAGCCTTTTGAAAACCCAGATAGACTATATCCACCGGTTCACCCAAATCTACATGCCTGTTGACCTTTTCAAAAAAATTCTAAAAGATTTGTCAGACAAGACTTACCCTTGCAGAAGCCATGCTGATTTTCTCTCAGCAAGGTTTGTTCTTCTATGTGTTTTAAGATTTTCTCTTGGATGAGGCTTTCCATCATCTTCCCTGGGACAGATGTAAGGCTAACTGGCCTGTAGTTTCCCGGGTCCCCCCTCCTTCCTTTTTTAAAAATTGGTGTGACATCTGATATCCTCCAGTCCCCCAGCACTGTGGCCGTTTTAAGAGACAAGTTGCATATTACCGTTAAGAGATCTGCAATTTCATTTCTCAGTTCCCTAATTACCCTTGGGTGGATGCCATCTGGGCCTGGTGACTTGTTAATCTTCAATTTATCAATTAGTCCTAAAACATCTCTTTTAACCTTTATTTGATTTAATTCTTTGATTTAATTCAGGCAGCGGAATCTGTTCAAGGTCTTCTGTCGTGAAGACAGATGCAAATAACTCATTTAATTTCTCTGCAATTTCCAAGTCCTCCTTAATCTCCCCTTTTCTTCCCTCACCATCCAGAGGGCCAACTGGTTCTCTGGCAGGTTTTCTACTTCTAACAGATTTAAAGAAGCTTTTATTATTACCCTTTATATTGCTAGCCATGCGTTCCTCAAAATCTTTCTTTGCCTCTCTTATCATCTTCTTACATTTCTTTTGCCAGAGTTTGTGTTCTTTTTTATTTTCCTCATTTGGGGAGGATTTCCATTTACAGAAAGACCTCTCCTTGCGCTTTAGAGCCTCTCTAACTCCACTCGTTAACCATGCCGGTGCCTTCTTGGACTTAAATGAGCTCTTATTTCTTTGTGGTATGCACTTGTGCTGGGCCTCTATTACCATTGTTTTAAACAGGTTCCATGCACTCTGAAGAGATTGGATTCTTCCAACCTTCCCCTTCAATTTCTTTCTAACTAGTTTCCTCATCTGAGGGAAGTTTGCCCTTTGAAAATCAAGGGTTTTCATGTCTGATTTGCTTGACACTCTTCCTCCAACATTCATGGCAAAGGAGATTGCAGCATGGTCACTGTTCCCCAGAGGCTCAGTGACATTCACATCCCTGACCAGGTCCTGAGTATCACACAGTATTAGATCCAGAGTTGCCTGTTCTCGGGTGGGCTCCATGACAAGTTGCTCTAAGGCACAGTCATTCAGCAAGTTGAGAAACCCAGTTTCTCTTTCTTGCCCAGAGCTCGCATTGGCCCAGTCAATGTGGGGATAATTGAAGTCCCCCATGATTACTATCCTATCCTTCTGAGACACCTCCATGATTTGTCTCCTCATTTCAAGGTCCCCCTCAAGTTTTTGATCTGGTGGGCGATAGCATAACCCAACTATCACATCACTCCTTGGACCTGGTAGTTTAACCCACAGTGATTCTATGGTGGAGTCAGACCCTCTGTCAATCTCCATTTTGCTGGATTTTACCCCTTTTTTAACATAGATGGCCACTCCCCCTCCAACCCGCCCCTCTCTATCCTTTCTATAGAGTTTATAGCCTGGGATTGCTGTATCCCACTGGTTCTCTACATTCCACCCAATGAAGTTTCCTAAGACTTTTCATCATAAGTCCCACATAGTGCATTACAGTAGTCTAGGTGAGATGTCACTAGGGCATGTGTCACCGTGGCCAGAGCAGGTTTCTCAAGGAACAGGCGTAACTGGCGTACTACCTTTTGGCCCATAACTTAGTTTCTGCAAAAGCAGATATGTTGTTTTTCAAGAAATGGTACCTAGGAATCTGTGGGTTGTGGTTCACCTGGGCAGGTGTGGGATTGCCTCTCTTCTGACTCATCCTTGGCAACTCCAAAGGCATCCTTGTTCCCAGTTACTACTGTTGAATCTCAAAGTCTGAAGATCAGGTAACCAAGCAGTCCGAGGACAAAGTGTCATAAGCCTTCCAACTGCCACCATTTTTCATCAGCCCCAACACCCTCTCACTTACAAATGAATTCTTCAGAAATGATGACAATAAAGCTTTTCCTTGTCACTTAAAGCAACTGTTAAAGCATCTTCCAAAGAAATAGAATCACTTGCGGCAGTAATAATAGGTTAAAAATTATCAGCATAATGGTAAATGTACTGTCATTCTCTCAGTGTCTCTGTGAGTGGGAAGAATGCATTGTTCTTGATTCTGTCTAGGTAACAGTGTAGTTAAACATGTAAAGGTATGTGGCAGATGGTTAAGAATGGAGCTTTCTTTGGGAAAGCCATGCCATGTATAAGTGATACAAGCTAAGCAAACAAGTGACATTAAACAAAAAAATCAAAGACAAGCAATCCGCCTTCTTCAGATTCTCGTAGGAAGCAAATACTTCAGTTCCCATAACCAAGGAGAAAAAGAAAGATGTAAGAAAACAGACAGTTAAGCAAAATAAATGCATTAAAGAATATTATCTGGGTCTGAACAATAGTCAGCATTCTAATGATCAGTGGACTCAAGTGCATTCCCTTTTTAAGCTGATTTTTTTTTCTATACACGTTGGATGGCATTCAAAACATTGAGTCAAATGTACTTCTTCAGCACTTCCTTTCTCTTGAGCCTCATAGGCTCTGAACCTAAGCAATGTTGTTCTGCAAAACAAATTGGGACAAAGCCATGACACACAGCCACAGGAAAAAAGAATATACTATTGTTGCCTGACACACACCTATTTTCTATAGCATGTAACTGTAATGAAATTGAGATGGTAGTTCCCACTGCTCTTCAGCTTTAACTCACACAGTATTGTATAGATGATATGAATAGGGAATTTCTTAAGTGATGAAAAATATAACTTTGATGGCTTTTCCTCACACATACCACTGTTTAGCAAATTAGCTTCTTTTGTGTTGTAACTGGAGGTGTAAAATCACCAGAAATTTTGAAGTCAGGGGAAAAAGCTTTGAAAAAAGAAAAGAAAAAGAAAGAAAAAAAAAAAAAATGGGGGTTGAGGGGGGAGCATTATTTGCTGTTGGTTTCCTCCCCCCCCACCCAATGTTTCTAGAAATATTACATCTGAATTGTATTTGTAAAAAGGAATTGAGTCAAGGGAATATTTCCAAAATGACCTTGAGGTGGAGCAAAGGACCTAGAGGTATCAAGAGAACACCCACAGATCCATCATACTACACTCAGTGAGAATTGGTGTTGTTTACTTTAAAAGGGAACTTGAACCTGATCTGGGGCATAATGGGTACCCAGTGAAGACTAGCCAGAACTGAGGTGATGCAATCAAATTTGCTCACCCCAGCCACCAGTCCAGCCACTGTGTTCTAGACCCACTGTAGTCTCCGGTTCAGTCTCAAGGGAAGCCCCACAGGGTTTTGTGGTTTGCACCCACCCATTCAGCTGGCAGGCTGAGCAGCAGACCCAGGTGGTTGCATGCCTGACTTCAACAGGCATCAACCTTCAGCTGAGAAGAACCCATGCACAGACCCTGCCCGGGTTCCTTAGTGTGGATCTGGTGGAGGTGGAAGGAGGTGGCTGCAGCCTCCGGACGAAGTAGGGAGGCTAAGAGCACAGGGGGAGAGTGGACAATTGTCCCCTGGCATGCACCCCAAAAATTTGGTGGGGTTTCTTGTTCATGGGTAGCCTTGAACTGTGAACTGTCATGAACCACTGGTTTTACAGTCCATTCATGCCCATCCCTAAATGGCATGAGATAGAAGGCATTGTAGAGATAAGCAAAGGGATGGCCAGATTTCCGAGCTGTTTTCTTTTGTTGCCATTTCCAATAGAAGTGTGAAAATAAAACTTTATAAAAACTCTTGGTTGGGGGAATATACAGCTGTGCTACAATAGCTGCTAATGGTACCTCATTGCATTGGGAAACTTAAAGCATTTCTCCTTCCTTTGGAAGATCTGAGGAGATACCTTCACCCTGGCTTTATTCACAAAGAGGGAAGGGATTTCCAAAACTCATTTGGGGCACAGCTATAGATTCTCTGATGCAAATATGTTATTCTGATAACAGTTATTGTTTTGCCTGGAGGCAAACTTGGAAGATCTTTTGATGGAAGACATGCTTGCATGGCTCGGAAAACAAATGAATGAATCAGTAAAAACACAAGATGTGCCCAACAGTATTTCCAAATCAGCCCACTCAGTTTCCAAAACAAAAAAGGTAAACCTGAAACAGACGTGCATAACATATGACTCATCAAGCCAAGTCTAGCCCATCTGCTCTATGGGACAGTCTACCAGAAGCACAATGAATTCCCTGGCTTTCCACCACTGCCGGTTTAGGATTAGAAAGAGAAGAATTGGCACCAACACCTGGGAGGCCAGCTCAGATGTCTTGCGGGTCTGGCCCTCTCACCCAGTCCTTCTTCCATGTTACATGGAAGCTGGGTAAAGTACCTGATCAAGCAAACAGGCAGAGCAGCACTGAGCCCTGGTGCTAACATGCAGTAGACATCCTTGAAGTGTATGATTTGCCCTGCTGAAATATGATGAAATACAATGCTGAATGCAGGCCTGCATCACACCATCCATTTGAATGGTATTGAGAGGAAATGAGGTAGAGCAGTAGTTCCCAACCTCGGGTAACCCAGGTGTTCTTAGGCTGTAACCCCAGACAGCCCAACTAGTGGGGCATTCTGGGAAATGTAATCCAAGAACACCTGACCACTGTCAGGAAACATTGAGGTACAGCACTGAGTAGTCAAGAGTGCTATGTGTACCACTCCATGCAGAATCCTTTGCTTCTTATGTGAAGCACAGAGCACTGGAAGTCACGTTGAGGTCTATGCATAGAAGCTAGGTATGTACAAACCAAAGAAAGCTGGAAAATATATCTTTACTTGGTCTGAGATAGACCTCAAGCCATTGCTTCCTCTTCCTTTCCAACTATTATTTTAACAGCAGATTTTTTTAAATCTGTGGATGTCGAGCAATAACCCCTAAAGGCTATTACTTTGCATCATTAAAGCTAAAGCATAATAGGGTTTTTCATGGGGGGGATGAATTTATGTATAGCAAACATATTTGAATTGAACATCAGTGTCATCATATTTTTAACAATGTTGCAAAATAGGAATCAAATAGAATGAATGTTAATGAAATGATGATGTCAAAAACTCAATCCCAAAGAATTATGGGAGTTGTAGTATAAATACATATGTTGGGAGGTAAGGGCACTGTTCTAATGTAGCCTTGTAAATTTTTAATTGTAATGAAATCTTTAAAAGGCCAATTAGGCCCAGCTACCGCAGTTTCACCACTTTGCTAGTTGTTGTCAGGAGATGGTAATTGACATTACCCATAATTATAATTAAAGATATGTTTTGAAACATTTGACAGCCATTAGGCATGTCACCAACCTCCACCTTCTCATCTTCTAGCAGCTTCATACGTCAAAAAGAACGAAAGAACCTTAAGGTTTGATTACACAGATTTTAGGGTGCCGACCAGGACACCTCTGGGGCCTGGTCAGCGTTCCTTTTTTAAAAATTGGTTGTTGTCTTTTACTACCAACCACGTGGCTGCACTACAGCTGTAGCGTGGCCGTCAGCTTCCCCACCCCCCACCCCGGTCACCATCCCTGAAGGACCTCCGGACCAGCACCAGGTAGTAGACATCTCCGCCCCCATTAACAAAACGAACCTAACAGAACCATTTTTTTTTTCATTTCGCTTTGTTTCGTTTTATTTTAAATTTTTACCCCTAGGGTCATTATTCATTTCATTACATAACAAAAATGAATAACAAATAACAAAACAAACTAAAAGTTCATTTCGTGCTCATCTCTAATTCTGAAGATACCTCTAAGAAGTCTGGTCTCTGCAGGTTAGTTCACTTTAGCCAACAAAATGGGTGTCAGCAGAGATGGGTGGAAATCAGCACTAGGACAACTACTGTACCAAAGGGGTTGGTGGATGGAGAAAGAATCAGCAAAGAGAGAGAGAGAGATATGAGGAAGTTTTAAGTCAGCCTTGTTTCCAGCTTATTAAGATAGCTCTACTTTCTTTCTCCTGCAAATCTGGATGCCTAGATAATAGGATATAAAGCCTCTAAAAAGAAATAGAGAGAGAAGGGAAGAGGAAGGGAAGGGGGGAAAGAAATAGACCCAGGCACCAGGTGTAGGGAAGAGAGAATTCAAAAGGCAGCCATTTTCTCCTACTGTCCTGCCTCTCTCATTGCAATGGTAGCTGCCAGGAATGGCTTCAGAAAGAATATCTACCAACCCCTTCACATCTGCTGAAGTGGCTCCACTGCCTGAACCAGTGCACCTGTGTTTGTTTCCAAAAAGGTAGCAGCAGCTGCAGCAGTGGAGGGAAATGTTTACAACATGTAGTCAATGGGGGAAAATGTGACTAACTGTACCAGTCCTATTTGGTCTCTTAGAACAGGTTGGTTGCACGGGGGGGGGGCACATATATTGTGACAGAAAAGCATTCTAGTAAAAAAGAAAAACCCTACAGCTGGAATCCATGTTGGCATGCACAATATTTTTAAGAGAAGAAAAGCTGCAAGTGTCCAAGGACATTGATTTGGGACAGCTGGAGTAGTTGGCAATAGGGATGGGCACAAAATGGAAACATTGTGTTTCATTTTGTTTTGTTTCGTTCCCCTCTGATTCATTTTGTTTTGATAGAAATGTTTTTTTTTAAAAAATATTCGTACAAAATGAAACAGTAACAAACTGATTTGTTACTCTACAAAACAGGTCCCCTGGGTCCTAGAGGTACCAAACTGGGTGCCTCTAGGACCCAGGGGAGCCATTTTACAGCTAAACGAATTGGTTCATTTTAAACAGGAAAACACTGTTTTGTTTCATTACTAACAAAATGCTGTTTCCCCATTTCATTTTGTTTTGTTTCATTTTGTTAGCTAACAAAACGATAAAACATTTTTCATTTTTCATTTGGTGCCCATCCCTAGTTGACAATATCTCATACATCATCAAGGGGTTTATACTGCAGATACCTCTTGTCCTTCATTTATGGCCTCATATGCTTTGGAACCAATCTGTCTGGATCTAGATGCTGCATCCAATTGGGATGAACTTTATTGAATATTTTATCCTTGTTCGCAGCCAAACTATTTTATACTTATAGCTGGGAAGAATTTGCTTAGATCTAGAGTTTCTCAACTGCATCAGTTGTTTCCACTTTAAAGACCTTTAACAAAAAACATGACAAATTCCTTGTTTTGTAACTTACCGTGGACTCAGTAAAACAAAACTTTTTCCCCTTTGCACCCAGACGCTATTCTTTCCCAAGGCTGATTCTGCACTCTGCTCTTTTGAGCAGAAATTAGGGACTCCCTGAAAAGGGAAACAGAACCGCAAAGTTGCACACAACCTTTCTTAGGTTTTTTTTTGGGGGGGGGTAATAAGTTTAACTTCCCAGGACACAGATAACCCCTGTAAGATGACTCCTTTATAATTCAGAGCAAATATTTGGGGGTCTGCTCCCTATAAGTTGTTCCCCACCATCTATCCTCTCAAACACAGTAAAACTGGATTCTCCAGTCACTGAACTCAGCTTTAACTCCAGAATGGAAGTGTTTTTGGTAACTGATCTTGTTGCAGAGTTTTGAATTTTGGCTAAACTCCTCTGACTACCCAGCAGAAGTGCAGGAAGATACAGAGAAGAATTATCTTCAAGTCTCCCTGAAGTAGACTATCCCATATTGTCTCATCAACTGGCACTTACAGTCTCAATACCACACTCTAAGGTACTGGTAAACAGAAAGAATTAATCAATTAAATAGCTCAAAACAGCACATTGTGCAAAAAACAAAAACAAAAACCATGACTGCTTACAACAACAGGCCTCAGCAGACTCACAGCCTATTTCCAGGAAGCTCCAGCACACTACATTCACACAACTGCGCTAATGCATAACCACACTAACTGCTAACTGCACTACTAACTGCCAACAGATGGGAAAGAGAAGGGAAAGGTACTTAAGTGGAGGCATGGCTCTCAGCAAAATCTAAGGCAGGGAAGGAACAACTCTGCTGGATTGACTGACAGTCAGCCCAGCCCAGAAATGTCCCTCCAAGCCAAACCTACTGAAGGCACAATAAGAGGTTGGAGTGCCTCCAACAGATTCTGTTGTCTCAAGCACATGCCAACAGGCACTTGGCACTCAGGCCACCTTCTTAAAATGTCACAAAGCGAGCCAGGGAGCCTGCTGGGTTAATTAAGGTACAGAAAAGTTGGGGGTCACCCTCCAAACCCTGGGTAGAGTGGGGAGAGCAGGAAGCCAAATGCCAGATCCAAATCAATTTATTAAACATTTGCTTTAAAATGCAGAGGTACTGGAGCCGTAGGAAAATCGGCATGGATAATGTTTTGCAGCAGATTCCTGGGAGGTGTTTTTAGCTATGCCACTATTTTGCTTTTACAACCAACATTCATTTCAAAACACTGACGCATTTTGGTTTGCCTCCCACCTCCACCTCTCATTGCACTCCACAATGATTCAGTCCATTAACCCTTGGCTTAGAGCTGATTTGCCCATTGTTCTTGTTGTGCTTAATGATGTTGACTAAGGTTTTAGCAGAGTTGCTACAAGCAACAAAACCCCTGCCTAGCAACCAGATGGTGACGCTTCCTCTGGAAAATAATTGGTTTATATAATTGTGAGACAGTGAACTGGTACTTGAACGGATTTGATAAAATGCCAGGCAGCATCACTGTTGACAGATTTTATTTTGCAAAGTAATAAAGAGTTGCCATGCATTTTGGAAAGAAATCTTATACATAGCTACTCAGAAGTAAGTTCCCATGAGTTCAGCAACTCCCATATAAATGAGTGTAAGGTTGCAGACAGACATGTTTGGAATGTTCCTCTGGTGTATCTGGCAGTATATCTGCTATTTTGAAAATATTGCAATGCTTTGCTAAATATTACGAGCCTCTAGCATGTACCTTCCGATGAAAAAAGCAAATCAAAGCATGCTGCTTAATATATCACCTGACAGTCCTTAAATCACTCTTTGGGTGGTTTACAACATAGTTATGCAAGCTATGTATTGCCAACAGCACATTGAGTTGAGTATTCACTTTGCAGATCTCAGAAGGATGGATGGACGGCTGAGTCAGCCTTGAGCTGACTATCTGAACCTGTTAGGATCAAACTCAGGTTGTGAGCAGAGTTTTCACCCCATTACTGCAGTTTAACTGCTGCATCACAAGCCTCCTAAAAAGCCTATAGAACATAACTTTCAATACAGTAGTTCATAAGGATCTTAAGGGAAGTCAGTAATTTGATATTGTTATGCATCATCAAGTTGCTTCTGACTTGCAGTGATCCCAGGCATTAGTGACCTCCAAAAGGTCCAATCATTAACAGATCTGCTCAAACCTCACAAATTACAAGCTGTTGGTTGTTTCACTGGGTCAATCTATCTCATGTTATGTCTTCCTCTTCTGGTGAGAGTTTGATTTGCTCTGGGGCCAATTTATTTGACTTTCTGGTGATCCATGGAATCTATAATGCTTTCTTAAAGCACACCTTGTTTTCCATGAAACCCCCATCCTTGAAAATGGGTGCATGTAAATAATAATGCCAAGTAATAGTCAGGATGGCATGGGCAGGAACAAAGGGCATTGCCCCCAGGCTGCAGAATGAGGTGCCCAGGTCATTTTAATTTCCCTTTGGTTCAATACTGGGGATCACATGTGCTGGAAACTGAACTGAAACAGAGTAATCCTACCTGTTCCAAAACAAAAACAAGCCCCTGTAGCCCCTGCCATCAATCTTTTCTAGCCATCTCGAAGGCCATATCTCCCTCTGGGAGCCTGCCCCACTGCTAAGATCATCAGGGGAGTCAAAGACCTTTCTCTACATGCAAACTTTTCCTTCGTTTAGTGACTAGGGATGGGCACCTTGTGAAAAACAGCATGCTGTTTCCTCATTTTGTAAGGTTTTGAAACATTTTGAAATGAAATGAAACAGCAGACAGCATGTCATCATGAACCGAACTGAAATGATGTTTTCAGTTCGGAGGAACTGAACTGGGAACTCGCCACCAGATCTCCATTCAGGGCACGGACTGTGATCCATGGCTGTTTCCCTGCTCAGTTTTTGCCACTGCCACCCAGCTGATTTTGACAGCTCAAGCTGTCAAGAAAACCAGCTGGGAGGCGGGCAGCTCTGAAAATGGAGCAGGCACTGGCAAATTCAAAATAAACCTGTTTGAATTTACCAATAGGGAATCCCACAGCGCTACCCTCTCAGCCCCCTGTTGTGGGGTTCCCTTCCCCAACAGAGTAGGAGGCTGAGGTGGGCTAAAAAAAAGGCAGAAAGAAACTTTTTTTATAGCTGCCTGCTCCATTCTGACTATCACCCTCCCCACCTCACAGCTGGGACCTTTTGACAGGTCAGGGTGTGGAAAGAGGGGTTCCCTCTCCCTCCCCATACCCCGACCTGTCAAAAAAACCCACCTGGGTGGTGGCAGCTTCCTAACAGTTTCGTTACTCATTTCATTTTGTTACTAAAATTCAAAAGTTGTTTAGTAATGAAAAAAATGAAACACTAATTTTCCATTTCATGCCCATCTCTGTTAGTTACTGACTCTCTAGGAGATGATAAATGGGATGGTTTTGTTGCTTCTAATCTGTTTTTAGTATAGCTTTTACCTAATGTTTGTGATATGTTATTAATTCTTTTTTATATTTGAATAATTTACTGTTTTGACCTTTTAATTCGGTGCATTTAATGATGTAAGCTGCCTTTTTTTAGAAGAAAAGCTGGGTAAAAATATTTTAGATAAATGCATAAATAAGATTTCCACCAAAGTTGCCATTTCAAGTGTTACACATCTTCTGATTTCTAAATTGCCGTTTGCTTTTGATGATTGAATGATTGGTGGTTGAATCAAACTTTTAGCAGCTTTAACACTTTCATTCTCTTCACTGTCAACAGCAAAGCTATACCAAAGAAGTAGTATCTGCATATAAATTATTGATGTTTCTTCTACCAATTTTGTTCCTCCTTCAACTGAAGCAGTTATAGATTTATATAGAATATGTTGTTACATATACATTGAACCGAGGGGAGACAAAATGAACATTTGCCTGACACTCTTTGTCCGTGGGAACCATTCTGCCTCTCCATATTCAATCCTAGCAGTATCTTCTTTTTCAGAGTATAGGTATGTTCCACTGCTTTCCACCATCACAATGAAAGAGGCACTCCTATTTCTTTTACAAAGATCAATAGTTTATGACAATCCATAAAATCAACGGCTCTGCTGTAATTTACAAAGTGCAAAATGTCCCAGCCAAAAGGAATGCACTTCACAGTTTTTACCCTTTACATAACAATAGAGGCAATGGTCAGTGGTCAATTTCAAAACCCTTCCTGTAAGCTAGGAAAAGCCCAGCACTATGTCACAAATCATGTTCCTTTTAAATATGGATGGACTCATATTTTCCCAAAGGCACGGCGAAATCCAGAAGTAGCTGCTGATCACTGTATTGATTTTTAGTATTTTCCAGTGCCATCATGTGATAGTTGTAGTCAATGGTCACTCATGCAGACACAATTTTGTGTGGGCAGTTTCATCATTCTTTGATGTGGACTCATAGTGAGCAGGGCCGGCGCTTCCATTAAAGGCGAACTAGGCAGTTGCCTAGGGCGCCAAAATGGAGAGAGAGCACTGCCCAGCCTGCTGCCCCGCCGCCGACCCCGCCGCTGTCCACCGCTGTCCGTTCCTCCACTGCCTGCCAGCTGCCCGTCGCCGTCCGCTCATCACTGCCCGTCGCTGTACGCCCACTGCCCACTGTGCCCATTGCCGCCAATTCCCCCGCCCCTCGCCTAGGGCGCAAAAAAAAACCTAGCACCGGCCCTGATAGTGAGGACTTTTGTTCCAAACGTCTTGCTGGCTGACACAGAGGACAAGATATAACTCTTCCAGCAACCCACACCCACCTGCTTCTATGCACAGGTGGAGAAGCTCATCTTATTGTCAGTTCCATTTGCTTTCCGTACTGCTGACAGGACAATATACTTCACTATGCTTATGGCCGGAGAGTAGCTTAGGGGGACACAAAGTGAGTCATGTGACACTTACAGCTGTATCCATTTCTGCATCTTATCAGCCTGGGTTGTCTACGGTGGCTGTCTCACTCGGTGTAATGAATGGCTGTGCAATCATTTGGTTAGTATGTCAAGGATATAAGCCAGACACCACCACATTGTTACTGTTCTATTGTTAAGGTATTGGGCAGGCTTTCAGCACTCCTGAGCTAGATACTAGAGAATGAAACGACATGTTGATGGCTTTTTCAGACAGCATGACATGGTCATAAAACCACAGAAAGGTACAGTGTCATCTATGCAGGATTGTTTAGTTCCTCTCTAAACTCCATAGATATCCAAGCTCTATTGAGATCGCTTTTATTTCTTTATCTCCCATGTTCTACAGATTGGCCTCGCTTTCATATTACATACTGTCCATGATAATAATTAGATACCATGCTCTGCAAAGTTTGACAGTTATAAATAATTTTTGACCTCTCCACTTCCCTGCCTAGTGACTCATTCCAGAAAAAAAAAAACACTGGAAAGATTGTTTACTTGTCATGGCTCCCTCTCTGGGTCCTGCACCAGCCAAAATATATTTGACATCGCTTCTCTGTTCACTGTTAGTGAGGCTAGGCTCTGCATGTGGCTGGACAGTTTCTGATAGTCAAAACCCACAGGAATGTCTACTGCTAATCCCTCATGCTCTTCCAAGCTGTCTGACAGCAGTGTCGGATTAAGCAGTTGCCCAGGACTACTTAATGAATTAGGCTTGTTGAACTGCTATCCCAAGTGCAGAAATAATTTTCATTTGTACTAGCAGAAAAATACACCATGGCTATAATGGAGAACCTTCCTTCCACAAGAAGTACAGTATGACCCCCTTATCCATGCATCATCATCCATTGATTCACTTATCCACAGTCTAGAAATAATAAAAATAGTAAATGAAAACTACCCCAATATATCTTTTAGGGATGGGCACGAAACACCCCTCCTGTTTCGTTTTGCTTATTATGAAACATTTTTTTAAAAAAAGTTTTATATTTTGTTTGTTTCCTTTGGCTTTTTTTCTCATGCCGACCAGCTGGCACGTGGGCCAGGTCAGCACTTTTATTATTATTATTATTATTATTATTATTATTATTATTATTATTATTATTATTATTATTATTATTATTATTATTATTATTATTTCTTGCACCGACCAGCTGTCTCTGTGCATGCACATACTTATAATCTGATAGGCATATGCATGCACAGAATCATCTGTCCCAGCTCCCAGAAGGGACGCAAGGCTTCTGTCTCTAAAGATAATGCCGGCAGTGGATAACGAGAAGGTAATGGCACAACCAGGAAGGAAGGTGATGGGGCAGCAAGAAGGGGGCAGGGCATCTGTTTTGCTAAAAACAAAGCACTGAGTGGTCAAAAGTTCAGCATTTCATTTCTTTTCAGCATCCCCCCCCCAAACTGAACCACGAACCAGCCCAATTTGTAGGGTTTTTCTTTTTCAGTCCATAGTTCAGTTTGTGCCAATCTCTAGTACTGATACAAATGCATAGATTGTGTTGAAAAGTTGCATGTCCATATTGCAGACATGATTATACTTTGTGCCACCTCTTCCAGTGTCGTTTTCTAAATACTGGCAAATATATTTAAAGATATATGGATGCTCACACTCATGGCAAATATATGCCTAAGAGACACCTCTTTACATGTGGGAGCCAAGGGCTTACCCACCTCTAATCTGTTCTGGTTTTCAATTTCAGGTGATACACCTTCCAGACATATGTCTCTTTTCAGTCACCTCATGGAACCCAGGTAAGTAGCAATGTTATATAGATGAAGATCTGGATTGCCCAGTAGAAACTACAAGGCATATGGATTAAAAGTAGAGATGGGCATGAAACAATTTTTTTTCATTTTGTTTTTCATTTTGTTCTCTAATGACATGACAAATGAAATGACCCATCAAAGAAAAACAGGATAAAACAAAACAGAAATTTTCATTTCATTCTGTTTTGGGTTTTTTCCCATTTTCCCATAAGAATGCATTGGAGCAATGCATCCCTGTGAGAAACCAATCAGGCACGGGGAAATCGTGGGCATTTTACATTTTTTTCCTGCCCAAAGCTCTGTACAGCAGCTGATCAGCACTCGGATAGGGGAAAAGTTTTAAAAGCCCGCTGTTTCCCCCACATGATAAAGTGTGCTCGATTGGGGGGGGGGACAGTGAGCTTTAAAGAAAACATCCACCCCAGCGCCAATCAGCTGGTGCACAGGGCTGGGGAGAATTGAAAAAGTCAGGCACCAGCTGATCGGTGCTGGGGCAGGGGAAAAGTTTATTTTTTTCTAATCTCTAATAATCTCTAATAATCTTTAATTAGAAGTTTTATGTATCAAATCTTTGTTCTGGCGTACACTTACAAGAGTGCTGAGGAGAGACGTCTGCCTATCTCTTTGTGCAATAGTTCTATAGTCTTCACTTAGTCTTTCTCATGCCCTTCATATATTTTGATTCCATGTGTGTGTACTGGCGACAGAGGAATGAGTAGTTGTATTCAAAGTGCAGGTGACAAGATTAAAATGAGTGTGTAAAATGGGGGGGGATGTTATAGACATATTTTGTTAATCCCACATCATGACATGTAATTATCCCAAAGGCAAATGTATACAACTGAAGTGCAAGCAGAGACACCCACTGACATAATCAGTAGAACACAATAAACTGTAAGTGGATGGTTGAAACACATTCTTCTTTTCCGTACACCAGTATGCATATTTCTTAGAAGTGCCATTACAGACATATAATGGATTTTTATGGGAAGGAAAAAATATTTAAGCGATCAACAGCAAGGTCTTTGGGAAATGAATTCCAATCATGGCATCTGTTTGAATGCCTTTTTTCCTGGTGTGTTATTAAGTTGCTATAGTGATTATCCATCTGTTTTTTGTTTTTGTTTTTTTGCATCAGCTCAATGAATTCAGTTGAAAGCTAACCTGTTTGCCAGCAATCTCATCATGGGAAAGAACTACTGAATAGAAGAAGGGGTGTTTAGGGTTCTCAGTTCACTGTCAAAATAGAGGCAATATTGTTTTGACCAATAGGACTGTTAAGGTAATAAAGACAAGCACTGTTAAAGGAAGAAAAGGTGCTATTTTGGTTTCCTTAAAGCATTTTCCCCTTAAATATTAGGTGTATTTCTTGTCCCAGGTTTCATCCAGAAATTGAATGGCTGAAGCATCTGGATGTGTTTTCTATTTGCCAAGTTCTTCTCAACATATGGAAGGCAACAGTGTGCACAGTAGATAAATTTGAAACCATGCCTTTAAATCAGCCAAATGAGAACATTTTGGCCGAAGCCCATTTGTAACATAGATTTGACAAAAAGCTCTGAGTGAGCAAGCAAGAACTGCCCTTTCCAACATTTGAATTAGGAAGAAAAGAAGTCCAGGGATGGAGGTATTACAGTATGTTTGGTCAGGGTTTTTATGCAACCCAGCTGAATACACACTTCCTGCAAGTTGAACTGCAATTAGGTATCAGATTGTGCACATCTCCAATTGCTGCAGGTTTTTTTTTCTCCCACCAATATACAGTATAAATGTACTGTATATTGCATGTATCACAAACACATGCTTAAAGAAAAGGTCATATTAGCACCAGTTCAATGCCCAAAGTGTACATATTGTGGGGAAATGCAAAAAGAAAATAACTGAATGTCATTGATTTTTTTTTAAAAAAAATGACTTACATGGAAATTGGATAGGATAGACTTTTGGTGATAATGAAAGATACTTCCAGTTCGGCATTTCATGCTGGTTCCTTTTTTGGCCAAACAGGTGCTTCTCAGACCCATCTCTTCCAGTGAATTCTCACTCTGAGGCAGTGCCTGGAGGAATCGAGGCAGGGAAGTTGAGGCATTGCCTCTGAGTAGTTGTCCACCAAACTAGATGCCAAACTGGTGCTTCGTGCCCATCTCTACTGATGAGATGTGAAATAGATTTAAACTAAAAAAAAAAAAATTGGTTGCATGTCTCTAGCATGAAGACATGGGAATAGTATCATGGGAGCAGGCTCCATGTCTGACCTACATGTATTCATTTTTAACATTTGAAGCCAAATTACTGGTATGTGTGCTGGGATGGGGGTGAAGCTTGCTTCTGTGAACCATCTCCAGCATGCATGGATTCTTTCAGAATGTCTGAACAAGGCTCCTGTGGGCCTGAAATCACTTATATGCGTTCTGCCATTTAATGTTTACCTGGGGGTTCCTGCATGGCAGGGGGTTGGACTAGATGGCCCTTGAGGTCTCTTCCAACTCTATGATTCTATGATTCTATACCTCCACCTGGGCTCTCAACTTACTTCAGAAACACTGCTGTGTCTTGCTGGCTTGGTTTTTTGTAAAAGCACTTATTAACAAGCTCAACATTTCCCACAGCATGTTGGTTCTTGTGCCACCTTAATTCTGTGCTGCCAAGTTCCTAAGGGCCAATGGCAACTCCCTTTGTATGGTGGTCTAGATTTAAAGTGCTCACACGTGATTTAAAAATGTCTTTTTCTGCGTAGAATTCTGAGACTATGGTTCATTGCCAATGCATATATAGATCTCATATAGCAGTGGTGACAAGCATTTGTCACTCCAGATGTTTTGGACCACAACTCCCACAGTCATTTGTCATTGGCAATTCTGGGAGTTGAGGTCCAAAATATCTGAAATGCCACTGTAATATAGCATTGGCACCAGAGATGAAAGTTCCAGAGGAAATGAAAAAATAATTCATATTCTAGTGAAACACTATGAAACATAGGTTTAATATGCCAAACCAGGTAATTATACACTTCAGTGCTAGCACTAATGACATACTTTTGAAGCAAGGGACTCATACTCTGCACTGTTATGCATAAACATGAAAGATCTAAAGAAGCGTGGGAACAATGACAATAGCAAATCAGAATGGAATATCAAATCATATGCACAATCTGTAGTGATTGTGGTATGGATGCATTTGTGGAGATGAATATATCAATGCCCGGGATGCCCATCAAGATCTAAAGATCCAGACCACTTGCCATTATGTATTATAATCTAAAAAGGAGACAAAAGCTGAAATTATTAGCTGGCCATTGTTACTTTAAAAATACAAGAAGGAATACTCCATTTTCCTGTTTCCTAAGAACCACATGAAGAATAAAAGTTCCTTGTTTCTGACCATTTGTTATATGCCACCAGTCATATCAGACTAATGAATTCCTTAATATGGAACACACATGCAAACTATATGCAATCTGGCCAGTCCCTCGTTTTAGCCAAAATTGATCCTAGATATTCAGTGTGGGGGTTAGTGTAGAATGGACAGCATTGGGCCCTCCAGCCAAAATAAAAGGGAATCAGATGACTTGATGGGAAGCAGACCTTGTTTTCTGCAGTCAATAGATCTTGAAATTCAATATCAAATATCCTGCATTTGATCATGGAGAATGCTTCAGCCTGAGAGACAACCAAGAGTGTCCAGCAATAGGCATGCAAGAAAGATATCTTTCTTTATGCTGCCAAACTCACTGGCCACCTCTGGCTCCTAAAGAAATCAGTGCAATAGACTGCCCTCTTCAAAATTATAATGGATTTTTAGCAAATAACTTAAGTGATCGTACCCTAGCACAGATTATCAACTTGTGTTGCCCTATCTCCAAACAAAAGGCTGCATGAGGAACACAGTATGGCAATTCCAAAAGGTTTCAAACAAACATTGATTGAACTTGTCTGTAAAAATTCTCAGTCATCAATCTCTCAAGAAAAGAAGTCCAGTTGCCATGACTCAACTTCCAGATTGATTGAACTTGTCCCATAGAATGTGATGTGCCGCTATTTAAAATGTTTTACCTGGTCAATCTTTTTCTCATCAAAGTTTCCATAATTTTGGAAAGGCTGAAATTTTGGACTTATCAAAATTCAGATGCAGATTATCGTTTGCTAGAAATTTGAGGGACTTGCTCATCAAATGTTTAAGGCCCTGGTGAGTATGAGATAATATCACTGCATCGTCAGCATAAAACAGTCCTGAGAGACAAATTGAACCTATTTTGAGGCAATGGCCCTTCACTTTATTTAGAAAGGAGGCAAAATCACACAGGAACAGACTGAGCAAGGTGGGGGCTAGCGGGTAAACTAGCTTTACACCCCTGTTGGTAAGACTCCAGGCAGTTAGCCCCACTATCCTTGAGCATTTGATTTGACAAGTGGAAAGTGCAGCTTCCGAATAAGTAATAAAAGTCGGCTATCAACCATCCGAGTGGAATGTTTACCTCACAGTTTTCTGTGGTCAACCAAATTAAGGGCCCTTTTAGATCTAAGAAGGCCATATACAATTTAGCTTTAGCTTTACTTATGTATTTGTTTACCAAGTATGATAGGGAAACTAGTGGTCTATGGTTTTAGTTTTGCTACCCCCCCCAATGGTCCTGAGGTTCCATGGCCAATGAGGATTTAATTTACCCTTATCTACCTAGATCCCCTAAGCACGTCTGATCTCACCTGAGTTCAGAAGCTAAGCAGGGTCGGCCCTGGTCAGTACTTGGATGGGAGACCACCAGGGAATACCAGGTACTGTAGGCGCCTGGAGTAGGAACTGGCAAACCACTCAAGTATTCCTGCTAAGAAAACTCCATGGGCATGGGGTCACGAAGAGTCGGTCATGACTGTAACGACGAAACACACATACACTTCATCATATGGCTCTCATTCTGATACTTGAACTGCTGCAAAATAGTGCACCACCATAACATGCATATAACAGAATTCATTCAGCTTCCTATCTGTGCTTGTTCATTTCTGAGCTTAGAAGTAACTAATTATGTAGCTGTAACAAGTAACCTGTAAATTATTTAGGTTTAACAATTAGCAGTCTGTTGCTTTTGGAAATTACGTCTAAAAGACCTTTCTAGAGGCCTTTTGAAGGCCTTTTTCAGGTTGTATGCAATCTTTCATCAATCCCAAACAATAAGAGAAATATACCTCGGTTTGTCTTCTGCAGTTTTGCAAATATTTCCAGAGTTGTAACATCAGAGTTGGGTGGCAGAGAGAACCAGGTAATAATTCCTAGCATGTTTCTGGCCTTTTGATAAGAACAGTGCAACTCACTAATAATGCATACAATGCACCAATTTTCTTCTGCAATCACAGCAGCAATATCAATAACAGAAGCTTGACTGCCAAGAAATTATATGTATCTCAACAAGCTCTTTTTAAAATATAGCATTCCATGTCTCAATTTATTTTTAACACTGGCACAGGCTATAGAGGTGTGTGTTTGTATTACAAGTGAATGGCTACTAAAATTCTGTCATTGTTCTTGTTCTTGTTCTTGTTCTTGTTCTTGTTCTTGTTCTTGTTCTTGTTGTTTTAAAATGACTATAATATTTCTCATTTGAGAAGCAGACGAGTAAAGACTTACTGAGCAAAATCCTGTTGATGCCAATGTAATGTAAATTTATCCCAGCATAAATGTGCCAGGAATTAGGCTGGGCAATGAGGAATTGCACTATGCAGTTATGCTGTGTGTCCTTGGATTGACTGATTGCACTATGCACCAGTGGAGGTGCTATGGGGATTGTAGTTCTGTCTGGAGGCTACTGCAGCTACCATGGGTACAACCTTGAATTGCACGTACATAGTTGCACAGCATGATTTTAACACTTGTTTAATAACCCTTTCCCTTTGGGAAAGTTGGCGTGGTTCATAAGTGCAATAAATAAATAAATAAATAAATAAATAAATAAATAAATAAATAAATAAATAAATAAATAAATAAACCGTATCCTGTTGCTTATCTTACACCTGCAGTAGGGTGCAACTATTTGTACTAAAAAAAAATCGCAGTACTATCCATGGCTTTCCCAATGTCTGCATAATCCGACTCATTGTAGGGAAGCCGCGGGGGCTTTGGAATGGAAGGTATTCTTTGATTACCTAAATCTGGGAGAGAACTTCTGGTAGAGGGATATCTTCTCAGGACTCCAATTAATTCTCTTCTTAACACATTTCCTTATACAATAAACAAAACAAAACCTCCCCAGCCAAGAAGCAGATAGATTATCAGCTCACAATTCCATTCAGAAAAACTGCCGTAATAGTCACTCCTGTCCCTGACCCCACATATAACTCTCAGTCAGTCACTTACCATGACAAATAAATACAATCCTGTACACAAAAGTAAAATAAGGAGCAAATTATAACTGTAGCTAAATAATAGTTAACAATCCACATAATGGCCTCTTCCACCATTTGCCAATAATAGATATTCTTGAATCTTATGCATAATGAGAACAAATATGCACATATTTGATACAAGTCAAATATTTGTATCAAAACTTTTAGAAGTGTGAATATTAAGAGATGAGATTTCCATAATTCTATTTTAGAATGACAATGTACTTCTTATATATGGTCCATTTGAATTTTGTACATGACCTTTTCTAATAATTTTGTAACAGGGATGGAACTTCTTTCCCCCATGAAAATTAGATCCCCCCCCAGTGTTTAGATACTTGTATACATCTTCCTGTCTCAGAAAAAAAAATTGTAAAAGGTGGAGACCCACTAATATTTTGGGGTCAGGTACCCTCATCCCTCTTCATGAACCACCCCAATACAATTAATTAGCAGACCGACTGACAGTAGAGGATGGATGGATGAATTATTTAATTTCTATCCTATTGAAATAGGTACAGGCATTAATTTTAATCAAATCTACAATAGAAAATACTTCACATAAAAGTGATCCATTTTATGTTATAAATCTTTTAAAATCCATCTTGATAAATACTGAAGAACCAAGATTGTAAGTCCAACTCATTATATACAAAGCATTACAGTACCATATGGGATAGAATCTCACTTGATTCTTCTGTGCTGTTTCTTTTGTTGTTACCCTCTTTTAAAACTGCATAAATATTATGTGATACTAGCTTGACAATTCTTTGAAGCCCTAATACTATGGCTACCAAAATATGTTCATCTATTATTTTGCCTCCCTGGACTCACTTGGGGCTCAAGATAAAGCATTTCCAAAAATCTTATCTCCACGGCCACCGGGCTTTTTTTTTTTTAAACTGCTTATGCCCCTTTTAGCGAGTTTTCCAAGATGTACTGGAGAAGTTGGGAATTTTTTGCTCTGGTAAAAAAATGTGAGCCAGAAGTCTGTGGGAGCTTGCATATGATCTGGTTTTCTGCTTTTTTAAATAAAAAATAAAAATAAAAATAAAAATAAAAATAAAAATAAAAACAAAAAACAAAAAACAAAAACAGGGTGAATGAGGAATGAGGAATGATAGACTGAGGCTGAACCCAAGCAAAACGGAAGACCTAGAGTCTGTGGATTGGGGACCTTCCTCTTTTTTGCTTTTCGTGGGAGGTACTCTCTCTGCAATTTCAGTAGAGTCTCAGACAGTATATGTGGTGTCCATTCTGTCATTTTCCATCTGAGGTGGAATGCCCAGGTGCATCCCTATCTTATTTTGTTTGTCTCTCTGTCTGTTTGTTTGTTTACAAAACTATCCACCCCACTACCAAGTGGTCTCTGGGTGGCATGCAACAATATATTAAAACTATTAAAGAAAATAGTTTTTAAAAACCATCAAAAACAAAACAATATAAAACAATCAATATACAAGTAATAAAACCCTGATGCTCATGAGCCCAGCCAAAGAGATCACTATCCAATTAAAATGCTCATTGAACGGGAAAGTCTTTACCTGGTGTCAAAAAGCCAAAAGCGTTGGCACCAGGTGGATCTCTGTTGGGAGGGTATTCAAAATTTGGGATGCAACTGAATAGTTTTCCTTGACTTTCCTCTACAATCCACGCATGTCTGGTGAAATTTTGATTTTAGATGACCAAGTTATGAACCCACAAAGAGCCCCCCCCCTTGAAAGTGACAGAGGTTGCAGATGACAAGGGGCAACAAAAGCCTGAGTCCTGTGGCCAAATCTAAGACCTGGGGACCATCCATCCAGGTTCTGATATAGTTGCCCAACCACCACAATCTTGGTCTCAGCCTGACAATACATACTATATGATAATAATGTTACTGAAACGATAGCAGACTTAAGGCTGTGCACCAGCTTTAATAGGGAGGGGTAACCAGAATCTGGCAAGGGGTGCAAACAGGTGTTTAAAATGGAAATAAGGCACATGAGCTTTACTCAGTGATATCTCTACCATATGAGGCCACAGTTTGAGGCCACAGTTTCACTTCTTCCACAGTGTTTCTTGGGAGCACTCTTTACCCAAATACCTAGAGCTGGCACATTTACTTTGCTGTTTAGGTTCCATCATAGCTCCACATTTCAAAGATTTCAACAGATGGCATCAAGATCCACCACTGCGACCCCCAAGGTGTGGAGCTGGCCACCAAGTCAAATATTGGGACCTCAGCATAGTCCTGGTTGCATTGATTTCTACTCATATTATTCTTCTGCATGAGGCTGTTTGTACCTACCTGAACATGTGTGTGCCTTATGTGGAAAAGCAATAGACAAAGAAAGAACCTGTGCCCTGTGTTAACTTCTTACTCTAATACGTTGGCTTCGTAGTGTTCATCCTCGCTCCCTTAAATGTATAAAAGACATGAAGTTCTCATAATTGCATTGATGCTCTGTGGTAGATCTCCAGGCAATTAATCACCATCAGCCTTCTCTGCTTGACAGTGATATACTCCTATTGCATACATCTTTTAAGTACAATTTATTAAATCCATATTTTGCGCTTAGCCAGATTATTTTTCTTACTGACCGCCATTATTCACCCAAAGTTAATTTTTTAAAATAGAAGAGCTCCTTAACTTTGTTATCCATCGAAGGGAAAAGAAAACATTCATCTTCTTCATTGCTTCCCCCCCTCCCCATGGACAAATTATTATTCCTCCAAGTGAACAACATCTATATTAATTACAGCAAAATATTAGCTATAATGATTGTCCTAAGCACCTCTGGAGATTGATTGGCCCAGTTGTTTTTTTTTTTTTGTATATTTTCCATATTATCCCCCAAAACAGAGCATATTTTTTTTAAATGTCATTTAATAAGAATCTATGTACCTATACAAGGAAAAGACAATATCATAATGAAAAGACCGTTGAGCTACTTGTAAGAAAGGTAAGGCTATGGAAACTGAATCTCATACAAACTGAGAAACTGCAGAGGAACACAGCTGAATTTGCTTCTGCTTTCCCTGTACTAGACATTAATTTCCAATAAATGAGAAAAATGAAACATGGCGGTACTCAAAATGCTCCTGTGATTAACCCCAAGTGCCCGTCCAAATATTTTGAAACATCATCCGGTACAAGTCTGACCTTTTGAGCATGTGACACCTGCAATTAGGTGTTAACAGAGGTGATTGTAGGGACCTCATATCATCCTTGTTACTACATCTCCACCAGTCTGTTTCTGGCAAGGGTTGATTATTTCCTTTATGGCTCATGTCTAGGCTGTTTGGAGTAAATTATTCTCCCATATCAGCCCGTCTGGAGTCTGAGATCTTTCAACCTGATCATCTTCACAGGCAGGGCTGCCACTAGGGGAGGGCAAATGGGTCATGTTTCCCAGGTGCTATGCCGGGGAGGGCACCAAAATGACAAAATGGCATTTGTACTTTGTACTATTCCGCGTCCTTTCCACTGAATCCACATTTGCCCCAAGGACAAAGACCCTAGCTGTGGGCATGCTCACAGGCAACTTTGGTGGGGGAGTGAGAGAGGTTATTTCTAGAAGTTGTTGATAGGCTCTAGATCCCCCTTTTCCAAGAGGCCAGACTAATTATTTGCATAATTATTTGGGGTGCTATATCTTGTTGCATTTCTAACCAACCCCCCACTGTGCTATCACTCCTGGTATACTATTATTATTATTATTATTATTATTATTATTATTATTATTATTATTATTATTATTATTATTATTATTATTATTATTGTTGTTGTTGTTGTTGTTGTTGTTGTTGTTGTTGTCGTCATTATTATTATTATTATTATTATTATTATTATTATTATTATTATTATTATTATTATTATTATTATTATTATTATTATTATTATTATTATTATTATTATTATTATTACCATTTCCACAAAAGTAAGACATCCCCCCAAATAAGACCTACTTACACTTTTGCATCTCGCCGAAATATAAGACATCCCCCGAAAATAAGACCTCCCCAATAATAAGGCCTCCCCTGAACATAAGGCCTCCCTAATAATAAGGCCCCCTGAAGCTACTGTAACTCTGGACTCTGCACCGTAGTGGTGGGTGCTGACGTGCAGCTCACTGTTGGCTGCAGCGCAGCCAGAGGAGACAAGAAGTGTCTCCTCATTCTGCCCTGGCAGAGTCTGGCTGATTCACAATTAGACAGTGAGTTGTGCGGGGCAGGAGTCGGGCACATTGTGTGGTCACACAGGGTTGACTGAGGAAGGGGGGAAATGTCTGATAAAGGGGTGGGGAGATGTCTGGTGAAGGTGCCCACTGGCACAGGCGTGGGAGGAGGGAGATCACTTAAAATGATCATGGAAAAATAAGATTTCCCCTGAAAATAAGACCTAGCACATCTTTGGGAGCAAAAATTAATATAAAACACTGTCTTATTTTTGGGAAAACAGGGCATTATCATCTTTACACTCACCTAGCTTGTCCAGGCTGGGCCAAAAGGAAAGGGATTCAACCAGTAGGAGGTAAGACATGGCCACTGTGCCTCTCCGCCCTGCTGCTTGCAGCGATTGGTAAGGCTGATAAGCCGCTTATGTCCATCACCACAGCCTCCTCTCACCCCCTCCCCGAGTCATTTATCCTTCCCTGGCTCTCTTTGCTCCTTTTTTAAAAACAGCCTAACTCATCTGGGCAGGCTCTAAAGGGGGAGGGCTTTGACTTGCAGGGGGGTTAGATGCAGGCCCCGTGCCTTGCTGCTACCCCCTCTATCCCCCTACAACTAGAAGATCAGGGACAGCTTATAAGCCAGCCGTCAGGCTGTGGAGCGGCCACGGTGCATCATGGCCACGTACGCTCACCCACTCCCCATGCCCTTTTCCTTTTCCTGCCTCTCTTCACTCTAGTTATGCTTTTTTCTTTTTTTTAACCGTTGCCTAACCCGTCAGGGTTAGCTTGAAAGGAGGAGAGCTACAATCAGTGGGGTGGGGATGGGCCCCATGCCTTGTGGCCACCTTGCTATCTCCCTTCAACAAAAGATTGGGATGGCTGATAAGCCACCTGCCAGGCAGCAGGGTGGCCGAGATGCAACCTTGCCGCCTCTCTGCATCCCTTCCCTGTGCCTTTTCCCTCTTCTCTTTGCTTGTTTCTTTCTTTCCTTAAAAAAACAACAACAACTCTAGTGCATGGATTCTCCCAAGTCCTGGGAGTAACTGAGGCTGCAAGCTGGGTTGGGCTGCGACAGCAGACCCCAAACCCCAAACTGTTCTGTTGGTGGTGCCGACCACATGCTCCAAAAACAAAAGCCCATGCAGCACAGCAGCACAGGTCCCTCGGTGATTGATCCCCAATGCAAAGAGGCCGAAGCCTGGGTCAGGTAGGCTTATAAAGCCCCCTTCTCCTCCTCTTCCTCTGGGTGAGACTTAGGGCCTTTTTACACGACCCCTAAACTCCGCCGCAAATGGCTCCCAGCTCCAGAGCTTAAAATTGTTTACCCACCAGCTCCGGAGTTTACTGAAAATTAAGTGCGACCACGCCCACCTAAGCGCGTCCCAGCACACTTTTCATGTACCTGTTCTCCAAGGGTGAAAAATCTTGATGCAGATGTGCCGGGCTCTTCTCGCTTCTTTTTGCTGTTGTTTTTTGCCTCCCGCTTGTTTAAGAGAAGGAATCACAACAACGGGGCGGCGTCCACCGGCACTGGAGGTAAGCCTGCATTCTGTTGTCCCTTTTTTTCTCCCTCCCCTCACGCAGCCAGCAGCCAGGAAGTGCGGAGGGGTGGGGACGCACGAAGAGCGACAAACCCCTAAGATCTCTGGTCCCTTGTATAATTTATTTATTTATTATTGAATTTATATCCTCCCCATCTTCCCAGCGGATCTTAGGGTTGTGGCAAAGCAAATCAGGAGATACCACAATTGGGTACAATTTATAATTCCAGCTGGGAGGCAAAGCTGGAGCAAGCCCGGTCATGGAACGCAATCTTAGGCAAGGATATATGGCTCGCACATCTGATCATGGATTTTGGAACTTTTCCTTTTTTTAAATGCAGCACCCTTGGCTCTGTAATGCCCAGGCAGATCAAGACCTATATGGGGTCAATCTTTAATTCACATTTGTGATTTTGTAAGTTGCCTCATGAATATATCGCTGGCCCTTGTCTTCTAGTAGTGTAAATCTTCAGGTTCAGATTGATGATTCTGATCCACCCAATGGCAATGGGAATTTCTGATCAAAGCAGATATCTCCTGTGACAAGATTTTTGTCCACCAACTTTTTTTCCTCAGATTCATTCCATCAAACACCAGTAGTAGCACTTTGTAGCAAGTGACCAGTGATTTCTGTCTTTGATTTACTGATTTCCTTTTAACTTCTTGTTTCTATCTTCTTCCTGGTGAAAGTTCATTCCCTGATTTATTAATGTTACACCAATTTCGCTTTCATTACTTCTCCCCCTATAAAATTGACTTTAAAGCTCTCAGTTTTTAACTAACCTTTAAAACATTTTGCAGAGCCTATGGCAAAATCTAATAATATAGTTGCTTCTGATCCGGTTGGTTTTAAAAAACAAAAACAAACCCATTAGTTACATTGTAAATGCAAGTTTCCTAGATACCTTTTTAAAAAATGATCATGGGATTCTCCAATATTTGCAGTTTCTGTGTAATTTGCAGCAGACATAGTATGTTTGTTGAAAGCAGCAGGCTCTTTTTCTGCTTCTTTAAATATTTAAAATCACTTTGCAAACATTTCCACAAAGTGTGAAAGCAAAAAGCAATTGAGCAAAAATAGAAATATTAAGTCTAGGGAGATGTGCAAAGCACAGCAGGTAGCATATAAAATTCAAATTCAAACCACTACTCTTCAGGAAGCAAAACCTGATGCTAGAGTTCCAGCTATCAACATAAACATTTAAAAGAAAGATCAGATGGGGAGAGACTGAGCACAATTGTGATAGCAAACTTTTATAAGAGGAAAGGAAATGAGGCTAAGATGGAGATCCTCCATGTATCACAGGAATCTTCTGGGTTGGATTAAAAAGTCAATGATCTTTTTTTATCTCCCAGGGGTGGGAGTGGAGAAATGTCTGTGAAAATATTCTCGTCATGGAACGCCTGCTATTGCTTTTAATGACATCGGTGTTATGGACACATAGTAAACTCTGCTAACCAACTGAGATGTCAGTCGCCCATGAAGAAGACAAAACAATGTTTGGGAGAAGAGAAGGGGGCGTTTGAACTGGGAGAGTGTTATAGACCAGATGGAGGAGGTTGGTAAACCTAACCGAACATTTCACCAGCACCAGACCCAGTGGGCATTTACAAGATTTCTTCCCAGGAGGAGGAGGAGGAGGAGGAGGAGGAAATGCTCCTGTGTTAAAAATAAGGGCAGAAAAATTAAATGATAACTGTTCACCCCATAGGTCTCTGCTACTAATAAGCAAAACACATGAATAAGATGAACAATTTTTGCACAGACCTTGGCCGTGGTCGTTTTGTGTAACTATACCTGCACAACTGAAGGATGTACATGTGGTAGCTGCATGAGCACCAAGATGGAAATACTAACCCTGAAGCATTATCTCCAGTGCACTGTGCAATCAGTTGTGCTCATGTGACTGTTTGTGCAATTCCCTAGTGCAATTCCTTGTTGCTGGACATAATGCCCAGCACGTTTACACCGGTGTGAGTAGATGTTACAGGGGCACAAACAGGATACCAGGAAGACAAGAGATGATATTTTTACTATTGTTAAAAAAAACTATTACACTTGAAGGATCCTCATGATAGAAAATGTTTGTAAACTTTCTGGGATGAGTATTAGGTGGGTGTGAGCATAAGAATTCTACAATATTTATCGATTAATTATTTTTATAAATGTGTGTATTCCTTTCACCCTACCTCATCTTCATAAAATTAGATTTGGAAAATACCCATCAATATCCTTATCTCACCACCACAGAATGTAAAGTCTGTCTGAAAGCGTTTGCCCTATAACTCATTTTGTTTCGTAATAAATACTGCCCGTAGGTAATAGAAATGAATGCCGTGTTGGGCAGAGTACAATAACACATGCATTCCTTCATTACAAAAAGGAGAAAGGTGAGATATGGCTTCTTTTCAGGAGCAGTTAGATGGCAGAAATGTTCATATGCATAATGCCCTGCATTTTTATGCAGAGGAGGGATGTTAGCTAAATTCCTTGTTCTTGTCCATTTAAGTTTTCTCCATACCACAAGCAGGAACCTTATGGCCCACTGAGATTTCTCACTACCAGCCACCTTCCTGCATCCTAACGTCTTTGTAATGTGTGCAAAGGGCCCTTTGGGTTTGGGAACCAAAGATGGACGTGCAAGTGCATGCATTGGTGCACACATACACCCAGTACTGCATAAGTGGGTGATGATTAAGATATGCAAAAATTAGAGCCAGCTTCTAGCAGCTCTAATAGGGCTTTCAAGGCAAGGCAAGTATTTGAGGGGTGTTTTTACTGCTTCCATCCACCTCTATGAATTTCCATGGCTGAGTGTGATTTTGAATCCAGGTCTCCTGGTCCCTCCCTCTATCCATTACACCAATGTTGGCGAACCTATGACATGGGTGCCAAAGGTGGCACTCGGAGCCCTTTCTGTGGGCACCCGACATCACCCCTTCACAGCCACCTGCATTCAGGTTAAATGGCTGTATTGGCACTTTGCAAATAAAAAAAATAGTGGGTTTTGAATCACAGTTAGGGCACTTGGTCTCTAAAAGTTTCACCATCACTGCATTACACCGTACTGTGTGCCTACAGCAGTGTAGAAATACAACTGATGTGTGGCTTGATGCAAGTTAAATTTAATACGAGTTTAACATCAAGAAGAACTTTGTTTAATGAGAACGCAACATCTGGTGCAAGGCTAGTGTTCTTTCCTGCTCACTCACAGAACTGAAGAATTATAACATTGGAAAAGATTAGCAAACTGTTTGGTCCAACCCCCGAAAATTCAAAAAATAGCTGTCCAACCTCTGCTTAAAAGCTTCCAAGGAAAGAGAGTCCACTATCACTTCTAGAGGCAGCTTATTCTTCTATTATTCATGTATTACTAAAGATAAGTCCGGAAGCAACTGGACTTCTTTTCTTCTGAGATCAAAATGTTTCACTATTCATCCAAGTCATTCTTCAATGGCTGGAGTGTCTGAAAGCCTTAAAAGGATTTTTTTGCAAACACCACATACCCATTTACTTCAAACACTCAAACACACTAAGGCAGAGACTTATCCACCCAAAAGATACAACATCAAAACACAAGAAGAGGAATATAGTATATGCCGTCCAATACAGCAAGGAGTGTGCAAACCTCTACATTGGAGAAACAAAACAGCCACTAAACAGGAGGATGGCCCAGCACAGGAGGGGCAACTGCTCAGGACCACAATCAGCAGTGTACCTTCATTTGAAGGACAAAGGACACTCATTCAACAATGAGGATGTACACATATTAGAGAAGATAAGTCATTCGAGAGAGGGGTCAGGGAAGCCATTCATATGTGCATTGAAAATTCCTCTCTCAACAGAGTTGGGGGACTTAGGCACAATCTGTCTGCCACTTAACACGTTGCCCTTTCATCAGTCCCCAGGAAAATCAGAAGCACTTCACACCTCCACCAGGATGGCCAGAGCTAATGACCCATACTTAATGGGTGTTAGGAAGTGTTGCATAAGTGGGACTTTCACACACATCTAACAAGCCTATTCAGGCCACTATCCATCTATCAAGCCTAATCAGACCAGGGTGGGGTGAAACCAAGGTGAACTATAAATTAGAGGTCTCACATCAACTTTCCTTAGACTGACAAAGCTACTCCCACTGGAGAATTGTGATGACACCTCCCTTTTACACACTGAGTAGATGGAAATGCATTTTGATCGCACAAGAAAAGAAATCCAGTCACTATGACTCAACTTCCAGATAACCTCACCTGGATTACTGATTACCTCACAGACATATTACCAACAATAAACCATTCCAAATGTTTAATCAGATTATCTCTTAATGACATTTGAGTCTCTTGGTTCTGGTTCTACACTCTGGAGTCATAGCAAAGAAACACACTCCAGCTTCTACCTGATCCTTCTTCAAATACTTCAAGACCGGTTCCATAATGCCATTCAATATTTTCTTCTCTGGTCTAAATATACTCAGTTTCCTCACAAGGCTTGAGTTCCAGATCTTCTTGTCATCAAAAGAGCAAAAATCTATCTGGCTCAGCTTCCTGTAAAACTGTCATGGTCCTTCTCCACAACAACCAACCAAATAAGGGAGTGACTGTGGGTCGTGTGGTCCCTGGACCTTTGGGGAGCCAAGAATCTAAATAACAAGGCTCAATATTTGGTTCAGAAAAGAAAACTGGGCCACCATAAGATAAAATTATGACCCTGGCTAGAAGCTCCCAGCTGAAATGCTTGGCTCAGGGGAAAGACACCTTAAGAGAGAGAAAAAAAAACTCCTGAAGACTAGAAAGCATCCTTGAGGGAAAGCTTCCTCCTCCCAAGGAAACCAAGGAGGCAGATCTTGTGGCTGAATTTCTTTCCGAGGTGGCTAAGAATTTGCAGCCAAATGCCAATGAGTTTTTGCCTATGTAAGTATGAGCAGGCTAGAGCGTTGAAACTGTTGGCTGCAAAATTGTCTGCTTGGCAGTTCGAATCCCAGGTGCCACTCAGCGGAGTGAGCTCCTGTTGTTAACCCCAGCTCCTGCCAACTCAAAGCTCAAAGGCATGTAAATGCAAGTAGATAAATAGGTACCAACGTAAAAAGCGGGAAGGTAAACAGTGTTCCGTGCGTGCAGAAATGCATTCAGCCATGCAGGGCACATGGCCACAGACTTGCACAACACTGGCTAAAGAGACATGATTGGCACCCCTCGAGTTGGACACGACTAGCACGCATGTGCAGGGGGAACCTTTACATATACCTTTACCTTAAGTATTCAGAACTTACATAGTGTTATCATGTCTCGTAGGCACTCATTAGCTCTTTATACAGTCTTCTTTTGAAGAGCCAGCCTGACACTTACCTTGGGACTGCTGTTTACCAATGACAGTAGCTCTGGGACCATAGTATGTGTCTCTCACTCAGGGTTCCCTCCATAGGATGGAAACAGGCAATGGGATTGGCTGGGGGTGAGGTGGGGGTGAGAGTAGTAATCCAGGAACACTAGAAGTTTGAGGGATTCCTGTCTAGTCCATCTGAGAATTTAAAAGCTCAAGCAGCCTACACCTGAGCCCTCTTCAATTTGCTTGCATGGAGTTAGGGGAGAGCAGTGTGGTGGACTGCAGCTGCAGTACCTCTGGTCAGAGGTTCTCGACCCTTTGATCCACTTATGGCAACTTTGAAACATGAGAATGGACCCAAGTTGTTGGGAGAGGGCAAGATTCTTCTCCCAGATGGTGCCCTTAGCTTAAGTAGGGGCAAAGAGGTTGTGTGCATGACTGATTCAGTCGTTCTTGTACACTTTTTTCCCACTTTTACGAGATAGTTGTTTATATCCATGTAGTTCACCTTGAATATATCCCCTTAGGCAGCATCAGACACCAGGCAGGGGGGCTGATGGGGGTCCATATTCAATACAAGCACCAGTGGCTATTGGTGCTATTGTAATCAATCAGGTTGTGGCCAATTTTATGCCAAAATTATGATGTGTGTGGACCACCATAAGGCTTGCTGATAAGGTTCTCGCTCTTTGCTGTACTTATGGCAAGAAGTTTCATTTACCTGGAAGTCTCCCTTTTCCTGTTGCTTGTTCCAAATCCACCCAGTAATGAATTTCAGAGAGAACGTGGCCCATGCTATAGAACTGTGGGAAATAGGTTTGTTTGTTTAAATCAATCTCCTTAAAAATGACCCATCTTAAAAGGCAATATTGAAGCTAAAGACAGTAAGTGTGCACATACTAAAAAGGACAAAACAAATAACACACACAAAAAGATTTGCAACAACAAAAACACATAAAAAACGAGAGATGGGCACCTTACACTGTTTTGTAAGCTTTTGAAATGTTATGAAATGAAACAAAATAGAAAACAGTGTTTCGTTACGAAGCAAAATTTCTTTTTCCCTTTGAAAATGAAATGTTTCATTACTCTGTAAAATGTCTCCCTTGTAAATAGCTACCCACCAAATTTGGTGCATCTAGGACCCAAGGGAGATATTTAATAGAGTAATGAATTGTTTCGTTATCATTTTTTTTTGTTACTTTTTTTACAAAAATTCATTTGAAAATGAAATGAAATTAATCACAAATTAAACAAAACTCTATTTTTCCATTTCGTGCCCATCCCTATAAAAATTGTAAGGCTCAAACATCCATTCAGAAACTAGTCATGGACAATTTGTATTAGTATCCCATAGCATGTGAAGTGAGGTACCACAACTGCTGGGGAGGTCTCCCCCACACACACACACACCAAGAACCAGCCAGTTCACTCATCAGTCAGTGCACAGTGTGTGCACACTACTTCTTGACACAATTGCAGAAATTGCCCAGCTTGTGCTTCACCGCCTCCCATAGAGGCCATCCATTGTGGGCTGAAGAGTTTCCCTGCTCAGCTCTTGATTGGTCAGCTGTGCAAGGAAGTGGGGAAGTGACAGCTAGACTGCTTTATTGATTGGCTCAATCACAACAAGGACAGGCATATGTGCTGCATGCCAAACAATGAACGGACCAGCCAGTTCTTGAGAGAGGGAACAGATCTCTATGGGAAACTCCACCAAGGCAGCCAGTTGGCCTCTTCTGATATTCTTAACACCCAGACAGGCTCATAAAGGGAGACATGGTCCTTGAGCCCAAGCCATTTAGGGCTTTCATAGAACCAGCACTTTATGAAATATGTTATCAGATAAAATTAAGATAAATAATATCAAATATGAGGCAGAAACATCCCAGTGACCTCCCTTCTGCAACCTTAATTGTAGTACAATAGAGGAGTTGTTTGATCGGGCTCCCAGGATATATGGTGTGTGTGTGTATTGCATCATTACAGTCGTGACCGACTCTTCATGACCCTATGTCCATGGAGTTTTCTTGGCAGGAATACTGGAGTGGTTTGCCAGTTCCTACTCCAGGCACCTATAGCACCTGGTATTCCCTGGTGGTCTCCCATCCAAATACTAACCAGGGCTGACCCTGCTTAGCTTCCGAGATCAGGCGAGATCGGATGTGCTTAGGGCATCTAGGCAGCAGGATATATGGAGAGAAGGCTAATTCATCCATCTCTACACTACCACACTCTCTTCCAGAAAATATCCTGCAGATGTTTATTGACCATTCTTGAAATCTCCATTGGCACCCACTGTGGGAGCAGGAGAGGAGGCATTGGTTAGATGTGGTCTAGGGGATAATCATTACTTGTCACAAAATATAGGAAAGTGTTACATTAATTCACTTTAGTGGGCTTTTTTTTTAAGAAGAAGAGATAATGGCATTCTGAATGTGAATTGTGTGCTTCTGCACTACAAAATGAGGCTGTTGAATACTTTCTATAGAGCTGAAAGAAGCAGATTCATTGATTTTTTTTCCTCCTGAAGTCCAGTGGCAGCCATTTGAAACATTAATAAATAGAGATGGGCACGAAACAAGCAATTTTTTTTTTTGTTTTTGTTTTTTGTTTTGTTACGCAATGAAAACAAAATGAAATTTTTTAAAAAACAAAACGAAAATGAAAATGAAACGACCAAATTTGCCGTTTTTTTCATTTTCGTTGCAGCAGATGCATTGAACTAAAAAGAATGCTAACGAAACAGCAATTTTTCATTTTTGTTTTTGTTTTTTCATTTCATTACCTAACGAAATGAAAACAAATTTTTTGCAAAAAAGTCACGAAAATGAAAATGAACCGAAACGGACCCCTAAACGACCAAACAACAAATGAAACACCATTTTTTTGAGTCGTGCCCATCTCTATTAATAAATGCTCGTGCAGAGAGACAAGCTCTAGCTCCATCCCCATCCTTAATCACGTCTGCATCATGCACACACCATGTGAACTGTGCTGAATCTGGAGATGGATAGTGTCTCAACTCAACATGAAGAGCCACCACAAGCAGTAGATCCCTCTCTGGTTGCTCTCAGTGTATAGAAACATGTCAGAAATGGAGACAGAAGAAGTGAGGCTGGAATGCTCCTCTTTATGTGTGAATATTGCAAATGACGGTGCACGGCTACATAGGATTGTTTCATCCCCAATCCAGGTACAAAACTGGAGCAGATCTTGCTTCAGGACTGACCCTGGGACAGTATCTGCCACTCCAGCTGAGGGTAGAAGGCTAGGGGCTTAGGAGTTCCTGATCTGTACCACTCTGTCCATATCTGGAAGTTGAGTCATGGCTACTTTGTCAGTTTGACGAAGCTGCTTGAATGAGTAGTGCAACGTTTCAATCTCTCAAGAAAAGAGGTCCAGTTGCCATGACTCATCTTCCAGATAACCTCGCCTAGATGACTGAGAATCTTCACAGACACTCTGTCCATTCTATAAGACTCAGCGTTACTTACCTCACACTTTCTGTTAGTAGGCTGTCTCTGCTTTATGACATAAGGCTGGCAGCACTTTTCAGGCATATCATTTGGTAAAAATATTGATGCAGTTAATCTTAAAACCTACCTGTAAGTAAAATATACTCCAGAAGATATATACATATAATAAAAATCCTTCTTTCAGTCTACATGGTCCCCAAATAGTTTTTTTGCATGCATACTTTTTATGTTACTCTTAAATATCTTAATTGATCTATGCTTCAGCATTTTTAGAGTAAAAGTTCTCCAAGAAATTAATCTCATTCTTCCTCCACTCTACATTTTCAAAAATTTATAGTGCGTGCTGCAGCCATTTATGTTCAAACAGTGACACCCAGTGGCTATCAAGTTCCACAACCCTAAACACAAGCCTCATTTGCTTTCCATCTTTAGTCTTAATTATGCCTTTGTTAAATAAAACTTATGAGATGCTTAGCATCATAATAGTCCATAACCTGGGCCATGACCATCTGTGGAATTTCTTTGGATGCATGAGGGAAAGACATGTCTTTTCTAGAGTGACGTTCTCTTACTGCTGGTGAATTCCCAGGTGAGCATGTGTTTGACTGAAGCCATAATTGACATTTATTAGTTTGATATACACTCCCCTTGTTTTTTTTTTTAATAGCATTAGAATAAAAGAATAAAATTGAATGTACAATAAAATGATAAACAACACCTAAGGAGTTCAAATGTCAAAAAAAAAAAAAATGCTGGGAGCAGGAAAAGTCCTTATTTGTTGGTAAATTGATATTCATTTTAAAACTCATTTTTCAGAAACAAAATGCTCTTCTACTTAGCTGTCATCCACCTCACTCCAGATGGTAGCAGTACCATGAACTCATAGTTGCAAGAGGAGCAGAGTTTTTTTTTCCAGGCACTTGCATTGAAAACCATTCAGGGGTTTAAAGGTATGGTGTGACCTTTTTGGTAGGACATTTTAAGGCCTCTCCATCCTTTCAAAGTGATATTGGTTGGGAGGATATCTAAGCTTTTCCACTTTTGAAGTTGGAACACAAAAAGAGATACAATGTTCCTTGAATTCCCACTACTTAGATTTCCCTATTAATAATCATTCTGAATGATATTACAAATTGTATCATTGTTAATATAGGCATACCCTTCCAAATGGGCAACCTATAGCCCCTTGTTATAATACCAGTGAGGGACACCATATGATCTTGTTTTTTGTTTATTTTCCCAAGTTTTCTCCGGCTGTTTCTTTCACAAGTAACCACCACATTCCATCACTGAGTGATACTAAGGTCTACCTGTCTGCTACAGTTTATTTCTTGCCAGCTCTGCGACAGCCCAGTAATATCTAAAATAAGGGCCTCTCCAACTAGGGATGTGCCATTTGCAATCCCATAATTTGCCATCCATGGAGTTTCATGTGAGAGATGGACACCAGCAACACCTAAATGTGGTTTATGGGGAGAAGGGCCTGTGCTTGAAGCTTTTGTGGCACAGTAGTTAAACTGCAGTACAGTCACCCCCCCGCCATTTCGCGGTTCAGGTCCTGCGGTCCTGCTATATCGCGGGATCGCAGTACCTGCACCTCAGAGCCATGCGGGGGGGGGGGGAGTGATATGAAAGGCCTCGGAGCCGCGCGGAGGACCGGCGGGGAGCGATCGGGTTGCTCCCTACCGCCCCCTGGGCCCCTCAGAGAAGTCTTGGGCAGTGTGGGTGGGCGGCTGTGGGAGGTCAGATCCCGCAACACTGCCAGTGTGTGCCGTGCCAAGACTTCTCGGACAGGCACGCAATTGCCCCCCCCCACTCCCCACCTGCTTCCGCATATCACAGATTTTCATGCATCACGGGTGGGGTGGGTCCCTAACCCCCGCAATCGGCGGAGGGTTACTGTACTGCAGTCAAGACTCTGCTTGTTATCTTCATTTGTTCACAATAGTATCCTTCCTGATGAGGTAAAAAGTAAGGGGGAAGGGGCGTGTGTGCACATGGCTTCTTCCTTCAGGTGAGTGATTACCTGAACAGATAAAAGTGTATCCTTCAAAAAATAGAAGCCCCAGTGTGGAGGGGGAAATTACAGATGTGGGGGCTACATTCTGATTGTCATATACCTTTTTGTCAGGTACTCAACAGAAAATGAATGCAAATCATCCTCATAGTATTTCTTACATGTTTCCAATGTAGTTGCAGCCCAACAGTATGCACAAAACAAGTCCCAAGCCTCTAGCACTGCTACCCAAGGACAAGATATAGAATATTTTTAATTTGTTACACTTTATACTTAAAATACTGCTTTTACCTTACATTTCTTTTCTATCTCACTTGGACCAGTTGCTCAAAAACCTCATCTCTAAATTAAAATATACCAGGCAGAGAATTATTATTTTCCTTGTTTTTGTAATACTGTACAGTTAACTCAGAGATCAGCCATTACACAGAAAAGAAACATCAACAAATATTCTGAAAATAACACTGTTGTGTGCCCATTGTACTGAAATAATGAAAAACAGCACAGGATTGTTAAAGAGGCATATACTTATGGAAAGGATTATTAAAGAGGCATATTTTTGCAAAGATTGGGGAGGATGTTATTGATAATATATTAATAAAGAGGAAGGGATGTACACTATCAGAAGAAACACTAAAATTTTGGAGGGGGAATGAGAATCCTTTAAGGAGATAGATTTGTTTTTGCCTCCAATGAATGGGGTAGGGGACAGGGTTATAATTTTGAAGTTTTGTGTATAAAACTGTTTTTATTTGCCTTTCTACTTTTTTCTGTTTTAATTTTTAAGTTTAGGTATATAATGTAATGTATGTCATTAGGCTAATAAAATTGTTAAAATGTAAAAAATGTCTTATGCATATCTAATTAAAAGTTGTTTTTTTTAAAAAAAAACTTCAGAGCAACCTTGGACAGCAGTTTTGTAAACAGCCCGGAGTTGCACTTTCATGTTGAGTCATACAAATTTAATACATGCATACATGCATGCATACATACATACATACATACTCCTAGCTGGAGGGGGAGCAGACTCATATGGCTTTTTATAATGACAAAGAAGGCATGCATACAAAGAAGCAAGTTTTTGTGGTTTCTCTATTCAATTTTAGACTAATAAGTAATACATTATAATTTTTTTATTTTGCCTTTGATGACTCTGTAGAGTCATTACTGCATTTTAATAGCTACAAACTTGCATTACTCTCAACAGTGTTAGCAAAGATTCTGACACCTTAAAATACCTTTTCCTAATGGGTTTGTGTCTTTTAGACTCTAAGCATGAGAGTTTGTCTCATCACTGATGTCTTTAAGTCGCTGTAGGGGCTTTTTTAGCAGAGTAAAAAATATGTCAAGTAAATATCTAAATGTCTGGTCTCAATGGCTCAATGGGAGGAAGAATTAAAATGAAGCTTACAACTTGAAGGAAGCTGAGGGAATATTTATAATTTGAAAGCAAAGTTAACAGTTTGTGAAGTGGATCCAATAAAATGGTTCCATTGCCTCCCACCCACCTGGCACTTCTAGCAGGAGGAAAGAAAGAGATACCGTATATCAGGGCTGTCCAACTTTGAACAGGCCGAGGTCTACTTTTTCCAGATGAAAGTGCCTGAGGGCTACTACACTAAAACCTCTACTTATGAATTTTATCTGTTCCGAGCATATGCTCATAAGTAAAAAAAAATTGTAAGTAGAGCAGCGATTTCCCATAGGAACGCATTGAAAATCAATTAATCCTTTCTGGAGGGAACATATTTCAATGCATTCCTATGGTAAGGCTGACCATGCACACACTTCCCTTACACCCGCTTGAGCCGGTGTGGCCGGGTGCAAGGGAGGTGTGTGCATGCTTGTGCAGATCGCCCCTTCCGCTTGCCTGGGCTGCTGGAAACTTTTTTAAAAAGGTGCACTTTCCCTCCCAACCTGCATGGGGCCTGACTTGACTCTACTTCTCCTCCTGTTTTCTGCCTTCCAGCCCCCATGCTGCCACTGTTGCCGCCACCCATAACTCTCACTCATGTTCTCTGTGCAGCTGGGATGGGCCAAGCCAGCAGCGGGGCAATCACATTGCCACAGCGGCGCAAGGAGGAGAGAATGGCTCAGAAGGGGAGCAGGAGGAGTGGCAGGTCACAGTCTATGTGAGGCAGCTGTGGGGGCCTCCTCCACTCCCCTTTCTCCGATCTGCAGCAATAACTCAATTGGTCATGAGTAGAGATGGGCACAACCAGAAAAAATTACGTTTTGAGTTGTCATTTGTCGGGACGGGCCCGTTTTGGCTCGTTTCCATTTGTCGTAAAATTTTCAAAAATTTGTCGTTTCCGTTTGTTGTCTGTCGTTTGTACAGTGGTTTAGGGAGCGTAACGTGTAGCCGCCGTTATACATTATGTTGGGTTGTTAGTGTGACAGGAAACCTCATCGGCACTTCTCTGTCTCACTAAGAACATTATGTTAGGGTAGGGGGTTAGTGTGTCAGAGGAACCTCGTCGGCCCTTCTGTGACTCACTAAGAAGGAAAGCATACTGGCATACTTCCGTACAGGTTACACTTAGGGAGGGAGGGAGTGGGTCTCTGGAGTTGAAGGCACCTCTCTGGGTGCATCACTCTGACCCACTAAGAAGGGAAGTGTACTTGCGTACGAATCTGGGTTAGGGTTGGGGTTAGGGTAAGGGCTAGGCTTAGGGTAACGGTTCAGGTTAGGGTGGGTTAGTGGGCTGCACCTCTGGGTGCCTCTGGCCCACTAAGAAGACAGTGTACTGGCGTATGGGTTAGTGTTAGTGTTAGGGTTAGGGCTAGGGCTAGGGTTATAGTGGGCTTTTTATGCCCTCTCTGGCACATCCAGAAGTCTCAGCAAAACCTGGCCATGCGATTGGTGGAATGGCTCCAAAAATTTGCATGGTCCCATCCTATGGCCAGCCCATCACTGCGCGTGGGCAAGTGTAAAAAAATAAAAATAAAAATAAAAATAAAATAAAATAAAATAAATACGATGTTTTATTGCTCTAAAAAAACCCACTGCTGCTACTATAAAAATTCAGGCATTTAAAATACCTAATTTTCACATGTTTCTGTGGTGCTTTGGTGGGTTTTTGGACCACGATTTCAAAAGAAAAATTGTGGTCGCCATTTTGGATCCCCCCCCACCGCATGGCAAATGGAGATGACGAGGATGACCCCCCCCCAGCATGGTGCAAGCAGCCCAGGACAGAAGAGGGGGGAGGCCGGGGACCCCCCCAGAAACCACCCCTCTCTGGTAGGTGCCCTCACTGAGGCAGGCATATTTTCGCCTGCTTTTATGGACGGCGGGAATCGGTTTTTTTTTAACGTTTTAAAACTTTTTTTCTGTGCTGCTTGGCATCACGCAATCGCCGCGATGCCATGAACGACAACAAAAAATCAAACCCAATTTATCTTTATTGGGTCGGGTTCGAGCTGGAGTGGAGTAATTCTCGTTACCGTTCCTCGTTACGTAACGGAAATGACGAACGGAAACGGAAATGAGGATTTTGCCAAGTCGTGCCCATGTCTAGTCACGAGACAGTGGCGTGCTGATCATCTGGCTGGTAGGGAGAGCAGGGGACTGTGGCATGGCCCTTGAACTGCCCTGCTCGGCTGAGACAGGGGGCTGGCAGACCTAGAGCTTTGCTGGGACAGTGGTGGTCCTTGTGTGTGGGGAGGAAGAGGTGGAGAACTTATCCCCTCACATTTTTATTGATGGCTGGAGGGCTACTTTTGAACCCTTCATGGGTTACTGGTAGCCCTCGGTCTACCTGTTGGGCAGGCCTGCTGTATATGAAAACTAAGCATGAAAAGAGAAGAGAGGAAGAAAAGAAAGGTTTGGTGGTGACGGGAGGAAAGCAGTATGAAATAAATAGAAGAACTTTGTGGTGCTGTGGTTAAACTGCTGTACTGCAACCAGGGCCAGTGCTAGGTTTTTTGCACCCTAGGTGAGTGGCGGGGATGGGGGTGGGGCAGGGGGCAGGGGTGGCAGGGGGCGGCGGGTGGGCAGGGGATGGCAAGGGGTGGCCGGTGGGGGGGAGGGGTCCAGCAGATGGTGGGGCCCGGCGATGAGCACGGGGTGGGTGGGCGGTGATGGCCTTGGGGCGGGCGGCGGGCAGCGATGGGCAGACGGCGACGGGCAGCTGGCAGGCGGTGGGGGGATGGACGGCGGTGGCCAGTGGCAGGGGCGGCGGGGGCGGCAGGCTGTCCAGCGCCCTCTCTTCATTTTGGCACCCTAGGCAACTGCCTAGTTCGCCTTAATGGAAGTGCCGGCCCTGACTGCAACTATAACTGTGGTGACAACCTGGGGCTCTATCTCAGGTCGATGGCTGAAGCTTGATTCAACCTTCCACCATTCTGAGGTTGGTAAAATGAATGAGTGCCCAGCTTGCTGGAGGGGAGACCCAATGTGTCGCCTGCATAAATCAGTTATGGCTATTTCAGAACTCCCTGCTACAAAGGAACCACTGAGGTAAATAATTCAGCAGCTTGCAAACATGGGTTCAGTTAGCATGGCAAAATTATGCTAGTCACTGCCAGAAGATCATTTGAACTTCTGCCTCCTTCTGGCACTGTTTTGCATCCAATAACTCTTCTGTCCTATATTACATTTTGACTGGTGGCCTTGCTCATTTTCACACTGTTCAAGATTGGCCTGAGAGGAGAATGTTTCAGAATCTCTGATTTAGATGTAACCACTGACATTTTGTCAAGTAAAAAAATTGAACAGCTAAGTAAGACAAAGAGGAGAAGCATTCAATAAATTCTGGGAAAGGAATGTTTGTTTGTTTGTTTGTTTGTTTATTTGTTAATCTTATACCCCGCCCATCTTCCCAGTGGGAACTCTGGGCGGCTTACAATTAAAATAATAATACAAAAAACAGAGAACAAGCAAAGATAACAAGGAAAAATGTTGATCTTTAAAAGCTGGAGATTAACATTGTATGGATTAGGGATTCCTATCTGAGTCTGAGTTTAAGAGAGTGCTGGGTTTAAAAGGTTTTGGTGTGCCACTGCATGACACCAGCAACATTAACAGTGCAGTCTTAACTCAGGGATGTAATTTCTATACACTGTGATTGTTCACTTTACACACGAACTGAGCATGAGCATAGTGAGGTGATTTTTAGCTTCCTTCAAACGTTGTAGGATCCCCGTTCCTGGGAAAGCTATAGGACCGAACATCTGCATCTCTTGCAGCTCTTAGGAGACCCAGGAACTGTGTGAGGGGGAAAGAAAAGGGGACATGGGTGGAAAAACCCACCTTAGGCTGCAGGTTATGTTCTCCTGCATCACAGCCAAAGTTTCTGAGCAAACCTAATTTTCCGTTTTCCACTGATTGAGTGAAGAAAATGCATTATGTGCATGTGAGCTGCTCCATTCATTCATGACCTGTCCCATGATTTGCAGAATCATCCTGATCAGAATAGGGAGGAGATTTAGGACAGTAGGATGATTGCTGAGGCGGAATAAGAGAAAGTCCAGAGAGAAAGTGAGAAAGAAAGGGACAGGGAAAAAAGCAAAATGGCACTGTGGGGAGGGGTGTTTCTAGTCAGACAAAGATGGCACAAGATGAATGGTTACCTGAGTGAAGAGAACGGGGAACGACATTTTTAAAAAAGTAGTGAGGCAAAAGGAACTAGGAGGAGGTTGGGAGTTGTGGATTCTTAATGCCAGCAAACCTGGGTGTGTTCCTACCTAGTACCAGGCAGAATAACTGCTGTGTTTTAGTCACTAGAGGGTGCAGTTGACACATGTTTGTTTCAGTCTCAATAATTTTTTTATTATTTTCATTTTTGTGGGAGGGGAGACAAACAATACTAAAATATTATAAATTAAAAATTATCAGACAGCAGTTCAGTTCTAAGCAGGCTTGGGGAACAAAGATCATATGTGTGTGATATACCAGAAAAGAGTGTGGTAGATGTTGAATACGATCTGGTGTTTCATCCCATCCCCTGCCATGCTCTTCTGGTGGAGGCCACTATTCCATTGCAGCCCCTGTTGTGAACTGCAGAAATAACTGACCACATATTCTTCTCTCTTATTTTGTGTAACATTCCTTTGTACCCCAGAAATAGTTTGCTCCTACTTTATTCTGAAATACTGCATACCACTGTTTATAGCTGGAGTAATATCTTGGTCTTCGTCATAGTCAGTGAAATGTCAAGAATGGCAGTTAGAACAATGAGCATGGAACATTTTGGTCTATGACCGTAAATAAGCAATTAATTAATGAGCATGGAAAAGACAGGATGAATCTCACCCAAGATTGTCCCTTTGAAGAAACTGAAGATTAGATCAGGTATCAGGCAGATAGATACCTAAAGAAACATCTGCAGAAAGCTCCACTGGTTACTCTTCTGTTGTGGTAAATGATGCAATAGGAAAATAACCACCCACCACTGTGGCTTTTTGGAGAAGCTGATTTGATGCCTCACTCAGAGGATGGACCTCAGAGTGAGGCATCTCATAATGCTAAACACTGCTAATAGTAAAGGAGCTATCACAATTTTTCACAGTGTTTGTCTTAATGGATGGTTTACCATTAAATGTTAGGGCAGGTAGGCACCCCAGAGCATCCTAGTGGCTGCTCTCCTTCTGTGGCAAATGGTTCAATGGGAAAGCATTTGATGTAACTCTCAGGAGGGGATGCTGAACCCCAATACTTTGTGCAGTGGGGTTTATCTTTGGTCATCTCTTGCACAATGCATCATATTGAGAGGGGGGAACCCTCAGAATGAAGCCTTTCAAGGGATGGAGGCAAGAGAGCTGAGTCAGCCTTTGAATCTTAGGGAGCAGAATATTGCTCTCCTGGCAACCACACTACTTAGTTTGAGGACAAGAGCAATGTCGTGGCTTCCAGCTTTCATCTCACAAAATGACATCCCAAAGGTTATAGTAAGGTGAAATCATCTCATGTTCGTACTAAGGATCTTTTGGCATAAAGCATTCAGGCCATAGCTGTTATGAGTAGAGATGGGCACGAAATGACTTTTTTTTCGTTCCGTTATCCGTTATTCGTTCCATTATGTAACAGAAGGAATAATGACCCTCGGGGCAAATTTACCACGAACCGAACCGAACTGAAAAAAAATTGGTTCGGTTCAGTTCGGTTCGTTAATGGGGGCGGTGGAGATGTCTCCTACCTGGTGCTGGCCCGGAAGTCCTTCAGGGACGGCGAGTCAGCAACCAGGAAGAGGGAAAAAAGCCTACTAGCCATGTGGTCGGTGGCAGTGAAAAAAAAACAATTAAAAAATGGAGAAAGGCCAGCCTTCCTGAAAACGCCACCACCAGGACCGCCCTCCTCGGGGCCTCTCCGAGGCTTTGCGGGGCGAGTGGGACAGGTCAAGGCAAGCTGATAGCCAGGCACGGGCTGAGCCTTGGGAGGCAGTGGCTGTCCCGGACTCCTGGGTTCCTCCTTGCCAGTGCAGGCAAGGTGGCCTGGGGGGATGATGATGAAGCACCATTGACTCAGCAGCAGACGTGCCCCCGGGGCTATATTGCAGCGTGTCAAGCCCCACACACAGATCACACACACAAACAGGGTTCAGTTCTTTGCCAAGATCTTTAGTGGAAAGCAGGTAAGTTCAAGTCCTTTGCTAACAATAAAGTGCCAGATAAATAACAGAATCCAACTCCCAGCAATTAACAGTCCAAGTCAAAACCAGAATATCTCATGGAAACCAGATGCCAAACCCAAGGGAACAGATCAAGCCGTTGTCCAGGAAGCCAGTCCGAAGTCAGGAAACAGAGCCAAGGTCACAGACAGGAACGTGGTTGCAAGTTCAAATGACACCTTGCTCCCACAGAGAGCTCAAGGTGAGCTTGCCAGCTTTATCCCAAAACAGGGAACACACCCTTACTTCTGGAAAGGCTCCTGCTAGTACTCAGGGTTTCCAGACCTGATTCCCCATCTAACATCAAAGACCCTTTCCCTAGCTCTTCTGGTAGCACGTCTTTGCAGAATCCTGCTCATGGCCCTTCTAGGAGGTGAAGATATGTTTTCAGCTGAGTCATCAGACCCAGCTGCTTGCTGATTTGAGCTGCAAGGCTCCTCCAGCAGCTCTTCACCATTTAACCCCTCAGAGTCAGGTTCTGTGACAGGCAGGGTCCTGGCACAAGGGTTCCGAGGTGAAGCGGGTTTTCAAAGTAGACAAAGCCTCTTCTGCTTCTGGAGTCCACCGGAAAAGCTCTTTGGGCCAAAGGAGACGGTTTAAAGGTGCAACAATGTCGGTGTAGGCAGGAATAAACTACCAATAGTAGTTGGCAAAACTGAGGAACTGTTGCAAATCCTTACGGTTTTGTGGTCACTGCCAGGACAACACAGCCTCTACTTTCTCAGAGTCCATGCGGATTCCCTGGGGAGAAATAATATGCCCCAGGAATTCACTTTCCTGAATGTCAAACTCACATTTTTCCAGCTTAGCATATAGTCCGTTTTCCCGAAGACGCTGCAAGACCTAACGAACATCTTGAACATGCTGAGCTGGGTCAGCGGAATAAATCAGGATATTATCTAAATAAATGACCACACAACGATCTAGTAGATCATGGAAAATGTCATTCATCATCCGCTGGAATACACTGGGTGCATTTGTCAGTCCAAAAGGCATTACTAAATGTTCATATTGACCGTACTGGGTCCGAAACGTGGTTTTCCACTCATCTCCTTTACGGATACGCACCAAATAATACGCCCCATGAAGGTCCAGCTTCGTATAACACTTTGCCCCTTTTAACCGGTCCAAAAGTTCAGAGATTGGGGGTAAAGGGTACCGGTCCCGAATAGTGATCTTGTTTAATGCCCGGTAATCATTACAAGGACGTAGTTCCCCTCCCATCATCTTTACAAAGATCACCGGTGCGGACAATGGCAGTTTGGAAGAGCGTATAAACTCACGTTGAATGTTCTTGTCTAGGAAAGCCCTCAAAGCTTCTAACTTAGGTTCGGACATAGGATAGACTCGTCCCAAAGGGAGGGGTGCCCCAGGTATCAGATCAATGGCACAGTCATAGGGCCGATGTGGAGGTAAGTTGTCAGCCCCCCTTTCCTCAAATACATCCGCAAAGTCTTGGTATACCTGGGGCAAGACAGGGTCAGATGTAGCATGGGCAGCTGCCAGGATGGTAGAAGAATTTTTCTTTGAGCAAGGAACCTTGAAGTACAATTCTCCTTGCACCCAATCCACCAATGGGTTATGAGCTCGCAACCAGGAAAGTCCCAAGACAAGAGGAAACCGGGGCATCCGAGTTACATTAAAGCAAATCTGCTCATTTTGGTCCATTACCTGAAGAGTAAGTGGACAGGTTTCCTGATCTATTGGCCCATAACAAAGTAGCCGACCCTCAATGGATTCTACCAGCAAAGGAGTTTCTTTGTTCTGTACTGGAATCCGATGGCACCGCACAAACCCAGTGTCCACAAAGCAGTGAGCTGCCCCAGAGTCTACCATAGCATACACAGGTACTTTCTGGCCATCAGGAAGCCCTAGAGTTACAGGTACCAGGAAAGGTCCTTGGGGCATGATGGTATTGTCTGGGAGCCCCTCGGTATGCTCCATTCCTGTGGGTTCCTTGAAGGATGGAGCTGCCCTTTTTCTGCTGAAGAGGTAGCAGCACTTACTGAGGAGCGCTTCAAAGGGCAAATGGAAGCGAAATGTCCTCCTCCACCACAGTACAGGCAGAGATTATGAGAGTATCGCCTTGCCTTTTCCTCTGGGGTGAGGTGTGGTCGAGCAGCTCCCAGTTGCATAGGTTCTGGATCCATTCTGCGGGCTTCACCGGATTGCAGATTAGGCACAGCTGGCAAAGGTTGCTGGTTGTAGTTCTTGCCTCGGGAGAGGCGACGCCTTTCCAGGCGTCCATCTATCCTGAGACACAGGGTAATGAGTTCCTGTAACGTGCTTGCTTGATCCACTCTAGAGAGTTCATCAAGCACTTCATCTGCCAATCCTTCCATATACTGAAAAATCAGTGCCAGTTCGTTCCAATGCAGATCTGTGCTATTAAACAGACTGCAGTGGTGTAGTCAAACACTGAATCTTTGCCCTGTTTCAGAGCTCTGAGTCTCCTGTTGGCAGTAGCAGCCTGCACGGGGTTCTGAAAAGGTGAAGAAATGTGATTCAGGAAGCCTGATAATTATCCAGTAGAGGTGAGGCACTGAAGAGTAAGGGAGTAGCCCATTTAGCTGCCTGTCCTTTCAGCAAACTGATGATAAAGCAGACCTTAGACCTCTCAGTAGGAAATTCTTGAGCACGCACCTCAATAAACAGCTTGCATTGAGCCAGGAATGCAGGGAATTCCTCTAACTTGCCTTCAAACCGGCCAGGAGGCAGCAAAGGGCAACGGGGCTGCAATCCAGCCGGTGCTGGAGCGTGCTGCAATTGAGTAATTGCCTGAGACAAAAGCAGCACTTGGTTTTGCAAAGCTGCCAACGGTGTCATCTCAACAGCCCCCTCCTCTTCCATTCTGCTTGAAGAAGTTTGGGTGGGAGCAAACTATCAAGCCCCGCACACAGAGCACACACACAAGCAGGGTTCAGCTCTTTGCCAAGATCTTTAGTGGAAAGCCGGGCAAGTTCAAGTCCTTTGCTAACAATCAAGTGCCAGATAAATAACAGAATCCAACTCCCAGCAAGTAACAGTCCAAGTCAAAACCAGAATATCTCACGGAAACCAGATGCCAAACCCAAGGGAACAGATTAAGCCGTTGTCCAGGAAGCCAGTCCGAAATCAGGATACAGAGCTAAGGTCACAGACAGTAACATGGTTGCAAGTTCAAATGATGTGTTGCTCCCACAGAGAGCTCAAGGTGAGCTTGCCAGCTTTATTCCCAAACAGGGAACAAACCCTTACTTCTGGAAAGGCTTCTGCTAGTACTCAGTGCTTCCCGACCTGATTCCCTGTCTAGCATCAAAGACCCTTTCCCTAGCTCTTCTGGTAGCATGTCTGCAGTATCCTGCTCATGGCCCTTCTAGGAGGTGAAGATATGTTTTCAGCTGAGTCATCAGACCCAGCTGCTTGCTGATTTGAGCTGCAAGGCTCCTCCAGCAGCTCTTCACCATTTAACCCCTCAGAGTCAGGTTCTGTGTGCTCAGTCTGTCTGCTCAAAGACGCTGCCGGCTAGAGGAAGAATTACCCTGGCCTGAAAGTAAGGGGAACCCCGTGCTACAGCTGTAGTGAGGGCCCAAACCCGGAAGTTTGGGTTCATTTCCTGGTTTGGTGCAGGCTTTTTGTTTGTTTGTTTGTTTTTCTTACTTTCAGGGTAATTCTTCCTCTAGCCAGCAGCGTCTTTGAGCAGACAGCCCGAGCATGGGTCGCCGCAATATAGCACAGTGGGCGCGTCTGTCGCTGAGTGCACCCCACGCTGGCCACAAACCCAGCACCAGGCTCCGAGTTGTCTGCCCCGCTGGATGCTTGCCTGACCGGGCTGCACCAGAGTATCTGCGTCCATCTGCCGGCAAGCCTCTGCTGCGCCCCGACAAGCTCTGCCTGCCTGTCGTCCTGCCGGCCACCACCAGGCACTGAAGGCACCCACCTGCTCAGCCAGCCAAGCCCTCTTCCTGCTGGGCAGCAGAAGATTTTAAAAAAGAGGTGCTGGCCCCATGACAGTGCCTAAAAAACCCCTGCTACAGGAGCCAGGAGCTGCTGGCGCTGCCAAGAGCCTCCACCGCTGGTAGCGGTGGTAAGAAACACCCGAACAATGAACCGGTTCAGGTTCGGACAATTTAAAAAAAAATTCCTACGAATCGAACCCGAACCAAACCAAGGGTGGGCCCAAACCAGACGAACCCGAACCATGGGTTTTCTGGCTTGTGCCCACCTCTAGTTGTGAGTTTTTCAGGCTGTTTGGCCATGTTCTGGAAGTTTTTCCTTCCTGATGTTTCACCAGACTCTGTGGATGGCATCTTCAGAGTGCAAGGAGCTCAGGGAACTCATTCTGAAGAGTTCAGACTTCAGGTCATACTTTCTCTAATGAGTGTGATTCGCCCCCCCCCCCACACACAGACACAACCATTCATCTGATACCTAAATAACTGTGTACTCAGTATTTTTGGTCAATCAGCCTTCTCAACCTTGGTTCAGCTGAAGTCATGAATAATGATCATGATGTGTTTGAATGGGATCTAAATGAACACCATCCATAAAATTGTTGGTGATTTCAGCCCAGTCATGAACCTATGTGTGCTTCTTCACACAAAGACTGTTCCCTCAGTTACTTGGTTGGAACACACACACAGGGAAGGTATATGTTTACAAATATAGAATACAACAGTTTTCCAAAAATATCATTTTTATTTGAAGCAACATTCATTCAATTGTATTACTAGGTTTTATAAGAAAAAAGAATAGTAAAAGTAGTTGAATATTATCGACTTAGTTGGGCCTATATTAAATCAGTTCTCAGTTTGAAAAGAAAGATCTACCTTGCCAACAGAAAACCTATGGTCTAAAGTTGTATAAATTAAATCCAATTATTCTATAGTACTGTAATTACTCAGGAATAATTAATTACCATGGATTATCAATGCAGGCAATCGTGTTTGTACATCCCCATTAATTCAAACATTACTGAGACAGAAGAAGCCATTAATTCTAGAGCTCCAAAAATATAAAATGGCCAAAATCCATTCAAGAAAGTGTTTCTTGTGGTGGTGGTGGTGGTGGTGGTGGTGGTGGTGGTGGTGGTGGTGGTGGTGGTGGTGGTGGTGGTAAATAAACTAGCTTGCTTCTGGTAGAAAGTAAACAGAACATAGTATTGATGTGTTGCAAATGTTAGAACATGAAAAACTTGGCATGCAAACTGACCCAGTGCACAAGCCAGAAGGAAATTCATGTGGGTTCAGTGGTATATACTGCCCTGTCAAGGTAATTCAGGTTCCCTTTGGCTAATATAGACTCAGAGTATAACAGTAAATCATATAACAAGGGATATATTCCTGAAGGCTTTCATGGCTGGGATCTAATAGCTGTTACGAATTTTTCAGGCTGTATGGACATGTTCTTGAAGTTTTTCTTCCTGACATTTTGCCAGTCTCTGTAGCTGGTATCTTCAGAGGAGGAGCTCTGGGAGCCAGTCCATGAAGATGTCAGCCACAGAGACTAGCTAAACATCTTGAAGAAAAACTTCCAGAACACAGTCAAAAATCCTGAAAAACTTTCAACAGATATAACAAGAGAATTTGATATTTGGAGAAATACTGTAAAGCAATGCCAGATGTGAATGAGCCCTAACCAGAATCAGATACACCAGTGCCAAAACAGACCTTCACAATTAGAAGCAGAGCTAACTTAAGCATAAAAAGGTAAATGTAAAGTTTCCTCCTGCACATGCATGCTTGTCATGTCCAACTCCAGGGACGGTGCTCATCTCTGTATTCAAGCTGAAGAGCCAGTGTTGTGCAAGTCCATGACCATGTGGCTGGCATGGCTGCAAGGAAACACTGTTTTACCTTCCCACTGTTTACAGCAGTACCTGTTTATCTACTTGCATTTATATGCTTTCGAACTGCTAGTTTAGCAGGAGCTGGGGTTATCAGCAGCAGCTCACTCTGCTGCGTGGCACCCGGGATTCGAACCACCAAACTGCCGACTTTGCAGCCGGCAGTTTTCGGAAGCCTTAGTCCACTGAGTCACCACGCCCCTAACTTAAGCATAAAGACATGATTATCCTCCAGTGTAAACTAGCTTTTGTCTGGTGATTGTTCAGAGGGAGGGAAGTGTCATGTTCTGTTAAACTCCATTAACATGGTGGCTTTGAAGTTGTGTGCTATTGCCTCCTGCTGCCTGACTCTTCAGTTTTGGCCCTGATGTCTTAGGGCCTTTTTACACGACCCCTAAGATCTGCTGGCCACTTAAATTCAGACCAGGGATCTTAGGGGTTTGTCGCTCTTCCTCTGTCCCCACCCCCCTCTGCACTTCCTGGTTGCTGGCTGCGTGAAGGAGGGAGAAAAAAGAAAGAAAAGAATGCCGGTTTACCTCCATTTTGTTCCCAGCAGCATTCAGATCTCTTAAAGGGGCGGGGCGCAAAAAAAGAACAAAGAGAAGCCAGGAGAGCCCTGCACTCACTATCCTTACACCGGATCAAATATTTGTCACCTCCAAAAAGCAGGTACCTGAAAGCTGCGCTGGGACGCGCTAAAGTGGGCGGGGTCGCACTTAATTTCCTCTTAACTCCGGAGCTGGTGGGTAAACATTTTTAATCTCCGGAGCTGGGAGCCATTTGCCCCGGAGTTTAGGGTTGTGTATAAACGCCCTTAGACCCAGTTTTGTTTCTTCTAACCAGGTATGGCTCTCTGCTGTGTCAGGTAGGACACTGCATTTCTCAAGGATCTTTTGCAATTAGAACCAAAGGCTGCATTAAACTATCAAGCGTGTTCAGTCCTACTTGGCTGTAGTCACTTTGACAGCTTGAAGTAGCTTGAAGTACCTAATAGGATTTTGACCTTTATGTTTCCAATTTTTTAAAATCCTGCCTAAATGTGGGTGCACTTAAAAGCATTGTTCTACCTTATAAATCTCTTTGAGCTAACCACATTTTTCCTTCTATCATGCAGGACAGCTTGGGGGCATTTCCATTTCTGTTTACAGTATAAGTGGAATCACAGCTGCTTTTCTCCATCTGTATGTAGTGCACTTCTTCAGATAAAGCTGGTGCTTCTTCTGGGCCCACTGGGCCATCTGGATTGCCATCAGTAATGCAAAAACCCCAACTGGGAAGAGGGAAAAAAGATTACTGGCCTCTTGACAGCAACTGCAAGATACCAGGACATTTATTGTCAGGCACATGGTCTACCTAAGAAAGACTGAACTTGCATATTTATTTTAGGATTGCACCAGAGTTCTTCCCCACATCAGAATTTCTGTGGGATTTGTTGTTTTGAAAGACAGGCAGGCACTTCTGGAAAGAGGGTGATTAGAAGATGCTGCTATTCAGAGAGCACCTGGTGTGCTTAAAAATTATTGTATCTGCCATCGAACCCAAAAAAACCAAACAGTAAACAGAGCTCTCGCCCAGGGAGAGCTTTCTTTCTCCTTATGCTCATGTCTTTCTCCTTCTCTCAAGAGAAGAATAAAGGAAGATTTTCAGTGAGGATATCCTATTTGCTCCCTCTTCTTATCCCTGCATCATGTGCAGTGGGAAGCTACCTTTCCTTAAACCCAGAAAGAGGAAAGAAGCAAATATCTGTCTTTGTTCAGTTAGAAGATTCAGACACCAAAGAGGATGTCAAAAGATTGTGTGTTAAGTCACACCACACTGAAAGGAGTGGTCTGCTTTCCTTTACCCAGTCCTGGATTAGAAATAACTCTATTCAAGCTTCCATGACCATCTCTGTAATTTTGATTGAGAATATGATGGCTCAGTTTTGTGTCACATCACCCTGCTTCTGTTCTCTTTCTTCAAACATTAGCCCTGGTGTGGAATATCTTGGAGTTCTTCCTTCCTTATATATGAAGGTGGGCCTCAAAGATGAACTCCCAACATGCTGTCCATGCTCTGCTTGGACTTCAGTTTGGGCTCCTCACCATTTCTAGTCTTAGACTAGAGGTAGACTGTGACTTGCCCTAGACATGATATTTTCCACAGGTGGCAAAATTATGGCATTCTGTAGAAAAAGACAGCAGTCTTGATACCTTTGAGTGTTTGGGCCAGATGTGGTGTTACTGAGGATGTGGGCTCACTGTGTTGTGGGTATGGACACAGTTCTCTGCCAGCACTTAGAGGAAAAACCTGATGGCTCCATACTTCTCCAGCTAAATTATACCTTGTATATTAAAATATTTTCCCCTGAAAGTTAAGCACAGATAACCACACTTGTCTTAATGGGAAGAAATTTAAGGTTAAACCTGTTCTTCTACATGGTTCTTGTAGAGGTGGAATATTGCCTCTAAATGTCAGGGATATTGTGTCCTCCCGGTTCAGACACATTTGCCATACTTATATTTCTTTAACTATCTCAACAATACAAAGAAGGTAACAAGAGAAATAGATTTTTAATGTAGGGGAAGGGTGTTGAGTACAAATCTGCCTTGTCTATGAATGCCTTTGAATGAAGAAAATCCACATTTTTACACATAAAATGTCTGCCTAAATGAAAATTTTCCATATTTGGTTGCAATCCACTTGTAAACTGCTCACAATTAGGCCCACTGAATCAATGGGACTTACCAAATCCCCACCAATTCAATGGATCTACCCTCATTGTGACTTACCATTAGATTTCAGACCCTGAAGTGTTGGCAATGTAAAAACACAGTTAAAATTTAATGGACTGATTAACTGATTGGGATGGCCAACAATTCTTGAAATAATTGACAGCCTAAACATAATATCTACTTTTGGCAGCTTTCAGGGGAGTAATGGAATTTAAGACCTAGTACTGGTGTTGCAGCATTTTAATCAAACATTGCTCCCATAGCAAAAATTTGTTCATCTATTGAGCGGGTTGCTCTTACCTGGCAGAGTCTGTGTCATCACGGTAAAGCTGATCCATGAACCAATCTGTTGAAAATTAAAAGGCGGTCACCACTTTGAGCTATAAATCGTTGCCTTATGCTATGTCTTGCCAGCACCCCTTTTAACAGATCAAGCAGGTACTGGCTGGGCTCAAACCCAGTTTTCTGACTGGCCTTGACAGACATTTCTTAGCCCGGCACAAATACGAGGCAGGTAAAAATGTCCTCAAAGTCCTCCGCATCTGGGGGACAGATTTGGAAGGAGACTCCAAAAAGTAACAGGACTGGCATTAAATGGGCACCTTGATGAAGCCTCTGTCAGAAGAAATGGGCCCCCTGGACATCTTACAAAGAACCTTTATTGTAGCTACATTTGGTATATTTGCTAGAAACTCAAATGAATTACAGCCCCATGCAGGCAATTTACCCCCCTCCCCTCTTTTATAATGCACTCATCCTAAAAGCAAACACCTTGTCAAAAAGAGTTGCTCTGGGGGTCTGGGCTGAGCACTCACATCACAGCAATGCTCAGTGTGAGATCTCTGTAGAGCTGAAATCAGAACTATTACAAAGCCCAGCTTTAACATCCTACGAAGAGAGAACAAGAAAGAAAGAAAGAAAGAAAGAAAGAAAGAAAGAAAGAAAGAAAGAAAGAAAGAAAGAAAGAAAGAAAGAAAGAAAGAAAGAAAGAAAGATGGGGAGTGGGGAGTGGAGAATGTGGCAGGAAGGCCAAAAGAGTACCTCATAGGTATAGTTTGGACAGGAAACCAATGCGAAGAGCCACGTGAATGGGTTGATGGATGGACTTGGAAAAGACGCTTTGTTTCCTTTTGGAACAGAAAATGAACAGGTTTTAACTGTGATGTTTTGAATAAGTAGACAATGCTTTAATTATTATAGGTTCAGTCATTAGATGATGCTTGTTCCATGATCTATATTGAATTATCATTCATGGAGAAATTATGCTTGGCAAAACAGTTACAATCAGGGATCTATTTTGTTCTACTGCAAACCAACTTCAGACTCCCTTTGACTTGTGATGGTTCCAACCAAGACAATTCTGGGAACAAGTTCTGTGGAAAAGCTAGTGAAAAGTTCAACTCACTTTCACAAAGCTTGGGTTTTCAGGATTTTCTCATGATTAATAAACATACAGTACGTTGTCTGGTATAGACATAGAATGCATGACAGTGAAACATTTTCGGCAGGATTCTTGAGAAAAGGGACTGTAAAGTATTTTAAGCTCCGTTGTATAAATCTAAATGGCAGCCTCTGAAGTTCAGCCAAATAGTTGACAGTGAATGATTGCATTCACAGCTTATGAGATTTCCCAGAATGGACAGATTGTTTCTGACCTAAGGTCTTAATGCCATGCTAGAATTCTGGTCTTGGACCAGGGCCATAGGGTGCCACATGAAGTCTGTGGAAAAAGCTATGCATTTTTGGATCTGCAGCCAGACAGAAATCCCAGGGCAACGCAAATTGGAAGAAGAACATGCCATTTGACGCTGTAAGGAATCTTGAATGCCTGGGCACCCCTCTCTTCGCCACTACCAGCTGATGACAGACCTCAATGGGAAAACTCTTCTATGTGTGCTGTGTACATATTATTTCATTAAAAGTTGGTCTAGAGCAGGGGTCCTCAAACTACGGTCCGTGGGCCAGCTATGGCCCACCAAGATCATGAATCTGGCCCACCGGCCATTGCAGAACCCCCCCACTCCCCCCCACTCACCGTGCAGCAGCAGCAGCAGCTGTCGCCTCAGCCACCAATGCAAGGGCAAAGCCCACCACTGCCCATAGTGTCTTGGAGGTGAGCAGGATGGGTCCTCCCCTACCCCCCTTGGAACCACGGGAGAAGTGGGGCTAATGTGCTGGGCTGGGAGGAAGGGTGAAGCGGGTTGGGCCTTCCCTCTCTCCCTTCAAAGCCACGCCAGGGAGCAGCAGGGTCTGGCCCCCAACAGTTTCTGAGGGACAGTGAACTGGCTGCCTGTTTAAAAAGTTTGAGGACCCCTGGTCTAGAATGTCTGCCCTATCTGTCTCACTCACTCACACACACTGACACACACAGTCTTGATACAAAGACTGCCTCTGGTGATATCAGAAAAACCCACCACCCCTTTGAAGAATTGGTATAACTAATGAACTCAATTACCATCAAGACACTTTGATATGTGATACAATATCACAGTCTGAAGTAGAAAAATGTTTTCTGATATATCAGATACTTTTCTCTTTTATTGGTATTATAAACTGCATTAAAGAATATCGGCAGAATATTTTTCAAACTATGAAATACAGTATATAATTGGATATGAGAATCTAAGAAATTGCACAGATGAAGTGTTGGGGCTATTTGATTGACAAATTTAGGGGATTCCATCTGTTACTGGGAGCATACAGAAAAATTACACAATATAAAGATGTATGAGAAGAGAGATTAAAATTGAACAGAGAATTTTCAAAATACTTGAAACCAATAATGGAGTCAATATCTAGACTGTTCATGTTAGGAATCATACAGATTGTGACAACAAATTAAACCAATATGATATAAATATTTATGAACATAAAGTGATATTAAACCATAACCATTTGTTAGTTTTCTTGGTTTAATCTGTAATATTTGCTTTATACATTATAATTCTCACAACATGAGGAAATGATTACAAAATATAATCCCTACATTTAGTTTAAAACATTTTTAAATGACAGTAAACTCTGCCTTCCTTTAAGTTTAATTAATTCCTGCCCTTCCCTTTGGGGTAGCAAAGAATATGTTGTTGTCCTTTTCTTCTTCAGCTATTATCTTAATACTCCCCATGCAAAACTTTCCAACTATTTCTGTTGACATCTATTTCTATTCTGTCAAGGTTATTTTGAATTTAATCCCAGATGTGTACTCTAAATTGCAATAGCTAAGTCCTCTGCAAATTGGATGAGGATTCTTCTGTCCCTTCAACTAAATCTCAGGGAGCAGCCTCAGAGGACCAGGGGTCTGTTTTTCATAACTCGGTTATAGGCCACACCAACACCATTCTACAAAACTAGATGTGACCAGGAGTTCACTTGTTTAAAATATGGAGGAGTGGTTCTGACAAACCTTGACTTGCATGTACCTGTACTACTTGCATGTTCCACAGCCAGTGTGATGAGGTGGTTAGAGTGTTGGAATATTATGTGATTCATCTACCCATCTGGCTACAACATTCACTGGGTTTCCTGGGGCAACGTGCACCTTCTCAGCCTGACCTGCCTTTTAACTTCATGTGAGGTTAATTTGGGAACGGGTATAGTCAGGCACACCGACTTGAGGTCTTTTTTGAAGGGAGGGAGGGAGGGAGGGAGGGAGATAGGTAAGTTGAGGCAATTTTGTTATGACACCTGTTCAGCCCTTTCAGAACACATATACTTAACGATTCATTCTGCTCAATGTTCTCATGCCAGAATGGCTCTCGTGAGTAGTGAGGTTGGGTACTTTCTGGAAGAGCCATTATTCTCACTTTACATGAAAGAACTCCAGGAGGTCAGAGGCAACATGAGAGAATTCCCACTTCTATATTCGTGTTAAGAATACTGAGCAAGGACTCCCTGAATTCTGAGGTTGGGTTTGCCTTTATACATTTTCCTCCTTTTGTGCAAGTAAGACACAGACTCATTCTCAGTACAGGTAAATTAGCCAAGGCAGAGTGACATTTCTATAACAGTTCTACTCAAACCAGATCAAATGCTACAGAAAATGTCATTGGTAACCATCTGAAAAATAAAGTACAGACCCGATTGATTTTGATGGACTAAAGCCACTTGGATAAAATGACTCCCAGCTTCACATATCTGCAAAATATTTCAGATAGATATTATTAGGCTCTTAGCTCTAGTTTTATTTCGGAAGACACAATTCTACAATAAAATAATTAGCTGGTGGGACCCTGTGTGATGCAGCAGATTACACCAGTCAATGTAAGTTACATTAAATTTGCAGTTCACATTCTTTTATAAATGCCAGAAAGTTTTTAAACAATGCCAAAAGAAAGAAAGAAAAGAAAAGAAAAAGAAAAAGAAAAGAAAAGATGTCAAGCTAAAACTGCCTGTGACTTCAGCAGGGGAGGATGCCTCACCACCAAAACAGAGGGTATGGCACCCCTTCTGATCAGACCCTAAACCACCTGTGGAATAAAAGTAAGAAAAGATAGTGCTTTTGAAATGCATAATGTCAAAATTTTGGAAGTATGCTTTTAAAGATCTAAGAGAGATCTTCAAAAGGAATATAGAGTCCAATTCAGAAATTGCTTTGTTATCAGTATTATGATAACAAAGTATTATAATGCTAATATTATCAGTATTAAGATGGATTGTGATTTCAAGACTAGAGAACTGATTACTAATTTATTGACAGTGGCTAGATTAAAATAATAGCCAGGAATTGGAAATCCACAGATGGATTATATATGGACAAATGTATTAACAAAGTATGGAATATTGCAATAAATGACAAATTGACATGCAATCTAAAGGTCAAGAAAGGGGTGTTTAAAAAAGACATGTTTTACGATATATAGGGTAGATTTATTGAGTATGTGCTTGTAAGAAATAAGGGGAAAGCTCCAGCACAACAATCAATTCAGTTCTGGAGAGGAGAATGATAAAGAAAATTTCTCAGGAGGTCCCACTGGTGGAGGGGAGCACAATTGTTTTGTATTTTGCTTTAGTGTACATTGTTGTATTGTTTGTTTTAATAAATGTAATTAAAAATAAAATAAAAAGAAAGACATAATGTCAAAAAGATCATGCCTTTGCAAAACTTTGTGTCCTAAACGTATGTTACAGACTTTCAAGTACAGATTTGGAGGCATGTCTCTTAGATTTCAATGACATTTACTTTCATGTTAGTGCATTTAGTCTTCTGTTCTTATGATATGGTGTTCACAATTTATTCCAAATCAACATGGGATTTGCTAGGGTGATTACAGGTCACAAACCAAGTATAACTGTCCAACATGTGCAGGATGCACAGCCAACTCTATTCTTTTACAGTCCCAAGATGAGAACAAAGCTAAAAAAATTATAACCCATATATCAGGATGTGCAGACATTTATAGTTGGTAGATGCCAGCCAGCTGTGAGTCTACAAATGAGACCATGGAAATTATATTTTAAGACTGAAAGGGCAAATTGGGTTGTTTACCTTGTTATTTTGTGAGTTAGGTTTGGCTAAATTCCGAATAAAGCACCATTTCCCTCAAAGTCCTTCCCTAGTTCAGAGTGGAAAGGGGGATCCTATACATACAATTGCACATTCCAACTACTTTGTTGGTACACATTGGAAAGTGTGTTTAGTTGTCCAACTTTCATTGGACAATGAAGCAAATGGCGCAAGATCTGAACATGTCCCATTCCCCTCTTCCCTGTTTTAGTTTGTCTTGTGTCCACCAATTACAACTCATGTCAGTCTTCTTAAAAATTCAAAAAGCTGACATTCTAACAAACTGCCCTTAAGCCCAGAAATGCAGCCCAAGTAAGACCAAGTATAGGCAATGTCCTCAATGGCAAGGAATGGCATTTTAGGTAGAATTCCTTACATGCCACAGTTTATCAGCCTCTATTTTTAAAAAAAGAATAACAACTTTGTATCAATTATAAATATGTTCTCTTTGACCCTGGTGCTAAATAAAATGAAATAATTTATTACTCCAATTATAGAGGCAGAGTATCTAGTTTAATTTAATGCTTGGACTCTGTGGAAGGGAGCTTTAATTTAATACTGAGGATCTGTGAAATAATAGAGGCTTTCTGGCACAACCATATATAAAACCTGTCAGACATATCAAATTAACATTTTAAAAGTGTGAATTTACAGACTTCGATAGGACAATATGACATGTGACAAAATATGCTGAGTAAAAATGACTCGGCTCCAGTCACCACATGGAGCACACTCACACACCCCAAAAAAAACATTGGGAGACCACAGACACGTAGCCAGACCAAAATGAATTCACAAGACACAGGACCCCACTCCACCAAAGCCCAGGATACTGCCAGAACCCACCAGCCATCTAACCCACCAGCATCTAAACAGCCATCTAAACAGCCACCAGCAGTTAATCCCTTAACGATCGCCTCAGCCACACAGCAGATCACAAAAGAACAAAGGAACAAAGGAACCTGCAATCAGCAACAAAGCAAGCAAACCACACACCCCCAGCAGTATTTATAGAAGGACTTCAACTGAGACCACGCTTTGCTTCAAGAAGAAAGAAGCCAGAACACCAGCCTGAAGATGACGAGTGAGACCTCGTCGAAACGTCGCCAAAACAACCAGATTTCTACACGGGAAGAAACCCGAATCCACCCTAACATGCATACCTATACCCGTGAAAATCTACGAAAACATATATATATGTGTGTGTGTGTGTGTGTGTGTGTGTGTGTGTGTGTGTGTGTGTGTGTGTGTGTGTGTGTGTGTGTGTGTGTGTGTGTGTGTGTGTGTGTCTTTCCCAAGCAAGGATGTGGACTCCCAGACATGTTTGTTAGGTGTCAGACATAGCATGTGAAAGTCATCATTGGGTCTTAATGTTCAAGTTATATCGGAAGGGATCATAGTTGATTCTTCTACCCTGTGTCTTCAAACAAGAATGGGGAATTTTACACATGATAATCTTGAGATTTATAGTCGAATGTATGCTCCTACAATTTTCAAATCTGATTACAACATGACTTAAGTGTGTGCTTCAAGCTTATGTTAAATGTTTCTGTGTTTTAACTTATGTGCCCACAGTTTTAGATAACTGTAAGGTATTTGGATTTAAAGTATTTGTACTACAGTTTTCCTACACATGTAAGATGTTGTGATGTTACAAAAACGCTGACATAATTTTATGTTATGGAACCAAGAGGCCAAGAAGGGGGAAAAAGCTATAAAGATTTATTGGAATTGTTGGCAATGATTGTGTGATTTCATCCTGGGATTAAACATTTACTGGAATAATGTTAGTCATGACAAACCATAGGCTTCTGCAATTTACCCTGTAGGTCTGCTTTACTTTGCCTATAATGGAATCAGACAGAACACCTACCTCCAAGTGGGGTCTCAAAATATGCTAAAACATTTTTGGAGTAAATATCCTAGCATCCTCCTATTATGACAACAAATCTACAAAATTGCATGCATCACCCATTCCCCATTGTCATTATTATTACATGCCCACTCCTCTCTCCATACGTACCAGAAATGCAATGGCAGCAAATGTAACTTGCTTGTTCCCAAATGCTAGAAAACACAAGGAAATCATACGTTAGTCTCATGCATGAACCAAAAATCTGTTGTCCCGTCCCCGTCCCCAGCGCATAATGCATGGGCTCTCTTTTGCTTAGATAGAGAGTGCCCATATATCTGGAGTTTTCAATTATGTGTCTCTTCAGATGAGAAATGTTCTTAGATTAGACACAAGGGCAGTTAATTTCTAAATGTTTACCCTCATAAGACTTTGCTGTAAGTTAGCTCCCTTATTAGATTGTTTACAGGGACACAAGTTTCCCAAAGCAAATTGTACAACTTTATAGCAGAAATACTCATGTGGGGTGGGGGGAGATTCATTTCTTTCATGTCAGGCAAATATTGGCAGAATTAATTGGAATACAGATCATCATAGGTTCAGTGGCACATTCTGTATTTTCCCCAACAAGGTTCTTGGACGGTGCTACTTTATTTAGAGAGTATATTTTTTTCACCCCAACTTTCTCCTTGGAAAAGGACCAAGGTGGCTTAGAGTAATAACAAACCCAAGTTCTACAGCCATTTAGGCTTGGATCCAATGAAACAGATCACAGAGAGAAAGCTTCTTATCCTTCTTCCACTCTATAGCCACCTGTGCCCTTTGAAAAGCATTTCTGCGGGGAATTGGGGTGGAATTTGAGGGGCAGAAGGGAATGCTTTAAGGAATAATAGGATGACAAACAGCCTTCTGTGAAATTTAGGATCGAAGCCATAAGATTTTTAAAATGCCAAAAAAGGAAATGGAAGCTTAAGAACTTTTAGTTTCTCTTGGAAGACTCACTGGGTAGTGAATCACATGTATGTATACACATATGTATTACTTCATAATACAGCAACATTCTTCAGGGCCTCACTAAACTAGACACTGATCCTTTATTTAGAAGCAGTGATCCCTCAGGTGACAAGAAAGGTGTGATTCTGAACTCATATTAAAAGCAGCAGAATTCCTTTTATTTAAATGGTAATTGAAAAAATAAACAATGGCTTCCTTTATGTGCAACGCTCTGAAGACACATATATCTACTTTGTTATGGGTTTTCAGAATTTGACACACAGTTGGAAGGAAATGATGCCAGAGTAAGGGGAATTATACGAACTCTTTTTGTCCCTTTTCATCCCTTCTCTCTTGAACTGCTTGTTCCTTTTTCAGATATATTTTACTTACATGGAGGAGTATACTGTGGGTGATTGATGTAGTAAGCAATCCAAGAAGTAAATCCCCAGTAAAAAATACAACCCTACAATAAAAATAGAAATAGGTTGGATGTACTCCCAAAAAACTACTGCCTTCAAAGTATTTCTCACAATATGCAATTTAAAAAAATCTTAGAACTATGTGAATATCCCCACTTCTGAGAAATTGCCACTCTGAACCCCAGCTTACATGATCCAAAGTATTCCAAGGTGGCATTCACTGATCCAAGTCTTTTGGAACCACCTCATACGAATTATGTCCTCCATACTGTGCAAAATGCCAGGAATGCAGAAAGAGAGAACATAGGGGAGGAGTTGTAGTTTTGAGACTACCCATTTCATTCCAAAGGGAATAACTTTATTGAGGCTCTTTTTCCCCAAACACAATTGTAGTCAGTTAGGGCGTCAGTGGAAGGAATGTACCAGAAACTGTGATTTCTCTTTGTTGACTAAGGGTAAAACCAGGCAAGACACTTGGCTTGTAAATAGAACTTGTTATGATGGTTTGTTCTTCACTGACAGGATTCCTCAGAGCTATATGTCTGGTTAATCAGACTTGCGAATGAAGTCTATATTTACTTCCTAGTGACCAGTGATAAAACCAAGCAAGCTAATTTGCCATATAAGGAACAAAATAAAGTTTGTGTTGAGAAAAAACATTTTTTTACTTTTTTCCCCCTAAGAGAAATCTAAATGTGGAGCTAAGTGTCTCACATGGTTCCCTGACTGTGTTAGCAGTCAAGGTACCCGTGTGTAGTTTGAAGTTCACAAACACTACTAATGGAATATAGTATCTGACTGCTGCTTCTTTGATGCCTGGCTGACACCAAGCTCTCTGACAACATTGCAAGACATCTCTCTGTGGCTTGGCCAGACTCTGAAGCCTAGGCATGTAGAATTACACTGAGAAACTGCTCAGATGATGTAACAATCCAAGTTTTGCTCTCAGTGGTCTTCCAAGATTTGCTGCCTGGCATATGGAAGACACCAAGGGAGTATCTGGGAGTACTAGTATCAGTTCAGTAAGATACCAGCTGCTTTTTGATGAATGAGATCTAAGAGCAGCTGAGGAGTGCCTCTAAGGAGACTCTTCTCCCTCCCTTATAAAGCTGAAGAGTACCTCCAAGGAAACTCTTCTCCCTCCCTTCTTCACTAAAGAAAAGTCCTCCCACAATTTAGATCCCTGAATAGAGATAGACAAAAAATGAATCACAAAGCAACCCCGCAACACACACAAATAGGGCCATTTTGTGGTTTAGTTGGGGGCCCTTTGGGGAAATGTGACTGCCTGGAAAGAAATGAAGAACCCCACTCTTATTGGCATTAGCTATTCATTCAAAGGCTATAACTCAGTCACCCCAAATCCAATCTTCACCAAACTTGGAGGGGGTGGGGAGGAGAGTCAGATTTGGTTTTGGGTATCCAGGTTATAGCCTCCCCAACCAGATCATCTCAGGACAGTGCTCTTTAAACAGCTGGCTAAAGATCACTCCTGCAAGGACCTGATTAGAGATGGGGGTTTTAAACTAGATACCCCAAATCTTGGATCTGCCAAACTTGGAGAGGGTGGGGAGGAGGGTCAGCTGAAGATTTGCTGTGAGGCCGGCTTCTCTAAATAATTCTAAAGCTCCCATAATCCCCAAATTTCACAAAGGATAAAATGGTTCATTTTGTTGGAAAGTATGTGGAAATTTGTGCTTCGCTGCTCACGTGTACCAATGAACCAAAAACCACCATGAACGGACATTTTTTTCAGGTTCATGCTCATCTCTACTCTTGGTGGATGGTAAAGTGCCAGCAAGGGAGCTTCATTTCCATTGCATATTTTTTTTAAAAAACAATGCAAAATGACTGATCCCAGGCATGTGAATGGCTGGGGTGCCTTCTGCAAGCAATTTTAGGTGATCCACAGAGACTTTGAAAGGTTTGGGGTGCAGGGAGCTGAGTTATGAAGTTCCAAATGGGGTGCCCCTAGGGAAAATAACTTTCTAATTGGAATCAATGGGAAGTGGCAGCAATGCTATCGCTCCCCCGATCAGCTTCTGATTCCAATTAGAAAGGTTTTTCCTAGGGGTACCCCCTTTGGAGCTTCATAACTCAGCTCCCTGAACCCCAAACCTCTCCAAATTTCATGGGACTTGCAGGGAAGAGCTTGAGGAAGCTCCCCTGCCATATCCTCTAGAACAGGCATGTCCAAACTCTGGCCCTCCAGATGTTTTGGACCACAACTCCCACAGTCCTTTGTCATTGGCAATGCAGGTTTGGAATTCTGGGAGTTGTGGTCCAAAACATCCGGAGGGCCAAAGTTTGGACATGCCTGATCTAGAACAAATCATTTCGGTCCGGGGGGGGGGAATGGTGTTTCATTTTATTTGCTACCTATCATTTCATTTCATTTTGAAATAATTTGAAATCCTACAATATGATGAAACAGTGTGTCATTTTTTGTATGGTACCCATCCCTATTTTGCTGGGAGTGGCCTCTTTAATTGTCACTGACTGGAAATGCTACCTCTTGGTTTTCTTCTTATTTCTAAAGTCATTCCCTTGCAATTTATATGGGTACTAAAACTTCTCAATCTTTTCCCCTCCTGAGCTTAATGATGACATCTGGACTTCCTTGATGAGCTGCCAACTGAGCATCCTGTCATGGATGTCCTTTCATCATTTGAAATTGAACATGGGTAAGACTGAAGTATTGGTTTTTCATCTGGCTCATTTGAGCCATCCCTTTACTATTCCTCCTCATCTCCTCCTATGCTGTTGGCTGATGCCTGTCTCGGAGGCCACTGATCTTGGTTGCTTTAGTGGATAATCAGCTGTCTCTTTATTAATTTCTGAATGTGACAGCCAAGGTGTGTAACATCCATCCTGCTAACACCCACCAGATCTGTCACCCTCTGACTCCTGAAACTATGAAGCTCCTTGTTCATGCTCTGGTGATTTAACAGCTGGATTACTATACCAGCCTTTGGGCTGGTCTTCCATCTTCTTCATTCCATCCTCTTATACTTGTACATAATAGTGTAGTATGAGACAGCAAGGGAGCTTCATTTCCATTGCATATTTTTAAAAAGTATGCAATGCAAAATTACTGATCCCGGGCATGTGAACGGCAGGGGTGCCTTCTGCAAGCAATTTTAGGTGATCCACAGAGACTTTGAAAGGTTTGGGGTGCAGGGAGCTGAGTTATGAAGTTCCAAATGGGGTGCCCCTAGGGAAAATAACTTTCTAATTGGAATCAATGGGAAGTGGCAGCAATGCTATCGCTCCCCCGATCAGCTTCTGATTCCAATTAGAAAGGGTTTTCCCTAGGGGCACCCCCTTTGGAGCTTCATAACTCAGCTCCCTGAACCCCAAACCTTTCCAAATTTCATGGAAAATTTCAAATTTCACTGCCCAGTCCAAGGAGTTTTAGATGGATGTACATTTATTTGTTTGTGTTTGCATGATTATATGTTTATGAATTTTACTGGAATGCACTCTGGTGTACAATGCAATATTTATTATATAATTACTAGACATGGGCACGACCAGAAAAAATGACGTTTTGAGTTTTCGATTGTCGGAATGGGTTCGTTTCGGCTCGTTTCCGTTTGTCATGAAATTTTTCAAAAATTTGTCGTTTTTGTTTGTCGTTTGTCGTTTGCACTGTGATTTAGCGTGATTTGACTTCCCAGAGCATAGGGGCGTCCCGCAACCAGGGCCGGCGCTAAGTGTTTTTGCGCCCTAGGTGGCGTGGGGGAGTGGGGAGGTGTGGGCGGGTGGCGGTGGCGGGGGGCCATGGGTGGGCGGCGGCCACGGGCGGGCGAGTGGACGGGGGGCGGCGCAGGCTGCAGGCGGGTGGCGGTGTGGGCAGGCGGGCAAGTGGGCAGTTAGGATATCACTTAGGAAAGATAGAGGTTCTGTTCTTGGCTTGCACCCCAAATGTGTGTGCGTGCAAGCAAATTGAAGTTGGGAAAATAGAAAATAAATGGTAGTATATAATATATCTTTAAAATAAATCCACACCTCCCACTCCCAGTCGAACCTTTATCCAATATCAGAAAAAATCCTCAAACTGCCAGAGAAGAAATAAGGAATAAACTGCTATTCCCTTCAGCAGACAAAGCTGCAGGGAATCAAAGAAATTATTTTCTAAATTCAATTCCCTCCCTGCCTGCCTAACTTAAATCCTAAAGCCTCCAGCCTCCCTCCTCAATCTCGATCGGATCACACCAGCACCAGCAGCCAGCCCTCCTCCCTCAACCACATCCATTTCTGGAAGGTGCTTCGGCATCCAGAAGTGTCAGTCAAGAACCTGGCGATGCCATTGGTGGAATGGTTCAAAAAATTGCATGGTCCCATCCCATGCCCAGCCCAAATGGGCAGGTCTAAAAAAATAAAAATAAAAATAAAATAAAATAAAATCAATATGACATTTTATTGCTATAAAAACCCCACTGCTGCTACTATAAAAATTCAGGCATTTAAAATAAATAAATTTCACATGTTTCTGTGGTGATTTGGTGTGTTTTTTGACCATGATTTCAAAAGAAAAATTGTGGTCGCCATTTTGGATCCCCCCCACCACATGGCATGCAGCGAGACAGACGACAAGGATGACCCCCCCAGCCTGGTGCAAGCAGCCCAGGACAGGAGAAGAGGGGGGAAAGGCCGGGGACCCCCCAGAAATCACCCCTCTGGTAGGTGGCAAAGCCTCAGGCAGGCATATTTTCGCCTGCTTTTTTGGCCGGGAGTCAGGGTTTTTTTAAAAAAACTTTTAAAACTTTTTCTGTGCTTCGCATCGCGCGATCGCCGCGATGCCACAAATGGAAACGAAAAACCCGACCAAATTTTTCTTTTTTCGGTTCAAGTTCGAGTTCTGATGGCTTAATTATCGTTACTGTTTCCGTTGCGTAACGGAAACAATAACCGAAAACGGAAATGACAATTTCGCCAAGTCGTGCCCATGTCTAATAATTACTATTAAAAAGTGGAATCCTAAAAGTGGTTTCACTTCATTTTAAAACTGGGTAGGACTAACAACACTGTAAGCTAAGAGATGTAATTCAGTGTAAAGATCCAAGGCAAAACAATTAAATAAAAAAATCTGGGTGGTAATGAATCCATGACAGTCTGGCAATACAGCATGCTTGGAAGAGCAGCTACTTACCACCCTGATCACCCTCTTCCCAGTGAATTCATCCCTGCCCGCTAAAACCCAGCTGCACTTCTACTTGAAAGAGGCGCAAGCCTCTCCTGTACAATGCCGTACAGTCCACAGATGCTATGGCATCAATTTCAAATAAATAAATAAATAAATAAATAAATAAATAAATCTTCATTGGACCTGATTGTTATACCATCTGACAGAATATGGCTTTTCCTGATGGAGTAGTAAAAAAATAATGAATGGTGGGCAAATGGCAAAAGCGATTATCTTTCACAAGGTGCTAACATTCAGCAATTACTGTTCTAAGATTGATCCACCTGCTGACACAAAACATTACTCTTAGCAGCTGTCTGTCTCCCCCTGTGACCTGGCTGTCCCTGACTCACACACCCCAGCCTCCCCCAGCCCCTTGGTTTTAAAGGCCATTGCTAAAACTGACATTCACATTCTACAGATCTGATGCCATCAGTTTAATGAAGTGCAAAGTTTAGATTATTCATCAGCTATCCCAATGACATCTGTTTCACTTGTTATTTAACACCTCTTGCCACCACTATAATGCAGACCACTCATGGTGATATTCATGACCGGCAACTGGTGTCTAACGGGAGCCAAATTGTTGGCAAGACAATCCTATGTAGTAGTTCTGTCCAGCAGACCTAACTGTATTTGTTTACCTCTCATGGGACCGGGATGTTATGAGTTGTCAGTATGTGTGCAGCAGGATGTTCTGAAATGAGCAGTCTTGACTAGCCAAAGGTAGCAGAGGTTCATCTGCAGCTGAGAAAACCCAGACTTATGTTCAGTTTACTAGCTTATTTACTGCTACCTCTACCGGTCTTTGTGTAGCTAAGGATGAAGGATGATGGGAGCTGTATTCCAACAACATCTAGAGGGACACATTTTACACTATTTATAAGAAACTCTATCACAAGGTGTTCAGGATTGCTCAAATTCACAACCAATTACCACTTTCTCAGAAAGTTCACAGGATAACCATGAGCCTGTCACCCATGCTCTCTGTTAGTCAAATATAAATCTCGCCGGGGAGGTTAAACATGAGGATAAAATGGGTGGAAGAATACTATATGCTGCCATCTTGGACGGACAGGATACAAATGCAGTAATATAATACATGCCTTCCTCCTTTTCTTTCTATGTTTGCTCCTTTATATCTGACCTGTAATATATGACATACGAAAATCACCTTGATCATATTCTTCAGGGGGGTGTGCCCTTCCGAAACCTTATGCACAAAAAATGTCTCCAGAAGGTGTCTGATGTAGTGTAAACAGTGGCAGGCACAAGCCAAACTGTAGAAATGACAAAAAGGGGGGGGGGGGGAGAAGGGTATTGTTGCTGTCATCTTAACATTTCAGTTATTGAAACCTAGTAGGTAAGAGCATTGCCCCACCTACCAACTACTTAGCTGGCTTTAAGCAAGTCACCGTCTTCACCAAATGAGAATTAGACTATCGTGGACAAATCTCGTGTAACCAAGAATGACTAAGATCTACAGTATCTGTTTGAATGCCAGAAACAAATATATGAATACAGTATTAATTATTTTTTAATGAAGCAACTTTGACCAAACACAAACAAACTCTAGAGGATTCTTCCTGTGGAGGGATTATTTTATTTCTCTTGAACAGGAGAAATGGCTTGCCCTAAGACTTCCATGAAGCAGAAGATTCATGTTTAAAATGTTTAGGTATTAGCTGACAACCATTAGGGTGGAATAGAATCTGAGGAATTTGCTGTGCATGATTTATGATTTGTTCACTTTATTTGATTTATGTTTACTTAATATATGTAAAATATTATTAACATTTTTGTACACCACCTGGAGTTGTTCTCTGAATTAAGCTTGACAAAATAAATAAATAAATAAATAAATAAATAAATAAATAAATAAATAAATACAGTTTGCAGGTCAAGTGACACAGGAGAAGCAGAAACTTTCGGGTTTGTTGAAACCACTTCTAAAATATCTCATCTATCTTGACAACCCAGGTTGAGTTGCTACAAGTTGCTTGCATCTTGACAACACATATCTCTCTCTCTCTCTCTCTCTCTCTCTCTCTCTCTCTCTCTCTCTCTCTCACACACACACACACACACACACACACACACACACACACACACACACACACACACACACACACACACACACACACACACACACGAGTGGAGCGTTTGTCCCGGCTACCAGTCTAGACCTGGATCACCTTTGGGCTTTTAAAACCATTATTACACATCCAATCCTGTTACTTACCACCACCACCACCCAAAAATGCCTGGCACAATATAATCTACATAACCCTAAATAACACGCTGTTAATTATTAAATAAATTTGTTCATATACCCAATGGTGCAGCCTGAGAAAATAAAAGAAAAAGGAATCCTAATCCTTTATACCTTTTGGATGACCACCTGGGAGATATGCTTTGATTTATATTCCTGCTGGGGGTTGTAGGCCCCTTCCAACTTCACTCTTCTTTGATTCTATGCCATTGATGTCAGCACGAACAATTCTTACCCAGCCTCCAACCAAAATTGGCTATTAGAAATGGGCACGGAACGAACATTTTTTCATTTCCGTTACCGTTTGTCGTTTCTGTTACGTAACGAAATGACAAACGAAAATTGTGATGAAAATGCAGCAAAATGAACAGAACCACGAAAATTGTGGTCGTTATGTTTTGTTTCCGTTAATGGTGACACACAATTAAATGAGCTGTTTTAAATGTTAAAAAATGCCCTGGACATCCGTAAAAACACAGCAATAATTATTTATATTGTCTGATAATACCTACCAGGGGGGTTGGGGTCCTTAAAATATTTGTTTTTGTCTTCTCCCATCGCGATGTATTTTTCTTTTCCCTTTAAAATGGATGTCACCACCAGCCACAAAATGGAGGCAAGCCATGTGATGGGATCATGTTCAACCAATAGCATGCCCAGGTTGCAGACTGGGCGGGCAGGTCTGGCAGCCACAGAGGGCATAAAAAGCTCTGGCAGCCCCTGTCCTCTTTGCAGTCTCTGGTGGGAGTTAGGGTGGGATTGCTGTCTCTGCGACTCTAGCTTCAGTCCTGCAGCCTCCCTGTGTGCGTGTGTGCTGCATACCTCTTGGTGAGTACCCTCCCCTGCCCCGGAGTGCAGTCACTCTGCAGCTGCCTTGCACCCTGGGCAACGCCCGCCACTGCCTTTGCAGCCTCCCTGCATACCTAGTCTATACTGTGTCTCTGCCAGCATCCATTTTTTTAGTGTTTTCCATCTGGTCTGGGGCGTTGGAGGATGCCTGCGCACTGAAATGCTTTAAAAATCGCGCAAAAAGCTGGTAGAAACGACAAACAAAAAAATGAAAAATGGTAACGAAAATTTTCAAAAAATTCCCGACAAACGGAAACGAACCTAAAAAGACCTCTCAATGACAAACAAAAAACCGAAATGCCATTTTTCTGTTTCGTGCCCATCTCTATTGGCTATACTTCTATAAAAAGAGGGAAAGTGGGTTACCCTACTCTCTAGCCAGTTAATGAGTCTGGGCCACAAGGGGGCAGGACCTATAAAGGCCTGCTCAAGATACATTTGCTATATCTCATAAAATTTTAGTGTTCAAATTTGATGGACTACATTTGCTGCTGCCAGGTAATAACCTGTTCTCACAGCAGCTTGCAAGGGTTTTTAGACGTCAACATTTCATCATTGCACACATCTTAACATCATAAATGTCTCTAGTCTGTTTAATAAAACATGTATACATTTTATACTTAGCAAATATTTTTTCTCATGATGTAAATGTAGGGCAGAAACACATGTGCCAGATAGCCTGGCATTGGAAAAGAAAATGCTTACATCCTACCTTCTCATACATCCGAGAGTTAGTAGATTCAATTGCTTTAATTTTTGATTGCTCATTCGGAGTTAAGGACAGGATTCCTTCAGAGTATAATTTCTCAAGCACACAAGTCTGCTGAAGCACATATCTGACAGGCCAGGTACACTGTCACCTCCAATGACAGGTTGACCATGATGCTGGTTCACATTTGTATAGTATTTTGAAGATGAAGACCAGACATTTGTGCTAGCTGGAAGGCTAGGGGACACTATATCACAGTAGCACTCTCTTACAATTTGTTCCTTAGTTCATTGAGCCAGAACTGAAAGAACACATATCAAATATAAGTCATAATAGCCTTTGGTTGTGTTGATATTTATCACCTACTCTTTGACTCTTCAAAACAATGTTTCCCAACCTGGGGGTTATAATCATCAAGGGTCATAAAGTGATTTCTGGGGGGGGGGCTTATATGTGTTGTAGTCCTTGTAAAATAATTTCTTCCTTGACTTTTCTGAGCTGCATATTAAAGTTAGTTTGTATGCATGTATGTATGAGAAACAGGCGAGAAACAGGCCCCTCAAGGGAGAAAGTAGCCTCTCTTTTCTGAGAAGAAACAATGACAATTAATGCAAACATGGTGGGAGGGTGTCTAAGGGCCTTTTTACACGACCCCTAAGATCCGCTGGTCCCTTAAATTCGGACCAGAAATCTTGAGGGTTCGTTGCTGTTCCTCCGTCCCCACCCGCTCCACACTTCTTTGTTCTGTCTGTGTGAGGGGAGGGAGGAAAAAAAGCCTTAGACAGAGACAAAAAATGCATTCTTACCTCCGGTGCTGGTGGAGGTTGCTCCGACCTCCGTTTACTTCCTGGTTCCTCTTTAAGGGGCGGAGGCAAAAGCAAAACAACAGAAAGAAGCGAGGAGAGCTCAGGCACTCTCCGCATCAAATATTTTTCACCATCAAAAAGCAGGTACAAGAAAAGTGCGCTGGGTCGCGCTAAAGTGGACGGGGTCGCACTTAATTGTCTGCAAACTCCGGAGCTGGTGGGTAAACATTTTTAAGGTCCGGACCTTGCAGCCATTTGCGGCGGAGCTTAGGGGTCGTGTATAAACGCCCTAAGGTTACTTAGCTATTATAAAGGGGGGGGTCACAAATAGAAAAAAGTTGCTGCTTTAGAGACTATTTATATGCTGAAAATGAAAAAGAAGCAAGTATGTTATGTTGCTGTTCTATCAATGCTTTGACCATGAAAAGCTTCTGCTGGCAATAAGTTCACGAGAGGCTTCAGGACTGAGGAACTGTGCAACCAAGTGCACTAAGAACAAGATAGACAGTTGAAGAAAACCACATTCTACAATAAGCAAATATTTTCACCACTTGAGGGAGCACTTCTCCTAAAAGCATGTTGTGTAACCAATACCATAATAGTGGTGGTGCTCAAACACCCTTATGTTTTTTAGCTATTGGTTTGTGAGCAATATTGAGAGGCAGAAGGAGTCCACTTTCTCAGGTACACTGACCTAAATTTTAATTATATTCACATGCCCTACTCTGATATAGAAAAAGGTGTGACAGTAAAAGGCATGCTTCTGCAAGGAAAGAGATCCTGTAGGCTGCAGATAGCCATACTGTCCTGAAATTTATGCAGGGGGAGGCTGGATTAGTTTTGTGTCTACTGACTATTCCCTCCCCCTCCCCCATCTCTCTCTCTCTCTCTCTCTCTCACACACACACACACACACACACACACACACACACACACACAGAGGCTAAAATCCTGCAATATAATGTTATACCAGGTAAGCCTAACAATATACTTAGCAGTGGTTTAATTTTGTTATTAAAAAGTTTAACAAATGCCACAGCAAACACTTCCCGAGCTTCCTCGTGATCCTTTTCCTCAGATGGAATCCTGGGGAGACAATGGTATGGGACATGGAATTCCTAAAACTCCATGGAGGTATCACTTTACTGGGATTTCAGTCATTATGTAACTCTCACACAGGTCTTATGCACATCCGTCCAATGCATGGAGCTCAGCTGATTCCTGTAACAATGTGTGAGAGAGACAATGACTGGGATCCTGTTCCTTACCTGTGGTGCCGCAAGTAAGAAAGAAGTCTTGTGGTGCAGTAGTTCAACTGTTGTGCTGCAGCCAGTACTGTGCTCATGACCCAGTATTCAACATGACCCAGTAGGTAGCTGGCTCGTGGTTGACCCAGCCATGTGTCCTTCCAAGGGTGGCAAAATGAGTACCATGCTCACTGGAGGTGCCTGTAATGTCTAGCCTGCAAAATTAAATGGCAAACCACCCAGAAAGTGCTTTAATCGCTATCTTCTTCTTCAAGTGTCATGTCCTCTTAGAACGTTGGCAATGAGTAGCCTGAACTGGTTTCTATCTAAAGCTATTCTAAATAGAGCAGCTGTGCTCACTGCGGACCACTGGCTTAAGTTCCTAAGCCATAATGTTCTTCTACATCCCACACCATGCTTCCCATCTATTTTTCCTTGAAGGATAACCTACAGCAGATGGTATTTCCTATTGCGCATTATGTGTCCGAAATATTGCAGTTGTTTTCTTCTCTTTATGGTATTGAGGATTTCTAGCTTTTTATTCATCTGCTGCAATACAGCCACATTAGTGACTCTGGCTGTCCAAGGTATCTTTAAGCACTATAGGACAGTGATGGTGAACCTTTTAGAGACCAACTGTGATTCAAAGCCCCCCCCCTTTTTTTTTTGCAATACAGCAATTTAACCTGAATATAGGTGGATGTGAAGGGGCGATGCCGGTTGCCCATAGAAATGGCTATGAGTGCCACCTTTGGCACCCATGCCATGGGTTCACCAAAACTGCTACAGGGCAATATATAATCAGCACCCTTTGCTTTGCTTTAAGTCTCAGTAGAGTTGACCCAGTCAATCAGTAAATCAGGTTGGTAAATCAACCTCTCCATAAGATCCATTGATTCAAATCTGCATGCTCCGGTTGTGACTTACATAGCTATAGAGTGCTTTACTACCCTAAGCAACAGGATTCCATCCAGAGAAAGATCACCTCTTTCATACTCACTGAACGACAGGATGGCGTAAACTTCTGGCACTCTCCTTTACATCATAAATACTTGAGATACGAAGGTAAAAAAGTAGGTAGATTAGAAGAGGACCCATATATTCAGTTAGGAAAACCTGAAAGAATAAGAAAGATGTATGTGTCTGAAACATGTATGTATCTTCACAGGATCTGAGGAGCAACAGTTAAGTTCATATGGAACCTTAAAATAATCAGAGCTAGAGATGGGCACAAAATGAATTTTTAATTCGTTTCGTTACCTAATGAAATGAATAACGATCCAACCCATCAAAGGAAAATGAAATGAAATGGAATGGAAATTTCTGTTTTGGTTCACTTCATTTTTTGTTCCCCCATCCCCTCCCTCCTACCTTGAAGCTGTCTTCTCTTCTCCAGGACCAGGAAGAAAAATAAATAAAAGGGGTGCCAGATCCCCACTCAAATTCATAAAGAAAGAAAGAATGGAAAATGGAAAACAATTGGAGCCACGTCTAATTCAAGTTGTACAAACTGAAGCAAAACAATTTTTAAATCAGCTTTTCTTCACTCCAGAACTGAAATTGACCATTCCCTTTTGATTCAGACTTTGTGCAAACTTGGCTTAAGTCAAGCTAGTTCAGATTGTAACTTGAGAGCCATCCACATAAAGTCTTGTTAAATATCTCAATAAGAGCATGTGTTTGGAGAAAATGTATTAGCAGAATTTGGCAGTGCCTTGGGAAATGTTGGGTATGCTAGCCAAATAGCCAAGTTTACTATGCTGGCTAGAGCAGGAAAGATTTGAAATGAATATTGACATTGGTTAGCAGAGAAGACTTTGAAAACTTTTAAAAATAGACGGGAGCTATGAGAAAGTTGTTGCACTGTACATTTTCTAAAACTCTGGATTTAGTTTCCTTAGTGATGAAATCAGAGCGCGGTGTGTGTTACTGATAACAAAATGTACTGAATGCTTAGTATGCTTCTGTTTGTCATCTATTTATATATGGCCACAAAGAAGGAAGGGATGAATGTTTCTTTTAATTTCTCATTCCATCAATACCAAAGGTAATATTCAGTTGAGACTATAAGCATCATCTGGCAAGATCTAAGGTGGTGCAGTGATTCAGCATTACTTCTTCTGTGTGAGACACCTGACCACACACATTCTGATCTGTCTAGGGTGCTCTAGTTAAATCGCTAAGAATACCTCGTTCTTCAGAAGAACAACCACTTGGTGAACAGTAACAACTTTGTTTTATACTTTATCACCTGTGGTGAGTACAAATCACCTCCCCTTCACAGGAGAATATGAAGAGACCACCAAAAGAAGATGACAAGAAGCAGTAAATTTACTAGTTAACTGATATATTAGATCCTGATATGTAGTACAACCTTTGTCTTTGACTTGATAGACTCAATGTAATTCTATGTGTTTTATTTTTTATCCCTTTCCCCCTTTCCCTTCCTTCTTAAAACTAATAACATTCATCAAAAAAAAATCACCTCCCCATCACAAAACTGGTCAAACTGTCTCTCCTTTTAACTTTGTTCCAGATTCTGCTCACTGTGGGATGGTCAAAAAGATACTGGCCAATGTGTAAATGAGTTGTACCTAACCAGGTGTTTGATCACATGTTTACTTTGAGAAATTGCCCACTCAATTGGTGTGATAGGCTGCACCAAATTGGGCTCTTTACCTTCCCCTCACAGGCAAGAGAGAGACAGGCGGGAACACCTGTCAGAGCTACCCATAAGGGCTGGCTAAGGGAGGGGAGGGAGTCAACCTATTTAAGGCTAGACTGGTTCCAGACAGCAGCAGTTTCGTCAGAAGCAGCCTTCCCACCCACCATCCCTGTGGTTCAGTGTGAAAGTAAATGGTCGCTTCAGGGCCAGATAGCAATTCCATCTGGGGCAGGGGTAAGAGGTACCCCTTGCACCTTCCACAGCTTAAAGAAGTACATTTCAACCCCTGCTGAAGAAGGAGGGAGGTTAATGATTAAAATTAATATAATGTGGCTCCATGACCACTGTCTGTCTCCTTACTGGATGGGAGGGACAAGGAGAAATGTGCAGTTTACCCTAATAATGTCCACAGCAATTACTATCCATGGAAATGTCCATTGACTCATATGGGCTCTGAGGCAGGTGGATCAAAAGAAATTTATATAGATAATTTCTGTTGACATCAGTATTGTGTATCACAATTTTGTCCATTTCTTAACTTGAACTTGCAACCAACCTCCTTCTTAATCATGACTAACTTGCGTCATATTGGCCAATATCATATTGCTAGTCCCAAACTGAATAGATACTTTGAATCAATAGTCAAACGGCAAATTAATATTTCTGTAAACCCCATTAAGTTAATGGCTTTGCTCTGGTGAGGATTGTAGTTTTTATGGATTGGGTATGAATGTGGTCAGGTGAAAGAGTGTAGGGCTGTGTGTGGATGTTTGGTTTTTATGTCAGTTTTAAATGAATGTAAGTGATGTTCGGCGTGTGAATGTTGGAGTATGTGTATAGATGGTTTGTTCTTAAATTGTAGATTTTATGTCTTGGATTTTTATGATGGGGTGTGTGAATGACTGACTGGATGGCATTTTTAATCTCGTTGTATTTATACAATGACAATAAATTCCATTCCATTCCATTTCCATTTCCAGAAACAGGATATCCCTGCTATCGATTTTAGTGGCATTATTCTAGGTACCACTAATACCAATGTTTGCTCCCAGTAAAATTCACTTTCACATGATTTGTTTGACAGAGTAGGAGCATCATTTTAAAACCACTTTGTATAAGAACGCTATGTGACAACTGCATGCAGAGATTAGCAGGTACTATGCAAGGAATTTAATGTCACCTACGAAAAGACGTAGCTGGCTGGTAGCTCCATGAGTCGGAGGGTAGTGTCAGTTTGATTCCCCACTATGCTTTGTTTGAGAAGAGCTAATCTGCATGGTTTGGGGAAAGCTGCACAGTCCCAAAAGAACTGTTGACCACGGTATCCTCCTGGGGAGGCTCTCTGAGTTAGGAATTGGAGGCACTGCTTTGCAATGGTTCTGTTCCTTCTTAGAAGATCAGCCCCAGAGAGTACAGCTGGAGGAGATTGCCTCTACACCTTGGTGCCTCAATTGTGGGGTGCCATAGGAGTTGATAATCTCCCCCATGCTTTTTAATATCTGTATGAGACCACTGGGGGAGGTTGTCAGGAGGTATGGGGTCCCGTGTCATCAATATGCTGATGACACACAGCTCTGTATCGCCTTTTTTCCATCTGCAGTGGATGCCGTTTCGTCCCTTGATGCCTGTTTGGACGCTGTACTGAGATGGATGAAAGTGAACAGACTGAGGTTGAACCCGGACAAAACGGAAGTCCTTCGAGTTGGAGCACCAGTGTTTGGCAGTTTGGGAAGCTCCCTTAGTTTTTTGGGGAGGTGACACTCTTTGCGCAGGATGAGGTGCGTTGTCTGGGCATAATATTGGACCCTATGCTTTCCATGGAAGTCCAGGTAGCATCAGTGGTCTGTGCCGCTCATTTTCATCTTAGGCGGATCACTCAGCTGCGTGCCTTCCTGGACCTTGGCACTCTCACTACTCCAGTCCAGGCACTCATAGTCTCGAGATTAGACTACTGCAATGCTCTCTATGTGGGGCTGCTTTGTAGATTAACACAGAGGCTCCAGCTAGTGCAAATTTCTGCAGCAAGATTAGTTACAGGGTTAAGGAAACATCAACATATAACCCCCACACTGGCTGTGCTGCCCTGGCTACCGATTCGCTCCCACATTGATTTCAAGGTCTTAATGATGACATACAAAGCCCTAAATGGTTTAGGACCTTGCTATATGGCAGAATGGCTCCTGCTGCAAAGTAGTGCCCATAACACCTGGTCATCTCAGGCAGGACATTTGAGGGAGCCGTCGCTGAAGGAGGCCTGTAAATCTTTGATGAGAAATCGGACATTCTCAGTGGTGGCCCCTTGGCTCTGGAACCAACTTCCTCCTGAGATCTGTCTAGCGTCTTCCCTCCTAGTCTTTAAGAAACATCTAAAGTTGTGGCTATTTAAAAAGGCTTTCCCTGGATATTAATCTGTTCTACTAATGATTGCTATTTACATATTTTATTTTTATCTGTAGCCCAACTTGCTCCTGTTTAATGTTTTTGATATACAGTAGTATATCGTTAACTAGTTATTATGTTTTTACTTATTTGTGCTTATCTATTATATTGTATTGTATTCTTTATGGGTTTGATTTCTGTTCAGTTTTGTAAACCGCCCAGAGTAGCCATGTAGCTAGATGGAGCGGTATATAAATAAATAAATAAATAAATAAATAAATAAATAAATAAATAAATACTGTTGACCTCAGAAACCCTGGAAAAGGTGATCATAAATGAACATTGACTTGACAGTACATATTTTAAAATTAATATTAGCTGGCACACAGAAAATCAAGTAGATTGGCACACAGAAAGTCAAATATGGAACCCCTGGTACCGACTGGGCTAGGTTTAAAGGGGTCCAGCCGTTGACAGCTCAGCAGGAACCTTCAGAAAATGGTGGGGAGGGCAGCGCAAACGGCCTACCCAACCGTTTTCTGAGGTCTCCTGCCGAGATGTCAATGGCTGGACCCCTTTGAACCTGGCCTAGTCGGTACCAGAGTGTCCTCCTGGTGCCAACTGGGCCAGGCTTAAAGGTATCCAGCCATTGACAGCTCAGCAAGAGCCCAAAAACAATGGAACGAAATGGTTCATTTCAATGCAAAAATTACTGTTTCATCTATAATGAAATTCTGCTTCCTTGTTTTGTTTTGTTTCATTTTGTTATGTAATGAAACAATGAAACAACATTTCATTTTTTTGTTTCCTGCCCATCCCTACAGGGGATGTGTATAACTGGGAAAATGGCTGATCATGTACCTGCTTCCTAAAAGAACACACACACAAATCACCATCTAAACAGGAAGGAAGGAAGGAAGCAAACAAGCAGTGGGACACTTCAACAGGTACTATATTAGAAGAGTGAATAAGCTGAAACCTAAGGCAGAAACAAATTTATGTATAATGTGCCCTTCACCTACTTATATGAAGTGTGAAATCAGATTTGGATTGTGTTTTATCCTGTTTAAGATAAAATATCTTGAAATATATCTGACTGCAATTTTGATTTTTAAATATATTATATAAGAACAGCCTTGCTGAAGCAGGCCACAGCCCATCCAGTCCAGCATTCTGTCTCACACAGTGGCTGATCATTTGCTTCAGGGTATTCCCAAGCAGATGTCTTCACTTGCTTATGATTCCCTGCAAATGGCATTGAGAGATATCTTGCCTATCTCTCCAACCTGGAGGCTGTCCTTAGGCATCCATAATGATAGCCATTGATACCCTTGTTCTCCATGAACTTGTCTAACCCTTTCTTAAACATGTCAAGGCTGACAGCTGTCACCACTTTTTCTGGCAGGCAGTTCCAGAGACCAGTGATCCTCTGGGTGAAAATGTACTTTCTCTTAGTTGTTTGAGATCTAGCACCAAAAGTTTCATGGAGTGCCCCCTAGTTCTAGTGTCGTGCGACATGGAAAACAGTTTTTCCTTATCTACTTTGTCCATACCATGTATGATTTTATAAACTTCAATCAGGTCACCTCTTAGACGCTGTCGTTCAAGAGTGAAGAGGCCCAGTCGTTGCAACCTCAGATGGTAAGGAAGGTGTTGCAGTCCCCTAATCATTCTGGTTGCCCTCCTGTGCATGTTTTCCATTTCCATAATATCCTTCTAGAAGGATGGTAACCAGAATTGAACACAATACTCCAGATGGGGCCTCACCATAGATTTTATAAAGAGGCAAAACAACACTGACTTATTTTCAATACCCTTCCTAATGATCCCTTGCATTCAGGTTTTTTTTTAACTGCTGGGGCACACTGGGCTGACTCCTTCATTGAGCTGTCCACCTGGACACCAAGGTCCCTTTCCTGGTTTGTTGCAGAGAGTTCTGACCCCATCAGTTTATACTGTAAATGTAATTGGGATTTTTTGCCCCAACGTGCATCACTCTGCACTTACTAATGTTGAAGCTCATTTGCCACTGGTTTGCCCACTCCCCCAGTGTCAAGAAATCCCTCTGGAGCACGGGTCACAGTAGCGAACCTTGGGGGACCCCACTCTTTACTTCCCTCCACTTGGAGAAGTGTCCATTTAGTGCTACCCTCTGTTTCCTGTCCCTTAGCCAGTTGCTGATTCAGGGCAAGACCTGTCCCTTTATTCCATGACTGGCAAGTTTATTCAAGAGCCTACGGGACCTTGTCAAAAGCCCTCTGAAAGTCCAGATAAACAATGTCACTTGAATCTCTCTTATCCACATGCTTGTTGACACTCTCAACAAATTCTAATAGATTAGTGAGGCATGAAAGGCCATATTGGCTCTCCTTCAGCAGTGCCTTCTCTTCTATGTGCCTATTAATTTTATCTTTTAGCATGGTTTCCATCACTTTACTTGGGACACAATATGTTGCAATGCATCTTAGGCTTCCTGAAACTTATGAGATAAAAGTTAGAACTAATATTAACTTGTCACTGAAATATCATCAAAATATTTTTGTGTGGCTCCAAGGACATGCTTATATGGTGTAGAGCTCACATCAGCTATCACAGCTAACAACCTTGATTTTAAGGTCAAAGCTAAAACACATTGCTTAGACACAGACAGATCAAGACTGAACAGGCTGCAAAGCATTTAATAACTTTCCCTCAAATGCTTCAAAACATGTGGGAATCTGTGTCTGTAGTAGTTTGCAAAACCTGAAAGGGATTTTCAGTTCAACCCAAATGAGCTTCAGCAGTGTTCCTTGAGGCAACATACAGTATAGAGGCATGTGTGAAATTTTAAGAAGAAAGAGGTCGGGAAAGAAAGATCTTGGGTACAAAATTATACTTACTATGGTCCAGCTAACCTGTTGACCTAAGTCTGTGAAATACAAGGTAATGATAGAAGATGCAGCCAGGTTCTTTATGTTCATAGAGTCTTTCAAATAGGGTCCATCTGTAAGAACAAAGAAGCAAGAAGTGTGTGCAACCTTCAGTATGACACACTTAGCAGAGAAAAATCTCCTTACATTTTCTTCTTAAAACACACATATATGCTCAGCCATTAGCACTGAAATTGGCCTATGTTAAATCAGGTTTCTCCCAGGTGTCTGCAAATCATCATCATCATAATCAGGTGCCATCAAGGCAATTCTGGCTTATAGCAACCCTTTTCAGGCTTTATAAAGCAAAGAATATACAGACATGGTTTACCACTCCCTTCTTCTGTTGGTGCTCTGGGACTCTGCAGCTGGCTCTACTCAATAGGAGGCACAGTGGGGAATTGAACTCCCAGCCTACCTAAACCATAGAACTATGCAGTTGATAAGATTAACCTATACCCAGAATCAGGCACCTGTGACAGAGCCTTGTGGTGCAATGGTTACACTGCTGTACTGCAGTGAAGATTCTGCCCATGATCTGAACTCAGTCCTGTTCTCGAGTAGGTTGACTCCGCCTTCCATCCTTTTGTGGCTGGTAAATTGAGTACTCAGCTTGCTACAGGAGGAGGGCAATGTGTTGCCTGCATAAGTAAATTATGAATGGGCCAGAGAATGCTTTAAGCACTATGGGGCAGTATATAAGCAGAATACTTTGCTTTCCAATCCATCTATCCATCACTGGTGGGATTTCAAGGTTCCATTGGAAAGCTCAAGACTAATTTTCAGGTTCTGCTCAGTCATCCTTAAATTCAGAATTATGTGAATAATGTCTGTAGAAATTAACAACAAATAAATATTGGGTTAACAAGCAACCTCCTTGGGAAGGGTAATCATGGATTGGCCATAATTGTTCTAGTGTTTTTGCTTGCCATAGCTAATTGTGACTAATTAATGAGATGCTGGGACATGTCCTGGTCGTATGTCTAGTTATCTACCTGATTGTTCAACTGAGATGTGCACTGGTACATTGGCATTTAACAGCAATTGGCTGCAGCAAGGTATGCAAACTAGAGGTGGACACGAAATAGCATTTCGTTTTGTTTCCTCTTCTTAGTAGTTTCATTTCATTTTGTTAGTAACAAATTATTTCCAAAAGGAAACTAAATGAAATGAAACTATTCTGAACTTTGCTCAACACAGCAGGGGGATCCTGGCTTCCCCAACACAGCAGGGGGCTAACAGGGCGAGCACTGACTTCACCACTCACCTTGTCAGCTCCCTGCTGTCTCCTTGGAAGCTGGGCTCCTCCAACACAACAGGGGGCTGAGAGGGTGAGCAGTGAAGTCAGTGCTCGCCCTGTCAGCCCCCTGTTGCTGTGCCCTTCTCAGCCAGGCAAGGAGGTGGGCAGATGGCAGAGGCATAGCCAAGATTTGGAGCGCCTCGGGACAACGTTCATTTTTGCACCCTCCCTGCCACTCCCCCAACATCGCACCCACCCAGCAATGGGGGGGCAAAGCCTGCAGGCGGTGTGTGTGTTTGTGTGCATGCGCGCACCTTACACCTGTCCTACCAAGGCGAGGAAGAGGAGGAGGGTGCTGCGGCCACCCCACTCCTGCCTGCCTGCCTGCTTCGCTGCTCACCTGGTGCGCAGCTGCGGAGGTGGCGGAGGGGGTGCTGTCGCCAAGCTTTAGAGGAAAGGAGGACTGCTGGGCGGTGGGAGGGTGCACAGCTTCCTCCTGCTGCTCCCCCTCCAGGCACCCCCAGATTGCTGTGCCCAGGGCAGATGTACCCTTTTGCCCCCACTAGAGACGCCACGGCAGGTGGTGCCCCCACTCAACCCTTGCCTGGCTGAGAAGGGCACAGCGGAGCATGGTTTTGAATTCCACACCACAGGAGCAGCCTCGCAGAATTCAAAACCTTGCTCTGCTGTCCCTTCTCAGCCAGGCAAGGGTCGAGTGAGTGCACCATCCAGCCACCCCTTACCTGGCTGAGAATATGGTTTTTAATATCCTGCTGCCTGCTCCATTTGCCCCACTGTCGCCCCACCCCCAGGTGGGGTTTTTTCACAGCTCGGGTGACAGACGCTGTCCAAAAAACAACAACAACACCTGAGTGTAGGGATGGGGGCGACAACCAGAGAACGGAGCAGGCAGCAGGAAATTCAAAACCCTGCTCTGCTGTCCCATTCTGGTTACTGTCACCCAGTTGGTTTTGACAGCGCTGGGTGGCGGTGACCAGAACAAGAAAGCGGAGGAGGTAAATTCACGACTCATTTCATTTCAACATTAAAAAGGGTATTTTGTTTCATAACGAATCAGTCTGCCGGTTGGTTACATTGCGAAACATTTTGTAACCTTCGACATGCCGAAACAGCATGTCGTATTTCGTTTTGTGCCCATCTCTAATAGAAACTTTCTGTCAACTTTAATAGCATTCTGGCCAATATTAATAACTGACTAAATAACTGAGCAAAGGTCTGGCTCCGCAGCGTGGCTGCGCAGTGCGGAGCCTCTTTGCCCCCAGCCCGGCCGGAAGCCTCGCGAGACTCACCAGTTCTCGAAAAGAGGCGGAGGGACCGAGCCCTTATAAGGGCTAGCCACGCGGTCCCCGACATCTTCTGTCCTTCGGCTTGCCCGCCCACCCGCCACCTTGAGCAGTAGCATGAGTTTGTCTGGTATAGGAATTTTTTGACCTGGATGCGCATGGCACATAGCATCTGGGTTTTTTTCGCCTATCCCATACTACTGCATGTCGGTAGGATGTATTCTTTGGCCACTTGGGTGCCCATCTCTAATTCCCTCTGGGGCATCCGCTCTCACGGCGTTGCAGAGCTGAGATCTTGGATGCACCGGGAGGGCCCACCGGCCTGCCAGGCTCTAAGGATGGGCCTGGACAGTCCGGTTGGGGAAAGGGGACTGGCTGGCTGAGGGTGCCCTGCCTATGGACAGGGCGCCCTCGGGGCTCTGGACTCACCCGGATACACTGCCAGAGGAGGGGGTCCCGCGAGACCCAAGTAACAACAATTAACCCGCACTGCAGCAGGTCCCTGTTGGAAGTTGTGTTACGTTGTTAAGCCTGTTAATAAAGTGGCCCGGAGTTAGAACCCAACACCCTGTCTCGCATGGTTATTCCGCCGTGGGGGGGCAATGAATATAGTTATAGTTATTATTTTCGCTCTATAGTTATCCAAGAAGGTCTAGCTCATAATGATACATGATTATTACTTCTTAGATAATTTCCAAAGGTGTTTTATGACACATATAGGCGGTATTATGCTTTCCAATGGCCCCAAACTGCTTTTACAAATAAAAAGAAAGAAAAACCAAGAGGAAAATTAACACTTACTGCGTTCTAGTCGCAGGCCAATACGAGATGGATACCACTGGGGACCTACTCGTGAATAATTGGAAAATGCATATTTTATAACAGACATTTTAAAATGGGAAGGAGTATAAAACCCTGTCAAGTTGGCAATGTACGTTATATATTGCCAAATTCTCCATAAGAAATAATTTGGTGGATCCAGATTGTCTTTTTTAGGGTAGACCCACTGAGAATCAATGAGACTTGAGTTAGTTTTAATTTCAGTGACACTACTACTCTTAATATGTACAAAAGCTAAATATAGACAACATAGTTAGGACATGTTTGGAAGAGGTGGTTCTTCAAGTGGTGAAAGATATCTGTTTGTTACAGCACATAATTTTCCCCCAGATAATTTTTTTGCATTTCAAGTGATTGCTTTGTCCTTGCTCATAAAAGGCTAAATACAGACTTAATTTGAAAGTCTGAACACCAGGGCACTCTCTCTGAGCAAATCTTGTTATGGGGTGGGAAACAGATTAATCAGAGACTCTTGCCCCATGGTAACATTGAACTGTGGTTTTTAATATCATGATATGCAACATGGTTCAACCAAAGAAAACTGATTGTGGAAAGAACCTATATTTCTGATAGTTGTTGTTAGTTTTTTGGGATGTTTGGCTGTGTTCTGGAAGTTTTCTTCCTGATGTTTCACCAGACTCTGTGGCTGGCATCTTCAGAGGGCAAGGAGCTCAGGGAACTAGGAGTTCTCTCTGTGCTCTGTGCTCTGTGCTCTACCTCAGAGTCTGGCAAAATGTCAGGAAGAAAAACTTACAGAACATGGCCAAACAGCCTGAAAAACCCACAACAACTATCAGATCCTGGCCATGAAAGCCTTCGAGAATACAACCTATATTTCTCATTGCATCTGAAAAGGAACACCCTGAAAACAATGGTCAGAATCCTATTACATATTTATGTTGATGTTGCATCAGTTGATGCAAATCTCAATGGCAAATTGCCACAAAATTCAAAATCTGTGTACACATTGACTCATCAATGTTTACACTGGCTTTTAACCTATGACAATTTCTCAATTGAGTTATGCTGACAGATGTAAAACAAAAACTATTCTGGCTACTGAGATTTAAATGAGAAACACAGAAACCTCAGCAGAATCTCTGGAAACTGGCTTGAACAAAAGTGACTTAGCCCTCCCTGCTTTGTGTCTTTCCTACTAAAAAGGACAGACATTGTTCCTGAAAGTAAAATAAATAGTTCCATAAATAGCAAAGGGCATCCCACATGTCATTTAAGGTGGATGTGAATTGAGGATCTGAACTTTCTCAAGAACACTTCTGAGTAACTGAGGGAAAGATAATGATATCATTTTGACAACCCTGGATTTCATTGCCTGGTAGACTGAAAGAAGAACCTGATCCATCTGGAAGATTTTCCTCCAGAAAAGAAGGGAAAAAGAAAGTCTTATTCACCCCGAATGCAAGTTATTTCATGCTTCCTTCCATATCTATGATTAGTTAGTCTGCTCCAAACGTCATTTGTCCTGGTATAACCAGGAATTGAAGTCAGATAGTTTGTGGAAATATCTGAATATCTGAATATAATTTAAACCATATTTCCCCCCAAAATATGGTTAATCAGCTTTTAAAGTAACTGATGTTGCTGTGTTGCATCAAGTTGCTTTCAACTTATAGAAACCTTAATGGATTTTTCATAGTATGTTAGCTATTTAAGGAGCGTTTTACCAAAGCTGTCCACCCCATTGAGTCTGCATAGCTTAGGTCTTGTGAATCCTTTTCCAAAACTCTATCCACGATACTATACCACCTCTCTCTTAAATAATGAGTTGGTGACAAGGTGGCACTTAAATATATTTTAAAGCAGGCACTTGATAATTGATTATGCAATATTGGTTCACCCAGCTCCGTTGTCAAATAGGAGCCCATGCCTCTACAGCTAATTGCACTCTTTTCCTCTGCAAAATCTTATTGTCATTTTATATCACTTTGTTTCAAGAATAATAAAATAATCAATACACAGAACTGAAAATGTTCTGCTTTGGAGGTTCATTCCATGGCATTCATGAGATGGTGCCTCAGAGAGGATTTATCCAGCTATGAAATCCTATGGAGGGAAGCAAAATGCTGGAGAAAGCACAACCAGAGACACTCACAAGACTTACTTAGCCCTGCAGTCCTACCCATACTCTTTAGCTGAGTCAAATTGCCACAGAGCTTTCTTTGAAGAAAGGGGCTCCTCCTATTAAAAGATGGCATTCAGTTATATATGAAGGTGGCTCATTACACATAGATCCCAAATGCTGCAGTGGCCGCAACTGTGACCATAGAGCTAAACATTGCAAGATAAGGCACAAGGGAAAGATGGGCTGTGTCACTGTCACAATTGGGACTCCTTAACAGAAACTTGAAAGGCAGGAAATAAACTAAGGGGAAAGCTGCATCTGGAACCAGAATGATCCCAAAGCAGCAGCTCACAAGACAAGAAGCCCAGCCACAAAAGTTGGAGGCAGGAAGAACCACTGGAGATTAGGGGGGGAGAGGAGAGGGAGGAAAACCCTGCTTTCTTCTATAACTGACCCTTGGGTTATGGTTCTGACTCCTCCCCTGAGCTCAGTGCCAAGTGCTTTCATTGACTACCCTGCAATGAAAGGTGGAACTTCCAGGTTTCAGTGATGACCAAGTTTAACTATTGCACCGCTCTCTCAGTTGTGAAAAAAGTTAAATATTTGGGAATTAATTTATCTCTCACGAATTTGAACCTCTTTGAGGATAACTATACTATGGTTTGGAATTTGATTAAGAGAGATTTGGAAACATGGAATAGATTGAATTTGTCATTGATGGGAAGAATTTTGGTGATAAAGATGAACGTGTTACCAAGGTTGTTATTCTTATTTCAAATGATCCCAATAATCAAAGGGACAGGCCATTTTAAGGAATGGCAGAAGACATTGTCTAAATTTGTCTGGCAAGGTAAAAGACCGAGAATAAGGTTTAAATTATTAACAGATGCTAAGGAAAGGGGAGGATTTGCCATGCCAGACCTGAGATTGTATTATGAAGTGGCCTGTCTCGGTTGGATAAAAGAATGGATTACTTTAGTTGATGGGGATCTTTTGGACTTAGAAGGTCATGATAATAGATTTGGTTGGCACGCTTATCTTTGGTATGATAAAGTGAAAGTACATAAAAGTTTTATGAATCATGTAATTAGAAAGTCACTACTTCAGGTCTGGGAACGGTTGAAACCCTTATTAGAGAGACACACCCGAGGTGGTTATCCCGATTGAAGCATCGGCGATCAAGAGGAAAGATACAGAAGGAGTGGGGATCACATATGGGGATGTGTGATTCTTCTCAGAAAAAGGTCCCAGACTGAAGTCTTATGAATTGTTAAAAGAGAAGTTAACAGGTTGGTTTCAGTACCATCAGTTACATGACATTTTTCAGAAAGACAGAAGGATGTTTGGGTTTGGAGAGAAGGAATCTAAGTTTCAAACCATAATCATGGGCCCAAAAAAGAAATTGTTGACTAGATTATATAATTTCTTGTTGGAGTTGAACTTAAAAGATGAACAAGTCAAAGAATGTATGATAAAATGGGCTATGGATTTGGGTCATAATATTGAGTTAGATGTGTGGGAAAGACTGTGGAAAAAGAACATGAAGTTTACCGCATGTACTTTGATAAAAGAAAATTTGTTGAAAATGATGTATAGATGGTATATTACTCCAACGAAATTAGCAAAGATGTATAGGATGAAAGATGATTATTGTTAGAAATGTAAAGAGAAACAAGGTGATTTTTATCATATGTGGTGGACCTGTGAGAAAGTGAAAGAATATTGGGCACTGATATATGATGAACTCAAAAAGATGTTAAAGTGTACATTCCCAAAACGATCTGAACTTTTTCTGTTAGGGTTGGTGGATAGTGAAATTAAAGGAGCAGACAGGACTTTATTTTTATATGCAACAGTAGCGGCACGAATGCTCCTGGCACAGAACTGGAAGACAACGTATATACCATCTTTGGATGAATGGAGGGCGAAATTACTGGACTTTGCAGAGATGGCCAGACTGACATGCAGATTGAGGGATCAAGACAACCAGAGGTTCCAAAAAGACTGGCAAAAATTTAAGAACTACATGGAGACTTATTGTAAGGATTTAAAGACTCTTACCGGATTAGGGTAGAACGCGAGGGACTACTATTTACTTTTAGAACCTTTTTTATAAGTATATAAAAGGGGTTCGTTTGAAAGGAAGGCTGGGAGATGAATAACGTTAAAACCGCGCGAAGAACAGAGGGAAGCCGAACCTTAGTGATAGATTGATTCTGTATGGTTAATGTTTTGAATTTGTTTTTCTTTTGTATATTAAAATTTTCTAATTAAAATGCTTTGAAAAAAAAGTTTAACTATTGCAACCATAACCCTTAGCCTCACATTGGGGGTGGGGGGCAGAGAGAGAGAGAGAGAGAGAGAGAGAGAGAGAGAGAGAGAGAGAGATTTTCACTTAATGAACAAAATTAACCTCAGGTTGGGGGAATAGTGTGAAAGGTGAAGGCTATTTGGGTCAACAGTCAGTGGTTGGGTAAGGAAACAGATGGAGCATCGCTATCTGAAAGGGAAAGAGTGCATGGCTGGACAGAAGGCTAAGCCAGGCAAAGTGGGTACCCCTATTAGTATAGACCAGTGGTGGTGAACCTTCAGCCCTCCAGATGTTTTGGAACACAACTCCCACAGTCCTTTGTCATTGGCAATACAAGCTTGGAATTCTGGGAGTTGTGTTCCAAAGCATCTGGAGTGCCAAAGGTTCACCACCACTGGTATAGACTAACCCTTAACTCAGATTGCTGAGTGTCACTCCTTCTGGGGCCAAAACACTGCATAAGAAGGAAGGCTATAAGCTTGCTCAGGGACTCAAAAATGTTGTTTGTATGCTGTGCTGATTAGCTGGAAACGACTTGCAGCAACCCTGGCAAAGTTATCAAGATAAGTGAGATGTTTAAGTTGTGGTTTCACCAGCTCCAATGCTGAGATCCCCCTGAGTGAGTTTCCAAAGCTAAGTGAAGATTCAAACCCAGCTCTCCTGAGCCCTGGTCCTTCACTTTATCTATGGCATCATACTGAGTGAGTATTCTCAAAATGCTCACTGAATTTTAAAATAGAATCAGAGGGAAACAAAGAGGTGGGATAAATTGGGTCACGTGGTTTGAACATGCTTAGTAGGTGGAGAATCCCAAGGCTCCTTTGAGGGAAGGGCATTCATGAAAGAAGGCTTGGCTGATTGGAACACCGGGCAGGATGCTACACTTCAACATTTTGCTGCATCAGCTCCCCCTTTTGTCACCAACAAAGTGGGGATCTGTCAAGAGCAGGGCTGGACATCTTGGGCAAAAGAGCGCTGATTAAAGTTGGATTACCAGTAATGTAGTTTCTGTGTAATGGGATAGCAGTTAGAGTGGCTTCATTATCAACACTACATATTACTGATTATCCCACTTCTTATCTGCTTACTTAAATGTGCAGAACCGGATTACACTGATGCAACTCCATCAGCAGTTATGGATAGGGTGTCCTGAATGTTTTAACACTTCTATCTACTGTTTGTTGCACTCATACAATATGCCTTCCACACAGCCTGGTCTGGGCTCTTAGCTAGCTAGAGTTAGACTTTTAACAAACAAAAAAGCAACCAGATACTTACATACTTTGTGAAACTTATGTTTTATATCAAGAAGAGTTGACGATGGTGGTATCTGAAAAGAGAATGGGGGAAGAGAAAGAAAAAAGTGTAGCTTTTCAATATGTTTTTCTAGTTTTTAAAATGCCACGAAGAGGCAATGAAATATGATGAACTCTTTCAGTTCAGCCAACTTTATTTTCCACTGGCATGATCCAGTTAAAGTTTGCACATTTCACTCCGGTGGTATAGTTACAAGACAATTTCTCATTTGTGTAATATATCTGTCAAAACCAATTAAATGGACATAACTTTGCTAATCATATTATCTCACGAAGAGGTTTAGTATTCTATTACAGTGCTTCATGCCAACACAGGGGAGTGTTTAGTTAATTACTTTTAGGTATTGCATAAAATGGCATTTAGGTTCCACTTACACAGGAAGAGTGAAATGCAACAACACTCTACCTAGGATTCCTCCTCACTTTCTGCTATCAGAGTAGTATCATTTGCGTATCTGAGGTTGTTGAACCTGGCGAGCTCTGGTCCATGGGGTCACGAAGAGTCGGACACGACTGAACGACTGAACAACAACAACCTAGGATATTGGGGATCTAAATGATCCAAACATGGTGAAAACTGAAAACTGAATTGATGCCATCTTTATGTTGATGCAACAGTTTGGCTTAGGAAGTGCTCATTTCCAACGTATAGGGAACAGCATTCCATCCCATTCTAATCCATGCATGAGATGGGCTTTTTTGATCTAGTAAAAGGCAACCACATTTTACAGCTGTGCTGCACTTACTCCCCAAATGATCATTTTAATAGAGACTACTCTGGCAAAAGAGACCATTTCTGGTGCAGATGCCCAATGTTCTCACCCATTTGATGGCACTCTGATTCTACCCCATGTCTTTCACAGGGCAAAAAGATTTAAAACATGTGACCTCTTGCACACAAAAGGTAGCTGCAGGTCTAATGATGGAACCACTCAACAGAGTTGCCAGGTCTCAGGGCAGTGGTGCACATCTTTGAGGATGGCTTATGTTTCAGTTTGTCAAATATCAGGGGACGTTGGAAAGATTTTCATGCATCAGGTGGCATTAAAGGCTGGGGATTCATCCACGGTACACCCCATTCTCACATGGTCACAGGACTCACTGACTCAGCATGAGAATGTTACATATGTTGCTCCAAAGGACACAGTGCACAAACCCATTGACCCTCTACTCACCCCTCACCCTATGCACCTAGATCTCTCAGCACAGAGTCACTACCATTGGTGTGATTTACAGAACTGAGGGAGGGAGGGAAGGCACAGCAAGACTTCAGAAGGCTCTGTCTCCCTGCCTCTTTTGTGATCCTCCCACCCACCCTGGACCTAGTATGACTGAGATTGGCAGGTTGCTTTGGGCCAGATGAATGTTTGTCCTGTACACATGGTTGGCGAGCACTTGGGAGTAGCTGTGTTTCCACTCATCCCATTCTTAATCTCACAGAAACATTGGGTTTAAGTATGTGGTCCCATGTTAAAAAGGTCACAACAGCAGATAGCGTAAAGGGAAGGCCTTGAAAACAGTTCCAGAAGGAAACACAAAGAGGGTGCCAGCAATCTCATTTCCCAGACTTGTTGAACTGGAGGTTTATATAAATGGAGGGGGATTAAAGGGCTCTCCCAGACATGAGTGCAGTGAAATTCAAGAGGAGGGGGTTTCCCTAGATCTCAGGGGACAGCATGCTTTGGAGGCAAGTACTCGTCCATGAAAGGTCTTGTCCAGGATTAGATAGGTGGACTCAGAACCGACTTTACAGAATGGTAGGCCCCTTTGTGAAAGGGGAATTTAGCATTAAATAGTTGTCTCATCTCTTATTCTGGGCTGGGTGGATAAGGTCCTTTTCCAAGGAGAAAGGCAGGGTAAAAATCTCTAAAATAAAATAAAATAAAATAAAATAAAATAAAATAAATAAATAAATAAATAAATAAATATGCAGACCTTTGTTGTGCCATTTGGAGCAAAGCTGAATATCATGTGCTAATATAGCAAGGCCCTAACCCCAACCCAAGCCCTGGTAACATCAGTATAAAATATGAGCAAAAAAAAAAAAAAATACCTCCTTCTCAAAACTGCTGGCTGCCTTTGCTGTGTAACATCACAAGTAGCATAAACTGTGGTTCAGTACTTCAGCCCAGTTCAGTGCAGTGCATGCACAGATACTCTGTGAATGTCACATCTTCCATCCTTCACCTCCATGTCATTCATTCACTGGCTACATCACACTTCCCTCCTCTACCTTTTCTGCATGATTGTCCACTCAGACAAGGAGGTGGAACAGGGAAACCCGTAGTGTTGCCATTGTGTGGACAACTGCAGGGAGAAGAGAGAAGCAGGCTGTAGCTGGTGAGTGGGCAATTGCACAGAGAAGGTCGAGTAGATTCAGGGCGTGTAGATCAGAGTCAGTGGATGTTTCCCTCCATATTTGGTGTCTCTAGGTGCCTTGGGACCATTTTATAGCATTTTAAAGTGGAGACAACTCAGTTAATCTATTCAACCCTGGAAATTCATAAGGTCATCGATTTCTTAGCCCCGATTAACAAATCATGTCAAATCACCATTTTTTATTCATCCCCATCTCTATTGGATCTTTTTTCTGAGTCATCCAACTTGACATTCCCAAACCCAATAGAGAAAAGACTTCCTTCTACCTGCTTATGTATACATCAGTTAAGATGATGTCAAGAAAAAGATTTACCATGGCGTGGTCTCTCACCACCGCTTACAGCTTTGCATTGTATACTGTACTGCCCACTGTCATATGAATGAAGCTAATGGAGTTCTGGCAATGAACACCCATGTGGTACACACAGCAGAGAGGAACTTCATGCTGAAAACCTTTCTTGGGAGCTGGTGTAGTCTTGTAGCTAAGCAACTGAGCTATGAACCAGGAAGTTCCTGCTCAAATTTCACTTCTTCCATATCTTCATGTGGTCTTAGTAAACCCCTCTGTGCCAGTCTCAGTCATTATACAGTAAGGTAAAACTGATTTAATGTTGCTTCAATATTTACACTGCCATAGCTATTAACATTTCAGCCAGATGACTCTGGTGAATTATTTTGAATCACTTAACGGCCTTAATTACATTCCTGTTGTTTATTAATAATAAAGTGATGGCAATGATGATGACTGGGGATGACAACTATGCGTTAGTAGCAATATTTGTATTAGAACAATGGTTCCCAAATGTTGGCTCCAGGTGTTCTTAGACTATAACCTCCATAAACCCTAGTAAACAAAGGAAATGGTCCAGATTTCTGCAAGTTATACAACAGAAATTCTGAAGTTTGGGAAGAACTGCAATAACATCAGCAGCAGCAGCAGCAGCAGCAGCATCACTGCCTCCCCTCTGGCTTCTGAAATTTTATCACAGCTTGTCTAACTGATTTGTGCCCACCTTGCATTTAATAAATGAAGAAGAAAATTGAATAATATTTCAGTTTTGTAACCATGTGAAATTAGGTCATGCATATAATCCAAGTCAATATGGACCAATTCATACATTCATCCTTACAAAACCAGAAAATATATAGCAGTTGTGCAGGCAGGCATGTATCATGCAACATGCGCATGTGAAGCATCCACATGTCCTCTCATTTGTGATTAGAGCCAGTTCCTGTGACCCATTGAGTGCCAGAGCTATAAATCAGGAGGTTAAATTTTCATTTTGCGGTGAATTCACAAGGTGGTCTCAGGAATGCCATTCCATTAACCACAGCAGCACGGGGATAATAACACTGAGCTATTTTAAAGGGTATTTTAATGCAGTGTTTTTCAACCTTTTTTGGGCAAAGGCACACTTGTTTCATGAAAAAAATCACGAGGCACACCACCATTAGAGTCCTGGTCTCCGTCCGTCTCCTCCTGCATCGGTTCCTTTTGGTGACTCGAGTCACGACGTCTTCTTCTCTCCGCTGCTGCGCACACTGTGTTCGGGCGGGAAGGAAGTTGGAAGATGATGTCCTACTGTGATAGGTCCAGGCTGGGGTCTTGACCAATCACAGCCCAGAGATCAGAAAAGTGGAGGGTGTCCCCCTGAGGAGCACCAATGGCGCCCCTGCTGGCATTCAAAACCCCACTCCTTCATACCTAGGACACAGTCCAGCGCCCGCCTAGTGGGCACAATTCGAAAAAAAATCTTTCATGGAACAGGCAACATCTTTAAAGGGTATTTGGTTGAAAAACACTGTTTTAATGAAAGAGTGCATATAAAGCATTGTTCAGCTTTCTAAAGTGTGGTGCAAACTGTATCATTATTGCTCTGAAATGGCAGGCATAATTCATGGAACAGTGAACCCATCCAAATAGGATCCAGTTTAAGATAAGAATGTCAAATGCAGAGGTGATGGAAGCTGAATAGCAGGTAGGAGATAATTAAAAGGATCATATACAGTATAAATGGTGCAGGCTGCAATCCTATTAGCTGAAAGTTCCAATGAACACTATGATCTTTGCTACTGCAGAAAGATGCATAAGATTATACTTACAGAGATTTAAATAGCAAAACCAAAGTAGCATATTTGGCATCCATTGCTCAGTAATACGTTGGCTTGCAACCTAAAGTGAAATGTGCCCAGCAAGGGACTAAGATGGAAAATTAATTTGGACCAACTCTTTTTTTTTAATGTTGCTAAATTTATCCACATGGTAGAAACAGAAAGGAAATGATTTTATTTTGATTTGAAAATCATGGTCTCTGGAAGTGAGTGATGATGATGTGTCAGATATGAATTACTACCAGTCTTCTTCTTTCATGTCAAATCACTGCCATAATTTCATCATAATCCAACATTAAAACTTAATGACAATAAATATTCCACACATCACAATTTGTCATGGGGAACTGTTGAGGCGTAAATATATTGTACTTTTTTTTTTACTACCAATGGATACATTTTTCTGCAGACAAACTTATCTCAATCATTAAGCAGGAACAAAGTGTTGTGAAACATTAGTTTTAGGATGTATTTTAATAAAAGACTCCAGGGGATGGAAGAAGGGAGAGTAAACAGCAAAATACCCCCCTGCCTGATAAAAGCAAAATTATTTGTTCTGATTCTTCATGACCCTATCTTAAATACAAAGTACTATACTACATTACATTGGGCTTTTATCGATGTCTGGAAATGCATTTTATCTATCCTGCTGTTAAATTTAAGTTGCAATATGGATCTCACATAGAAATGGTACAATTTAATTCTGCCACTTAATCACAAAATAAATTGTCAGGAAAAATATTTGCAATGCAAGTGGGTGGAAATGAGCTTAAATGCAGCAAAAAACTATCCCTTTAAAAAGCTACTGGTAATTGCACACTTTTCACTGAAGTTAAAATTTTATTCACAACAAAATTAGACTGTACTACATGCAATTAGAATACAGATTCCACAGGGTACGGTAGACTATCACTCACCTCAGATATTCACCCCTCCTCCCCGTAGCTGCCGTCACACACATGCAGACATACACAACTGCTTACCTTATCCACTACACAGATGTGCTTTTTGCTTTGGGCATCAAGAATCTCCACTTCAAAGTAAGCAATTTTTGAATGCCTTTGAACCGGAGGTGGTTTCAAGTGGCTAGCCGAAAGTACCAGCTGAGACAAGCTGAAGAAAGTTCTCATCTCATTATGGGGCACAGGCAGGGCAGCTCCATGGATGGCAGGGTCCCTCCTGCGCTCAGGAGTGGCGGGCTTATGTCTCTTGAACATGGCTGGGACAGAGCACTAGGGCATGCTGTGTCAGTGCTGGAGACCTCCGCGGGGCAATATGTTATCCCTGCACCAGCTAAATACCAGCTCCAGCTGATGGGACATGAAAGGTCAAGTGGCATTCCATTTGGAGAGTCTCAGTTTTATATAGCAGGATTGGAACAATAGCTTCCTAATCCGCTACTATATTTAGCTAGCCAGCTATTGGGATGTGCTGTATTAACCGTTTTTATTTTGTTTTAAACGTGGCCTTTGAAACAACATGTCCTGTTCAGCTCCTTATCTTGCTTCCCTTATAATTGCAAGTCTGTCCTTTAAATAAAACAAACCGGCCCACAAGTCGAAAAGAAGTGGAAGTGATATGCAACAAAATGTCATCAGTATCTATAGACGGTGGATATGCAAACAGGTCCGGATATAAAAATGCAAGTCAGATGTCACCCATGTGGGAGTTGTTTTTAATGAAGAACACATCTATACTAAGCGTGGAATGCCAGTCAATTAACTGGTCCAATATTGCCAAACGACTGCCAAATATTGTCAAATAGTATGTGAAGCCAAGAATAACCTTGTGTAGGTGGTGGGGGCATTCTATTTTAATTGCACTCTCCTGTCATTTGATAGCAAAAGCAAAGGAGGGGATGCTTCTTCCTTCATAAGCATATAGAAACACACACACACACACACACACACACACACACACACACACACACACACACACACACACACACACACACACACACACACACACACACACACACACACACACACATTGTTTAGATAATTTTATTTTAACCCAGGAGGCTTGTCCCTTGGAGGATGTATAAAGAGTTCTGGAGGGTATGTGTAGGTGTGAAAAAAATTGTTCCGTGTTGTGTGTTAATTTTTAAAAAGCAGGAGGGTGAACAACTGCATTTGTTACTTTCTGGCTCTGCAATTAATGAGGAATATTGAGAGCTCCTTCTTACTGAGGCAGATCCCCGAACCATCTGGCTCACTATTGTCGACTGGGACTGGCACACCACTCTACAAGCTTTTGGGCAGGATTCTAGTCTAGTCCTACCTGGACATCCCTGGCCTTGTGCAGTGATCCAGTCTCAAAACTGATCCCATGAAATCAGAGATGCCTTCTTGGTGACAACCCATGCCCTTATTATGAGGTTCAAATAAATTATATTTCTATTGACATTAATTCACACTGAAAACCATGAATGCTCCAAGTGATTAGAAAATGGAATCAACATAGAGGGAAAATGTTTTGCATGACTGCATCTCTGAAATAATCCAATATATATTGCCGGACATCAAATCCATGGAGAAATTATTGCACGCTATGCAAAAAGCCATCAGGATAAAATCCTCAGGCTATTATCAGACAAGACGTTTGAATTGATTTTTATTTACAATTGCTCTCTAATAGGACTGTAAAACATATCATTACTCTTTCTTCTGCATTCTTACATCTTGCACTAACCATGTTCATATTCAAGTCTTCAAAAATCTCCAGCTTATGAATGTCATATATTTACACTTTTGTATTCATAATTCAAAACACCAGGAAATGGCTTGGTACTGTTGCACAATATTGTTCCTGTATGGCCAGTAGGAAAAAGGGCAGCCTGAATGCTGACAAAGCTAACCCAATGGCAACATTACCCTCTTGTGTTCACTACCATTCATGTTTCAGAACCTGACTCCTAATTTCATCAGTTAACTACATCTTCCTCAAACACAACAAATGGTCATGTTTATTTTTTTACATATTTTAATAGTAGTGTAGTGAGCACAAGAATAGAAATAAAGTAGTAGTTGTTGTTGTTGTTGTTGTTGTTGTTGTTATTATTATTATTATTATTATTATTATTATTATTATTATTACCTGTAGACCATCTTGAGTGCTTTTATTGGCATTGTCAACATTGAGGCCGTTACTATATAAAGTTTGGCATCCCTTTTCCCACTGGCAACATGGCATAAAATGTGTGGGAGATAACAATATTTGCTCTAGTGCCAGCATTTCTAGCTATGCCTCTTCACAATTCAATACTCTTGGCATTAAGCCACTTTGCTTCTTACTCCTGTGAAAATAAAATGGTAAAACCCCACCATATCCTCCTGCCATCACAGAAAATGCAGCAAAGATGTGTATAATAGTCAATTTTTAAGTTATTGGACTAGGTTCAGTGGGGTGTAATTCCAGGGGAGTATCTATCGAAGCAAGTATCGTGGCAATCAAGGGACACTAAAAGAAATGCAGCTGGTGCACAACTGGTCTCTTTGTTATATAAATGTAACTTATTTATTTTAGGTGGAAACGATCCAGGTTTTAGCCGTCCTTTCACTTACCATGCTAGTAGCAACAGCAGTGTGGTGGACTATATCTGTGTTTCCTATGATAAAACAAACCTATTCTCAGACTTTCAAATATTAGCAAAGGAAGACAGTGACTATCAACCAATTACGGTACAGTTTTTGGGCAACTCAGACACTAGAACTGCCACTCCACTTGATAAAGTTATAGTTAATAATGTAGAAGTAAGACAAAATAGGAGAATTTGTTGGGCTAAGGTGAATACTGAGGCCGTATCCAATTTTTTAAACACTGAGCAGGCTAAGGCATGGAAAACTGCAATTGCCTCAAACACATACAATTCTGATATAGTATTACCCTATTATGCTGAGCTTTGCCATGTCCTAAAAGCCCAATTTTAACAGATAATCTACAGCACAGGAACCACCCAAATCATAGGTTGCATTGGTTTGATTCGGACTGTTATAAGAGTAGAAGACATTTAAGAGCTGCAATGCATCATGCCTTGAAACACCCTTCAGCAGAAAGTCATAATGAAATGTTAAAGCTAAGACGCTTTCACAAAAAACTCTTATTCCAGAAAAAAGTTTCATGGAAAGCCAAAATATGGGCTGATTTAGAACTGCAAGCCAAAGGGAAAAACTATGTACTATTTTGGAATACGGTCTCAGGCCTTTTGAACGTACGAAGAGTCCAATGTGATTCTCCCATCCCTGCAGCAACCTGGGAAGAGTTTTATGAAAATTTATTTGCTGCTCCAATCCAAGATCATACTCAAATTCCTGTACAAGAAACAGTGTCTTTCAAAGATCTCCCTACCTGGCCCCCAGTCTCAATGGCAGAAATGGTGTCAATTATTCAAACAAGGCCCCCGGGGAAGATTGTCTCCCCCGTGAACTATTTAAGTCCCACATTGAATGGTGGGCCCCACTGCTAGCGGGTTTATTCTCGTATATAGATTCTACAGGTAATATTCCAGCAGATTGGGAAGTAGCTATTGTCATCCCCCTTTGTAAGAAGGGTGATAAAAGTGACCCAGGCAATTATAGGCCAATCAGCTTAATTAGCCTGGTGGCCAAGATGTATGGAAAACATTTATTGAACAAACTGATAGACTGGTCTTTAGAAAAACATATTTTAGTGGAAGAGCAAGCTGTTTTCAGACCTGAAAGATCAACAATAGATAACTGTTTTGTCCTTCACCACCTTGCAGCCAGGCAAATCTCAAAAGGAAAACAGCTATATACTGCCTTTATTGATCTTAGTTCTGCCTTTGATTCATTAAACAGAGATTTATTGTGGAGGAAATTGGCAAGGCTAAATATGGAACCCAGACTTCTTGCTCTGATCAAAGCCCTATATGCAAATACGCAACTGAAAGTTCGTGTAGGCATAAACGGTTCCTTATCAAAAGCAATTTCTACGCATAATGGTGTCAGACAGGGCTGTATCCTAGCTCCTATGCTCTTCAATCTTTATATCAATGACTTACCAGGCGACGTCAGTTTACACATGTTGAAAATTCATGACAAATCTATGAACATCTTGTTGCATGCTGACGACATGGTCTTGATGGCATACCCGCAGATTGGCCTAAGAAGGTCGCTACGAAAGTTGCACCAATATTGTGTCAACAATTCCCTGGTTATTAATAAATCTAAATCAAAAGTGCTGGTATTCAGTAAATGCAACAAAATACATAATTGGTACATCAATGGTGAGCCCATTGAACAGGTCAATTCATTTACTTATCTAGGAATCACTTTTAACCACACAGGGACCTGGCTAAATCATTTTAAAAGAACTGCCCTAAAGGCAGAGCAAAGTGCAAATCAGATTCTCAAATTAATTAGTTATAATTGCCCAAGTTCTCTTACTCCAATATTGAAAGTTTTTAGGGCCAAAATTGTACCAATGCTGGTTTACGGAGCAGAAATCTGGGGTCTAAACCAAGCACTCTTGCTTGAATCAGTTCAGACCAGCTTTTTAAGAAAGATACTTGGGACAGATAAAAACACGGCTGCTTATGCAGTCAGGGCCGAAACGGGATTTTTTCTATTTCCAGTCTCACAGTATCTAGAGCTTTTCCTTCTGGTTGAAGGTCCAGTCAATGGGTACTGATAGACTTCCCAAGCTATGTCTAATTGAACAAGCTAACTCCCTTATCCCCAATTCCTGGGCCAGACAAATTGGTATCATTATCACACATTTTGGGCTCTCATCCCAGAGCCTACTTGCCAGTGGTCAACAGGCCTAAATTACCTTTAAACGAAGAGCTCTGGATCTTAGTGCACAACAGGAAATGGAGCTTCTCTCCAAAAACAGAGCCCTAAGCTGGCTATCTAAAAACAAACTGGTATTCAAGTGCGAGAAGTATCTAGCAATTAGTTTACCTTATTCTTTGAGGAGAGCCTATACAAGATTAAGATTCGAATTACTGGAGACTATGAATAAATTTGGCCGTTTTCATAATCTACCTTACTACGAGAGAACATGTTATCTGCAGCGCCCCCACTATAGAGGATATTGCCCATGTTTTATTTGATTGTGAACTATATACAGCCCTCAGACAGTCTTATTTATCAAAAATGATGGCCAAAATTGCCCATTGGAATGTGAACTTTCAGCTTGCCTTTCTGCTTCAAAGCTCAAATGTGCAGGTTGTCCGTGGTGTCGCCAATTTCATATGTAAGGCAGCCAGAGTAAGATCTTCCTATATTGATCAAATTGGCATTTGATAATACTAACGGAGGGTGTTTGTGATTTTATGCTTGTATTCTACTTTAATTTTATTCTATTGTTTAATTCTGTTGCTATTGTATATTTGTGTCTATTAGCTGTAAGCCGCCCAGAGTTCCCTTAGGGAAGATGGGAGGGGTATAAATTAAATAAATAAATAAATAAATAAAATTTACTGTAGTGGCGACGCTGACTCTTGAATGATAACATTCATTCTGGCCACCCTAGTTTTGAAAACTGTTTAGTCACAACTTGTATTTTCCTGGACCTATGTAGTTTTAGCACTTGATACGGCCTGAATGGCTAATCAATAAAGTTGTTGTTGTTGTTGTTGTTGTCAGTTTATACACTAGTGTATAATTATAGAATGCATATTAGTGTAGTGAAGTTATATAAAATCATTTTCATTAATGCTGAAGAATGTAAGGGGATTTAATAACTCCTTCCAGTGTTATTTTGCTAGAGAGAGTTTTCATGTAAATTTAAAATGTTGTTTCTTTTAATGTTTGTTTAGTAGCTTGGTTGCTTTGAAGGGTTTTTTTTTTTTTTTGCTAGCCTTCTCCTGTATTGAACTGCTTGAGAATTCCACCATCAATACCCCAAAATATGTCCCGCCAACCACAGCTGGGGATTTCTCCAATTTCCCACAAATAAGGTGCAAAATTCTAGAGTGCCATTCTTGCTCAGACTGATGGCAATATTTTACTGTTGTATACAAAGGATCAGAATTTTGGATCCCTCTTTTTCTAGTGACATGACAGCTCTACAGATCAGAATTATCTTTTCTTCCTACTACTTTAACCATCTGTTTTCTTTTCTCTTTTTCCCCTTTAGGACAAATGGTGTGCTGCTTTTGATCTCCAGCACTTTTGACAACTCAAAACATTCACTGCTCCTGTCAATGGGACATCACCCATCACTATGTGTCCTACACATTCCAAGCTTCTGCTTAGAAGCAGGATGCATCTCCCTTGCACAGAAATCTTGATATGGGAAATCTTTGAATGAGTGCAACCTACTGATGCAGGGAAGTGGAAGTGTTACAACGGGGTTTAAGTGTGTGTCAATCCACAGATAAACACACTGAGCCTTATTTAGGCACCCGAGTAGATGTCCAGTTACAGAGGTGGTGAATCCAAACAGCTGTCATTGATCTCACCGTGGGATCATGGTACCATTAGAAGAAGAAAGCTATGGCCAGGTTCCAAAGGACAGCCAAATATCCCAAGGGGACATTGTCATCCCCCAACAATAGCTGTCTATGCCTGATGGCACTCCAGTTTTGAAAGAAAGGGAACCTTCAGATACACTTTCTTATTCAATCATTTCAAAAAGAGAGAGAGGGCTAAAATTCCAGTGTGTACTTGTCAGGTGCCTCTAGCGTAATTCTTTTATATGTCAATAAAAATGGGGTTTTATTTCAAGTGTTTGAACCAATGGACCAGAAACATTTTCCAAAATCTCTTTCTGGCATGAGCAGGAAACATTTTTAGTGGAGCATTTCCACCGGTCTTTAAATAATGTGTTGATGTGTTTATCAGTATCTTCTTGCTTGGAACAGAAGTTCACATTGCAGAATTGATAAAAGTGTCTCAGAGTTACATTGCAGATTACATTAAATATGCAACATGCTGCCAAACTGTTCTTTCCTCCTTATTTATGAGTACTTTGCAGGGGGCTGATCTAGGCTAGGGCCATGGATTTTGGTGGGAATCCTTTATGGTTTCACCCCCACAGCCACTTTCTTTCCCCAAATCAGCCCTGCAATCAGATTTCCTCTTTCCTTTTTTCACTTCTAGGCACAAGGAAAAAGTGGCCAAGAGAACTATAAATCTCTCCATCTAGGTATAGTGCTTCTGGCTCCACAAATCAGATAACTGAAAAAAAAAGATATTCAGGGTATAATACTGGATATGATTGTGAAAATCTCCGAATAGACTACAAAGTGGTGTTGAATCCTTCTTCTTCTTCTTCTTCTTCTTCTTCTTCTTCTTCTTCTTCTTCTTCTTCTTCTTCTTCTTCTTCTTCTTCTTCTTCTTCTTCTTCTTCTTCTGCCCTGCAAAGAAATTTCCTAAAGAAGAAAGAAGGTTATAGTTGAAGTTTTATGTGAGAAAATAAGGATCAGCTCAAATATTAAAGTATAAAATGACTAATTTCTATCCCAAACAACTGCAGAAAAATCCTGTTAGATCCCCCAGCTCTCTAAAAATGCAGCTTTAGCACTGTGGAAAAACTGAAGTGGGACACAGGCTCTACAAACAGCAGAATCATAGCAGAATCACAGGTTTGTATCCACAGTTTCACAATTGTTGTTAGCTCAGTCCATCAGATTTGTAATGGCGAGGAGAGTGGTGTTGTGTTTAATAGGCTTGGTTCTACACAAGAAGAGGGTCTCTCTCTCCACTCCATGTTTCTTTAGGAAATCAAAGATAAGAGCTTACCTCATATATTCCCATGGGGTGATAATAACCTATGCCTGGGCCTGCAGCTTTCCTGAGCAAGAGCGCCCCTGCCTCCTCCAGATTTTATTTGTGTGTTTATCTTGAGGCAAATTACCACTCATTTAAAATATGGACTCCAAAACAAGAAATAGGAAATATGGAACTAAGTAACACGGAGGACACAGCAATTATTCCTTTGAGGGTGCTTTTACATGACCTTTAAAATCCGGTGTCAACTTAAATTCGGACCAGAAATCGTGGGGGCTTGTTGCTCTTCCTGTGTTCCTACCCCTCCACACTCCATTGTTCTTGTCTGCGTGAGGGGAGGGAGGAAAAAAAGGGAGAAAAAATGCAGGTTCACCTCCGTCTGCCAGTCGAAGCAGCCCCAAGCAGCCCCGTCGTCGTGATTCCTGTCTCTTAAAGGGGTGGCGGGGACAAAAAACAAACAGAAGGCAAGGGAGCCCGGCATTCACAGCTTTACAATGCACATTGGAAGATTTTTTACCTCCTGGAGGCCAGGTACTTGAAAAGTGCGCTGGGACGTGCTTAGGTGGGCGTGGTCATACTTAATTTTTTTTTTAAGTCCGGAGCTGGTGGGAAAACATTGTTAAGCTCCGGATCTGGGATCCCTTTGCCTCGGATTTCAAAAGCGCCCTCTGTCAATAACAGTAAAAAAAATGGACAGATCATTGTGCCCTCTACTCAAGTGGTGAGTGCCAAGAGTAATGAAGCCAGAGGAGTCACTCTGAAAAGGAGGGATTAGCACACTCAGGGAAACACAAGTAGTAAGTAAATCCCTGGAGTTGATCAGTGTTCTCTCTTTGGGTTGCCAACCCACAGTGTTGTGGCAACTGATGTTGTTCTCTCTGGTGCACAAGCTTGTTGTGGAAAAGGGGCAGACAAGAGGAACTATCTGCTGGAGTGCCGTCTGCCCCTCTACAAGACAAGTACATCAACCTGAGCCTGCAGGGTATGAGTAAAGTGGATAGAGGGAAGCTCTTCTCCCTCTCTCAAAATACCAGAACTAGGGGACATACACTCAAATTGAGGGCTGGGAGAGTAAGAACTGACAAAAGAAAATATTTTTTTCACCCAGCGCGTTGTAAGTCTATGGAACTCCCTGCCACAGGAGGTGGTGATGGCATCTGGCCTGGATGCCTTCAAAAGGGGATTGGACAGATTCCTAGAGGAAAAGTCCATCACGGGTTACAAACCATGATGGAGATGTGTAATCTCCAGGCTTTAAACCAGGGTACTTCAAGGGCCAGATGCAGGGGAGTGGTATCAGGAGACAGATATCTAGTCTCATGCGCTCCCAAACGCATCTGGTGGGGCCACTTTCAGATACAGGAAGCTGGACTAGATGGGCCTTTGGCCTGATCCAGCATGGCTCTTCTTATGTTCTTATGTTCTTATGAGGGGAAAACACAGCTGGTAAGGAGTTGGAAAAGACAGAAGCCCAAACAAATGGACCAGGAGGAGTGACAAACATTGAGGGGGCAGGGAAGGTTAAAGGAGAGGAGGTTAAGATAGAACCAGAGAGAAAGAGTAACATTGGGTTGGGAGGAGATTTGAGAAAGATGGTTAGTGGAGAAAAGAAGGAGACTGCAGTAAATAAAGGGGTGTCAGAAGCAACAGAGGGAAGCATGCGGGTGAAACAGTGAATCTTCCCTCCCAGATGGGAGTGGGTTTGGATAGAGAGGATGATGATGCCTCAAGCAGAGGCTGAGAAGAGTCATGAGAGAGCCCATCGCGAAGGATGTTCTTATTGGAGAGGACATGAGGCTTGTGAGGGGAGGAGAAAAATAAGGGATGAGAAAACAAAAATAGAATTGGAAGGAAAGATCAAAACACGGGTGGATATAGAAAAGACAAGAAACCCTTGTAGTACTGGAAGAGGGATAAAGCAAGAGGTAGATTGGAAGAAAGTGACCAGGTTTGAGGGAGGTAGTAAAAGAGGATGTGAGTTGGACCAACCAGGACTAGTAATGACAGATCGGGACTTGATATTGTGGGGGACATTTCATCAAGGATGTTTGAGGATAATCCCAAATCAAGCCACAGTTTAGGACTGAAACATTTTGATGTTGACAATGGTATCCCCACAAATTAATGCACCTGTTAATGTTTCACTGTTCTATGAAGAGAACAAAATTAAAAAATGAATCTTTGGATAAACATGATGTTTGCTTTATTAGACGAACCCAAAGTGGTAGTCAAGCCAGATGAAGAACCCTCACACTTGCACACTGCTGGAGATTATTCCAAGTTCCTTTGTTCACTAAGCCACAAGGTGCACAGCCTGTAACATGTTTGTATAATTTCAGGATGACACCGCTGCCAAAGTAACTGAGGAGAAATGTTTCTGCCATGCTGATCCAAATCCTGTTTGTTTAACTTTGCATGGTAGAAGGTGATGGCATTATCAACTCATACCCCTGAAATTTTAAATTGATTAAATGCTCCCTAACCCACCCAACCCCAGTTTTATGTTCTCCCTAGGGCTCCCTTTGGGAGCTTCAGGATGGAGGGGAAAGTCTTCAATCACTGGGATATGGATCACAGGCAGCAATTTGGTGTTTATTAAAGGCTTCCTCCATTCTCTGTAAAAAAAAGAAGAAGCTCAAAGAAATCATAATAGCTAGAAGGAGGATAGCCATGTTTGCCTACTGTACTAAAACAATTAGGAGGTCTTATGTGCCTTAAAGACAACCATGTTTCATTCAGGACAAACTTTTATAGAGTGTTGCCCACTGAAGAAGTGGGGCACAGTTAAACATATATGCCCTAAGCACAGCCTATCTTGCCTGATTTCGGAAGCTAAGCAGGGTTGGCCCTGGTTAGTACTTGAATGGAAACCACCAGGGAATACCAGGTGCTGTAGGCACCTGGAGTAGGAACTGGCAAGCCACTCCAGTATTTCTGCCAGTGGACATGGACATGGAGTCATGAAGAGTCTGTCACAACTGTAACAACACAACACAGACACACATGCCAAATAAACTTTTTAAGTTTTTAAGGTGGCATAAGATTCCTTGTTCTTGTCCTGAGAGGGTCTCATCAGAGGGAGACAGACTGTGTTTCAAGGTTAGATGACTGCAGGAAGGTTCAATAACCAAGGAACACTCATTAAATTTAGGAACGGAAGCAGCAACATAGAACACAAATCAGTCATTCTTCTCTCCCTTCTTCCCACGTTGGCTAGTCTGGGTAAGTCTCAAACCCTTATACACAAACCACTAAATAATAATAATAATAATAATAATAATAATAATAATAATAATAATAATAATAATAATAATAATAATAATAATAATAATAACTTTATTTTTATGCCGCCTTTCTCTCCGGAGGGACCCAAGGCGGCTTACAACAAATTCATAAAAGTACAATAAAAGTAGTACAATGTAAAAACAACACTACCTATAAAATACTATAAAAATACTATACAGTATAATACAATAAAAACAAGATTAAAAAACAGTAGCTGCAGCAGAGTTTAAAAAGCTCCCCAGCCAATGAAACTAAAAAAGTAAGATGTTATAAAAGTTGGTGAAGGCTGGAGGCTCAAAAGGCCTGCCTAAATAAATAAGTCTTAAGGCCTCGCTTGAATATTTCAAGGGAGGAGGTGGTTCTTATCTCAAAGGGGAGGGAATTCGATAGTATCGGTGCCACTACTGAGAAGGCCCTATTTCTTGCTGCTGCCCCTTGCACTTCCTTGGGTGGCGGTACTCATAGAAGGGCCTTCTCCGATGACCGAAGGGGGTGGACCGGATTATATGGAAGAAGACGGTCTCTCAGATAACCTGGTACACAAACAAGAGATGTCTAGAATCCCACAGAGGGCTACAAGTAGTCAAAGAAGGAGATATAGCATTCTTTTATGCATTATAGACCATTTGCAAAAGGTAATTTATGTACAGAAACTGCTAAAGAACTTTGTTGGTACAACTGTGGAGTTCATCACACAATTTAGAGCTGGTGTGTGTGAATGAAAAACCAGGATACTGAGGTGAAAGATGAAAAACCATCCATACATTCTCCACAATCCCTGCCCTCTGGAGACAAAATTTATTAAATTATTCCTCAGCATGAAGGCTGTGTCAGCTTTTGATGATGCCTGTGTTTTCTTTCACAGTAACATTTCCTCCAGAAAAATCACCCTACTCTGTTGCAACCAGGCTTTAAAAATGTCCAGTGTGCTTTTAAGAAAGGCCTTTTGCAGTGAGAAAGTTGTAGTGTAGGAATGGGTATGAACATACATGTATGAAAGAGAGTCAGAAAAAGAGACTGGGTTCTAAGCAAACTAGTTTGGGATTGCTTTCTATTGGCAATGCAACACTGATCCAAGTCACATAAGGCCAGCAAAACTCATGACCTACCAGACTGAGTGCAGCCAATCACTTGTGTTCTGTGGCCTGCCAAGAGCTTGACAACTTGGCAAACAAGAGGAGGTATATTTATCCCCCATTTGGGAACCACTCATAACATCCAAATGACCTATGTCTCAGCTGGTGGGTCCCACAGGGTATTCAGGTGTTGGTAAATGACAGATGTCATGTGACAATTCTTCAGTGCAGTACTGCAAGAACCATGTGGTGGAAGAGAGAATTTGAGGCCATTTGTGATCCCCATGGCATCTGATTTCATTGTGAAGTGTCATACTCATATTTCAAAAGACAAAAAAGAACATCTATGGAGCCCTTCTGACATATTACCCAAATGCATAGTTGAAGATTAGGATTATTATAAATTGTCACTGCAACACTAAATTCATTAAGTTAGTGGACCTGGCACTGGATCTTTTTAAATGCAAGAACAATATACGGAACTGTAAAATATTAAAAAAATAAGCTAGGCCTAAGGTGAAATAATTAAATGTCAAGCATATGTTTTAACTCAGCACCTGACATTTTCTATATAGACAAACTTGTAGAAAAGAAAAACAAGAGGAAAGTATTCACCAGAATGTGGGAGTTGTACATAAAACAACACCATGTAGCACTATCACTTTTAATTCCTTTCCCCCTTATAAAAGCATAGCAATGTTTTTTAATGTATTGTATTTATTGCATCTACATGTTTTATTGTTTTAATTTTATTGTATTTGATGTTTTAACTGTTTATTCTTATAGCAATGTGTGTTTTAAATCAAATTTCAAATCTGCATTTCATCTGCTGTGGGGTTGATTTGGCTAAATTTATTTTAAGAACGTGCAAGGAGGCATATTGCATGTTTAGGAAAATGTTTTATTCAATACTAGCCTCTAGAGACCATGCAGTCTAAAGACATCCAGTCAAAGACAGTAAGACAGTAGGTATTGGAAACACACAAAGGGCCATGAAATGAGTAATCCAGATAGGTAGGTTCTTTTGAACTGTCTATAGTCTCGTGTCATGGGAGGTGATATGACAGGGCTGATTTCCAGTAAAAAAAACTTCACCCCATGAAGCACTAGGCAGGAAATAAGATGTAGAAGAGGCATCAGTCTTTGTCCAGGTCAGTAAAATCAAGATGTCTACAAATTTCTATTTTGGGTCTGGTACTCCCAGATTTCTCCCAGAATTCTTGTAGAAAATGCCCCAAAATCCAAAAGTGAGTGGCACCTCACTAGAAATCACACAGAACTAGCCTATGAGTTTTACCATGTTGTCATACGAAGATCCATGAACAGTGTCCTCAAGTTTCATGAACTTGGCTTTGATGGTTCCTTTACAAAGGGAAAATACTTGTTTCAATAAATGTACTGGATTTTACTATTGGGGAAATATTTTTGTCCCATACACTGTAACGTATTGTTTAAAAAAATCATTGTTTTTCAGCAAATGATGCCAAGAAGGAGAAGTGGTATATTCTATTGCCAGTTTGTCGTCGTCATCCTCCTCCTCCTCCTCCTCCTCCTCCTCCTCCTCCTCCTTTTTCTTAGTGTCTTTCCTCCTTGGTGGTGGGGTTTGCTGTTTTGGCTTTTGTTCATATGCCTTGCACGGTCATAGGTTTCGTCTGGGTGAGCCCAGGACAATTTCATGTTGATTATTCATCCAGTGCAGTTTTTCTCATTACCTAGGTTGGAATCAGCTGACCTCCAGGATGGGACCCTTTTGGGGCAGTTTCCTCGTTGGCACACAAGACTTGTCCATACCATCACAGTTGGGTTTCACACATCTCGTTGGTGATTGGTGCAATGTTTTATTTAGATTGAATGTTGTCATTGTATACACAATAGTTTCACATGAGGCCGGAGGTCCATCACAGCATCTCTGCTTCCTTAACACCAAGTCAACATTCAACTCCTTTAGTCATTGTCAACTATTCTGCACAACAGAGCCTGACAATGGTGTAATAGATATTTGACTTTAAACAGTCACTGATCTTGTTATTGCACATGATGCTTGATGTTGTATGGCATTTTTGCCAGGCACCATTGATCCTTCACGTGACTTCATGGTTCAGATGGTTGTGACCATAGAACCAAAGTATTTCACCTTCTCAGTTCTTGGTAGGTCAATAACATCAATTTGGTACCATACTCATTTGGGTCAGTCGTCAGAAACTCCATCTTCTTCACATTCAGGCGCAGGCCAGAGCCACAAGTGACGGACTGGCAGACTCTTTGCACCCGCTGTGTCTCACGTACTTGCATGTAGTGCAATGCAAGTAGATCTGGCTTAGGGTTAAGACGGGTTAGCGCAAGGGCTAGGGTTAGGCTAGTTACGGGTGAGGTTAGGGTGAGTATTGGGGTGCACCTCTGGGTGCCTCTCTGACCCACTTAGAAGGACAGTGTACTGGCGTATGGGTTAGGCTTAGGCTTAGGGTTCGGGTTTGGGCTACGATAAGTGGGCTGTTTATGCCCGATTGGCACATCCCAGAAGTCTCTGTGGTCAACCTGGCCAAGTGGCCATGCAATTGGTGGAAAATTTGCATGGTCCAAATGTGCAGGTGTAAAAAATAAAATAAAATAAAATAAAATAAAATAAAATAAAATCAACGGAGACTCTTTTTTTGCAAGAAAAACCCACTGCTGCTACTGTAAAAATTCAAGCATTTAAAATAGCTAATTTTCGCACATTTCTGTGGTGCTTTGGTGGGGTTTTCGGCAACGATTAAAAAAAAATATTGCGGTCGCCATTTTGGATCCCCCGCACTGCATGGCAAATGGATGCGCCCTCCCAGCCTGGTACAGTCAGCAAAACCTGGCCATGCGATTGGTGGAATGGCTCCAAAACTTTGCATGGTCCACTCCCATGGGCGAGCCCATCATTGTGAATGTGCAGGTGTAATAAAATAAAATAAAATAAAATAAAATAAAATAAAATAAAATAAAATAAACAGAGACTTTTTTTTGCAAGAAAAACCCACTGCTGCTACTGTAAAAATTCAAGCATTTAAAATAGCTAATTTTCGTATGTTTCTGTGGTGCTTTGGTGGGGTTTTGGGCAACGATTTCAAAAAAAATATTGCGGTCGCCATTTTGGATCCCCCGCACTGCATGGCAAATGGATGCACCCTCCCACCCTGGTACCAGCAGCGCAGCAGTAGCAATAGCCAAGGAGAGGGATAAAACACCCTTCTGGCCTGGTAGGTGCCCTCAGACAGTTTTCGCCTACTTTTAGGGCCGGGAATCGGTTTTTTTTTAAACGTTTAAAAACTTTTTTTCTGTGCCGCTTGGCATTGCGCGATCGCCGCGATGCAAGTAACGAGCACGACAAATCAGACCAAATTGTTCATTCGTCGGTTTGAGCTCGAATTCTGGCGGAGTAATTCCCGTTACCGTTTCCGTAGAGTAACGGATACGAGTAACGGAAACGGAAACGGGAATACCGCTAAGTCGTGTCCATCTCTAGTGAATAGAATAGAATAGAATTTATTGTCATTGTATAAATAAAACAAGATTTAAAAATGGCACCTCACAAGTGCTGGGGTCAGTTAGACTTCAATGAATTCACAGAATTTAAAAACAAACACTACCTAAATTAATTTTATGTCTGTAATTTAGAATTATGTTGAGGACCACTATTCATACTAATGGAATACAATATGCAGGGATTGTAATTGGTTTGTAATTACACTGCCTTAAACACGGTATTTTATGTGACCTCATTAACCTCATTAGCTTTCACTGCAGTCTAACTGTGACCATTATGCCCTTTTAATAATATATTTTTAAAGTGAAGAGTGAACTTTTTTTAAGATTAAGGAGGCATTAAATATTCATATCTGAGTTTTTGTTCATATCTCCAGGAAACCTGATATACAAATTAGAGTTAGCTTGATGGTGCAATGATTACAGAAAGTTTCTTTCTGTTATGCTGTTGCAAGCTATGGTTGGAATTACATGCTTACACCAATCCATCAACTGCTCCCATCAAAGGAGATCACATGGGAGTGGGGAGGTTACACCTACTGACAGCACTAGGGTTGGGGCAGCAGCTGAGAAGCTGGTGTCTGGTGTGGTGGATAGTAAGATCAATAATGTGGAGAAGGAAGGAGAGCACAGCACTCTCTGTGGAGATGCACTGATGGTGCCAAGAGAGCAGAACCTTTGAGTCTGCAGTACAAAGGATGCCCATAGCAACAGGGCTCACACCTTGTGTCACTGTTGCTAAGCATCAAGTGGCATCAAGTGGCACTAGACCAGCCTTTCCTGCCATGGCACCAGCCACAGGAAGAAATGATCTGTTATGAGGTGGAATGGAAGCTCCGAGGTTGGGGGCAAAAAAGAGGGAGAAGTATTACTCTTGCATCATGTGCTCCCTCCATCATCACGTACACCCAAGCATTCACATGTTCTTCCTGCTCAGGATTCTGGCTCTCTAAAGAGTGTGGCAGATGAATAAATGGCTACCATGGAGAAATACAAGCCCTACTACAGTTTTTAAAAGTGTGGATTGGAAACCCTTTTTAAGAGGGCTTCTCTTGTGCTCTGACAAGAGGTGCTGTGAATTTGACCTGTTTTTCCTCACAGAGGGTCATTTCAGCCCATGTTTAAAACCTCCATCACCAGCAATGTACACACTTGGAACCAGTTTGGTAATTCCAACTAAAACAGGCTCATTGAATCAACTGGATTTACAGAAATGTTGGCTCACCACACAACAACTGAGTCAATGCATCTGCTCCTGCAATTGGATATTAGGAAACACTGCTTTATTTGACCCTGATCATAGGTCTTCAATAAGATATTACTGATCACACGTACTGTGTTCAGTAGAAGCCAGTTAGATCTATTTCGAACCTTCGGAAGGATCAATTGCTGTGGCTTCAAATGCAGTGAAGGAACTTAAATGACTACAGCCTTATTATGCCAGTGGAAAACATGGAGAACAATCATGCAAAGATGAAAGCACTTTATCCCTGCACATCTGCATCTTTCATCACTCCCCATAGAAAAACAGTTCTTAATTCTTGGGGAGAGTATGCTTGGATAACAGTTTCTCACTCTTCAGATCTATGGCCTTCCATGTGTAGGAGCATTTCAGAAGTGATGATGGACAGAACTGGAGTTTAGCATTCCTGCCTTTGAATATTCTGGATAAGCCTTCTTTATATCTGGTTTTCCTTAAATTACATCTGTCTTATGTCCAGTTCCTCTCTTGCCCTGTGGTTTTTTATCAGCTTACATGGATATTTACAAAACACATATGATGTGAGATTCTAATCAGAAAGCAATGTGTATAAGAGACCTAGCTATGAAGGACCATCACAGTTGTGTCAATCAGGAAGATAGCTGTTGTTGATGCATCGTAGATAGGAGAGTCTCACAGTTGAGGCCACTGTGTATGTGACAAGTTAAGACAGGCCAATACTACACTATAGACTGTAAATTTGGCAGGACACAACAGCAATCTCACATTACCAATGAAGACCACTCATCACTTCACATGTTAGGGTGTCTGGCTGTCACTCAGCTGCCACCTCTGCAGCTCCAATTGAAATGAAATAACTCTGTTCCTTGCACATTTCTTTTGAATGTGAGATGAATGGCCACACAATTTCCATGAATCTGGTTCGTGATCACACTTGAAACAAAGACAGAATGATGAATGTTTGCATTGAACTGGGTACGATATTCATCACGTTCCCGTGCACATTCTTGCGAAAGCAGTACATTTTAGTGTTAGTGCTGAGAATGACAATTTGTGGCTTATTGCCTGTTACTTGGAAGAAATAAATAGTATTATTTCTTAGTAAACATTGCTAGCACATTACTTTTTCATTTTTTTAAAAACAACCCTGTAAAAATGGACCAATTGGAATAATGCTTTTAAAAACCACATTTTGAAATAATCAATAAACCTTTGATTTAAATACTACTTTTACTCAGCCTTCCATCCTTCCGAGGTTGGTAAAATGAGTACCCAGCTTGCTGGAGGGGTGGGGCAATGTGTAGCCTGCACACTGTAATTAAAATTGTAAGCCGCCCAGAGACTACTTGTAGTGGTATGGGGCGGTATATAAGCAGAACACACTTTGCTTTACTTTTCACAACCATACCACTGATTATGTTACTTGCTCTTTGGGTCTTTTTCAAAATAACAGTGTTATCATCCATTGACCCAAATGCAGTTTATTGCAGCAATATTGTCCCCTCTCTCTTGGATGCACATTTTTAATATGATGAGTGGAGGTGGGGTGTCAAAGAAGCTAAAAGCAATGCCATCTGGAGGTTCATCCAAAGTGGAATGCTCCCAGCTGAAATGCCTGATGAAGATGCACCCACTCTCTTCAGAAATAGATGGTTCCAGTGATGATAGGGGTGGATAAATGCCTGAAGGACAAACAAAGTTGAGGAAGATGACACGAAGGGAGGATCTTTTACAGACAACAGAAGTGAAAACTCAAGCTAACTTTTTTTAGCATCGTTCAGAAGGCAGCAATGGGCAACTTTCTCTGAATATATCTTACCCTTTAAACCCCAAGGCAACACACTCTAAAATGAAACAAAAGATAATGCTGGGAGATAGGTCTCCCAGATTAGAAGGCATCTCACAACACTACCAGCACGAAAATGCTTTGTTACCAGCAGTAGAGGTAGACACATACTTTCTTGTGATACTCCCCCACCCCCATGAGTGTGGCAATGGCTCATACCTAGTGGATTCAGACACATGTAATCATTCCATGAAAATTCAGTTGCTGGGTGAGTGTCCAAACCCAAAACATTGCTATCTGATGTAGTAATAATAATAATAATAATAATAAGAGAGCCTCCCCATGAGATAATCAAAATGTAGATGAGTCAGAAATACACAGGAGAGATGTTTTATTAGAAAGGTCATCAGGGCTGACAAGATTCACATTTTTTTCTGCATTCAAGATTAAACAGCATTATGTTTTAAGAGAATGTACTGTAATTTGTTTATAATACCCTTCTCTGTGTGAAGAGTAGTCATGTGTGGTGGGTCACCGGGGGAGGGGAGAGATACTGCCCCACTATATTTTATAGTTCTGTCATTAAATATAGTCTCTGTCTCTGTCTCGCTCTCCCTCCTCTCCCCCCCCCCAAAAATCAACCCATACCCCAAATGCAGTGGAGGGAGTTGAAGGCTAAGATTATCCTTTTTTTCCTTCATGACAATTAGGAAGGAATTCTTACTGGGGAAAACAATGGAAAGGTCTGCATTTGGGGGGGTGTGGAGAGTAATTCAGAACAATTTAAAGCACAGAGAAAATTTCAGCCAAATTCATACCTGTCCAAAATTATATATGACAGTACAACATGGGCATGCCAGCTGAATACATTCCAAACTTAAACCAGAGAGAAATAAACAAAATTTCCATTATAGTTCAACACTCTGTACCTTCAAGAGTGTTTCGTGAATAGCAATATATTATGCTATTAACATACACACAAGCAAGTGACTGATTTGTGGGCTATTCCACCCTACATCCCGCAATCTGTCAGAGAGCAGTTCAGCTGTTTGCATATCATTTTCACTAAATTATTTGTTTTTTGAATATTTTAGTGAGTGGGTAGCTGGCAGAACCTCTTGAGTCCATGACCTTACATCCTAGTTTACATTTAAAACGGGCTGCATCAACTCATTCTCATCTCTGCGGATGAAGATTTTTTTAAAAAAAGCTACTGCAATTGGAATAACAAGTGACAAGGCTCATATCCAAGGAATTTCTAGCAGTGATCAAGTGTGTAAAACATCCCTACAATTTGAATAAATGCCAGACATTGAGGCAAAAAAGGGGGGTTGACTTCTCAAAATTGTTTTCTCTGGCCAAGGAGGTCTAATAATAGCTTCCACCTTGATGGAAACACACTTTTGTTTTGAATGCAATGTCAGTTTGTGAGCTTACCTTGTAAACAGGGATTGAGGATAGAGACTGTTGAACACAGCTAAGCTGCTTGGTAGTGTACAGTTTGTAAAGTTCCTCCTAATGTTTGGGATCTCCTAAAAACAACAACAAAGTGGAATGTGGGTGTTCATACACAAGTTATGGCTTACATAAAATGTTCTTTATGCCAGAGAGTGTGAGCTGAGTCTGAACCACCTTGTCAAGATGGTATGTGGTCTGGTGAATATTCTGAACTTCGTTTCTGAACTTGAACATGTGTTTAAGATGAGTGGTTCCCAACCTTGGGTCGCCAGATGTTCTTGAGCTACAGAAATTCTGGCCAGTACAGCTCCTGTGAAGGCTTCTGGAAGGTTTAGTCCAAGAACATCAGGGGACTACTGCTTTAGACATAATACAGTACATATTGCTTTGCTTACTTCAAAATATGATAAAATCAAAAATAAAGTGAACTGCTTAGATTTATTTATTTATTTATTATATTTATACCCCGCCCATCTTCCTGAAGGAAGTCTGGGAGGTTATGTGGGTCACCAGGTGTTTCTGGACTGCAAATCCTAGAAATCCCTTCCAGCACAGCGAGTGGTGGAGGCTTCTGGGAGTTGCAGTCCAGGAACATCTGTGGACCTACAGGTTGAGAACCGCTGCTCTAAAGTATCACACAGGAACATGGATGCCAAGCATTTACTCTCTTCTGCTCCACTACCATTCATGCTTGTTGAAAAACAGCCTTGAACATTGCTTTGTGTTTGGTAATAAGTGGTTAACTGATTGAGGGGAGAGGACAGCTTCTGGGATTTTCCCTTGCATGGTGCCACTATGAGCATGGTAGTGAGCAGAAGAGGGTATCAAGTAGATCATCTTGATTGCTGCGGTGGTTGTTGTCAATATTCAGGCTGCCCTTGCTATGTAAAGCTTGGCATCCTTTTTTTCTGCTGGCAATGTGGGCCCTTTCCTGGCTTTTTTAATTGTGGGTTCAGAAGTACAATATCCCACATTGATAAACTGATTTTTTTTAAAGAATTGAAAATGTGCTTAGGACAAGATGGCATTCTCCTTGGGTTAGTTCTTTAACCAGGCAAATTGCAATCAGCCCAGACAATGACTGAATCATTGGCACAAACTTAATATCTACACTTTTTTTTCCAGAAATCCAATATAAATGATTAAATACAGGGTTGAAAAATAGATCAGTTAACCCCAATGGTCATTATCTTTCCTGCTTCACACAGCAGGTTCATGTTTCAGAGCTGAGGCTGCCAAGCAAAATGAAAGCACTTCCCCCACCCAAAAGAATTAATGGGACATTTAAGAGAATAAAAATCTTACATAGAAACAAACAAAAGAAGATAAATATTTCCAATTTACACAGCTATGAGTGCAACCATTGAGCAGGTGCTTTACTTTTACTCTAGAGACATCATAGCACTTTGGAGCGCTTTTCTGTGAGTAGGCCATGTTCTTATTGGTCTGCTGCTTATTCACAAGTTCCCTTTCTCTTTCAATAATTTTGTTTTAATTTGTTGGGTCCTACTTTCTGCAGCACAAGTCTTGCTTCATAGAAAAGACTATTCAAAAGTAGACTAGGTGTTACTTTTATTGGTCACTACTAAAAGGGAAAAAAAAAAAAACTATTTGGATCCTTAGAGATCTCCAAAGCAACTTGGAAAAGATATCTTTATCAAAGCATTGTACCAAAAATGCAATATTGATAGAGGATGTTGTCTATCACAGTGTTTTTCAACCTTTTTTGGGCAAAGGCACACTTGTTTCATGAAAAAAAAATCACGAGGCACACCACCGTTAGAAAATGTTAAAAAAATTAGCTCTGTGCCTATATTGACTATATGTAAAGTAATTCTCTTGAATAGGAATCAAATAAACACAAAGAAAGTATTTTATAATTACTTTATTATGAAATAGTAAGTAAACAGAAATATGAAAAATTATAAAATACTTTATTCAGTGTGCAACCTGGGCCTGTTTGGCTGAACCTGACAAAGCTGATATTCTTCAGCACAAGTTTGCTTCAACAAAAGTAGACAGGTGGCACTTTTATTGGTCATCTAAAACAAAAAATGTACACTAGGGTATCTTTATCAAAGCATTGTACCAAAAATGCAATATTGATAGAGGATGTTGTCTATCAGGTGCTGAGAATCTTTTTGGTAGATGGAATACACCAGATGATGGTATCAGGAGGCAAGCTGGTGTTAAGGCTGCTTCAAAGTCCCAGATACAGTTTAACACCCAGCATATCAAACAAAGCAGCATAGTCCTTGACCACGCCCCTTCCCTTCCTCCCACCCTCAATTTGGCAGGGGGCGGCAGATGATGGGGGACGGCGACGGGTGTGGGGGGTGGACGGCAACGGGCATGGGGGTGGGTGGCAATGGGTGCGGGGGATGGCGGGCAGACGGTGATGGATGGTGGGGGGACGGATGGTGGTAGCCAGCAGCAGAGGGGGCGGCAGGGGGGCAGCAGGCTGGCCAGTGCCCCCTCTCCATTTTGGTACCCTAGGCAACTGCCTAGTTCACCTTAATGGATGCGCTGGCCTGGTTGTATAAATTCTGGAGCCTCTCTATTGGACTGTAAGGTCAATCGACTACATATAGTGGTCATGGAATCAACCAAGAGAACTCCAGCCAGCACAACTGAGTTGCAACATGGAGACTGGTCAGACCTAGGCCAAAATTGGTGCCAAAGGCTGAATTCTAGAGTCCTTTTCTTCTGCTACTGCTGATGTCCCCGTTTCCAGCTAGAATGGTGATGTGTCTCATGGCTTGCTACAGCCAATCTATATTTTACATTATTGAAATGGCAGATCTGGCAGCTAGCTAGCTTAAACCTCATTAACTCCAAACCTTATTATGAGAGTGAAGTCTCTTTTAATACAACTGTCTTTAAACAAGTGAAGCAGAAAACTGTGTAAGATGGGAAAAATATTTATCCCTGCTTTTCATTGACTTGGTTGAAACTTCCAAAGCTTTTCACCACTAGATGGCAGTCCTATAACATGATAATATTTGGATCCTTTGCTAGGAAATTGCTTCCTCATGACAGCAGTCACAGCAAGTTTAAGCAATGCCTCCCTGATCAGAACCAAAATTTATTCTTCTTACACTGAATTCACTTGGTTAGGTTAAAGGGGATGCAAATAAAAATTTTATACGGTACTAAATAGGGGGATATTGTTCAACTTGGGGCCAAATATAAGAAACATGTTTGTGCTGCACATGGTCTGGTGCAGGAAAAGCAAACATTCTACCAGGCAATTATAAGAATAAAGGCAACCCAAACAAAAACCTATAACCTTGAAACTGGACTTCAGATCGTCACCAAATTTGGTGCAGTTGCATCAGTGATTACTGATTCTGTGCCAAATATTGGGATGTTTGGGCAAACAGCTTTTGTTTTATGATCCGCTGCAAAGTCAGCAGCTTGGCGGTTCAAATCCCAAGTGCCACGCATCAGAGTGAGCTCTTGCTGTTAACTCCAGCTCCTGCCAACCTAGCCGTTTGAAAGCATGTAAATGCAAGTAGATAAATAGGTACTGCCATAAAAAGCAGGAAGGTAAAACAGTGTTCCCTGTGCAGAAATGCTTTTAGCCATGCCGGCCACATGGCCACAGACTTGCACAACACTGGCTCTTTGGCTTAAAAATGGAGATGAACACCACCCCTAGAGTTGGACCCAACTAGAACGCATGTGTGTCGGGAACCTTTACCTTTTTAAAATGTCCCATATTTAAAATTGTTCATATAAATTGAAAAATACTATTATTCATTTTGAAAGAGACTGGGTGGTCCCACCTTCTTTTTATTTTAAAAGAATCCAAGCTTTAGGGGATGAAATATTGATCCTCAAAAAGGCCTTTCAAACAAACAAACAAAAGCTACTTTGTTATAATGCTCAGTACAGTGGTACCTTGTATAAAGGAATTAATTCATTCCAAATGAAATCATGTTAAGCAAATTTTCCTTTATACAAATTTCCCATAGGAATGCATTGAAAATGGAGTAATCCCTACTCGTGACCATTTTTATGTTGTATGGATTCGCCTCATAGGCGATTCTGTTAAGCAAATTTCCCCTATCTCTGGAATGTTGTATGTTGTGCAGATCTTATGTTATACAAACAGTTTGTTATACAAGGGTACACTGTATATGTAATGCACATACAGGAGCTTTGCAAAAAGAACCATTGCATATATTTGTAGGCAGAGTGGAGATATTTAGGCAGAAAGGTCACAGGTTATGAAAAGACAGATTCTGTTTAAAGTGTTAAAAAAACAAAAACCAACAGCTGTGCTTTAAAGAAAGTAATGGAGTAAGAGTCTTCTTGAAAGGGGGATATGTTGCCATGTATCTTAGGTAAACATTGGACATGTCCATACAGCCATTTGTATCCTGTTTGATGTGTACCTGGGATGGGTTACTCGTCTAATTTTTTTTATTATCCACATGATGAGGAGAACAATTTCCTCCCAATAAACCCCAACCTCCACCTTTTTTACCTCAACTTAGGGCTTTCTATTTATATATATATATATTTGTGCAGACTGATGCCTTTTTAGTCCATTCCCAGGATGTGCAACTGCTTAAGTATGGACTAAAATGAAGTACTGCTACTGTCAAAGCTGCCAAGGCTCCTTCAGGTTTGAATTCCCTGTATTGTGAAGAGGATTAATAAATGACCAAATTGAAGACTTAAGAAAACAATGAGAAACACATTGACTACATTTCGCCCACCTCTTTTATTCTCTCTCTCTCTCTCTCTCTCTCTCTCTCTCTCTCTCTCTCTCTCTCTCTCTCTGTGTGTGTGTGTGTGTGTGTGTGTGTGTGTGTTTGCTTGTTGCATACAAATGAGAAGTAAAATGGCGAATGTGGTTAGAAGGCAAAGTTCAAATGGAGAGGTGTGTGTGGATCCTCAGCAAAGTGTTCAGAGTCTCTTTTATTTTCACTCAAACACTGAGATCCTGCCTCTTGCACACCCTTTCCTTTGTAATCTGCTTTTTGATCTCGGAGTAATCCCTGCCTCTTCTGTATGTCTGTCTCTGTCTGTTTACATGTGTGGACAGAACAAGATGCAAAACAGGGGCACTCTTTCTTTTATCTCCAGGTCAGATTGGGGGTGGTAGACTGCACACAACTTCCTCTGAGTGTCCATCTCCTTTCTTTCTTTCTGCTTCCCCCTCCCTCACCCCCCAATTCATTATAGTCAAATGGGAGTGCAAAGGCAGATGGGTGTCTGTCTCCTTTGACTGGTGATTGGCTGATTTTTCTTCCCTTGCACTGCCATGTGTATCTTGCCTCACTCTCTGCCTCTACCGCCTGCCATTGCCAGCCTACTTTAACCTGTACCACCCCTTACTTTGCTCCAAAACTCTCCAAATTATATATCACGCCTCCACTCAACCTCAGCTAATCCTATTTAGACCTCACCAGCCCTCACCAAAGGGCCAGTCTGAAAATGTCCATTTTCTCAGGATTTCTGAGATCAAACAATCTCCTTACATATGTTTTCAAAAAGGAAATCTCTTCCACATTTGGGGCTAACTGAACTTTTGACTCATGCAGTTACTATAGCTGATTCTAAGCTAACTTTTACACTTTTTAAACTCTTTCCTGGCCAAACAAGCTTATCAGATTCATGCTTTCAACAGGATTCTTTGTCTGGCTGTAAACATGGATACAGAAAAAGAATATTTAAGAAAAATAAAATGCAGATAATGAAAATATTTATAAATGCATTTAAGAAACAACATAATATTTAGAGGTTCACCCATTTAAACTGTGAAATTGTTGGTTTTTGCTTTGTGGTTGGAGATGGATGTCCCTGATGTTAGCAGAGATTTGCCATCATAGTTTGCTATAATAGGGTTTTTGTTTCTACATTAATGGAATAATGCAAGATGTGTTGCATTGTTCACTTATTGTGTTTATGATTTTATTGTGGATTCAGTTGTGTATATTTTTGTTTTGTTATGCTATTTTATATTGTATTTTGTTCTGTTTTGTTATGATGTAACTTTGTAAACCAGCCAGAGTGGCCTAATTGCTAGATGGGCCGGTATAGAAATTCAGTAATAATAATAATAATAATAATAATAATAATAATAATAATAATAATAATAATAATAATAATAATAATAATAATAATAATAATAATAATAATAATAATAATAATAATAATAATAATAATAATGGTGATGGTGATGGTGATGGTGATGGTGATGATGTGATTTAAAAGCCATGTGGTTGTCATGTGATTCTGTACTGCCAATTGCATTTCCTTCTCATATTGCTATTTCCTATTTTTAACTTATTTGCTGGTTTGGTAACACTCTTGCAATTTCCATCTAAAATAGAGGCCATCCATGCTGGCCTGGACTCCAGTTCAGCTAACCTGTCTCCTAGTATTGCCGATGCTTCATCCCCACCCTGGTTGCATTGCAAGATGACCTGCTGAGGGGGGCCAACAGGGGTTGCTCTACCTTGTTGGTCCTCCTCAACTTGTCTGTGGCCTTTGATACTATTGACCACAGTATCCTCCTGGGCAGGCTTTCAGAGGTGGGGTTTGGTGGCCTAGCTTGTGCTGGCTCCACTCCCTCCTCCATGGCTGGATGGAGAGTAGAGCTGGGTGGAGTTCTGTTGGGTCTTTGGTTCCTCTCATGTGGGGTTGCTCAGGGGTCGGCGCTCTCCCCCCCCCATGCTGTTTAATATCTATATGAGGCCGTTGACTAAGGTCATTCAGAGTTTTGAGGTCTGCTGTCATCAGTACATTGATGACACGCAGCCCTATTTCTCCTTTTCCACCTCTGCAACAGAGACTGTGCAGACCCTTGATCACTGCCTGGATGCCATTTTGGAATGGACCAAGACCAACAGGCTCACTCAATCACAACCCTGAGAAGACCAAGGCACTATTTCTTGGGGGAGACCGAACGGGCATTGTGGATCTCTTCCCAGTTTGGATGGGATCTCCCTCCAATTGGCTGATAGAGTGAAGAGTCTGGCCATGACCCTGGATCCGGCTTTGTCCATGGAGTCCTAGATGGCAGCCATCTCCAGGGCAGCCTTCTTCCAACATAGGCTTCTCGCCCAGATTCACCCAAACCTGGATGGTGAATCTGGGTGAGAAGCCTACGTTGGAAGAACGTATAAAGTCAGGCAGTCTATAAATAAATAAATAAATAAATAAATAAATAAATAAATAAATAAATAAATAAATCCCTGATCACAAGGTGGGATCAATGAATCCATGAGGCAGTAAGAAATGAAAATGAGAAGAAATTATTTATAAATGAGTCAAGTTGACTTATGTGCCAAATTAAATGACCCTCTGACAGCACAGTAAAATGCAACACTTCCTAAACAAAATGCACAAGTTCTGGAAAAACAAATCTGTGCTTCTCTGTAATACTTGTAACTACCTAATTTATTTTTATTTCTGCTAAGCTCACTTCAACAGAGGTTTTTATTCACCTGGGGATTTTGCCTACTTTTTCTCATCACTGTCTCCATCCTATTCATTTTTGTCACTATATAATTGCTTGCTTGATTATGATGATGACTACAATGACAACAACTTCTTTACATTTCAACCCTGAAAATATTCTTTTTATGCAATATAATAAAAAACAGTAAATAACATTAAATAATTCTTCTATAAAAATAAGCTTTTATTTTGGGTGAAGTCTTTTAAAAATCACTTAATTTTTTTCACTATATACTATTGATAGAGTTGAGAAATGTTCAGGAAAATTGAAAAGTAGGATTGAGAATGTATTTTAAAAAACACACATACACAATTTAGAAAAATGGGGAATAAGGAGCAAATATGAGAAATGTAGGGAATGAACATATTTATCATGGTTTAATCTTATACAGTACCACCACCCCATCCGCTGATTTGCCATCTGCAGATTCAGTTATCTGCAGTTGGTGATCAGCGGGCAGTGGGAGGTATCGGGGCGAAAGCTGCGTGGGCGGTGGACTGGGCAACACCTTTGCCTCCTGCACCCCAACACTCCTGCTGGGCAGGTCAATGGACAAGGAGATGGGAGAGAGAGCCTTCATGCTATCTGGTCCACCCAAAGTCGCAGCAGTGCAGCAGACCGGTTGGAATGAAGGTGTGCTCTCCCGCAGCCTGGTCCATCGACCTGCCCAGTGGGAGTGGGTTAGTGTCGGGGGCAAAAGCTACATTGGCACCTGATCACTCATGCTGGGCAGGTCAGCAGCCCTTCACACTGCCCAGCATTTAGAAGGTATCAAGGGCAAAATCTTTCACCCTGGCACTCTACCACCTCATCACCACTGTCAACCCTGGATAAGAGCATTTGCTCTTATCCGTGGATTTTGGTATCTGTGGCCCAGATCTGATTCCCTGTGGATACAGGGATCCTACCGTATAAGTAAAATGATGGATTTTACTTATACAGTAGGACCCCTGTATCCACAGGGAATCAGATCTGGGCCACAGATACCATCTGGGTGTTGTCCTGGACCCAGCCTTGTCCCTGGATGCCCAGGTGGCGGCGGTATCTAGGGCAGCCTTCTATCAGCTAAGGTTAATTGCCCAGATTCGCCCGTACCTTGACGTGGACTCCCTCAGGACGGTAGTGCAGGCATTGGTGATCTCGTGAATCGACTACTGTAATGCCCTCTACATGGGGTTGCCCTTGAACCTTGTCCAGCATTTGCAGCGGGTGCAGAATGCGGCGGCCAGGCTGGTGGTTGGTGCGAGCAGGTATGCCCGTATCACCCCCATCCTGGCTCACTTGCATTGGCTGCCCGTTGCTTCTCGGATAAGGTTCAAGGTCATGTTTTTGGTTTACAAAACCCTCCATGGCCTGGGACCTACCTATCTGGTGGAGCGGATTTCCCAGAGATCAATCTTGTCTAGACCAACCAGAGCTTCGTCCTCCCTCTCTCTCAGAGTGCCAACACCGAGAGAGGCCTGTAGGGCTTCGACCCGGAATCGGGCTTTCTCGGTGGTGGGGCCGGCTTATTGGAACAAGCTGCCAGCTGAGATCAGGCAGGCGGAGTCATTGCTGGCATTTAGAAGGGCCTTGAAGACCTGGCTCTTTAGGCAATGTTTCGGGGCCCTCTGAGCACGTGCCACTCCCCCCCTTTCCACCCCTCTCTCCTTTCCTTGCTGGGACTAGGTTTTTAGTTGCCTTGCCGGACATTACCTGGACCTTTTGTCTTGATTAGAGGCGCCTTGTTATTTTTACTTGCTATTCTCTTTTAGTCCTTTTCAGTAGCTTTTTATTGTATTTGGATGCTGATTTGTATTTGCTTTGCTGTCTGTTTATTTTGTTGGGGATTGTTATGTTTTGGGATTGTATTTGGTAGTCATTGTGGGGTGATATGTATGTAAACCGCCCAGCGTTCACTTTGGGAAAATCGGGTGGTTTATCAGTGTAATAAATAAATAAATAAATAAATAAAATGGACAAAGGACTGCGCAAAATAAATGGTAAATGTAGTAAACACATTATATATGAAGAAAAAGGAAAGTTTGGGTGAAAACAAGCTTGAAAGCAATGAAAGGGACAGTAAGTACAGTTTATAAAATATTATTGCAAGCAGAAGAGCAAGAGGACTTGCTTGAAATAATTTGAGAGAAGGTATGAGTACTGAGGCTTGGGGAAAACATAAGGAATGTAATACTGTTGAAATAGATGTGGTAAGAATTTTTATAAGTTAGTAGGAGATGTATTTAACCCCAATTATCTTGGATAAATTTCATTCTTCTGATTTCAGCCCATTGCTCAAGTTTGTCAAGAACTCTTTGAATTGTGCTGCTCTCTTCCAGGATATTTAGGCATTCTCTCTTATTTTGTGTCATTCACAAATCTGCTCACTTGAATCCCTTCATCCAAGTAATGCAATAAAACTGTAGAAGAGCAATGGCTCCAGAACTGAATTTAGTGATACCCCTCCTTTCAGTTTGAGAAGGGCCCAACGTGAACACACCCTACAACAATTCTCTTAACTTGCCTTATTTTAAATAAAACATTTTTCCATAAAGTACATTAATTCTTGCATGCTTATATTTAAAAATGTACCTCTCAGAATGTGTCTAGTATATATTTGACTCTTCTTTTTAAAACATGGTTCAAACCATAATACTAATGTATGGACTTATTTTTTTCCAGGACTTAATAATCTATGGCCCATGTCATGTAATTCATATTTTTACAATACATTTGTAGGATTCAAGCTGAAGGCCTCTCAGCATGCAGAGACTGATTCTTCCGGGAACAGCAATATTTATTTCTTTTCAGAGACTCCAGGGCAAATTGTCAGCAGGGCTTCTGATAAGGAAGTGACATAAGTTCTGTCAAACAATGTTATAGACTGTACTGTTTCCATAGCAGTGACATGCATGCATCATATGTCATCTTCCCCACCTCAGTCTTTTCCATGGACAGTCAAACATTAATATAGGACTGCAACTGTTCTTAAGCAACCCACCTCCTGGAATCCAAGCTAAACTGTTCATGCACCAACTCAGGGCCGCTTTGATTGAGTTGTTTCATTAACTGTATCAAATGAGACAAGCTAAACGCTAGGAAAGCCCTAGCGATTTGAGAGCAAAGAGCAAATTCAAAGAGATGATTTGATGTTTCTATGGTAAAAATGCTTAGTATTTCCCACTAATTAGGGCTGCTGGGATTATTGGACAATACACAATTTCTAGGTCACTGTATGTTTGGAGGCCTCATTTTAAAACTAGTCACAATATATTTGCACTGTTTTGTAGAATAGGGATTTTTCCACTGTAAGTTATTTACATTAATTAGGCCGATGCACTGAATAACTAAGGCACAGGGGATGGAAGGGATCAGGGATAGTTAAACCTCTGGCTAAAGTGTTTTGAGGCAATAGTTTCACTCCCTGAATATACCTAAAGACTCTCTTAGGCATCAGTTACACTCATAGAATGTAAATGCAGAAGTTGGGGTTAGATGTGGTATCTGAAATGTAGTCCAGAAAGTAGTCTAGCCTGAGAGAAACAATGAAAAAAAAGGCTTTATTCTAGGAACACTAAGAACAAACGTTTCTTAGAATTATATGCAAAGTCTAATTGAAGAATATCAGTCTGACTTCCAGAAAGCTTGTCAACAAAACCATTGTTCAGTTATTTTATCCAGCTACAGGTGTAGACAAAGATATATAAGCTTTGATGCAACTATTCAGAATAAAATTTATTACACACAGGAACAGGTTGTAGTGATAATCATATAAGACTTGAATGTAAAAGTAGGAAATAAAACAAAACCATACTCTCTTTGAGAATTTGGCCCCAGAATCAGAAGTGATAAACAAGAGCAACTCATAGCATTCTGTGATTTTGTGTATCCATTTCAAGTACCTGATTCAGGCAACCCAACAGATAACTAAACACATGGATGTCACCACATATCACCAATATAGAGATCAGATTATAATTTGAAATAGAATATGAAGAAACTATTATATTGGAGGACTTGGAGACACTGTGCTACAAAACAGGAACTATTCACATCGACAGTTACATTAAAGCTGAAGAAGAACACAAAAATAAACATAGTTCCAAAATATAACATAAACAACATTCCCATGAATTTAAAGGCCATATATAGGGAAAATGCATTATTAATCTAAACTTCTTTTCTTGAGAGATCAAAACGTTTCTCTACTCATCCAAGCAGCTTCATCATCTGAGGAAAGTTAGTGGCAAGTAGCGATGGGCACGAACCAAAAAAATGCGAATTCATTTCAGTTTAGTTCGTTTTCCGGTCCGGTTCGGTCCATTAATTATGAAACAAATTTTTAGAAAAAAATCATTTCATAATTCATTTTAGTTCGGGTTCATTTTTTTCCCTTTCTTTTTTTAACCATCTGAACCGGGAATCCGCCACCAAATCTCCTTTAGGGCAAGGGGCTGTATTCCTGCTGCTTAGAGATGGGCACGAACTGAAGAAAGGGCGATTCATTTTGGTTTGGTTCATTTTCCGGGTCAGTTCGGTTAGTTAATTCTGAAATGAATTTTTAGAAAAAAAAATTGCTTCATAATTCATTTGGGTTAGTGTTTGTTTTCTTTTTTCTTTTTCTTTTTTCTTTTTGAACCCCACTGGTCACGGTTTTTATTTATTTATTTATTTATTTATTTATTTATTTATTAATCCTGCCAGCCCGCAGGCCGGATCAGGTAATTTTTATTTTTATTATTTTTATTTTATTTTTTCCCTGCTGACCACATGGCCTGCCTAGCAGCTGTAGCATGGGCCGATCAGCATTTATTCCCCTGCTGGCCTGCTGGCCAGATCGGCGGCCCGCAAGTCGAGTCCGGTGGTCACGGGCTGGTCTGGCAGCCCGCATCGTGATTGGGTTTTTATTTTTATTTTTATTTTTATTTTTTTCTTCTGCTGGCCGTGGGCTGGTTCGGTGGCCCATGGGCTGGGTCCGGTGGTCATGGGCTAGTCCAGCGGCCCGCGGCCCGATCAGGCTTTTTTCTATATTTTATTTTTTTATTTTTTTCTTCTGCTGGCCTGCGGGCTGGATCAGGTAATTTTTATTTTTATTTTATTTTATTTTATTTTATTTTATTTTATTTTATTTTATTTTATTTTTTTTTTTTATTTTTATTTATTATTTTTTCCCTGCACACCACGTGGCTTGGTTACCAGCTGTAGCATGGGCCGGTTGGCATTTTTTTTTCTCCTGCTGGCCCGCTGGCCAGTTCAGCAGCCTGTGGGTCGGTTCTGGTAGTCACGGGCTGGTTCAGTGGCCCGTGGGCCAGATCAGGTTCTTCTTCTTCTTCTTCTTCTTCTTCTTCTTCTTCTTCTTATTATTATTATTATTATTATTATTATTATTATTATTATTATTATTATTATTATTATTATTATTATTATTATTATTATTATTATTATTATTATTATTATTATTATTATTATTATTATTATTATTATATCCTGCCAATCAGTTTTTTTAATTATTATTTTTATTTTTTGTTCTGCCGGCTGCAGGTTGGTTCCGTGGCCTGCGGGGTGGTTCGGCGGCTCATGGGTCGGTTCCGGTGGTTGCGGACCAGTCCAGAGGCCCACAGCCTGATCATGTTATTTTATTTTATTTTATTTTTTTTTTCTTCTGCTGGCCTGCGGGCTGGTTCAGCGGCCCTTGGGTCAAGTCTGGTGCTCGCAGGCCAGTTCGAAGGCCCGTGGGCTGGATCAGGTTATTTATTTATTTATTTATTTATTTATTATTCCTGCCGACCATGTGGCCAACCTATCAGCATTTTTTTTGTCCTGCTGCCTGTTACAGCCAGGACTGGAGAACCAGACCAGGGCCACCCCCGGCCCAGCTAGGAGACATTGCTGAAACGTAAAACGAACTGCAACAACACGGAAATTTCTGTTTCGTTTCATTTCATTCTTCTTAGGGCGTTTATACACGACCCCTAAGCTCCGCCGCAAATGGCTGCAAGGTCCGGACCTTAAAAATGTTTCCCCACCAGCTCCGGACTTTGCAGACAATTAAGTGCGACCCCGCCCACTTTAGCGCGACCAAACAGCAGTTTTCTTGTACCTGGTCTTTGATGGTGACAAATATTTGATCCGGTGTAAGGATAGTGAGTGTGGGGCTCTCCTGGCTTCCGTTTGTTCTTTTTTTGCGCCCCGCCCCTTTAAGAGATCTGAATGCTGCCGGGAACAAAACAGAGGTAAACGGGAATTCTTTTCTTTCTTTTTTCTCCCTCCCTCAGGCAGCCAGCAACCAGGAAGTGCGGAGGGGGGTGGGGACAGAGGAAGACAGAGGAAGAGCAACGAACCCCTAAGATCTCTGGTCCGAATTTAAGTGGCCAGCGGATCTTAGGGGTTGTGTAAAAAGGCCCTTAGAGGGGACAGTTTGTTATTCCTTTCGTTACATAATGGAATGAATAATAACGAAATGAACCACAATTTTCATTTCATGCCCATCTCTACTGCTGCTGTTTACTGTTCTCACCACCGCCTTCCAGGTGATTTTGGCAGCTGTCAAAAACAGACAGCTGGAAGGTGGTGGGGAATCCCACAACAGGGGGCTGAGAGGGCAGCGCTGACGTCAGCGCTACCCTCTCAGCTTCCTGCTGGGGGATTCTCTTACCAGACGGGGAAGCTGCTCCTGCTCTGTCCAGTAAGGGAATCCCGTTTTAAAAAGTGTCTAGCCCACCACAAAGGGTGGTGGACTAGAGTGTTTTTAAAATGTCCCACCAGCAACTCGGCTAGCTTTGTGGGGCATGTGTCTCTGTATCTCTGTATCTCTCTCTCTCTCTCTCTCTGTGGTGTTTTCTCACCCCCCCCATTACACCCCCACACCACTGGAGATCTGACCCATAGAGACATAAACAGCCCCTCTGGCCCCTTCCCCACTCTTCTCCTCCCCCGTTACTCTTGGAGGCAACCTAGCAGGATCTCCTCTCCACCCCACCTCCAGACCCTCCGAAGAGAAAAGCCGCCCGCTGCCGCCAGAGCAGCAGCAGCAAGAGGGAAGGGAATTTTGGGAAGCAAGCTCACTTGGGGGCATGCCTGTGAACTGGTCCTTCAGCACCGTCAGTTCAGAGATCTTTCTCTTACACAGAGAAAAAATCATGTTCCTTTCCCCCCCACTACCTCCCTTCCCCAGTTTCTCTTGCTCCGGCTCCCATGCTTGCACACTTGCTCCATTTCTCTGTCTTTCTCTGTCACACACAGAGTCTCTCTCTCTCTCTCTCTCTCTCTCTCTCTCTCTCTCTCTCTCTCTCTCTCTCTCTCTCTCTCTACAGGGCTGTTGATGACAGGGCCATTTGAAAGTTACTAACTTATAAGGTTTCCATAAATCAGAAGTGACTTGTCACCACACAATAGCAGCCACCGCCACCTTAAGTCAGCATGTGATGTAGTAGAATAAAACAGTTGAAGGAGGCTGCCCGACTCAGTACTGAACACCTGTTGTTTCATCCTGAAGCAAAATCATTATAAAGCAAAGCCTATATCCATCTAACTCTTCTTTCCCCTCTTATATGAATATAAATCTTTCTGCAAGTTTTTAGAAGTTCCCTACAGGCAGGAGGGAAATTATCTTTTACATGACATAATACTGATGATGAAAGACAGGCAGCCTTGGAAAATAAGAGGCTCAAAATTCAAAAATGTTAGTTGTCCCATAATTCTAATTTAAACATTTGATTAGTGGGACCAAATTAATCTCTCTTGCATCTTTCTGATATAGATGCAACACCATCGTGTGGCAGTCGGCTTGTTCCAACATGCAGCTAATCAAACTAAATTTTCACTTGATCTCTGATGCTGGTACTTAGGGGACTTGATACATAAAAAAGCTTTATGAGTGCAGCAGAGGTGGCCTACCACTCCACCTTCTGGGTACAAGGATGGACTCCTCCCTGAAACGAGCCAATGCTACAATAACTTTCAAGACCATACTGGGTACTTTGAAGTTTTCCTCTCACGCCAGCTGGTCCAGATTGCAAGTGCAGTCAAGGCAAGCATTAGCATGTCAAAGCCACAAGGTACCTTTTGAGTATGTGAGCTCTATTTGAAGTTTGGTGTGCTCACTGGCGTGCCCCCAGCAGGCGCCTGAATCACATGCTGTCATTCCAGATGTGCATTGTCTCTGTAGAAATGCAATTTCACAGTCATTAAACATTTCAAGTTCATTGAGTGCTAATTATGGCAAAAAGCATGACAGGAGAGGCTTCAAAGTCCAGGTGGACAGGAACGCCTATTGATCACCCAATTGATTTGTGTTACCTAGATATTGGACTAGCCTTGTTTCCTGCTGCTATATAATCTGTCTGGATTTTTCTTGTCATTAACCCAGGATAATAAATCTACCTGGTTTTATTTCAAGTGGCTGATGCTTGATAATCTATTTCAAGTCTGCAGAAGCAACCTGTGCTGTTATTATGGTATGCTATTGTGAAGTGTCCAAGAAGCTAGATACTGCAGTGTAGTATTTTTTTCTCTCTCTTTGTGTGTGTGTGTGTGTGTGTGTGTGTGTGTGTGTGTGCACGCGCGCGCGCATGCACGTGCATGCGTGCTTGTGTGTGTTTCCCACTACTTTCTTGGAGTACTCAGCTTTTTTTTTTAAAAAAAGGCTTATTTCTCTGGTTAATTATTGCAAGTAGAGATGCTATTGTGAAGTGTCCAGTTACTCGTTTCCGTTACGGAGAAGCTAGATACTGCAGTGTAAAGAATAATTTTTTTGTCATGGTCTTCCTGGCATCGCGGCGATCCCGCGATGCCAAGTGTGTGTTTTAAGTTTTAAAAAAACCCCGATTCCCGGCCCTAAAAGTGGCGTGTCTGAGGGCACCTACCAGGCCAGAAGGGTGTTTTATTTGGGGTTTCCCCCCCTGTGTGCTGTGCTGCTGGTACCAGGCAGGGGGCGTCTCATCTGCCTTTGCCATGCGGTGTGTGTCCAAAATGACGACCGCAATATTTTTTTGAAAATCGTTGCCCAAAACCCCACCAAAGCACCACAGAAACATGCGAAAATTAGCTATTTTAAATGCTTGAATTTTTACAGTAGCAGCAGTGGGTTTGTCTTGCCAAAATACGTCTCCGTTGATTTTATTTTATTTTATTTTATTTTTTTACACCTGCGCATTTGCAATGATGGGCTCGCCCATGGGTTTTTGGAGCCATTCCACCAATCGCATGGCCAGGTTTTGGAGACTGTACCAGGATGGGAGGGCGCATCCATTTGCCATGCAGTGCGGGGGGATCTAAAATGGCGACCGCAATATTTTTTTTAAATCGTGGTCCAAAACCCCACCAAAGCACCACAGAAACATGTGAAAATTAGCTATTTTAAATGCTTGAATTTTTACAGTAGCAGCAGTGGGTTTTTCTTGCAAAAAACGTCTCCGTTGATTTTATTTTATTTTATTTTATTTTATTTTATTTTATTACAACTGCACATTCGGATGGGCTCCATGCAACTTTTCCACCAATCGCATGGCCACTTGGCCAGGTTGACCACAGAGACTTCTGGGATGTGCCAATCAGGCATAAACAGTCCACTAACTGTTAAACCTAACCCTAAGCCTAACCCATACGCCAGTACACTGTCCTTCTAAGTGGGTCAGAGAGGCACCCAGAGGTGCAAATACTCACCCTAACCTCACCCGTAACTAGCCTAACCCTAGCCCTTGCACTAACCCGTCTTAACCCTAAGCCAGATCTACTTGCATTGCAGTACACGCAAGTACATTTCCCTTGGAGCGGGTGCAAAGAGTCTGCCAGTCCATCACTTGTGGCTCTGGCTGACTCCTGCAGCAGCATTTGTGTGCCATGCAAACCATGCCTGCAAGTGCTGCCTGACTGTGTCTCACCGAATGTTGCAGGAAGGCACCCCAAAGAGAGGGTGCCTCTGCCAGTCTGCTGCGTCTGCAATATGCATATCCATAGCATATGGCTATGCATGCCCTTTTGTAGCAGCACTGGCGGGTGAGGATAGGAGGCACCCACCACAGAGAGGTGCCTCCAGGAGCCCGCTACCCCCCCAAAACCAGTACTAACGACAAACAAAAAAACGAAAAAAACGAATGACAATTTTTTTGAAATTTTCGCAAAAACGCTGGGGTGTGCCTCCGTGTGTTGTGCCCATCTCTAATTGCAAGTACTGCTGGTCCTACACTCAGTGGCTAAATCTCCAGGTAATACTTCCATTGGTTCAAGGTTGGGAAAATACCCAAGAACAGTTTTTATTGCAACTAAGGAACCAACAGGAACGGTGTCCTCAACTTCCTGCAGAAGCTGCTGGGGTGTGTGTGTGTGAAAGAAAGCTCCCTGCGGTCACTCCCCAAGGAATGAATGTCCATTCAGAAGGGTTTCCTGTCAAGGCCACAGGGAATCCTGAGAGTCCAGGGACGGGAAGAGGAGGCCTATACCATGTTGAAGGCTCTTAAATGACAGCCAGTCAAGGAGGCTGAGGGATCCTGATGTACTCTCCTTTGCTCCTCCTGGAGTAAATTCTGTCTCTGGCATGTTCATCTCCAGTGCTGCAGCTATGTCAGAGTGGATGTCACCGGTTGGACAAGCCAGTATGGCTGCCTTGACGTTGGAGGTTGGAGCCCCTTGGGTTGCTCATTGTGACAAACCTGGATCTATCACGCTACGACCTTTAACGTTAATTAATAACTGTTCCCCGATCCAGGTATCCCCACCAAAATACCAGCAAGTTACCAGGTACTTTTATTATGATGAATGGATTCTGACACCAACGTTTATGATTTAAAAATAAAATATGTAACTTTTACTGTTGCACATATGTTGTTGGTGTGACAGCATAGCTGATATTCTTAGATATTACTTTAATGACATTACTATAACAGTTCTTATCATGAATTAAACCAGACTGCTTTACAGTTACAGGCTCTCATGCCTGACTAATTGACACTGCAGGCAGGCCAGCTGAACTCTATTGCCTGAACTGGTTAACTCTCAAGACCAGTGGTGACGAACCTTTGGCCCTCCAAGTGTTTTGGACCACAACTCCCAGAATTGCAAGACTGCATTTCCAATGACAAATGACTGTGGGAGTTGTGGCCCAAAACATCTGGACAGGAGAGAACCTCTTCTCTTCTCAGAGAGCATCTTTAGATCCACTAGCCACGCCCACCAGCTTACTGATCGGCTAGGCAACATACATTAATACATATTCATAAACAACAATAAATATTCATACATAACATCCTATTTGCCACACTTATCCACAGCCCCTTCCTTTACTTAACAGAAAGAGGGAAAGGTACGTCAGCCTAGGACTCTTCTTCCTGGGCGTTCGCAAACTGGAGATCCCAGGCCTTGTCTGTCCCTCCCTACATCCCCTCCTCTGCTGAAGTCTTCCTCTCTATCCTTTCTTTCCTTGAAAGGAAGCCCACAAGCCCTCCTGGTCCTCTTTAATCCCAGTGTCTGCCCCCTCCCCTCATCCTCTTGCCAGTGGCTGTCTTTAGCCAGCTTGCTCACAGGTACCTGTCATCTCCCCCATTTGGCTGATTGCGGCCAAGGAGCTAAGGCCTCAGAGTGAGACTGACTTCCTTCGCATCATCCAACCAACCAGACCAGTATATGTGTGCAGATTCAAGTCCTGGAGGGCTGTTGTTTTCCCACATTCTGATCTGTCATTTAGCAGCAGCACTTTCAACCCTGTGGGCCTAACACCAAAGCTATCCACATGCCCTTCCTTCTTACATCATGTTGTAGCTGTGCCTCCCCACCACCTCTTCCCCAGCCCTGAAAAAAATCTAATAGCAGCTCCCTGACTCTCTCACTCTACTACTCTTCCTCCCATAAAATAGACTTCTCTGCAAACAGGCTAAGGCCCAACTTTACACTGTCTTCCGGGTACATAAATGTGAATGCTGAGGCAGCCATGCTGACCACAAAACAAAACGCAAAATTGAGAATCTGTACTTATGACTGATGAGCACTTTCCGTGTTATCTCACTAAGAAAAGAAATAGCAACATTCCTTGAGCTCATATCTGAAATCCACTATTTTGATATTTGGCAATGGTTTAATTACAGTTTTAGTCACTGCTACGGCTGCTCTGTTTTGCAAACTTGCCACCAACTGAAAACATGAAAAATCTACCCCCCCAACCACAATGACAATATAGTATGGCAACTCAAATGGTAGTTTTCTAGAACCTCCTGCTTGGCCAGAAGTACATTTTGGTTAAACACATTTTATCTTGCAATGTGTTCTGGCAGAGTGGGACTTAAGCAGTACACCAGTTCCTAAATGGAGAAGATTTATGTGCAGTTTATTTTATTTTCTTTATTTTTACCCATGAAGACAATATGGCAATGCCATGGTAACTACGGAGTATCAATATAGTCTTTCTAAACCCTCCTAATTGGACAGACGTACACTACTATCGCTCTGAGTGGCTGTGGGATTCTTGAGGGATTCTGCTAGGGGATGCTTCTGAGAAGGAGGATGCTTGAACTCTTCTCCCATTCGTACAACGATGTAACTCTGGATGTTTCTCGTTTACAGATGCATCAAAGCCTATGTTTCATTTCACCTCTTTCATAATACAGGTAATGTATGAGAAAGAGAGCTTACAGGGAATATGCAGTTTTGTTTCCATGTAGAAATTAAATACAAAAAAAAAGAACACCAATGTGTGTTCCTTGCTTTGGGGTGTATAATTTGGCTTTAAAAAAACAAACTGAAAATTGATTTTGGATGACTACAATTGGTAAACCTCTTTACAAGAGATCATGAGATCCCTCAATCAGATATGATGTGGTAAAAGCCTGGGGATGGGGATGCAAAAAAGTGGAAGGATGTAAAAGAAGAGTAGAAAACAATGCTAAAACCTGTGTCACTCTCCTCTCCTGGATATGATAGAGGGAAAGAATCAACAGATATACAGATGTACCTCTAACAAGTGATTTGCTAGCATTAGAATACTACAATAAGTTACCACTGTACTCCCTCTGAACCAAGAGGCTCTGGAAGTTTGTTTCTCTGTAATTAAAAATGTAAAGTCCGCCTGTCAGTTCAAGCCATACTCTGTTCTGCATGAGGCTTAGCTCCTCAATAAACAGAGACCAGGCAAATACTGTATCTGTTACATCCTTTCTGTGTGAGCAGTGTATCTGGAACCGGTGCTTCTTCTGATGCTCCATTTTATGTATTCAGCAATTGCTGGGAAAAGATATATAAACACCAAGGCCACAATAATACAAAACCACATTAAGATCTATTTAGAGGCAATGAATTGGAAGCAGGTGTTTGCTCCATAGAGGGGCAACCACCACCAAAAGAGAGCTGAATGCTGAGGAGAAAGAAAATAAAAAGGGCAGTCTGGAATTCACAAAGAGAACTATAATCAAGCCCTATCCATGTCTATTAAGGGGAAAAAGACAAGAGCAACAGCCATTGAAAGATTAAAACTGATTTTGTAAAATCCCTTTCTTCTCCGCTGTTTATTTCAATGAAATTTCTAAAGAATAATTGGAACATTTACTGCCTATATCTATAATACCTCATTATCCAGATCTGCTTCAATTCAGTGATTTCAATTTTCTTTTAGACAAGTGGTGTTTATCAGGAGACTTAGCATATGAATGCAAAGATAGGAGCCGATAAATGCAAAACACATACTTCAGATTTCACATCTTGGGCTATGGAATACCCATAAGAAGCAATTGTTCCTGGAATGCTGAGCAAGGCCTCACCTCACATGTTGACCCCAATCTGGGTAATTAATTCCATAATGAAGGCTTTCATGGCACATGCTGGCTTTTTATTGTCTTTTCTATGAATTAATAACATCTGCTAATTTTTTTCATGGTATGGAAATGTTCCTGCCCTTCAAAAATAAGGCAGCCTCAAGATAAAAGAGCATCAGGGATAATGATTATAGCACAATATGGCAGCTGCACTAAGCGGGGTCCACCTTCACCCAAACATCTGCCAAATAAGCCAATTTAAAATCTGAAATTTGTTTGGGATCATCCCTGCATGTCCCACCTCTCACCAATTGACTGCAGCTGTTTCATTCCTTCTGAAAATAACTAAACTTGGTCACTTGTTAGGAAGGCATATAAGGCTAAAAGTCAGCTTGGTAACCATGGATAAAGTCTGTGTACCTATGTGAGCACTGCACCATCCAGTTCTTGGTGTACCCATTGTTAAACTGAGAACCAACACCGAGCTGTAGTTGCGCTGCTTCTGTAGTGTTAAACATCATTTCTTTGAGTTCAGTGAGAGAATGCAGCAGCTTTTCAAATTGTTGTCAACCTGATGTTGACCCTCTAACATCAGCTTGAAAATCAAAGATGGGGAAAAGTTACTTTTTTGCACTATATGCCCAATAAGAGTACAGCCAGAAAATCTCCTGGGTAGAAGAGAGATAGGACAGTATATATGGCTTGATAAAACAGTCACAGGGATAAGCAGCACTGGGAGACATCAAGTTCCTGAATAATAATTTCTAGGATACCCCATTTCCCCCCATCTCTGCTAGGAGGTGTAGCACCCCCCCCCAAAAAAAAAACCATTTTCCTGCCCATGAAAGGGCCATGCTAGCTACAGTTGAATTAATTTTTCTCAAAAGTAAACTCCCACCAGGAGAATAAGCAGGCCCTTTTCCCAGTAGGGAGAAAGCCGCCTTCCTAACCCCTGATTTGAAACGTAAAGATATTCCTTTCCCCCTTAAAGCAGATGCTTGAGGGGAAGGTTATGAGGCAGGAAGAACATACGTCATATGGTTCACCCCGAAATATGGGTCACAAAATATGATCTCTTTAAAGTGGAGCTTTATTTATTTATTTATTTATTTATTTTTACAGATGCTTACCCAAAGGTCTCTGGGGAAAGGAATTAAAACAGTTAGAAACATCAAACAACAATAAATAATTAAAACAACAATAAAAACCTTATACTAAAACATCACACTAAAATTGCCATCAGAAGACCCACAATCTAAATTGTATCAATTAAAAAACTTCTGGAACAGGAAGGTTTTTACCTGGCGCCGAAATGTCATCAGTGTTGGCGCCAGGCGGATCTCACTTGGGAGGGCATTCCATAGCTTGGGGGCAGCTGCCGAAAAGGCCCTGTTCCTACAAGCCATCCCTTTCACCTCCTTGAGGGATGTCTCTTTCAGGAGGGCCCCCTGGCTTGATCTTAATTGCCGGGTAGGTTCATATAGAAGGAGGCGGTCCTTCAGGTATCCAGGTCCTAAGCCATTTAGGGCTTTATATGTCAAAACAAGCACTTTGAGTGGCTCCAATGAACCAGCTTAGCAAGCGGGTTATTAGGCACCCAATACGCACAATTTCTCACAATAAAAAAGATGATTGATTTGAATTTAAGCAGTGGAAGAAAATCAGGATTCAAGCCTTCGCTCCTGAGCTCCTGTTATATTCTTCTCATATACCTTTCACAAGCCACTGACTGAGACATGTGAGCAGCATGAAACATGGAAGGAAAGAAAGAGCCCTGAGCATTAGTGTGTCTCTGCTGTGGTTCTCACAAAATGGCTCCTTGGCAGGAATGACATTTTAAGTAACTAACACAAAGCTCTCTTTTTTTTAACTGCAGGTTACCTGTGTACAGGTGCACAACAGCCTGTTTTAGATGTCCTGCTTTAATGTGCTGGGGTCAGGGCATTTGCTCACTGGCTTGGCATGCAGCCAGCAAAACAATACACTGCCAGAACTGCCTTGACCCTACCCCCTGCCAGGCACCATCACCAGCTGGCCAGTGCTGAGGTAGCCCGGAAGCATCCCAGCACTGGTTAGAGCTCTGGCCAGTGCTCCGAGGCAAATGGCTGCAAACTCCGCATCAAGTGTTTTCCCACCAGCTCCGGAGTTTGCAGGAAGGACCCTGCCCACCTAAGCGCGACTCAGCTGCACTTTCTTGTACCTGCTTGAGGTGGGTGAAAATCCCCAGGTCAGCTGGTCAGTGCGGGGCTCTCCTGGCTTCTGCTTGTGTGTTTTTTGCCTCCCGCCCCTTTAAGAGAAGAGGTGGGAGGAAGCAGAAGAGAAAGGAAGAGAAACAGAGCTCCGGGAAGCTCCTCCAGGTGAGCTGCATTTTCCCTCTCTTTCTCTGGTGGGGAGGAAGGAAGAGCAACGAACCCCTAAGATCTTTGGTCCGAATTTAAGGGGCCAGCGGATCTTAGGGGTCGTGTGAAAAGGCCCTCTGTTCTTGCCAAGGGAAAGGGCAGCTCTACCTACCCCCTTTTAGGAACACCCGACGCAGGAAAGGATTCTGATGTCATATCTCCAGTGTTGCCAGTTACTGGTTCTTCTCAGCATTGGCTGGCCAGCAATTGAGGCCTGGCTATCATTTACAAAATGTGCATTGATGAAAATCCACACCAGTAGCTGCATCATCTGCAGCAACTAAACCAAGTGTGAATTCAATTTGGGTCTTCCTGAATGTGACATAACGGTCTTAGTGTGCAATATGAGATGGTTCCATCTTTGCTTGAGAATTTTTCCTCCTGATTCCTTCTTCTGGACTCCACCATCTCAAACTGTGAGTTGGGGGACGGGGGTTATGTGATGAAATATTCCTTTCTTTCTTTTTTAAATCCCTCACACAGAAAATTTAATGTCAAAGAAACACTTCTAGACCCTCCTTCCTTGGCATGCTAACTTTGTGTCTCAAACTATCTTCTGGTGTGTGTTGGGGGATTGTAAGTTACTATCACCTGAGGTTTAGGAAGAGTGCAGTTGAGTCAATTTTTGTGCTGTTGGTTCCAGAGAGGGGTCAGGGAAGCTATTGATGTGTACACTTAAAACCCCTCTCTCAGCAGAGTTGGGGGTCTCAGGCACAATCTGTCTACCACTCGTCATGCTGCCCTTTCAATCCCCAGACAAATAAGAAGCACTTCACACCTCCACCAGGAAGACCAAAGCTAACAACCCATACTTAATGGATGTTGGGAAGGGTTGCATAAGTTGGACTTTCACACACCCCAGGCCATTGTGCACCAAATGAGCCTATTCAGACCAGAGTGTTGTGAAATCAAGGTGAGCTATAAATTGAGGCCTCACCACCAACTTTCCTCAGACTGGCAAAGAAAAGAAATCCAGTTACCATGATTCAGCTTCCAGATAACCTCACCTGGATGACTGAGAATTTTCACAGAAATCACTCTAAGCATTCCATCTGGATTTGATGGTCCAAGAGACAGTGTAAGGCTTAAAGATGTAAAATTTCCAGAACTTTTGAAGCTACATTAGCGCACACACACCCCCGTTACAGCTTGAAAGTCATTATGTTACTTTGGGAATATAAAATTTGACTATGGACAATCTGACTTGGCATAAAACTATCACCACTAGCATATTAAAATATAGTGTATCCAAACAATTATTACAAACAGAATTTACTTTTTAAATAATATTTATTTGCAATTGTAGTAGTAATCAAATTATTATTTGCACAAAGGTGATAAACTAATGTAGCAAAATGGTTCGATTTTCTGGAATCTAATCAATGTAAACTCTTACCAGACATATCCACCCACATGCAAGGACAAAAGTGAAAACTATTTTTTTGTGACAGTAACAGCACCTCCTAAAGGAAGAAATGCATCTTGTTCTTGCATTGGAGAGTTCAGTTTGTAACCTAGGACTTGCTTGTCCTCAGAAATTAGAATAATCTGATACTATGCATATTTTTTAGAAATGTTTTGGAAAATATTTTAACACCCTGCCTTAAGATATTTTATTCTTCAAGTTAAAATAAAACACTCTATAATCATTTATTCTTTTTCTTTTTTTCAATTTTTCCAATTTTTCAGAAAAAAAACCCAAAAGAGAAAAAAAATCCAACTTTTTCCAGGTTTTTTCTGGGCCTTCTCATCTCTAGTTAGGCTTTAAAGTAGCATTTCCTACCTATAACACAACAGTAAATAGTTGTGTTTCTTTCAAGGTCTTCAGCTTCCTTCACCAGCTAAAATAACAAGGGATGCATGTAAGGAGATGATCTGCACACTAGTGTGCCGCGAGATGTTACCTTTCCATTGGAAAGCTGAAGAATATCAATTTGTGTTCATTGGCAGGCCCAGGTTGCCTGAATAAAGTTTTTATAATTGTTCAGATTTCTGTTTACTTACTATTTCATAATAAAGTGATTATAAAATACTTTATTTGTGTTTATTTGATTCCTATTCAAGATTACTTTATATATAGTCAATATAGGCACAGAGTTAAATTTTTTAACATTTTCTAATGGTGGTGTGCCTCGTGATTTTTTCATGAAACAAGTGTGCCTTTGCCCAAAAAAGAAAAACACTGATGTGTGATCTGCTTTAAACAATCAATTCATTGGCGTGACTGTTGCCTGTTTTTATGCAGATATGCACAATTGGAGCACTTGTATGAATTCCCTCAGATGAGAATGACGGGTGCTTTGTTGAAGAATTTCAAGCATAGAACAGGCTATTTGTGACTTTTTAAACAATCAGTCAGGCATTATGTGCTTGTTCTCTCTCTCTCTCTCTCTCTCTCTGTGTGTGTGTGTGTGTGTGTGTGTGTGTGTGTGTGTGTGTGTGTGTGTGTGTGTGTGTGTGAGAGAGAGAGAGAGAGAGAGAGAGAGAGAGAGAGAGAGAGAGAGGCAGTAAATGAGTGAGTGCTTGTCTATGTGTGCATATGATTCTCAAAGGCAAGTGACTTTTGAGTTTTGTGGAAAATACAGAGTCTAGAGGTGGAGAGAGAATTGCTTTTGTCTTACTTTTCTCTGAACACAATGAATCTCATGGGGCTTTAAGATTCCTCATCAAGGTGATTCATCATTTAGGGAGAAAGTCAAAACTTAAGACAATGAGGGTATTAGCAACTACCCTTTTTATTCTACAGCCACAATCAAAACTGTTTCTTTTCATGTGTCCCCATGTGCTCCATATTATGCATACTTCATATGACACATAAGTCTCTTTTTGGAGTCAGAGGACAAGCAGCAGAAATTAGGTTGCCCAAATGAGTAATAAGCAAAAGACCTGAAGCTAGGTCATATAAAATGAGGAATTAGCACTAAAACCAGAGCTAGAGATTTTGATAATTGAACATAATTTGTCAAAAAATAAGAAAGAATATACATGTGGCCAGTAGTTAAATAAGATAGTGGAAACAAAGATCCCCAAACCACCTTTTGCTCTTCCATATTTGGCGCCAGGCACTGCCCCCAATGAAAAGGCAGTAAATCCATTTAGAATTAGTTCATCAGCAGTCCATGTTTCTTGGATCAGTACAATGACATGGTGAAGCAAATAGTCTCCGATGGAAGGATCCCTAATTAAGGAGAACCACCCAGCCACGTTCCAGGTTAAAAGGGAGACTATATGGTGGTCCTCCGACTGTCATGAACTGTGAGCTAGTAAATGAGAGGATGATCTTGGAGGGGATTTTGTGATATCCTGATGATTAAGTGACTGTATTGGTATTTCCTCCATCAAAGGGGAGGATGCCGAGTACTCTGGTCCTAGCTCGTTTTCCTCGGTTGTTGGTTTGTCCAACAGAGGCCTGAAATTGAAGGTGGCACATTGGTCCTGTGTATCAGAAGTGGAGGCTGAGTGAATCAATGCCACATGAGAGACAAAATGAGGATCATTGGCAAGTAAGGATTCCGTAGGGTTATCCAGTTTGGTAGAAGACTGAATGTCCCAGCACAGATTTATTGAAGTTTGAGTTGGATTAACAGCCTTTAAGGTTGGCAAATATTTAAGCTGCTCAGAACTGGGAGATGTCCTCTCAGAGGCAATGGCTGGCCTTTTAATACTTGGAATTGTGTTCTCATACGAGGCATTGACAGAGCAAAGAGGAAAAGTAGAGACAGGGTCAGGTCCCATGTGAATCTCAGCTAAGATTGACTGTTTCCTGGGATGTTCCCTTCTATGCTCTTGAAAGGGGGCTATACACTCCATGGGACATTTGGATTGAGATTTAGTTTCAATGGGACATTTGGATTGAGATTTAGTTTCAATTGGATTTAGTTTCAATAATTCTTGTCGGAGCAGCTCAATCCTTCTGAGAATAGATTGCCGCTTTTGGTCAGAGAGTGCTCTTAGGGTTAAGAGAGTGCACCCGGGCTAAGGTTACATCTCCAATAATCTATAAATATCCAGGACGCTCTGGTCATTATTATACTCAATTACTTCTATCAGATATGAATTTTTCTATAACATATAGTGTGGCCAGGTTCTGCGCCGCAGCGATCAAAATCCGCAGGACAATGACCAGCGTCATCAATTAACCAAAAGTACCACTTACGATACATAGCTCCTAAGTATCAACAACTCTTGATTAACAAACAAATGTGGGATGTCTTATGTGTATGGAACAGTATATATATATACAGTATGTACTCTGATGTCTTTTGTATATATCTATCCTGATCTTCCTCTATGGCTCGTTGACATCACTAATTCCTCAAATACTGATAAGGTATAGCTTCGTGATGGTCAGGATGGATTTGTGGGCAGTTTTTATATTATATTATATATTTTATATATAATATATTTTATATTCTATATTTTATATCTTATCTATTTTACTACTATTTATATACCGTATCCTATTGCTGGTCACTGACCGTAATAAAGTTTGATTGAAATAAGATAGTGAGGCATTTAATTAACCCTATGAAGGAATCTAAGGAAAGAAGAACTAATATAGTCAGAGAGACAAGTGAATGGTTTTTTTCTTCTTTTTTTAGGCATCAGGAATGGAGTCTCCTCTAAATACAGAGTAGAGAGCATAAGCAGTTAGGCAGAAATATGAGGAATATAATCAGCACAGTGACACAGGTAGCCTATTTTAGCAGGAATGTGGGGTGAAGGAAAGAAACAATAATAGGAAAGGACTGAGACAAAAATATTGCCTATTCTAAAGCAATAAAGAAGAGGAGGAATTTAAACCCGCCCTCCTTCAGTGTATTTTATGAACTAGTGGTGGAATGATGCTGACGCTCGGACCAGGACTGAGAGCTTCCAGTGGGCTGCAGCCCTTTATAAGGCAGCACTGGCCTGGCCATTGCACCTACACAAGCAGGCATTCCTTGGATGCTCACCCTCGCCACATGCTCCCATGGGTGCTCCATGGGCTGCATGGCCAGCATCATCTTATCCATGTGCCCTTCCCCTTTGTCCAACTGATTTCTATAGTGAGAAAGGCTGAGGTCTTAGCAATACCTGACAGAAAGATACACAAAGGCAGGCTACGCGAAGTCTTCATCTTCTTTGGTCCATGAATTTCAGTAATACTAGCCACAACTAAGAAACGTCAAGCTCCGCAGAGTGTACTGTGCTCATCTAATTACATGGCAGAACATAAGGACCACTTTCCCTAGAAATGATATTTCATTCCAATTTCATACATTAAAAATAAGCCATGAAAAACAATCTGAAAGGTTATGGTTACCAAACTATAGATAAATGCTAATCATAGAGAACAAACCATTTCATTAGCAGTTAATTCCTGAGGCAAGATTATCTGATGTGATGCATACAGCATATAAAACTATGCCAGATTTCAAGATAAATGGCCCTTTCAGTGCATTTACCCCCCCCCAAAAAAAACCTGCCTTTTGTCAACCAAATTTCTGGTTTTTTCTGCCATACCTGAGGACAAACAAAACAATCTTCTGATGTCTTGCTTGCTAGCTTGCCAGTGGTTTTAGATATGAGAACACACATGGGATTATCGAAGTACACACACTTGCAGTGAGGATTGTAAAATTTCCTCTCAGTTTTTTCCTCATTTATTTTCCCCTTTATTAAAGTGTCATTCAGTTTTAACCAGAATAGAATGTCATGTGGGGCAGGGGGTTTCTTTAAATTGTACATTCATAGAAAAGTATGATTTCTGCTAATAAAAAAAAATACATTATAATGTCAGACTTAAAACAACAAGGCATTTGATCAATCTCGTGTGTCTGGCCGCAGGGGGCGGCGATGGCCGCGGGGGGCGGGGGGCAGGCAGAGGCGGGCAGCGATGGGTGGACAGCGACGGGTGGCTGGCGGGCAGTGGGGGGACGGACGGCGGTGGCCAGTGGCAGAGGGGCGGCAGGCTGTCCAGCGCCCTCTCCCCATTTTGGCACCCTAGGCGACTGCCTAGTTCGCCTTAATTGGAAGCGCCGGCCCTGCATGGCACCCACTCTATACCCTTCTGGCAGCACTTTGACTCAGTTGTCTGGTTCAGAGACATTGTTTGTTCATGTCCTAGTTTTTGTGGGAAATCTCAAACTAGAAAATGGGGAAAACACAAACATATCTGACCCCAACTGGGAGTGGGGGTTACATATTGCTATCAGTTTGGGAGATGTGGAAGACAGAAGTAATTTATTTCCCTCCATAAGCACCCTTCTAATGATTGTATAATGGCAATGGAATTTTCACCACCAAAACGGCAGCTCCAGACTGCCGTAGTGCAGGGTAGGGCCTTTTTGCCCATGCGCCCCGATGGCATCACGTGTGTGCAGCCTATGGGGTCGTTTGCAGGGGTGCCCCTTGGTTTGTCCTGGGAGGGGATGTTTGCCTTGGGGGAGGGAGGTTTATTTATTTATTTATTTATTTATTTAGCTTGTATGCCGCCCACTACCCAAAGGTCTCTGGGCGGCTCACAATAAGAATAAACAGTTAAAACATCAAATACAATAAAATTAAAACAATAAAACATGTAGATGCAATAAATACAATACATTAAAAACACACCACTAAAATTGCCATCAGGGCCCACAATCATTAGTTAAAAAACTTTTGGAATAGGAGGGTTTTTACCTGGCGCCGAAATGTTAGCAACGTCGGTGCCAGGCGAGTCTCATATGGGAGGGTATTCCATAGTCTGGGGGCAGTTGCTGAAAAAGCCCTATTCCTGCAAGCCATCCCCTTCACCTCCTTAAGGGATGGCTCTTTCAGGAGGGCTCCCTGACTAGATCTTAATTGCCGGGTAGGTTCATATGGAAGGAGGCGGTCCTTCAGGTATCTAGGTCCTAAGCCGTTTAGGGCTTTATATGTCAAAACAAGCACTTTGAATTGGGCTCGGGCAGCAACTGGTAACCAGTGAAGGTTATACAGAATCGGCGTGATGTGTTCCTTGGTGGCCCTACCACTCACCAGCCGTGCCGCACGATTCTGAACCAGTTGCAATCGCCGAACCGTCTTCAGAGGCAGCCCCACGTAAAGCGCATTACAGTAATCTATACGGGATGTTACCAGTGCATGTGTAACTGTCATGAGGCTCCGTTCATCTAGGTAGGGGCGCAGCTGGTATATATTCCGCAGCTGGAGAAAGGCACCCTGGCCACCGAGTCCACCTGGGCTTCCAGAGTTAGACCGGGGTCCAGGAGCACCCCCAAGCTACGGACCCTGTCCCTTAGGGGATTCCAGAACAGGGAAGTGGCCCTCTAGTCTGTCTGACGAAGCACCCACTAACAGCACTTCCGTCTTGTCTGGATTGAGTTTCAATTTATTAACCCTCATCCAGTCCATTATCTGGCCCAGACACGAGTTCAGAACAGAAACCGCCTCACCTGGATTGGTGGAGAACGAGAGGTAGAGCTGAGTATCATCAGCATATTGCTGACTCCTCAGCCCAAACCTCCTGATGACCTCTCCCAGCGGTTCCATGTAGATGTTAAACAGCATGGGGGATAGTATTGAGCCCTGTGGAACCCCATGACGTAAACGCCAAGGGGCAGAGCTACTATCCCCCAGCACCACCTTCTGGACACGGTCAGCCAGGAAGGATCGGAACCACTGCAAAGCGGTGCCTCCAACTCCCAACCTGGCCAGCCTATCCAGAAGGACACCATGGTCGATGGTGTCGAAAGCCGCTGAGAGGTCCAGGAGTATCAACAGGGTTGCACTCCCCTGTCTCTCTCCCGGCAAAGGTCATCGTACAGGGCGACCAAGGCAGTCTCTGTTCCAAAACCCGGCCTGAAACCAGATTGAAATGGATCTAGAAAATCCGTTTCATCCAGCAGCGCCTGGAGCTGTCCGGCCACCACCCGCTCCAACACCTTGCCCAAATAAGGAAGGTTCGCTACTGGTCGGTAGTTGACCACCAGTCCTGGGTCCAGGTTAGGTTTTTTTAGGAGTGGTCTGATTACTGCCTCTTTTAAGGCAGCAGGGACCACTCCCTCTCTTAAAGAGGCATTTACAGCTTCTTGGACCCAGGTGCGAACCCCTTGGCAGATCTTTCAATTAGCCAAGAAGGGCAAGGGTCGAGCAGCGTGGTGGTGGAACGGACAGATCCAAGCACCCTGTCCACATCCTCGGGTCTCAACAATTGAAACTCATCCAATAACACTGGACCTAAGCACGGTGCACTGGACACATCCCTTGATACTGTATCAATAGTGGAGTCCAGTTCACTGCGAATCTGAGCAATTTTTCCCTCAAAGTGAACAGCAAACTCCTCACAGCGTGCCGCCGAATGGTCCTGGGCCTCCACCCTATCTCCTGGCTGAAGAAGTTCCCGGACCACCCGAAACAGCTCCGCTGGGCGGCACTCTGAGGAAGCAATACGGCTGGCGAAATACTGCCTTTTCGCCAACCGTATAGCCACGGAATAGGCTCGATAATGGGCTCTAAGCCGTGTTTGATCAGACTCACTGCGATATTTTCTCCACTTGCGCTCCAGCCGTCTCCCCTCCCGCTTCATTGCCCGCAACTCAGATGTATACCACGGAGCTGTCCGGGCTCTGCGTAGGGGAGAGGGCGCTTAGGTGCGATCATGTCAACTGCCCGGGTCATCTCCCTATTCCATAAGGTGACCTGAGCTTCGACAGGAGCGCCCGATCATGTCAGCTGGATAATCCCCAGAGCTTTCAGGAAACCATCCGGATCCATTAGTCTCTGAGGGCGGATCAACAATGGATCCCCCACCCTTGCAGAGGGTTGGAGTAGCTAATAGCCTAAACTTGACCAGGAAGTGGTCTGACCATGACAATGGAGTCAAAGCCAACCCCTCCACATCCAAACCACCATCCCCCAGTCCCGTTGAGAATACTAGGTCCAGGGTATGACCCTTCTCATGTGTTGGGCCGATGACATGTTGAGACAGCCCCATGGTTGTCATGGCGGCCATGAAGTCCTGAGCTGCTCCAGTTAAGGTAGCCTCGGCATGGATGTTGAGATCCCCCAGTACCAACAGTCTGGGGGTCTTCAACACCAGGTCCGAAACCACCTCTGTCAGCTCAGGCAGGGAGACTGTTGGAATGCAGCAGGGTGGGCGGTACACCAACAGAATCCCCAATCTGTCTCGTGAGCCCAACACACAATACAGGCCCTCCAGACCTTTTCCCAAGGAAACAGGAAGCCTGGTCAAGGAAATGGAACTCCTGTAGACTATAGCAACTCCACCTCCCGGCCCACCGGGCGACACTGGTGCTGGACTGAGTACCCAGGTGGGCATAGCTGGGAAAGGGGACTCCACCCTCCTCTCCCACCCAGGTCTCAGTAATACATGCCAGGTCAGCACCCTCATCCAAAATGACATCATGGATGAGGATGGTCTTATTTTGTACTGACCTGGCATTTAACAACAGCACCATGTGGCCCATGGGCTCGCTGACATGGTCACCTGATTCCTTCTGGCTAGAAGTGGGACCAGAAGAGGGGATAGATGTAAAATATCTAACCCCTCTTCTCCTACGCAGGCATGTTCCACTCCTACCACCATACCTTCCCCTACCCAGCACAATTTCAATGGCTGCCCCCTCCATTGCCCTCCCCCCTTCCTGTTCTTTCAGTTCCATTGTGGGTCCCAACCACCTACACCTAATGGCAAAAAAACAAAAAGCAAAAATAAAAAAAAAAAAACAAAAACAAAAAACAGATGCACCTAACAATTCAGCTAAAAAGCCTTAGGTGGGAGTCCCTCTTCTTCAGCCCCGCCCTTCTGATGTTGTCTGGCCCTGCCTCTCCAGGTGTCCCTCTCACCGACGCCGGAGTAGCAGGAAAGGAGCAGTCCAAGAGGAAAGGCAACTCCTCCAGGCTTAGTCCAGTAGCAGCAGCAGCAAGAGTGTTTGCTGGATGATGTTGTGGCTGCCAGGAGCTGAGGTCAGCTAAAAGCCTTAGGTGGGAGTCCCTCTTCTTCAGCCCCGCCCTTCTGATGTTGTCTGGCCCTGCCTCTCCAGGTGTCCCTCTCACCGACGCCGGAGTAGCAGGAAAGGAGCAGTCGAAGAGGAAAGGCAACTCCTCCAGGCTTAGTCCAGTAGCAGCAGCAGCAAGAGTGTTTGCTGGATGATGTTGTGGCTGCCAGGAGCTGAGGTCAGCTAAAAAGCCTTAGGTGGGAGTCCCTCTTCTTCAGCCCTGCCCTTCTGATGTTGTCTGGCCCTGCCTCTCCAGGTGTCCCTCTCACCGACGCCGGAGTAGCAGGAAAGGAGCAGTCGAAGAGGAAAGGCAACTCCTCCAGGCTTAGTCCAGTAGCAGCAGCAGCAAGAGTGTTTGCTGGATGATGTTGTGGCTGCCAGGAGCTGAGGTCAGCTAAAAAGCCTTAGGTGGGAGTCCCTCTTCTTCAGCCCCGCCCTTCTGATGTTGTCTGGCCCTGCCTCTCCAGGTGTCCCTCTCACCGACGCCGGAGTAGCAGGAAAGGAGCAGTCGAAGAGGAAAGGCAACTCCTCCAGGCTTAGTCCAGTAGCAGCAGCAGCAAGAATGTTTGCTGGATGATGTTGCTGGATGATGAGGTTCTGCTTTCCCCCTTGGGTGTTAGCAATGCCGGGGCCACTTTCTTTCCCTTGCTTGCTTCAGCCCCTCAAATCCTATTTGCCAGTCCAAGGACCACCAGGACCAAATGTTTAAAACAGTTTAGAATCAATCAGTTTAAAATACAGAATTAATTTTAAAATAGGTCTGTTTTAAAGCTTTTTCAAGTGCTTCATAAGCAATCAATTATATATTTATTTCCACCCTATAAATTGAAAATGTAAAATGATTAAAACAGTTCAGAATCAGTTTAAAATACAAGACTAAATATTGAAATACAGTAGATCTGTTTTAAACTCTATCCAGGTTCTTCATAATCAATTAATTGAGCATTTATATTATTCATTCATTTGATTAGTTATTTATTAGCCAACTCTATAAATCTGAAATGTGGGATATTAAAAACATTGCACTAAACTTGAGTTATGACAGGGCAATGAAATAACTGTATTGGGTACCTTCAAATATGTCCTGAAGCCTCTCTATGTTGGGAGTCTTTGCAAGATATTCTGGGCAATTTTCATTCAAATTGCAATGTTAATACCCAGAAAGGCCTTCCTTTTTATTTCACAGGACTGAAATAAAAATATTTTTTTAAAGAAGCACCAAAAGCCAGCTGATGGGCGCTAGGAGGGGAATATTTTTTTAAAAAAATTTTATCCCCGCCACAGTGCTGAACAGCTGGCCTTTGGGCTTTCAGCATTTTTTAATTTTTAAAAAATGTCCTTGTCCATGGGAACGGAGAACCCACATATTCAGTCATGTGACCAGGAAAGGAGAAAAGCTGGAGTTTCACAATCACAAGATCTTCCCCCATCATGAGATCGTGGCCAAAGAAAGAAAGAGAGTGAGAGCTGTAGTGATGTACCAAAACCAGCACCAAGACATAGTCCATAGATAGCTGTGTATTTTACCAGGGAAAGATGCTCGAAGGAGTGAAGATGAGTTAAGCTGCATTGGAGCTGGTAAGATCAGCTATTCACCTGAGCTACTGGGAGTTCCAACTACAGTACAACGGATAGCATGAGTGCTGAGCTGAGCTACATCATAGTGATTCAGGTTGTGTGATCAGGCTCCTGGTAGGTAAGGTCTCACTTTCACCACTTAAGACCACCTTTTCACATGATTGGAGACAAGGATAGAGTGCTCTTTGGCAAACCTGTTTCAATGCCGGTGTACTGACTGACGTTAGGTGTCATAGACTGTGGGTGATTCAGTTAATAGATTCAGGTCAATGCCACTTAATGCCTTTTCAGAAGGTATGAATATTGGTCTTGTGCTCTTTTCCCAGTGACTAAGGGAAAAATCTTCTTAGATGAGTATGTTGATATTTTCCTTATTGATTAATGTCATTTGTAGAGCAAGGTTGATCATAAAGACTCGCTAGCACAATCAGTTGCCGGTGAATTGTGGCCAAAGCCTCAATGTAACTTGTTTGCTATTAGGGAGCACAATTTGGTTTAGGGTGTTATATACTTATAGCATCCAAGAGCCTACCTTGATTTCCCTAAGTGTTCAGAGTCAAGACTCAATCCACCCCCTCCTGCTAAACAGAAGGGGAGCTAGCCAAGTTAGTAATTTAGGAACATGCTGACCAAGTTACATTACAATGTTAGCATACATGTCAGCATACATTGGAGTAGAAAAGGAAGGGTGCTAGGTTGCCATGCTGAAGTACAAATTTAAAGATTGGTTATAAGTTATATGGCTTAGAAGAGCGGCTCTCGCCCTACCTAATCTTATTGTCATAAATTTGATAAACATGCACTATCTACAGTGGCCCTCTAATATTTAAGCAGATCTTTTGTGGTACACAGTGCATAGTAATTAAGATTTCCCCAGATCAGCTGTGAATTGCCACAGTGCAGTCTTGAGCTGGTGTTTGCACAGTTGTTCATGTTGAGACTAATGGATCCAATATCATGCTACGTTTCATTTAGTTATGAAAAGGCCTAGAAAGGCCCTTGAAGGCCTCAAAAATGCTTTTCTGCAATCTGGAGTTCATTTCTGGCTTACTGGAAGTCACTTCCAGTTTGCATGGAAGCCCTTTTGGAGCCTCCAACAGACCCGGGAAGGTCCTTGCAGGCCCATTCAGGGCAGCGCCAGTCCTGGGATAAGTACAGGAAGCCTGAAACAGGCCTTTCCCCTTGCCTCAGGGAGGCTTTTTTCATATAGCACGACCGCAGTATATGAACCGTGAAAGGGCAGGGGGATACTGTATTTCCTAACTTAAAACTAATTGGATATCTTTGATTAACAAATTTGGAACTCTTCAATTCCAGATACTATAAAATGAAGGCTCTATGAGGGTATCAGCATCCAGTAGCAATCTGTTCTCCCCCGTATTGACTCTCGAATTGCACACACACCCCTAATTTGGTCCATTTTTCCACACTTACCTGTACACAGTGCACATACCTATTTTGTACACATATTTCCAATTTTTCTTCAAATAATTCAAGACCCCGCAGACTGCTTTACCTTACCCCTGTGTTTGGTCCTTGTGGCACCAGTAGGAGCTCAGTTAAGCAGAGAGGTCTTCACTGGACAAAGACACATGGAAAAAATCATGGCTACGTAGGAGTAACAGGAGCTGCCTAGATGCCCTAAGCACATACGATTTCACTTGATTTCGGAAGCTAAGCAGGGTTGGCCCTGGTTAGTACCTGGATGGGAGACCTCCAGGGAATACCAGGCGCTGTAGGCGCCTGGAGTAGGAACTGGCAAACCACTCCAGTATTCCTGCCAAGAAAACTCCATGGACATGGGGTCATGAAGAGTCGGTCATGACTGTAACAACACAACACACACACAAGTAGGAGTAGCTAGCTAGACAGATACCTATATCATTGTAGTGTTACCGGTATTTAAATTTCTATTATGGAAAATGTAATGAAGTAAATTTTCTATGAGAATGGTGATTATAGTATTTGTGTGGAGTTTTTAATACCTGGATGATATCCAGATTTCTGCACATCACTGTGTTTTAATTCGGGGGTGATGGGGTGGTGGTGTCTTTTTTCCAGTTGCAGGTTCTTTCAGAGTTGGCTCAAATGAACCTGCATGGCTGGACTGGATTGGGCCTTCCCTAATATACCTAATTGATGCACATCCTACTGCTGTTTATAAAGTGATGCAGTGCAGATTCACTGCTCTAATACAATTAATTAAAAAATAACCACTTTCTTGGTCCCTCCACAGAGCTGAGGTGGCATTTAGTCTGCCAATATTGCAAAGTGGCTGTTTTGATGATATGGTAAATAAAATGAAGAAGTCCTACTTTGGTTCATTTCTAGTTATCACACATTCTGGAAATGGACCATGATGGAGGGGTCCTACCTGTATCAAAAAGCTAAAAGTCCCAGACATGGACCAGAAAGATGTGTGCTGGACTGTTTTTGGGATGTGGGTAGGATTGTTCTGGGGAATGGGCTGGTTTTCTCTAGCAAGGATGTTGTCTGACTGGCATCTTTAGAAATGAACCAGCCCCTCCATGCAGGAGATCAAACAGTGGGCTAAATGCCTTTTTGCTACAAGGACTTATATTTACAATTAGATTGTTAGGACACTGGGTGGAAGGAAAATCCTAATCTTTGCAATCCCCCTATTTGAAATTTTATTTTTACCACACAAAGGTAAACATATACAATTCCTTGTAACACAATAAAGAAATAAATAAGAAATATGTTTACTTTCTATTGGAGGGGAAAGATGTTAGAGTTAGCTTAACATCCTAAAGTGTTTCTTAAACATGGCATTTGAAAATGTAATGTAATTCCTATTCCTTACACTAGAGTGTGCTATTTGCAAAAGTATTACATAACAAACTCAAGCACAATTCACATCATGAATTATTTTACAACTGCAAGAATAGCTGATACTTTTATAGACCACTAAAAGATTCACCACACAATCTGCAAGCTTTCGTGGATCAGGAACACCCATTTATACCAGTGCAAAACACTTAAGAGTCCAAAAGATGGATTTTGCCAGGCATGTTTTGATGTAAATCAGGAAGTATGCACGCTGCACTAGAGCTGCTGTTTTAAATTTATAGCTGAGACAGCTGTGGGTGGGCTATCACACCCCAGTTCTTAAAAGGACAGGGAAAGAGAGATATAGACCATAAACAAAAATCATTTGTCCTTTCTCTGAAACAGGTATCTCTTTGCTTGGCCGGAGTGGGGGCACAAAAAACCAAAGTCCGCCCTCTGGATTTAGGGTTATAATTCAGTAAACTCACTATGTTTAGCCAACTGAGGTCAGATTAAAGCCAAATTAATATTACCTGGCAGTCACAGTCCTGCTCTACTGCTGTTGAATGCCCATGGGTCGTTTTGTTGGAATGGGGTGGTGGCCACAGTGCCCATTTCTTGGTATTGGAAGGGTGAATAAACTAAAACGTAATCCAGACCAGACAGAGGTGCTCCTGGTTATTTGAAAAGCAGGTCAAGGGATTTAATTGTGTAAGTAGCCTTGGGTCCTTCTTAAGGGGAAAAGTAGATAGATAGATAGATAGATAGATAGATAGATAGATAGATAGATAGATAGATAGATAGATAGATAGATAGATAGATAGATAGATAGATAGATAGATAGATAGATAGATCTTTCTTTTGTGTTGTTTTGTTTAACTCTTTGGCTCTCCTGATCTCAAGGGAAAAGATGAAAAAGCAACAGATGCAGGGGAGAGAATTACCAGTGAAAAGGAAACCCCATGGATGTTGAAGAGAAGACAAAGAGCAAAATGAAAGAGCACCCTAGGGTTAGGGATAAGAAGTTTCTAGTCATTCAAACACTCTGTTGATGAATTAATGCTGCTGAGTCAAAACAGAAATTCAGTTGAAAACAACAAATTCAAGTTCAGTAAATGCCAGAGGAACACTGAGAGGACTGATGAACCTTTTGAGTCTTAAGGTTATTCACCACTGGATAGGATTCCCCATGTGAGCAGCAGAAGATGTTCTCCATTTCACTTGTTCTGTAGGTTTTGATATCCCTTTAATGATATTACCTAAATTACTGTATATTGGCTAAACAATCTTTCTGTGCCATCAGGTCCAGAATATGGTTGCTAACTGACTATGATCTCTCAAAGACTGAAATATAATTGGACATATTTTTAATACAGGACTATTGGGTCAAGACAATAATAATTGTGTATAATAGCTACTTTGACATTGAAAGGTAAAGTCTCCTCTACAGCTAGCATTTGCATCTGCAACAAGTAAATTGGCACCAAAAGAGGAAGGGCCTTGCTTGTCATTTTTATCAAAATATCTCATTAAAAATAACACACTTCTATTTAAGAAATCTTTAAGAATCCAACTTCTCTGCTATAGTTTTTTTTACAGTGTTATTTGTATGCAAATCTAAAGAGTTTGACTTGAGTGCTGGACCAACCAGTCAGGGACAAATGGGAAGTGAGAGTCTCCGTTAACAGTGCCAAGCAATGCTAAAAATAACAAATGCTTTTGGAATGTTTCAAAAGTAGAGAAAGTCATGGCAAAATAATTGTACAATACAAGTTATAAATAACATAGGAATGGTGTAGAAAATATCAAGTAACATTGGTGCAACACTGGGAGAATAAATTCTTCATCTGAAAGAGTTTTAGGACTATAAAGGGGAAAACAAGGCTGGTTTCCCAACTCTTTGCTTTAAAAAGTAATGTCCTTAATTCTACAGTAAGCTCGCCTTTTGTTTTTCTTCCAGCTACACACAGTGAATGGCTAGACACTCATAATTCACTCAGTTGCCAACTCTATAGCACATTCTAGTGATACCTTTTTCTTCCTCTTCCTCATCTTAATTCCCAAAATGTATTCCCTCTCCAATTTTTCCATTAAAGTTCCAATCAGTTTTGACATAGGTTGGGTTTCAATTTTTGGTCCCTATCCAATCCTTATTCTGCTCAGAACCAATCCAGGGATGTTGTTTTACTTGGGTTAAATGACAAAAGTGGTAAAACTAAAAATAAAATAGAACTCCAGATAATTGTGAGTGTAATTTCCAGCAAGAACCTCCAAGCGCTATTTTCTAGAAATGGCCGTCCAAGAAGGAATTATAACACAGCAAAACAGTGCCTAAATTCTGATGGCCATTGCAGAAAGATAATTTGTATGAAATTATTCTGCTTTGCATTTTTGCTTAGGGGCATGGAACAATGTCACACACTCAGATCAGGGCCTATCTAAGTTTAATATACTTTGAAAAGTTGCTAGTAATGAATAAATAGATGTATGGACAAATGTGGATGCGAATGTGCTCATTGTGGCTACCCCTAAGGCCACCCTGCCCTATAAACATACCAGCTATTGGATCTGTGCATATTAACAACTGAGAAGGTGGTTCTTTGTAAAATAGATGGCTTTTAATTGCCAATTCAAAACCAAACCACCTCAAATACGCTGCATTTCAGCATGAATAGCTTTCAGCAATATACAGTTTCTGGGAAAATTCATTTTTTTCTACCAGCTACTCAAAGGACTGGAGCTAAGCTCAGGGAGAACAATGAAGCCTGATGAGAAAGTGAATAATGATATACTACGTTGCATTGTGTTTCCAACTGTGGATTAATTGAAATCTACAGTGGTAACAAACTCCATATTCCCAGATAGCTTCAATACATATAGAATCATACTTCTTGATATAACATCCTTCTGCCATTTTATTCATGACTCTCCTTTTGTTTTGTTTTTCAATATCTGCTTTTATTACTTTAATAGACATAATAAGGCAGCATGCATAGTGCACTGGGCAGGCTGACAAACCATGTACTTATGCCTATGTAATTTTTCAAAGAAACATAAAACCATCGAGATGTCTAGGCCGATGTATGCTGGTTGCTGGCTTGCCTGTATGCACAGAATCTGACATATAAGGCACATGGATGTGCATAGACCAGAGATCCATGGCTCTTAACCTCCTAATTGGGTATACAGTATTTTCGTTCATCTATTGGGCAAACATAGTACAGCTGAGCATAAACAGAGATTGAGTAGTATCTGAATACAGGCTGACCGCTGGAAATAAACAGGAAAGGAAAAGGTTTACTCGCCCAGTTGTGATGAAGATGAGAGGAAAGGAGGGAAACCAGGCAGGCTGCCATTTGATAGTGTTATGACCTTTCTGTGATTGTTTGCTTCTGCCTGCTTCTCGTGTGGCTCCGTTTCTGTGTCACATAGAAGTCACATAAATAATGTCAAGGCACATCACATCAAAGCCGCACTGCTGCAAAGAATAAGTGCCCTATAAAGCCATTCAGGCTTCAATTAGAAGAAGCATGGAGGAGTAATAGGTTTAGGACACTATCACCAGAACAAGGCTGGGTATATTTCCATCCATTTATCCTCATCGCAGAAGACTGGCAATTTGTCAGGCGTTGGCAGGAGAAGCAAAGCAAAGAAGGAGCAGAACATCCGAAACGCAGGAGTGCAATTTTAGTGCACCCCCACACACACAAACACACAAAGAGGAGCATGGAGCTTCTTTTGAGCGGGGGAGGGAGGGAGTGCGTCCCCAAACGGTAATTGCTCACTTCTCTAATCAAACATCTGCCAAGATCCATGCTATTTGTTGCTCTCTGCTGATTGCTGATTATGTAGTAATGGAGCTTCCCAGCCAGGACAAGGAAACCAGGTCAACAATGATGTGCCATCACCCAGGTAGCAACCAACATACCAAATTACTGAGAACCTCTAGGAAGAGCAAAGGGAGGCAAAGAAGAAATGGTGATTGGGATGCAAGATTTGTAAATTCCACAGAAAAATATAGCCACAATGTTACCACTGGCCAGTTAATAAATCACATTTCACTAATTAGTGGCTGCTGATAAGTGATCTTGCCTATGGAAAGTACCAGCTTTCTATTCCTGGCAATTAGTCAACAATAGAGATGGGCACGACTCAAAAAATGGTGTTTCGTTTGTCGTTTGTCGTTTAGGGGGTCCGTTTCGGTTCGTTTTTGTTTTTCATGACTTTTTTGCAAAAAAATCATTTTCGTTTCATTACGTAACGAAATGAAAAAACAAAAACGAAAACGAAAAATTGCTGTTTCGTCAGCATTCATTACAGTTCAATGTATTTGTCGCAACGAAAATGAAACGCACGACAAAATTTCTGTTGTTTCGGTTCGTTTCGTTTCATTTTGGAGACAAAATTCATTCTTCGTCTCGTTACGTAATGAAACGGAAAAAACGAAAACGAAAACGAAAAATTGCTCATTTCGTGCCCATCTCTAGTCAACAATATGTTGCTAGGACTGCTCCAGATAGCATTAGAGACTTAGAAGTAGCTGGACAAAGCCCTGGGGCCTTCTGTTTGATGCATCTGGGCTTGATCACATCGGCATATAGCTTGTGTTTCGGTCTGGATGTGACATGGGCCTGCATGAGCTACTTCTGGTGACCACATCATGCATGAGGAGCAGTGCACCAGCAAATCCCTGATCCATGCTCATGACCACATCCATTTTGGTCCAGCGGTCGAGCTATTACTTTTGGAGATTAACCTGCAGTGATTCTCCAATCTCTACAACAGATTGCTGCCAACAAAGTAATATTTTCTAGTCCAGTCAGCTCTGTACCCTTTCCACTGCCCAATCATACACACACTCTGTTTATATTTGCCTTTTAATGTGCTCAAATTTGCAACAGAAGTGCTTGGTTGCCATGGGTTATATGGACAGTAGGGAGGGGTGGGTCTGACACTCTTCCTAGATTTTAAAATGTATTTATCATTTTAATGTAAGTAGAAAAATGTATCATATAGCAATAATGGATGTTGTGCCCATGAACAATGCAAACATAGGTTTTCTTCCTGGCCTACAAGAATTTTTGCATGTGCTCTGGTTTCTTTCTGCTACTGTTGCTGAAAAGTCTCCTTGGGAGGGAGTCAAATCTTCACACAGCCTCATCACAATAATCTTCAGAATTCAATGGAGTCAAATATATCTTGTGGCTCTCTTGTCTCTTTCTAGCTGGTTTTCCTTGACCCTTCTTCATTTACTATGGCATTTGAGTGCATTAAGTCCTTTGCTTCTATCAGCCATCAAATCATTCTCCATCAAGCACTAGAGGGCAAGGAAATAAAAAAGCAGACTGACCACCACCATGATTCACTCCAAACATCCCTTCTTTTCCTGTGTTTCATGATGTGACACATGGTGGCATGATTGGAGTATTTAACTGATCTTCCTTACCTGTTTGGGTTTGAGACAACTGTGCATCTGTGAGAACACAGAAGCATACCAGCCCTATTGAAGTATATCATGGAATTATAATTACTACCCTGTTTCTCCAAAAATAAGACATCCCCTCAAAATAAGACCTACTTACAGTTTTGCCCCATACTGAAATATAAGGCATCCCACGAAAATAAGGCCTCCCCATAATAAGATAATAAATGTGTACCGTATTTTTCTTCATGGAAATATAAGACATCCCCTGAAAATAAGACCTAGCGCATCTTCAGGAGCAAAAATTAATATAAGACATTGTCTTATTTTCGGGGAAACATGGTATTGGTTACATTTGAAGCCTATCTTTACTCCACTCAGTTCAAGGCAGATCAAACTGGAGCAGTGTGACTGGCCCACAACCACTCCCTGAAGTGGGCCTTTGAATCCATGTCTCCTGAACCCTGACCCCACACTCCAACCACTATATAACACTGGCTGTATAACATAACATAACATAACATAACATAACATAACATAACATAACATAACATAACATAACATAACAAATTATCTTATGTACTGTCTTATATCATGCATTGGCCAATCATTATATTTGCACTGTATCACTATCTATATTTCTAGAATGATAACAGTATACGTTACTTTGGACCTGTATATGACTTATGGGTACCCAGTGTGCTGTAGGGGATAGAGCAATGGACTAGCACTCAGGAGACCTGGGTTTAAGTCCCTGGCAGTGCCGGGGTGAAGGAATGAGCAAAACAGCTCCTTGAATATCTCACTTACCTTGAAAAATCCTGCTATTTGTTATAAGTCAGTTCTGATTTGATAGTACACCATAACAGCAAAGTTGGCTTTCAGCTGGAGTGGAGGCACCCCTGGGAATTTTGAGGTGATGTGCCCATATTTGGTCCACACACGGACTACATACATGCAGGAGAAACCTCAGACCAATCAGATGCACTCCACACCTCCACCAGCAAGAGCACAACACCCATACTTAATGGGTGTCAGAAAGGGTTCCATAGTTGGGACTTTCATGCACCCCAGGGCATCGTACATCTAACAAGCCTATTCAGGCCACTCTCCACCTAACGAGCCTATTCAGACCAGGGTGATGTGAAATTAAGGTGAACTATAAACTGGAGGATTCACCACTAATTTTCCTCAGGCTGACAAAGCTGCTTGGATGAGTAGCGATCTCATAAGAAAAATAGTCTAGTTGCTATGACTCAACTTCTAAATAATCTCACCTGGATGACTCAGAATCTTCACAGATGTTTTTGCTTAGTGACATAGCACATGGCCCCAATGCTGAGATTACTTGAACTGAGAGACTAGGCTCAAAATACTGCTGTCTGGCTTTGGCTTAGTTTGATAAACATACAATATTGGATTTTGATTTGGTTCCTCGGTGCAGTAATATTACTGATTTCTTTTCTCATGTGCTGGTAAAGTTTAGCCCCAGCAAGTCATCCAGTCATTGAAATTTAAGAAATGTCTAGATGCCTATTGCTAATAAGAAAGAAGGAAGGTAGTAGGATTTCTACCACAAACAATAGCTTCATCATAGCCACAAGTTTATACTGCTGCATAGGAGCCTCCATCTTGGATAATAGCTTTCTCTTCCATATTTTCAACCCCCTGCTCACCCTAGATACATAAATATATAGACACTTTCAGAAACCTGCCAACAAGCTAGTTCAGGTGATCTCCAGATCAGAACAGAGCAGATTAATCCCATCTTTGGTGGCAAATATTTGAATCCCAATTGGATCATTTTTGTAATACTGTAACTCATCTTTAAATCTCAAATATTCTCCAGTAGAATGAACCCCTTTTAGTCTACTCCTAGGAGGTTTGACTATGTGAAACTATATACAGCATTAGCAGAGTTGGTCAATACTACACAAAATAATTCATCTTTAAAATGCTTACACATGAAAGTTGACATCCACATCAAGAATATAATAAAGCACTGCAGTATTCATATACTATTTTAACACAACACACATACACACACTTAAAATAGAAGCATTTAAAATACCATTCATGCCAGAATTTAAAACTTATTATTGGGTCCTTTTTATTTTTATTTTTAAAACAATAATAAAAAGGCTGGACATGAGATGTCTAGGTTTGAGACAACCGTACATCTGTCTCTGTGTAAAAAAATCTGCAAAACGTATGTTCAGAAGGCGGTTTCCTATACCACTGCCAGGACTCAGTGAAATAAAGAGAGTGGGAAGGTGTCGCCAAAGGAGAATAAGGGCAGCACTGAACCAAATGAAATCATTAGTGGTTGGGAAATTGGGCCAGAGAAGCTGTTAGGCAATTTAAGTCAACCTAGGGCTGTGAAGTGTAACAGTCTCACCTCTGCCCTCCTGAGCTATCAGTCTATCAGTGCTACAGCAGCCTCCTTTCTTTATACTTTGATTTTAATGTTTTTAAAGCACACCTTTCACCTCATCTGAACATTTTCCTCCTACTTTGCTGCCCTCATTTTGCCCTTCAAAGTCTTATTTTGTCATTCCCCACCCCTACCCCAAGACCTTTAGTTCAGAGACACCTTGGCTTGCTTGAGTTCAGACTTTTTCCTCTGATGTAGAGTTTTAACTGGAGACCTTGCTAGAGTGTAGGAGCATGATGGAAGTCACATATTCCCTTACATTTAAGTCTTAAGATATCAAGCTTGGGCCCCATTGTTTGGTTTACAGTTCAAGAAAAAATATGTATTTGCTCACTTATTGAATAGGAATTTTCCACATGCAAAATCCTTCCCAAAAGATCTGATTTATGTCTTAGGCTGTTCTGATCCAGTACAATGTCTGTGAGCTATTAATTTAAAATGCTTTGATCATTTTTCTCCATGTATAAGCCATTCATATTGACAAAGTGACATATGAAAGCGGGAAATCATAATAAGTAAAATAATAACATGGCAATAGAAACATTAACATGCCCAAGCATGTAGACAGAGGATATGGATGTGTCAGTTTGCTCAGAAGAGCAACACTGGGTCAATTATGGCCTATCTGCTATGAAACCTTGCTAAAAATAAAAGAGAGAGGAATTCACCCTCAGTTTGCGAGTAAAATGTTGTCAGGTCAACTATTTCTGCCCAGACAAAGCTGAGGCACAACAGTAGAGGAGGCCTTGCCCTGTTTTCCCAACAGCTGAGATCTAGATGTTTGGGATAAGCAGCAAGCATGTACATTTGTACTCATTTGTTGAGTTTGGTTGCCAGATCACCAATATCTTCATATCTTCACATAAGTAACAGCCAAACTATCTCCTCCTACAGCACCACTCATCGCCAAGATTTGTCTTTCTACCAGGAGACCAAGAAAAGGTTGGTGATTCCTTAGAACTTAACCAGTACTCTGAAGACCTATCAATCCTACTGATGAGTTCTCAAAGGCAAGACTAAGGTTGCTATCTCACCTGGGGAAGATCCTGATATTCTGAAGGTCTGGCTTTTTCTCCTCCTCCCATCACGTGACTGAAGGTGTGGGATAGCAACAAATGTGGGTTTTTTTAAGCGCAGTTCAGCCCCATGGCCAGCAGGTGGCGCTAGAATTTTAAAATGGACCAGCTGTATGGAGCTATGGCTTGGGGAAGTTTAAAAAAACAGCACCCAATCCAGCTTCCTGGTGCTCAGAGGGTGGTGGAAAATAAATAAAAAAAAAAAACAGTGCTGATCGGCCCCAGGAACAGCCGGTCGCGCTATGAGGGAAAAAAGAAAACCAGATCATCTACATGGTCCCATGACGTCTGCCTCTTTAGGTGGATTTTTTAAAGCGAGACAAAAAATTCCCTACCTCTCGGGTAAGTCTTGGAAACCTCACTTAATGGGCTTTTCTCCCCCCCCCCAAAGCCCGGTGGCTGTGGGGACCGCATTTTTGGACACGGTTTATCTACAAATTTAATCTGCATTTAAAGGGACGTGGGATAGGGGCCAAAGATAGGGATCAAAAAGCTATTTGCCTAAGGGACACGGTCCTATTGCTGAGCATTAAGTATTAAGCATCACCAACTCTTCTACATTTGATACTGTAGTTCTATTTGGGTCTTCATCCACCTTGGGTCCTTTTCCAAGGAGAAAGGTGGGGTAAAAATATTCAAATAATAAATAAATTAATAATCACTTTTTAATAAATGCAAAACAAAACCAGTGTTTCAACCCAGCTCCATTTTATTGTTGACATCTGTGCGTGGAGAGGTAAGCATCACATGATAGCACTCCACCTGATCAGGAACTCAGATTTTTCAGCATTTTAGATCCTATTGAAAATTTTACATTCAGACACTCATTCTTCATGTGGACTTCCTTATCACATGTGTACTTGATGGACATAACTGAACACCTCAATAAAGCCACTGACGTAACAGACAGACAGACAGACAGACAGACACACACACACACACACACACACACACACACACACACACACACACACACACACACACACACACACACACACACACACACACACACAGAGTGTACTCAGTTGCTGCTCTAAAGCTACATACAATTCAAATCCAGAGGAATGTGAATTGAGATGCCTGGAGGGAAGTAACATCATGAGTGAATCATGAACATTTCACAAGGGTGTCCACAGAATTTTTTTCATTAAGGACAGCAAAAGTGTAAAGTGACCTCTTAGCATAATTTACCTATGTATGCTAATGCAACATCTTGCATTTTTCTATATACGCTAAAAGAATAAGGGAATTTAGGCTCCACACTCTCCTGACACCAGAGTACTGTACTAGAGATGTCAGCTTTTCAAGAAAAGGTGCTTAACAGATCCATGAAAGAAACAGACTGCAAAATGTGCACGATTAATTTTAACCATATGCAAAGAGACACTGGATAGAAACCAGCAGAGTTGTTTTTCCATTGGTAGTGGGGGATTTCTGATCTCAAACTTGCTTCTTCCTTCCTTCATTTGGATTTATCACTTTGCACTCTGGCATGTTTCTAGTCACTTGCTAATAAAAGTGTTTGCTCTTGGGCCTCAGAGGCCAGTATAGCTCAGACGCATGCAATTCACTTCAGATTCACCCCTGCATATATTAATAAAATATTTGTCACCATTTCTATTGATTTGAAGCTTGGGTCCCTCCCCTCCTCCCCCAACAGTTCCGAATAGTGCCATGCATCATAAAAGACCATTTCCTTTCATTCCGACCATATTTGCATTTTACTGGTGTCTCTGAGGACGAACAATCCAAACTGATTACAATCCACAGACGCTGTACATAATGAAAAATTAATTGCATCAATCTTTTCTCTGTAACAGTCTTAACAATTCATTTTCTGCTGGTCATTTTCCCACCTGCTCACCAACACCCAGGCAGCTAAGGGAGGCATCGTGGAGATCGCGGCTGAATACTAATGAAGCAAAGGTCACTCCAAACATCAAGTGAGCGCCATTTAGGAGATAACAGCACTTGGGGGCCTGGAATAGCCATTACCTTTTAGAAGCCACACAAAAAAATGTTTTTGTTGGACACTGCAAAGAACAGTCACACCAAAACCAGCCCTTCAAAACCGAGAGGCATGACAAGGTTGTTACAGCTCCCCTTTCCAGTCGGTGAACTTGATAAGGCCAGTGACGGTGGTCATAAATCAAGATACAAATGCTAACTCTGGGCCTTTGATGTGCTCTAGTAAGCAAGGACACTGGCTCAATGCATATTCATCACATCTCTTTTGTTTCTGCTTTTGGCAACAGAGAGTGCCAAAATGCATAGGAAATGAGCCTCACCCCTCACCCAAAAAGGGGAAGACAAGCAAGCAAGCAAGCAAACAAACAAAATTCAGAACTGTATCTTCATATAAATAACATGCATGGATGACAAGAGACCTAGCATGCCTGGATTCCAACAACACTTTTACTCTGGCTGATACTTCACGTCCCTCTCACTGCAGTTCGCGGCCCCGCTGGAGACCAGTTCGAAGGAACGGAACCTCACATCCTTGTGGGGTCAATCCGAGTTCAAAGGAACGGAAACTCACATCCTTGTGGGGTCAATCCGAGTTCACCCCGACCACGCCCCCTGAACTGCGCTCTAAGCGGGGTGAGAGATTCCCGTCCTGGAGCTTGGGAATCTTTTCAATCCACTTCTCGATCCTTGTTGAAAACCGATTTCAACACGGAGGCAAGTTCACCTCGGCTCGAGGAAGGACGTGAAGTATCCACCTCTGTGTAATCCAGCTGTCTCTTTGGCAGAACCCTAACTAAACAGCATTGTAGGCTACTGAACATCCTCAAGCATACTCACCATGTGGCAACTAGCATTTGGGTCCAAGTCTCAAGTCTACGTTTTTGGTACCGAGTCCCAAGTCTCAAGCTCCATGTTTGAGTCTCTAAGGAGGCAGGTTCAGAGTCAAAAGTCAAATCCTAGTCAATGAACACACACACATGAGTCAACTCCAAGTTGACAGCACATCCCACAACTTGAGTCTCCATCCCTGGCTGACTGGCAGGAGGAAGGATCTGGCACAGATCAAATGCCGCCTGCTATTCTTCTGCCTAAGACAAAGGACAAGACACCAACCAAGTCCCAGTTCTACGTACAGAACCAACCCTGACTCATCTGTATCCACCTGAACTGCTATGACACCAGAGTCCAAAGCACTCTTATCTTACACAGGTTCCTAGGTCTCAGGCTTTAGCTGTGACTCTCAGGTTTGGGGATCCATTCTCCAGGTTTTGGGCTTTAGACATGACAACCCCAGGAACAGGATACTGCCAACCTGGTATCCCTAGATCACAGGCGTCCTTCTGAAGTATTCAGGCTATCCAACTAGAGCATATGCATATGCACATTTGCATTTTCCATGTGCTATAGAAGTGCTGCTGCTGGAATTAATATATTGATATTTATATTCATAATTGGGCCTCTGCCACTGAAGTGTTCAGGAAAAGATTAATCTGAATGTGCAAGCAGGGACAGCTGTGGTCCTTGAAGAAGAGGGGCTCTGCTATATCACAGGACTTTACGTGCAAATGGAAGCTCTGGTTTATCAGTGTACCTTATCAGTATACCTAATCACACAGAAGGACTCCATGGCGGTTACTTCACGTCCCATTCGTCCCTCCTTGCTGTCCCACTTGGGACCAGTACAAAAAAAACTTACTTCACGTCCATAGCGTGACAGCAAAAAGTTGTCTCGACCATGCCCCCAGACCCGGGAACAGAGCGTGACAAGCCGTACCTGCCCCTGGGCTGGCGAACTCTTTTGTCTCTGTTCCTGTTCCAGGACAAGGTCCTGTGAGGTAACAACTGTCACGCAACGAAGGCAATCTTCCGCTTGTGAACGTGCGTCCGTTCATTTCTCTCATACTTTTGAGTGCTGTGGATCAACATTTTGAATGGATGAAGCACAGAGGGTGTGGTGCGCCCTTTATTTTTATGTTTTTTTCCTTCAAAAAAGCAGATCTTGTCACGAAACAAAGCCCTGAAGTAACACTTGTCACGAGACAAGTTATCACAACTGTGAGTAAACGGAAACAGGGACTGAACAGGGACAAAACGCGAACAATGCTGTCACGGTACAAACGTAATCACGGAAGAAGGTAGGATGTGAAGTAACCACCCATGTGTGGCAAAGGCTTGCCTCTTCAGACACTCCCCCTTTCTGTGGAAGAAGTGACAGGTGGAAGTGGGATTAAAGCGTGCATTGCACCTTCTAATCATTTTTTTTTCTAAAGTGCCGGATGTCCCCCAGACACACCATTTTTCAGTGATGGCTGAAGGATCTACCTCCTATTAAATCTCAAGGCCTTCCCTCAAGGTAAAGCATATGTTTTGGACCTGAAATCCCAGGAAATGGGTTTTTCTTGACCTGGGAATCCTGCACTATAGAGTTTTCAGAAATTACTGAGAATGAACTTTGCTTTGGCCTCACTTTCTGCTGCATTTTTAGCTGTGGGGATGTGTCTATTCCTTCTTTGTTTCACTCCCCACCCCCACCCCTCATTTTTCTGGTCGTAACTGTCATAACCAGTTATTTATTCATCAGCAGACAGCTCTCTCAGCAGCTACCTGTAGTCAGCAGGCAGAAGATGTTTCTGCTATCAGAAGGGCATTTCGGATTCAGAATCCATTTCTGGCTACCAGAAGAGGCTTTTGCCTGACCTTAACCCATGACAATTAGGATGGCATTTCCCAGTGCGAAGTTTACACTTCCAGAACGCCTACTGCTATTGATGGCTTGTTTTACCAGGAAACTATTCTCTGCTTTTTTGCTGTTTATTCTCCCAGCTGAGCAGCAGGCAGAATATACATGAGTGTATAAGCCCAGAATGAAAATTCTGTTTCCCAAGGCTAACTGCTTTATGTATTTTCTTCTTTGCAATGTCTCTTGAGTTCCCTGCAGTAGTACATACAGAATGAAAAGTGGTGATATAACAAGACAGATGTATTGGATTGCATAAGATTCAATATGTTGAGTATGAACCCATCTCTGAATTTGCACAAATTCCCCCCAGTGAATTGATGTATTCACTAAGAAGAATCCTACAGGCCACACAGAAACCAATTCTGTACTGGTCCCCAGTATAAGTACTGTATGTATAAGTTAGAAATGAAGAGAGCATGATCATAGAATCATAGAGTTGGAAGAGACCTCAAGGGCCCTCAAGTCCAACCCCCTGCCATGCAGGAACCCACATCACAGTGCAACCGACAGATGGCCATCCAACCTCTGCTTAAAAACCTCCAAACAAGGAGACTCCACCACCCTCCGTGGCAGCATATTCCACTGCCAAACAGCTCTGTCATGAAGTTCTTCCTAATGTTTAAATTGAATCTCTTTTCCTGTAGTTTGAGACCATTGCCCCGAGTCCTATACTCTGAAGCCGTGGAAAACAAACCAGTCCCTTCTCCAATGTGACATCCTTTCTCTACATGGGGCTCCCCTTGAACCTTGTTCGGCGATTGCAGCGGGTCCAGAATGTGGCAGCAAGGCTGGTGGTTGGTGCACATCATTATGACCGCGCCACCCCCATCCTGGTCCGCCTACACTGGCTACCCGTTGCCTCCCGGATAAGGTTCAAGGTGTTGGTTTTGGTGTACAAAACCCTCCATGGCTTGGCCCCTGCTTATCTGGCGGAGCGTCTCCCCCGACAATTAGATCCAGCCCGACCCACCCGATCTTCTTTGGCCCTCTCGCTGCGGACCGTCACTCCGAGGGAGGCCCGCAAAACGAGCACTCGCAGACGGGCCTTCTCGGTAGTGGCGCCAACCCTCTGGAACAAGCTTCCGAGCGAGCTACGGCAAGTACCGTCTTTGGCGTCATTCAAGAAAAACTTAAAGACTCTTCTTTTTCGGGACACCTTCGGCAACGCCTAGGGATTCAGTTCCCTTTTTCCCCCCTGTGCCATGGCCCGCTTATCTAATCTTGGATATTACTGTTTTAGCTATTTTATCCGTTTTATCTGTTTTATCTTCCTTTGTTGTAAACCGCCCTGAGTCCCCCATGTGGGAAATAGGCGCGGTATATAAGTGTGAAAATAAATAAATAAATAATAAATAAATATTTAAACATAGTTTTCATATCCCCTCTTAGCCTTCTTTTTGTAAGGCTAAACATTCCCAGCTCCCTAAGCCAGTCCTCATAAGACATTTCCTCCAGACCCTCAAACATCTTGGTTGCCCTCCTCTGCTCAAGATTGTCAACATCCTTTTTAAATTGAGGTGCACAGAACTGGACATAGTACAGCAGATGGGGTCTGACCAGAGCAGAATAGAGTGGCACTATCACTTTCCTTGATCTAGACACTGTGCTTGTGGTGATGCAACCAAAAATTGTGTTGCCTTTCTTGGCCGCTGCATCACACTGCTGACTCATGTTCGATTTGTGGTCCACCAAGACTCCCAGATCACGTTCACAGCCAGATCCCGTTTCCAGCCAGGTGTCTCCCATCCTATATCTGTGCAATTCATTCTTTTTACTTAGATGTAGCACCTTACATTTCCCTCTGTTGGAACCCATTCCGTTAGCTTTTGGATTTTCATTCTATCCTTTAGGGCAGTGTTGGTGAACCTATGGCATGAGTGCCAAAGGTGGCACTCGGTGTCCTTTCTGTGGGCACCCAACATCACTCCTTCACAGCCACCTGTATTCAGGTTAAATTGCTGTATTGGCACTTTGTGAAAAATTAGTGGGTTTTGAATAACTGTTTGGGCACTTGGTCTCTAAAAGGTTCGCCATCACTGCTCTAGGGAATTACCAACCCCACCCAATTTGGTATCATCTGCAAATCTGATCAGCCTACTCTCTATTCCTTCCTCCAAGTCATTAATAAAGATATTGAATAGCACCGAACCCAGAACAGAACTCTGGGGCATCCCAATGGTCACGTCTGTCCAAGCTGAAGAGAAGCCATTAAGAATCACCCTTTGGGTGCGATCAGTCAACCAATTACAAATCCACCTAACAGTGGCACTATTTATCCCACATTCTACTAACTTCTTTGCAAGTATACCATGGGGAACCTTATCAAAAGCCGTACTAAAATCTAGATAAGCAATATCCACAGTGTTCCCCTCATCTACCATGCCTGTAATTCTATCAAAGAAAGAGATCAAATTGGTCTGGTGTGACTTGTTTTTAAGAAATCCGTGTTGACTTCTCATAATAACAGCATTGTTAGTTAAATAATTACAGACTGTCTGCTTAATAATTTGTTCTAGGATCTTTCCAGGAATTGAAGTCAAGCCAACTGGGCAGTAATTATTTGGGTCCTCTTTTCCCCCCCCTTTTTGAAGACAGGGACAACATTCACCCTCCTCCAATGTATGGGGACTTCCCCTGTTCTCCAGGACTTCTGAAATATTATTGCCAATGGTTCTGAAATTACTTGCACCAATTCTTTTAATATTCTTGGGTGTAATTCATCTGGTTGAGGAGATTTAAATTCATTTAATGTTTCCAGGTGTTTCTGTACTACCTCTCTACCTATTCTGTGTTGCAATTCTCATCCTACCTCATCTACTCTTTGTCCCAGTGGATCTCTTTTTTCCTTTTTTTGGAGAAAACTGAGACAAAGATGTCATCATTATCATCATCAGGTGAGATCTTCACCCTCTTGGTCATTGTATTGGGTCTGATTAGCCTAGTATTGTGCTAAGTGATGCCTTCTTATCCCATGTAACTTTCAGATGAGGATTCTGAAGGGATAGTTTAGAAGGGAAGACAGCAATCCTAATGTTCCACAGCTTGGTTGGCATGATGGAAGGCATAATGAGGGGACAGTCTATGTGGATGAGGGATTTCACAGCATTTTTACACCCTAAAGTGGTGCCTTGGCCAGCATGCTAAAGGACCTCCTCCACTACAGGTTTGCTTCTTTGTGAAAGCAGGAGTGCATTCTAGGCATTTTTGGACCCTTGAATTAAATAGTGAGCAATAGATATTAAGCAGCAACTGGGGGTGCAATGACAACTAACGTTCCATCAAGTGAAGAAGGTTTGACTTACACTGAGGGATCCCACTGAACTGGGAGGGGGGGGTATAGCAATATTCACTGCATCCAAGCAGCAGTATCAGCAGTTGTATTCTAGAGTCCAAGTCCTCACCCCTGCATGAACAGGGCAAACCTTCTGGGACATTTTCTTGACAAGCACAGCCAGGGCCCTCCAAATATATCACCCCAGAGGAAGGACATGACAGCAACAGAAGTAGAGGCGTATATGTGGGAGGAACCCTGCGAGCCAAAAGAGACCAATCTTTTCTCTTACTGAGCTAAGGAGTCTGCTTGGTGGTGGTTGGAGGGGTATGATGAAAGTGGTAATGCAACTGCTTTCTTCTCTTCCAACTAGTGTGCTCAGTGAGTGTTCTCTCAAGCAGGGGACACTGTCATTCCATACTACTCATGCCTAGAACCTGGATCTGTAGATAACCGTATTTTCCTTAAGGTCAGCTTTCCATTGCTGGGCTTTCCTGAAGTCCCCCGGCTGCCTGTTGAAGCTGCCCAAGGTGTTTGCTCATTCCCTATTCCTCTGCTGCCTCTGGTATTTCTTCCTGGCTTCAGGCTTCAATAGCCATTGCAGTCATTCCCTAATACCATTAGGCCATTAGAGTCATTTCCTAATACCTAGGCCAGGTATGACCAAACTTCGACCCTCTTGATGTTTTGGACCACAACTCCCAGAATTCCAAGCCTGTATTTCCAATGGCAAAGGACTGTGGGAGTTGTGGCCCAAAACATCTGGAGGGCCGAAGTTTGAACATGCCTGACCTAGGCACTGCTGGCTGTTGGTGTGCACTCTTTTTGTTTGGAAATATCACTGGGGAAGTGTTAGAGAAGACAGGGAAATCCTTTAAAATATGTTACCTATTTGTATTTGAATGCTTTAGGCTTAGATTAGAATGATGACTTTATAGAATTCATCATGACTGTAATAGAAATCTGGATATCCAGAAATTTTAATTTTTAAACAATTCCAAATTCCAAATCTAAAGGGCTGTAATTCTGAATCTGAATTTGAATTCTGAATCTGAATTTCATGCTAGTGCACATTCCTATTATTTGTACAATGTATTTAATTTGGAAAAGGTGATTGAAGGTCTTACTTTTGTCCAAAGCCAGAAAATCCTGCAGTTGCAGAAGAAAGTCTTGGCAAAGTATCATGCTATGGTGAAGCCCCCCCCCCCAATTCCAAGAACAGAGATTTTTTTTGTTTTGTTTTCCAAATTCCTATTCTACATAATGTAACATTTGACCTCTGCTTCAAATCTCAAAGGTTTTCTGTTTCAGTAGATGCCATTTATGTGAATGGATGCTATGAGAAGTTCATAAATGTGATCAGCTAGCCTTCCATCTTTTTTTCCTTGTGTAGAATGTAAAAGGGGTGAATGGGTGGGTGCAGGAAAAACCCTGCAAAGCAACTATGTAGACGATTGTGAATGATGTGCACAGAAACACATACCCTATTGAGTTACACATGTAGAGTAAGGGCTGTAATATAATAGAGAGAGGAAATACAAAAACTCGACATGTCCCAATGATGGATGACTCTGCTTCAGTACTTTGGGGATATATGAAGCTATTGAAAAACACATTTAGTGTTGGTTAAAGAATTGTAATATATGTGAAAATCTACAGTTAATGCACTATTAAATAATTTTCTGCTGCTGATTTATTGCTACAATATCCTGCATGGTGTCAAAGAGTATACAATAATAAATGGCATCACAAAAACAGTCTTTGTTCTAATCAGGCTGTTTATGTTCCAGCGGGAACTATCCAGTGGAACATAAGTTCCCTACTGATATCCACAAATAAACAATACAGTAGGTAAAAGCCACTGTTGCTTCTTGGTTGGAACTGGTTTCTCACTAGGAATGACCATCAGTGTAATGATCAATTTTTTGCCAAAATTAAAAGCCAGATTTTAAGGTTTCTCCTTGGTGAAACATTAGAGAGAAGCTGTAGGAAGATGAAAGACTTGTGGTAATAGCAGATTTTGCTAGCAATGGCAGAATATTACATGTATATAGTCACTAATTGTGAGCTACAGGATATTATGTACATACCTGCCTACTCTCTTCATTAATACTGTCATTTTTACAACCTTCTTAATGTCTCCTGAAATACTTTCTCAGTATTCTTATTGGTTTCTCCCAATTTATCTTCTGTCTTCAAATTTCTGTACTTCTTATTTTTGTGTGCTTTCCCTTGATAATCGCATTTGTTTTGTAAATAATTTTGAAACTAGTCCTACAGAAAGGTAACTTAGGAGATCTCATCTTTAGGTGATTGTTTGTACTGGTCTATTTTTATTTGTTTGGTCTAGTTTGGTTTTTAAATGAAGCTCTTTCAAATGTTCCGTCTTTAACCAGGGCACTTTTACAGCATGATGGCATGGCGAGTGAGCAGACCATCTTTTCATGTGGCCCTAGATTTGCACCAACAGATGAGTGTACATTCTTAGCTTTCTCTATTTGCCTCTTTAAGCATCCTCTCCCAGCCCACCAATTGATGGTATAGATGGGAGAATTAATTACTACAGATGGACACAAACTAGAAAAGCTGTGGCTTGTGATGGTTTGTGGTTCATGGCTAACCACAAAAATCCACAAACTCCTGAAAAAACAACAATTTAGCAATTCATTTTTCTGCTTTGTGCCTGGGGAGGACTACCTTCTTTTGCCTTCTCTTCCTCTGCCACCCACCCTCCCGCTTCCCACAGTCCCATTGCCCCCTTTTGTAATTCCTCCCCCTCAGCCATTTTGAGATACACAACCAGGTATCCTGGGAGGTTACATCCCCAAACTGGTTCCTCAGTCAGACCATTCCTGATTTAAGATTGGTGTCCATTCATTATTCCACACAGACTGTTCTGTTCATTCTCTATAGAAAGCAGGGGGGCACTACAGACAGAAGATAAAACCAGATTATTTAACTATGAAACTTGAAAGGATTGGCAGAGGTGAGACACTAGTCAATGGGGGGAAAGGGCTGCAGTCAACTCCTGAATCAATCCACAGCCTCTGTCCAATTTCTGACTGAGAATTCAGTCGTAACACAGACTGTGAATAAAATTACAGCCAAGACAAAGTGAATCAAAATCAGCCGTCCAGTGTAGCTGCAGCCTTAAAACGTGTCCCTGGTGTCTTCCCATCTCAGAAAAAAAAGAAGAAAAGCACAAAATGACTTCCTGGTTGGCCATGAAGAGGGGAGGGGCCAAAATGTGAGGGTCCTGAGAACATGTTTTCTTTTCAGAAGAGAATGGTAATCTTCACCACTTTGATAAGTACCACTGGTCCATTTGCATGCATTTGTGAGGCCAGAAATCATAATAATCCTGCAGTCCATGAAGCTATGAAACATAATTATGTCCTGCAATTCATTATTCAAAATGAATAAAATATTTTGATCCCTGAAATCAGATATTTTATCTTCTAGTCTATTATATTGGTTTTACACACCCCTGTGCACAGACATTCCATGTGTTCTGCTGGATTTTTATTCATTCTGATAAATTATTCAGCCATATTGCTGAAACCATCTATCAGCCTAAAGCATTTTTTGCTCCAACCTTTCATTCCAACACCTAGCCTTCCCAGTGTCACCTTGGCTCATGGTACTGTATCTGTTAATTCTCAATTTGAAATATTTGCTTATTAGAATCTAATGTGTCTCACAACATCTAATTTTTGCCTGTTAAGGAGTGTTCATTAGAAACAAATATTTATTTTAGGCCTATCTTGGTCAGATAGATCCCCATATTCAGGTATCTAAATGAATTAGCAGGAGGTTTTACATTGGGAGTCATAAGCCACGAGCCATTAACCCACTTAAGTACTTTTGAAAATTTCACCTTAAATAAATGATTCAATTTTCCAAGATGCTGAGCATCCATTTTTATATCTTATATGTTCAATGTCAGTTGTAAACATTTCTCTTTTAATATTATTTTTGTTCTGATTTTGACTTGCTCCTGAGGGTTGTCCCATAAATTAGCTGTTTTTCAATCCATCATAAGTGGAGGCAGTAGCCCATGGAATTACATTACCATCTATTCAATAAAATGCTAAAATCATAACATTTGAGGCAGCTAACAAAGTTAAAAACACTGAGATTTTGAATTCAAAGTTTGTGTGGTGTTGTTTTTTAAAAGATACTCTTGCTGAAAGGCCTCCAAGTAATTTAATTTGTGGCAGTTTTTTTCTGCTCTTTCATCTGCCCTGATTCAATCATAGGAGTCCCGTTTCTCTCCAAGGAAGAACTATACTTCCGATTCCATAGTCCCTTTAGGTGCTGCAGTTAACCTTTTTCTCTCTCGCAAAGCTGTGGCTCATAAAAATAACCAAGAGCAGTACAGATGCATGTACTCTGACATTCCATCGTTCAACTGATCCTTTGATCATGTATGTGAGCTGGGAACCACATGGGCAAATGAGATAGTGTAGATGCTCAGGAACTACAAGTCTCCATTCTAAATAATGGGCTGAGGGGAAGGTAATCTGGAAGCTTCCAGACAACCATGGCCTGAGACATGCAATACCTCCTTCCCAAGCAGTACACATCATCCCTGTTCTTTCTTTTGTTTATCCATACAACTAGCTGGCTTATATGTCACATAGGCAGAGTTCCATACCTCATGAGCCAAGATAACCACAAAGGGCATTGCATGATCTTAACCAGCCCTGCAGATGTAAAACCTCCTTTGCAACTGACAGTTCCATTCTCCTCTATGAACTCAGGGTCTCCTGAAAGTAGGCCAATGGCTCTCCCCCGCCCCAACACACTGCACTGATCTCTGCCAAAGCATATCCATCCAAATTCACTGGGGGAAAAATCAAGCCTCAGAAAGCTTTGCGGGTAGTGTGCTAGCACTTTATTGACTAGATTTAGGGATTCCTTGTGCTGATAAATAAGCAGTTAGAAGTGTGCTTATTTCTGGAAGTGACTGGGTGCTTACACTCAAGAAGATGGATGTTTTTGCATGGGGAGAGTGGAGAAAAAAAGACCCCCCTTGTGTTTTCTAAAGTGAACTTTTCTTGCTGTGACTTGTTATGATGTCACTTCCTTCTCACTTCTCTCTGTGTGTGCTTCGGTGATCATTTCAAGTTTGAAAGGGCTGAATCCACAAGTTAATGTTGTTCTGGTACAACTGCCTACTTACCCTCCAACAGCTATATGGTTATGAAGACAATATCATGACTTGGCAATAGTCTAGTCATAGCTTAAAAGACACACATTCTATCAGCTAGTATTAACAAGGGTAGTAGTCCAAACAAAAAGTTCTAACATATACCCTAGAGCAGTGATAGTGAACCTATGGCACAGGTGCCAAAGGTGGCACTCGGAGCCCTTTCTGTGGGCACCCGACATCGCCCCTTAATAGCCACCTGTATACAGGTTAAATTACTATATTGGCACTTTGAAAAAAAATTAGTGGGTTTTGAATTGCAGTTTGGTCTCTAAAAGGTTCACCATAACTGCCCTAGAGGTCAAATTACCACCAAATTTTGTACTGTGGGAGAAGACTCTGTGGTCTGACTCCTGCTCCATGCCATACTATTGAACATTTAGGCAATGGGGTTTTGAGTTATGGGTTTTTTAAAAAAGCAGACCAGATATGAATAGTCATTAAACACACAGACAAACAGACACACACACATTGGTAAGCAAAGAATTGCATACCTGCAGAGAAAACAGTTCTGTGCAGCTTCTTTTTTATTTCAAATAAATTAACACATTCTTATCTCTAATAGCCCTTTCATAATTACAGTAGCCCCCCTCTACATTACAGTTCATATTCTGCAGGCCTGCTATATCACTAATTTTTATTTGGAACATAACTACTGTAATTATTAATTATAAAATATAAACATTAATTAAAATGAAGTAAAATAGGAATACTGTACTGTATTTACTCAAGAGACAGCAAACGCATAGGGTTGTTTGTAGGAATGACAAGAAAACACATCTGGTGTGGGTGAATAGACTACTCTGAGCTCCCATGGCAGGCAGCCAGGCTGAGGCCTTTTCTTAGGTGTGGTAAACAAGGCATCGCAAGGGAAGGAGAATCATTGACAATAGGACAGAGGAAGACAAAAGTGGAGGGAATGGTCTTTGGTCATGTAGCCTCCCAACCTGGGGGATATCTGGGCCTGATATCTGGGGGGATATCTGGGCCTGATATCTGGGCCTGATATCTGGGTGGTACCTGTTTTCCCCCTGGGCTCTGCCTGAGTCATGCCTGCTGGAGCCTGACCTGGCCTGTGCTTGAGTTCATGTAGAGTTCACTTAAGGGCTTGGCTTCCACGCTGGATCCTGACCTCTCTGAGGCATACTTCCATGCCTGTAGTCTAAAGGCTTGCTCAGCGCTGCCAGGTCCCTTGGGGTTCTGTGTGCCCCCAATCTCGTACATCTCCCTTTTTCTTATTTGTTTTGAGAGTGTCGATCTGGTGAACAGCCATGGCGGCCATAGTGCGCAGGTCAGGAGACGCAGGTAGACACAGGACTGGCACCCAGATATGAGGCACCTATTTGGAGCAGCACCAGCCAGGGCCTGGAAGCCAGTAACCAGAGATTATAGTGAACCATTTGCTTTAGAAACCCAAGAGGAAATAAAGTTCCCTATAGAGGTGGTGGTGGTCTGGAGTGGGGGCTATGTCTCTAAGGGTTCCCCCAGTGGCACTGTTGTTTGTGCAAAATGGAGTGTTCATTTTCCTGGGCTTATTCTGCCTGGAGTGGACCTGAGTGTTATCATGCCTGTGAGCCTGGGAGAAAGCTTTCCCACCCTTGCTGCTGGAGTCTGCCCGGGGTGGGTGGGTTATGTGTCTCAGGGCTGTCCCCAATGATTCCTGGGATCATAATTGGTGGCTACCCCAACTGGACCATGTGGTTACTAAGGTGGAGTACTTTGCAACAACTTGGAAGCCTAGGGTAACCTATCTCATGGCCTGTGGTGTTTTGCTAAGGATACAAGGCTCACATCTGTGTCATTACAAATTCCCCAATACCAACATGTTATCAGTACAACATAAGCCATTTAGAGGTAAATCTCGTATAGGGAAGCACAGAACATCATACATAGGACATACAGAACATCAAGATACAGATACATCTCATGAAGCAACAATGATACATGGAACAACACAGTGGGTGCCATACACTGTACAGTTATAGCATGAAACACATGGGTACATCTCATGAACTTATAGAGGTAATACATGGCATAAAATTGCATAAAACACATGAAACACGCACGTGACTGAGATACATAGTTACACATTATCACATAACACATTGTCTACCTTAGTGGGGTACAATTGTGAGGGGAAAGGGATAACTAGCAATAATATTTCTGTTTCCAATGTCCACGGATCTGGTATGCCATTTTTGGGTGTAAGTGGTTGTGTGCTGCAAGTCCTTTATTGCCATTGTCCATTTGTCAAAGTTCATGGGAATCGTAGGACTGTATTGGCCTTGTTGTTGTTCTGGTGCTGGATTGCATGAAGGCGAAGAGTTTCCATGTTACTCATAGTTGTAGGAGGCCTTAGAGGGCATCCAAAGCACCCTAAGAGGTTATTCTCTGCAGTTGTGGTTTTTGCAAAAAATGTTCTTTAATTAGAAAGCAACAAGCATGAGCTTTGTAGTCGCTCCATACCTGTGAGAATAGCAGAAAGAAAGAGAGGGACCCTATCTTTTCTCCCAGGGTATTTGATTGTTTGTCATTTTGTTTGGAATTTGTTTGAATGAGCTTGTTACAAACAAGCCATTTTGTTTGGAATTTGTTTGGAATTTGTTTGAATGAGCTTGTTACTTTATTCTTACGTTATGACTGTGGGAACTGTCTCCCACTTTCTTTGTTTTTTAAATTTTGTGCAGGCTGTTAAGGATCTCATATAACCTGGGAGAAAATTCCTTTCGGCTCTTGCTAGATATTTGGAGAGAAAAAGACAGAAGCATTAGTTTGCATGCATTCATTTCCTTTGCTTGATGCCTGGAGTCATTCCCTGCATTCAGAATGGTGGGGATAATGGGTAGTCTGTTTGCAAGGCTTGCTTTAAGCAGCCAACCTTAAAGCAGTTTCTCAAACACACAGGAGTTCTGTTTTGGGGTTAATTATTGTCCTTTTTCCCAGAGAAAATGCAAACTGGCTGTTCCATTATTACACCTTATTTGGAATGTGTGTGGCCTTTTGTTTGCCCCTCACCCTCACCCTGGAGGAGATTTTGCTATTTGAATTATCCAGGACAGGGAAATAATGATTGTGGTTCAGCCAGAGGATTTGCTGTTTACTGAGAGCTGGGGTTTAGAATCATAGAATCATAGAATCATAGAGTTGGAAGAGACCTCAAGGGCCATCTAGTCCAACCCCCTGCCATGCAGGAACCCCATCACAATATTTCCGACAGATGGCCATCCAGCCTCTGTTTAAAAACCTCCAAAGAAGGCGACTCAACCACCCTCCGCGGCAGCATATTCCACTGCCGAATAGCTCTAACTGTCATGAAGTTCTTCCTAATGTTGAAATGGAATCTCTTTTCCTGAAGTTTGAAACCATTGCCCCGAGTCCTAGTCTCTGAAGCCATGGAAAACAAACCTGTTCCCTCTTCAATATGACATCCTTTCAAATATTTAAACATAGCTATCATATCCCCTCTCAGTCTTCTTTTAGAGAGGCTAAACATTCCCAGCTCCCTAAGCCGTTCCTCATAAGACATTTCCTCCAGACCCTCAACCATCCTGGTCGCCCTCCTCTGCTGGTAAAAATCTCTGTTTCTGCTGGTAAAAATCTGTTACCCTTTGACTCTTGGTTTTGCAGATTGACCCAAGAGACTGTGAACACCTGCTTTGCTGGAGAAAGTATCATTTGCAGGGGTCCTGCTGGCCCTGTAAGTGGTATTTTATTGTTTTTGCCCCCTTTTGGGAGAGAATTCCAAGGCAGGGTGCATTTTGTTTGCCACCACCCCCTCCTAGTAAGCAGCTCTTTCTAAAACACAGCCTGGGGGGCTGCTGATTGGAAAGCGGCTGGCAGAGATGACTACCTCTTTAGTAAACATCTCCCCCACCACCAGCAGCAGCCTTCTGCAATGGGTGGAAGAAATCCTCTTTTCCACCTTCCTGACATGCTTTTTGGAAGCCATGGAATTTTCCCTAAGAAATTCACTTGCTGGCTGTTATTGGGGAGTTCCTTTAACCCTTCTCACAAACTATTCTTCCCCTGGCTTCTGGTTGGGGTTTAAGGGCCTTTTCACACAACCCCTAAGATCCGCTGGTCCCTTAAATTCGGACCAGAGATCTTGGGGGTTCGTTTCTGTTCCTCCGTCCCCACCCCTCAGCACTTCCTGCTCCTGTCGGCGTGAGGGGGGGGGGGGAAAAAAAGGACAAAAGAAACCTTTACTAACCTGCCGGTTACTTCCTGGTTCCAGCTCAAGGAGCTCTTAAAGGGGCGGGAGGCAAAAAAACAACAGACAAGCCAGGAGAGCCCGGCACTCTTATCCGCATCAAATTTTTTTCACCTGCAGAGAGCAGGTACATGAAAAATGCGCTGGGTCGCGCTAAAGTGGACGGGGTCGCACTTAATTGTCTCCAAACTCCGGAGCTGGTGGGAAAACATTTCTAAGCTCCGGAGCTGGGAGCCATTTGCAGCGCAGCTTAGGGGTCGTGTATAAACGCCCTAAGGCATTAAGCAACCTTTGGATTTTCATCCTAGAAATCTGCATGTTCCTGGACCCTTGGAATCCTGCTCTAGGACACGAGCTGCATGGTAAACTGGACATTTTGCCTTCTGTAGAACTGTGAATCCTAGCTCTCCCCCCTCCCTTCCCCCGGGCTGGGTTGCTCTGTCCAAACTGGACCCTTTCCCAAGCTACATAAGGTGGAGGAAGGAGAGAGAGAGAGATAATTGCATGGCCTTGCTAATGTGTCTGCTCTGGCTTAAAGAGGGAATTTTGCAGCTTGCTAGGTTTCCTCACAGCAGAAAATCTCCTGGCTGAATGACTACAGAGATTGCTTTACTGTGCTCTGGAGCAAAGTCTTCAGCATTTGCTGAGGCAAATTTTCTGACATGACATGGTTTTCTCTCTCCTTCTGCACCTGTGTTCCTTGCTGCATGCTGGTGGGTGGTAAAATGATGGGTACAGGACCTGTGATTTTCAATAGCATGAATAAGGAAGCCATCTCTATTCTTGGTTTGGGTCCCCATTGCTTCTCTGCACTCCAACCCGTCCTGGCTGTGAACCATGGAAGTCTGTGCCCACAGATACCTTCCTAGTAATGGTTTCCAACCTGACTCTCCCAGGGGCTTTTCTCCTGGAGACCCCTGGCTCCAGTGTGCCCCTGATTGCCAAGGCCCTGTTCTGAGCTCCTGACTGACCCAAAGCCCTGCTTGCCTTCCCAAGCTCCCTGACTCTGAGCACTGTTGATCCTGTTCAGAAAGGGCCGCTTCCATCTTACCTGTGGGATCGTTTGATATGGATGTTTGGGTCAACCCAAAGCCCTTTCCAGCTTTTTGGGCATGGTGCTTGGGAAGTTCTTTGTGCCTTGGTTGGTCTTAGTGCTTACCATACATCTGCATTGCCTTAGTGGTCCCCATATGTCTTCCAGGCCTTAGGGGTTCCCGTGTGAGCCACCAGATGTAAGAATGACAAGACAACACATCTCTTGCAGATGGACAGAATGCTCTGAGCCCCCTGGCAGGCAGGCCGAGGCCTTTTATTAGGTGTGGTAAACAAGGCATCACAAGGGGAGGAGAATCATTGCCCACCATTATGGACTGAAGGTGTGAACCATACACTAACATCAAGAAGGACAAAGCCAACATCAATTACATTCAAGGTTTAAAAAGGACAGTAACTGTATGCAACAAAAATATTATTGTGAAGATGGAATCAGCACTGGTCCTTTGAATTACTGATTGCAGGAGGAAGAACATTTCATTGGGCACCAACATCATCAGGGAGAAGGCCAGGTAACTTTATAAACAATTTACCAGAGAAGCATGTGCCTAAAGAGATAGGAGGATAACCCCCAACCAGGATCACTGACAAAACAGAATAGCCCATTGCATTTCAGGACAGCAAAAGCTTGTATGATAGATTTCAAAAGATGTTCCAGCTCAAGAGTGCAGTACTTCATGGATAAGCAGTATCAGCAGACGTAGAAGCAGCCAAGAAGTACCCTGAGGTATTCAAGGTGATCATAGAAGAGAAAGGGTATTGGCCAGAACAAGTTTTCAACATGGATTTTTCTGGAAGAAGATTATATCCAGGACTTTTATAATGGAGGAGGAAGCCTGAGCCCCTGGATTCAAACCTCAGAAGGATCAAGTGACGTTGATAATGTGTGGCAATGCTGCTGGGTTCCTGATAAAGCCAGCATTAATTTTTATGTCTGTAAACCCCAGGGCCCTGAAAATAAAAAATAAAAACCTGCTTCTGGTCCACTGGATGCACAGCTCTAAAGCCTGGATCACGGAAGCCCTTGCATCTGACTGGTTCCACCAAAGTTTCATCCATCAATCCAAAATGAACCTCAGCAAAAAAAGGCTGACTTTCAAAATTCTCCTTACGATGGACAACATTAGTGGCCATCCATTAGATTTACAACTGCTCTAACGCATTATGGCAGGGGCATAGGAGAAGAGGAACAATTATTGTTCAAAGACTGGCAGAATGGAGAGGCTCCAGATAAACTCCATGTAGGCATGAAGCACTCAATTCTTCATGGTCCCTGTGAATCACACACACGGAGCACTTCTGCACATGCATGGACATGTGGAAACTTGAACCTTCCATCCCTCCCTCTGAGTAGATCTCTGTGCCCAATGGTCACTCTCCTCACTCCTTTTCAGCCATAGCTGAGTGAAGTTGATCTTTCTCAGTAGCTTCTATTTAACCTTCCTCTTCCCATTTTGCTGATCCTTTGTCAGTCCAATCCTTCTCATTTTCCTGATACTTTGTAAGTCAAAACGAGAGAGAAGGTGTGTGTGGGGGGAGAAGAGTTATTTTTTTATTCTCTGCCCCTGAGCATTTTACCTGCCATTCATGGCTCCCAATGAACCACCCTTTAAAAGCTGCTTGGACAGCTCAGTCAAAAACCCATCATTTAATGGCTGCCTGTATTGCCTGAGTTTGTCTGAGTGAGGTACACCAGCCTCAAATCTGCCATCATTGTCCAAATTTTGCTAAGATTGAATTGAAGGACCAGAAATGTGACCTTAGAAGTAGCCCTACAAAGAAAGCACAAAAGCCCATGGATTTGTTTTCAGAGTCATCCTCCACACCACTAATATTGGTGTGTAAAACAAGGTGTAAGAGAGGATAAAATGCAGTACTGACTCATCAAAACAACTAGAAGAGGGAATGAGTTCCAAAGGATCAGAAAAATTGGCATTTTAGTCAGACAGACCTTCCACTTCTAAGTCTCAGATGCCCATCCGTTATCCAACTAAAACATCCTTGATTTTGACTCATCCAGAACAGAAGAAACATAGAAATGCAACAGACTCAGAACCAATTTCCAAATCTAAGCCTAATTCAAAACCCAAACAGCAGGAAAAATGGTGGTGACAGATGAAAACTTTCTGGAACAATTCAGGAGACTCAGAATCTCCTCTCCAAAGCTAACTGAAAAAAAGCAGGAAGGCTTAGTGGGTCTGGGTTCAGTCAACATCAAGCAACACTTCTCTGCTTCTCCTGAGAATTCAGACAGGCACAATGAAGTCAGGCTTATCACAAGCCAGGTGACTCTGAATCCAGCCATGCCATTGCAAGGACCAGTGCTCTCATTTCCAGTCACCATTCTGAAGATCCATCTTCTAGAAGCTGAGTGGAAGCTCCATACTGGGCTTGCTGGCTACAGGGCTTGATCGGGCAAGGGATAGGCAGCTTATTTAAGGGTGCATGGGCCTGACTCGGCCTCTTTCTCCCTTTCAAAGTGTCAGATTGCTGAACGCAATGGGTGTTTTTTGCCTCATGGCGTTTGGATGACAGCAGTTTTCAGGCCCTCCATTGGCAAGGTCTGGGTTGTATTTTGTTATGTTCAGAGGGATGGAACAGGAGTGGCTGTGCTTGAAAACATAAATAATAATATAAATGCTTTAAACTTAAAAAGAAGAAGGGGGAGCAATACAGTGGTGAACAGAAAGTGGGACTGAATGAGTGAGGTGGGGGAGGGTGAAACCAAGCCTTGTACGAGGTCGGTTGGAGTGGGTATGGGTAGCAGCGGCAGCTGTTTGAGATTGCTGGGACTGACATCTCCAACAAAAAGCAAACCAAAAACACAAAAGAGAGGGATATAATCCTATTTAGATATACATACATATATTTAATAAAACAATCAAAACCAAAGAGGAAAAGACCTGGGTTCTGATCCTAGTCTAGAAGGTACACTTGGCATAAGGCATTTTATTTCTTTAAACAAAAGGCAAACCTGTTAATTCATTAGGGTGCACTAGTTAAGAGCATCAATTTATACTGTAGTTGGAGTGCTGGCAGCCAAGAGAATGGCAGCGCTCTGATTCACTCCCCCCCCCCAGTGGTTTCTTCCTCAGATGATGAAGATTGGCCTGACTACAGGGTCATTTGTGAGAAGTTTAGTGCCCTCGAGAAAGAAAGGGCCAAAGATAAAGGCATCTTTTGCAACTAGATCTAGGCAGGAATCCAAGGCCCAGAAGATAGTCAAAGTGAAACATATGGGAGAGCTAATGATGGCCCAGATTGGGTTTTGTTGTTGTTGTTGTTTTAGAAAGTGAGAGTCCTGGAACATCTGGATTTTCCACTGAAGGGACACCTCAATTTGAGCAGAGCAGCGTAAGTGCAGCAGTGGCAGAGATGCTAGAAAGCAGCCAACTAATGGCTTTAGACTTATCAGTGGTATGGCAGAGTTCTACCATGGGCTCAGACAGGGACCTGGCTCTGAGGTACTGGGTGTCTTTTAGTGCCGGTTCCCATAGCCTCGTCTCTGTAGATGCCTTCACCATGACTACAGGTGACTAGGGAAACAGATGCTCAGCAGACATCACTTCATTCAGCATGGTGGGAAGTTAATCCTACCTGCTCTGCATTGGGCCAAGTAGTTTATCCTCACCTGGTCTGTTGGAATTACAGTGCAAAAGGCTTCTGTGGACATAAATCATCTTGATTTAAGTATGTATGTTCCCTCTGTGGAGGGTCACACACGTGTGCTTCATGTTTCAAAGGCTGGTCAGGTGGAGCAGGAGGACAATATGTTGAAAGTAGAAATCCCTCCCCCAACCTGACGCTTCAGCCCTTTAAAAAGGGACCTACTCCAATTAATGTCACAATGTTAGAGTGGCTATGCAGCTACCCTAACAAAAAAGTGGCAAACTATCTTCTTGAAGGGTTTAAGTCAGGTTTTAGGATTCCAGTAGTAGGGGAGAGAAAATGTACAATTGCTAAACATTTACAGTCAGTTAAATGCCAAGAAAAGATGATTAGGGGAAAATATATGTAAGGAGGTCATGAAGGCAGGGTTTTAGGCCCCTTTACATCTCTGTCATCGGGGAATTTTAGGGCATTACCCTTAAGTCTGGTCACCATTTGTCTTTTCTAGAAGGAGACTCAGTTAAGAGCTGGTTGGACATTTAAGTTTCACTTGTAAGGTTACAGCACCAGGTTTGACATTTTTAAGGATTTTTGTGAGGCAATGGCAGGACTAAGATGGCCATATCATAGATGCAGAATACCAGCTGAAATGAAGGAATATTTGAGGGTCTGATTGAATTTTTTAGATAACTTTAATGGAGGCCAAATATTTTGTTAGGTGTAGATTTGCAGGTACACACAGATGCATTGGGAGCGCTTAGATGTTGCATGTATTTTCGGGGCAGGTGGTGTGCAGGTCAGTGGTCATCAGAGTGGAGTTAAACAGAGATTACAAGAGATTTGACTTTTTGAAAATTGTTTGCCATAGTGAGAGTCTTAGGGTTATCTGTAAGAGGTACAGAGGATTGGAGGGTAGAGGACTATAGGACCATGGGACTGGCTTTAGCACCAAGGATGAGTCCGGGATATGCTTCTTTCTGTAATGAGTTTACGGCCACTCCGAGGCAGCGCACGCAGCGCCGGAGCTTCTTTGCCCTCCCCCGGGGTGAAATATCGCGAGATGGGGGAGGAAAGATGAGATCTCCTGAAGAGGGCGGGGTGAGCCTATAAAGGCAGTCCCTGCCCCAGGCCCAAGCCTCTTTGCATTGGCATGTCCAAGGGGAGAGATGCGCCCAACGGCTGCTCTGCCCACGCAGCAGCTGCCATTTTGTGTGCAGTGCCATTTTGTGGGAAGCAGTGTGAAGAGGCCTAGGAGCCTGGCAACAGCCTGGATGAAGCGGCAGTCGGCAGTCGGCTGTGCAACAGCGGAACGGGCCCTGAGTGGCTCGGGGCGGTAGCTGCTCCCAACCCCAACCTAGCCAGCTGCTGGATTGAGCGGCTGCGACTGCGGTGCAAAGTGCACCCCCCAGGGGACATGGGAGTGTAACAGCATTCCCTGAGGTTTGGAGTGAGGGGAGGATGGGGGCAAGGGGCACAGAAAGCATTGGCGGACCGCATGGGCAGCGCTGCGGGAGGACCGGCCAGGGGCTTCTGGTTCTTTTGGCAAGAGGTGGGTCACGCGTGGGTAAGAATTTGCTCTCAAAAGAAAAAGAAAGAAAGAAAGAAAGAAAGAAAGAAAGAAAGAAAGAAAGAAAGAAAGAAAGAAAGAAAGAGCAGCTTCCACCGCGGGGCAAGGGATCAGGACTGGCAGCGGTGTGGCGTGGCGGCTTTTGCTCCGAACTTGCCCTTCCTCTGAACTGGACGCCTTCGGGACAGAGGAGCTCCCCCAATGGTCCCTGCCGGCCGCGTCTTGGAGGAACCGCTGCCTTAGACATTAAACCAGAACAGGATGGGGAAACAGAACAGTAAATTAAGACTTGAAGTACTCCAGGATCTCTGAGAGAATACAGAGTTCACAGACCATGAGCTTTAAGAGTGGTACAAGGGCTTCCTGAAAGATTGCCCGACAGGTCATTTGACTGTTAATGAATTCAAAAAGATCTACGCCAACTTCTTCCCTTATGGCGACGCCTCAAAATTTGCAGAGCATGTATTCCGTACTTTCGATACGAATGGCGATGGGATGATCGACTTTAGGGAATTTATCATTGCTCTGAGTGTCACCTCTCGAGGAAAACTTGAGCAGAAGCTGAAATGGGCATTTAGCATGGACGACCTTGATGGGAACGGTTACATCAGCCGGGCTGAAATGCTGGAGATAGTGCAGGCAATCTACAAAATAGTGTCTTCTGTAATGAAAATGCCAGAAGACGAATCTACTCCAGAGAAACGAACAGACAAAATTTTCAGGCAGATGGACACAAATAATGATGGTAAACTATCTCTTGAAGAGTTTATTAAAGGTGCCAAGAGTGATCCTTTTATTGTGCGATTGTTACAGTGTGATCCAAGCAGCGCAAGTCAGTTCAAATTAAATTCTGGACAGTTTGCAAAGAAAATTACTGGCTTGTTCAAGCTTTGCTCGTATATGGATGCCTTCTCAACCATTCCTCCGTGAATAGTGGACGTGGCTCCACTGCCAGAAAGAATTGGCCTGGTGGCTGGCAGAGCCCACCTCAAACCGTTACAGTGGCGGGGGGGTGGGGGTGGGAAGCAGGAGCCCGATAAGTGGCCTAGGCAGGGTTGGGCGCTTTGGTAACCCTCCTTTTTCTTCCACCTCCCACATGCATCAAGGGGCTTGGGTGGGGCAACAACACACAGAGTGAGCCCAGCTGCATAGTACCAACCCATTCCCATAGCCAAATAGGCAGTGTCATGGTGTCCAAGAAAGGTGGGGGAATAAGAAGGGCAAGCAGCCTGCCTATAAACCGGCAGCTGAGCTCTCTCCATCAGGCTCATCAACTGTTGAAGGGGACTGGCCTATCTGGGAGCAGCCCAGATGGAGGCATTAGAGAAGGCCCAAGGGGCATTGCACACCAGCGAGGTGCGGCCCTCAGAGACTCGGGGCTCAGCCAGGCCCTCTAAAGCCTGCAAGAGGGCCAGGTTGAGGGACCTTGCTAACAAACTTCTCTCTTGCTCAGCAGCTTTGGAAGCCCAAGGGCGCCAACCCACTCCAACATGCAAAGAGGAAACAGAGGCAGTAGAGACTATGGCACCAGTGGTAAGCAATGCACCAAGGAATCGGGCAGAGCCCGACAGGGCTGCAGGAGCTCCTGGTGAGGAGGCCGGCAAGTACCCTAACTGAGAGTTAGCAGCAGCACCGGATGGCATGCAGGTGGCATCTTGGCCCTGGGGTCCTTCACACATGTGGGTTATGACTGGTGCTTGCCAGGCCAGCCAGCCACTGGCTCAGGAAGTAGTTACAGGGCCTCCCACCCTGGCACAGGCCTGGACAACACAGCAGTAGGAAATCATGCCGCTTTCCGCACTGTCCCAGAGCACGGGGACAAGTTTGGGTTAAGGACGGTGGCAGTCCCAAGAGACAGCCTGGTGGGGGCCCCGGCCAAAGGGCCCAGAGGATCTCAGTGCTTAGCTGTTGGCTTCAACAGTACCCGGACAGAGAGGCAGCCTGGTTTTTGTTAGAGGGCTTTACGTTAGATTACCGTATTCAGTTTCATGGTGCGCATGGTCCAACCACGACGGAGAACCTCAGATCCCTCCAGGGAATGGAATACGTGGCTAGAGAAAAAATAGTGAAGGAGTTGGCCGAGGGCAGGGTGCTTGGCCCTTATGGCTACCCACCCATCCCCAACCTTAGGGTATTGCCTTTAGGATTGGTTCCCAAGAAAGTTCCTGGGGAATTTAGGCTCATCCATCACCTATCCTACCCCAAAGGCTCATCAGTTAATGATGGTATCTCGCAGGACGTAGCCTCAGTCCTTGACACATCATTTGACGAGGCTATCACAATGGCGAGGGCCAGCGGGGCAGGCACCGAAATGGCCCAGTGCGACATCAAGTCCGCATTTCACCTGTTACCTGTCCACCCCAATATTTTCTAACTGCTGGGTTTTAAATTCCAGGGACAATTTTACATAATAATAATAATAATAATAATAATAATAATAATAATAATAATAATAATAATAATAATAATAATAATAATAATAATAATAATAATAATTTATTGTCATTGTGTGTATATACACAGTATACACATACAATGAACTTCAGACACCCAGAGACCAGATTCAACACACACACACACACACACACACACACACACACACACACACACACACACATTAAAAAAACCCTTCAACACACACACACACAGTAAAAATCCACAAACACTCCCCCACCCACCCACCCCCTAAAAAACACAAGCATCTACACAACAGGCTAGTAATCCTGTCCAAGTGCTCACTGCTGGTGATCCTTGATTTCATTATTAAGTGCAATTATAGCTCTGGGATAAAAACTGTTCAGAAGACGTGTGGTCCGAGTTTTAATTATTCTGTATCTTCTGCCAGAAGGCAACAGTTCGAAGAAATTGTGAGCAGGATGAGTAGAGTCCCTCAGAATGTTGTGTGAGTTCCTCAAACAGGGAGATGTGAAGATGTCATCCAGGGTTGGTAGGTGGAGCCTGGTAATATTCTGTGCTCCACCGCTACATGGACCACACACTCCCATTTGGATGCTCGGTGTCATGTGCTACGTATGATAAATTCAATACTTTTCTTGAATGGAAGGTTAAGAGCTTTACGGGGTTAGAGGGGGTCTCCCATTACTTGGATGATTTTATTTTCTGTGGGCAAAAGGGAACAGGTACTTGTTGGTTCCTACTTGAGTCATTCCAAGGGTTGGGTAAACAGCTAGGGTTGCCCCTTGCGGATGACAAAACCGAAGGCCCCACCACAGTACTGACATTCTGGGGGAATAGACACATGAGAACAATCCTACAGGTTGCCCAAGGACAAGTTGGACGCACTCAGGCAAAAGGTGGCTGACCTACTACAGCATAGTAAGGTTACGTTGAGGGAGCTTCAGGAGCCAGTTGGCCACTTGAACTTTGCCTGCAAGGTTGTGGCACCAAGAAGGCCATTCCAGAGTTGCTTTTGTGTTGCCATGCAAGGACTGTGTAAGCCCAACCACCAGACCAGGATAACCACAGGTATGAGGGCCGACCTTCTGGTCTGGCTCCAATTCCTGGCTTTAACGGGGTCTCCTTCTGGAGGACAGAGATGTGGATGGGTTGCAACTTCCAGGTCCAAATGGATGCAGCTGGTGTGGTGGGATACGGCATTTACTGGAAGGGCCGGTGGTGCTTCGGCACTTGGCCGATGGAGTGGGCTCAGGACAGTATCACCTGAGATCTTACATTCCTAGAACTTTTCGCAATAGTGGGGTCCCTCTGGCTGTGGGCTAGGGAGTGGTCTAATTCAGTGGTAAGATTCTGGTGTGACATTGTGGCAAAAAGGGTAAAACAAGTATGAGTATTCATGACTCTGTTTTGAATAGCCAATCACCAAGCTGGTGGGAGTGGTTAAGCATGTTATGTATTGGAATCTAATGGGTGATGGGCAAGTTCAGTTGGGGTTCAATTTGTGTTAGAGCTGAGAGAGGTTCAGTTAAGAGAGCTGAGAGTCAGTTAAATTGTCAGTTGGTCAGGTGGGAGATCCTGCCACCGAAAAAGGTCTGGTTTATAAAGGAAATACATTATTATAAGAATTCATGTTTGCAATACAATAATATCGACTAAAGCTATCATAATACTGATCATCTAATTGTAAACCAATAAACGTTTCATGTTTGTTTTAAAACTATATAACTTGGTGTGACTATCTCTCTCAAATACATACAAGTGTCCAGATTAATCTGGTGGTGGCAGTGAGTGGAAGCCCAGTGTGTGTAACGGGCACATCACAATTTGGTGGCAGCGGTGGGATGTCAAAACAAATCCAGTTGTGCCTTTGAAAAACCAGACCTTTATGAAATATTTATAAAGAAGAAGAAAAATCATGATTTTAAACTGGACTTTTATTTGGCAAACCTGGTGGTTTATTTGGTGGGAGACCTTTAAATAAAGAAAGGTTCCCTGTAAAAGGCACAGATAGTTGAAGTGAATTTTCCTGGTTGAGTGTGGTTTAAGACCTGGTAGAGAGAAGTGAATGTCCAAAATAAAACAAAGAGAGGTTTTATTTGGAGGGCTTCTGGCTGGTCTGAGAAAAAGTGTGGAAAATTCAGATGTTTAAAATTTGTGTGTGCTTTGAAGATCAGTACTTGTTGTGCTGGACTACTGGATCTCTGGTGGAAAAGATATGGTAGAGTAAAGCACAAGTACTGGAAAATAAGATGAAAATTTAGTAAAGTAAAGAAAGAATTAAAGCAGACTTGCTGAAAAAGTATGTTTGGTTTACCAAAAATTTGTTGAAGCAGTGTTTCAGCTTGAGATTTTGGGTGCCTGCTGCAGTTTGATTGCCATTTCTGTTGAAAATGAAATTGGACAATAGTCTATTTAAAAGGCAGAGGTACTACTGTTAAGTACTGTATAAGGAAAGTTATCTGGAAAAAAAAACTATAAAGAAGCAGTGAAACAGACTTACTGATTAAGTCTGGGCAGTGTGCCAACTCAAGAGATACAGTGTCCGTTTTGACAGTTTCAGCTAGAGATGGGCACGACTTAGCGGTATTCCCGTTTCCGTTTCCATTACTCGTATCCGTTACTCTACGGAAACGGAAACGGGAATTACTCCGCCAGAATTCGAGCTCGAACCGACGAACGAACAATTTGTTCTGATTTGTCATGCTCATTACTTGCATCGCGGCAATCGCGCAATGCCAAGCGGCACAGAAAAAAAGTTTTTAAAAGTTAAAAAAAACCCGATTCCCGGCCCTAAAAGTAGGCGAAAACTATCTGAGGGCACCTACCAGACCAGAAGGGTGTTTTATTTGGGGGGGGGGTTCCCCGCCCCCCTCTCCTTGGCTATTGCTACTGCTGCGCTGCTGGTACCAGGCTGGGAGGGCGCATCCATTTGCCATGCAGTGCGGGGGATCCAAAATGGCGACCGCAATATTTTTTTTGAAATTGTTGCCCAAAACCCCACCAAAGCACCACAGAAACATGCGAAAATTAGCTATTTTAAATGCTTGAATTTTTACAGTAGCAGCATTGGGTTTTTCTGGCAAAAAAAAGTCTCCGTTGATTTTATTTTATTTTATTTTATTTTTTTACACCTGCGCATTCGCAATGATGGGCTCACCCATGGGAGTGGACCATGCAAAGTTTTGAAGCCATTCCACCAATCGCATGGCCAGGTTTTGCTGACTGTACCAGACTGGGAGGGCGCATCCATTTGCCATGCAGTGCGGGGGATCCAAAATGGTGACCGCAATATTTGTTTTGAAATCATTGCCCAAAACCCCACCAAAGCACCACAGAAATATGCGAAAATTAGCTATTTTAAATGCTTGAATTTTTACAGTAGCAGCAGTGGGTTTTTCTTGCAAAAAAAAAGTCTCCGTTGATTTTATTTTATTTTATTTTATTTTTTTTTTTACACCTGCACATTTGCAATGATGGGCTCGCCCATGGGAGTGGACCATGCAAATTTTCCACCAATCGCATGGCCACTTGGCCAGGTTGACCACAGAGACTTCTGGGATGTGCCAATCAGGCATAAACAGCCCACTAATCATAGCCCAAACCCGAACCCTAAGCCTAAGCCTAACCCATATGCCAGTACACTGTCCTTCTAAGTGGGTCAGAGAGGCACCCAGAGGTGCACCCCAATACTCACCCTAAACTCACCCGTAACTAGCCTAACCCTAGCCCTTGCGCTAACCCATCTTAACCCTAAGCCAGATCTACTTGCATTGCATTACATGCAAGTACGTGAGACACAGCGGGTGCAAAGAGTCTGCCAGTCCGTCACTTGTGGCTCTGGCTGACTCCTGCAGCTCCCTCCAGGAGTCCCGCTACCCCCCAAACCAGTACTAACAAAAACAAAAAAACAAAAAAACGAACCTACTAATTTTTGCAAAATTTCGCGAAAAACAGAAACGAGCCAAACGGACTGCCTCCAACACACGACAACTCGAAAATGTCATTTTCCCTAGTCGTGCCCATCTCTAGTTTCAGCCCTTAGCTGAGCCAACCTGCTAGAGGCAAAAGATAGAAAGTAACCAAAAGGGTTGTCAGAAAAATAACTTGAATAAGCGGGGTTTAAAAAAATAACACCTATATTACTTATCATTTAAGCAAAGAGTTAATGCCTGCAAAAAGAAATAAAAAGATGGAGTCTAAAGGAAAAGTCCTTGTTGACCAAGAGAACCTAGCCTGTGAAGAGGAAAATGGTGGTCCTCAGGAAGTGGAAGAGCAGATTCCCCATGATGCTGATAAAACTACTGAAACACCTGAATTTTTAAAATGGAAACTGGAACAGGAATTTAAATTAAGAGAATTAGAAATTAAAGAGAAATCTAAACAGAGGGAATTACAATTACAGCTGGAAAGGGAAAGAGAGAAAGAACAATTGCAATTAGCCAGAGAAAAGCTGGAGAAGGAAGAAAGAAATAAGGAACGTGAATTACAATTTCAACTAGAGTTAAAGAAAATGGAGCTGTCAGCTCAGTCCAATTCAAATAACAATTATTCAGTGGGAGAAAATTTGAAAGTGAACCTTAAAAGATTTCCAGTTTATAGAAAAAAATGATTCAATTGAATCCTTTTTAATCTCTTTTGAAAGAGCATGTTTGGAGTTTGATGTGCAGGAGGATCAGAAAATGTCTTGCTTACATCCACAGATAAGTGGTGTTTTGTTAGAAATTGATTCTCAGTTACCTTGGGGAAAAGCACAAAGCTATCAAGATTTTAAAATTTTAGTGTACAAGCATGTGGGGATAACTGCTGAACAGCTTAGAAAAAGATTTCGCAGTGTCACTAAAGGGAACGATGACACGTATTCCCAGACAGGCTACAAGTTAATAAATTTGCACGTCAGTATAACATAGTCCTACCCTGAAGCTATACCACTAAGAAATATTGAGAAAGACACAGTGGCTGAGGCCTTAATCAATTATATGTGTAAATTAGGATTTGCAACCAAAATTGTAACAGATTTGGGAGCAAATTTCACTTCAAAACTAATGAAAAGGATATGGCAAGCATGTGGTGTGACTCACCTGCTGTCCTCAGCTTATCATCCGCAAACTAACAGTTTAATAGAATGGTTTAATCAAACCTTATTAATGATGATAAGAGCTTATGTCAATGAAAATCACACTGATTGGGATGTTAAAATGCAACCCTTGCTTTATGCATACAGATCTATTCCACAGGAAAGTACAGGGTATAGTCCGTTTGAGCTTTTGTTTGGGACGCCAGCATGAGGTCCATTAGATATTATCAGATACAACTGGGAAGATTTTAATAATAAACATGATCCAGTAACAGTAATTGAATATGTAGATAGTTTAATGACTACATTAAAGACATCAATGGAATTAGCAAATAAGAATATGGAAAGGGTACAGTGGAAACAAAAAGTTTGGTATGATAGGAAGGCCAGAGAAAGAACATTTAACCCTGGAGATAAAGTCCTAATGTTGTGACCCATTAAAGGAAACAAAATGCAGTTAACATGGCTAGGACCTTTTACAATAGTATCAAAGATGAATAGGGTCAATTATATAATTCAAGATGAGGAGGGTGGAAGAAAGATAGTACATGTGAATGTAATAAAACATTTTTGGAAAGATTGCTGGGTGTTGTATGCCATGAAAGAAAATGAGGATAGAGGGCCAGAATTATATTATTAGGAAAGCAGGCAAGATATAGTATACAATCCAGAATCAGTTGTGTATAGTCCAGAATGTTCTGCTTATATACCGCCCCATTGTAGTCTCTGGGCGGTTTACAATTTTAATTACAGTGTGCAGGCTACACATTGCCCCCCCAGTAAGCTGGGTACTCATTTTACCGACCTCGGAAGGATGGAAGGCTGAGTGAACCTTGAGCCTGCTACCAGGGATTGAACCCAGGTCGTGAGCACAGTTTTACCTGCAGTACAGGCATTTAACCACTGCGCCACGAGGCTCACAGCACACAAAAACAAGCACACAAAAAGAAGAAATGAAAACCATTCTAAACAAATATAGGACCTTATTCACTCCAACTCCAGGGAAAGCTAAAGGAGTAATGCACAAGATAAATACAGGTGATGCCACTCCTATTGCTATGCCTCCCTATCGTGTATGTAGATAAAATTAAAACAGAAATTGACGAAATGTTGAAAGCAGGCATTATAGTACCATCAGAGAGCCCATGGGCAGCACCCATAGTTTTGGTAGATAAACCAGATGGAACAGTACGATTTTGTGTAGATTATCGGAAATTAAATAGTGTTACCAAACCTGATGCATACCCAATGCCTAGGTTGGATGATCTTATGGAAACCGTAGGTCAAAGTTCTTTCAACACCTCCTTCGATCTCAGTAAGGGATACTGGAAGATAAAGATGGATCCTAAGGATCAGGAGAAACCTGCATTCTGTAGTCCCCTGGGCTTATTTGAGTTCTGTGTTATGGTGTTTGGTTTACAAAATGCACCAGCTACATTTCAGAGATTAGTAGATAAAACACTACACAATTTATCAAAATTCACGGTGGTTTACTTAGATGATATTGACATATTTAGTCAATCGTGGGAAAAACAAAACAACATAAACAGAGTTTGCAGGCAGCCGGCCTTACCATCAAAGCATCAAAGTGTCAAATCCACAATTCAGAAATAAAGTATTTGGGACATCTTGTTGGCAGTGGAGTCATCAAGCCAATAGACTCCAAAATTGATGCAACTGACAAGTGGCCAATACCTACATCAAAGAAGTTGCGATCATTTTTGAGACTGGCAGGTTACTACAGGCATTTTATCCCAAATTTTAGTACCATTGCTGCACCACTGACGGAGCTGACAAAGAAGAAACAACCAGACTTTCTTCAATGGACATCTGCATGCCAGGTAGCTTTTGATGAACTGAAGCAGGCACTGACATCTAAACCCATTATTTTGGCTCCCAACTTTAACAAGGAGTTTTGTGTTTTTACTGATGCTTCAAACATCGGACTAGGAACTGTATTGTGCCAGGAAGGAGATCAAGAAGCTATGCAACTTGTAATGTATATCATTAAAAAAAACTGAAACCTCGAGAATGTCATCTATAGACTATAGAAAAAGAATGTTTAGCAATTATATGGGCAATATTAAAATTAAAATCATATTTATGGGGAAGAAAGTTTGTATTATGCACAGATCAATCACCATTGTTATGGCTAAACAGCATGAAGGCAAATAATAAAAATTTTTAAGATCGGCATTATTGTTACAGGATTATATTTTTGATATAAAGACTGTCAAGGGTGTAAATAATGTTGTTACAGATGTGTTGTCATGGAATCCTTTGGAAAGGGAGTTAAAAATGGGGAAATGTGATATATTATTAATATTAATGGTGGTACAAGGTAATGTATAATTAGAGCTTACTGTAAGTTAAAATGTTTATGTGATATTTAGAATGTAAGTTAAGGATAAAATTTTTATGTATATTGGTAAGTCAATAGCTTAAAATGTATGTATAACTGTATGGTTACAGGATATATAAAGGTATATTTAATGGTAGGTATAACTCCAGGAATTTAATTTTAAGTGGGCAAACTGATTGGAAAGTTTACCCTCTTAAAATTAGTTAATTAAGGGGAAGGTATGTGGTGAAAAGGGTAAAACAAGTATGAATATTCATGACTCTGTTTTGAATAGCCAATCACCAAGCTGGTGGGAGTGGTTAAGCATGTTATGTATTGGAATCTAATGGGTGATGGGCAAGTTCAGTTTGGGTTCAGTTTGTGTTAGAGCTGAGAGAGGTTCAGTTAAGAGAGCTGAGAGTCAAGTTAGATTGTCAGTTGGTCAGGTGGAAGATCCTGCCACTGAAAAGGGTCTGGTTTATAAAGGAAATATATTATTATAAGAATTCATGTTTGCAATACAATAATATCGGCTAAAGCTATCATAATACTGATCATCTAATTGTAAACCAATAAACGTTTCATGTTTGTTTTAAAACTATATAACTTGGTGTGACTCTCTCTCTCAAATACATACAAGTGTCCAGATTAATCTGGTGGTGGCAGTGAGTGGAAGCCCAGTGTGTGTAAGGGGCACATCACAATCATGACTGTAGTCCACACCATAAATAAACAGATATCCAAGTCTGTGAGGGCCCTTACCTTGTCTGCACCTTAGTATAACATAGTCCTACACGCCCGCCACGTTCCGGGCCTTGATAACACTCTGGACGATGTTCTTTTCCACCAACAGGTCGAGCGTTTCAGGGCCCTGGCCGCAGGAGCATCTGACCTACTGGAGGAGTTACCCGAAGAGGTATGGCAGATTGGTGGGAGGAGATCAAACAACAATGGCCAGTCCCTATAGACCACCTCAGGCAGTATTTGGTATTTCTTCACAGGAAGGGCTTGGCACCCTCATCTATGCAAGGCAAGCTCGCAGCACTCACGTTCCACGTGAAAGCTCATGGGTTCGCTGATGCTACAAGTGATTTTAGGTTACGAAAAATGATTGAGGGATGGGGCAAGGGGAGCAGGAGGGCCCCCAATGACTGCCCCCCGATGACCCCAGGGATCATATCACAGCTAAGTGAGCAATGGATAACCATATGTGCTGATACCTTTGAGGTGACGCTACTCCATGCAGCAGCTATGTTTGCATTCTTTGGGGCCTTTAGGATAAGCAAATTGGTAGCCACCAACCGGCGCAACAATTCCAAGTTTACCCTTCAACTTGCCAACCTCGCATGTCTGGAATCTAGCCTTAGAATACGCCTCAGGAGGTCCAAAACTGACCAGTGGGGCAGGGGAACAGGTCATGCTTTGGCCATGCTCCCTGCCCAAACTCTGTCCAGTACGGGCCCTGGATGCCCCTCACTAAATATCAATTCTGGCACCTTACCAGCAAGGTGCTCCAGCGAATGGGATTGGCATATCTGAGATTTGGTACCCATTCTTTCAGGATCGGGACAATGTCCACAGCAGCTGCCATGGATTATGACTCCCGTTGGTACGAAATGTATGTTAGGCCAGTGCACCAGTTTTAATGTTTCTACTTTGCTTTTTTACAGGATCTGTGTTAGGAAACCGTAGATGCAGGATTATGGTTGTGGGGCACAGTTGTTTATTGGGCAGAAAAGTTCACGAGAAGATTTGTGTTGGGTATAAACCTGGGACTTGGGGGTGGTAGCAAGCATTGAATGGAGGGGAAAGAGGGGCATGCAGTGGGGCCAGTTTCTGCATGCCACCTCTTTCGCAGCATTCGGTAACCCTCCGGACATACTGCTCATACACCTGGGGGGGGTAACGACTTAACAATGCAGATGGGTAAAGCAAAGCAAAGCAAAGTGTTCTGCTTATATACCGCCCCATACCACTACAAGTCGTCTCTGGGCGGTTTACAATTTTAATTACAGTGTGCAGGCTACATTGCCCCCAGCAAGCTGGGTACTCATTTTACCGACCTCGGAAGGATGGAAGGCTGAGTGAACCTTGAGCCTGCTACCAGGGATTGAACCCAGGTCGTGAGCACAGTTTTACCTGCAGTACAGGCATTTAACCACTGCGCCACGAGGCTCTTATCATTGATACTGAATATTCTACGTGACCTGGGAATATGGAGGATCACCTACTGCTGGATAAAGGTGGCATGTTCCACCATCATCCCCAGGTTCAGATGGAGGGCAGAATGCGACCCGCAGCACATTAGCAGGTTGCCCCGGGGAGTGAACAGGGAAGTGTGCCATGCAGTCCTGCGCAAAGGGGGTGCCATCATAGGACACCCCAGGATAAGTCTGGCATGCCCTGAGCTATACCGCGAGGACAGGATCCACCTGTCAGATCGTGGCATGGAGATATTTCTGGATGATATAAGGGAGTTGACTGTGCAGGTGGGGGTGGCCGTCATGGGCCATAGCAAAGCTAGGTCCTTGACAGTGGCGGTTGCGCAGAGGGGATGGAGTTGGCGAGTACAATTCTAAGATCCCCTCCGGTACCATCTGACCCTGAACGCTGCAGATCTAGAGATTACAGCAGTGGGGAAGGATGCTATCGGAGGCCTTGCCTGGGCCACGAGCCATGAATAATGCAGCTCGGGACCTGGGCAAGGGTTAGGGAATTGGCTGGCCCTGGGGACCTGAGGTCATTTCAGGCACCCAGGAAGCATGACTCGCCCGAAGTTTCCCTATTCGGAGGGGTCCCAGGAGAACCCCATGTACCTGACACTAACCTGCATGGTGGCAGGCCCCTCAGTAAGTTGAAAGTGTTGTGTTAATAAAGTGCAGCCCCCAGTTTCACCCAACAAAGTTGTCTCGTGTCTTAATTCGCCGTGGGAGGACAATGCAATTTTGTGTTAGAATACGTTTAAGCAGGATTTGGCCAGCATCAGCAGAGACGTTAATGCAATGTGAAGTGCATCTGCATCAGAGAAAGTTTGCACCTAGATTGATACAAGAAAAGTTGTCAGTTTTTACATTTTATGCCAAAGTCCAGGGATATCAGCATCTGAGGGGTGATTTCAGATTGTAGAAAATTTTGGAAGAGAGGAGCAAAGAAAGGGACAGCGTAGAGATGAGCATTCACCTATTTTGCTGGCTATTTTAGTTAAGTTGGCTGGTATTTGGGGAATAGTCCATAAAGGTATTTTTGAGGTTAAGTTTTTCACGGCAGCAACATTACTGCCATTTTTCAGAGGACTGAGGGTGAATAATCTCATTGCAAGCTCAAAAAATGACTCATGATCCTCTTTGCAGAGAATGGATGTGGTAGTGGGGGAAGACAGTTTAGTGATGAGACAGACAGTCAAAGACTGATCAGTTCAAAAAAAGGATCAGATATAGTCTTAGGCAGATGTTAAATGGCAGAAATCTTCCCAGTGAGAGTGATCATTCACTACTTATGGGTTGGGGTTGGGGGTGATGGTTGTTTGGGTGTTGGGTTTTCTTTGTTACAACTTCAATGCAACAATGCATGAACCTTTCTCCTTTAATAGCCTGCTTCTTTTTAGTACTGTGTCTCTATCATGCTGTCACCTACACCTGTTCCCTTTTCTCTGACTATAAGGGAAGTTCTACCTTACCTACTCTCAAGCAGCCACCAGCAGCCTGCACACACCTAGTTGTGTGTTGGTTGCTCCTTCGATTGCCTCCCCATTTCCCTCATGCCCTTCATTCCTCATACAACTGCTGTTGCTGCCTTTTTCTCTTCTGAAGTCAGAACTTTCTGAAATCGGGAATGGACTATAGGTCAAATAAACTCCAGGCCCAGCCCTGCTTGCACTACACTCTGTCCCCCTTGTAAGTAGGGAACTTGGCAAGGACCATGGCTAAAACTCATCATTTAGATCATCCCATCAAGAAGCCTCAGATTGCACCCACATATGTTCAGAGCTCCCTGCCCCATTGTCACCAGATTCACAAATCAACATGTCCATACCAGAATGCTCTAAAAATCCACCCTGAGAACTTGAGTGCTCAGTATTAATCCATCTGATCCTTCTACATCCATATTACCCATGGCCACGATGGGAATCTCTAAGCCTTTAGACCATAGTTGGTCCCAAAGGCTGTTTTTGCAGAACTTGGAGCACCCTTCCTCAGTAAAATCTCCCCCTCGCCTGGAAAAATAATTACCCAAAAAGGATGACAGAGGAAGGGTTTTTCTTGCTCTTTGTTATTTAACACCTTTACCGGAGGGTTCTGGAGAAGCAAAAATGAGACACACACACCAATCCTCTGAAGCTCTGAGTTAGAGGCAAAGGTCACACTTCTGTGGTCCTGCAACTGAACTCTGGGGTTTGCCCATGTAACTTGCTTTATGGAAACAAGGTGTATGGTCATGGGATAGGGTCTGGCACTGTAATCCCCAAGTGGCCCATTTGGTGCTCATTGGTTCCCACCAGTTTATGATACAGGAAGGGAACCTAAGCACACACATTTCAAATTTAGAAGAACACATAGCATAGCGGTTCTGCTTGCTTTCAATGATATGCAACAAATTTGAGTTCCTGTAAACAGTGGGAAACACTATCCACATGCCATAGTTCAGTCAAGGCATGTGCTGGCAGTTCAACCCTGCGCATGGCTTCACATTTATGCTGTGTTCAATGGCACTGGAGAGGAGACACATTAGTGCTCCCCTTTCCCTTTGAGTCTGGAATATTTTCTGGGACAGAGGATTGGTGAGGATCCAAGGAAAGCAGGCCGCTGGCTTCTTAAAAGTGTTATGAACATTTTGTCAGAGAATGTAACAATTGATGTTTTCTTCGCAGGTGGCTAGGTTTGCAATAATGGAGGAAGCTGAGCTGGAGGAGAGATCACAGAAGGACTGGGCTGATTTCATCCCTGAGAAGAAGAGACAGAAAGTGGAGGAGGAGAAGTGACCAAAGGAACTGGAGGATATCTACATGCTCCCCAGAATTCACTGTTAGGCTAAAAAGGTACCCCTGAGGCTGTGTGTCTTCCAGTTCTTCAGAAAAGCAGAATGTGTGGCATTGAGAGCAGAAGGCAGCTTCCTATGAATACCTGCTTCAGATGTGAACATTTTCATCCTCTTAGCTCACAACCTGCAGGGCCTAGGAAGGGTAGCTCTCACATCCAAAGCTAAGGTTTGCAGAGGAGTGAGGAAGCTGGGACTACAATTCTAGGGTTAGCAAGTTCATATTTTAATTCTATGTCAGATGTATTTCTTATTTCCCCTCTATCACTCTTTAGTTAGTTGGGCCAGAGGATGATTAAGAAGAGTGCATTGAGAGGACATGAGTTCTGTAGAACTGGGAGGGGTGTACATACTGCCTATGGTCCCTTTGTTTCACATTTGTGGTCTAAATAAGGTCAATAAGGAGATGTTTCTAGCACTGTCTTATAATACTAGAGATCTGGGGGCAAACTACAGAAAGTTGATGGGAGAATCAGAACTAGGGATGGGCACAAAATGAAAAGCAAAGTGCGGTAGAAGTTTCCTCAGAGCGATGCGCCTCCTTATCGGTAGAAAAAAGAAAGAAAACTTTTTGGTTTATGGCATTTCAACAGCCGTTTAAAAGGTGTTCCACCTGTGGGGGAAATTCCCCATATGGACGAGCACTCTGAATGTCTATATTGCCTGGGCGAAGGACACAGACCGGAGAATTGTGAGTTTTGCCAAAAGTTCAGTGCCCAAGCAGTAAAGAATAGACAAAATTGTCTGAACAACTACCTTTTGGAAAAGGCTTTAGCTCAACAAATGGAAAAGGAGCGGTCTCCGCTAAAATCGTCCCCAGGGTCCCAGAGTTCGAGGAAAGTTTTGAAACCTAAGAAGGACCCGAAACAACTCCCGTTACTGCAGAAATCGTCAACTTCGGGACCGAAGTCCAGCACGAAACCAAGCTCATTAACCCGATCGCCGAATTCGGAGGTGCCGGTTACAACCGGATAGATGTCTTCTCCCCATTTAAAGGAGACCATACCGAAGCCCTCCACTCCGGTGGCTTCTTATAAGACCTATGCGCCTTTCCTTCCAACTGAGACCTTGGGCTCACTTTCACCGGCCATTTCTTTGTTTGACTCTCCTCCAATGCTGGAGAAACTGAAGAACCTCTTTATTAGTCAGACAGACACTGCCTATACTGATATTGACAAGGTGTGCAGCCTCATGGCGGCACCCATTGAACCCAATATTCTTGAGGTGTCTTCCCGTGAACCATCTTCGGATTTGAAGACACATAAGCTCAAACGACATCACAAAGACTCTGGCAATAAACAAATGCCAGAAGATCCTTCTGAGGTGACTCAGCTTGCTGGGGGCAATGTGTAGCCTGTTAATTAACAATTGTAAACCGCCCAAGACTAAATCGAAAACACTTTGCTTTTTGAGAGGTCATTCAAGAGAAAAACCTAAGAAGCATCTGTCCTCTACCTCAGCACCCACGGATGCTAGCTCGAATTCGATTCTTTCCAAGCATGTTTGTTCAGATTTGACGGTATCATTGCTGCACTCCCCGACTAAAGGACTAACGCAAGACACCTTGGTACCTCCCAGTAAATTGTTGGAAGTGACAACTGTACCGATGACTACCTCAGACTCGACACCTTTGGTATCTCTGTCCCCGATACCGACTTTCTCACTCCATTTTGATGTCTCTCAGTGGCGATTTCAGCACGGAGCCCCTACGGGAGGACAAGAAAGATCCTCACGCCAGACCTCACCAGCTACTGCTACAGCCCCACAACCTTCCATGGGGGACGAACATACCAAGATGAAAATCCATCATTCGGAGACAAAAACTAAACCCGTACCGAGACAATTTTCAGATAGTGAACTACACAAGACCAGGACGGGTTCGTCCAACAGAGATATCGATACCGATCCTGCTCTTTCGGATTCAGAATCAAATATTTTAAGTGAAACGGAGGAAAATACTAATGTCCAATTTGTCACAACACCTGACTCGGACAACGACGAACTGTCTCCATCTTCCTCTTCTGAAAAAATGGGGAACTATTCTAACTTTGTCATCAGGATGGCCAAGACCATAGACCTACCCATACATCTTCCGAAACCCAAATGTACCGACCATTTATATGGCAAGATCTCTTCAGATGAGGTGTCACCAGTTCACTTCAGGATGATCCCTTCATTTATTCAAATAATGGAGGAGAGACATTCAAGAAGCTAACGCCTGCAAGAGTCTCTTGCAGGACCAAGGCTTCTTACCGGGTCTTTGATGAAAAAGCACCCTAACTATTGAAACACCCAAATCCATCTTCAGTGGTCATTGCCGAGTCCCAGGTACAATCGAGGACAAGGCAAATTCCGGTTCCTCCTTCAAAAGAAGGCAGGAAACTAGACACATCGGCAAAGAACATTTATAGTTTTTCCTCCTTGATTTATAAAATCTCCAACTATCAAGGAGCAATGGGCGCATACCAGAGAGAACTCTTAGGACACATCATCCAAGCTTCTCTCCAATATCTACCAGAAGACAAAAGAGCCAATGCCTCAATCATATTAGAAGAGGCCATATCGATTTCGCCCCAACAGATGTATTCTGCAAGACACGCTCTGGAGTGCTCAACTAATGTAATGGCTGCGTCCATCTCTCTTCAGAGACATGCATGGTTAAGATCTACTGGGTTATCTGATGATAATAAATAGACATGGGCACGACTTGGCAAAATTCTCGTTTCCGTTTCTCGTTTCCGTTACGTAACGGAAACGGTAACGACAATTACTCCGCCAGAACTCAAACTCGAACCGACTAAAGTAAAATTGGGTCTGGTTTGTCATTGTCGTTCCTGGCATCGCAGCGATCGCGCGACGCCAAGCAACACAGGAAAAAAGTTTTAAAAATAAAAAAACCCGATTCCCGGCCAAAAATGAGGCGAAAATATGCCTGCCTGAGGGCACCTACCAGAGGGGTGGTTTCTGGGGGGGGTCCCCGGCCTCCCCCCCTCTCCTCTCCTGGGCTGCGCAAAGTGCACATCCTCGTCGAGTCACAACTCGCCAAGCGGCGCAGCAGAGAAAAAAAGTTTTAAAAATAAAAAAACCCAATTCCCGGCCAAAAAAGCAGGTGAAAATATGCCTGCCTCAGTGAGGGCACCTACCAGAGGGGTGGTTTCTGGGGGGGGGTCCCCGGCCTCCCCCCTCCTCTCCTGGGCTGCGCAAAGTGTGCATCCTCGCCGAGTCGCCAACTCGCCAAGCGGCGCAGCAGAGAAAAAAAGTTTTAAAAATAAAAAAACCCCAATTACCGGCCAAAAAAAGCAGGCGAAAATATGCCTGCCTCAGTGAGGGCACCTACCAGAGGGGTGGTTTCTTGGGGGGGGGGTCCCCGGCCTCCCCCCTCTCCTCTCCTGGGCTGCGCATCCTCGTCGTCTCGCCAACTCGCCATGCCATGCGGTGCGGGCGGGGGATCCAAAATGGGGCGACCGCAATATTTATTTTGAAATCGCGTGGTCCAAAAACACACCAAAGCACCACAGAAACATGTGAAAATAGCGATTTTAAAACTGCCTGAATTTTTACAGTAGCAGCAGTGGGTTTTTCTTGCAACAAAACGTCTCCATTGATTTTAGTTTATTTTATTTTTATTTTTTTACACCTGCGCAATGATGGGCTGGCCATGGGAGTGGACCATGCAAATTTTTGGAGCCATTCCACCAATTGCATGGCCACTTGACCAGGTTTTGACCGGGACTTCTGGGATGTGCCAGTCGGGCATAAAAAGCCACTAACCCTAGCCCGAACCCGAACCCTAACCCATACACCAGTACACTGTCCTTCTTAGTGGGTCAGAGAGGCACCCAGAGGTGCACCCCAGTAACTCACCCTAACCTTACCAGTAACCCTAAGCCTAGCCCTTGCGCTAACCCCTAACCCCAAGCCAGATCTGTGTACTCGCATTGCACTACAGCAAGTACACTTCCCTTCTTAATGAGTCACAGCGGGCGCCCGTAGGGGTCCTCTCTCACTTTGTTCGCCAGCCCAAATGCACTGCAGGCAGTGAGTCACAGAGGCACCCAAAAGAGAGGTGCCTCTGCCTGCTGCAACTGCAACATAATGGTATGCATATCCAATTGGCTATGCATGCCATTTTGTAGCGGGCCAGAGGAGGCACCCACCCCAGAGAGGTGCCTCCAGGAGCCCGCTTTCCCTTCATGGCGGGCCAGAGGAGGCACCCACCCCAGAGAGGTGCCTCCAGGAGCCCGCCCCCCCAAAACCAGTACTAACGACAGACGAAAAACCGACAAACGAAACGACAATTTTTTGGAAAATTTCGCAAAAAACAGAAACGAGCCGAAACGGGCCAGCTCCGACACACGACAACTCGAAACGTAATTTTTCCTGGTCATGCCCATCTCTAATAATAAACTATGGATAGAGCAGTTACCATTCAATGGTGAGGGACTATTCCACTCCACCACAAACAAGTTAATGGAAGATTGCTTGCCAGGAGGATTAAGCACCTTAATGTTACCACTCAGCCTCAGTAGCGCTCCTTTCATGCCCCCTGGAGGATGCACAACTATAATCAACCATACCAACCTTCATACGCCAGGCAACATTACAAGCCAAGACAACACAGGTTTTCTCCCTATACCTCCTACATTTCAGGAAAGACCAAGAAACAGAGAACAAATCAGTCTTTGGAATCGGCTAAAGACAGGGACAAGCGCCAATGAGATTACTGACTCTCTAGAGATTCACTTGGCACCCTTCCTCTCCTCCAGACAAGGTCCTTTCAGTCATCGCCAAGGGTTATCAGCTGGAGTTTCACACTACTCCTCCAGTCAACAATTTCATCTCTACAGAACCTTCCCCTTGCCTGACACAGGAGGTCTCCTCTCTGTTAGAAAAAGAAGCAGTACAACCAGTACATCCCGATTTATTTCATCCTTGTCACTTCTTTACCCTTCCAAAAAAAGGACAAAAACTTGCGTCCAATTTTGGATCTCAGGTTCCTACACAAACACATCATAACATCAAAATTCAGAATGATAACACTGGAGAAGGTTATCCCTCTCTCAAAGAGAGGAGATTGGTTTGGAGTCATAGACTTAATGGACATATATTTTCATATTTTGATCCATGCTCACTTCAGAAAATACCTGTGCTTTGCGATAGGCGGTAATACTTACCAGTGTCCAGCGCTACCCTTCAGGATATTGACCGCACTGAGGGTATTTACAAAGGTGATGGCTCCTGTTGCCGCACCCTCCGAACTCGCGGAATCGCTGTCTTCCCCTATTTGGACGATTGTTGCCGTCCAGGCTGAAAGAACAAAAAGATATTCATTTTTTGATGCACACTCTGGACTTGCTCGGACTAAGGGCAAATGTAAAAAAATCACAAATAGAGTCAATCCAACACATAGATTACATAGGGGCAGAGTTAGATTCCGTTTCGGCAAGAGCCTACCCTCCCATGGACCGGTTAACAGCTCTGGCTCAACTGATTCCACAATTCCAACCATGGCAGGATGTCCAGGCATGTCTGGCTCAGAAATTGTTAGGCCTCATGGCCTCCACTACCTCTGTGATACCTCATGCTCAACTAAAAATGAGGTCATCTCAGAGTTGGTTCCTTTCCAACTTCAATCTCTCAGACATCCTCAGGACAAACTGCTACAGGTCACACCAGAGTTGTCCAAACAGCTGAGATGGTGGACTGCTGCACCCAACCTCTTAATGGGATGTCCGTTTGGACCATTGACACCACAAATACAGGTCACCACGGATGCAAGCCTGCATGCCTGGGGAGCAGTTTGTTCGGGCTCGACTATCAACGGAAAGTGGTCACATTTGGAACAACTACTACACATCAATCACTTAGAACTAATTGCAGTCATCAAAGCCCAGAAGGCTTTCCTCCCTCTTTTAATGGGGAAGGTGGGAAAATTGCGACAGACAATACCACAACTATGTTCTATATAAACAAACAAGGAGGGACACACTCTCAAGGCCTCCTGTTTCTCACAGTGCAGTTGTGGGAATGGTGTCTGCAACACCATATCTATCTCATTGCGATACACCTTCTGGAGGTAGACAACATCACTGTGGACAAGCTCAGCAGAACGACTGCAACGTCCAAAGAGTGGGAACTGCACCCGAAGATATTCCAGACGTTGGTCCGACGTTGGGGCCAACCTCGGATAGATCTCTTTGCGACCACAACCAACAACAAATACAGCAAGTTCTGCTCCAGGGCTGGTCGCGGGATTCATTCTCTCAGGGATGCCTTCATGTTTCGCTGGTGAAAACACTTCCTTTATGCCTTTCCACCCATTCCTTTGGTTCTGAAGGTACTCACAAAAATACAGAATGACAGAGCAAACATAATTTTAATAGCTCCTTGGTGGCCGAGACAAGCATGGTTCGCACCACTACTCACCATGTCCGTGGATTATGTTCGCCTACCCCAGATGAGAGACTTGATATCAAGGGACTCTGGAAAGGTGCTTCATCCGGACCTCACGCGTCTTCACCTGATGGCATGGAGAATTTGAAGGAGATAGAGGACATCATCTTGGTGGCAAGGAAACCTTCCACACTTCGGCAATATACAGTAGATATAAGTGGACACGCTTTGTACACTTTGCAGACAGCAGGGGTTTCTCCCCGATGAACCCTTCTCTACCCCATGTTCTGCAATATCTTCTATTTCTCAAACAACAGGGCCTGACTATTTCTTAACTTAAAGCGTACTTTGCTATAGTGGCTGCACAACCTGAACATTCTCCGGCAGCAGACTTTTTTAAGCACCCGAGACTGAAACGGTTTCTACAGGGGTTGCTTAATACTTACCCGGATAGGAAGCCTATCCCTCCACAGTGGTCTTTGACTCTTGTACTCAACAAACTTTTGGGTTCCCCTTTTGAACCTCTTGCCACTTGTGACTTGAAGCTACTGACCCTTAAGACTACTTTTCTTGTTGCGATAACATCAGCAAGACATGCTAGTGAGTTATGTGCTCTTCGCATTGATCCCCCCTACCTACAGTTCTTTCCTGATAGCGTTGTTTTGTTTCCTGATGTTTCGTTTTTAACTAAGGTTGTGTCTGGCTTTCACATGTCCCAACCTATAGTGCTACCCTCTTTCTTTCTCTTTTCAAGAGAAAATTTCACATGTTGGATGTCCGTAGGGCATTGGCTTTTTATGTCTCCAGGACAAAGGTGTTTAGAAATACTAATAGGCTTTTTGTTTGTCAGAAGGGGTCTCCAGTTTTGGTTCAGAGATTCTCACATTGGGTTGTCTCTGCTATTCAGCTGTGTTGAGTTAGCTAAAGTAGACTTACCTGTGCCAATAAAAATGCTCACTCCACTAGAGCTATGGCCCCATCAGTTGCTTATTTTAAGGGGGTATCTTTGCAAGATGTTTGTGCTTCAGCTACCTGGTCCCAGCCACTGACCTTCGTGAAGCACTACAGGATGGATGCACTCAGATATTCCACTACTAGATTTGAGAAGGCAGTCATGTCGTCTGTGACAGCGTGACTGTCCACCATCCTGTAAATATTTGCTTGTAATCACCCATCTGTATGGCTTCACGAAGGCCATGAAGGAGAAGAACCAGTTACTTACCTGTATAGGTGGTTCTTCGAATGGTCCTTCGTGAAGTTACACAGTACCCACCTACCTCCCCTCTGGCAGTCATGCTTTATTTAACAACATATCTATACAATTATACCTGTGTGGCTAGAGGGAACTGAGGCAGTTAATGGCCACGCCTGGCCATGTGGGAGGAGGAGACTACTGTCTGCTCTGTTGCTAGGCAACCACCGGACCCCCGCACAAGTGCAAGGGAGAACCCATCTGTGTAGCTTCACGGAGGACCACTCGAAGAACCACCTTTACAGGTAACTGGTTCCTCGCCTTTGTCAGTTGGCCAGTCCCTGGATTGGCAGCAGTTTCTGAGGAAGCAGTGGAGAGCCTGATGTTTACCTGGTTGCCATAGAGATGAAAGTGCTGTGTTTGAGAGGGATTTACGTCAGTTGATGAAAAGAGGAAGATTGGAGTTTGAGAGTTAATTCTATATCAACCCCATATGTTGTTACATTGTTACTATGTTAGCTTGCCTGCATATTGCTTGTGCATAAATAAATAAAAACAAATAGACTGTGAATATTTGATTTTGATATGTGCAAAAGATAACCCAGGATTGTGCTATTTGCCTGAAAAAAACCTGTGTGGTTATTGTTTTAAAGTAATTGACTGGATGGCTAGTTTTAGAAAACTAAACTTCTACAATACTTGGCTCAATTTATTTTAGAAATTCTACAGCAGAAAGGAACATTTCCGCATTTTGGTGTCCAATTGCGCCCCCCTTCTGTCTCTGTCAATCACTCCTGTGCTGCCACTGAGACCAAGAGAAGAGCACACTTTTAACGAAAGTCCTTGATGCAGTTACAAAGTAAAGGTAGCTTTTAATGTTTACCTGCTTTAATATTTTAATTGCATTGTACTGAACATCCAATGTAATGACTTTTTTACACGTTAACTTCTGTTTTCCATTCTACTCTTTTAATATTGTGTGCCATCTTGGATTACCTTAGTGAGAGAAAGATGCCCTATAAATAAAACAAATAATAATGATAATGAATAATAATAACAGGAGATCATCAGGAGTGAGGTGGTCAATCAGATAGCCTGAACTCAGATTGCACAGGGATTGATAGGTCATAACCTGTTTGAATTGGGCCTGGAAGCAGGGGAGTTATAAGCTCCGTGTAAGTCCCCCCCCCCCCAGTCAGTAGTCTGGCTGCTGCATTTCAAACCAGCTGAAAATGCTGAATTGTCTTCAATTCGGCCAGCTCCACATACAGCATGTTACTGTAGTTAAACAGGATGATTATAAAATGTGCTGTTGTAGTAGCCAAATCAAGTCTCTCAAGATAAAGATGCAGCCAGCACTCCAGTTTTAAGTGTGAGAATGAACTGCTGGCCCCACCTTGAAACCTGGACATCCCAGCCTCAGAGAGGAGTCTAAGAGCAAATTAGAGCTTTCAGAAAGTTGAAATGAGGCTTACAGTTGGGAGGCCAAATGAAGCCATAACAGCCCTAGAGTGACTTGCTCCCTCCTCATGCTTTAGGTGGAATGCAGGACAGAAATGCCAAGTTTTCTTCATGAGCAAGTTTACAGCATAACTCTTCTGGAAGTGAAGGATTGGCCAGCTTCACGCCTTTGTCCAGGGGACACCCAAGAGTACTCCCAATGCTTTCCCACTCTTCGTGGAGGTTCCAGTGTTCAAACAAAGTAGAAAGATCAAAGAATAATGCAGTAAAATGAGGCTCCTTGGATACAGGGAAATGTTCTGTAACTGTAGAGAAATTCAGTTTTATCCCGTACCCAAGTAACCCCACTGTTCTTTGATCTCCTAACTCAATTTGGAGTAGCTGTTAAGTGATTTCCAGATTTCCAACTGGAGTACTCCCCAGATGAGACACACTCTTCAGCATTCCTCCATTTGGCAAAATGTGTTGTTTTTGCTCTCCCTAGATTTTGCCTAGAGAGTTCTAGTTCCATATGTAGAGTTCAAGAAGTGTGCTGAAAATTGTTCCTCAATTTCTGCCATTGTCTAGCAGGCTGGTGACAATAAAGTGGATGGATTTGGTGCTGTATTAACTTATTATGCTCATTAGCTGCTAGTGCCTCTCAATGCACTTCTGGAGGGCCAATGCCAGACAAATAATGGCATTTGTCAATGGAGGTAGGTTTCAGAGCGATCTGAAAGTTGAGTCATAGCAACTGGACTTCTTTTCTTGAGAGATTGATGTTTTCGCTACTTGTCCAAGTAGCTTTGTCAGTCGGAGGAAGCTGCTTGCCATGACTCAACTTCCAGATAACCTCACCTGGATGACTGAAAATCTTTAGAGACATCCAGATTGATAGTCAAATACTTTTGGGGTAGAGCAATGATCCAAAATCATGCCTTCCCAGATAACATGAAGCTTCCTCTCTGCTTCTCTACTCTTTAAGCTGGACATAGATGTATCATTGTGGAAGGTTCAGTCTTCCCCTCTTGTTTCACTGCAACTCAAACCCTTTTTACAAAGAAAGGGAAGAATCTGATCCACATGTGAATTTACATTTATGCCTCTTGAGCAACTTATTCATTCATTCAGTTAGTCTGTCAGTCAGTTGGTCAGATAGTCATTTATTCATTCGGGGAATGCAAAACCATACCAGAGATAATTGGGAGCTACTGGTTGGTCATGCTCAGAACCAGGGATTATAAAAACGATGCCATTGGGCTCTGGATTTGAGGGCCACCCACCCATCCAGATGACCTATTGGGCAAAAGCTGAGCCCACACCAGTTTCTGTTTTTACAGATGAAGGGTGATTTAGACTCCCACGGATGTGTCACAGAATTTGAACTGAGGGCTGCTTACAGCACCAGGGAGAAGGGCAAGATCATTTTGCTGGCAAGATTTCTCCCTTGTGTCAGATTTTTTTTTTTTTTTTTTTTTGGCAAAGTTATTCTGATCCAAGGGTGTTCTGGAATTATCCCTGAGCTGAACAAACCAACCACCAACACTGGGAAACAGCTGTGTTAACCCCTCAGAACTTGGCAGTGGAAATAAGGACTAGTTGGACAGAAACAGTTAAAGCTGGAAACTTTATTGAGTCCATGGAGGTAGTTGTTCACAAACCTCCTAAGAAGTTAAATAAATTGTCACCTGTCCTGCCTGAGCCAAATAAAGAGGAACCACCTCAGGTAATATCCAAAAGCTTTCACACTTGGCATCCTCTTTCCTATTGGCAATGCAGGCACAATATTGTGATTCAGTGCTGGACCCTTTACTGGCTTTTTGAATCATGGGTACAGAAGCACAATATCCCACATACATTAAAAACTTGAGTTCACAATCTATCTATCTATCTATCTATCTATCTATCTATCTATCTATCTATCTATCTATCTATAGGCCTGAACTCTCTCTAGAAGCAAAAATGAACAAAGCAAGGTTATTGTACTTGGGCACAAGTACACTGGAAAAAAACAGTAATACTAGGAAAAGTTGAAGGCAACGGACAAAGAGGAAGACCAAACAGGATATTTATTTGAAGTCATAAAAGAAGCCACTGGCTTGAGTTTGCAAGAGATCAACAGGGCTGCTAATGACAAGACATTATGAAAGTCAATTATTCATAAGGTTGCCATAAGTCAGAGGTGACAGGGCAGAACAACAGTGGGAAACATTCAAATGTTGCTTCAAAATTAAGGAACTCTTCTAGCAACAGTTTCTGCTGTATTGCCACCAGATAAATGGGAAAAAACATGACAGCATGCAGAGAAATAACCTACTTCAGGGGATGGGCTCTAGATGACAGTGGCATGACTCAGGGCAGAAATCTAGCATTGCCTTGGTCAGTACCCTCGTCATCAAGGTTTTTCTTAGGTGGCAGGGCAGGTCTGATATTGTGCCTCAGCTTTCATTACACTGCAGTCTAGTAACCCAGGTTGGGAAGAAAATATGCTGTTAGACTAGTTCTCAGCAGGTACAAACAAGCAAACTCTATTGGAAAAAGGAAGTTCTCTTGAAGAGGCAGAAGCCTTCTGATCAATAATAATAATAATAATAATAATAATAATAATAATAATAATAATAATAATAATAATAATAATAATAATAATAATGATGAGGAGGAGGAGGAGGAGGAGGAGGAGGAAGAGGAGGAGGAGGAGGAAGAAGAAAGATGTACATTTACCAAAATAAATGGTGAGGTGGAGAGGGTTGGTAGCTTTAAATATCTGGGCACTTACATCTCAGAGGACCTCTCATGGACTGCAAACACCAATACGGTTGTGAAGAAGGCACAGAAGAGGCTGTATTTCCTGAGAATGCTCAGGAAGATGAATTTATCTCAGCATCTACTTCTGTCTTACTATCACAGCACCATTGAGAGTGTCCTAACTTATGGCATGCTATTATGGTATGGGAGCAGCTCTGTAGCGGACAAAAAAGCTCTACAGAGAATAATTAAAATTGCCCAGAATGTTATCGGGCTCCGGCTAACAACTCTGGATGACATCTTCACATCTCCCTGTTTGAGGAACTCACACAACATTCTGAGGGACTCTACTCATCCTGCTCACAATTTCTTCAAACTGTTGCCTTCTGGCAGAAGATACAGAACAATTAAAACTCGGACCACACGTCTTCTGGACAGTTTTTATCCCAGAGCTATAATTGCACTTAATAATGAACTCAAGGACCACCAGCAGTGAGCACTTGGACAGGATTACCTAGCCTGTTGTGTAGATGCTTATTTTTAGGGGGGTGGGGGGTGGAGGAGTGTTCGGGGATTTTTTATGTATGTGTGTTGAAGTGTGTGTGTGTGTGTGTGTGTGTGTGTGTGTGTGTGTGTGTGTGTGTGTGTGTGTGTGGAATCTGGTCTCTGGGTGTCTGAGTTTTGTTGTATGTGTATACTGTGTATATACACACAATGACAATCTATTATTATTATTATTATTATTATTATTATTATTATTATTATTATTATTATTATTATTATTATTATTATTATTATTATTATTTATGGCTTTGATAAAAGGGGCAATGACTTGGGACCTGATAAAAGGAGAATTAGAAGAAATAGCCAAAGAGATTAAGAATAATTCCACACAGACTGAAAGCAATGTGGAAGAGGGAAAGCAGGTGGAAGAGAAAGGAGTACAGGTAGAGGAATGGAAGTGCATGGGTAGAAATGTGTGGGTGCAAGCTAATATTGAACTGAAGAAAGATCTTAGGACAATAGGGATACAAGCAGGACAAAAGGACGACAGATTTGCAGTAGGGAAAAGATGGCATGTTGGGATACAGGTTAAGATGGATAGAGAGAGGGTAGGCAGGGACATAGGAATTCAAGTTGAGAGTCGCGCGAGCAGGGTTCTGTTTAAGGAGATAGGAATACAGGTGGGAGGGCACGAGACAGGGGGAAAAGGAGAAAAAGGCGTTAGTAGGGAGCGCGCGACTCAAACGGTCCTGGGCGTTACGTTAGTCGCGAAGAAAGGAATTCAGACGGGGGAAGAGAGGGGGAGGAGAAGAGATGTAGAACTCCCTCTCCCCACACCACCGGGACCAGCTTGTTATCCAATTGAGATAAATAACTGAGCTAGTGGTTACCCAGGAACCCGTGCAGCATCAACCCCCCCCAATGGATCCCTGGGTGGGGCTGGAGCCAACCGTTCACAGCACCCCGCAAGTAAACGAAAAGTTAATTAAAGGAAATGTTTATGGTGCTAACAACTCTGTTGATCCCAGTTTGGACATCCCTATATTAACCCCTGTATTTGAAACTCAAGGAAACAAAGCACAAAAAGAGAATTCAAACAATCTGTTAAATAAACGTTTATTGAATTTACAAGAAGCCAAGATGTATGCCTCTGATTCTTCTGCTGAATCATTAATTGACATGTTTGAACCCTTACAAATTGGCATCCAACGTGCTGAATCGGTTCAAAGCAAGGCAGAAGAGGAAAATGAATGGTTGAAGCAGGCGTTGAGACGCCAAGATAAAGTAATGGAAATGTTAACAGAGCAAAATAGACTGTTAATGAGGCAAATGGAAAAAAGAGACAGAGAAGAACGAGCTAAAAAGAAAGACTCTGAAAACCCAAAAGGATGCGGGACTCATACAACTAATTTGTTTCCTGATAAGTTACAAAAAAACACGTTTGAATGGTTGGCTATAGCAGCGAAATGGCCAAAGGAACAATGGGCGCGCATTTTAACCCCCTGTTTAACAGGGGAGTTGCAAGCTGTAGTGGATTCCTTAGGACCAGAGGAGGCATGCAAATATGACAAAGTAAAACAGACTATTTTATTAACTTTTAACATATTGGAGGAAGCATACCGGAAAAAGTTTAGAGACTTTAAACTACAGGCAGGGATCCACCCACAACCGCTTGCACAGCGTATGAAGGCTAACGTCATAAAATGGTTACAGCCTGGAATTCACATTTTTGAAGAGGCAATAGGGAAGATAGTAATTGAGCAATTACTCGCGACTGCCAGTCCTTCTGTAAACAATTGGGTTCGCCGAAATCACCCTAAAGGGTTAGAACAAGTAATTCAGTTGCTAGAAAGCTATTGCCACAATAACGAGCGACCTTATTCCTCTCACGAGAGGGCGAGCACGGACCGGCAGCGCGATACAATGATGTCAGCAAGCTTCAAGGACGGCCCTCATGGTGGTGATGGAGGAGGACTGAGAGAAGCAAGGAACAGCAAAATGGAGGCGCCTGGAACAGGAAAACAAATTCACCCGATAACTTGGGGACCACCAGACAAGCCTTCCCAGCAATTTGTCAGACCTAAGGACAAACGAGCTGTATGTTTTTTGTGTGGCTCCGCCCAACATTATCCTCACGATTGCCCCCAGCTGGATTGTGCTTGGGTGGCAGCTGACGAAAAACAGCATGTACAGAATGAGGGAACATGGAGGCGTGGCTGGGTGGTGCAAGCTGTAGTCAATGGGGAGCCAAAGAAAGCATTGCTAGATACAGGCTGCGGACAAACACTAGTCAGGTCCTTGCACAGACATCCTTTGCAAGACGGGATTATTGTTCAGTGTATTCATGGGGATGCTAAACTATACCAAACAATGTGGACTGATGTTGAAGTTATGGGTTATACCCAGCAAATGAAAGTAGGAATTGTACCTTCCCTTGCAAAAGAAATGTTGTTGGGTAGGGATTGGAAGAATATTAATGCTTTACTGTCAATGCAGGAGGGAATGTGTAGACTCACTGACCAGAAGGATGACCTGCCATGGAAGGAGATGCTAGATGCGCGACGTGAAAGGGTGAGGCTTTGGCAGCAGGAAGATAACACTTTGACACCTATATTGAACAAACTGAAATGTGAAGGGGGAGTACCTATAGGAGAAGAGGGATTTGAAATGCGGAATGGCCTGATTTATTTTATTGATAAAAAAGGTTCTGACCGGTTAATAGAGCCTACAGTTTGGAGACCCAACATAGAATAATAAAATCATAGAAACATAGAATCATAGAGTTGGAAGAGACCTCAAGGGCCATCTAGTCCAACCCCCTGCCATGCAGGAACCCCTTCACAATATTTCTGACAGATGGTCCTCCAGCCTCTGCTTAAAAACCACCAAAGAAGGAGACACAGCCACCCTCCGCGGCAGCATATTCCACTGCCGAATAGCTCTAACTGTCATGAAGTTCTTCCTAATGTTCAAATGGAATCTCTTTTCCTGTAGTTTGAAACCATTGCCCCGAGTCCTAGTCTCTGAAGCCATGGAAAACAAACCTGTTCCCTCTTCAATATGACATCCTTTCAAATATTTAAACATAGCTATCATATCCTCTCTCAGTCTTTTTTTTTTTTTTGAAAGGCTAAACATTCCCAGTTCCCTAAGCCGTTCCTCATGAGACATTTCCTCCAGATCCTCAACCATCCTGGTCGCCCTCCTCTGCACCCGCTCGAGGTTGTCAACTTCCTTTTTAAACTGAGGCGCACAGAACTGGACACAGTACTCGAGGTGGGGTCTGACCAGAGCAGAATAGAGTGGCACTATCACTTCCCTTGATCTAGACATTATGGTTCTGTTGATGCAACCAAGAATCACATTGGCTTTCCTAGCCACCGCATCACACTGCTGACTCATGTTCAATTTGTGGTCCACCAAAACTCCCAGATCCCTTTCACAGGTACTATTCTCTAGCCAAGTGTCCCCCATCCTATATCTGTGCAATTCATTCTTTTTTCCTAGATGTAGCACCCTACATTTATCTCTGTTGAAATCCATTCCATTAGCTTTGGCCCAGCATTCTAATCTGTCAAGGTCCTTTTGGATTTTCATCCGATCCTCTGGGGAATTAGCAACCCCTCCCAATTTGGTATCATCTGCAAATTTAATTAGCATTTTAAGTTTGTCACATGACATCCCAGTAGCTGGACATTTATCTACAAACAAAATGTTAGCCAGCATTGAATCACGGTTTTGGTGGCCAAACATTAAGAGGGATGTTGAGACATACTGTAAGACTTGCAGAATCTGCCAGATGACTCAACCAAGACCTAGAAAAGGGGCAGAGTTGATCCCAATGCCTTTAATTGACCAACCCTTTCAACATATAGCGCTTGATATTATAGGACCTCTATGTAAATCAGCTGGGGGACATACCCATGTCTTAGTGTTGATTGATTATGCTACCAGGTATCCTGAAGCAATTCCCCTCCGTTCAACATCCGCTAAAGTGTTAGCTAGGGAACTATTTCAATTTTTCTCCCATATGGGGTTCCCCAAAGAAATTTTAACAGATCAAGGGTCGAACTTTATGAGTTCAACATTAAAAGAAATGTGGAAAATATTAGATGTCACCCCTATTTGTACCACGGTTTACCATCCGCAGACGAACGGTTTGGTGGAACGTTTTAATAAAACTTTGAAAACAATGTTGAGAAAGGTTATTGGAGAGAATCCCAGGCATTGGCATTCCATGATTGCTCCCCTCATGTTTGCTATAAGAGATGTGCCACAGTCATCTACGGATTATTCCGTATTTTTGCTAGATGGTTGCGGTATATAAATCAAATAATTAATTAATTAATTAATTATTCCCCCTTCGAATTGTTATATGGCCAAAATCCAAGAAACATATTGGATCTGGTTAAGGAAAGGTGGGAGGAAGATACAGATGATGCGGAATGTGTCGTAAAACATGTTGTTGAAATGAGAGAACGTATCAGGCAAGTGGCAGAATTAGCTAGGGGAAATTTAATGCAAGCTCAACTATTTCAGAAACGTAGATTTGATAAGACAGTCAGAAAGCGAGAACTCGTAGGTCAAAAAGTATTGTTGTTACTACCAGTAGAGCACTCTAAACTATTATCACACTGGCAAGATCCTTACAAGGTTCTTAGAAAAATAAATGAGGTGGATTATGAGATAGAAATGCCAGATAGGGTTAAGAAGAAAGGTATCTTTTATATAAATTTGCTAAAGAAATGGGAAGATAGGGAAGCCTTTTGGGCACAAGCGGAAGAAGAATTAGGACCTGAAAAAAATAATGCAAGGGAAAGGTTGCATAGAGATCTTCCAAGATCTAAATTTAGATCAGCTAAAAGATGTGGTCTCGTTAGAATGTGAGTTTGAAGATGTATTTTCAGAAAAACCTGGGGAAACCACTTGGGCGGAGCACCAAATTAACACACCCGACAGGATAGTTATACGAGATCAGGGTAGGATGTGGCCACGGCATCTAATTCCTATAATAGAAGAGGAAGTCAATAAGATGTTTCAGTTAGATATTATTGAACCATCTAATAGCCCGTGCAGAAGCCATCCGGTGTTTGTGCCAAAACTGGATGGCACTGTCCGATTCTGCATAGATTCCAGAAGAGTAAATAAAGTCTCCAAATTCGATGCCTACCCAATGCCCCGGATAGATGAACTACTAGACAAGTTGGGAGAGGCGGGAGTACTCTCCTCGTTAGATTTAACAAAAGGATATTGGCAGATCCCGTTACGGGCCTGTGACAAGGAAAAAACAGCTTTTGCAACGCCCAATGGGTTATTCCAGTTCAAATTTATGCCTTTTGGATTACATGGTGCGGGCGCAACTTTCCAACGACTTATGGACCATGTCCTAAGTCCGTTCAGAGAGTTCGCTGTCGCATATATCGATGACATTGTTATTTTCAGCAAAGACTGCCAAGAACATGTTTCTCACCTTTGAAAAGTTCTGAGTAGATTAAGAGATGCTGGATTATGTGTAAATCCAAAAAAGTGTAAGATAGCAAGGAAGGGAATTAAATCTTTGGGTTTTGTGGTCGAACAAGGAAAAATCGTTCCGCAACAAGAGAAAGTAGATAAAATGTCTAATTGGCCTATACCTCAAACTAAGAAGGAAGTACAACAATTTTTGGGCCTGGCAGGTTACTATAGGCAATTCATACGTAATTTTTCATTGATTGCAGCCCCATTAACGGACCTGACTAGGAAAAAACTGCCAAAGAAGGTACGCTGGGGTAGGATAGAACAGAAAGCTTTTGATACATTGAAAGATAAATTATGTTCTTATCCGGTGCGACATGCACCTGATTTCAGATTTCCATTTATCGTCCAAACTGATGCTTCTGACAGAGGTATTGGAGCAGTATTGGCACAAAACATTAATGGAGAAGAGCACCCCATCTTGTTCCTGGGCAGGAAGTTGAAAGACAAAGAACTTAAATATGCTACTATTGAAAAGGAAGCTTTGGCTGTTAAATGGGCTATTAATTCATTAAAATATTATTACATCGGGTCACCTTTCATAATGATGACTGATCATGCCCTTCTGTTATGGCTTAATAGGATGGATTGTAACCCCCACCTTACGCAGTGGTATTTAAGCTTACAACCTTTCACATTTGATGTACAATATAAAAAGGGTCCGGAACACACTAATGCAGATCATTTTTCCCGGCAGGGTCCCTGGGTTGAGGAGGACAAGCCGCGGACGACCCACTTGGCAGGGTGTGTGTGAGATGGACAGGAAGGAAGAGACAGTGGTGGGTCTGTCTGCAAGATGCAGCCAGGGACAGATCAAACAGAAGGAAAAAGAAGATCAGAACATGGAGGAGATTCCTGGGAAATTGTTCTTTGAGGAAAAGAGCATGGAAGAGAAACAACAGGAAACAGATATTCAGGGAAAAGGCAGGTTGACTATAATTCAGGAAGGATTTATGGCTGTGATAAAAGGGGCAATGACTTGGGACCTGATAAAAGGAGAATTAGAAGAAATAGCCAAAGAGATAATTCCACACAGACTGAAAGCAATGTGGAAGAGGGAAAGCAGGTGGAAGAGAAAGGAATACAGGTAGAGGAATGGAACTGCATGGGTAGAAATGTGTGGGTGCAAGCTAATATTGAACTGAAGAAAGAACTTAGGACAATAGGGATACAAGCAGGACAAAAGGACGACAGGTTTGCAGTAGGGAAAAGATGGCATGTTGGGATACAGGTTAAGATGAATAGAGAGAGGGTAGGCAGGGACATAGGAATTCAAGTTGAGAGTCGCGCGAGCAGGGTTCTGTTTAAGGAGATAGGAATACAGGCGGGAGGGCACGAGACAGGGGGAAAAAGAGAAAAAGGCGTTAGTAGGGAGCGCGCGACTCAAACGGTCCTGGGCGTTACGTTAGTCGCGGAGAAAGGAACTCAAACGGAGGAAGAGAGGGGGAGGAGAAGAGATGTAGAACTCCCTCTCCCCACACCACCGGGACCAGCTTGTTATCCAATTGAGATAAATAACTGAGCTAGTGGTTACCCAGGAACCCGTGCAGCATCAACCCCCCCAATGGATCCCTGGGTGGGGCTAGAGCCAACCGTTCACAGCACCCCGCAAGTAAATGAAAAGTTAATTAAAGGAAATGTTTATGGTGCTAAAAACTCTGTTGATCCCAGTTTGGACATCCCTATATTAACCCCTGTATTTGAAACTCAAGGAAACAAAGCACAAAAAGAGAATTCAAACAATCTGTTAAATAAACGTTTATTGAATATACAAGAAGCCAAGATGTATGCCTCTGATTCTTCTTGACATGTTTGATCCCTTACAGTAGCAAGAGAAGATCTCCTGATATGCATCCAGTAGATCAGTGTATGTAATACATACAAAAATCCTCTGGCTTTTTGGAAGGAAGGGCAGGCTATAAAATAGACAAAGAAACATGGACACTATTCTCCTCATTTCAACACACAGCAATGAGGAGAGTTAAACCCCTTCTTCCTGTACCTTAAGAACACTTTGCTTACCTCCTACCAGCTATTCTGTAGGGGAGATGTTCCTTTTAAACAGAAAACATGGTGCTGTGCCAAGGTACCATTGAAATCAAGAAGTCCACCTGCCCAGTGACTGTTACATGGGTTATCAGATGCATAATTATAATGGATTGCATATGTCATTCTTTGCTTGGCTTGTTCTCCTGTAGAATCACAATGCCAGCATTTTTTGTGGGATCTAGTTGTTGTGGGAAATGTGATTTGCAAGGAGATTCATTGCTGGCCATCCTGGTCCCTGGGATAATTGCTGTGGTGACAGAAATAGCCTATAAACGAGGAGATGGGAGTTGAGTATCCTGACAACTACAGCATGATGCAAAGGAAAACTTCAGGGATCACAGGTAACTAAGCAGCAGATTCACTTGCTTGCATCTTCTGGCTGTTAATAATAATAATAATAATAATAATAATAATAATAATAATAATAATAATAATTATTATTATTATTATTATTATTATTATTATTATTATTATTATTATTATTATTATTAAGAGTATTTTTACCCCACCTTTCTCTTTGGAAAAGGACCCAAGGTGGCCGACAGTAATAAGGGACAATATATAGTCCAGTATAATTAAGACATATTCAAGTTTGAGAACAGGAAATTGAGGGACATATTACAGCATTAAAAGATAACATTAAAGCTACAAGAGAACGTGAGCAGGTAAAGAGAGAGTAAAACTTCCATGTAATGAAGCATTCAAAAATTATGAGGGGTGGAAACTAACATTGAAAACATAGCATCAATGCAATCACACAAGGGGAAATATAAACACCAAGTTATAAGTAGTTATAAACACAAAGTCTATGTAATCATGTATGGTAGATTTATATAAAAGACACATTATAGGTAGTCTGGTGTTTGCCAGCTGTCATATGTTGAGCCTTCTTTATAACAGGAGTCAATGTGAAAATGCCAGTTTGATTTTTGGTAATTCTAGAGCCTCCATTCCACCTCATTCTGGTATTTGCCACCTCCCTCCCATCCACCTTCTGCCAATGTCTACAGCTCATGATATTTAGGTGAGGTTACCACATACTTTGAATCCCCCCACCTTGAGTCTACTCAGTTCAGTCTTGCTTGCTCAATCGCCCGTGTTTCCTGAGAAGTTTAGAAAGAAAATTGGATTTGGATTCTAATAAAGAACTTTTACATCTGGCAGGTTTCCTGATCATAAAGCTAAGATGTTTAGCAGCCACCATACTGAGTTTCCAATGCTACTGGGAGGCACTGGATAGCATAGGAGTGGCCTGAAAAGTAGAGTTCTAAAGTAAGCTGCCATAAGTCAGGAGCATTTCAGGCTCTTTAGCATATAAGTTGTAAAAATAAATAAATAAATAAATAAATAAATAAATAAATAAATAAATAAATAAATAAATAAATAAATAAACTTGCCTAAAATCCCTGAGCTGGGTCACCTTCCAACACTCAAATCTGTCCTCCAAAAGAAATAAAAAGAAAAAAGAAAAGAAAAGAAAGAGGTGGGGAGCAAACATAGTGGGCTACATTTCAGTTGTTAGTCCCAACTGGAGTAGAAAGGTATGGATGGGATTTACTTCAGTGTTGGCTTATTATGGAGCAAATGAATCCCTGGGTCTACTCTAGTTGGTTGATTTTAATTCCCCATTTGGATCTTGCCACTACAGGTGACATAATTCCATCCACACCACAAAAGTACACCTGCTCTAGCTGGAAGACAACAATTGGGTTCAGCCTTCTGCTTTTACTGATTTTTCTCCAGAAGGAAAAAAAATAGCTTAAAATAACGCTGACAAAGAAATATTCTGGCTCTTTGATTGAACAGAGGCACAGGATTTCTCCCTAACAGAATATTCTCCAATAACATAACACAAATAATCCGCCCTTTATGTTCTTTTGGAATAAAAAATTGGTTATTTTGGAAGAGACATAATTGATTCCAAACCAAGAACCAGGATTTTGTGTGCGTGAAAGATGAGCAATCATCCTTTCTGTGAAGAAATCCCACCTCATAAAGAACAAATTCAGTCCTCAGTTCAACTTATAAATATTAATTCATCATTAATAAGTCATTTTCAGATGGTAATTTTGAATGGTGATACAAATGCCTGGCCGTTCAATACTTGCATACTAATTATAAGTAAATGTGACATCTCATCTTGATGAAGAAATAATAGTTTAATCTCAGCACTGTCACTTTCCATTGGAAATAATGGCACCTGACAGTGCTGTGTCAAACACAGCTAATCACAGCTGATATTTCAAAGGATCTTGGCCTTTGCTAATTGGTAAAACAATAATACAAGATGGCCATCAGTCGTTTAGCAAGCAGAACTATTTGTATCTCTTTCTCCTTTGTATAATTTTGCACACTGGCCTTTTTTTACTCGCTAATGTTTTAATTTGGACTGGGCAGAAGAAAAGAATCTAATTAATGTGTTTTGAATCAAAGAGGTCTACTTCATGCTCTCTTTGGTTATCTCCAAATATACAGCAGAGTCATTCCAAATAGCTGTTGCAAGGGCCATACTCTTGCTTCCTTGATTTACAATGGTGTTATTTTTATGCCTGAACTTAGAAGACGCGAGCAAAATTTTGTGTGATATAATTTTGTAGTTACCATTAGCTTCTGCAAATCACCCTTCTGTTTCTGCTGTTTTCTGCCTCTGGTCCCAGGTATCCGGAGATACTTCATCAAGCATCTTGGAGGATGGGGCAGAAACATACCTCAAAAGATAAATTATTAGAGCTAAAAGGGGGTTAGTGTTGGAGAGACATAACAGAGGCAAATATTGATGTTCGACAAATCAGACTTTGAAGAAATCCCAACCTGGAAATGGCTCACAAATTAAAGTACGTCACTGTATTTTGCATGTGGGAAAAAGACATTCCTACTATGAAGGTATGATTGCTATTTGTAGTGTTCTGGATATTCATGCTTTTTCTAAGCAGGGAATACAGAAGATCATACATACAAAATGTGTGTCCTTATACTCTCAGTAAGATGAAGTCTGGATAAGATGTTTGCAGGACTTTATTGGGTATAGGAAGTGTCCTTGAGTGAAGGGTCATCCTCCCAGGCAGACCAAGAGAGCAAATCCTACAGCTGAGCTCCCCTAATAGAATCCCAAATGCCTATAACTGAGCTCCAGTGCAGCTCAAATAGCATAGACACGTTTAATAGACTAGCTTGGGACACTGCTTTCACAGGATGGAATGTTACCTGTTACAGACTGATTTGCATTCAGGCTAGAGATGGGCACAAATCATTTCATCATACTTTGTACTCAATGCGCAGAGTGCACAGTTGTGGTCCTCCTTCTCCAGCAACACTCCAGTCTAGCTAGGAGCTCAGCCTACCCTTGACAGCTGAACACTCCATTGAGGAGGTGGGATGGGGATGACCCTAGTGTGGCCATGGACTGTTAGGCTGCCAGAAGGAATGGGGAAGGACAGGCCAAGCTACTCACCAGACTGGAATACTATGGGACAAAGAGGGCCCTCCTGACACACAACACATGGTGAGTGGGCCAACAGGCTGGGATCTTCTTCCCACTCCTACTCCTCTGCATTGTTGATGCATTGTGGTAAGCTCAAATTCAAGCTGAAAATTATGAGTTAAATGCCAAAAACATATGGGTGAGATGACACATTTGCAAAATCACTAATTTTTCCTAACATCAGGAAGCAAATTAAAATTATTTTAAATACGTAAGCAAAAATTATAAAATTACTCTAGTTGTTGAAATAATATGGAGAGGAGGATGACCTGATCTTGCTTTCTTATTCATATTCATATTCACATTCATATTATTTCATGCATATCTTATTGTGCTTTAAGATTATTTTAAGTGTTCTAAATAAAGTATTTTAATATTATTGAATGTTTCTTTTTAAATTATTTTGATGGCTTGTTTCTTTAATCATTTGAGTCATTTTCCACCAGGAGAAAGGCAGCTTAAAATTAAATTAATGTGTCTAGGTCAAATTCATGACACTAACAAAGGCCTCAGAGCAGTATAAAATGTGTTAACACTTCTTGGTAGTTTGACCTTTGAGAGTTCATCACATCTGACATTTATCCATGAAAGTGTTAATTTCAGTGTGAGATCAGGTAACCTTTTCAATCATAAGTAGCTTAATTGTGCCATCTCTTCTCGGAGGATGATAATACATCAGTGTTTCACTAATGGTGAAGTCTTCTCTTGACACCAACATGCACAACATCTGCTTGCCTAATTTTACAAGATTTGCTTCTATGTTCTATATGCATAAAGAATATAATTCCACAATAATTAAAAAGATGTAACTTGAATGTTACATGTGTTCTTACTTCCCTATTAAAACACTCTTACAGTTTAGAATATAGATATAAATGCTTAAACAGAAATCTACTCCTGCAACTTGCAAAAAGCTGTAGATATGATTGTTATCTAAAATTCTTACAAATAGAAGTACAACCAGAACTTACTTATATCATATTATAGTTGTGTTTCAAAATGGCAGGAGCAGCAACTCTAAAAATGCAGTCATTTTTAGTTTTATACAGCAGAATCAGAGAGTAACAAAAAAGCAGAAAGTACACCCCTAAGGTCAAGATTACAATTCCAAAACTGTTATACCTTTAAATTGTATAGTTTTGAACAATTCTTTAGCCTTGAACATATCCAGACACATGAAAAATAATAGGTTTTCTCATTGAAGAAATTGCCATTGTTATTTGTCAGTTTGCATCTACAGAGGGAAATCCATGTTAGATGCTGCTCAATCCTGCCTGTGTTTCAGCTTCCGGTAATGAAGTCCGTTATTGCAGTGTTGCCTTCTATTTTTTATCATTGTTTAGGTACATTTAAATAAACAAATTGATATTCACAAGCTTAGCTGGCAGTCACTTTGGTGGATAAAATGGAAATTCTAGTGGGCCAATCTTACTGTGTAGAACATGTTGATAATTTTGTAAACATAGAATCTTGTTTTGCCATCAAAGCAGAGAAACAGTTTTTGTCTATGTAGTTCACATATGTAGAGATGTGTACTCTTTTTCTACAAGTTCTTCCAGGATTGCAAACCCTATCAGATTACAATGGGCTTTGCTAGTCTAGTTGAACCAATAACATTTTTATATGCACAGTAGGACCCCAGTATCTGCTAGGGATCGGTTCCAGGCCTTCCCGTGGATAACAAAAAACGTGGATAAGAGAGAAAGCAACATCTCCCAAACGGATGTTTTGTGACAGTAACTTGCTTTACAGCTGCTGTTTTGTGACAGTAGCTTGCTTTATGGCTGCTGTTTGTGACAGTAGCTTGCTTTGCCGTTGCTGAATTATTTATTTATTTTCCTCTGCCAACCATGTATAACTGAATCAGTGGGTAATGAATCGGTGGATACCGTATTTTGCCAACTATTCTATCAGTACTTAGGTGAGGAATAGAAAAGGAAAGAAGAATACTCAAGGAGAATGACTGGCTATGACGGTGGTGCATACATGAAAGATTTGAATTTTGGGACCATGGACTATGCTTCCTGGAAGATGGACTGCTGACAAGTCAAGGACTGCACCTCACAAGGACTGGGAAGAATGTATTTGGACATAACATAAAATTCCTTAAACTGAATTGGAATAGGAACACAGATGCGAACACAGAGGAAATGACAGATGAAGGCTTATGTGCAATAAGTAGAGCAGAACAGACAGCTTCAATGGGCCCCAAAATAGTCTTCATAAATATATAAGAAGGAAAGCAGGCCAGAAATCACATAATCCCTTTTGTCTATATATGTATGCCAGAAGTATGGGAAACAAAAAAGCAGAAATTTAAGTTCAGGAGGGTAAAGATGACTTGATAGGGATAAATGAAACTTGATTAGATGACTACCATGACTGGAAAACAGAAATTGAAGACTATAAATTGAATACAACCAAAAAGGAGGTGGATTCACACTATTTGTCAAAAACACCCATTCCAGCACAGATATACAGGAGGATAAATTCCTTTGTCCCATTGAGAGCATCTGAATTAATATAACTGGGGCAAAAAATAAAAGGAACATGGTAGTTTAAATCTACTACAGAATGCCCAATCAAAGAGATGATATGGATGAAACACTGAAAAACAAAGTGTAATAATTCCAAAGAGACACAATGTAGTATGATGTGAGACTTGATTTACCCTTATATTTGGATAACATAAATATTTGTGTCATTTGGCACAAATTCTGCCAAATATGACCCTTCCAAGAAATTCCTGGTTTGTGTTGCTGATGATTTTATCCTAGAAAAATGTGCAAGAAGAAACTAGATCAGCTGAATGGGACAATCCAAGCCAATACAGATGATTTGGTGGATGGGGTGGTGGTAAGGGCAATATTGGGGGAAAGTGACTATGTTTTACTTGAAATTTTGATTTCAAAGCAAGCTAAAGCACAGTAGACTGAAATGTGTATCCTGGATTTCAGGAAAGCCAATTTTAATAAACTTGGGTACAGTAACCCCCCGCCATTTCGTGGTTCATGTACTGCAGTCCCGCTATATTGCAGGACTGCAGGACCTGCTGGGGTTCCAGCTGATTAACACTGGGGAAGGGGAGAAAAACCTTTATTTTCCAACCCCAGCACCAATCAGCTGGATCCTGGGGCATGGGGAAGGGGGGAAACTTTTTAAAAGCCCAGACTTTTAAAACCTTCTCCCCTTCCCCACGCTCGGGCTCCAGCTTACTGGAGCTCGGATGGGGAAACAAAAGATTTTTCTCCCCCACCCCAGCACCAATGAGCTGGAGCGCAGGGTGTGGGGAAGGGGGAAAGGTTTTAAAAGCCTGGGATTTTAAAACCTTTCCCCCCCTTCCCCAAGCCCCAGGATCCAGCTCGGTGGTGGGTCAGATCCACCACCACCACTTGCACCAAGATCCTAACAGAGTTTTTTAAAAAAGGAAACAACTACAGCTAATCTCAACAAGAAAAAAAAGGTGGACAACAGCACAAAAAGTCCAATGTGGCTTCACAAAAAGCTCAAATGACCTAAAAGCCAAACAGGACACATCTTGGAAGTGGAAGTAAGGGCAGGTCGCAAACAATGAGTAAAGATAGGTAGCAAATGATTCCAAATATATGGTTAAGAAGTTAAAAGAATATATTGAGTTTAGCAAGAGATGCTGAAAGCAACAAAAAGTATTGTTCAAGTATGTGCGTAGCACAAGACAGAGAAATGAAATAGTGGCCCACCTTGTCAGCTGGGATGGGAAAGTGATAACAGATGAAAAAGAAAAGGCAGAAGTACTCCTACTGTAGCTCAGTTTTGTCCCAAAAAGAGAGTCTATGACCCTCCAAGCAAAGGTAAAGTACAAGTGGTGGGGATATGACTGCATCTTGAGACTGATAAACAGTCAAGGAATACCATATCACTTAGAATAATTCAAATCTTCAGAGCCCATTGAATTGCATCCAACAGTGTTGGAAGAACTGGCTGAAGAACTCTTAGAACTACTGTTCCTGTTGTTGTGAAATCACGGAGGATGGGAGAGGTGTCAAATGACTGGAGGAGAGCTTATCCTCAAAAAGGGACCCAAAAAGAGAGAGAAACCATGGACTACCCACTAGTCTTCTTGACATACATTGCAGAGAAATGTCTAGAGCAGATTTTAAAGTGCTCACTCTGCAAGCACTTTTGAAACAATGCAGTAATAACTAGGAGATAACACAGACATGTCAAGAACAAATCCTGCCACACTAAGTTTATCTCATTTTTAATCAGGGTGAATAGTGGGAATGCCATAAACATAATATATCTTGACTGTAAGAAAGGTTTCAACAAAGTGTCCTATGATATTTTGATTAGCAAGCTAACTGGGTGTGAGCTGGCTATAACTTGTGTGTGTGTGTGTGTGTGTGTGTGTGTGTGTGTGTGTGTGTGTGTGTGTGTGTGTGTGTGTGTGTGTGTGTGTGTGTGTGTGTGTGTGTGTACTGCCCAGATGGGTACTACTATTAGGTGAATACATAGTTGGTTACAAAAGCACTCTGAGAGTGCTTGTCAATGGTTCTTCCTAAGTGGCAGAAAGTAACAAGAGCGGAATTATAGGGTTCAGTCCTGGGCTCGGTGATCTTCAATATTAATATATATGGTTGAGAGGGTTTATGGAATGCTTATCAAATCTGAAAATGACACAAATTTGGGTGGGATAACTAAAAGCTTGGAAGACAGGTACAAATTTCAAAATACCTTCTGCAAAGTTATAAAATGGAGGAGACTTGGCTCAGTAATACTACATGCATAAAGGAGATTGGAATTGTTATAGATTGCAATCTGAATATAATCCAACAGTGTAAGGTGGGTATAAATGTAACAACGGGCTTAGGTTACAAGAAGCCAGATTTCAGTTGAATATCAGGGAAAAAAATATGTTAGAACAATGGAACCAATTACTTCAGCGGATGCTGAGTGCTCTAACACTCCAATAATTCAAGAGAAAGTTATACAGCCATCTATCAGACATACTGCATTTTTGCCCTATAAGACACACTTGTCCCACTCTCAAAAGTAAGGGAAAATGTCTGTGTGTCTTATAGAGTGAATACAGCAATTCCCCAATGCATTTATATCACATATTTTCATTTAGAGATAAGATACCTGCACTGAGCCTCTCCCATCTCATGCTGCAGCAAGGACTCCGCAGTTCCAATCACAAGGTTTGCAAAGAGGCTTCTTCCAGGGAGCCTCTCCTCACCCTCCCCTTCTGCAGCCAAGATTCCCGGTCAAAAATCACCTTGTTTGCAAAGAGGTCTCCACTAGCTTCTGGCCTCCCCTTCTGAAGCCTGGATTCAACAGTCCCAATTACCTCATTTGCAAGTCTCCCACTTTGCTGCTTGGATTCCACCACTCCAATTACATCGTTTGCAAGCCTCCCCTTCCCCACCATAAAACCTTAGGCTAAACATTTTTCTTGTTTTTCTCCTATAACACCTAGGTGTTTCTTATGGCCCCATACGTCTTATAGGGCAAAAAATATGGGTACTTTGAGTTGGATGTCTGCATTTAGTAGGGTTGGACTTGATGGACATATAGACCCTTCCTTCCTACTCCATTATTCTATTTCTATGAAACACCTAAAGCTAGTTTACTAAACTTTGGCAGCTTTAATCATATCTTTAGGTTTTATCTTTTATCCAAGCTTATAGCTGCTTTGGTTTTCCAAAGTAAAACAATGCTAATTGGTTTAACTCTGGGGCACATATTGAATTAGATGGGGACACACATCACTCTAAATTAAGTTTCATTCCAAAACCCTAAATTAGGCTTTGGCCCAAACTGGAGAACTCACGCGCAGCCTAAGTCATTGAAGATGGATTGCTTTAATGCAATTGTTGCCTAATGGTTGCTAGTTCTTTCAATGATATATATGTTAATTGTCAGTTAAGAGTAGAATATAAATAGAATATAAATCTAGCAGTAGAATATAAATCTAGTAGCATAAATGTGTGTTGGGCCGCATATACAACTGCAGATGTGTGATTCCATTCCTTTAAATGAGGGGAGGAAAATCTTTGGACCTCCAAATGTTTTGGACTACAACTCCTACAGTGCTTTATCATTGAGAGTTGTAGTGCGTAACATGAGGGCAAAAGGTTCCCCTCTCTGGCTATAAATCCTGATAAACCCATACAATGTTTGTTCATTCAGCAGCCAGTGCATTTTTTCCACATTGAAATGTAAATTAGATCAATATAGTCAACAGAAGATGGATTCAGAATGGTTATCTGCAGTGGCAAAACAACCTGTCAACCACTGTGCTGTTCCCAGTGGATAGCTTTTGACCTTTTTAGGGTCAGGAGGATGGAAAGTGCCCCTCCATATCTTAGCAATGGAATACATGTCTGGTCAATTAAATCCTTCATTTAAGACAAATTAGAAACACTTTAAAGCTAGTTTAAAAATTACAAAAATGAAATGTTTTTGGCTACTGAAACACATCAATGGGAGAAAAGGAAGCAAAAACATGGAATACAAATTTGACCACTTGCTTGAGGCTCAGGAAGAATGGAACCAGCCTGACTTTCCTCAGAGGAAGTTCCATAATTGGCATATTGTTATTAAGAAAGCCCTGTGACAAGCTTGCTGTCTACTACAGAGTGACTTTTGGTCAGATGGTGCAGTATATAAATCAAATAAATAAATAAATAAATACTAATGTAGTGTCCCAGCCCAGGGTGATTAAAAGGTACTAGGAAGGCTTGATAATTTCAAAGCCCAGAAGACTTTTAAGAGAGGAAGCCCTCTTGCTTCCAAGTCAGTAGCTGCCCTAAAAATCCTGCTGTCTAAAAGCTGGAAGTGTTTTCTGGACTGAGGACCTCACAAGCTTCACTTCATTAAATCCCCATAATGTCCTTCTGGATGCAGGTTAAGAGCATGTACAACCTGCTTAAGGTTTTAGAGACTCCCTGTCTTTGAGGATTTTATTTGAGGATCCCCTTTCCCCATTCTTCTTCAACATGGTCAAAAGAGATTTGGAAAAGCATTTGAGAGCATTCTAGAATTCGATGTTATTATTTTAGATCAGCTCCAGCCTCCTAAACTAGATAGCAATGGCACCAGCAGATGGTGCTGCAGCATGTATAATTCCAGCTAAGTCTCTTGTTGGTGCAAGGTCTTGTTTTCAAAGCTGAGTGGAGGAATTACTTATTCCCAACAGAGTTGTTTGGAAAAATCTGTCTCCACTAACTGATGGTGAGGGCTTGACAAACCTGGTCTACGAAAGGTCAAACCTCAAGCTGCTCTTCAGACTAATTATCTCCAGCAAAGATAATTTGCATTTCAAACTTTGAAATCTCAGCAGTTTCTCATCACACCATGTTGGCAACAAGTGAGAAACACATACGTTTGAAATAGAGATGGGCACAAAACAGAAAAATGGTGTTTCGGTTTTTTGTTTGTCTTTGAGAGGTCTGTTTTGGTTCGTTTCCATTTGTCGGGAATTTTTTGAAAAATTTTGTTACAATTTTTTGTTTTTTCGTTTGTCGTTTCTACCCGCTTTTTGCGCGATTTTTAAAACATTTCCGTGCGCAGGCATCCCCCAACGCCCCAGACCAGAGGGAAAACATTAAAAAAATGGATGCTGGCAGAGACACAGTATAGACTAGGTATGCAGGGACGCTGCAAATGCAGCGGCAGGCGTTGCCCAGGGTGCAAGGCAGCCGCAGAGTGACTGCACTGCGGGGCAGGAGAGGGTACTCACCGAGAGGTACGCAGCACGCATGCACACAGGGAGGCTGCAGGACTGAAGCTAGAGTCACAGAGACAGCAATCCCACCCTAACTCCCACCAGAGACTGCAAAGAGGACAGGGGCTGCCAGAGCTTTTTATGCCCTCTGTGGCTGCCAGACCTGCCCGCCCAGTCTGCAACCTGGGCATGCTATTGGTTGAACATGATCCCACATCACATGGCTTGCCTCCATTTTGTGGCTGGTGGCAACATCCATTTTAAAGGGAAAAGAAAAATACATCGCGATGGGAGAAGACAAAAACAAACATTTTAAGGACCTCAACCCCCCTGGTAGGTATTATCAGACAATATAAATAATTATCGCTGCGTTTTTACGGATGTCCAGGGCGTTTTTTAACATTTAAAATAGCTCATTTCATTGTGCATCGCCATTAACAGAAACGAAACGTAACAACCACAATTTTCGTGGTTCTGTTCATTTCGTTTCATTTTCATCACAGTTTTCGTTTGTTGTTTCGTTATGTAACGGAAACGACAAACGGTAACGGAAACGAAAAAAATGTTCATTCCGTGCCCATCTCTAGTTTGAAATATGGGTTCAAATGCCAGTTGTGAAATATGATGTACATTCCTCCCTATCCAATAAAAATAAATTAAAATCCTACCTCTAATATTTTGGATCCATTACAACTGTTTGCAGTGGTGCACCATGATATGACTCTTATGAACAGAGAAGAACTTGACTGGTCAAAGAGTCCTGCTCCCTGTTTCTGTTTTCTCCAGTGGCATAACAAATACCTCTGACAAGACTCTAGAAGCAGAGCATAGAAACAATAGGTGCTTGCTCTTCATTGGCTGAAGGTTTCATACTCAAAGGAGTTCTGTATCTGAACAGGAAGGTTCAATTTCATTTTAGGTAATAGCCAGAGCTTGAAAAAAGTTATTTTTTGAACTACAACTCATAGTATCCCCCAGTTTATAGCATGGCTATGGTTTTTCTTGCTGCAGAATTCTGGGAGTGGACCAGCCCAAAAAATACCTTTTCTGAGTTCTGCTAAAATTATTTCTTTGAACTTTCCTCCCTGCCCTCACCTCTGAGACATCCAGTTTAGTAGCTTCCCCATTTTGCTGTACATTGGCTTGTTTGGGTTTTGCAATAGCAAGAGTAAGGCATAGGATGCAACCTACCACATAGTTTGGCTCTCACATAGAGGTCTCAGAGCAGACTGAACAGAAAATGGAGCAAGGTAGAGCATTATATGATTTCCTCTTCCAGCATGGTATTTTTAATGCATTTTTGATATGGATGAATAAAACATAAAAGCACCCTCTGATGTGTATGCAATTGGTTCAAAACAGTATCTCAAAAAATGAAGCCCAAAACATTTTGAACAAGTATACACACAGCACAAACATATGTTGAATGTAATGTGAGCCTCTGTGGTTTATCTGTCAACATACCATTCATCTGCCATGCATGGACCACCTTCATTATTCCTTTCTGTCCAATAGAACCTTCATGTAATTTGCTCCAAAGGGAGCAGGAAACAACTCTTCCCATTTGTCATACCTTCCAGAATCTAAACTTCCCCTTCTGACATTTTACATTTTTCTTGCTTGGTGACATCTCTATGAAATATGCTATTTCCATGCAAATTACCAAACAGCAACAACTTGAGGGGAAGTGAATCACCCACACTCATTTGTAGACTCCTATTCTACAAAAATGATTTACCTATCCTATCCTGTTATTAATTCAATTGATGTGCCACTTTCTCCAGAGGCTAAGTCCTGAAGCATCTGGCAGTGTAATGTATAAATGGCACCACTGAAACCACAAGAAGTGACAAATGATTCAGGATAATTAAGTGGGATATAATGTTCAGACACACACAATTAAAATCTTTCTAAAAGTATGAGTTTATATATTAATGATAATTTACATTAAAATGTGAAGAAAAACAGCAAACCTCGTTGAATAGCCTGTCTCTAACAGCCAGGCAGTTGCTGGTTAACAAAAGGATACGGAAGAGACTAGATTAACCTCTCTTGGAGGTTACAAATCATGGGTGCAAGTCTGAAAGAAGGTCCTGTCTTTTGGCCTCACTGAACAAGCCTTTGAAGGGGTGGGGGGTTGAGACAAGCACCTCTCCAGCTGTCCAATTCTGGACAGACTTGTTTGGGATAATGTGGTCTTCCACACAGCTTGGCCTCAAGTCATATAAGCCATAATGAGCTCTTCAAATTGTGTCTAGCACCAAACCAGTACTTAATGAAGCTGAAGCAGCAGCAGAAGTGTATGTTTGTTATAGCTGGCTCTAGTCAGAAGTCTGACATCAGCGTTTCGGACTGAGGGACATTTCTACCATTTTTTATGTATCTTAACTTTCTTTTCATACCCACTATCTATAAAAATTGTACTCCTTTGTATATCTATTGAAAAAGAGTGCTCCTTTTTTGGAAACCACCAAATAGTAAAACATAACATTGCACAAAGCTCCCTGAAGCTATTTAGCTGAAAAGCAAGGGAGTTTACGATTGATGGAGACAAAACTACAATCCCAAGAAGATCTGTACATGAAAAGTGGGAGAAAAGTCATATGTATTCATCATGAGCTCCTTTTCTTTTTATGATCAGCTTTTCGAAATAATAGATGCTAATGCACTGTGTATTTAACTCAGATCAGGAAATCAAATATAATTACTTCTAGTATTTCCCTTGCAAAATAAAAAAGGAAAGGAAGCCTACTATATTTGAACTAAATGAGATGAAATGAGTCTGTAGATTGTTGTTTGTTGCATGTAACAGACAATTATATTATCATACACTGTAAGCTAAGCCTACTTAAGAAATTTGGTATATTGTTTCCCTATTCAGATTCTAAGCAGTGCTCTAGTGGCATGTATTTCTTTTAAAATTAATTGCCAGGTGCAAGCATAGAAATCAGAAAAAGATGGTGACTCTCAGCCTTTCATTTTCTTGCATTTGCCTGATTTTATAACCAATGGAAATGATACACAGTTTTATAACACTGTGAGTTGGAATGGAGCAGAAAAAAAATACCGTTATTAAAATAATTCTCCCTCTTTCTCTCCTGTTTCTTTATTCTATAGACTAACAAACTACCAAATGAAGACAGATATTCTTCATTTGTATAAAATTAGAATTACCACATATATGCTGGGGTGTTATGTTGCCGATGGCAACAGTTCAGAAATAATACAGTACACAAAAATTAACAGGCTAACATCAAGGTCATCCCCTTTTTTGGATCAAACACCACAAAAAAACTCAAAATACTATGTTACAAATTAACATTTAAAATTAATCTCAATAACTAATTAGCTTTACTAATTAAAAACATCAGTTGAATACCTGGACACTGTGCATAAGATCTAAAAGTTGCCATTCTGGAGAAGAAAATTTACAGGATAAGAATCCAAAGAGAGATGGCTAAATCTGTCTTCCTTGGAAGGAAGTTACAAAATTTGGTAGCAGCCAGTTTTAAAACATTTGTTTAAAATATATCTCAAAGGACTCAATGTAAACCAAGGTTTCTTAGGCAATCTCAAATGTAAAATATTATGCTGTGTCTGCTGTAATTCCCAGTATATTTCCTTACTAATTAACCAGTGCCATCTCACAACCCCCTTGGTGATCAGAGAAATTTTGTTTTAATTATTTTTTTGTTTTTGCCTGGTATGCTAGCACAGAATCACACAGTTACCTCTTAAAACTATTGCTCCTCCTTGTTATCTATAGCCTGGGATTAATTTACCAACCAACATTGTCTTTGTTTACAGAACAGTGCTTTCTGGAAGGGAGGGCGACTATCAACAGGGCTGGCTGTGAAATGCCACACTGTCAACAACTTGTGCCCAGGAAGCAGTCTCTGTGTTTTTGGACCATGTAAAAAATGTACAATTAATTGCCCTGTACAGTATATTCTCTCTTATGTCTGAGAAAGTGGACTTATTCATGCAAAATTGACATTAAAATATAGCCCTTAGGATGCTATATCACACAAGGGGGAAGAGGCGGCGTTTGTCCTTACCTGATCACGTGATTGAAGATGTGGGTTCCGAGTTCCCATGTCCCTTGGATTCTGCTCCACTTTGTTATGTCCCCATGGCCCTAACCTGCTTCAAGCAGGCACAGAAGAAATTTTAAAAAATAAAACAAAATGGCCCAGCAGTCCCTGGGACAGCTGCTGGGACCTAAGGAGAAATTTTAAAAAAGTGCCCCAAACAGCCCGCAGGCCAGCCAACCGGGGCGGGGGGGGGAGGATAAAAATAATAATAATAAAAAATTAAAAGCGCCGACCAGCCCCAGGGCTGGCTGGCTGGCCCTAAGGAAAAATATAAAAATTTAAAAAAACGCCGAAAAACTGGATCATATGCACTTCCAGGCTGGGGAAAATGTGCATTTTTAAGCGGAGCAAAAAATACCCAAGAGCTCCGTTAGGTCTTGGAAAGCTCGCTAGAACTCACTAAAGGGGGTGCTACCAGGCTTTTGATTTTTGCAGCCGGTTTATCAGAAAATTAGCTCTAGGCTTTAAAGGACGTGTGATAGAGCCCTTAGTCTTTCAAATGCCACATTTTTGACTTTATTATTATTATTATTAATTCATCTTTCACTTTTGCCTGGTATCTTAGCCCTGACTCACACAGCTACTTCTTTTAAAACTATAACCCAGGAATATAGCAAAGGGCCTATGGAATTTGTAAGACCTTTTAAGAGTCACTATGACCATCGAGAGCTCCAAGGGTGAAAATAGTGCACTATAAAGAGCCAGTTAGTCACCCCCAGTATATTCCTTAGCATAGCACAGCAAAAAACAAAACAAAACAAAAAACCTCTGACTAAAACTAGAGGCCACCTTAAGAGTTGGCCTATCTGATCCCAGGCAGCTACTGCTGTCATAGCAACCCCATTTCTGTTATACCTACTAACTAGGCCATATTAGCAGCACCATCCCAACGCCAAGCTTTCTGCTGAAGGCTCAGATATCTGCAAATTTGCTGGTTTAATTGCATCATTCAATGAAATGACCGATTAAGAGACATGAGCATGAAAATTAGCGAAACAAGGGGCTACATGGGCTGTATTGTTGAACTGGCAAACATAAACATTTACAGTAGTCCAGCTTCATATCTATTCTCCATGTTTGGACTACCTAGTATAAAGCTATTTTTATTGGGAAGTTTAGGCCTTTCCCCCTTCAGGCAGTGTGTGTGTAAATGACTTATGTACACCCTGCAGACAGTGGTAGACTAACATTTGAATTAGCTAGTTAAATAATAAGCTAATTAGTTAATTTTCCAGTTGCTAATGTTCTCTGTTCATGGAATTATTTTTCACCTAAAATTCCATGTCCTGGTCTATTCAACCCTGAGTTGTAAATAAAAAGAACCACAAGGAGGGAGTTCAGGGAAGTTGCCCTTCCAATGTGAATACTGTATTAGGTAACAGAATCTGCAGGCATACAAATCACGTTGTCACTGCCTTACTCACTCAAGCAAGAACCACTGTAGTTTTGAGTGAGTTATAAAATTCATTTCCAGTATTGAATCTCTGCATTGTGAGTCTACATCTCCTTTACCTCTCCTGGTGACATGTGGCTTCCTTTCTGTCACTGTGATAGTGGCTGCCTTACTAACCTCAGCTCTCTCTCTCTCTCTCTGTTTTTAGCTGAGAACGAGAGAACAAGAACATGCACCGGCCTTTATTCTGCTATGTTTTTGCTTATTCCTCCCATAATGCTTGACAGCAGTAGAAACATGTAGAGGGATCTGTTTTTTTTTAAGTGATGCAGAATTGCAGTACCTGCTGGGCCTTCTGTGAATAGGCCAGAGACACTAAGAAGTAGTAATTTTTAAAATAAAAAAAGAGAAGACTGAGTAAGACAGGGGAAAATATTATGGTGTAGGGAAGGGTCTTAAAATGACGTCTCTTATGCTAACCAAGAATGCTTTACAAAATGTCTGTGTCAATAGATTCAAATTGCAGTCTAAGCAGAAGTTAGCTCCCATGGGAAGAATATGGCCTAGAAGCTTCAAAATGTATCTGCAAATGTTCTTGTGCCTCGTTCTAAGTTTCTATTTCCCAGCGCAAAATGCCATTGTCTGTTCAGCCTCAGTATGTTGCAAAATATACCAGATAAGAATACAATAGTCTGCCTATGCTCAGAAACTAATACTGCAAATGTCAGTCCCCACTCCTGAATGGCTAAGCCTAGACTCATGATCAATTGTGATGTATTGGGGGGTGGAGAAACCAATGGTATTTAACATGTATGATTTGAATGTATTCTTGCTTCAGCTTTTGGAACTGATTTCCACTGAATGCCAAACTGTTGCTAAATAAACTCTTTCTCCCTTTTACTTAAAAATCTGGTTTCGTATTGAATTCCTGACTCACCCCAAGCGGCCAATGTTCCCGTAAAATATTTTGCAGAGGATGTAAGCCCCTAAAAGGCTACAATGGGATCCTTTGATCCTCTGCCTCTCAAAAACTCTGGAGAATTTTTTTCCATTTCATATCTCTACTCACAATTGCAGGGAGAGATTTTGACCCGGTGAATGGTATACCAGCATGCCTCCTGTGCAGGCCCCTAATTGTTGCTGAGCAACCACAAGGCCCTAGCTAGCTTCTTAATAGCTATTTACCTCCAAACCTGGTTTGGACAGCCCTCCAAATGCAGCCAGCTTTCAAACTGAAGTCTGTCCTCTGACAGCGCTTCAAATAAAGGACTATGGTTTGTAAAGCAAGACAAATGGTCACACTTCTTCCAGAGCAAAGATGGATGGAAAGAAGCAATGCAAGGACAGAGCAATGACTCATTCACAGATGTGGTGGAAAGTCTCTGTGAGACAGTCCTTTGAGCTCCCAGGAAGCTATAATTATATATTTAATCATTTTCTCACTGGGCATTTACATTTCTCCTTAGTCTCAACTGCTTTAGAAATAATAGATCTAACCCACCAAAATGGCTGGCTTAAGGTGGGATATAGACTGCAATGTTACTTTGCCCTTGCAGAAATAAGTCATAATCACTGCCTATGGTGCAGGCCAGTACTGAAGCAGCAGAATGGTGTGCGAACTATATAACACTTAAGACTGTAGTGATGAGTCACAATGGAAATGAAAAACATAGAAATATAAAATTGGACACTATTCTTTAACCCTCTAAAAGCAGCCAGAGGCCCAGTCCAGGAAAACCTTCCCGAGCTGATGATTTATTTCCACCATGCTCTTGGCTCATGAGAGGATGACTTAAAGCCATCATCCTCAAACCCTAAGGATGCCCCTTTCTCTTACTGCTCGCCTCCATTATTTCCCTTGCCTGTATCATGGCTGCGGCCTCTGACCCTAGCTAGCCTTGGCCCCCTTCCCTTCTCCCTTCTCTCCCCCTCTCTCTCCCTCTCTCCTTTCCGCCCTCCTGCTTGCCCTTCTCCCCCCCCCCACACCTCCGCTTTCTCTCTCTTCTGCTTCCTCCCTCTGCCCCACTAACCCTGGGTGTGCTTTAACGAATTCCTACACTGCTTCTATGCCTCTGGACCTCCACCATCTTGGGCATGAGCGCATGGCAAGGGCAAACGGGCACCATGATGGCTCCACGCACGGCTGCATCTTCCAGAAGCCGGATCCATTGTTCATCTTGTCTCCTGCACGTCTCACACCACAGCTGCATCCTGGATTAAAAGCAGCCAGAGGCATCCCATTGTCTTGGCTTTTCACCTTTCAGGACTGTCTGGCAACCTCCAGCCTCATTCCATTGACACTCTGGTTCCCCCATTGAATTGTTCATGTCCCCTATTGACTCACTGTTCCCCCCTATTGATTTACTGATTTTCTCATGTTTGCCAGGACCTCAAAACAATACCCTGCTCCCCCTTATCATTGTCACACCCCTGATGGCCCATTAAGGGACAGATTAGGCCAGTCACACCTGGGCAGATGTCCAGCCCCGGATCATCAGGAACGCCTTGGGACCACCCAGGACCACCCCTGGACCAGCCTCCGGACTGCAACTATTGGACAATCCCCGAAGACTGCCCCCACCTGCCCCCAGGGGAGGTGCCACCTTGGAGGGAGGGAAAGGGAAGGAAATAAAATGTGTTGCACCATTGTCTTCGGGGCAGAACATCTCTGCACTGTCCTGGTGGGGGTGTTCGCCTGCTGTCGTTTATTGAGCTCAATAAAACCAGTATTTTTCCTTGGATCTCTCTCCTGCTGGACTCTTTATTGGGAATAATTCTGAGGCCCAGCAGCATACAGAAAGAATAGCTTGCTGCAGAATCAACAGTAGGAGCACAGCTGACATAAATATATATATATGCCTTTAAAATACACTAAAATTAAAAAAAAAAGTCCTTCACCAGCACACAAACTGTTGGGCAGGTATGTTCTAGAATAGTTTTCCTCCATTAAACTGGTCTTCTGTATCAAAGGTTTGAGGGAGTTGACATGGAAAAGAACTCAGATACTGAAGCCCCTTTCACATCATTCTTCATATTTGGTCTATACACGCAGATCTACCATGACAGTGAGAATTAGGCCATTATGGTACTACCAGGATAATATCTTGACTGCATTTTACTGAATACTACAATTCATTCAAGGGGGGGTGGAATAGGTGTTTCAGTGTAGTTTATTGACTGCACAATAAATCTATTTATCTTATTGTATAGCCCCATGAAAACTAACTTTTATTTTTAGCCGGAGTAAGAAATATGACAAGAAGCAAAGCCTTCAGAGACACATTAGGCCCATTACGAGAGAGAGAGAGAGAAAGAGAGAGAGAGAGAGAGAGAGAGAGAGAGATTTCCAGCAGTTCCTATCCAAACAGCAGAAATAAATAACCTTTGTTCATAGAATTTGGAACACCCTGGTTTTCTGTAGTAGCAGCTGCCTCTTGATATATTACTATCATTACCGTCACCTCTGTAGGACACTATGTATACAAAGTGTGATAGCCTAACCTCTCCCATTCAGGGTATTTCCTCCTATATGAACCATTCGTCAGTGTCAGATTTGCCCAAGGTGAACGAACAAAACTTTAAACATGAAGCACTTTTGTGGCAATAAAATCACAGCCCCCCTTTCCCCTTGACTGCTGCTGTTCTCCCTTATTGGAAGCTGTATTATTAAGCAAAGGGAGTCAATTGGCTAATAAAACACCCAAAGTGAACTTAAAGCAAAATAGGGTACTTACCTGTGTGTGTGTGTGTGTGTGTGTGTGTGTGTGTGTGTGTGTGTGTGTGTGTGTGTGTGTGTGTGTGTGTGTGTGTGTGTGTGTGTGTGTGTGTGTGTGTGTGTGTGTGAGAGAGAGAGAGAGAGAGAGAGAGAGAGATTTGTTAATTTGTGCCTTCTGTTGTGATTTTTCAAGCTGTGGATGGGGAAAACTGATGGTTAGGGTGCCATTTTGTTTTAGTTCCAGTGTCATGCAAAACATGTAAAAAAATTATTGCACTCTCTGTTGCTTGAGTCTGGAGCCCTTTAGGGTTAGTTCAAAGCTTATGGAGTCAGTCTACCTGCATTGATGGAAATATGCAAGACCCACCCCTCAATCATCTCTTTAATCAGGTACTCATGACTGCAAATGGTTAACTTCTCTACACAAACCAAAACTCCAGTTTTTTTGACTGGCATATAAAGGCTACATGAATACAGCAGCTTCTCTTCTTCAGAGTTACTTTTCAGTGATTAAAAAGATGACAGAAGGGTGCAAGGCTAATGTGCTCCATTCTGTGGGTGAACTGCATGACTTTTAAAGCATATGGACCAACATGCCCTCTAATTTTCATCCCCACTGATTGGGGCTGTCTTCCATGCACATGCACGCACGATAAGTGCATGCACACAAGCAACTTCCCCCTCATAGATTTCATCTCAACTATAAATAAAACTGTCACAACAGGTGCCTGGGGGTGGAAAACACCTGTGCGGAAGGTACCAGGGCTGTGAGTGGCCGTGCAACTTTGGGCCTTTTCACACGACCCCTAAGATCCGCTGGCCCCTTAACCAAAGATCTTACCTTGCTTTCCTTCCTCCCCACCAGACAACCTCACCTGGAGTTTGTTCTCTTCTGCTTGCTTTCATTCCAGTGAATATGAACCAGTTAAAGCACCATAGCAAGACAGAGCTGAACCATATTCTAATAAAGTTTAGGGGTATGTTATTATGACAACCTATAGTTTGTGTCATTCCAGTGAATATGAACTTAAAGCACCATTTTATTCAGGTTGAAGGTATCTTTTCAGGTTGAAGGCATCTTCATACAGTATCTTGTAGTTCTGTAACTTGCATCAAAACATTGCTTCAGTTTATAAGAATTCAGTTCTTAGAAAACAAAAACAAAAGCAGTGTAATTAATGTGGGTTATTGAGCTTTTTGTACCCACAATTAGACATGGGCACGACCAGAAAAAATGATGTTTCGAGTTTTTGTTTGTCGGAATGGGTCCGGTTCGGGTCGTTTCTGTTTGTCGCGAAATTTTTCAAAAATTTGTCATTTCCGTTTGTCATTTGTTGTTTGTCGTTTCCACCATGATTTAGCGCGATTTGACTTCCCAGAGCATAGAGGCGTCCCGCAATCAGGGCCGGCGCTAGGTGTTTTTGCACCCTAGGTGGCGGGCAGGGCGGGGGGCAGGCGGTGGGGGGGAGGTGCGGGCGGGTGGTGGTGGTGGGGAGCCATGGGCGGGCAGTGGTCATGGGCGGGCAAGTGGGCGGGCGGCGGCGTGGGCCGCAGGGAGGGTGGCGGCGCAGGCGAGTGGGCAGTTAGGATATCACTGGATAGAGGTTCTGTTCTTGGCTTGCACCCCAAATGTGTGTGTGTGCAAGCAAATTGAAGTTGGGAAAATAGAAAATAAATGGTAGTATATAATATATTTTTAAAATAAATCCACACCTCCCACTCCCAGTCGAACCTCCCCCTTTATCCAATATCAGAAAAAAATCATCACACTGCCAGAGAAGAAATAAAGAATAAACTGCTATTTCCTTCAGCAGACAAAGCTGCAGGGAATCAAAGAAATTATTTTCTAAATTCAATTCCCTCCCTGCCTGCCTAACTTAAATCCTAAAGCCTCCAGCCTCCCTCCTCAATCTTGATCGGATCACACCAGCACCAGCAGCCAGCCCTCCTCCCTCAACCACATCCATACACCTGACTGCGATTTCTGGAAGGTGCCTCGGCTTTTTATGCCCTCCAAGACATCCAGAAGTGTCAGTCAAAAACCTGGCGATGCCATTGGTGGAATGGTTCAAAAAAATTGCATGGTCCCATCCCATGCCCAGCCCAAATGGGCAGGTCTAAAAAAATAAAAAATAAAATAAAATAAAATAAAATCAATAGGACGTTTTATTACTATAAAAACCCCCACTGCTGCTACTATAAAAATTCAGGCATTTAAAATAAATAAACTTCACATGTTTCTGTGGTGATTTGGTGTGTTTTTTTACCATGATTTCAAAAGAAAAATTGCAGTCGCCATTTTGGATCTTCCCCCACCGCATGGCATGCAGCGAGACAGACGACGAGGATGACCCCCCCCCCCAGCCTGGTGCAAGCAGCCCAGGACAGGAGAAGAGGGGGGAAAGGCCGGGGACCCCCCAGAAATCACCACTCTGGTAGGTGGCAAATCCTCAGGCAGGCATATTTTCACCTGCTTTTTTGGCCGGGAGTCAGGTTTTTTAAAAAAAAAACTTTAAAAAACTTTTTCTGTGCTTCACATCACGCGATCGCTGCGATGACACAAATGGAAACGAAAAACCCGACCAAATTTTTCTTTTTTCGGTTCGAGTTCGAGTTCTGACGGCTTAATTATCGTTACCATTTCCGTTACGTAACGGAAACGATAACCGAAAACGGAAACGACAATTTCGCCGAGTCGTGTCCATGTCTACCCATAATTCAAAAACCCAGGAAATGGCCCAATATTGCTGCAGAATATTGTGGCTGTGTTGCCAACAGGAAAAAAATGGCAAGGTTTACACAGCGAAGGGAAGCCTGATTGTTGACAACACCGATGGCAGATGTCAAGATGGTTTGTTTACAGGAAGCTCTCTTGTGTTCACTGCCAGTCACAAAGTGATACCACACAAGGGAAACTCCACAAAGCTGACTCCCTTTTCCATCAGTCTACCACTTCTCACTCAAACATAAAATCATTGTCAGGATTCTGTTTCAACAAGTGTCTGTTCGCCTGGGGCAATAATGGATTCCACCCTCTCCTCAACAGGGGGTACAGAATAACTACTGTTTTGGCATTTTTGCATGGCACCCCAGCAAGGCACCCTGGGCACATGTCCCCATCCCCCATCCCCCAGTTGCAGCCCTGCTCCCCTGTCTGAGGAAACTACCTCAATAATAAATCTGGCTGTAATGTATTACTATAACAAGCAGAACTTCCAGTCTATCTTAAACCCCTGCATATCAACTGGCTGGGCAGCAGTAGTAAAGGACCTTTTCCTTCATGTGGCACCTCTGACAGGCTTCTAATAGGACAAATACAATATTGGGCCAAAGTATCCTTATATTTTTATGAACACAGGAGTTGTGGATGTTGCATAATTTCACTCGTTTGCCTCTATTTCTAGCTTAAGTTCACTTTTTATTCAGGCAACCTGATTACAGTGGGAAACCAAATCCACTTTTTTCTTTTTAACATTATCCTGCTATATGTCAAATTAGACAATAGTTATATGTGCCATTATTCATGTTTCACATTAAGGATTCAGAATTGTAGGAGCCTTGGGCCCTAGATTTTCTGCAAGATTAAAATCTTATTGGCCATAGCTCCAGGGAAATAGAATCTGCACATCTTACACTATAGTGCATTTCTTTTCTTCCTGTGTAATTATCCTTGGCATTAAGAAAAAGAGGGGGAAAACCTTGCAGCATACACAGAAAAGCCCCTAATGGGAACTGCAATGAAATAAGCCCTGTTGCTGTTTGCCAGCTCTGTAGTGTAATTTTCAAATAAGATGAAGAAAACTGACAGGCAGTGATTGTGAGGTGAAAGGCTAGGAAAACAAGAAATACTTGTTCCTCAGGCATTCAGTTATCTGACCAATATATCTTCAGAATGCTTTATGGTTTTGCTGGCTAGGTGATTCCGGGACCTCTTGTCCAAAAGAATGTAACATTTGGAGCTATGTGTCACGGTCGTGGGTCCCCAGGTATTCTTGAACTGGAGCTCCTAGAATTCCTTGCCGGCACAGCTAGTGGTTAAAGCTTCCGGGAGGCTTAGTCCAAGAAGATTTGACCAAGAAGACTCAAGGCTGGGAACCACTGATTGAAAGCCTATAAGCATTCCTTTGAAGCAAGACACTTTGCCCATTCTGATGCCTGTTTGTGCATTTTTAGTTTAATTATTATTATGAAATGAGGAAGGCCAGTGCTTGGATGAAGACACGATCAGTGTCAGCTCAATTTGTGCAACCTGCTAATCTTTTGGTTTTACAAAAGAAGAATTGCACCAAATGAGACCTCAAGGTGGCCTCCCAGCCTGACAGTATACATTTGTGAGTAGTGGTGGGGAGAGATTTGTGACTTGCTTTATCACAAAAAGAGTGTTGTCACGCCAGTGGTTACATAAACGAGTCCTCTGGGGCAGAATTCCTTAGAACCACCCAGATGGTCTTTAACTAAATACCATGTCCTCAACTTGGCATTCCAGCAGTGTATCTAACTACAACAAGAGATAATAAGGTTGTCTTCCTTGGAGTGAATCCTTGGAGGTGAATTGCAGCTGGGAGATGCTACTTCAAAACCCATGTTCAACCTTTTACTCAAGATGAACATGAGTTTTGATATCATAAATTGGAATTACTATGTTCCAGCATTCTCAACACTGGGACCTGATGTGCATCAGCAGAAGAAGGGAAGTGTTACTAAGATGTGGTGGGATATGTAGCAATAGCATGTTAGAGTACCTTTGTGTTCTCTCTACCAGTCACTAAACGTGCCCGTGGTCATCATGTCACTGTTAAATCTTTTGGTCTCATCATTAAGTGTTTGGGATTTGAGGGATTTTATATTTGTTTGTTTGTTTTCAGATTTTTCTGTTGCCACACTTTCTTTTTAGTAGTATATTCTTATAGCAGAATATCATAATTTGTGTTTATCTGATGTGCCCTCAAATAAATCAAAGGCCTGAGGCAACTTCATCTGTAGCATAATCAACTGAGCTTGCAGTCCAGGCCTCATTCACATGGGAATAAACCCAACTAAATTCTTTGAGACGCAATGCCTAAGTAGACATGTATATTTAGACTGTAAATCTTGTATAATTGATGAGATATAACAACTTTTAATTAGAGGATATGTAAACTAAAGTATTCTTCCATGCTGTCATGGTTCCCAGGCAGTAATGTAATAGAAAATGGAGAATAAAAAGGAATATAAACACTGTGCTTTCTTCTAATAGTGAGTGCTAGTATTTGTTTATTACATTTTAAGTTACATTAAAGTTCCTCAATATATCATGCATGTACCAATACTGAGAGTCTGGTAGGAGGCAGAATTACTTAATTTAAGTAATGGAATTATTTGGCAATCCTATCATAGATTTGAATCTTTGAGCAAACCTATACAATATCTCATTATTGAAAATGGTTTATCAGTAGCCACAGAAAGTGCTAACATATTCAGGTATCAGAAGTCCCTGTTGTCAGAAGATTAGCATTTCTCTAAATATCAGTGTGAAATATATAACGTTTATAGTGAATATATTCTGGAAATATTGTGTTTCCACTATAATTTCTAAGGCCAAAAAAGCTTCTCCTGTTCCATCTTCCTTACAAAATGTTTTTGCTTACAAAATGTTTCTGCAAACATAAAGCAAAGAGACCTGAGACATCTGGTGCATGTACATTCTCCAGGGATACTTGTTTTAGAACTCAATTAGCCATCACCATCTTAAAAATCAAGCATTAATTGATTTTAAACCTCTTCCCTATGGGTGGCATCTAGTTTCCTTTGCCTAATTGTGTAGTTGAGATGTACCTTTGATACTTCCATAGTAATCCTCAATAGGACAATGTGCAAACTAAATGCACCCACCCCCATTGCACAACCCCTCCCCCCCCATTTTCTCCCTGTCTATCAATGAATCAGTGGGCAGCCAACTCCCATGGAATTTGACAGGATCAATGTGTCCCATTCAGATTGTGCCGATCTATACACTTCTTTGACCTCACTTGATTCTGATAATGGGAAATGTGAAGTAAGTGCCATGGAGTAACAGCCACCCACCTGCTTATCCTTCAGAGAGGGAGAGGAGAGGGAGAGGGAGAGATTGATGGCCTGTGCTAACCAACACACTTTTCTGCTACTGCTAGGCATTGCATCTTCAGGTCATACAGTATGGCAATAATATAACAATTATAAGAGAGGGAGAGAGGGAGAGAGTGTCTGACCAACTGTGGATCTCCTGCACTATGTCCTAAGCTAGTATGATGTACAATGCAAATACAAGGAGCAGCTGTACTAATAATATTAATATGTACAAATTTTACTGTACCCAAAGACCTGTGTCACTTCACAAACAAAAACAGACTTTCTCCAGCACTGCTCACCCTAAGATTTATCACCCCAGCACATGAGGAAGCACAGCTGTTCCATTTTTCTTTTGCCAGTGCCCAAGATCTGGAAATGTTAACCTACATAGAGGTCTCTTCCATCTTTGATAGTCCATGTGCCAAATACTGAGGCTCTGTACAAAAACTCATGCTGAACCTATTCCTTCTACCTTTTGTATTCTTTCTTTTTCATAACATATGTGCAAAGCAAAGCTTTTTTAGTCTTGCTCTAGACCAGATGTAGGTGTGCTCTAGCCTGGTGGTTCTCAACCTGTGGGTCCCCAGCACAGTGAGTGGTGGAAGCTTCTGAGAGTTGCAGTCCAGGAACATCTGGGGACCCACAGGTTGAGAACCACTACTCTAGCCCATCCCTAGCTCTTAAGGAACTCATACTCAGATGCTATATCCCCCAAATATCTTTGAACTGTTCTTCAAACTGTAACATTTCAAATATTGTTAGGAAGTGGGGGGGGGAATCCTTCACACATAATTTTTGTTATTTTTCAGCTGCTTCTAGTTTGTTCTATACAATTTGTATTTTTTTCTTCAGCTAAAACAGCTGAGAGGAGGCAAAGTATGTCAAAATTGCAAAATTGCCTCTAGAGAGGGTAATTGGACTTTCAGAGCATTTTTGCTAAAATATGGGGTGTACCTTGGGGGAGCCTAGGAGTGCTGTGATACAATATATAATAAAAATATCAGGGCTCCCTAAACTTTGTTGTCTTAGTCCATTTTGAGAGTTCGGTGGAAAACCATTCATTACATCAGGAGATGATACAGTGAGAAGCCAATGCTAATGACATACATAACTCGTTAATTGTTCGGCTCAATCAAAGTATTCTGAGAACTCAGCCACAACCACCACACCTGAATAGTGTTTAAATAAAATACAGCAAGGCTGTTAAAAAAAGAACAAAAATAGAATGATTATTCCTTACATTGAAATCTAAATAATTATGTGAGGATCTGAATGATTATTTGGTCATGTAAACAAAGATATTCCAAATAAGGAATATTATAATCCAAATAAGGATTCATTTCCAAATAAGGTTGTCTAGTTAAAGCCAGCAGTGGGATGATATGCTGTTTCATTGTGTTGTAAGATTATAAAACGTTTAATAACAAAATGAAACAGCAGTTTCATTATCAAATGAAATGAAACACCATTTCCCCCTCTCGGACGAAATGATTCATTCTAGCGAAAATGGCAGGGGAGCTTGCTTCCTCAAGCTCTTCCCTGTAAGCCCTTGAAATTTGGAAAGGTTTGGGGGTCAAGGAATTGAGTTATGAAGCTCCAAAGGGGGTTTCCCTAGGAAAAAAAATTCTATTGGAATCAGAAGCTGATTGGGTAAGCGATAGCGCCGCCATTGCTTCCCATTGATTTCAGTTAGAAAGATTTTTTTCCTAGGGACACCCCATTTGGAGCTTCATAACAGCTCCCTAAACCCCAAACCTTTCCAAATTTCAGGGGGGTTACAGTGAAGAGCTTGAGGAAGCTAAACCTTCCATTCCCATGCCTAGGATCAGTAATTTTTGACTGCATATTTTTTTAAAAAAATGTTACAAATGGAATGAAATGAAACTACTACAGAAACAAAATAAAATGAAACACTATTTTTCCATTTTTGTGCCCATCTCTAATATTGACTGTTACTCTCACTTCCCCCAAATAGCAACTTTAGACCAGCTTAGGAGCATTTTTAAAATTTCCGCGATTCCTGGGGTATTTGTCATAGTGATACAATTCTGACACTATCAGTGCTTCAGAAATAAAACTGCAGAGGCAGATCATACCAACAAAGCTTGGCTCACTATTTCAAAACATGATTTTAGCCCAAGCAGCTGTGTCTGATAGGAGTGATCTAATATAACTAGACACCTGAGGCCTTATTCTAATGAAAAGTGTAAGCAGAGTTCCCTATTAATCTATGAGGCAATAGATTGAAGAAATATACAATGATGGCATAAATTCACCATTCATTATTATGGAACAATATTCTGGTTTTCATGCACTTGCCTTCTGGCTGCATCATTCTATATAGGTGATCTTTCATTACTGCATTTACCGCCATTGCCATCAGAATTCATAACAGCAGCAACCTCCAAATCAGAGATTTAGAAAAGTTTGTCAGATATTTGAAAATCAACATTTTGGTGTGTCTGGAAGAATTCTCAGTAATGTGTTTACAAACCAAGGCTCTTCAAAGTGCAACTTTTTATTTGTTTAAAACTCATTCACTAAAATGAAATACTGCTGTTGTGGTTTTTGGTTTTACACTGAGCTTGCTTCTCTGATTCAGCCACAACATTTAAATTATTAAGACAATTCTTTGCAATAATGAAGCATTGGCTTAGGTGGCTTTAATTTATGATCTGGGAAGTAGTCATTACAGTCAATAGATAACACTCAGAGTCTTTCTCCTTAACACTGGCAAGTAATGTAGAAAAACCAGGCTGAATGTAGTCATGGGAGTTAGAAATAAAACTACAATCAAGATATAAAGTCCAACTTTTAACAAAAGGAATAATTAATTATTGAAACAACCTGAGTAAAAATACAATGAATCTATATATTGTTTCTTCTGCCAATGTTAATCATGCTATTGTTGTTTTCAAGGTGGGAAAGATTAGGTTGACACTTCAATTTGAAAATAATGTATAAAGGTCTATTACCTTCAGGTACTGAACTGAAGCTGTCACCTTTAAGATACTTGTTCATTTGTTCAAGCTATACATAGACATGTAAGTAAAATGTTCAGACTGTTGACTAATGGATGGTTAATGTTTGTTTCTCCTGCTTTGGAAAATAAGTTCAATCTCATATTGAGCTTTGAGTGTGTAGAAAGTCCTGCCAGTACAGTAAATATAGGACGACACTATTTCTACAAGCCTTACTACTGCACAAGTGGCAAGTACCTGAAGAAAGTCTCACCCTCTGTGCAGTTAATTCACAAGCACCTCAGGATGTGATCAGACAGGGAGGCAGAAACACATTTGTTTGGGATGAAATGGACAGCTTTGCTGAGTATGATCACAATTAAATGATATCATGATGTATAGTCAACATAAAATAGACTGAACAAGACTGAGCCTGAAAAGGATCCAAAATATGAGCTAAATTGTTTTGTGGTTGCACCTTAAATCTTTTTGCTACAACAAAAACATGGAGAGTTGATAAAACCAGTTAGGGGAATTTGAGAGCTGTAGACTGTACAGGATCATTTTCAGACTCTGAAATCCAGCGATATTAGGCATCAGTTAAACCCCAGTTGAGATGGGTGTATGTCTACTATCTGTTTTACCTGTTTCGTTTTGTTTCATTTTTTACTCTTCTGGTGGTCTACATGACTCCTAGTGAAAACTGGCCCTTGGACCCACAAAACAGTCCACCTGATAAATGTTACTTTATCAAGGTTCCATTGATTCAACAGCTCTACTCTAGTTGGGACTAACAAAAGAGAGCATGCTGAGGAAAATAAATCTATTTTTAGAGGGGGGCGGAAATTGGATATTACTTGGCAAGCAGAAATAGAGTTCCGATTCATCAGAAATACTGGCAGTGCTTTTTGCAGATTCATTTTTTATTAATAAAATCTAATGTGAATGGAACAGTCTGAACAAAGACATCTGCAATATATTGCATTTCAAAAAGCTGTAATTCATAACCCATAGGGAAAGGGGAAACAATCTACCCAAGAGCACAGATTTATAAAACCAGAGTGGGATTAAATGACAGTTAATTGCCAAGAAGAAAAAAGTACCGTATGTTTTGCTCTATAAGACACACCTGACCATGTGTTGTGTCATTACAGTTGTGACCGACTCTTCGTGACCACATGTCCATGGAGTTTTCTTGGCAGGAATCCTGGAGTGGTTTGCCAGTTCCTACTCCAGGCGCCTACAGCACCTGGTATTCCCTGGTGGTCTCCCATCCAAGTACTAACCAGAGCCGACCCTGCTTAGCTTCTGAAATCAGGCGAGATCGGATGTGCTCAGGGCATCTAGGCAGCTCACCTGACCATAAGACACACCTAGTTTTTAGAGCAGAAAAACAAGGAAAAATGTTTAGCCTAAGAGGTTTCAAGCCCAGGGAATTCTTGCTGCAAAAGGGAAGACTTGCAAACAAGGTGACTGGAACTGTGGAATGCAAGCTGCAAAAGGGGAGGCTTGCAAATGAGGTGAATGGAACTATGGAATGCAAGCTGCAAAAGGGGAGGCTTGCAAATGAGGTGAATGGAACTGTGGAATGCAAGCTGGAAAAGGGGAGGCTTGCAAATGAGGTGATTTGAACTGTGGAATGCTTGCTGCAAAAGGGAGGCTTGTAAACAAGGTGATTGGGACTGGGGAATCCAGGCTTCAGAAGGGGAGGGCAGAGGCTCTGTGGAGGAGACCTCTTTGCAAACCAGGTGATTTTTGGCTGAGAAATCTTGGCTGCAGAAAGGGAGGAGTGGGGAGAGGCTTCCTGGAGGAAGCCTCTTTGCTAAGGAGGTGATTGGAACTGGGGAATCCTGGCTGCAGGAGGGGACAGGAGAGGCTCCATGAAAGCCTCTTTGCAAATACAGGCTGTAGCAGGGGATGGGAGAAGCTCCCTGCAGGTAACTTCTCTCTAAATAAAATCTGTGCTATATAGGTAGTGGGGACTACTATATTCACTGTGTAAGAACCCCATACATTTCCCCTTACATTTGGGAGTGGGAAAAGTGCATCATATAGAACAAAAAATATGGTAACTTACACCATAGCCAACACATATGCAGCATAATTCGACCTGTTCTGTGAATGGATTTGTTATTGCTAGGCAGTATAGATCAAAAAATTTGGTTCTCTTTTGCTGTATTTTTGATGTATTGTTGGAACAATGTGACCTGTTAATGCTCCAGAGAAAAAAAAACCTCACCAATATTCCTTTATTGAAAGATTAAAAATGGCAATCCATATCCCCCGGGCAATTATTGGTCCACCATTACCAATCTTCTTTTGTGACCTACAGTTTCAAAACAATATTGAATGTTTTCTAGAGCGTGTTCTGGGTAAATGCCTGGTCAGTAGCTTTTGCGTCCCCTGTGCCCTCTAAAACATTTCATTTACCATATTTTCATGTTGATTTTCAATTATCTAATTTGTGTGCACCACACACCTTTGTGCTGTGATGCATTTCCATTGGAAATGCTTTTTCAGCAAGCAAGCCATTATATGATGCATTTCCCAGAGGTAAACAATTTGAAAATTGTTGCCCTAGCCTAAGGTTATTTTGTTATGTGCTAAATAAGGGAAAGCTCAAGACTGATTGCTTATAGGAATACAGGATGTTTTTTCATCCTGAATAATACTTTTCATGCCTCTGGTTGAGTGTTGTTAACTCTAACTGGCAATGTTATTAAAGGTATCAGGGAAGATTCTTTTGCAGATGTATCTGGAGACCCTTGGTATTTTCTGATGGTCGCTGTCCAATTGTTAAACCAGATCAAGTGCTGCTTAACTTCAGACAAGATCAGATGTGTTTCAGGTGGTATAAGTGGTGTTGGCTGACTTTGAAATGGTCCAGCTTGTATATCTGAGGCAAACTCAGCTTGTCCTGACTAGAGATGGGGATGAATGAAAAAACAAATCAGGTGCAGAAGAGAGAGACTAAAATGATTACAGGGCAGGGGCACCTTCCTTATGAGGAAAGGCTACAGCATTTGGGGCTCTTTAGTCTGGAAAAAAAGGTGCCTGATGGGGGATATGATTGAGACGTACAAAATTATGCAGGACATGAATAAAGCGGATACAGGGACGCTCTTCTCCCTCTCACAAAATATCAGAACTAGGGGACATCCACTCAAATTGAGGGTTGGGAGAGTGAGAACAGACAAAATAAAATACTTTTTAATGCCTTATTTATTTATTTATTTATTTATTTTTGTATTTATATCCCGCTTATCTACTACATGTAGTACTCTAAGCGGCTAACAAGGGCAATAAATGCCAGATCAAACACAATAGAATACATCAAATATAAAGCAAAATCAACATAAAACAATAAGACATCATGACATATAAAATCCTACTGCATCCCAGCATGCGGAGGAACAAATCCTAACAAATTAAAATTAAACACACCTTAGAAGGCAGTCAAAATTTGATAACAATGACGATGGCGGAGAGAAAAAAACTAACTAAAAATCGCCAAAGGCCTCTCGGAACAAAAAAGTTTTTAAAGCTTTCCGAAAGGCCTGCAGGGACTCTGCAGAGCGCACTTCACTGGGGATGGAGTTCCATAAGGAAGGGACTGCCACTGAGAAGGCCCGGTTCCGAGTAATCGTCTTCCGGGCCTCTGGTGGAGTGGCAACCCGCAGCGAATGTGCTCGCACCTGCCGAACAGGACGGGCCGAGGTGGATCGCTGGACGATACTCTCTGTCAGGTAGTCTGGTCCCAAGCCATGGAGGGTTTTATAAACTAAAACCAAGACCTTGAATCTAATCCGGGCTGCAACGGGCAAACAGTGCAGGCGGGCCAGAACTGGGGTGATGTGGTCATAACGACGCACACCAACCACCAGTCTGGCCGCCACATTCTGTACCCGCTGCAGGCGCCGGAGAAGAGTCAAGGGCAACCTCATGTAGAGCGTGTTGCAGTAGTCCAGTCTTGAGATCACCAGTGCTTGGACCACTGTTCTCAGAGAGTCAACATCCAGGTACGGGCGGATCTGGGAGATCTGGCGAAGATGGTAATAGGCGGCCCTGGTCACCGACGCCACCTGCGCCTCCATGGTCAGCGCCGGGTCCAGGACCACGCCCAGATTCCGCACCCTCTCCACTGACCGGAGGGAAACCCCCCCCCAGACAGGGAAGAGGGCCACCGTACCCAGATGGTGAGCTCCCAAAGAACATAACCTCCGTCTTCTCGGGGTTGAGCTTAAGCCTGTTCGCCCCGGTCCAAGTCAGCACGGCGTCCAGGCACTCATCAAGGATCCTCACAGCTTCCACTGCAGAGGTGGAGAAGGAGAGATAGAGCTGCGTGTCATCAGCGTACTGATGACAGCAGACTCCAAATCTCCTAATGACCCCAGCCAGCGGCCTTACGTAGATGTTAAACAGCATAGGGGACAGCGACGACCCCTGTGGAACCCCACAAGGGAGTATCCAAGGAGCCAATCACCCCCCCCATGCTGGACGTACTGAGGACGGCCCTCCAGGAAGGATCGGAGCCAACTGCGAGCAGTGCCTCCAATTCCAACCTCAGAGAGCCGGTCCAACAGGATACCATGGTCGACAGTATCAAAGGCCACTGACAAATCCAGGAGAACCAACAGGGTAAAGCAACCCCTGTCGGCCGCCCGAATTAGGTCATCTTGCAGCACGACCAAAGCTGTTTCGGTCCCCCAACGAGGCCTGAACCCGGACTGGCAAGGATCGAGGCACTGCTAATCCTCCAGGTACGACTGCAGCCAGACTGCCGCCACCCTCTCGATCACCTTACCCATAAACGGGACATTAGCAATAGGACGGTAGTTGACTAAGTCGTCCGGACAAAGGCCTGTTTTTTTAAGAATGGGCTTCACCACCGTCTCCTTCAGAAGGGAGGGGGAAAACCCCTTGCTGAAGGAGGCGGTGGCAATGGCCGAAGCCCATTCGGCCATGGTCCCACTGGCTGCTTTTATATGCCAGGCAGGGCAGGGATCGAATGGGGTGGATGCCGGCCAGCAGTAAGCCATAGCCTTAGAGGCCTCGACAGCAGAAACAGGCCCAAGCACATCCAACCGAGGCGACGAAGGTGGACCAGCGACTGGGGATGCCGGGACAGTGCCACTGCAACCGGAGTCGAAGCCGGCCCGGATGGCCTCAATCTTTGATCGAAAAAAGGCTGCAAAATTCTCACTACTGAAATCAGTAGGAGGAGGCCTGGCCAGACTAGGATTGGTGAGGTCCCGAACCACGCGGAAGAGCTCCGCCTGGCGGTTCGAGGCCTCACCAATTCTCAGGGAGAAAAATGATCTTTGAGCCTCCCTGACCGCGTTGGGATAGCAACTAGTCTGGGATACAACAGCAGCCTTATTAATAACCGTCTGGGTTTTTCTCCAGCTGCGCTCTAGTCTTCTCCTCACCTGCTTCATTGCTCGGAGCTCAGTCGTGAACCACGGTGAGGACCGAGCTCGGCACAGGAGAAGACGCTTAGGGGCGATCCGGTCGATGGTATGGGCAGCTGTATCAAACCAATGGTTAGCCATAACCTCAGCCGGCACGCCAGTCAGTTCTCCAGGAAGTGCCCCGAAGGCCTCCTGGAACTGGGAAGGGTCCATAAGTCTTCGGGGACGGGCCAAAACAGGAGGCCGATGGTCCCCGCGAGAAGGGGCCGGAATCGCCAGGGGGAAGGAAAGCAGGTGATGGCCTGACCATGACACAGGCAGGGAGACAATGCCCCCTACCTCCAGACTCGAATTCCCCGACATGGAGGAAAATACCAGATCCAGGGTATGGCCAGACCTGTGAGTGGGGCATACAACATGCTGGGATAGACCCATGGAAGCCATGGATTCCATGAACTCCAGAGCTGCACCGGAAAGTTCACTGCCGGCGTGCACATTGAAGTCACCCACCACCAAAAGGCGCGGGGACTTCAACAGCGCTGCCGCGATGAACTCGGAGAGCTCCGGCAGGGATTGTGCTGGGTTGCGGGGAGCACGGTAGCCCAGCACAATGCCAAATCTATCCCGCTGTCCCACCAACAGGTGAAGGCACTCTAACCCCTGGCTAACCAATGTCGAGGCCCTGCAGACGTAAAGAGAATCCCGTGTTGTGTTGTTAGTCTGTGGAACTCCCTGCCACAGGATATGGTGATGGCATCTGACCTGGATGTCTTCAAAAGGGGATTGGACAGATTCCTAGAGGAAAAGTCCATCACAGGTTACAAGCCATGATGTAGATGTGTAATATCCAGGCTTAAATACAGGGTACTTCAAAACCCAGATGCAGGGGAGTGGTATCAGGAGACAGATATCTAGTCTCTTGCACTCCCAGACGCATTTGATGGGGCACTGTGAGATACAGAAAATTGGACTACACGGGCCCTTGGCCTGATCCAGCATGGCTCTTCTTATGTTCTCATGATATCAATGAATATAGCTGATTCAACAATGCAGTTGATCCACAGAGGCATAGGTAGAGAGGGAAGCCCAATGAAGGGAAGTTGAGTCATGGCAACTGTACTTCTTTTCTTGAGAGACTGAAATATTTCACTGCTTTGTGAGTCATGCTTGAATGAGTAGCGAAACGTTTTGATCTCTCAAGAAAAGAAGTCCAGTAGCCATGACACAATATCCAGATAACCTCCCCAGAATGACTAAGAATCTTCCCAGACAGACCAATGAAAGGACAAATGAAATGTGGGGAACGATTGCCCATTCATATTTGTCCAGGGCCTCTGGAATTGATGAATAATACTAAAGGATAAATATCCTAGAAAGAAAGAAAAAGTTGCCGCTTCCTCCTCTTCCTCCTCCTCCTCCTCCTCCTCCTCTCCTCCTCCTCTCTCCTTCTTTGGTTTGGTTATGTTTGATTTGGGTTTTGTTTTGTTTTGTTGAACTGTGGAACTCCCAGCTTCATGAAATCATTGCGACATCAAAGCAATTTCTTTAGGTGTGTCTTATACATCTACATATATCAAATTTTATGGGCACTTTCCATCTCATGAAGCTAACCTCTGCTTCGCCTCCTGCCATTCTGTGAATGGTTCTGCACATGTACCCCATTTTGCAACCACAGAGTTTTCCCAAGAATACCTTGGAGTAGAAATTTTGATATCCCCTGATCTATATAAATTGAGGCCAAGTGCACATTTTACAGGGGGCAGGACAATGGGTGTGTGTGTGTGTAAAACTTGACATCTGATAGAGTAATTCTCCGTATGAAAGTCCCTCACTTCCTGTTTTTGGATGAATTTGGCTTCTCAGCATTAAGGCACCAGAAATCTGCTTAGAGTCCTAGGGACTTGAGCTGGTATTCTTTTATGTTCCGCCTCACAGCTGGCAGAGGTGGATTTCCAGCTATAAAATGAAATAACATTCCCAGTGGAAACATTCAGCAGTGGTAAAACAGACAGAAATCTATTAAAATGAGAGCAGAAAGTCAATGTTTACAAAGGGAGGTCAAATAAGAGAATTCTGTTTGGTAAATGTCAGGGCTGTATAAATGGGAATGATCTGCAGAATTTGCATTGCTGTCAAAGTGATACATGCTGAAATTCATAAATACTCAATGTGTTTGGCAATTCTGTTCTATACTTCTTTAAATTGTCATTTGTTAGAACTTCTATATTCGAGTCAAATCCATTTATGTGACTGTGCTGACTTCTTCATAAAACTAAGATGGAATGAAGGGGGTGTTATCATGATGCATATGAATAGGGAACAGCTGGATTTATGGTAGTTCACAGAATATTTCAATAATTCCCAAACCATCTAACATAAAGGGAGCCTCCCTTCTCACCTCCAAAATCTGTCTCCTGACTACATTTACACAATATCATCTTTCCACCCTCCTCACTCAAACACACAAGTAAGCATGCCAACTCCCTGGTGTCATTGGCTGACATCTAATTGTTCTGCAAAGATAATCTTCCTTATAACAGGAAAGTACAGTCACAGTTCCAGGTTCTGCTCTTTGTTTCCCTCAATCTACCTTTCCTTTCATTCCTATCCATTCTCATTATTATTAATAGAGATGGGCAGATAATTCACTCTGGAAACGGAAACGGGAATTACTCCGCCAGATTAAATTTGGTCTGATTTGTCGTGCCGATACTTGCATCGCAAATGCCAAGCGGCACAGAAAAAAGTTTTTAAAAGTTAAAAAAAAAAACCGATTCCCGGTCCTAAAAGTAGGCGAAAACTGTCTGAGGGCACCTACCAGGCCAGAAGGGTGTTTTATTTGGGGGTTCAGATCCCTCTCCTTGGCTATTGCTACTGCTGCGCTGCTGGTACCAGGCTGGGAGGGCGCATCAATTTGCCATGCAGTGCGGGGATCCAAAATGGCGACCGCAATATTTTTTTGAAATCATTGCCCAAAACCCCACCAAAGCACCACAGAAACATTTTAAATGCTTGAATTTTTACAGTAGCAGCAGTGGGTTTTTCTTGCAAAAAAGTCTCAGTTGATTTTATTTTATTTTATTTTATTTTATTTTTTTACACCTGCGCATTCGCAATGATGGGCTCGCCCATGGGAGGGACCATGCAAAGTTTTGGAGCCATTCCACCAATCGCATGGCCAGGTTTTGCTGACTCTACCAGGCTAGGAGGGCGCATCCATTTGCCATGCAGTGCGGGGGATCCAAAATGGCGACCGCAATATTTTTTTTTGAAATCGTTGCCCAAAACCCCACCAAAGCACCACAGAAAAATGCGAAAATTAGCTATTTTAAATGCTTGAATTTTTACAGTAGCAGCAGTGGGTTTTTCTTGCAAAAAAAAAAGTCTCCGTTGATTTTATTTTATTTTATTTTATTTTATTTTATTTTTTTTTACCTGCACATTTGCAATGATGGGCTCCCATGCAAATTTTCCACCAGTCGCATGGCCACTTGGCCAGGTTGACCACAGAGACTTCTGGGATGTGCCAATCGGGCATAAACAGCCCACTAATCGTAGCCCAAACCCGAACCCTAAGCCTAAGCCTTCGCCAGTACACTGTCCTTCTAAGTGGGTCAGAGAGGCACCCAGAGAGGCACCCCAATACTCACCCTAACCTCACCCGTAACTAGCCTAACCCTAGCCCTTGCGCTAACCCGTCTTAACCCTAAGCCAGATCTACTTGCATTGCACTACATGCAAGTACGTGAGACACAGCAGGTGCAAAGAGTCTGCCAGTCCGTCACTTGTGGCTCTGGCTGACTCCTGCAGCTCCCTCCAGGAGCCCGCTACCCCCCCAAACCAGTACTAATGAAAACGAAAAAACGAACCGACTAATTTTTGCGAAATTTCGCGAAAAACGGAAACGAGCCGAAACGGACTGCCTCCGACACACGACAACTCGAAAACGTCATTTTCCCTAGTCGTGCCCATCTCTAATTATTAAACTCAGATAATCACTCTGCCATTAACTTGGCTCCCCGATCTTCCTCAATTGTGCCTTTATAACTTCAGGGTAGAGATGGGAACAGATAAATAATTGATCATGATTTTCAGTGAAATATTGCTGTATTCAGAGACCCCAATGAATACAATGGGACTAACATTTCCCCTTTTTATTTATCACCCCTCCCATGGCTGTCTAAAAAAACCCAAAGAGCCCACCCATCTCTTCCAAACCCTTTGCCCTCTGTGAAGCCTCCATCACAGCCGCCATCTTTGCAGAGATTATCACCTGCTTTCCCTTATAGCCGAAGGGAAACTGGACTGCCATTCACAAACGTGACAGCAGTGGTTTCACTTAGGGCAGGCCTGCCCAAAGTCCGGCCTGGGGGCCAAATACGGCCTGTCAGGCCATTCTGAGTAGCCCGCAGCTGGCCGCCCCGCCCCTCCCTCCCCCTCCTTCACCTCATGTTTAAAAAAAAAAAACTTCCACCGACACCGCCGGGAAGCTTGTGGGGCTGGGCCGGCCGGCTGGGCCAGCCATTGCGCGGGCTGCTGCCACCGGCACTGCCAGCAATGATGTGATGCTGGGAGCATGGGCGGGGGTGGCACATGGGCAGGCCCCCGCCACCGGAAACCCCAGGAACCTTTTGAAGCTTGGCGCACGGGCGGGCCGCTGCCACCAGCACCGCTGGGAACCTTGTGAAGCTCGGGAACACCGGCACCACTGGGAAGCTTGGGTGGCTGGGTGGTCTACCGCCACCGGCACTGCTGGGAAATGTGTGGGGGTGGGCAGGCCAGCGGGCCTCTGCCACCACCAAGGAGCTTTGGGGTGGGCTGACAGGCGAGCCATCACCTCCACTGGGGAGATTGGGGGTGTGCAAGGTCACACAGATCACCTCTTCCAAGGGGCGACCTGTGGCCATGGCATCCTGTGCTTTCTTTGGTCCCCACCTTCCTTCTTTCCTCCCTCCCTTGGTCCCCACATTCCTTCCTCCCTCCCTTCCTCCCTTGGTCCCCACCTCCCTCCCTCCCTCCCTTCCTTATTCCCCACCTTCCTTCCTTCCTCTCTTGGTTTCCACCTTCCTCCCTCCCTTCCTTGGTTCCCGCCTTCCTTCCTGTGGGTGGGGTTGCAAGGGGTCAGTGGGTGGGGCTTATGGGTCAGTGGGTGGGGCTTGCAGTGGGGTGGCAGGGTCGGGGAGCAACCGGCCCCTGACACATTCTCAGCCACCAAATCTGGCCCTTCGTAAAAAAAGTTTGGGCATCCCTGACTTAGGGCAAAGGAAAGCCATGGTTACTATACTTGCAAAAGGTTTCCCGTTGGTTCATGGGTGGGGAATTCATAGTTTGTCAACCTTGACAAACAACAAACCATGATGAACCATCATTTTGGTGTTTCATCCCGTTCAAGTGTCTTACCTCCAGAGATAGTTCAGGGTTGACATGCTATCTGCAAGGTAAAAAATATTAAAATAGCAGTCATGACTTAATGTGATTAAAAGTCAGGAGAAAGGAAATCAAAGTATCTATGCAAGAGGTGGCCATGAACCAGCACAATGGCAGTTTGTGATTATTCGTGATTCATTGGGGTCCCTGGCCCATGACCCACCTACCATGTAATGTGCCAAATTTTAAAACCATGAACTGGCCCATAGTTTGTTCAGTTCAAACCCCTCTCTAAATGAAATGGGGCTTTCTGTGTAGCTCAGCTACATCATCAATTTCCCAGTAGCCCAACTGAGTAGGACAGTAGGCCGTCTAAGACCTACTTCCTGACCCAGTGCTTCCTGGAAGGCTTATGGCATTGTGGGAAGTGCAGTTCTTTGATGGTTCCCTATATTCAGCCCAATTACACTTCCAAAAATACTCTAAGCCTCCCAGTACTGGTGCAAGAAATAAGCCCCAGACAATCTCCTGTCCAACTCAGCTGTGAAGCTGCAGGGTTAGCAGAAGGGAAGGCAGTGGCAGAAGTCTTGAGACAATAAGATAAGGGCTGGAGCCCATGAGGTGGGGCTTTCTCGAGGGTGGGATGGAATGGAATGAAATGCCAGTGACAAAAACCTTTAGCCTTTCACTTCATGAAAGCACAGTTCCCCAAACCAGCCATGAAATGAACCCTGTTGGTGGGGTTTTCTGGTTGGTGGTTTGTTTCATGCCCATCTCTAATCAATACCGTGAAAGGAGGACCCTGAGCCAGTAGCAATGAATGATTGACAGCTTCACCTATCATTGATGCCAAACATCTGTCCTGCAACCTCCAGGCACTGAGAGTCTATGATGAGATCACAGTCTAGCCACTATTCTTTTATTTGTATGTTTATAGCTGTAGTATAAAGTGAAGAACGTATCATGGCATAGCACAGTGATGGCAAACCTTTTAGAGGCAAAGTGCCCAAACTGCGACTCAAAACTCACTTATTTTTCACAAAGTGACAATATGGCAGAGATGGGCATGGAATGAAATTCTTTTTTGTTTCATTTTTCGTTTTTCATTTCATTGCAGAACGAAATGAAAAACGAAGTGCCCTTTAAAAATAAATGAAGCAAAATAAAATGGAAATGTTCATTTTGTTCCATTTTATTTTCATTTGTTATTTATTTTGACAAGTGCCAATCTCAGCACTTGTGAAAATATATAATAAAAATAAGCGCCAGCCATCCCGTGGGCCAGCTGGTTAGCACTAGAGATAAATAAATAAATAAATAAATAAATAAATAAATAAATAAATAAATATGGTTGGCACTATATAAAACAAATTTTAAAAATTAAAAAAATTAAAAAGTGCTGATCTGGCCCATGGGCCAGCTGGTCAGTGCTAGATTAAAATAATAATAATAATAATAATAATAATAATAATAATAATAATAATAATAATAATAATAATAATAATAATAATAATAATAATAATAATAATAATAAAAGTGCTGACCCGGCCCATGGCCCAGCTGGTTAGTGCTAGATTAAACAAACAAACAAACAAACAAACAAACAAATAAGCACCTACCAGTTGGCTGGTGAATTATAACATTAAAAAAATTAAAAAAAAAATGAAACAAATGAAATATTTTTTTTTAAAAAATCATTTCATTCTAAACAAAATGAAACTATAAAAATTGAAAAAAGAAATGAAACACCATTTTGGTATTTTGTGCCCATCTATAATTGCAATTTAACCTGAATATGGTGGTACCTTGCATTAACAATGCATTGGGGTACAAAAACCTCAGGTTACAAAAATAAATTATTGGAAATGGTGATGACTCAGGTTAAGAAAATTATCAGTGGAATGCCCCGGGATATATTTTTTTCTGCATTGCAAAAAAGTGTGCCTAGGAAGCATTGCGCCCCAGTAGTTTGTGGAGGTATGGGAGATGTTGGGGCTATTTTTTCATTGAGTTTTGGAGCCATTCTGGACATTTTTGGCAGGGGTTTTTGCACATTTTTGATGCATTTCTCAAGCAGTCTTGCTATGCCCAAATATACCAAACCTTTATACAAAGAATAAAATGGAGGCTGTCCTACTTTGGGCACACCATGAGAAGGCATAATTATCTGGAAAAGATAAGAATGTTTGAAAAGGTGAAAAGCAGCAGGAAAAGAGAAAGGCCCAATGTGAGATGGACTGAATCCATAAAGGAAGCCATAGGCTTGAGTTTGCAACAGCTGAGCAGGGCTGTTGAGGACCTGACATTTTGGAGAGGAGTCATTAATAGGGTCACCATAAGCCAAAGTGACATGTGGCCCATGCTAACAAGCAAGAAAGTGGTGACTATTGTAGTGTTTTGTATTTACAGAAATGTGGAAACAGTCACGGATACACCAAAATGGTATTGATTCTCCATGAGGTGAACTAGATTGAAATCAGGCTGTCACTTGGCCTGAAGGAAAAATCTCACATGTTCCTCTTCCTTATGGCAGCAGGAGGAGGCTGGGCAGGATGAATCGTCCCAGCTCTGGACGGTCACAGCAGGGTCTCTGTCCCTACTCAGGCCCTGCGGGTGGGATCATAATCCACCCTCCATGGAGCCAGGAGAAGGGGCAAAGGGAGAGCCCTGGGTCTTTGGCATGTGCAGGAGCTGGGAAGGGTTCTGAGAAGGCTGCGGGAGGAGGCTCATCTAGTCCAGGAGGACTGCCCTAACTGTATTTGCCCTCTTGGTGAGGGGAACATGAGAAGGCAACCCCCAGCATTGAATCCTGGGAACGGAGAGGAGCCCCCTCCTCCCAGCACCCTGGGGCAACTGTCACTCCTCGGTTGGGCCGCAGGAATCCTTCCCAGCTTCTGGCATAGAGGCAGCCCTGACCCGCCCACCCACAACTTACCTTCTTCCAAGGCAAAGCTGTCTCTGTACAGGGCAGGACCCTTTCCAGGGCCATGTCCACCATGGCTGCACATCAGTGGGTATACACAGCAACCCTGCAGAGAAGGCACCCAGAGGGGCCAGCTCTCCTTGGTGGCCCAGCCCCTGGCGTCCCTTCCCTCTACTCTTCAGCTTGGAGGCCAGGGAGCAAGCAGCAGGCACCACTCAGGCATCACCCCTCTGGACTTCCCCTTCCCTTAGACCAGGCTAGCTGGCCACCAAGGCCTCCTGAACCCCCACACCATAGGTCTTCCTGACTCCATCCGGCTGCAGCCCTTCCACGGAGAAAAAGAGATTTGCACAAATACAAGGGGGATCCCATGGACTGTGTCCTTGTAATTGGCAATAAGCGGCTCAAGAAAGTCACATGGATGGGTTGGGTAAATATGGAGATATGAGTGTAGGAGGCTGGCATATGTTGTCACATGCCTCTCTCTCTCTCTCTCTCTCTCTCTCTCTCTCTCTCTCTCTCTCTCTCTCTCTCTCTCTCTCTCTCTCTCTCTCTCTCTCTCTTAGAACATACAGATATTACATTGGGGAAATCATTTTGGTTTTTCCATTTTACGTAGCAGAGCAGTAAATAAGGAGATATCACCCAGTCTCATCAGTACACCACCAATGCATGAGCTGACAGTTTGTTGATATAAAATCACTTCATTTAAAGTAGAAAAGAAGGTGTCTTTACTTACAGTATATAGTTACACTCAGATGTATAAAAAGAAAACAAAAAAACAAGAAGAGGTGAATCTTAATTGTGGGGAAGAAGACCTTCCATGCTGGCCACATGGGTAGAAATAAGGAGTGGGGAGAGAAAAACAAAACAAAATGAAGTGCAGCAAACAAGCAAACAAACAGAAAGACTAGAGAGATAAGATAGAGGCGGGGGAAAACTTTAGCAATATGTTATTGGAAAAAGAGAGAATCTATTTATTTCACAAAATTCCCTCTGATACTCAGGATTACAAAGTAGGCAAGATTTGTTATTATCTTTCACACAAAGCCGGAACAATTCATCTCTTTGTGTATTGTTGAAACTCTGGTAAATATGACCCTTGATTGCTGATATATGATAAGTGAACTCACAAACCAAACTTGGGACTTTCATGTGTGTTACCACTGCTACCACCATAACTCAGGTTATTGTTATGAGTCATAGTTAAAGGGGTTTACCTCTGATAGCAGAAAGTAAGGAGGAATTAAAGAACCTCTTAGAGCCTTTTCACACGACCCCTAAGATCCGCTGGCTACTTAAATTCGGACCAGAGATCTTGGGGGTTTGTCGCTGTTCCTGTGTTCCCACCCCCTCCACACTCCTGGCTGCTGTCTGCATGAGGGGAGGGAGAAAAAAAGGAAGAAAAGAATGCTAGTTCACCTCCATTCTGCCATCTCGCTTTGCTCCCGGCAGCATTCCAGTCTTAAAGGGGCGGGGGGCAAAAACAACAACAAACAGAAGCGAGGAGAGCCCGGCACTCACTACGTTACATGCACATCAGGAATTTTTCACCCTGGGAGAACAGGTACTTGAAAAGTGCGCTGGGACGCGCTTAGGTGGGCGTGGTCACACTTATTTTTTTGTAAACTCCGGAGCTGGTGGGAAAACAATTTTAAGCTCAGATCTGGGAGCCATTTGCTGTGGATTTTAGGGGTCATGTGAAAAGGCCCTTAATGAGGGTGAAAGAGGAGAGTGACAAAAATGGGCTGAAGCTCAACATCAAAAAAATAAGATCATGGCCACCGGTCCCATCACCTCCAGGCAAATAGAAGGGGAAGAAATGGAGGCAATGACAGAGTTTATTTTCTTGGGCTCCTTGATCACTGCAGATGGCGACTGCAGCAACGAAATTAAAAGACGCCTGCTTCTTGGGAGGAAAGCAATGGCAAACCTAGATAGCATCCTAAAGAGCAGAGACATCACTTTGCCAACTAAG